>JAMJFZ010004027.1:1617500-3097886 GCA_026225945.1 Cricetomys ansorgei | reverse complement strand
GAAACTCAAAGTGACAAACTAAAAGAAATTTTACACGCTCTGCCAAAGCACTGGCAAGTCTTTTGTCATACTTTACTTTGGGGGGAAAGTGTCTTCAAGGAGACTTCCTGAATGTTAGAGTATTTTGAAGCATTAAATATTTAAATAAAAATACTTCCTAATAGGTAGCACCTCAACTCATGAGATGAATCAGCAACTTGTCAGTTATATTATGACTCAGCATGGTCAGTTATATTAGTCTTATATTTATCAAAAGAATTGGAATAAAAATAGCCTCTGCTCACCAGAACAGCAGTATTTATACTGTAGTTCTATCCCTTACTTCAGTAAAGTTTTCATAACAGAGTGATGCATACTTAGCACTTAAACAATATGGAGGCTGTAAAAGATGAACAGTAAGGTACCATGTAGCCTAGGCTGGTCTTGAACTCACTGTAGCCATAGATGACCTTAAACTCTGATTCTTCTGTCTAAACTCTGATTCTTCTGTCTCCACTTCCCAAGTGCTCGGATTACAGGCATGTACCACCATGCCTGGTTTGTGTCATACTGGAGACTAAACCAAAAGCTTTGGGCATGCTAGACAACCACTCTATCAGCTGAGATACAACCCCATTCCTGTGTTTGCTTTCTGCCAAGGCCTCTCCTTGGCTCAAATAGCCACCTTCTAGCTGTATCTTCAGGTGATCTTTCTTGCTTTTGTACACAAACCCTAGTGGCAATTTGTATCCATAGATCCTTTGTTACACCAAGGCCTGGTGACACAAATCTGTAACTCCAGCTACTTGGGAGGCTCAAGAGGGAGGATGGCAAATTCAAAGCCAGAGAGTTCATGGTCAACATGAACAACTTAGGGAGACCCTGTCTCAAAAAAATTTTTTAAACTCAAATTTTCTTATTTTATAAGGACTCCATTCAGATTGAATTAAGGTTTACCCTAAAAGTGTCATTGATCACAGGGTCTACCTTTAGACTGACATAAGCCTTAGCTGGAAACCAAGAGCAGCACAAGATAATCAGCTACGATTTTGAGACTCTAGATTGTTTACAACTTTCCCATATTTATATTATAATGATTGCCAATAAAAATCCTCAAAAGTTAAATGAATCACTAAAAAGGAAGGAATTAAGATAACTACATTCTACTCTTACAGGAAGTCTTAAAGCGATGAACCTCTGAAGAAATAAATAATACAGAAAGTAAACTAACACAGTGTTCCACAAAAGCCCCTGTTGGCTTGGATGGCACTCCTGAGGGGTGGAACACATAATGGGTGAAGGAAGGGAAGTCAGGTCATTGGGGTAAGGTTTTGAAAGGAATATTGGTAACCCTGCCCTTAAGTGTCTCTTTGCTTCTGTTGCCACCAGGTGAACAAGCTTCATCCAGTGTCCACTCCCCCATACTAGGAATTGTGTCACTACCTGACCAAAGCAGCAATTTTCTCAAGAAAATTATTGAAAAATTAATAACTCTCTTCTCCGGAAGGATGATTCTTCGGCTACCTAACACCACTTTACTTTAAGGTAAAACAGTAATCATGCAAAAGAACAACTATTCACTGTGTATTTTTTTAAGTTAGTATTTTGGTTGTAAAAATATTATTAGACTCATTTACTTACCAAGGACAAGCCATACTTTTGAACTAAACTGCAACAGAAACATAAGCCTTTAAGCAAGATGGCCCAGGCTGAAATCCTTATCTCAGACCTTAAATTTAGGCACCTTTCCTTGTGTTTCACCTTAGAAAAAGCGCTAATAGTTAACCATTCGTACCTCAGTGTAGCTATGATGAGTGAAATCGTGTGTGCAATGTGTCAAGTCGTTATAGAATTTACCAAGCACTTAAACTAAGTTTAAACTGGACTTAACCCATAAAACGGTGAGTTTCAGGAATCATTAAGGCACTCCCCTGGAACCTAAAATTAATATAGGACTTCAAAAGAGAGAAAGGGCTTCATTCAATAGGACTCCACTTTTGACGATCTCCAAACGAAATTTCATTTCTCCATATTTTCAGTGAAGGTGGTGCATTCCGACCCCGCCCCTCCCAGGGACAAGCTGAGAATTGCTGCAGCTGCTCCGTGATCACCCAGGATGGTACTATCTAGTACTAACTAGCTCTAGAACTATCTAGTTCGGGAGTCCTTACAAGTGAGGAGACTCGACTACACTCGCCGTGCCGGAGAAGGAGGGAGCAGAGCGAGTACCAAACCCCACTCACCGAAGCATCACGTGCTCCGCGTGTTCCCGTTCCCACGTCTCATCCACGCCCCCTCCTGGCCAGCGCAGCCTGAGCGCACGCGCAGCTCCACTTCCGGGCGCCTCTCCTCGCGCCCCACAATGCCGTGCGGCGCCGTCTGTCGCAAAGGCCGCATCCGGGCGGCGAATGAGCGAGTCGCTTTCCGTGCGCTGCGGCGGCGGCTCCGTCTTCCTGCTCCCGCCGTGCTGCCGGACGCCCCGACGGTAGCCATCTGCGCCGCAGTCTGCCCGGCGCCCCCCGCCTCCGCGATGCCCCCCAAGAAACAGGCTCAGGCCGGGGGCAGCAAGAAGGCGGAGCAGAAGAAGAAGGAGAAGATCATCGAGGTGCGTACCCTCCCCCTCCGCGCGGGACCCGGGCTCGCCCGGCTACTGAGCGCTGCTCGGGGGCCACGTGTCGGCGCCCGGCGAGTGGGTCCCGGCCCGGGTGGCGCTCTCCACCCCTCATCGCAACCTTGAGGCGGCAGCGCCGGGGCGCTCGCCGCGTCTCCACCCACGCGCCCGCCGCGCCACCACGCGCCCGCCGCGCCCACTCGGCCGCCCTGTGACCCCCCGGCCCGGCCTTCCTCTGCTTTCGAGTTGGAGCCGTTCCTAGAGTTGTGCCTGAAGAAACAGGCTGAGCGTCATTCTGGAAGGCCTTTCCTGACAGACCTTATGCCTCTTGTTGTTTTGGGTTTTGTTTTTTGTTTTTTCTCCCCAATCAGCAGGCACTGAGACGTAGCACTGTTAATTAAAAAAAAAAAAAAAAAAAAAACCTTGGGTTTTTTTTGGCCCATCTGGGAACTTCGTTGTCAAGAACCGAGATGTCTTGAAAAGTGTAGCCCAGTAGTCTTGTTAATGCTCTGCTCATAAAATAGTCTGAATTAAATGTGTAGGCTGTGTCACTCCTGTGTTGAGTACGATGCTCCCAGTTTACCTGCACACACAAGACACGCGAGTGTCTTTTAATGCATTGAAAACCTGTAGGCCTTCAGTGAGCGAGGCAAGATATTGGTGTGCTTAAATGTTCCTCAGCATGCTTACAACGATTGTATAAGTGAGTTTCCTTAAGATAGTGTTAAAGGTTCCTGACGATCCAGTTACTACACGACACACAACTCACTGATAAAGAAAATTTTACTTGAGTCAAAAATTAAGAAAAAGGAAAAAAAAAAAAGACTGGCTACAGAGATAGCCAGGGACATAGTCTCAGAACTAAGTTCAGGACTCTGACACTGGGTTGGGATATTTTAGGGGTGTTTTAAGCTAAAATGTAAACAAAACCCGAAGTCCTTCATATTTTTAGTCCACCATTAACAAAGAACATCCTGACCCCGGGACATAAGGATCAATCACAGTCTATCAATTTACAGAAAACATCCTGTGTTAAGAATTACACCACCTTATCAGGAAAGCCAACAAAAGAGGAGGGTTAAGAGTCCCAGGTAGCTTGACCCTGGGGAGTCTGAGCTTTCCTCCTGTGAAAATCTGGCCTTAGCTTGTCCTGGATTTTCTTTTGGGTCCATTTCAATCCTCCCTCTCAGCTGTTACCTAAGTCAGATCTATGACTCTGTAGATCAGTTTAATGGTACCCACATGGGAATTTATATTTATATAAATTTTTATATTCAGTTAAACCATAATATAAGGGCTGACAGTAATTAAAGCTATACAATAACTTTGTTTTGTATAAAGAAGATTGAGTATCTTACCACATTGTAGAACTATTTTAGCTAATGAACTTACCTATTGATAGATCTGGGTGTATCTGGCCTTAAAAGGTAACTTTTTTCTCCTGTACTACTCCACCTCATATTTAAAAATAAATGTTACCTCATAGATTTGGGGTTTAGTGGGGAAAAGTTGTGACTGTTTTGTGGCATAACATCTGAATAAAAAATAGTCTTTTATAAGTTCATTCTTACCAAAATACTAGAATGAGTGTTTTGGTGTTTTGAAATGAGATTTTTGCTTATGATTGTTTTTCAACACTTGATTGTTACAACCTTGAAAGATAGCCATGAGAATCCTCAGGGTTCCCTTGTACAAGTCTAATGAGAACTTGTATTGTTCTATACAAGATACAAATATTTGTATTTGTTCTATACAAGATAGTGTATATTGTTAAAGTTGGCTGATTTAATTTAAACAAAACTAATATGAAGACATCCAATAAACCTATTGTAGTTCTGAAGTAGAACTTCCATAACTAAACATTTGAAAGCAAAATAGTTGTCACCTTTACATCTGAAAAAAAATCAGTATCGGGGTGACTTAAATAAATCTCTGGAAATAGTAATCTGATGGCAATTGAATACTATTCCAACAAAGGGCATTCAGAGCAATCATTTTACTTAAAAACTACTGAGATTAAACTAACATAACAGACCACAAGACAGTAAAACTTCCTTACAAAAATAAATGTTACATAATAACTTAAAATATACTTCATGCAATATAGAGCTTTAACTGCTATTAATTATTAAGACTAAAGATTTTTGTTTTTGGTTGGTTGGTTGGTTTTTGGTTTGGTTTGGTTTGGTTTTTTTCAAGTCAGGATTTCTCTGTTCTAACTTCTGGCTGTCCTTGAACTCACTCTATAGACCAGGCTGGCTTCAAACTCAGAGACCCACCTGCCTCTGCCTCCTGAGTGCTGGGTTTTAAAGGCATGCTCCACCACTGCGCAGCAGAGGTATTTTTTAAGAAAAAATAGAACACTGGAACACTTGAAACACTGTCAGTGTTGACTTTCTTCTGCTTCATTTTTTTTCTTAAACATATTGCAGGAGCAGAAGCTGGCCTATAAAGGGAGCAGGATTGCTTAAGGGTCAGAAGAAAAAAGAGGTCAGAGTTGTAAGTTAAGTCTGGAATTAGGTGTGTAGAGACTCAGAAAGCAGTCAGTTCTTTTTTAACAGCCTCTTTTGTACTCCTTTTCATTCAGCTTCTGAATTCATCTACTGAAACATACTCTTCTTTCCCAGTAGCTAACTTTGAAACCTTACTCTCCTAGTTTTATTTTGTAGTTTGGGATTCACTGCAACCTCCTTTTCCTACCTAATACTTCCCACTCCCAAATCCATGCTAACTTTTAGGTAAGGGTTTGTCCCAAGTTCAGGAAAAGGCTTTATTGAAATAGTTTGGATTGTAAACTATTCTACTTTTAAGATATACTGGTGTTATTTCAAAATGTGCTGTTTAGATGCTATAGTTTAGAAGCTAACTGAAGCTATACTTCAGATAAAGTGCTTGCCTAGTACACATGGAAGCCCTGGGTTACTCTATAGTACCACAGAAACTGGGCACAGTGCTATGTTTCTGTAATTCCAGCACTTTAGAGATAGAAGCAAGATCAGAGGTTCAAAGGACATCCTCAGCTACATACCCAGTTTAAGGCCAGCTTCGTGGTAAACCACTCATCTATAACTTAACCAGAACTCTGAAAAACAGTTTTTCATGGTGGAAAGAGTAAGGACATAGATCAAATACATTTTAGTTTAAATATGTCATTTAATAGTTAGGAGGTATTGAGGTAGACATCATTTCTCGGTATTTTGAAGACAAGGGAAAAGCCATATATACATGATACATAACTCCTTTATTTGTCTGAGAGATAAGTATTAGTACCCATGATACAGTTGAGATAACAGGCACAAAAATTAAATAACTTACCCGAGGTTACTAAACTGGCAAGCAGGAAACCAGGATTTAAACCTAGAAAGTCAGGCTCCCAAGTCCTTGCTGTCAGCCACTTTTTATAGTGCCTCACTGTTGTCTTTTAATTCAGAAAGTTAAGGTTAGAGTCACTTTGCCATAGCAGTTATCCAGCTCAGTTTAACTCCAGATTGTGTGTGTGTGTGTGCGCGCGCGCATGCACACGCGCATCCACACTCACAACACGTACATGGGATTTTTGGAGGCTGGTTTTTGTTTTTTGGGTTTTCAAAGTTTGTACAATGCTTCTATGTCAGAGTTTCTACACTTACAGTAAGAGGTATTTTAGGACTGTGAAGAAGATTCAATAGAGTATATATAACGTTTTTTATATACATGTTTGTGTTCAAGATTATACTTGGTAAATGAGTGCCCTTTCTGTAGAAAAAGCCCTTGTCCAAGAATAAATTTATATATATATGTGTGTGTATATATATGTATATACACACACATACATGCACACATATATACATATACATATTCTCTCTAATTAGAGACTTCTAAAGTATTCATTAAACTGGTTAATTACGTCCTTAAACAGTACTATTAAACCTGGAAGCTTGCTGGTTTTTGTTTTGTTTTTCCTTTTCATATCTGTCAGATCTGGAATTAATACCGCTCCTAGAAACTGCTGTTATTTATGGTTTACTGCTTCTCTGTACTTGCATATAGAACATATAATGCTGATGCACTTTGGTCTTGATGTTTTACCTGGAGTTTCCTTTCCCACTTATGATAGCTCATTACTGTACAAAGGAGGTAGGCCATGTCATACTTAGTTGCAGCTGTGTAGTCATCTCTCCCATCTAGCAAATGACCCTTGACCATCTTCCTTTGGAATTGGCTGGAATATTGAACTTTGTACAAAAACAGGAAACGTCCATTCATAAAAAGCTTAACAGTGACAATTTCAGCTTGTGCTTTCATCTTCATATGCATATGCTATGGAATATGCATGTATAATTTTGTAATACTGTATTGAGAGATTAAAATATGAGGTAGACATTTAGATAAGTAAAGCAAAGTTTAAGTATACAATAATGAATAAAGCAGTATTTACAAATGAGAAGTAACCTTTTAGATCAAAACACTTTGAGCTTTTTACTGTTCAGAACATTGAAAGACTATTGAGTTTAAGATGTAAGCTATAAACATGTTGTGTTGCATGATTTCAGATTGTTCTTGATAGTATTTGTTATTTTGGACTAAATGCTTCTCAGAGGATCTCAAGTTTCATTCAAAATACTTTCTTTGCCTTCTGTAAAATCACTCATAAGCAAGAGAATGAGAAGGGAAAATGCAAATTCTGTTTTGAGATTTGGGGCCATCTGTAATGTTGAGCTTCTACACATGAAGGTTGGCAGCTCCTGGATGAGTTGGCTATAGCGCAAAAAAAGAGAGGCTGAAAACTGGATTAAAGGTGTTAGAATAGCTAATAATTAATTCCCACTACTACTACTACTCAGTAAGTGATTCCACCACAACAAACAGTGTTTACTAGGTAGAGGGACAGAGTGGTATGCTCTTATCAAACTCTACGCACAGAAGCTATGGGAAAAGTGGTTAAAATGTGAGGCTGATGTCATTCAGCAATTTTTGATATTCTAATTTGTGTTAATCCAAACTCTGCTGTCTTCACATTGCCCTCTCAGTGTGATCTCATTTGAACGTTATATCCACAAAGACTTGTTTTGATATAAAGTCACATTTAAAATGTGGTGGATAGAAGTTTTCAAGGGTATCATTCAACTCATATAGCCCCAAAACCATATGTACACATCCTTACATATATAAGATACTTCCTAAAGGCTTTTGTTCAGTATACTTATAAATAGGAAGTAGAGAGCCAAGGATCACCATAAGTGCTGATCACAAAATGAGAACCTCCATAAAATAGGAAACCTCTGATAAACTAATAAAATCTTAAATTTAACTGAAATACTGCTTTCCTGTTAAATTTGTGTTATTGTCCTAGGAAAAGAGTTAAGAATATTCTTCACAAAGCATTTTCCCCAATTTGTTTGATTGTTGGCCTACTTGTACCGTATAACAACTCCACGGGTCCCAAAGAACTGATAATCTGAAACATGCCGTGGAAGAAAATAGCATAGTAAGATTTAATGGTGATAGTGAAAGTTTTAGAAAACTATTGGTATGAAATTGTGAATAGACCTACTTGATATTTTGGATGACAAATATGTTCATACTCATTATGTTGGCTGGTTTTTATGTCAGCTTGACACAGGCCATAGTTATAGTTATTTTGGAAGCAGGAACCTCAATTGAGAAAGTGCCCTTGCTAAATTGGCCTTTAGGCAAACCTGTGGGCATTTTCTTGATTGATGATTGATATGTGAGGGCCCAACTCTCTGTGGGTGGTGCCACCTCTAGCCCAAGGAGCTATAAGAAATTAGGTTGAGCAGGATATGAGGAGCAACCCAGTAGGCAACACTCCTCCATGTTCTCTGAATCAGTTCCTATCTCCAGAATAATGGACTACAAACCATAAGATAAATCCTTTCCTCCTCAACCATTTGGTCACAGTGTCTTAATAGAGCAATTGGAGCAATTTTTGCCTGGCGTTGTAATGTTTTATATATTTTTATAGCATAAAGAATATTATTTTCTGAGGCTAGAGAGATAGCTAAACATTTAAGAGCACTTCGAGGTTTATTTCCCAACATCCACATGGCAGCTCACAACCAATCACCTATATAACTCCAGTTCCAGGGCATCTTGGCACCCTTTTCTGTCCACGGGCACTATCCACATGTGGCGCCAAGACTTACATGCAGGCAAAACACACATATACTTAAAATAAATCTTATTTTTAAAAAAAGACTTTTTCCTATCAATAAATATGTGATTTTTTACACATTGAAAAGGTAGTAATAATAATTTACCAAGATATTTCTATGTTCTTTCTCATTTAGGACAAAACTTTCGGTCTAAAGAATAAGAAAGGAGCAAAGCAACAGAAGTTTATTAAGGCTGTCACTCATCAAGTGAAATTTGGTCAACAGAATCCACGTCAGGTAAATAAATTACTGTATTTCTGATGGATGTAATACAATATAGAATCACATATTACTTGATATTATAATTACATTGCGAAGTAATATTATCCTACGCTCTAAACTTCTTGCATTTTATCCTTTTTTTTAGTCTTGTCCAGCAGTGCCTCTCAGCCATTTCTCCAAGCTGTGTTGGTATAACTCAGTTTTTATAATTGCATACTATTCCATAGTCACGTGTATTACTTTATTTCATTGTTCAGAAATGATCCCTTTGTTTACAGTTTTTGACACTTAGAATACTTCCACAAGAAATGGCATTGTACGTAATGTCATTAAATGTGCTTAAGCTTTTATTACCCGTAGATAAATCATCTACAGACTTTCTGTCTCTACATTAAAGAAAATGAACTTAAAATTCTTTTTACTTTACCAGTTTTTTTGAGAGAGGGTGTCTCTGTTGTAACACTGGCTGTCTTGGAACTCACAACTCACTCTGTAGACCAGGCTTGCCTCCACCTCCTCAGTGCTGGGATTAAAAACATGCATCACCACCCCCAGCTTATTTTAGTTTGTGTGTATGGGTTTACGTACCATAGTGCTTTGTAGGGCGCCAATCCAACACAATGCTAAGATGGCATCGGCTTCCGGACAGCTTAGTAGTAAACAACAGCTTTGCGCATGCGCTACAGTTGAGAACAGCTTGGCTCTTGGTAACACACCCGTAACAAACCCGCAAAAGCAGATATGCAAATGAGGTGTTGCAGAGGTAGCCTATCATTAGGAACCACGATTCCTGCAGTATATATAAGCAGCTTGCTCCTGGGGCTTGGGGTCCTCCCGCATCATGATGAAGTGCTCCTCACAATAAAGGTGTTGAGAAGAATCCGGTTGTGGCGTCTTACTTGCTGGTCAAGACGGGCGGGACAGTGCTTGTCTGGACCTCAGGAGAATTTTGTGAGAGTTGGTTTTCTATTTCCACTGTGTATATACCAATAATTGAACTGAGTTCTGCAGGATTGGTACCAAATGCCTTTACTCATTGAGCCATCTCTCTGACCCTGAATTTAATAATTTCAATATGTTTGTCTGAACAAATTCTGTGAGTTAATATTTCACATTTTCATGTCCTTTATGTACTAGATACTAAGGTTTCTTAGTGTTCCCCAGATAAATTTAAAGTACCATTTCATTGTTTTCCTCACTGGTAAAGTGAGTCTCCTCATATGTTTGTTAGCTAAGTCTATGTGTCTGTGACTTGTCTGTCCTACCCAACTACTCAAAAATATTGGTTGCCTTTTTTTTACAAATTTGTAAGAAATACTTTTGGCAGCATTGCAGATGATTTGTTTCATTTCTGTTTTGCTGTACAGTAATTTCAGGAGGTTCCTTCCTCCCATAATTTACAGTTTTTATATTGTCAGATGAGTGGTAAACACATCTCACTTTCCACTGGATTGTTATGCATGATTTTCTTAGTTTCTTAGGTTTAGTTTTGTTTTGTCTTTATCTGGTTGTTTCATCTTCACAGTCTGGCTTGTGAAATATTTTATGTATCTGTAAGATCATCTTTAAAGATGAATAGCTATTTGGTCCAGCATCATATTACCACTGAATTGGACTATTACTGCTGATATATTAGGATCTGTTTCTGGATTCTCTCTTATGCTCTTTTTATCATTGCTTCTTCTTAGATAATTGTTCTTACATAAAAATTGGTAACTTGTTCAAAAACTTTAGTCCTATTTTCATCAGATTCATTAAACCTTTCACCCCATAAAATTTTACAGATACGATTTTTATTTTTTTTATATTTTCTTTTTTAATGTCTCTCTTCCCTAATTCTTGACACTTTTGAACATAGAAAAGAAATTCTCAAGTATGTTTTCAACTACAGTTTTTAAGTCTTAAGTATATCAGCATAATATATCTGAGATTACTAATCTCTATCTAAAACTCATCTCTCTTCTTCATACTGTCTCCAAATCAGTGTCTTTTTTCCTTTTCACAACTTCATTCTAGAGCCAAGGAATAGTGCTCTTTCAAAGTGCTAACTTTACCTTATTTAAAAATGTCTGGAAGTTCAAAAATGTTTTGTAGCTGGGCAGTGGTGGTGCACACCTTTAATCCCAGTCCTTGGGTGTCAGAGGTAGACGGATCTCTGAGTTTAAGGCCAGCCTGGTTTACAGAGTAAGTTCAGGACAGCCAGAGTTACAACAGAGAAACGCTGTCTCAAAAACACTTTTGTTTCCTTTTTTTAAAAGAAAAGGTACATAGTTGTTAGTGTAATTAGATCTAATAAGAGTCATGTGTGTGCTGAACAGGTACAGAGTCTTTAAAACTATAGTCCCCTAAGCAGTGCAGTGTGATGATTATGTAGCCTGCATTGCAGGCCATATAAATTATTATAAGTAATATTCAAGGTAATTGAGCTACCGTGGATTTAGGTGTCTGCAGGAGTCCTAGAATCACTACCCTCAGGTACCAAGGAATAACTATACTAAGCCTTGAAGACAGATAGATTTGAGCTGAATCCTATCTTTTTTGTTTCATGATTTTAAATTGATCATAAATACTAGTTTTTATTCTACAGTAGAACGGCAATTGTAGGATTCCCCTGGTGGTTGAAGATAGCTCCTTGTTTAATACTATTCCCTCTTCCTCTGACATCTTCCTGGTAGTTTGAGTGGTTATTTCAGATTTAATAGACCTAGAAATGTTATAAAATTCATAGAACTACTTAAGTATGTCACTGCATTCAGCTTTATATTTTTGATACCTTTTTGGTAGTTGGTCTAGCATTGAACATAGTATCTAATTACTCTGTGTTACTTTGAAACAGAGCAGCAATCCTGTTTGTAGACCCGGATCTGAGGTTCTACTCTGGATTATGTGTTGTGGAAAATGGCCCTACTCATTTCCCAGACACCTCTCCCAGAGGGTTTGGCCATCCAGATTTCTGTACCATAGGTCCCCATAATAACTCTATCAGCATGTAAATGTTCCTTCCTCATGCCCATCACCATGGAAAATATGTTTTGCCGTCAATTTAACTAAGAGCCTAAGGGAAGTATGCTACGGATACAGGGCAGAGCGTCTACTATACCACTTCCTCTCTATCACTTTCTACCCTCTAATACATACATAGCTATGGGGACTGACTGCATTGTCACTGTATTGCTGCTAATAAGCTTTGTTGAGCATTTTAAATTTGAACCTGACAGGCCAGAAGATAAGTTTGTCAACTAGAAAGACAGCTATTGATTTAACATTTGTTGATCTCTGTCTTCTTGCCGTGGCCTCCTGAGTACTAACTGGCCTGTGCCACCATGTCCCAATTGATTTCTAACTATAAATATTCCAAGTGGTTTATGGGTCTCCAATATATTCTTCTAGATGCTACATATGAAATGAGCATAATCAGCAATGGCTACTTTTATTTTTTTTTAAAAAAGAAATAATTTTTTGTTATTAAAACACTTCTACTGTGGAGTTGGAGTCAGAACTTGGGCTGACCTAATTGTAACATTTGTTCATTCTTCTCCCATGTTTGTTTGTCATTGTTGTTTTTCCTTTTTGGACACTTTTTCCTCTTATTGATTTATTTTTCTTACTGCTGTTTCTTGAGGTTCTTTAACAGATTAGGTTCTGTTTTATTTCAAGACTAGACCCTGTCTAGTTGCAATGGAGGCAGTATTGTGGTCCAGTGCAGCTGCCTTTGAGCAGCTCCACCCAGATGCTCTGTAAGCATTTCATGCTTATATGTCCAAAACTGAGCTCATCTCCACCTCCTGCCCTGAAACCTGTTCCTCCTGTATTCCCTGTCTTTTTCAGCAACATTCATTGTGTATATGCTAATAATCTTGGGCTCCTCTTTCTCTGTTATGGCCAGAATCCTTTAGTTCTGCTTCCTAAAAGGTTCTCTTTTCTTCTCATTCTTACACTAATACCTGTTTGAAACACTAGTGCTTTCCTACCTACAGTTGCAGGAGAATCTTTTGTCTTCTTGGATTCCTAGTCTATCCTCCTCAAAGTTATCATGCTGATCTTTATAAAATGAAACCTGATCCGGTTCCTTGTTTTAAACCACTAAGTTATAGTCTGTCACCTACTGATAAAGTCCAAACTTATCATTGATGTTTCTCATACCTTGGTCTTCTCTGGTCCTTTGGTTTACAGTGGCACGTTTGTTGTACATTCCTTTCTTGTTCATCAGAAGAAATCCTCTGTAAAGTTATCAGCTCAATCTAATTTTCTAAGTATGTAGACACTCTTTGTTTTCCGAGTACTATGTATATTGTACTATAGTTGTATGTCTGTCTTCCCACAATAAACTGAGCTTCTTTAAATAAGCATCTTGTTTTCTGTCTTCTGTTTTTGTTTTTGTTTTGTTTTGTCTTGTTTTTTTTTTTTCCAAGATAGGGTTTCTCTGTATAACAGCCTGTCAGTCCTAGAACTCGTTTTTGTAGACTAGGCTGGCCTGAAGATCCACCTGCCTCTGCTTCCCAAAGGCTGAGATTAAAGGTGTGTGCCACTACCACCCAGCACACATTCTGTCTTCTAATATAGGATCTGAGGCATAAATGTTTAGAGGAATACATTAATCGTGTTAGGTATGTAAAACATGTACCTAAAACTATGGATGTGTATTGTATCTTCTGTTATCTCCTACACTGATGAAACTAATGTTTTTCAACAAGGGCACTGTAGTTAGTGATGGCTGCTAACCATTATTGTGTCACTGTACATGTCGAGATATTCTCATCTTGTGTCAATGCATTCATAAATTTCTGGAGAATAGATTGTTTTCATTGGAAAAAATACTTCAATTGAGAACCATTTGCTAAATGCTTGGATTAAGTGCTTATAAATGCTTGTTACCGTCAACTTTTTTTAACCATGAGTTTTTAATGTGCCTATTTATAGGACAAAAAAATTTGTTATGAGGTTTATCAATTTTAATAGTTTGGTCACAATACTTAATGTGTAAGCCACTTAATGTAAAGACTGCATACATATAAATATGCAGTTGTCTGCTATGTTAGTAATTACTGTATAGTGAAAACAGTTTTGTAAGCAATCAGATTTACATTTTTAACTTGGAAATGTAGGTAGCACAAAGTGAAGCTGAAAAGAAATTGAAGAAAGATGACAAGAAGAAAGAACTACAAGAACTGAATGAGTTGTTCAAACCTGTAGTTGCTGCACAAAAAATAAGTAAAGGTAAATTTAAATATCAGAAGTGCTATTTTTATCAAATACAGTTCGTGTTTCAAATGATTTGTGGGAGCTGGAGTAATAGCTCTTTCTCTTAGAGAAGATCTGGTCTCAATTCCCAGCACCCACAGCAGCTGGATCACAGTCATTTATAACTCCAATTCCAAGGGATCCAACACCCTTATTCCAGACACACAGGTGATAAACATACATGCATGCATGCAGGCAAGCATTCACATATATAAAATAAATAAAAATATTTTAATTATATTTGATTTGTGCCTGGTGTGGTGATACATGCCTTTAGTCTCAGCACTTGGGAGGTAGAGGCAGGCAGATCTGTATGAGTTCAAGGCCAGCCAAAGCTAAACAGCAAGACCTTGAAAAAATAAAAGCAATTTGATTGTTCTTTGTATTTTGATGAGGGGCAGTCTTTAGGACCCAAGACAAAGCTATGGTTTCATAAATTTTAAGTCACATACATCTTTGGGGCAGTATTCTTCCATTTATTTTTTCTTTACCTCCTGTTCTCACTGACTCCACAGCCAAGGAGTAACCTATGTATTTGGTTTTCCACTTCTGCCACTTAATTTGGTAAGAATTAAATAATACAAAATGCTATGGAAAGAACTTCAAAGAAATAACTAACCAAACACTTGTGATATTGTCTCTCACATTAGTAAATGAAAAACAGTAAGTTAAACAAAAATAATGATATCCCAAATACAAATTACACCTTATCTCACAGCCTGTAATAAAGATTTTTTATTTAAGGGGGAGGGGAGGGGATACAAACCAAGGAGATTTTATTGAGAACAGTAACAACCAACCCTGCGGCAGGAAGGATTTTTCATTCAAAAAATGAGTTGCCTGCCTGTAATATAGATATTATTCCATTTGATAAAGGTGCAGATCCCAAATCTGTGGTATGTGCATTCTTCAAACAAGGACAGTGTACTAAAGGTGATAAATGTAAGTTCTCTCATGACCTCACTTTGGAGAGAAAATGTGAAAAACGAAGTGTTTACATTGATGCAAGAGATGAAGAACTTGAAAAAGGTATTTTTTCTTAACTTTCTCAAAGTTTAAAAATAAATCCTTTTTTTTTTTTGTTTCTTAATACTTATTACTTAGTAATAATGTTTAGTATTGTTTGTAAAGAACAGATGGGGTTTTACACAAAGTTTAAATAATTGATGCTTAGAATACATTGATGTAATATGGATTTATCAGTCTTCCCTCCCTGCTACCATCTCATTTATGTAAATTGCTTTGGGAGCTTGGGTGAATAATTGACAGTACTGTTTATGCTTGCCATTGCTGCTTCGGAGAAAATTGTTACATTATTAATATTACAGTGGAGTATACCTATCTGTTCAGAGGCCTATATTGTAGGAGCAGGAGATAAAAATTGTTTTTTCTTTTTATTTAGATACTATGGATAATTGGGATGAGAAAAAGCTGGAAGAAGTAGTAAACAAGAAGCACGGTGAGGCGGAAAAGAAAAAACCAAAAACTCAAATAGTATGTCCTTTTCTTGAATTGAGTTGCTGTGTAGCATTTATTATTAGGGAGCATTATGTGACAAGGCTTTGCTGTTCTTGAATGGATTGTTGAGTATTAGGAAATTGCATTTCACCAACATAAGTTAT
This sequence comes from Cricetomys ansorgei, assembly GCA_026225945.1. NCBI lineage: Eukaryota > Metazoa > Chordata > Mammalia > Rodentia > Nesomyidae > Cricetomys > Cricetomys ansorgei. The sequence goes on along the minus strand of JAMJFZ010004027.1, from coordinate 3,082,056 downwards.
AAAATACATCAGGCTTTAATTTTAAATTTACAAATTGTTTTTTTAATTAGACTTTTTTATTAAAGTTGGTCTAAAAACTGAGTGAAAAAATGCGGTTTTCTGGAGTGATTGCTCTTCCTCAACTATGAGTGAGGATAGCTGGACATGGTAGTATATACCTTTAATGCCAAATAGAGAGATTACAAATTTGATGCCAGCCCAGGCTACATATATATACTCTGTCTCAAAAAAAACAAAAAACAGATGAATAAAATACATACTTAGATGAGAATCTTCTTTCTTGTGAATAGTGCTAGAAGTAGGCCTATTAAGCCAATTCACTTAATGAATTGTTGGGTTTTAATACTATGGAAGTTTTTTTTTTAATTACTGGGGCAAAAATTACATATTTTTGTATATGAATTTTAAAAGATGTTTTTTGGTAGGTAGTAGCTCTAATATTCTGGAAAATCTGCCTCTAAAAATTCAGATTATTCCTCAGCTTTTGTGCTCACAGCCATATATCTACCTTTAATACATGTCCGGTGAGATCCTGCTTTGCTAGAAGACAAATAAATTTTAGTTCATAAACACTTCTTGCATTTTTAAGGGAATGGATACTGGTGCTTTTTCTTTACCTGGGAATATTATTGCCTGTTGTTTTAGCACAATAGCTCCTTGTACCCATTTGTGCTTGAAGAATCACTATTCTTTGTATTGTGTTCCTTTTGAACCTTGTACTCTTATGACTTGTATACAAAGTTGCCCATTTAGTCAAGTAATCCAAATAGGGCTTATGTCATTATTGCATGGGATTTGTGTTTTTGTTTGTTTTCCATGCAATGCATGGGATTAGACCTTGAGCTGGATTTATTTTTAAAAATCAGAATTTTGGATTATGTTTACAAAAGAAACTAACTGTAAATTATTACATCCAGAGTAGAGGCTTGGGGGATTTTGCCATTGTACTATATGGTTTGGTTTTAATTATGTATAGTATTAGTGTCTGCAAGTCAGAGCTCCTGGTGCTAGAGTTGTAGGCAGTTATAAGCCTCCTGATGTTAACCACTGAGCCATCTTTCTAGCCCCTGGTTTGGTTTTTTTAGGATAGGGTAACCCAGGCTGGCTACAAACTCTTCAACAGTTCTTGCCCCAGCTTCCTTAGGGCTGGAATTGAAAAGGTATGAGCCACTAGGCCTGGCTTTTATTTGAAGTATTTTCAAACGTTTATGTATATGCATGCTTTTTACATTAGTGGTTAGCCTCAGGATGTGAGTACTGTTGCTTGTTCAATATACTCAAAGTGAGATGAATTTACACTGCAACACCACTTCTGAATAATATTGTCTCTATAGGTGTGCAGACATTTCCTTGAAGCTATTGAAAATAACAAGTATGGCTGGTTTTGGGTGTGTCCTGGAGGTGGGGACAATTGCATGTATCGCCATGCACTTCCTCCTGGATTTGTGCTGAAAAAAGACAAAAAGAAAGAAGAAAAGGAAGATGAGATTTCATTAGAAGATCTAATTGAAAAAGAGGTAACAAGTGTCTTTTAAAAGCTATTTTTAATTATTTTTGTAAATTCTAATATTTACCACTTGGGGGCAGTAGCAAATTATGAGAGGTGAAAATAATGCTCTTTCCTAAAATTGCTCTAATTACTCTTGAGTATCTTAAATATAAATTTTACCATATACACATTAGCCAAACATGCTTTAATCATAGGAAATGTGTAGAGTTTTGTTTTTTTAAGTACTAGCTACTGCTGTTTTCATACCATGGTGTTATTTTTATGCTATTCTGTGTCTCGTGTTGTTGTGACTTTTAGGTTCTTTCCTTAGTGTCCTTTTTTAACGTACTAACGTGTTTGGAAGGAAATTACTCCTTTCCAGGTTTTGGTTATATTATCTATCCAGTTAGAGGAGAAGTAGTCTTGCTAAAGAGCTTCTTCAGGCGTTCTTCTCTAGCACAGTGAAGTAGATGATTTCTTCTGTAAATCAGACAGCATTGAGGATAAGATGAAATTGGGATTACTGGGAATACTAGATTTATTGTTGTTTGCTTCGGTATGTGTATGAGTTATGTTAAGATTGTATACACTTCTTAAATGGCATGTTTGTCACACAGGATAAAATAATGGCGTATGGAAATTAGAGTCAAGTATGTTTGAGATTGTTTTTACCCTCATTCCACCACTTCCTAGCTGTTCATGACTGATAAATACCCTGTTAACTCTCTGCCTATTTGTGGCGATTAACGTAGTATAACGCTTTCAACACTGGATGTCTGGCAGATACTTATTTTCCTACCCACTTATTACCCCTTAGACGTACAGGTGATATTTTTGTTTGGTTTTATCTCTCATCTGAAAGAACACAGGTGAAACTTGGATTCATTATGATTTTTTTTTTTAATGTATTAGTTTTACCAACAGTTTTTCATTACAAACTTTTCTACTAAAGTTAAGAAATTTACCTCCAAGTGTTATGTTTTAAATACGTGTCTGGGTTCTTCTTTTGCTCATTGCTTTGCAAAGTGAAAGTACCATAATTTAGATTATGTACTACTTTAGGGAAGTCACAGGGAAAGAATTCACTACATTAAAAGAAAAATGCTGTTTAACACCTCTAAAAGTAACTTTAACTCTTTTATCTTTGCAGCGTTCTGCCTTAGGTCCAAATGTTACCAAAATCACTCTAGAGTCTTTTCTTGCATGGAAGAAAAGGAAAAGACAAGAAAAGATTGATAAACTGGAACAAGATATGGAGAGACGGAAAGCTGACTTTAAAGCAGGGAAAGCACTGGTGGTATGTCCCAAACTCACACCAATGGTCCTTCATTCTTCTACTTTACAGTTTTTCAAATGCAAGATTATCTTTCTTTAATCTATGCAATATGTCTAAAATGGATGGTAGCTCTTCCCCTGAGGTGATATATTTGTGTGTCTGAATAGATCAGTGGTCGTGAGGTATTTGAATTTCGTCCTGAGTTGGTCAATGATGATGATGAGGAAGCAGACGACACCCGTTACATTCAGGGAACAGGTGGTGATGAGGTAAGAGGAAGCTTTGACTCCAAATGTTTATCATAATCGTGGGGAAACAAACGGTAGAGAAAACAAATGTGGTTAAAAGCACCAGCGCTGGGCCAGAGTCTGGGGTTCAAGTCCTATTTTCATCAATAAGAAAATCTTTCTCCAGATGTTCACTCTTATCTGCAATGCACACATCATAAGTAATTCCTAGTCCAGGCTGCTTCTGAGGATGAATGTATTCATTGGTGTTTATTTATAGGGTGGCTTTCTTTATAGAACTTAGCATGGTGCTTGGTGTTTCTGATTAAGTGCTATGTACAATAGATGGGAAAAAAAGAAAAATATTTTTATCCTTTAAAATAATTTTTTGTTTGTTTACAATTTTGTTCTGCAAAAACAGTCAAGGAGTAAGGGCACTATATAAAAAGCAAATAATAATAGCAGTTCTTCAGCAGGTCTGCTAATACATCATATACATAAATTTTTTGTGTGTGTCATTGTCACGTCATACTCTAAAACCATGATTCCAAAGAAAGAAACTTCAAATATAGTTTTTTCTTATAAAAGTTTCAGGAGAAGGGGAGAGTTTTCAAGCAGTAATTGTTCATTTGTTCTCATTCTATATTAGTAATAATTTTGTTTCCTGAAGATAGTGTGTGAAGGTTAAAAGTTAGTTGAAGAAACTTTATTTGTAACAACTTTTTGCTTTCTCTTTATTGTTAAAGGTTGATGATTCTGTGAGTGTAAATGACATAGATTTAAGCCTGTACATCCCAAGAGATGTAGAAGAGACAGGTATCACTGTAGCCAGTCTGGAAAGATTCAGCACATATGCTTTAGATAAAGATGGTAAGTATGCTGCCTTTTTTAGAGTTCTAAGGAACTAGGAAACTTGAGTGGGAGCTAAAACAGCCTAAGCAAATCTGGGTATATACAGGTTCCAGTCTGGAAATGTGAACATTTGGGTAAATATAAAAGGTAGTGGAAGCTATAGAAAAGAATAGCTTAGTAGATATTGAAACCATTGAATAAACTCTTGGAAACAAAAAACAAAGTTTAGAGAATGTAATTTTTAAGTGTTATTCTTTAGAATTCTGTATTTATAGACAAAACAGGCTGAAAGACATCTGTACTAGTGTCAGAATGAATGAGCTCAGCCAGTCAGAGTGCATAGAATAACAATCTAGAACATACTGCACACACCAGTGTTCTAGGACAGACAATAATTAAAAGTCTCTTCTATCCCAGCCTGTGCCCTGGCTAGTACTCCTTTGTGCTTTTCTCTCATAGCAAGTATCCTTAACTTAGTCTCCAAATCCCTTACTCAAGGTACAATTAGATATAAATCCCAAACCTTTATATCCATATAGTACCCGGAAAGCCTTCCCTTCCCTTCATTCTTACACTAAATTGTTACTTATACTTCCAGGACTTGTTTCTTTTGTCTCCTTTTATTTCTTTCTCTTTCTTTTTCTTTCTTTCTTTCTTTCTTTCTTCCTTTCTTTCTTTCTTTCTTTCTTTCTTTCTTTTTATCCTTTACTAGAGCCCTTTTCTTTATTTGACACATATATCCATGTCTCTATATCCTAAAAAGATCTCTCTGTACTCATTTGTCTCTTATTTCCCTTATCACTATATTGTCCTAGTAAACAGGCATCTCTTTGCATAACTACAACTAATAGATTACTCATAATTCTACTTGCTTTTTTCTGAAACTCCTGTCTCTTAATTTTTCACTAAAACTCTCCATGTTTTCTAAGCACTTCCTGACTTTTAATTATGAAAGTGTGAAAGTTGTAACTTAAAACAAGTGGCTTATCCTCTAGGGCTCTGAGATCAGTAGCAGTATAAAGACTGGTTTACTCTTTTTATAAGTGGGGGTTTGGTGACAGTAGGCACAGAAGCTCTAATTCCCATGACCTTGTAATCAGGGATGCTTAAATTAACTAAAATTTAAGCAAGACAATTAAAAGTCTTCATGATATAAATGTTGCCACTGAACAAGAGGAGGAGGCATCTTTGGTTTCTCATTCACACATAGCTATAAGCTAAAGCTACATACCACTAAGAGCTAATGTACATGTGTGGTATTAAAGACCAAGCCCAGACCTATTCCCAAGCTATATTTCCAGTCCCCATTCTTAAGAGTATCACAACCAGTGTGGTCTATTTGTTAAACCAGAAGCCAAGTAATTGCTTATAGACACATTCTGTAACCATTTAATCAAACTAAGTATATGTGGAAATTGAGTATTTGAGAACCAAATTAATTACTAAGTTGTGTAAGGAACACAGAATTATAGAAGATTTATCTTGCCCTCAAATGTCTACAAAAAAGAGGATTTTATTGTGGACACAGATAAGTGATACAATCTAGCTCAGAACGAGACCTGCCCTTGTTGCAGGAATTTAGGGAGGAAGAAAGGTATTAGTTTGAGCTTTCAGTTACTACTGTAGTGATATCTTCTATTTCTAGGCCTTACTGATTTCAGGTTGTTGTTATTGCTGTTGCTATTTTAGAAAACAAATTAAGTGAAGCTTCTGGAGGTCAAGCTGAAAATGGTGAAAGAAGTGACTTAGATGAGGACAACGGAGGGGAGGGACAAGAAAATGGATCCATTGATGCTGTTCCTGTTGACGAAAATCTATTCACTGGAGAAGATCTGGATGAATTAGAAGAAGAATTAAACACACTTGACTTAGAAGAATGACAACAAACAAGTTGAAGAAAATTAGATCAGCTCAGTATGATCAACATGAATTGACATTGACTATGTTAATTGTTTTGCCACCTAGAATCAACAGGATGTTTATTTCCCTATGATGATTCTGGAGGGATACTGTCCTCCAAAACAGGAATACTCTCCCTACGTCTTCTCTTCTGACTTTGACTACATCTCATAGTAAGTTCAGAGTAGTTGATGACAAATTAAAAGTGGTCATTACAGGAGATGATTGTTGTAACTGTCACTCACGTAGGATGTGTAACTGCTTTTCCAGCTTTTGGTTTTCATTGGGCATGTGTTATTTCCAGGAACAACAAATTCATACTTAAAATACTTTCCGTTTTGTGCAGTTTTTAATGAGTGGTTTCCTTTCCTTTGTATTTATGTTTCAAAGACTGACTGAAAGGTGCGCACTGTACTTGGTAAAGGAAACTGCATATGCAGATTCAGTATTGTACATCTTTGGACAATTAGATGGACAATGAGAATGGGACTTGTTCAATCTGGCAGGGTCAGCCACAGTGCCCTGTATTAAAGCTGTTTAAAGTTCTCCCCCTTTTTGCCAATAAAGTTGTAAATAAAGAACATCATAAATCCAAATCCAACTATGAGCCTTTTTTAAGTTTTTTCTGTGAAAACTTTTAAACATTCCTCTCTTGATACTTTAATTAAATATTAATTATATGGGTTGTAAGTGTAACAAAGCAAAGATTTAATGGATTTTTTTAGTTCATGTTATATAACCATGGAGTATTGACAGTATTAACAATTGTTATTTTTCATTTCCAAAAAGAGTAAGTACTATTACTTTAATTCTTGAATTGTTAGATCTCCAGCAGATTTAAATGCCACCTACAGTTAAACTAAACATTTCCTTGAAACAACATTGCATAAAATTTGATTAAGCTTTTGCAAGTAGATAAAAGTTTTCAATGTCACACTTAGCACTAGATAACTTTAATCATCATGGTATTGTTTTTGTTTTTTTTGATGGGTTATTTGCAAATGTGCGGTTTTAGAATAATTTTTTTTTCAGGTATCTAAGAAAGCATTAAAATATCAGATGACCAAAGCCCTAATCTCTTTTCTGCCTCAGAGACATTATACATTAAATTTCTGGGGTTTAGTTTTTTATCTCTAAATTTTAGTACTGATTGTGGGACTAGGATGTAGCTCACTGTAATAGTGCTTTCCTAACATGTGCAGAAGACCCCAGTTCTAAATTGTTTTTAAAAACCTGTTTTCTAAGAATGCTTTTGAAATCTAAACCTAAGAAAAAGATTGTATATCTTGTTAATTGTTTTCTAGCTCTTGGTTATTGTAATTAACATTTTCAAATGTAGAATATCATGAACCAAGTTTATTTCCCACTACTTTTTATATAAAAATACTGTTTTATACCTTATATCTACAAAATATTTCTTCCATCCTTTTTGTGAGTTTAAGATTACTTAGTTATTTAATGACAAAGTATTTTCACTTACATCTTTCTTGTATTGTTGACAGTACAGTTACTCTACATTAGTACAGTTAATCTAAAGTTGAGTGCTTTTTCAGACTATATCTAAGCTCAATTTTAAATATTTTGTATTCTGATTTCATTGTGTAACTTAATTCATTTTAAGAGATCTGCAGTTCAGAAAATCAAAATACAATAACTTTTCTACAGGAAAAGAAATATAACTTTGCACTTATTTCCATCTGCTCTATTAAATGAACTCTTTTCTCCTTACATATATTAAATTTCATGGGACCACACTATTATCCTATGTTCAATGAGCCCGTGGTGTGACCCTTTGTTTGCCAGAGTCTAATTCACAGTAGTTAGACTGAATTTTACTTTATCTTTGCATAATGGTTTGTCATAATTTAAGCCCCACCATACATTAATTAAAATTGTATAATTGTATATTGTATCTTTAATTTTGACCATTGAATGACTTTACAATATGATAGTAACAAAACTCCAGTTTCAGAGTTTAGATATAGGTCATTAGGGAAGCCTTAAAGTGAGCCTCAAACACAAAGGGCATTTGGGACAAACGGACATTTGTGGACAAAGGGCATTTGGAACAGAAGTGGGTAGATTATTGTGAATATCTTGTTCGAATCCAGGATGAAAGCGTCATATAAAGAATGTTCATCATCACAGACTGTAGATCTTCATTCTGTTTGTTCAGTGTAAGATTATTCTAGAATAAATATTGTTAGGTAAATGTTTCTGGGTACTTAAATCACTACACAGTCAATATGCTACAAACTCAAATGTGTGTTTCATTGAATGAATTTCAAAAAATACCAGAATTAAAAATGGGCTACCAAAATCTTCTGTTTGGGATTTTTCAATCCTTATACATATATTCTTAATGATAACTGTTTGCTGAACAAAGAGTTCTCAATTAGTAGAGATTAATAGATGCTTAATTTTAAAAGTAAAAGTTGGTGATATGTCTTGAAATTTTTCATATCTTCAGAAACAAGCCTAAATAAAACATAAGTACAGAGTGCTTTTAATACTCCTTATGTTTTATATTTTCTCTTGTATTACTGTTTTCTGTTAATATACAAAGAGATTGTTTTTGTCTGTTCAAGTAATAGGTAATTTTGTACTTTTTCCCACATAGACAGCATCTTTTTGGTGCAATATATGTAGCCTGCATTGTCTAACCTATTTTACGACATCATCTCTTTGTGTTTTAAGTAAATGTCTTAGATGGGGAATTTCAGAAATGATAGAGTCTAGTGGCCTAGCCATTAATACGGATACTTTTCAAATAAGTCTGTGATCAAACATTGTTGTTTTATTATTTGTATGTTTGCTTGTTTTGGAAATGGGGCTTTATTGTAACTCAGGCCTTGAATTTATGCTGTAGTCAAGGGTGTTGAACTCTCCCTTCCAAAGCATTGGGATTACAGGAGTATGCCACCAAGACCAGCCTTTTGAGGTTTTTTTTTTTGTTTTGTTTTGTTTTTGGCAGGGTTGGAGGAGTTTCTTTATAGGATTTCATTATGATTTGTTGTCTGGGTAGGTGGGAGGGGCAGTTAATGGAGATGCCCTTTGTGAAAATAATATAGTGGGTGTTTATCATGCAAGGGAGGTTTTTTTGTTCCTGGTTCTGATAACCAAAATCTCTGTAACAGCTGATCTCACTTTCAAAGGAATGTATCCCAGATTAGCAAACTCTTGTTGGGCTCAAGTACTGGGACCTAATGTGCCTTAGTCCCATCTAGTAAGCCTTGTCCTATAATTGAAAAGACATTAAAGGCTGGGGACATGGCTTGGTGCTGCAGGGCTTTCCTAACATGTACAGACCCTGGGCTTGATCCCCCTAACACTGGGGAGTGCAGGGAAGACAGTTGTAATAATACCTTAGTTTCTTTCTAAATGTGGAATTGTGTTTCATTCAATCTATGAATCCTAAGTTGTACTTTTATGTCTTAGGAAACATTTTAGTGACAGTGGTCATCATTATGACTTCTAATATTGTACATTTTCAGAACAACCTCACCACATGTACAGAATGTAGCAAAGAATGTACAATTGGGGGAATTTAAGCAACTGAAATTTGAGAAGCTACAAGCATATTATGTGATAATATGGACTAGTTTTAGATCTTTTTAGTAGTGTCTATCCTTGAGTGTTCACACTGCTAATAACCAGGGAAAGGAAAAAAATAGAGTAGGTAAATCTGGTTTGGGTCAGTAATTTTGTGATTTAACATTTGATCAGAAAACAGTTACTATGTGGAGCTAAGTATGTTAATCACACACATTGCATCACTCTATTTCTATTAGCCTGATATGCTAAGAACGATAAAGTATTCCTAGACATCTTTGCACTGGTTACCCACAATAGAAGGAAAGAGTTGTGTTTTGTTGTTGTTGATTTCTTGTTTTTAACTTCTTATTTTAATTTGACAAACAATGTGTAATAGTTATGTTTATTTATGGTTCGTTAATGTTTTTATACTGGAGACCCACCTCCAACACCTTAATAGGAAGGAAATTAATCCTTTGATGTCTTTGGCATGTTTCGTGATGTAAAACTGAAAGAAATATATATAATCTGATTTGAGCTGATCCAGTTTTGTGTGTGTGTCTGTGTGTCTGTGTGTGTGTTTTCCCTCAAAGCAAACTGAAAGGACAAAGTATCTGAAACACAGCCTTATGGAAAAGGGCATGGTAGCTCATACCTGTAACACTAACACTTCAGAAAACTGAGAGGTTATGAGTTCTAGGCAAGCCTAGACTATATAACAAGACCTTGTCCTTAAAAGTTTTAAAAATAAAATGCAGCCTCAGGACCACGTAGCTATTATAGGAGGCCACAGGCATCCCCTGACATCTACTGTGCCCCTGTGATCTCCTGAAAGTGTTTTTTCTCCCTTCCCTTTCCTCTGTCTAAACACTTCTGTATACCCATCCCAACTCTCCTTCAAATTTGTGGCCTCTTTTCCTTATTTGTTAATGCATGCATATATTTATACATATATGTTCCTGAGTATAGCCTGCCTAGTCTGTACTTTTATAAATGTAATTACCTCAAAATTAGAGACAACTAAAAGTAGTAATGGAGAGTTCTGTTACTGGATAGTTTCTGATTAGAGACATATCTGAAAGTCAAAATTATGAAAATTGATACATTAATTTTTGAAATATGAGGTACAAATAATAGAGGTATTAATACAGCTGAATTATCCGTAAGGTGAAAGCAGGTGAGCTAGAGTCTCATAATGCTTATAAGGCCAGAAGGACATTGACAGGAGCAAAAGCTTAGTAACATGCTAATATTCGTATGCCTCTGTGTCCATATGTAGCATGCTACTGTATAAAAATAATACCTATAAAGAGATGTGCCAAGGAAAAGTGAAAATACAAGTTAGAATTTTTTTATTAAAAGTGTTTTTCTAGGGCTGGAAAGGTTAAAGCTATTTGTTGTCTTAAAGACGATCCAGGTTTGGTTCCCAGCACCCACGTGGTAGTTTGCAACTATTCACAACTCTAATTCTAGGGGGTATGACTCATCTTGTAACCTCTGTGGGTGTTAAGTATTCATCCATGTGGTATATATACATCCATGTAAACAAAATACTCCTACATACAAATCTTTAAGAAAATATTGGTTGTTTTCTGAAGCTAGATGTGATAAAAATCATTTCCATGATAAAGTAAGCATGTTGAATTCCATCTAGTAAATGCTCATAACATATGAATGTGAAATAGAACGCTCTAAAAGAAAAAACAATTTCCTTCTTAATACAAGAATCTACTTCCTTCCTAAGAGGCTATCCTTATAATGCAGATTGGGGGATGACCAGAGACGTTTAGCTGTTTGAACTTGCCATCTCTACTGAGGGGTAAACTATAGATAGTTAAGCCATCAAAACCAAAAAAGCCACATGTGCTTGTTTGGGGATTTTGCTACCACAAGCTCCAGTTTGATTACACAAGTATAATTCAAAGAAATACAAGGTGAAATTAAGTAAATTTGTGTTGGTGAGAGGACGCTGAATAGTGTACATTTAGAGCTATTTGTTAGAAATACCAAGTTTAAATTTTCAAATGAATGAATTTCAGGACAAGTCATGCCAAAATGTCTTGTGCTTTTCTCGTCTTTAAGTCTAGGCAGAAACTAGAGTCCTATGGAACTAAAATTTTGTTTTGTCTGTGCTAGCAGTTGAACCCAAGGACTCTGGCACTTACTGACCACTGAGCTGTATCCCCAGCCCAAAAATTGTTCAGACAAGAGTATCTACCCCAACTTTTTTTTTCAGATGGTTATTTTTAAATGTGCATACTAAGTATTTAAATGCTTAAACGCTGGTTCTCAGAGTTTTTCTGGAGATTTCAATTGCAAGAACTGGTTAGAATACAGAACTAGAGACAGTCACATGGAAGCACATCCAGGCAGGGGAAGCACTCCTTTAGGATGGCCTGTTAGTTTTAGAAAATTAGCATGTTTCGTAGCTTAATCAAAGTTTTATTGATTCTGTCTTACCTTCTTTTCCATGATTTTTATTAATAAAATAGCTTGTTTACAAATTGAACAGGACCTTTCTATGTTTAGAGGTCTACCTATTCACTTGGAAATCAAGTGAAAATAGGTACAGATTTTTTTATTTTTTGATAAGACCCCATGTTCCCTGAACAGAATTGCATGGCATAAACAATTTTTTTAAGATTGTCATTCCTTTTTCATTTTTCTCTTTCTTAGGCGGTTGAAGACCAAATGCAAATCTGACTGAACTTGTCCTGAAGCAAATAGTAAAAGCTTAGGGAAACATAAAAGTGAGCCAGTAGCATTTTAAGTGTTGACCACAGACTTAGGCGACTAACAGGTTTCTTCTTGTGTATTGCTGCTAACAGGTTTGTTCTTGCACTTGGGTTTTTATGTCTTATTTAATTGCATAAGTGAATGAGTCTACACATTACCCATAGAAGTTCAAAGACCCTTCTGTGAAAAATAGAGTAAGTAGTATTTTATACTAGGTTTTTCAAGGAAATTGGGGCCACCATTTTATGTAAAATACTTTTCAAACTGTATGATTAAATCATTAGGCCAGATGGGATGGTGCACACCTTTAATCTCAACACTCGGGAAGCAGAGTTTGAGGGCAGCCAGGGCTAAATAGTAAAACCGTCCCAAAAACCAACAAAAATCATAAGTTAATACCTAAGTATAAAGTAAACCAAGTCTCAAATAGGTTGATACATATATTTTATTAATAAACTCCTGTGATAGAACTAAGTTTTCAAAGATATTTACTCAGCTTTTAGCAACTTTATTATTGGACAGTAGAAATCTGATATGTAACAAGTGATACATTTACCGTGTGAAAGCATAATCAACATATAATGTATGTTTATCTCCCCAAAAGACTGTTCATACACCTTTGTAGTCCCTTCCTAAGATAAGTACCTTGATAAGTCCCCAGGAAAGCACTAGTAACCACTCTGGGTTAGTTCACATTTTTTTATAATTTTGTTGGAACCATGTATACTTTATTTATTTATTTACTTACTTATTTGCTTTTACTAGACTTAGTTGGAAATTTATTACAGGTATAATAGTACATTTCTGGAAATTGCTAAGTACTGTTTGTATGCATATAATGCACTTTGTCCATTCACCTGTTGGCTGGTATTGTTTCTAGTTAGGGGCCTTTACAAATAAAGTCATCTGAACAGTCATGTACAGATCTTTGTATGAACAAGTGCTTTTGTTTCTTTTGGCTAAATACAGTGGCTTGTGGTTTGTGTTTCAAATTTCACAGTATTTTCTAAAGTTTTGCTGTTAATTCCTATCAGCAGTTTATAAAGACTCCAACTTATCCTAACACTTGATGTGTTCTGTTTTAAAGCCGATCTGCAAACCATTTGGACTAAAATTTTGTTGAAAGTTTTATGATTTTATATATGTGCTGGTGTGAGTTTGTGTACGACATAACATGCAGGAGCACATGGAGGCCAGAAGAGAACATCAAATCCTCTGGAACTTGAGTTACAAATGGTTGTGAGCTGCCATGTGGATACTGGGAACCTGAGTCTGAGACCTCTGCTAGAGTGTTAAACGTATTTAATCTCTGAGCCATCCAGCCCCCAAAGTGGAGTTTTTGCAAGTAGCAAACAATCTGATTGATGTAACACCAGTTGTCGAAAACTAAATACATTTTACACCTTTGTGGGCAGTCAAGCAGTAGTTCTGTCTTGTTTGTATGTTTGTTTTGGGTTTTTTTGTTTGTTTTCCATATTTGTTTATGGATTGCCTGCATACTTTGGGACTAAGGTAGCATTCTTGCCTTTTTTATGATCTTTCTTAAATGGAAAGCATTTCATCTGCACCATGAACCAGTGAGGCCATCTTCACAGCCTGTTGTGTTTATTTTAATTTCTGGATTTAATTAAATCAAACTAGCATGTCGATGAATTTATCTGTAGTTTACATTTGTGATAGTGTTGGGAATTAAATCAGAGCCTCATATGTGCCAGTCATTTTCATGGTTCCTTTGAATTCCTCATTCAGTCTTTAATTCTCTAAAAAGAGGGACTCCCAAATAAATTGTTGCTTTCTATCCAAGATCTTTTAATATAAAAAGCAGTGATGAGTACTTAAAGCCCTGTAGAACTATAGAAGCTCAAGTGTTCAGTGCATGGCGTCTGTCAAGGTAGAAATACAGTGCTACATTGTTCCCTGTTGGGTACACACTGAGAACTCCTTTAGTTTCATCATTGTGGGAACATCACAAAGAGCACTAACAGAAACCCAGATGATGTAGGTAGGGTCAAGTGGATCCCTCACTCAGCAGAGAGTCTCATGATACAGACAGATGTAAACATGTGTGAGGCTGCTGTTGGCATAACTCAGCATGCTGTTTCAACAATACACTTTTTTACTAGAATCCACTTTTGTTTGTTTTTGAGATAGGATCTCGTAATGCAGACTAGCCTCATAGCTAGGGTGTATAAGAGGATAACATTGAAAATCTGGCCTGCTTCCACCTTCTGAGTACTTGGAATTGCAAGCCTGTGCCATGCCTACTGTGCCTGGCTTAGATAGCCACTTTTTTTTTCTCACTCGTGTTTTTTGAGACAAGTTTTTTTTGTTTTGTTTTTTTTTTGTTGTTGTTGTTGTTTAGAACTGACTGTCCAGGAGCTTGCCTCGATTAATGTTAAAATATAGCGAAGTCATAACCCCGTACCCTGATTGTGTATTATCAGCTGTTTACTGTGCATAATTGGGGGCAGGGGTGAGTTGGCTAGTGTGTTTGTTTTTAGATGGGTTCTTACTATGTTGCCAGGTCATTAATTTCTCCTGTGCTCCTTCCACCTCCACCTCCCTGGAATTATAGGCATATTCCCATACCCTGGCTTCTTTATATGCTCTATTTTTGTGCAGTTGACAGCACAATAAGTTTGTTTACAGCAGCATCACCACAAATAACATGTAATGTCTTGTTTGGACATTAGAACAGCTGCGATGTCACTAGCATAGGTATTTTCAGGTCAGTTATTCTGTGGAACCATCAGCATATGTGAAGGAAGCACTGAAGTAAGGATGTGTCTAGGATCTGAGCTTTTAAAATTAGGCTGTAGAAATTCAGAGGGCATACATTATGGATAATTCTAAACCCATCACTGATGGGATCATTTGGCTGTAAAATTATTCAGGAGAAGTTGCTATTCATCATCTGCATAAGTTGATAAAGTTCCAAACATACTACCAGTGAGCCAATATCATTTTACTGTAATAAATATTGCAGTCTGGTTTCAAAAAAATTGACTTTTTAGGAGCTCTGGAAATGGCTCAGCAGATAAATTGCTTACTGTGCAAGCAAGAGGAGTGGAGTTTGAGCCCCAGTAAAATGTTGGTGTAGTTATCCCAGTGCTGAAAGGCAGAGACAAATGAATCCCTGGAGCTCATGGGCCTGCCAGTCTAGCCTGATCCGAGAGCCTCGGGTCCAGGTAAGAAATACTGTCTCAAATGGCTGGTGAGATGACTTAGTGAAGGTGCTTGCTGCCAATACTGATGATCTGAGTTTGATCCCAGAGACCCATGTGACAGGAAAAATCCAACTCTTGAAAGTTGTCCTCTGACCTCCATGTGTGTGCCATGGTACACAGCCCTGCACATAATTATTAATTTTTTTTAAGTACACATTTGTGGTAGTTTGAGTAAGATGTCCCCCATAGTCTCAGGCATTTGAACACTTGGCTCCTAGTTGGTGCACTGTTTATAAGGTTAAGGAACTGTGGTTTTGTTGAAGGAAGAATATCACTGGAGACAAAACTAATAAGTTTAAAAACTAGAGCCATTTCTAGTACATCCTTTTTGTTTCATGCTTGGGATTAGATATATGTGTAAGTTGTTCCTGTAACCATGTCTGCCGGTGCTTCTGCCATAATGAGTGTTACCCCTTTAAGGACCAAATGCCCAAATAGACTCTTCTATAAAGTTATGGTGGTCGTGGTGTTTTATCACAGCAGTAAGAACTAATACAGTGGTTTACACAGAATGTCACCTGGCATGTCCTTGAGCTCCACACATGTGCACCCAAAGCAAAGTTCTCCATGGTGACCATACTGAACACAGGGTTTATATTTGGAAAACATACTACCAACATTAAGAAAAAAAAGTGGTTGCCTTGATAAGATAAAGACTGTACCTTGCAAATTGCTACAACTGCCTAAATTCTTCTTACAGTTTGGCTTTCTTAACTCGATGCACACATTTCTCTTCCAAGCAGGAACTAAAACACATTACCTACTTTCAGAGAATTGTAGCCAAGTTGGTATACTGCGTCTGCTGTTTTTGATACAGTGTCTTACTATGTGGGCCAGGCTGGCTTTGAACTTGGTCTATTTCTGCTCCAGCCTTTCTCTTTTGCCAAGAATAAGCGTGATAGAAATGCTAAGCAGGAAATGCTGTGAGTTGTCCGTAGGTCTCCTGACCAGCTACTTTCAAACTCAGCATTCTGCATGGGCAGTTGGTAATTGCGTCTGGACTGACAATGAAGCAGTTACAGAACTGCCTGTAACTTTATTTGATACTGAAACTTGGAGGACTTTGCAGCAGAGCCTTTGGGGGTGCTCCAGGCTCCTCTGCTGTCTTTGCATTCTGTTCCTTGCCAGCCTTGCTTGATTGCAATAATCACTTCCACATGAGTGACTCTATCTCTAGCCCCACATTTCCAATAAACTACCCACAGCAGCATGTGTTTCCTGCCAGTATTTTAGATTCTAAACTAAAGTCATTTTTCCCCCAAAGTCTAGATGATTTTTTTTCCTTTCTTTTCCCTCATTATTGGGATTTTATTATCAAAAGACTTGGACTAAAAACAACCAGTCATTGTGCCACATCAGGATATCCCCTACAGCAATGCTCTTTTCTGTTCAAATGGCCATTGCCTTTTACCCAGGCACACACCTTGTTTATCTTGACACACCCAGTTTATCTTCCAAACCAGGGACATTTTACAGTGTGAGGACATGGTGAAGGGTGAGGAAGGTTCTTTTAATAGAAATACTAAGACAACTTGTATACATTGAGACTGCCCTTTCAACCTGGAAATATGGTCACCAAACTTATCATTAACCTAGTTCCTTCCCCTGCCAGATTTAGCTTCTTAAGACCTAGCTTTTAGTCATGAGTTCTCTCTCTTTGTAATTCTTCAAAGGCTTTAAATTGCCTGCCAAGGAGAGTGGAATGTAGGCATAGTCTTCAAGGTCTTAGTGGTCCTGGCTTTGCTATTATGTCTTTATTCTGATTACTTGGTCTAATAGGTGTTTTATATCCTGAGTTACCTCATTAGGAAAATAGGGATTCAAGTGTTTATTCTTCAGTTGTGAGGCTGAAGTTGGGTGTTTATAACAGATGGAGCTGCAGTAAGTATATAGAGGGTTAGCTGCAAATGCTTAGCACAGTCAGCATGGGGAAAGGTAGCTATACACTTGTGTGTTACAGTTTTGAATGACTCATCTGCATGTTCCTATCTGTGAAGTATTCTTTCTTCTTATTTTCCCAGTCTCCATATTTCCAAATCCTTCCTATCCCTAAGTATTCTAAAGATGAAGTCCTTTCTTGCCTTTGATTCACCAAACTAAGGGCCCCAAATTCATGGTGCTTCTCTGCTTCTGTGTGCATTTCTTTGAAAGGGTATTTTGTTGGAGGAAAGTATTGGATTATATTAATTGTCAACTTTATAGGACCTAGAATCGCTTAATGAAAGGTGCCTCAGTGTATGTCAGTGAAGAATTTTCTGGATAAGGTTTATTGAGATAGGAAAACCTACCCTAATTGTGGACAGCACCATTTCACAAGCTGCATGAACAGAGCAGCTGCTTAGCATTGTGTTGTGGAAGTTTACTGTTACTCATGTATGAAATAATTATTTTGTGCACTGTTGGGTAAGGAACTGTCTAGGCCTCGGCATTTTGTGTTGTCTGCAGGTGTTGGATTTATGTGGGGGATGTTTGATTGCTCATGACCTGCATATGCTATCAGTAGAATACCTGAGGAGTTCTGGATCAACAAAAACACCTGAGCTCGGGGTTCCACTGTCCAGTTTGGTGCTGGCCAGGATAGTGGTTCCCTCTGCTGAGGTCTGACAGGTCTACATAATTATTGTACCAATGATTATGACTCTTTTTCTTCGTGACCCACCACAGCAACATACAGCTACAGCATTGCCTACTTCTTGACTGCCAGTGCACTATGAGGTGCTGGTCCTTTGGTCCTGTCACCACACCCCTTTCCACTGTAGTAGAATGTTCTCTGCTGTGAGCCAGTGTATACCCTCCCTCCCAAAAGTTGCTTTAACAGGAAAAGAAACAGTTCGGCTTTGACTTTGTGATTTGTCTTCCGTTAATTTTGTGTTTTAAATCAAGATCTCAATGTGTAGCCCTTGCTGGCCTGGAACTCAGAGCTTTCCTACCTCCATCTCCTGTGTGCTGAGATTAAAGCAGGAGCCACCAAGTCTGGCTTTATGTACGTACTTTTAGTCCCACAAAAAGTGTTTGTGATGAAGATCTCTGTCAGTCATTTTAGTGCCTAGTGCCCTCTCCCCATTACTTTTATTTTAGTAATGAATGTTTGGTAATTTGATTATTAAATGTTTTGCCATTATGAAACTTTAGAACCTGTGGTACTACCTTGACCAAATATTCCATATCTTGCCATGGAAAGATGACCGTGACATTTAACCATCTCTAAATATCCAGTGTTAAATACATTCAACTTATTCAACATACTAAAATTTTTCATCTAGCAAAACTGAAAACTATTTATTAACCACTAATTCCCTCATCCCCTTAGCCCTTGGCAAGCGTCTGTGTATTGTGTTTACGTAGATAGTTCAAATGAATGGGATCAAACAGTATAATGTCTTTGAGATTCATCCATGTTACCTTGTGACAAGATTTCCTTTATGCTCTGTAGTGCTTCCTGTGTATACATAGGAATGTATATATACAACATTTCTTTGTTAATCTATTTTCTATCTCCTGGCTGTTGTAAATAATGCTGTATTAAAAGGATTAGAATTCTCAGAAATACTCAGAGCTGAAGCGGCTGAATCAGATGATGACGCTGTTTTCATTTTTAACATTTCTACCCTTTTACATTCCCAACAATACACAATGGTTCCAGTTCTCCACATTCTCCTCAATGCAGGTCATTCTCCTTCCTTGGAGTGAGTTGGATTTTGTTGTTGTCCTTTTGTTTTATAGTATAAAGATCCAAATTCATTTATTTTTATGTAGATGTCCAGTTCTCTCTTCACCATTTATTGAATAGATACTCTCTCCCTGTTGTGTAGTCTTAGCATTCTTGGCAGAAACCATTTGACTGAACATGAATGAAAGTTTCACAAGGCCCCATTCTAGATGAATAACTATAGGCACTGGCTTCTGAGAGAGGGAGAGCCAGTTGTTTCAAGGATAGTGAGGACAACAGTAACTGTACTCAGCAGGTATGTGTGTGACAATAATTATAAGAAGAGGTTATGGTCATTCAAGACGGTATGTGGAAAAATTGGATGGAAGGAAAGCAGGGCGAAAATGATGCAAATATAGTGTATTAATCCTCAAAAAAAAATCATTTGGCTGTAAAAAGTTCTGCACACTTTGTTCTGTTCTTCTGATTTGTATATTTCTGCCTTTTTGTCATACCACAACATCTTAATGTCTGTTGCTCTGTATTATGTTTGAAAATCAGGAGATATGCCCTGCATGGTTTCTCATGCCTTTTATCCCAGCACTCAGGAGCAGAGCAGGCAGATAGATCTCTGAGTTGGAGGCCAGCTTGTTTTACAGAGTTACAGGACAGCCAGGGCTACACAAAGAAAGAACCCTGTCTTGAAAAAAGAAAAAAGAAAAAGAAAATGATCAGTTAATATGGGACTCCTTCTCAAAATACATTCTAGACTAGTTTTTTTCATTTGTGCAAAGGATGCCACTGTGACTGTGGTAAGTGATGCATTTAGTCTGGATCGCTCCTGGTACTACGGGCATTTTAATAGTGTGAAGTGTTCATATGATCAGAAATGCTTTTGCAGCTATTTCTCTCTTCAGGGTTTAGCAATGTTTTACCATAGTTAGTGTACAAGTTTTGCACATCCTTGATTAAGTTTAGTGCATAATAGTCTATCCTTTTAGATTCTGTAGGAAATGAATTTTTTTCTTTGTTGCTGCTGTTTTGTGTGTGTGTGTGTGTGTGTGTGTGTGTGTGTGTGTGTGTGTCCATGCTTGCGCTACACTGCTGATGGTATTTTGCAGCTTTGCAGATCTGCAAAGTGGAATTTTTTTTTTTCATGTAAGGTAATCTTACCTGTAAACAGATAATTTTATTCTTCCTTTCCAGTTTGGATGCCTTTTATTTCTTCTTATTTCTTTTGCTTGTCTAATTATCTGGACAGTATGTGCTGTACTGTGGGAGTGGCCACTTGTACCTCATTCTAGAGGAAGAGCTCTTGCTGAGAGTAGCGCTTCACACATCCTGAGCTTTTACCACAAAGCTGTAGCCACAGTCTGGCCTTTATGTCTTATTTTCAGATAGTTTCCTGCTGCAGAGGTTTATTTCCAGTTATATTTAAAATGGTTATTTTGTCCAGTATTGGGGGAAAGGCTGGCTACACCTTGGCATTTTGTATTGTCTGCAGGTGTTGGCTCTATGTAAAAGATGTTTGGTTCCTCGTAATCTGTACATGCTATCAATAGAACACCTGAGGAGCTTCTGTGTCACTAAAACCTCCTGAGATGAGACGCTCGGGGTTCCACTGACAAGTATGGTGCTTGCCATGACAGGTGGTTCCCTCTCCTGAGATCTGCCAGGTTTGCTTCTATGAAAATGCCTCCTTGTTTTCTTTGCTGGGAGCCACCCGTAGCTGACTGTTAGAGTTTCCTTCTTTTCTACTTTGTTGAATAATACTTTTTATCCTTAAAGAGTATTAAATTTTTTTCCAAAAATTTTTCTTCGTCGAGTTCATAGTTTTTGTGATATGATAAATTGATTTTCATGAGTTAAATTGATGATATTATGCATTTCTGTCTTGTTTATATCATTTTACAAGAAATATTCTAACTAAAATATAAAAAATACATATATGCAAGATAAAGTCTTGCTATTTAAAACTATTTTAAAAGTTTAAAATGTGACCTAGATACATTGGTGTGCACCTGTAATCTCAGGACTCAAGGATCTGAAGCAGGAGAATTTTGAGTTCAAGGTAGGCTGGGTTGTACAGCAAGTTCAAATATGTATTTAAAAGAATAAAAACATTTTTTTTAAATACAGAAAATACAGAACCTCCAAATCCTCTCAATCATCTCCACTGTGATTTTTTTCTTAACATTAACACATAAGTATTTTCCTGTCATAGAAACCTTATTCACAGGCCAATATGATGGATCAATAAGTAAAGGCCTGATAAACTGAGAACTGCTGCGAACTGACTCCTGCAAGTTTTCCTTCGACTTCCACATAAGTTGTGAAAGAAAACCAACCATATTCACATTTTAATAGGTTAAAATTAAGACCATTGTTCTATGAGAAACTCTTCATTCCTAGGCTTTCACTAGTGTACTATGGAGCTATTGTGGTCACTGATACAAAAAATGAGTATGATTTAAGAAGAAAACAGTCTATTCAGGTAGTCATTTCTAAGCAATGGATGTGAAGGATGAATTAACATGACCAAGGTACAGCAGATCCGTTCAGACTGAATCCTGAAGTCTGTGACCAAAAGGATTGTGCAGTGACATCAGTGAACTGTCTGTTGTTATCAGAATAGCCAGCAAAAGAATTGATTTGTTGTGCGGCTGGAACATGCTCACATCAATTCTTGTGTGTAGAAATTTTGTTTTTTTTTTTTTAAAATGAGACAAAGTTTCTCTGTGTAGCTCTGGCTGTCCTAGAACTCACTCTGTAGACCAGGCCATGGCCTGGAACTCAGAGATCCCCCTGCCACTACCTTTCAGTTGCTAGGATTAAAAACAAGCACTACCACACCCAGCCTTACAGTTAGAACTTTTTAATCGATTAAACAAAATGTACCCACTAATAATGTGTTGTCATTTTACACAGTACCAGTTGTGAGAAGCTAAACTCTTTCGCTTGGAAAACTCATCAGTACAAAAAGTACTTTAAGTCATTGTAGGACAAAAGGATCAATATAGAAACTGGCCATGAGTTCTTTCCTAGCACTGTTTGGTTTGTTCCATCAAATATGGAGGAAGAAAAGTCAAATCACCACCATTTTGTTTCATTGTAAAGCATCTCAGTTTCATTCATTCTGCAAACATTTTCACAGCTGCCTTATACCAAGCTGGCTTCTAGATATTGGGAGTAGCAAGGGATTCAAAAGCAGCCCTTTAGAGAAGTATTAAAAAGTGAGAGTCCAGATAACTGGAATGGGTTGTTGGGGGATGAACATTCTAGCAGGACTTGTTCCTGAGATGGTCAAGCAGTAGTTCACACAGCAAAGAACTAGTCAGCTGCAGTTTAAAATGGTCTAATGTCTGAGAAGTTACCACTGTATATAGAGTACTCAGTATTGCTAGAAGTAGTCCTCTACAATAGCTCATGTCCTCCAAATCAAGCAGTTAATTCTGTTGATTGTTAGGCTGCCAGAAGTGATTGTTCATTCCCCATCACTGTAAAATAACCAAAGAGTAGGTTTTGCTGTCCAAAATGTTGCTGCCCCATTACTTACATAGCCTCCTAACTCAGATTCCTCCCATTAATTACTTGACAGTAACTTTCAAGCTTATTTGTCATATCGCAGTCTGGTTGGCATTTGGTAGGTATTGAAGAGAATTGTTGAAATAAAGGGATAAGATATACATGCTAGTATTTAATATACAAATTTTATTCTTGAATCATTTTATATACTCAACATGAAAATGAAAGCAACTTATTTCCAGAGTTCACTCCAATTTCACTGTAACGCCTCCAAAATTCCAAGTTGGTTTCTGCCAACTATCTCTGTTTTCAATCACTGTCCTAGGCTTTTCTTTTCTGAAAAACGCCAAACTAATACACTAATATTTTCTATTAACATTGAAAGTGTTTGTACAAATGTTTTAGAGTCTCATGCCTGAATTCAGGAGCAGAAATTGTTTCTCTTTACCCTCACTTCTGCTACCCAGATTATGCAGACTACAAACTGTCAAAAGTAGCATGTGCCATAATTAAAGAAAGAAAGAAAGAGTAAAATTGCCTAGGAATCAAGATTCCTTACTTCCTAGACTCCCTGAAAATTGCTTTATGTCTTTGCGCATGTTTCAACCAACATGGAAGTTATACCTAAATTCCAGAAGTCCCAAGAGCAAAGTATGGTACCAGTAAGGGTTTCTTGGATCTGGACTTTCAAAAGCCCGAAGTAGATTAGAGAATATAGGTATTCAGACAGAGAAGCCCTTTGAGCCTTATAAGTAAAAACTCATAGGTGGTTGTCATTCCTCTTCCTTCTCCAACTCTGTTGTAGCCTTGTTTGCCAAGTGTTTTCCTCATCCTTGTACAGACTCTACTGAGCATGTGTATAGAAAGGTGTGGCTGATTTGGACTGGAATAAGCTTTTTCTTGGATCAGTTAACTGTCTGATCTTACACCACGAGCAAACCTTGCTCTATGAAAGGAAAGCAGAACACTGGAGGCTCCAAATGAAAGTTGACTGATAGAGCAGATTCTAGAGAAAGCAGAACAAAAACAAAAAGATGAATGTAAACCAAAACATATTCTTGGCACAGCATACAATGTTGAATTAGGCTGAGAACATTTTCAGCAACAAAAGATCTGAGCAGAATGAATCTAAAAAGAAACTGCTGATATCAAACTGAAGGAGTTGGAATACAACAATAAACTGTGGGACAACTGTCCCAACAAGGACAAACATTGGATTTTTCAAATGTGCATGTTATTCAGGAGAACTTTTGGAAAAGATTTATAACCATTTCTAAGTTACAAGGTCTGGAGAATATTAAATTATTTCTTCACAGATTGAAAAGTGTGCAAGATAGGTTGATTTTAAAGGTACCTAAGAACTGTGAGAAACAAGACTACTCTTTTTCAGTTCTCCTTACTCTGTGAAGGAATTGAGCTGGCCAACTCAAATGACTTCTTTGTGTTCAGGATACAGCTCATCCCGAATAGCTTTTGCATTGCCTGGAAGCTTACAAAAGGAGTCCCTCAAGGATTTCTAAAAGCTATGAACTAGTTTGAGTACACCATGCTTTCTTTGTGTGTGGTATCCAGCAGTTCGGCATTCAAATGGGCACTTAATAAATTATATTGCCTTGAATAAGTTTAGTCAATTTTTTACATAGTTTCAGATTTATTACTCCTGGGACAATTGTGAAAGTATCTTTTTTAAAAATGTCTCTGATAAAATTTCAGCTGCAGGTAAAAGTGAATTTTAAAGGTATACATTTTACCACAGTCCTTTGTCCACTGATAAGCAAGTGTAGGAAATCCTTAAACCATGTTAGATATAAAACCTTATTGTATTTGGCAAGAACAGATGAGCTAATACATGTTATATTTTAGTTAGTTCATGTTCTTGTCATCCTAGGATAGATTCTTTTCCAAAGAATTCATTCAGACTAGCTAGATGGTGAAAATACAGCTACACATTATCACCCTTGACATTTGCAAGCTAAAAGGAACTCTTGTTTTTCCCCACTTGGTTCCTGGCTTTAATTTCAGGCTTAATAAGCAAGACTTACTCTAGAAAGATTTAAAGTTCAAGTGTGGCATGGTTAAAATGGTAAGAGAGTCGCAGCCCTACATACAAATTCCGACTCTCCCCTTAGCTGGATGGACCTACCTTCTGACCTTCCTCCGTGGCAAAATACAGCAAGCAAGATTTGCCCTGAGGATGCAGAGCTCTGGAGAAGTGTATTAAATGCTTAGCACAGAGTCTAACCAGCTATGATTGACAGCTTGCTTTGTCTCCTGCTTCTTTTCTTTCTATTCTTTTTACACATCATGTTTCCAGCAGACAAAGCTAAGTCACATATTTCTGCATCTTTCATTTATACAAATAATACATTCCAATAATCATTATACAAATCTACCTCATAATATCAACAATACTAAATATTAATACTAGCAGTTGTATTTTTAAGTTCGTATTACATATGCACTGACCCACAGCATGTATGAATGCAGAGATCAGAGAGTAATTTGCTCTAGTATATTAGTTCTAGGGATTGAACTCTGATCAGCAAGCTTTGGAGCAAGCACCTTTACCCAGTGAGCCATTGCACTGGCCCAGTTAATTTTTTTTTTTTAAGAGAAAGAGTTTCTCTGTTGTTATTCTGGCTGTCCTGAAACTCACTCTGTAGAGTAGGCTAACCTTGAACTCACAGACATCCGCCTGCCTCTGCCTCCCAAGTACTGAGATTAAAGGCATGCACCACCACTGCCAGGCAAGGGATTTTTTATGAACATTGATTTCCAACTTGTTTGAATTTATTCAACGGACACTGTAAGAAAATTCCCAGACACTGTAAGAAACACTCTCATTGCAAAGGTAGACTACCATTTTTAGGCAAAGCGTGATCTAGACCTTTAAGCATCTCAAGAACCTCACCTTGAGCCAGTTGAGGTAATGCAAGACTTTAATTTCAGCACTCCAGAGGCAGATGTAAATGGATCTCTTGAGTTTGAGGCCAAGCTGATCTACTTGAGTTCCAGACCAGTCAGGATTACATAATGAAACTATCTCAAAATGCACACACACACACACACACACACACACACACACACACACTACTTGGTAGTTTGGGTCATAATCCACAAATTTGTAACCCAGATAAATAATCCAGAAGGAAAAATTCTTAAAGAAGCAAGAGGCATTTGTGTAAATAATCTTGAGAAAGAATATGCTAAGCCAAGCATGGTCATGCAAAGATGAAGGAGGAGGGAGTACGTTTTTGCTGTTTTGAATGTTGTCTACCAGGTTTCACTGTGATGAAGAAGGTCATTGATAGCACTGCCCTCAGAAAAAAATAAGGTAATCTTTTGTCCTTTTCCTGCTTATTGCCATTAAATCATACCTTCTTTGTATACTTATGTTTCTTCATACTTGAGTTTGTCCACTTTTAGTGAATCTAACACAGCCTTGAGCAGGCTCCCCCCTCCCCTTCTGAGACAGGGTTTCTCTGTGTAACAGCCCTCCCTGGCTGTCCTGGAACTACCTCTCTAAACCAGATTGGGCCTTGAACTCTCAGAGATCCACCTGTCTCTGCCTCCTGAATGTTGGGATTAAAGGTGTGTGCCAGCTACCACCCAGCTGTTGAGCAAGCTTTTGAGTCATCATTTGTGAAGTCTCCCAGGGCACATGGGATTTGGAAAAGTCTATTACTTTTTTTCTTGTTAGCATGTCTTGAAGATGAGAGATGCAATTTGGTGTGGTGTGTTGTTGTATGGTGTGATATGTGGTGTGGTGTGTGCTCTGTTCTTGGGAAGATGTGAACAAACATGTATTCACTCATCACAGATAAGGAACCAATGAGAAACCAAAGTAAAGATCCCAACAAAATCTTAACGTGGTAAATTGGTGTGTCGTATTAGTTATTTGCAGGAATATGGATGAAGAGATTACTTAACAGGAACAGAAATGACCCAAAGCTGCATCACCAAAGCCCACCCTAGAGTGAGTGACTGCTGACAAAAGCTGGGGACCTGGAACACACTGTGCAGCCTGCAGGCAGCTCAGCAAGTTGGCGGGTATTTTTTTCAGGTACTTCTAGACATCTGGGCTGATGATCTCTGCTTCTTCCAGGTGGCTCAGCTTACCTAATTGTGACTCTCAGCAGTCTGTACTTCTTATATATACGTGGGGAGGAAAGGGCCTAGTGAATCTGGTCAGTTTCAGGGACTTCCTGAAGCTATTTTGTGATGTTTATACCACCCTGAGCTTAATAAGAATAAAATGCTTCACTTCCCATTAAGAGCATCATCCTGTTGTTTCACCTCTGTGTTAGCATCTTAAAATAACCTGTCATTTCATCTCTGCCTGCCATCTTGAAGTAAACTGCAACACAACATATGACCGAAGTTCTGAAGAGAAAGAAGGTGTGAAAGAATCAACAAATGAGTTGACTTGAAAGGTAGAAGCTAGGCATGGCAGCACATGCCTTTAATCCCAGCGCTCGGGAGGCAAGACAGATCTCTGTTAGAGCTCAGCTTGGTCTACATAGTGAGTTCCAGGACAGTCAGGACTACATAGACTTGGAAAAAAAAAAAAGAGCAGAGTATCAACCGATGGAAAGCATGAATTTAAAGTAAAGCCCGTCAACAATATGGCTTCTCCTGTTCGGCTGTGTTCAGCTGCCCTAGTACACACAGTTTAACCAAGGATTGTTGGGCTCTCTGCAACCACCACAGCCAACCAAGTAATGATGTACAAGAGGCAAGAAGGAAGTTTGGTTCAATACAACTTAAGTAGCCAGTGCTTGGAAGTCTGAAACCCAAGTAGTTTAAGCGTATTTAAGCACAGCACAATTTGACTAGAACATTTTCTGCTGACTCAATCCCATGTGCACAATAAAGCTTATGACATGTCCACTTGAAACACTTTATAATGTGCATGTGATAGCTTCCATAAAGATGGGTTCTATAGATGACTACATGTGACACCTTCCATAAAGATAAGTTCTATAAATTGACAAACTCATGATTGCTCAAAGGTGACCAGGCTATTAATCATATCCACTCACAGCCTTCTGAGCAGAAAACAGATTATGCCCTTTGAAGGGACAACCCTGTGTATTTTAACATTCTTGGTTTCCCTGGTGCTTATCTGTGAGCATAAGAGCCTTAGGACCTCCCTCAAGGGAGGATGAAGTTTAGAATACAGACTCTTAGTCAGACTGTTTGGGTTCAAATCCTTGTTCTGTCTCTTTGCAGCAGCTCTGTAATTTTTGTTTTGTTTTTTGAACTCACAGAGATCCACCTGCCTCTGCCTCCCAAGTGTTGGGATTAAAAATGTATGCCACCACCACTCGACCAACTCTGTGATCTCAAAAGGACTGTTCATCTTCTCTATGCCTCAAGTCTCTTGTCTGTAAAGTGAGTACAGTGCAGCCTTGTTTTCCCTTTGCACACATAAGAAGCACTAGAAGAGGTAAACAAGGTCTCCCAGTCTCCCTGCAGTGAAACACACATACTCTGTCATAGCCTCCCAGTGTTGACAAGTACCAGGTACATAGAATGGTGACTGGCACATGCAAAGGTGGAAATAAGAGTTTTTTAATCTGCTATGAGAATGATGTACAGGAAGAAGGACCAGGAACACTAGGGGTATAGGCAAAGTAGTCGGGGATGTAGCTCTGTTGGTAGAGTGCTTGTCTAGCAGGCGCAAGGCTCTGGGTTCAACCCCAAAACCATGAAAACAAGGTTGGTAAGGAGTCAGAAGCTACATATTCAGTTGGAGGCCAGCCAGGACTGTATGAGACCCTTCTCACAAAATAAAAATAGGCAACGATAAATAAAAATGAAAGGTTAGAATGATCCCAGCATCCCACTTCTTTAGATCTCAACACATGAATAAAGCTCCTTTCAAAGTCCTTTATGCAAAGGAATGCTGAATTCTTTTTTTTTTTTAATTTCAACGACTGGGAGGCAGACCTGAAATCCAATCTCTCATGCAGTTCAACGATGAAAGGAGAAACATATGCCAAGAAAATGACAGACATTTAATGCAAATATGAGGGATTCTGAGTCTTCATTGAAAACGCTCTTTTTTTCTGCTATAACTAGGTTAGAGGTCCAGAATCCATTGTAATAGCTGCCCCAAGGCAGCCTTCGAATTATTTCCATATTACCCATTTCAGGAATTTAGAGTCACCTGGCAACTTGCCACCTATCTTCCTTGTTCCATGTTCATTAGCCTTAAAGTTCAGATTCTCATTAGCTGTTTTACCAAAGAAAAGGCAGTTTGCATGTTTGTTGTTTTAACACCCTCTCATCAGTTTTACTCCTTCTTGCTGATTCAGTGAGTCTGTCGTGTTTTTTTGTTTTTGTTTTGTTTTGTTTTTTTCTAGTTCGTGTGTGGTGTGTGTGTGTGTGTGTGTGTGTGTGTGTGTGTGTGTGTGTGTGTGTGTAGGTCTTTTTCAATGCTAGATGAAAAAAATAAAAAGGAAAGACATGACTGGTCCTAGGAATGGTGGAGGAGAAAGTTTAGTAAAAGGGAGAGCACAGTAGATATGAGGGAAGAGCATTGTATATATGGAGGAGAACTAAGCCAGAAGCAACTGGAAGGGTCAAGACTGATCATGACCCTGAGCTGGGCCATGTGAGGAGAGGGGAGAGGAGAAAGAGGGGAACCTGAAGGCTAAGAGGCCATGAGGCCATAAAGGACAGGGTAACCAAGATTGCTGGATTACATAGGGAAAAGCAGCCCAGCAGAGTATGCAAGTCAGGAGGATCCTGTAACAGGTAGGAATGCTAGAACATTGGCCAGGTCCATTTTGAAATGTTAAGTAGGCATCTCAGCCATTTGTTCAGGGTTTGAGACCTAACAAATGTCCCATAAAGAAACATCAGGGACGTTAATGAGGTAACAAAGTGTTTACCAGTCACACTAATGAGCAGGCAAAGTCTTGGACTAAAGGGTGTGGCCTCCAGAGCCAGACTGTCACCATCAGCTCTCACCTCCTTTCACTCCTGGGCATTCTTGATTTTGGTTCTTGGTTATCTCATTTGCTGATAACAGGACTGGCTATAAGGATGCATAATGAGTAACAATGTTTAGAACAATACTTATGGAGAGCCCACCAGATATGACTACTCAGACACAGTTTATAGCTAATTGAAAGTCCTTATTCCTCCCAGCTGGGACTACACTCAGGTTTTTAGAGACTCAAATGAAGCCCCAAATATTTAGACCAAGGGGCTTTGAGAGGCAAAACCACATTCTGTTTTCCAGATCGCCAGCTTCAAGGGGAAGTTTGTACAAACAAGCAGTTTAACAGAAGCTAAGATAAGCTGTTAGCTGGAGAGGGA
Organism: Cricetomys ansorgei; assembly: GCA_026225945.1. Lineage (NCBI taxonomy): Eukaryota > Metazoa > Chordata > Mammalia > Rodentia > Nesomyidae > Cricetomys > Cricetomys ansorgei. The sequence goes on along the minus strand of JAMJFZ010004027.1, from coordinate 3,052,313 downwards.
AGTCTGGACTAGCAGGCAGTTTAACAGAAGGTAAGTTAAATTAACTGGAAAATCTTTATCAAGGTTATAGAAGATTATATCAATAATAGATTTTATAGGCAATAGCTACCATGTAGTTCAGCAAAGAAGACAAGGAGACATTTTCATAGATGCAAACCCTGCCAGACCTCAGAAGAGGAACCACCTGTTATGACAAGCGCCATCCTGGACATACCTGATCATCTGATCTTAGGGTTTGTTCGTTTGTTTTGTTTTGTTTTGTTGGATACAGAAGCTCCTCTGGTGTTCTATTGATACAAAAACTCTGCCCTCTCATCCAAAGCCTATTTGCTTAATGAAGGAAGCCTGTAGCCTAGTTTCATCCCACAATCCTTTAGCAACCAAGCTATGCCACCTTTATGGTGGGAGAGCTGGAAGCCCAAGAGGATCCCACAACCCTTTAAGGCTGAGCTATATCACCTTTACAATGGGGGAGCTCACGGTCTAAGGGAAGTGTTCTCTCCTTGGTGCCTGAGACCTTGGAAGAGAGGGCCAAAAGAATTCCTTCACAGCAACTTTGCTCTTCCACAGTGTCTCTGCCAGAGAGCAATGGGCAGGTACAAATCATGAGCAATCAAACATCTTTTACAAAAAGCCAGCTCCTCCAGATAATATAAACTGCAAAGGCTTAGGCAGCCCTTCCATAAATAGTGCACAAAACAATTATTACAAACATAACTAGAAATAAACTTCTCCAACAAGATTTAGGTAATTTTCCATGGGATTCTCCATCAAGAAGATCAAATTCTAATTAAACCTGAAATGGTCTCAGCAAGAATACAAGATGGAGGGACATCTGCACTGTCCTCCCCTGTCACAATACAATATGCCTCAGCAAGTATTAAACATCACAATTAAATGACATGTGCACAGATTATCATCATTTATAGTTGCCTTCCTAAGTACCAAGCCTTGAGACTCAATTAGACAAAAACATTTGCATACCCCATCCTTTTGGCTTATTAAAAAAAAATTTCTTTTTAATTTTTTAGAGGAAAATGGTAATGCTCCCCTCCCCTCTCTTTAAAATTTCTTAAGGGGGAGGAGTAAAGCAGACATCCCATGTAGGTCAGGCTGCCATGGCCTCAACTTACTATGTAGCCAAGGATGACCTTGAACTCCTTATCCTTGTGTCTTTATGCCTCAAATTCTAGAACTGTAAGGTGTACCACCATGCTCTACTGCTTTTGCTTTTTGGGGTCAGGGGTATCACTATGGTATCACTATGTAGTTCTAGTTGGCCCTTAACCTTCCATCTTCCTGCCTCAGTCTCTTGAATTCTGGGAATGTAGGCATGCCGGGCTTTATCTTTCTTTATCTTTAAAAAAAAAATGCCTATTGTAGTAAACAACTGTTAATTTTCACAGAATTCTTTGCCCCCTTCAAATGTGAGGGTGTTCTATTGCTAAGAACTGCTTATTTGATTTTCAGAGTCAGCTCTGCCCAAAGTCAATAAAGGAAGTTTCTTATAACAGAGCCATTGAAAGGAGGTGTAAGAGCCTCAGTGGCTCAACTGTATTTCAACCCATGAGTCTCAGGCTGTGGCTGAAATTCCCCACATTAGTCATCCCTCAGTGGCTTTCTGGGAACTAGGATTTTAGCCAGATAAAGAGTGTTATTATCTTATTGAGACTGGATATTAGCCTGTTAACATTACATAACATTATAACAATATAACATTAACATCATATTCTTTGATTAAATGTGATTGAATGTTTTCTTCAGAGTAGAGAGGGAATGTGGAGAAAATGGGACATTAGATTGATGAATGTAAAGCACATCACCAGGCCTGTGTCAGCTTTTTGGAGGGCTCTGATCAATAAAGAAGAAGTTTCAAGGCAAATTTTCTTTCCCAGGAAGAACAGAGAAAAACAAATGGGAATATCAAACTGAATTAAATTTTTTTCCCTCCTTCTTGAGTCTAGAATTTTTTTTCAGTATCCTACAGTATCTGGGTTACTTGGAATCAATGTAGAAAAGTAGTTGCTTTCCACAAAAATTAGATATTACTTTGGTTGTTTCCTTTTGAAGCACACTTAATACGCAATGTGTCAAACTTCTAAAAGAAGTGACATGACATTTAAATGAGAGATTACAAAGAAAATGACTTGTGTAGAAAGGTGGCTCATTGGTTAAGAGTATATGCTGTTCTTGCAGAGGATCTGGGTTTGATTCCCAGCACCCAGCTGGTGGACCACCACTGTCCACAACTCCAGCTCCAGAAGATCCAGTTCCAGAATGTCCTCTACTGACCTTTAAAGGTATCATGCGCTCATGTGATACACATAAATACTTGCAGGCAAAACATTCACACACAGAAAAAAATAGCCAAGTCTTTTTTTTTGAAGAGGGAAGAAAGGAGAGAAAGGAATGGAGGAAAGGAGAGAAAGGGGGAAGATAGGAAGGAAGGAAGGAAGGAAGGAAGGAAGGAAGGAAGGAAGGAAGGAAGGAAGGAAGTTTAACAGGCTTGTCCTGTGTCTGGGTGTGTGGCTCAGCAGTACAGCATTTACATAGCATGTGTAAGAACCTGGGTTCAGTCCCCAGCATCAGATCCACCTCTAAGAATTCTATCTTTGTAAGTGGTTTTAGTCTTGGAGAGAAAAGTGCATAAAGAAAGCAGATGTTAATGAGTTGTTTAAGCTCCTCTAGTTTGAAATTGTTTTTACTTGTGTATGGAGTTTTGTTTGGGGGGTGGTTGACTGAAATCCTCAACAAAAACACTAACTGATGAATTTTCTTGTGTTGTCAATACCAAAAAAGTTGAACTGGGTGATGGCTAAGAATAGTCCAGCTCTGGTACCATTGCCTTAGTTACTTTCTATTGCTATGATAAAACACTGTGATAAAGACAACTTATGTTGGGACCCAACGATCCAAGCAATGGATGTGCCAGTTTGACAAGGTTCCTGCCCCCTTGCTGGTATTGGAACTCCTTAACTGCTTTACCCCTTTACCCCTTTCTCGTCTTTACTGTACAGTGACAACAGCCTCTCATCAATAATATTGTCTATTTGTTCTAATAGTTAAAACTCAAATCAATTTTGGGAGAGAGACACTGCCATCTCAGCTCTAAGTCATTGTAACTAACCTTCAAGTCTTGGCATGTGAGAACTATTCATGCTTTCAGCAGACATATCATAAAAACTTTTTTTTGATTAAACTGCCCTTCCCATAGAAACAGAGTCATAGTTGAGATCAGAAATGAAGAGTCTAGACAGTAGGTCAGCAAGCTTGAAAAAAACAAATAGAAAATTCACCCTTGAATGTCTGCCTCCTTTAACAGTGAGTATGCAAACCAAAGATCAGCTATTCATTAGTTAAACTATTGTGTTAAGGCTACTCACTAAAATCAACCTTGAAGAGCAGAGGCCTGCAGCTGGAGGGGAGGAACACTCTTGCATTGGTTCCCCTTTTGAGGTATGTTTTGACACCTGCAGATAAGAAAGTCTGAAGTTTTTTATTATTTGAGCTTGAGCAAAGTCTGTGTGAGAGAGGGAAACCTTGTCATTTTTTTCTCCAATGTGCATATCGTTACTTTGCTTTCTTTAATTTTTCTAAGTTTTAATTTCTTTAATTTTTATTATTAAAATAATCTCATTATCATGCATAAACCATGTTCTGTGCAAGTCTTAAAAGCACTATAAGTATGTCATATATTGTCCCACTAGAAAAATGAACTACTGTGTTCATTTTTCTTAATCTCTCTTAATTTTCCTTCAATAGTCCATCCTCTTCTGTGGATAGTTCATGGAACTGTATTGTGGGTGAAGATTGGTCAGTAACCCGCAAACTTATAAAAGGGTTTATTCAGGGCTTACAGTCTCAGAGGGTGAGTCCATGACCATCACAGTGGGGAGCCTGATCACAGGCAGGCAGACAGTATGTTGTGGCAGTAACTGATAGCTCACATCTTGAAACACACCCATGAGGCAGAGGAGGAGACTGGGATTGGTACAAGTCTTTTGGAACTTTAAAGCCCACTCCTATGGCACACCTCATCCAACAAAGCCCTATCTCCTAACCCTTCCCAACCAGTTCCACCAACTGAGGACCAAGTGTTCAAACATAACAAAGATATAAAAATAATCCAGCAGAAAAATAAGCAAAAGTCATGAACAGTAACATTAAAGAATTAATAGAAAGTTACTTTAATTTTACTCACAAACCTTAAGAATGTATCCAAATTCCTTTGTAACAAAAATTACACTGTTGAAAGAGCAATAAAGTATATATTTATTTGCCATATTAGCATATATTAATTTTTTAATATTAGTGAAGTTTGGACAGGAAGAGGGGAAATCCTTATTTTTACACATCTGGTAAAAGTATAAGTAGCAATAATATTTGTATAACAGTGTTTAAATTGTGTGCTCTTTGGAAACAATTTAACATTTATGCTTCCTAGAAAATATCCATTAAGATGCCCATGACAGGATTTTTTTTCTATACAAAATATGGAACAGAGATTCCCTTCTATCATATTAACAAAAACTTAATAAATACCAGCCCTCTGTATTTCAGAAAGAGCCACTAATTGATTCCCACGATTGTCCCCACAAGATACTTGAAACTGCAGGTACAATATTAGGACTATGACAGGAAATGGTCTGAGAGGAAAATCTAACAAGAAGGAAATAATCTGAGTCATTCATTTTAAAAGACAAAATCTTAACTATCTTATTGTTAAGCCATTATCTGTGGATAAGGATCAGCGGTAGAGTGCTTACCCAGCATGCCTGAGGCCCTGGGTTCAGGCCTCTGTACTGCAGAATGTCATGAAACTCTAAACTTTTGAGCATTTCTCCCTGGGAATTTCTCCTTTGGGAATCTCCAGTGTCTGCTATTGGAGGAATTTTGTTGTGTTTCTACCTTTTCTTACTCAGATATTTACTAACTTCTGAAGCTTGATAATATCCCCCAGAGACATTTAAACTCCATCCATCATCTTCCTTTCCATGTTGATCCATGTCATGTCCCCAAGGAGGAACACTAAAGTCTGACTTACAGAGACTCTGGAAGACTAAACAGTAACAGACACTACACTATTAGCCTCAGTATGTATAACGCAAACACTATACATTATCCCAGCTAACCCACACAGTTCTGAAGATTGGAGCTATCATGACCTGCATTTTCTGAGTGAGAAAACAGATGTGCAAAGATTTAGCAACTTTTACTGGGCCTTGGAGCAGGGCCCCTCTCACCTCACACATGTGCTTACTCACTTAACAGTACACCTGCACAACTTCCTTATTGTGTCTCAACTTCCTGAGCTAGAAGCTCTGCTTCCCAAGGTACTGCCCAACCCAACCTCCCAAGATATCCTGTCACAGATATTCTACAATCAAGACCTTGACCCCCAGAAGCCTGTGTCCTGACCTCAGCTTCAAGTTCCTTATTCCTCGTAATCACTGCATTTGCTTCTAATCCTGGTGATACCTGTCTGTGCCTTCAACCCTCCTTAGTCTTCATTTTATTCTCTTTCCTGGGTACGTGTGTCGTGTCAGCAATATACTCTTAACTGCCATGCAGCATCTCTTGTCATTTTTATTTTTTCTCATTCCTGTCTTAGCATCTTTCAGGTTCAACGTAGGGAAAAATATGCTTCTATTGCATGTACTCCAAAACATTTTTCATTGCTTGGTAAAGTAAGTACTGGGTTTTATCATGTGAAATGTGTCTTGTTTCAGCTCTACCCACACATTACTTTATACTCATCAACAGACAATGCTCCACTTTTTGAATGCCTTTAGCTCCCACACCACTCCTGGAAATCTCCCAGAGTTTTAAAGCCATTTTCTCATTTACTGGTAAGATCCTAGGTACCTGGCTGACTTTGTACAGTTTCATTTTCCATGTCTGGCAGTCTCTTCCTATTGTGTCTGCCCAGTCCTCCACTCCTGTTCCAAGGAACAGGTGATTCTTTGCCATTATGAAGCTCAGCCTAAGGTCTGCTCTCATTTTTTCCCTACTTTTTACTGTGATGCTTTGCCAGCAAAACCTTCTTGAAGGTATTTTCACTTGCTCTTCCTTTTCTAATTCCTACTCATATTCTCCCTCCTTGTAAACATGCTTCTCTTGACCTTGCCACGTTCTTAGTTACGCCCCGTTTTTCTCATTTTCTTTGGAAAACATTTAAAAAGTAGGTTACCATTGTACCTTCCATTTTCCTATCCCTCATGCATTTCCCTGGTTTCTTGACATTTGGTTTTCATCCTTGATTTCCTTTCTAAAAAAATAATTCCTCCAAAAGTCACCAATTGCCCTATAATTGGTGACACCTACAATCTCTCTCAGTCCTTTATGCACCACTGAGCACAATGGAACATTCCATTCTCCTGTGCCTTTCTCCTTCCTTGGTGCCAGTTACCAGATTCAGCTGGATCTTCTGCATCACTGTTCCCTCCTTAGGTGTCTTTTCTGGCTTCTTTTCATCTCACCTGCTCTTAGTACGTATCTACTATGTTCATCAGTGCTGTTTTTCCATTGTTCATTCAAGTATCTCAAGTAGTACCTCTGTTGTGTATTATTCTAAATATACAGATGCCTGTGTTCCTAACACCCACAGCAAATTGTCCTTCAGAGGTCTTCAGTTTATAGTTTGAAATATCTACATATGTATCTGCTCTCTCTGTAATTTTAAAATATGACAGACACTGAGGAGATCCTTTAAAGAATACTTAATGAAGAGTGAAAGTCAAGTGTCTTCCTGATGTGGCTGGCGTAGTAATCATGCTAGTGTAATTCTAATAATAGCTAACATCTATGAAGTGTTGAAGGCACACAGCTACTGTTATGAGTGTCTTACATTTAAGGACTTATGACATCTTCACAACTGGACTGGGGATGGAGCTCAGCAGAGTGCTTACCCACCACACATAAAGCACTGACTTCAATTTGCAGCACCACAGCAAACCACCTACAGTATCGTCCACCTGTAACCCCAGGACTTGGGATGTAAATACAAGAGGATCAGGAGTCCAAGATCACACTCGGCTACATAATGAGTTTGAGGTTACCCTTGGCTACATGAAACCTCATCTAAAAAAAAAATCTTCTAACGTGGATGCTACTGGTATTAGGCTTTTAAAGGGTTCTATACACAGATCATGCCATGAAACTTGACATCAATAGTTAATTATTGTCCCCATTTTACAGATGAGAAAACCAAGGTGCCAATGTTGGTATTTGACCTCTCCAACAGGATGATAATGGTGACAGCTATTGTTTTGTTTTGTTTTAGCACCTAGAGCACATCTAGAGCTGTGCAAAATGCAAACAAGTGTTATCTAACTTTCAGAAGCCTGTGACACATAAGGATACTCAGCTGAGAAAGGTTAAGTAAAATCGTCTATGTAACTGAGCTAGTAAATCATAAAATTGCTGAGGTACTTCCCCCACCACAGGAAGGACAAAGCGAACTAAAAGTAGCTAGATTCTTTTACCTAATTGTCCCGCTGGAACCCCTAGCTGTTATTCAAGTCTGAGCTAGTTGAGTCATCTGTGAGTCACTGGTTACTATGAAGGTCAGTCTGAAGGCTATGGCGTGCCCAGATGAAACTGTTTCTGATCACATCTAGATTATCAGTTAACAGACTGTGGGATCTGGAAGGTAGATCCTCAGTGGCTGGGTATCATCTAATCAGTGAGGGACTGAAGAGGACAAAAGGTACTGGGCGGAGGAATTGGACCCTTTACTCACTGCCTGCCTGCCTGAGCAGGGATTTTCATCATCAGTGCCGATGGTCCTCAGTCTTCAGACTTAATCTATATTTTGAGGAGTGCTTCTGCTTGTGGGACTTCTCAGCCCCCATAATCAGTCATCTGAGCCAATTTCATAGAATAAATTTCTCTCTTTCTCTCTCTCCCTCCCTTTCTCTTCTCCCATCTCCTGCTCTCCGGTACTATATTTTGGGACCCTGGTTATACGTAGACAGAGGATCAGCTGCATTTGTTGTCTCTCTGGATGCCTTAAAGACTATCTCTTACAAGTGTCTTTTTCCCTCATACCTCCGTATAGTAGTGATTCCTCCTCCTTTGAATTTTCCAAAATGTTTTGTCTCACTTCTCTTACTTTAATATTCATCTAGTGTTACCATTATTTATGAAAACTTATTATTTTATGAATTAAGTTGTTAGAAGGGTTGCAGGCATGCAGTAGCATGTGCAGTGGTCAGAAGACAATAACCTGCTGGAGTTGGTTCTCTTTCCACCATTTAGGATCCAGGTATTGAACTCAGATTGTCAGACTCAGGGACAAATTCCCTTACCAATGAGTTATCTTGCCAGCTCAAAACTTGTTATTTTTACTGGATTTCAACCTCCGTAAGCAAAAGAAGTATATTAGAGACTTGCAGTATATCAGCTGCTATTAGAACAGATTATACAAAACAGATCTAGAAAATCTGGAAGCTCAAAAAAAATTATTATTCCCCTTTTAAGTCAAAATTGAGGGTAAAAAGTAACAAATTCAGATTTAGAGAAATACCAGCTGATTAAAAAAAAAAAAAAAGCTGGGCAGTAGTGGCACAAGTCTTTGATCCTAGCATTTGAGAGGCAGAGGCATTCAAGGCCAGCCTGGTCTCCAAAGTGAGTTCCAGGACAGCCAGAGTTACAACAGAGAAGCCCTGTCTCAAAAAACCAAAACCAAAACCAAACAAATGGAAAATAGATTGGAAAATGTAACCAAATCACTTGATCTTTTACCTGTGAAGGAGTTTTATTATCCACCCTATCACAGATGAGCTAGACATGCTGATGTCTTGAGGCCAGACCTGTCTGTGCAGAGAAGAGTAGATCAGAGTGTATCTAGTTAGCACAGTGACACAGACACTGCCCACATTCTACTCTCTTTTCCAAAACACATCAATCAAACAAGCCACTCCTCTACCAGGGAGAGAAGTGAGAACTCTTTTTGAGCTGCAAGTCAAGCTGAAGCTCAAGAATATAGGGAGATTGCTGGGCATGGTGGTCCATTCCTTTAATCCCAGCACTTGGAAGACAGAGACAGCCAGAGCTCTGTGAATTTAATGCCAGCCTCCTCTGAATGGTGAGTCTCAGGACAGACAGGGCAATGAAGAAAGACACTGTCACGAATAAATAAAGTGGTGGGTAGATAGATAGATAGATAGATAGATAGATAGATAGATAGATAGATAGATAGATAGGCAGACAGACAGATAGATGAATAAATATGAGAGAGAAAGAGAGAGAGAATGGAAGGAAGGAAGGAAGGAAGGAAGGAAGGAAGGAAGGAAGGAAGGAAGGAAGGAAAAAAGAAGGAAAGGAAGGAAAGAAGAGACAGAGAGAGAGAAAGAAAGAGAGAGATAGGAGATAGTAAGGCCTCTCGGTGCAGACATGGGGACTTAGGTCTTTAGCATTGACCAGGTCTTTAGCATCAACCTCCTCAGGCTTCCCTTGTAGCCCATCTCTACTCCTTTGCTTCAGCCTCCTATCTGCAGAAATACTTTCTACCAGGGACACCCAGTGGCCACACTGGACTGAGATGCAGGTAGGCTATTTTCACTATCCTTCCTGTTCTCTATTCCAGTCTCTTCAGACTTACTGTTAGTCCTGCTTCAGCCTGCATACAAGAGCCCCCTCTCCCACACCACCTCCATTCCCTGGAGACTCCACATCTTGTTTCAGACCCAAGGTCCCCCTAGCTATTTCCCACTATCCTTCTCAGCCCTCCCTTCTAGTCTAACTCCATTCCTTTGTGAAAGCCACTGACTATACATACATAAGTCTTGTGAATATAGATGCAAAACTTCTCAATAAAATACTTGCAAATAGAATCCAATAATACATCAAAAGAATGTAATCACATTTGTTTCATCCAAGAGACATAGAAATGGTTCAACATACATAAATCAATAAATGTAATTCACCACATGAATAGGTTGAAAACAAAAACCACTTGACCATCTTGTTAGATGTAGAAAAAGCCTTTGACAAAATCCAACATTCTTTTATGATAAAAGTCCTGGAGTGACTAGGGATACAAGGGACATTTCACAACATAATAAAGGCAATTTACAGCAAACCCATAGCCAACAGAAACCTAAACAGGGAGATGCTCACAGCACTTCTACTAAAATCAGGACTGAGTCAAGTATGTCCACTTTCTCCTTACTTGTTCAATATAGTACTTGAAGTCTTAGCTAGAGCAATAAGACAGCTGAAGGAGATCAATGGATACAAATGGAAAAGGAAGAAGTCAAAGTACCTTTATTTGCAGATGATACTATTTTATACATAAAAGACTCTAAAGACTCCACTAGGAAACTTCTGGTATTTATTTATTAGTTCATTTATTTATTTTAGAAAGAGAACATGAAGTTGTATGAGTATGGAAGTGTATGAGGATATGGGTGGCAATGAACAGAAAATAATAACAGCCAAATATATTGTATAAAATTCTTCAGTGTTTGCATGATGCCCTAGTGCCTGTGGGAGGTCCTGGTGCCTATGGGATGTCCTGGTGCCTTGCAGAACATCAGGGTGCCTGCTTGGTATCCAGGTGTCTGGTTGATGTATGGGTGCTTGTTGGAGACCCACTTGCTTGCAGGCTTGGGTAGTGAGGCCTAACTTTGGGTTGACCATTGTTGTGCTTGGTCGTGTGCTAGGATAGACCAGGGGGAATACCCATCATCAGAGCAGCTTGCTGCCTCCAGGAACTGTAGTGATGCCCAAGATCCATGCTCCTGCCCAAATAGCTGGACTTAATTTTCTTTTCTTTCTTTATTTTATTTTATTTTTTGAGGGCACAGGGGCAGGAGGGTGGAACAAGGAGGAATGAGAAGAGGGTGTTATCAAGATACATTGTATGGCACTCAAATTATTTATAAAAGTATTACAAAAATTCAACCTAAGAAATAAGAAAATAAAATTCTCAAAAAATAAGTAAAAATAATAATAATAATTTCTTTTTTAAAAGAATCTAGTGAAAACTGAAAGGACATTCTGTCTTCTATTAACTTTAGTCAGAGTTATAGAATAAGGAATAGCAGACGAGTGAATGATAGATGAACATAGCCGGTCTTAGAGATGCCCTCAAATGCAATTATGGTGACAGTAATGACTAAACTTCAATGAGCAAGGCACCACTGAAACCTTTTTCCTATATTCAGATATTGCCCTGGTTAATGCTGAGAAAAATTTACTCTTGGCATTATCTCCTGTTTAGATAAGAAGAGCTTAAAAAGTTGTCCAGGGTCACACAGTTAGTGAGTAACAGCTACAGAGATTGCCTCCTTCTATAACCCAATTATTTGTTGTGAAAAATATTAATGGCCATTTCTTTTCTCATTGTGCTATATAAATTCCATAACCCACATTCCACTTTTCCTCCCACAGCGACTTTTAAAATGCATGGCTTCTTTTGTTATAAATGAGTTATTATTGGTTTGCCTATTATTGTATGAGCACACAATTAGGTTGTTCCATCATGATGAAACCTTTGCAAGAACCTTAAGGGCCTCTGCACCAGCATCCTCTAGAAAACAGAATCCTCTACTTCTCTTTTCAATTTAAAAACAAAACATATATAAGTGATAAAATTCTCTTGTGTGTATATGTATATGTCTCTTTTTCTCCTCTATTCCCACTCCCTAATCCATGTAGATAATTGCTTTTTCTTTTAGAAGTTCAGTTTATAGAGTTGAAGAGCTGGCTTAGCAATTAAGATTTACTGGCTGCTCTTCCAGAGGATCTGGATTTGATTCCCAGTACCTACACAGCAGCTCACAAATCGTAAGTCCAGTTCTAGAGGATTCCACATCTTCTCTGACCTCTGGGACACATTTATACATAATAACGAATGTTTTGTTTATGAAGTTATGTCACTTGGACTGGTAATGTGTCCCACAAGAGCTCTAGAGTAACAAAAATCCCAGCAGCAGGCACGAGAAACCCCTTTTGCAATTGTTAGTTCAGGGAGTCCAAGAGACTCCCCAAACAATATTAACTATTGCCATTGCCCTTTGGCTGCCTCCCAAGGGGTGAAGATACGTACGGATTATTTCCATGCACTTTGGGCACAGGACTAAGAGGATCCAAAATGGATCTGACCTGTATAAATCCAAAATCCATTCAAGAATAAGACCACCACAACTGAGCCAAATTTGAAGCAAGCGAGCTTTAATTAAATTAATTAAACTGGCCAGGAAGACAGACTCTGACCAGGTTCATTCTGAGGTACCTAGAGAGTGAACCTGTCACCTCCAGAGTTCCCACAAAATGATCAAGTGGCACAGGTGCTTAAAAAGGCAGAACCCATAAGGCTAGGTACTTCTCACCAGGTCCAATCAGTGGCAAGCACCTATCCTAATCTACTTCCTGTCTGGGTTATCTACTACCTACAAGTGACGAAGCACATCCGGCACATTTTTTAGGTCAACTAAATGGGATTTTAGTTTTCTCCACCCAACATTCCAGGAGGTTATCTGTTCTTAGGCAAGTAAGATCACAGGATTATGTCTTTCCGTACCTCTCTTGAACAGCCCCACCTAGCACTCCAGGAAGTTATGTCCTTATTCTATAGATCTCTTAGACACAGTAATTAAAATTTAAAATATAACTTTTGATCTTACACCTGGAAGCCTCTTCTCCCTAGACTAGCTTTCACAGTGCCTGTTCTAGCTTTCAAGCTCCTATTCAAGCTGCCAAGGGAGAAGAGTAGCCAATAGTTCTACCTAACTGTAACTCTTATGACCAGACTGACCAGAAATTCCTAAGGGTGCAATAGTGGCACTCATATCTTGAAATTAAAGGACTGCTCAATAGGAGGGAAATCATGCCTGATACTGGAAACCTCGCCGACTACCCAGGGCTAGTGAGGTCTTGATCTTAGAGGAGAACTTATCACGATGGCCACTTTACTAAACTAGCTTAACACCTAACTGCACTCTAAATACTTATTCTTGTTCCCACAGATTAGTGTAGCTCTCACCCCTCATAAAGAAACTTCTCTTTGCAAAAGACAGAGACCATTATAGAAAACCACCACTAGTCAAAATGTAGAAAACAAATGATCATGGGATGCCCAGCCCCATTTGATACATCTACAACACAACTTCTGCAGCTAAGGAAGACTTAGTGAAGCTTTTAAGATGAGAAGGAAAGATTGTGAGAGTCAGAGTACCAGGAAATCTGCTGTGAGGTTGTGTCTCCTAGAAATTACAGGGAAATTTTGCACATGATACCTATGCTGGTTAATTTTATGTCGATTTGACATGGACTACAGTCACTTTTGAAGAGGGAACCCCAGTTGAGAAAATGTCCCTACCAGATTGGCCTATGTGCAAGGCTGTGGCACATTTCTTATTGATGATTGATGTGGGAGGGTCCAGATTGCTGTGGGCAGTAGTCTTGGATGATGTAAGAAAGCAGACTGAGCAAGCCAGTCAGCAGCACTCCTCCAAGGCCTCTGTGTCAGTTCTTGCCTCCGGGTTCCTGCCTTGATTTCCTGCCCTGGATGATGAACCATAATCCGTAAGATGAAATAAACCCTTTACTTCTCATGTTGCTTTTGGTCATGGTGTTTTATCACAGTAATAGAAACCCTAAAATAGTACCTCAACAACATGGCTGCCCAAACAAGATCAGAATAAGGACACCAATGGACATGCTAATATGTATGGGGGAATCTCATAGGATACCACTCCCAGACAAAGAACTACAAGTAACTGAGGAATGAGAGATAGGGAGTAATTAGTCTTCCCCAGAGATGAACTCCTAATAGTTTAGCCAATACAAAATGGTTAGCCTTTAAATCATATACATACAGGCAATACTAAACAGACTTAGCAGGCTGTATTTATATGTATTCATATATTTATTTAACAATACAAAAAAAGACATGAATTTGAGAGGGAGAAAGGAAAAGTAGCTGGAAAGAGGAAAATGAAGAGGGAAATGTATAAGTATATTTTCATGTTTTTATTTATAAAATTGTTGGGAATATTTTTTGAGTTTACTTTATGATGAAGACACTTTCTTTAACTAAAAAAATATAGCAGATGCTTGTGTAGCTTCAGAGTACTAACATGGCAATGAACAATTCCTTGTCAAGTAAATTCAGGGCTGGAAGAATTGAATGATTATCTCCTGGGAAGCTGAGTCAGAGTTAATTAAAAGTAATGTCTTACAAAAAAAAAAAAGATTAGGTACATGCAGCACACAATTATTAGGCATAGTTGTTTCCTATATTACTAGCAATAGAAAACTACACACATACACACACACACACACATACACACACATACACACACACACACACACTACACACACCTACACACACACACACACACCTACACACACACACACACACACACACACACACACACACACACACACACACACACACACACACACACACACACACACACACACACACCTACACACCTAACAGCAGAAAACAAAATCCTCCCAGTATTGCTGCAGGCAGAGCTAAGGCTGAATTTACTTTAGAAGTCCCAGAACATTGTAGAATGTATGTGTAGGCTAAAGCAAGCAAGACAAAGTCAATCAGGAGAATATTACACAGACACTGACTTTCTAGGGCCACAGTCATCTGTTGCCTTTTGGTCCTGCTTTAATGGAAAGTGACTTCATGCACGCTAGGTAAACACTCCACCAACTGAGTTACACCCCAGCCTCAGGCCAATTTTTGTTATTTTGTTAGCTCACACTCTAACCTCCCCCCCCCCCATCTCTCTCTCACACACCCTACACACACACACCACACCTATGCCTCAGGATCAAAACTTAGGCTTCATGCCTCATACTTAAATGGATATTTCTTAACATCTAAATTGGTAAAGCAGTGGAAATCCACTGTTCTGGAATTGCCTGTGTTCAAAAGAAGAATGGTATAGGCCTATCTTCCAAAAGCAGTCAGACACCTGAAATTGTGTTTCTGTTATACATGTAGGCATAACACTCATACATGTACAATAATAAAAATTTAAGAATAAATAAAATAAAATGTTATACCATCCTTACAGTCAGCCTAGTGTTGTTCAGAACATGACTATAAGAACATGAGTTACAGTGACTTCATACTTGCCAAGAATTATAATTTCTGTTTTCAAGCCAGTGAATACTCAAACACTTCTCACTGTGTCAGATCTCAGTGGAAACAGAGTCAAGTGACTGAGTCGTTATATAGAATTACTGCTGTCAGTGTAACAGACAGGACAAAAATACATAAAATGACCACTAAAGTCTAACCAGAATTATAGGCCAAATGACTTGAATAGACAGAACAGCTAATACTATTCAGTCTGAAGTGTAGGACAGTTGTTATTCACCTTTTTAGTGAATGCCAAAACAGGAGTATGTTTCCTCAAGATTCTCACTGTGTACAAACAACAAAACAAAAAACAGCATGCTAACAGTGCCTAAAACGAGATAATGGTAGCGATTGTAGTAAACTTGCCGAACAACTACTGACTGTACTTCTGGCAACAACCACAATTTTGGTCTGGATATTCCCTCTCTCCCCATTATTAACCCATGTAGATGCAGCTACTTCTACTCCAAACCTCTCGAGGGGATCATGTGAGCCTCATTTAGACAAAGAGAATCTCGTTTTAAATAGTACATTGCTAATTCACACACAGGCCAGTCTTGCTAATGACACTCAGGCTTCGCTGGAGTCGACAGGTGGCAGGCTGCTCCACCACCTTCTGAACTCAGATCCAGCACTCCTGTCACCAAGAGGAGCCTTTCACTTATGCCTGACAGAGATTAAGGTTGAACCACGAAACTGTTGCTAAGAGCTGCCCACAGTTGGGTGTTTTAGTTACAAAAGCCAATGGATTTCCCTTCTTAGACTTGTTCTTGTTTGAAAATTTTGTTGCTTGATTTTTGCCTTCTTTTTGACCACACAACTTGTACATGCCATACACTTCATCTAAAGTAAACAGTACCTGATTCAAGAGTTAGCCATTAAGGAAATCCCCATTCTTTTCAGTCCATTGAGCAAATGCTAGTTTGTTCTCCAGAACCCATGACTCAGGTGACGGCAGCCAGGCTATTGCTTCCTCTGTGAGGAAATTTCTCAACTCAGACTTGATCTGTCACCGGGAAGTGGCTCAGGAGCTAGTGCAGCTAGGACTAGATTACTCTACCTCCATTCCATAGACCTGCTGACTGGCTGTGGGACCTTGAAAGCCACTCCCTGATCCCAGTTTCCCCCCTTTAACTTCACAGTCCCACTACTGTGGCTGCTCTCAGCAACTCTGTTGGGTGCTCATCACCAAAGAAGGGCCTGGGCTCTCCATGGAAACAAGGATAGCATCTCCTAGTGTTCTATTCTCTGCTCTCATGTCATGATGTACAGATTCTGCCTGCCAAAAACAAGCAAGCAGCTCTGCAGCCGTGAACAAATAGCAGGATGTCCTCTAGCCCAGTTCAGCGCTCGTGACTCCTCCAGGCGTAGAACTCTGGCCCACATTAGATGTCATTTGCAAGCTCCCACGTGTTTTCACCTGCGCATCTGACTAGTGGGCTATTAATCAGAGTCTCTGCTTCCCCCTCACCCAATCTGAGTAATTTACTTAAGTGGCTCACAGATCTCAGAGAAACCTGTTTCCTCGTTTACTCTAAGGAATTCTACAAAGGATAAGGATGAAAAGATAAACGCTGAGACTGAAGCCCATAGGAGAGGACACCATGCTTCTGTGCCTTCTTTTGTTCAAGTTTCCAGAAGCTTTATGAACCCTTTTTGAAAATTTGATTTAAGCTGCACTAGAAATGTGTAATTGATCTAAATCATTGGCCATTAGAATTGACCTTAGGAATGCTCCCCTCCCTAAGGGATGGTGGGGGGAGGGCAGGGCAGGGTCTCCAATCCTTTAATTATGTTTTGTTTTTTCCAGTAACCTATTCCCCATCCCCACCTGCCATATCTCTAGTTTTCTCCATCTCTGTATCTGTCCCTCTCTGTCTCTGTCTGTCTGTCTCTGTCTGTCTCTCCCTCTCTCTTGCGTGCGTGTGTGTGTGTGTGTGTGTGTGTGTGCGTGTGCGCGCGTGTATGTTACTTGGAATCAAACCCAGGTCTCAGACATCCTAGGCAAGTGGTTTACCACTGATCAACATCCATCCTCAAATCCTGACCTTGTTTTGAAGCTACACTGTGGCTGCCAGCCAACTCATTAGCACAGGGGGAGAAAATCAATTTGGAAAATCAAAGGATTTTAGGAGGCATATGTATGCCATATGCCTCTCTCTCTCTCTCTCTCTCTCTCTCTCTCTCTCTCTCTCTCTCTCTCGTGAAAATGGAGATGAAGACAAAATATGTGATAAATATTTATTTATTGATTGATTTTGATAAACAGGGTCTGTCTTGCAGTCCTCACCATCCTGGAACTCACTGCTGGCTTCTAACTCACCAAGCTCCACTTACCTTTGCCTCCCAAGTGCACGACTAAAAGTGTGTAGTGCCATTCCTGGCTCAACATATGTATTTTATAACATCACAATAGGAAAGCAACAATTTTTAACTTAACTTAATTTTAAATTTTAAATTTAATTTTTGTTTGTTGAGTTCACATTAAGAGACAACCCCTGGAGCTAGGGAGATGGGTCAGCAATCACAAGCCTGAGGATCTGACTTCAATCCCTGGAATTTATGTAAAAGTAGAAGGAGAGAGCGAAATTCACAAAAGTCATAATCACACTCATGCTCACACACAGGTAACACACACATTTATAATAATTAACTAATTAAAATTATTAAAGAAAAAGAGAGTATGTTCCTGCTAACAGTTTCAGATTGACTGCTTGATGCCTTGCTCTCAGCAAGTCTGCGGTAGGTTTACTATTATGCCCACTTTATACATCAGGAAACTGAGGCACAGATCAATTTAACTTCCCCAAACTTAATATAGACAGTGCCATAAAGAGAGATGGGATAGACACTTGCCCAAGTATCTTAGCCAGCCTTTTCTAGACTCCTCCAGATCTTGATGATTCATATATGATGCAAAGGGAGGAAGGAGACTGGGATCAGGTATATAGACCTGATGATAGGGTCATGGCGATAAAGTAGAGGAATCCAGCACGTTAGTGGGAAGATCTCATCCAGGTGGAAAGAAGAAGAAAATAGAATATAATCACAAGAAAACTTATGTTCTCTTTTTTCTTATTTATTTGTTTATTTTCTATTTGGTTTTTCAAGACAGGGTTTCTCTGTATAGCCTTGGCTATCCTGGAACTAGCTCTGTAGACCCAGCTGGCATCAAACTCAGAGATTCCCCTGATTCTGCCTCCTGAGTGTTGGGATTAAAGGTGTGTGCCACCAGGGCTTCGCAGTAACTTCTGTTTTCAGTTTACAGTTACTCCTAGCAAAGACGATGCTGGGAAGCTGTGATGCTGCACAAACCCGTGTGCCCTCTTACTAGCAGGCTTAGACAAAAAACTTTGCCTGTTTCTCTTTCAGCATACTTTTCCTCTCGGTGTGTTCTCTCATATCTGTGAATTCAGCAAACACCAGTGGTCTGTTTCTTTTGTTCCAGGCACTACTCCAGGAGTGAGAATGTAATCACTGAAAAGATACTCAGCGTGCCTGACCTCAGGAGGCTACCACTTACAATTCACACATGCAAGGGTTAATCCTCATAAAAGAAAAATCCTGAAAAGCTGGGCCAAGGATGAAGGTAGAGAAGAGATAAGGGGTGTTACTTTATAGCTATAGGTAGAATCAACAAAGGCTATATTTAAATGTTGTCTTAAATCCTATCCTGGCTGACTATCAGAGTAGGGATTAATGCATCTATACAAGAGACTCGATGCAGCATTTAGATAGATTAGATTAGTTCATTTAGATGGTTCATTAACCTTGTCACTTCATCCCATGCAAAGGCACAATCATGACAGACTGTTGTGTGACACTGATCCTGGGGAGACATGAGCAAATGTCTACTCACCTCAGATAGGGAACCAAATGACAGAAAAAATGTAAGCATACAGACAACATCCAATTTGGCAAACCAATGAGTTTCCTTGGTTTTAAAAGAGTATGGGTAAACGGTTGTTACAGGAACAGAAATGACTCAAAGCAAGTTGAATCACCAAAAACTCACACCAGAATGAATGACTGCTGACATGTGATTGCTCACCAAAGCTGGTGACCTGGAGCACATTGTATAACCCTCAGGCAGCTCAAGAGGTGGAAGAGTATACTTTGCAGATAGTTCAGTTAGTCTAAGCCTCTTCCAGACTCTTGACTGGTCTCTGATTCTTCCAATTGGTTTGGCTGGTGTCTTAGTTAGGATTTATATTGCTGTGATAAAAGACCATGACCAAGAGCAACAGGGAGAGGAAAGGGGTTATTTACCTTCCACTAACTGCTATTACTACAGTCCATCATTGTGGTAGTTTGAAGGAGAATGACCCTCAAAGGCTCATGTTTAAATGCTTGATCCCCAGTTGGTAGAACTATTTGGGAAGGATTAGGAGGTACAGCCTTGTTGAAGAAGGTGTGTCACTAGGGGTGTGTCTCCTGATTCTGAATCCAGATGTGAGCTGTCAGCTGTTCTTGATACTATGCTTTTGCTCTGTCATCATGGACTTCAACCCTTCTGAAACCATAAGCCCAATTAAACACCTTATTTTATAAGTTGACATGGTAATAGTATTTTATCACAACAATAAAAAAAATCTAATAAAACCATCAAAGAATGGCAGGAATCTGGAGGCATGAACTAAAGCAGTAGCCATGGGGAATGCTGCTTACTGGCTTGTTCTTCATGACTTGCTCAGTCTTTCTTTTTTCTTCCTCTATTTCTGCTCCTCCTCCTCCTCCTCCTCCTCCTCCTCCTCCTCCTCCTCCTGTTTTGTTTTTCAAGATAGGGATTATCTGTGTAGCCCTAGCTGTCCTGGAACTTGCTCTGTAAACCAGGATGGCCTCAAACTCAGAGATTCATCTGAGTGCTGGGATTAAAGGTGTGCACCACCATTTGGGGCTAGCCTCCTTTCTAGAACCAAGGACCACTACACTACCCAGGCTGGGCCCTCCCATATCAATCTTGTAGAGACATTTTCTCATTGGAATTTGTATTTCTCAAATGATTCTAGTTTATGTCAAGTTGACAAAACCAAAAACAAAACAAAACTATCCAGTACTGCTGGTCTGAGTCTCTTTTAGGGAGCTCAGCTCCTATGAGAGTGACTCTCAGCAATCCTAGCTTATACCTGTTTCAGGAAGGAGAAGTGTCTTAATTAGGGTTTCTATTGCTATGAAGAGACACAGTGACATGGCAACTCTTATAAAGTATTTCATTGGGCTGGATTACAGTTCAGAAGTTTAGACTATCACCATGGTGGGAAGCATGTTGGCACACAGGCAGACATGGTGCTGGAAAAGAAGCTGAGAGTTCTACATCCTAATCCTAGGGCAGCAGGAAGAGAGAGACACTGGGACTGGCTTGAGCATCTGAAACCTCAAAGCCTACCCCCAGTGACACTTCCTCCAACAAGGCCATACCTTCTAATAGTGCCACTCCCTATGAGCCTATGGGGGCCATTTTCATTCAAATCAAGACAAGGAGCATAGTGTATCTGGTCAGTTTCAGTGACTTCCTAAAGCTATTGAGTTGTTTACTTCTTGAACTTAAGGAACTTCCCGCAGAATAGAATGTTTCACCTCCCCTTAGAACATGTTGTTAACTCCCTGTTAACATCGTATGTCTTAGCAAGCTTCCCTCTTAGAACATCATGTTGTTACCCCCTTTATAACATCCTGTGCAGTAATGAGTTTCCTCCAAGATGGATAGTTTTAATATCAATGAAAACTGCTGTACAACAAACACCTATGAAGGATACAGTGTTTGAGGTGCCATGTTGGAAATTCTGAAAGACTGACCTACACTAAAACTGAATCTGCTATGTTCAAATTTAGCTTCTAGAATTTGGTACTATAGCTTAGAAACTGAAAGCTAACCAGCCACTAATCTTGCAAGCTTTTTATGAACTCTTGCTTTCTTTAGGATTCACTTTCTTATTCTGAATTTGCTGTCCTAACAGAGAGCTATAATTTGGATCATTTCCCCTTCCTTTTATAACTATTTTTTTCAGATAGAATGAAAAGTAATGGATGTCAGCAGAGTTTGGATCTTGAATGTCTCCCTAGTAATGCGCTAATGGCTTCATCCCTGGGTTACTGCTATTGGACTATAGTGAAAACTCAGAGACAGGGCCTGTGTGAGGTCCTCGGGTCTGAGGTTGTGTCCTCAGAGGAGTGTTTAATGCTGAACTCTTCTTTTCTGCATGGCTCATGATGTAATTGCTTTTGTTCTAAGGACATAGACAATGTTACTAAAAACACTGAATTTTCACGTGGGCCTACAGATACCCAGTGGGTAATGAAAGCAGGGTATAAATGTCCATTTCCTCTCTGACACCATTTTGCATCAATTACTTTTGCTGTAAGTTACTTTCCCCTGAAGCTGTCTTCAGTTCTAGGAACAAAGACACTGAAGAGCAAATATAGTTTTGGTTTTTGGCCTTTTGAGACAAACAGCCCTGGCTGTCCTGGAACTTGCTCCACAGACCATGCTAGTCTCAAATTCTAGCTCCTGAGAGCTTGAATTAAAGATGTGCTTCACCATGTCCAGCTTGCAAATATTTTTTGACAAGAGTAAAATCTCCCCTAAGCATCAATGACTTGCTTAAAGTGACAAGGCCCCACTTGACTAGTACGGAGACCATGACCAATCAGACTGTAGTTTGATCAAGGCTGATTAGATTAACTTTGTGTGTTTTTGTGTCCTCTTGCTTCTTTCTTCCCTCTGTAACCTAAGAATTAAGTCAGTACCAGCTAGGAAACTAATCTTTTATCTTGCTAGTGTAACTATGCTGATTAAAGTTCTTTACAACATGATGTTTCTAGGGTAAATGGTTGGACCTTATTTGCTAGTGTATCCCCTACACAAACACACACACACCCCATATACATATACACACAAGCAACAATTTTGTCTGCCACACATTCCCACTATAATGGATTTCCTCACTACAAGTCCAAACCAGTTCACCATGGGCTGAAACTTCCAAAACAAACCTGTTCCTATCATAAGTGAAAGAAAGATGATTAACATGACAGAGTTATATACAGTGATATGTTGTAAACTGCTAGCTCTCACTAGTCTGCTAGGAGCAAGCTATGAAAATCAAAAACTGCTGTTGGCATAGAATTAATTGGCAAATTTAGTAGGTTGTAGAAAACTCAGGAAATTGTTGATCTAATGAAATGTTAATATGATCAGAGGTCTAACCAAGAGGACACTGGCAATCTGGTAGTAGCATCTAGACAATGTGAGCTGACATTTACTATGCAGTTGAGTATGCACTTGGACATACACCTATGCATTTAAATTCATGTCTTATTTAATCTTTATCCAAAATCTATGTGGCTATGATGCCATCATCCCTTTTTTAAATACATAGACACACAAATTTCAAAATGCAAAGAAAATGATTCTGGAACATGTTAGACTAAATAGAGACTCCTTCCCAAATCCCTCTAGCTATTAGCAAGATAATATTAATTGTATCTTAAATACCAAGATGAACTTGCAAAAAGGAATGGGAAACTGCCAAGCATTTAAAAGAAACTATAATTTCATAATATGATTTCATGAAGATTATGAAACTTAAAATAGAGTTATTAAAATCTAGGGATTTGGACATCATGAGTTGGGGGTGGGGCTTGTCTAAAGTTTAACAGAAATAAGAATTAAGATGGAATTTTGGGTTTTTTTACTTTGTTTTGTTTTGGGGGGGGTGCTAGGACTGTAGATTGTTTGGTACAGTGCTTTCTTACCATGCCCCAACCCTAGGTTCTATCTCCCATGTCACATAAACCTGATATGGTAGTATATATCTGTAAAGCCAGCCAAGATGGACTTAGGAGGAAGGAGAAGGGAGGAGAATGCTCACAAGCATTCACAAAGTTGAACTCCTACCACTGTTAAAATAATGAATCATAGATCCATAGATAGATAGATAATAGATAGACAGATAGATAGATAGATAGATAGATGGATGGATGGATGGATGGAGAGATGAGGGAAGTCAAAAGGGTCTATCAGAGGAAAAAGACAGCTGTAACTCTTTCTAGGAGAAGAAATGGCTGCAGCATTTGCTCACATTTTTCTCCTGCAGTCTCCTTTCCCTGCAGTTGTCTGCCCAGAGACAGTCTGTCCCAACAGATGACCAAACAAGGTCAAACAAAATTATCTGTAACCTTGTAGGAAACTCGTTTTAAGGACAAGGCATGCTATCAAGGATCATACTCAGCTACTCAGTGAATTCAAGGCCAGCCTAAACTACATAAGTTCCTGGGCGGGGTTGGGGGGAGCAGATTAATTTGAAACTGTGACCTCTATGTAAACCAAGACTCCTGATGTCTCTGGTGTAGGTCAAAGGAGCGTGGAAAATCTCTGTCTGGGCTCCCAGCAGAACATCTCTGTCTAGCCAATTATACCGAGGCAGAGCCATAGATATCCAATAGAAACAAATGAAAAAAACACCCCCAAAAGAATAGTTTGATAAATAAGACCACAGGAAGTTCCTACAGCCAAAGCAGTCTTGGAAAAATTTTAAGACACACTGGGAAATAGCTTGTCATGAGTGAGGGCCAGCAGATATTCAGGGGAAATTAGAATCACCCAGAACTTGAGAATGCAGACTACTATGGTAGAGGCTAAAAATACTATACTTTGAAATTAAGTAAACAAAGAGAGAAAGAAGGGAAACATACAGAAAAAAACAAATTTTGATGAAAAAGGATCATGTACATATGAAAAGGGCCTAGAAAGAATAAGTGAAAAAGAAAAAATACAGTAACCATGAGGTTATGGTATAAGCTTGAGGTGTCTCAGCTGTGAATGGCAGAACCAGAGCCCAAAACTAGGGTTCCCATGCTCTAGGCTATGACCACTAAGCCACAACAGCTCTTTACTGGCCCAAAGCTAAGCTAGCGACTTTCATATTGAAATCCTGCCCCTTTGACTTGGTATAGTCCAAGTGAGCATATCAATAAAATTCACATGTTGAGATGAAACTAACCCTAAACCCTAAACTCTTGAATTCCTGTGGGAAATTAGCAAAGAGAAAATGTTTCTGAATTTTAAGTAAAGAATATCTGTTTGTAATTGTAATTATGAGTGATACAAGTAACATGTCTCATTTAAGCTTCTGAACTATATGGCATCTGCTGTATAAGGTTATTTGGATCAGTCTGTCAGTTAGAAAGTGGTTGGGATTATGGCCTACAGATGGGCTATTGAGGGGTGCTGGTGATGTTTAAGAAGATAGTGTTGAAGAGTATTTAATATTTTAAAGATTTGTTTCTTTGTGTGTATGAGTGTCCGGGCTGCATATCTGTGTACCATGTGTGTGCAGTACCCAAACAGGCCAGAAGAGGGCAATAGAACCCTTGGAACTGGAATTACGATAGTTGTGAACCGCTACTGGGGCACTATGAGCCAAACCTAGGGTCTTCTGCAAGAGCAGCAAGTAGAGCCATTTCCATCACCAGCCCCAGCATTTAAGATTTTAAAACACTTGATGTCTGTTTTAATTAGCTCCCTTCTCTCTGTCTATAACTAACAGTCAACGTGTAGATTATTACTCTAACCAGAGCAGGATACTCTAACCAGAGCAATAATGGAGAACAGAAAGTGGTCGATCAGTTGCACACCTAGATCTCATAGTTTTGTTTTTGGTTTTGGTTTTTCAAGACAAGGTTTCCCTGTTGTAACTCTGGCTGTCCTGGAACTCACTCTGTAGACCAGGCTGGCCTTGAACTCACAGAGATCCACCTGCCTCTGCCTCCTGAATACTGGGATCAAAGGTGTGTGCCACCACAGCCTGGCTTTATCGCAAACTTTTAAAACAATAATAATTTGTATTTCATGTGTATAAGTGTTTTACTTGCATGTACATTTGTGCAGCACATGTATGCTTCATACCCACAAAAGCCAGAAGAGGTTGTTGGAGCTTCTGGAATTAGAGTTGTTGGAGTTTGGTTGGAGATTGTGAGTCATGATGTGGATGCTGAGACCCAAACCCAAGTCTTCTGCAAGAGTAGTGAGTACTTTTAACCACTAAGTCATCTCTCCAGTTCCTCTAGTAAACTCTTAAGAAGAGGTTTACTATATTAAACATTATTATGTGTGTTTATAGTACATATTAAACATTAAACAGTATGTGTATATAGGTAATACTATGTATTTCAGTTGTCACAGCCCCTAGGACACCTGTCTATAAAGAGAATTGTGACAAGTATATTGTTTTACCTGTCTAATAGTCTAGCATCATTCCACAACTACTAGTTTACAGAATCTCAAGGTAGTTATCCTCTCAAAGTGTGATCTCCATACTCATTATGTTCCATTAGCGCTCAAGAATAAAATGCTCAGAATGTTAGTGGACATCTGAAGGAATAAGATGTGGGCATCGTGTGCTCGATGCCCAGTGGTTGTGTATGACCTATGAAGCTTGGTTACAACACAGATTGTGTCTTCTCCAAATGTGCCAGGACTTTTATAAACATGCTCAAAAGAGGGATTACGACGTTAGGGATTTGAATAGTCTTACTCAGCTAATGTTTTTTACTTTGGAGCTCTCACTGAATAATTTAATTTGTTTTTTGTCAGCCATCCAGAATTTAGAAAATGTACACTAACTAAAATTGGACCATCTGTTTGTTGCAGGCAATGGTGTGAGGGGCTTGTGCCTCTCAGTGGCTCCAGAAAGAGGGCTCTACAGATAGAGTCCCTCAACAAGAAAGCCAGCTTGGCCAGTGCAGTGAACAGTAGTAATTAATTATACTTTGTCCCAGTGTTTAAAAAAAAAATAGTAAGAGGTGCAGCATCTGTAATGCAAGCTGGTTTCTTTGAATGATATAAAGGAAACAAAAGCCTTCCTTTACTGAAGAAAGTTGCAGTGGTAACTAACACCTATGGAGTCCGCCCTTCACACCCAGGCAAGTCTTGAAGTTTGAAAACTTCTTGACAACAAAGACTGAAGCTTTATACAATAAAGCAGTTACAGTGCTCATAATCTCCTTGGAAACAAAAATCACTTGCATAGATCTAGACAAAACTTCTCCTAGATAGGCACTTGGAATAAAGCTGAGTAAATAAATGGATGCAAATAGATAGATAAATTTAATTACACAGAAACAGGGCACTCAAAGGTGTTGTGGAAGTTTATTTTTAATTGTGTTTAAAATAATTGTTTTTGTACATTGTTGGAAAAGAGGTGCATAGGCCTTGGCCTTTTGTATTGTCTGCAGGTGTTGGATTTATGTGGGGGAAGTTGATTGCTTATGATCTGCACCGAGTTCTGAATCAATAAAAACACCTGAATTCAGATGCTCAGGGTTCCATTGTCCAAGAAGGCACTGGCCATGATGGTAGTTCCCTCTGCTGAGTTCTGGTAGGGTTTGCACATATGAAATATGCTTCTGAGTCTTCCTTGCTGAGCTGTTCCAGCAATAGCTAACAACTACAAGTGGCCTGTAATGTGAGGCCTGAAATCATGCATCATCAATGTGGAGACAAGAAAGAACAAGAAAGAAACTCTAGACTTCACAGAGTCCAGTAAAGTACACTAGAGGCAGCTCCTAGAGGACAGAGATTATATATATGCAAAAATAAAGAGTAGAAGTCCCCTGAAGGAAGAGGAGAGTGAGAAAGAAAATGAGTCTCTATGAAAAGAAAATTGTCAATATTAGTGAGAAAGGGGGCTCAAAAGTGAAAGCCACAGAAAAGAGGCCTTTAGAGAAAGACATTTTCATGGTAAAAACAAATAATTCAGTTGGGAGCAGGGGAAAAAGCAAGGTTCTTATTGCTTTTCCTGATCATGGAGTTGATGCTCCCTCCTGCCACTGGTGGTAGCATAGTGTTTTACAAACTGAGTTTTCTGATAGCTGTGTTGTTTTTGTGTGAAGCATAAGATGTTGTGTTTGAGGTCTATGAAGACTAGTGTATGTTTATTCATAGCAGTAGTGAGAAAAAAACACCAAACTGCCAGGATGTTTCAGCTAGAGATTCTTCCCATTGGCCCAGGATCCCTTACTGTTGTGGTAGCCACAGATTGGAGTAAAAAGCTGCTTAAACTGAACAGTTTTTTTCCTGCACACCTGAACTATAAGCCATCCAGATACTGGTGATGGTGATGAGAGCTCCACCCATAAAGGGACCCTTACTGCAGACAAAGTGACCAGTTATTTTTCTAGCAAACCAGACTCTATCTTAAAACTTGGAAAGTGTCTCCTAGGGTCTTCCAGAACCGGCCGAGATTGTATCTCCTGCTGGCAGCTGAACTTGATACTGTAAGAGTCACCCATATAGACTGGTTTTGAAGCATAAAGGGGTCTTTGGAGAACAGCTGAGGATTGGCACTGTGAGAGGCCAAGAGAGCCCATTGGTAAAAGTGCAGCCTCAGTAGCAGCTGAAGACCAAGATTGAAGGGGCCGTGTAAAAAAGTTGAGGCTTGGAGCCATGAAGAGAGCCTATGGAAGGCTATTGGTGAAAGTGCAGCCCAGTTGCAGCAATGGACTCCAGCAGTTCTGAAGATACCAGTACCATGGGATGACCACCAAGAATAGCAGCAGCAGTGTAGTAGAGCCTGCTAGACACTGGAGGATAAACTGTGTGTGCTTCAGAGGTCAGAGCCAGAGAAGTGATCCAAGCCCAGGAGGAGCCCAGGAGATCGTGAGTGAATTCCAGATAATTGGACATTGATAAAATATTTCTGCTGTCCAAAGACATTGTAAAAAGCTTGAAGAAAAAGACAAGCTGTCCATATACTGGTGATGGTGATGAGAACTCCACCCATGAGGAGTTCTTACTGCAGGCAAAGTGATCTGTTACTTTTTTTCTGCAAACCAGACTCTATCTTTAAATCTGCAAAGTGTCTCCTCAGGGTCAGCACACAAAAGCTGTCTTCCAGAACTGGCTGAGGTTTTATCTCGTGCTGGTAGCCGAACTTGGTACTGTAAGAGTTAACCCAGCTGTTGCAGGTTTTGAAGGCATGAAGGGGTCATGGAGTACAACTAAGACTTGGCACTATGAGAGGCCACGAGAGGCCATTGATGAAGGTGCAGCCTTGGTAGTAGTTGAAGGCCCAGATGAATGGGGACATGTAAAGAAATTGAGGCTTGGCACCATGAAGAGAGCCTAGGAGAGGCTATTAGTGCGGATGCAGCCTCAGTGGCAGTTGAGGCCCAGATTGAAGGAGTCATACAGAGAAGTTTAGGCATAGCATGATGAAAAGAGGCTAGAAGAGGCTATTGGTGAAAGTGCAGCCCAGTTGTAGCAAGGGACCCCAGCATTCTGAAGATGGCAGTACTATGGGACAACAACCAAGCAGCAGCAGTGGAGTGAAGCCAGCTGGAGCTGGAGAACAAGCTGTGTGTGCTGCAGACAGCAGAGCCAGAGAGGCAATCCAAGTCCTTTAGAGAAGCCTAAAAGATTGTGAATATATTCCAGATAATTGGACATTGATAATGTTTTTCTGCTGTCCAAAGACATTGTGAAAAGCTTGATGTTTGGTTTCATTTGGTCCTGTGCATTAGCAACCCTCATGATTGCTACTTTTGCTGGTGTAGTATTAAATTGTGTTGTAAAGGTAGAGTAATTTTTTTATTCAGAAAAGGGAAAATGTTGTGGAAGTTTATTTTTAATTGTGTTTAAAATAATTGTTTTTGTGCACTGTTGGAAAAAGGGATGCATAGGCCTTGGCATTTTGTATTGTATACAGGTGTTGGATTTATGTGGGGGAGGCTGATTGCTTATGATCTGCACCTGAGGAGTTCTGAATCAGTAAAAATACCTGCACTCAGACACTTAGGGGTCCACTGTCCAGGAATGCACTGGCCATGATAGTGGTTCCCTTTGCTAAAGTCTGGCAGAGCTCGAATCTATGAAAATGCCTCGTGTCCTTCTCTGCTGAGCCACCACAGCAGCTTACTACCACACAGAGGAGGTTACACACACATGCTCTTATTGTCCTAATATGGCCTGGCCTAAAGAAAATCTATAGATCTTTTGTGCAAGCAAAAGTTATGTTTTTAATTTCAGTTACTGTGCCTGAGACCAATAAAACAAGGAAAGATAACTTTTTGTAATACTGGATGGATGCTGTTCCTGTGAGATGCAAGAAGACACAATCCTGTAATCCCCACTTGTCCAAGGACAGATAACCTCCTGGAATGTTGGATGAGGCTATATAGATTCCATTTGGTTAATCCAACTGCACTGGATGTGCTTCAAAGACATCAGATATACTTAGTCAACCTATTTTAGGTTCAAAATCACTCAAGAAGACATTGAGGGAGGTTTTATATGTATGGCCATACAAAACTAGTTTACTATAGTGTGACATAAACCAATATGCTGGGGTCACCACCATGAGAAGATCGTGACCCAGAAATGCAGGCACACAGGCCTTTTAAGTGGATCAGGCGGTTGGTTATTAGGGGATCTTTCTGATTTGTCAGGATCTGGACACAGATCCTTACTGGACTGGCTCATTATATCTGGTGGGGACATGAGGAATGTAGGTAACATGAAGGACATGATTAAGTAACTATTTGAGGAACATAGTTCTGGTCTAGCACTGTTCTGATTGTCTGGCAGCCGACCTCAGGACTCTCTGAGAACTAAGGACAGAGCCAGCACTTGGGGAAGACAAGATGGAGTTAGAAAACAAAATAGAGTCAACCTGGTTCCTCTCAATCTATAGGTGGGAGATAACCCATATAGGAAGTATATCAGGATATATGCTTGCCCGTGATTAGACCTGGTTGGTAGTACATTATGGGTTATGCCTTTATAAGCACCTGTTCCACATGACTTTGTGCCATTTTGTGGGAACTCTGGAGTGTGGCAGAACCACTCTTGGACCTCAGAATGGTCCTGGTCAGAGTCCATCTTACTGGCCAGTATTTAATTAATTTAATTGAAGCATGCTTAAATTTGTTTCTGCTTCAGTAAACAAGCTTGGTTAACCCTACTGCACAGAATGTGCTTGATCACACATAGACGGTAGGTACTTGGGCAGGAAATATATCAGGATGTATGCTTGCCCCTGATTGGAGGAAGATGGGAAGTACATAGCCTTATGAGTTTTGCCTTTATAAGCATCAGACTAATGTATTTCATTGCCATTTACCGGGAACTCTGGGAATGGACCTGGCCAGAGTCCATTATCCTGGCCAATATTTTGTAAAGCTTACTTCAAATTTGTCTCAAAAATTGTCATAGTATGTTGAAGAATTTTATTTCTAGTTATATTTACAGTAATTGTTTTGTACATTGTTTGGGGAAGGGCTGCCTAAGCCTTGGTATTTTGCTTTATCTGTAGGTGTTGGCTTTCTGTAAATCTGTGACTAAGATGTTTGCTCATTATCTGCACCTGCTCACTGCTCTCTGGCAGAGTCATTGTAAACTAAAAGCACTTCCTCCCAAATTGCTTTTGGTCATGGTTTAATCCCCAGCAACAGAAATGCAACTAGAATACTTGTCTAAAGCCTGCTCTTTGTTGAAGATTAGTAAACATGAGTAGAGATAAAAACACAAATGAGCACAAATCTGTGCTTAACTTCTATAGTAAGCAGAAAGAATGGGAGAAAATAAGGAAGGGAATAACATTCTTATTGTGATTCATTGTTATTTAATGTAAAACTTGTGTGACAAAAAAAATCTTTAGCTATCGCTTCACTTTGAACTGAACACAGTTAATGCATTTCCAACCACGAATACTTAAATGCAGGTCTGGTCATATCCTGCAAACTACAAAAGGCAGGAGAGCATAGCAGAGGCCCCACAAAATTCAGATACATAGGAGCTAAGCTACACTAAGTGTTTGGCCTCTCATTTGTTTATTTTCAGTCACATCTTATTTTTATTATGCAATTACCACTGAGACCCGGGGCAAATTCTTCCTCCCTGAGTCTTAGTTTCACTTAAAAAATACAGCTGGTGTCAGGCTTGTTTGTATTGTTATAAAGTTGTAAAGGTTCAGTGCATTTCAGGCTGGTGACTGGTTAACAATCACAGTTACTGTTTTATTATCACATTGTACACTGCCCTGCTGCTTGCTGTGTGGGATGATTTAAGTACATGTTTATGAGCCTTTCATGGAAGAAAGAGCAGACCACCATTGTTTAGAAGTAAATCAAGTACAAGTATACACACACACACACACACACACACACACACACACATTTTCAGCTGGTTGACTTTGTAGTCAGCCAGACCTCAAACTGAAACAGACCTCAAATTGAATTATATTTTGCCCTCATCTACAATGGGGCAAACATTTTCTGAAAGGACACACCAAGAGAGGGACCTGGAGTTAAGGGTTTTCAAAATGAAAACCAGTCACCTCTTCTAAGTCAAATTGGTAGCCTTTGAAGCAGTGAGTGAGGAGCCCTGAACTGGGGGGAAGGGGACACTTGCAGACTTCTTCGGGTTGTTTCCTAAAGACAAAGTAACTGTTGTTGCTGCTGGTGAGAGAGGAATGTTAAGGAAAAGCATGGATCACTATTCTAGAATGTCCTCCCTGCTTAATACTCAAGCTCCTGGGTTCCATTGCCAACACAGCAATAAATAATAAATAAATAAATGCCATTGAGTGAAAATAAATTAATTATAGGCTAGGATTGAGGAGTGCTTAGGTGTTAGGTCCCTGAAATAGCTCAACTAGACACTGGAGAGATATATATGGCCATACAAAGCCGTTTATTTCTGCAGAACACACTATGGCATGCCAAGGTCAACCAATTAAAAAGAAAACATGGTGATGAAATGCGGGTTCAGGCAGTGGCTAGAGGATCTCTCTAATTGGTTAGGACCTGAACATGGCTCCTTACTGGGTTGGCTCGTTATATCTCTCAGGGAAGTGAGGATCTCTGGGGAAGTAGAGATCTCTTGGGAAACTGAGGGCCAAGGTCAGGTCCTGCCCACCACCAGGGGGCCCTGGTCCTTCCATAGGCAGGGAATGAATGGAAGAGAACACATGGTGGATGAAGCCCACCAAGGGGGGAAAAAAGAATAAAAGTGAAAAAGAAAGGTCAAGCACGGGCAAGCACTCCAATGTAGAGTAGAAGGTACACAAAGAACATTCCTCAGTTTAAATAAGACTGCGCAGAAGAGAAAACGATGATTTAAGGAAGATGGCATCAAATGGGTGACTCTAAAATGACAATAAATAGGAAGAAAAAAGAAGGTATTTGGCTAAGAGCTAACCATCTGTTTCCCGTATGTGTTGTATTCATATCAGTAGCTTTGAATGCATACTTTTATTGATGTTGGTATGTCTTTATGTGAAAAACAACTTAAAGATTTGATGCTCTTTCTCAAGACACATTCCTGACTCTAGCCAAGCCTCACGAAGAGAAATACACCAGAAATTCCAATCTTTTTCAAGATGAACTACCCTGAGGTAGTGGTTATTTGGCTTCCACTAGAAACATTAGGAAAAATAAATATTTTAGAACCATGGAAAAGTATATGAGCATATGTTACAGATATGTTTTCCAAACCTGGAAAATATTTAGTAAAAATGTATTTATTTTCTCAGTTGCTTTGAAAGTATAAATGAAAATGGACACATTGGAGGAGCTTGGTGGTGATGTTTCAAACTCCAACTCTGAAGATTACACTAAAAAGAAAATAATATGACATATTGGTAAGGTGACTCATACCTGTGCTCCCAGCACTTAGGAGGTGAAGGCAGAAAGGTCAAAAGTTAAGGCTATCTTTGGATATTTAATGAGTTCAAGGCCAGCATGGACTACATGAGGCCCTGTCTCAAAAGGAGGAAGGGACTGGGGATTATACTGAGTGTGTAATAAATAACCAGTTAACCAGCACTGTAATTCCTTTGATAAACATTAATGACCTGGCATAAGCGTGACTTGGTTGACAGCAGTTCTCAACTTTGGCTGAATTTAGGAAATGACTGAAGAATTACAAACATGAATGCTTACACCTAGCTCCTACCTCAGGAGTTCAAATTTTGTGTTTAAATGGAATGTACCCCAGTGATTCAAGTTCCAAACTCTCCCCGCAGGAGATTCTTATAACCACTGAAACTGTGAAACGCCAAAAACCTTGCTACTGACAACCTCGGGCAGTGGTGGCCAGCACAGCCTCTCCTGGGAAGCGCTGTTAGCAACTAAGGATGTAGTAGAATCTGGATTTCCCCAAGTTGCAGGTGTGGCACAGATAAATCTGAAAAGCAGTCTCAGAGGAATTCTTGTCAGTCATCAATGTTGTCTTTCTCTGATGTTAGACAGTAATTATGCGGCTAATAAAAGATGAAAGAAGAACCCAGTCTTTATTCTCTAAAGCTCAAGAAGGCAGCCTTAGCCTATCTCTAAGGCAAATCCACACATGTAAGGTTGGCACATAGGCATAGGCTGCCCAATACAAAATGAATGTCAGATAAACAATCCCCCCTCTTTTTTTGTGTGTGTATGAAAATATATTCCAAATACCACATGGAATGTGTGACTAAAAAAAAGATAAATTATGTGCAATGCAATCCAAGTTTGTTTTCACATCAGCATTTTTCTTCTGCTAAGTTGGGCATTTCTTTTTTTTACATATTCCCAGGAGATTCTCTAGGTCCTACCAGTGGGAAGTGGGAAACAATACCATACATGGCAAAGTGCCTGCTCCCAAGCTGTCTAGACTAATTGACTCTGTTGTTTCTCAGCAGCCCAGATGGCCAAGACTGACTTCTCCAAACCAGGCTGATGACTCATTCAAGAGGGAGGGGGCCAGTAATGGGAAAGTTATTGCTGACTCAGGAAGATAGGAACCTTGGCAAACTAATCCTTCTGTTAAATCAAAGGGGAGGTGGTTAAAAATAAATGTTAAGGACAGGAAAATATAGTAAAATATTTTTTAGTGTAAATAAGCTTTATTACATCAAGTAATAAATATAAAGATGCAACACTTTTCAGTTTTTGTCTTCCAGAAGTGACTGGCTCACAGTAAACACAGAACTGAGATCTAAATAGTCTCAGGAGGGACATTTGTAGGGTGCTTGGTAGGTTGGGTAGATTGCTCTTTCTTCTGTATTTATAACTTGTGCATTTTTAAGATTGACTTCAAAGTACCAGGTCATGCAAATGCTTAAGCAAGGAAGCTCTGTGAAGCAGAGTCTACACTGTACACAGGTGGGCCAGCTACTAAGCAAATGTGTGTGGTTTGCTCTCAAGTCCTCAGAGGCAGATGTGCTCATGGAAAAAAAAGTCAACTGGGTAAATGCAAATGGCAAGTGTATCCAAAGGAAGATTAAAGGGAACTCTGGTATTTGGGGGCAAACAATAGCTTGCTGTAAAGTGGCTTCCAAACATCTTTCATCAATGCTTGGGAAAAAAAAAAAAAGATTCTGGGTCATTACTACCTACCTAAAATGCACATCCTCAGTAATTGAAACTGTCTTCCCAGTCTTTTGAGTGTTAGTTCAGAGTTGAAAAGCTACTGTCTTTTTGAACAAAGCGTCTTATCTTCATGGAGTAGCAAGATGGGCCTTCAGACTGGGCCGGGCTAGGACCAGCCAAGCATTCTGGCATGAGCGATGCCTCGTTTTTAGTCTCTTCACAGTGCTCTTGCTCTCCGCATCCTTGGATCTGAGCTCTTTCCGCAACTCTTCAATAATAATTTGAATTCTGAGGCGCCTGACTTTTTCCAGTTCTCTGGGTGTAGCCTAGGAAAGGAGGTGGCCCAGAGTCACTGAGCAGCTGGCAATACCAGGAGGACATCTCCATTCTAATAGAAGGTGAGTGGACGCATCTGCATTGAGGGCGTTATGCTCATGTTCAGCTTGTATGACATCCCCGAGGGCGGAGGGCGCGCTGGGAAGGGCAGGTGCCCACGTCCCCAAGCCGGTCCAGTGCTGGGTCCAGCTGGATCAGTGAAATATTTTTAATATGAGAGAATAAGCATGTTAATCACATTTTACTTTAGTACTTTGTTTCTTTATTTATTACTTTGTTTATTTATCTATTTACTTACTTACTTACTTACTTATTTTACTTTTATTTTATTTTTTTGAGTCAGGTTCTCTCTATGTAGTGCTAGCAGTCTTGGAATTCTTTATGTAGAACTAGTTGGCCTCAAACTCACAGAGATCTGCCTCCCTCTGCTTCCCAAGAGCTGGGACTAAAGGTGTGTTGGCCTCAAACTCACAGAGATCTGCCTCCCTCTGCTTCCCAAGAGCTGGGACTAAAGGTGTGCACCAACCACTGTACCAGCCAATACTTTTTAAAGAAGAAGACGTTTTAATGGTTTATTTAACTATTGGCACCCAGTATTTTTCTTGAGAATTACTATTATATATGCTTTCTCAGGAGATACTTTTCAAGAATACATTTTAAATTTGTCTTTTTGATGCTGCACACAATCTGTAAATACAGTGGCAAGTCCCTGAAGTAGAGATGTTAAATGTGGACAGGACAACTTCCTTCCCTTTGTTTCTAATACAAATCAAACTTCGCAGACGAGCATGTTTGAGTCTCACTCCTGACAGCATGAATTTGCATGCTGTCCCTAACTTCTCAGGTTGGCTCTAGTCTTTCTTTATTCTGTGCATCATGTTTATTTTTTTATTGGTTGATTGATTTTTGGTTGTTTTGTTTGTCTTGGCTTTGGTATTTTTAGACAAGGTCTCATGTAGCTCAGGCTGTCTTCACACTCACTATGAGGCTAAGATTACCTTAAACAACTTCTTCTCCTTCTCCTCCTTCCGCCTCCTCTCCCTTCTCCTCCTCCTCCTCTCCCTTCTCCTCCTCCTCTCCCTTCTCCTCCTCCTCCTCTTCCTATTCTTCTTCTTCTTTTTTTTTTGGGGGGGGTATTTTTTGTTTGCTTGTTTGTTTTGAGACATGGTTTCTCTGTTGTAACTCTGGCTGTCCCAGAATTCACACTGTAGTCCAGGCTAGCCTGGAATTCACAGAGATCCACCGGCCTCTGCCTCCCAAATGCTGGGATTGAAGGCATGCTCCACCGCCACCCAGCTACCTTAAACTTCTGATCCTCCTATCTCTACCTCCAGAGTTTTCAGATTACAGGTGTGTACCACCATGCCTGGTTCATCATCATGTTTAATTAAGACCTTTTGTTTTAATCAAAATCACTCAAGCACAAGTTAAAACAATTTGAAACTAAGTTTCCATTAGCCAATTCTCTTTCTCTCTCCCTTCCCCCCTCTCCCCCGCCTCTCGTGTATGTGTGTGGGTGTTTGCAAAGTGTTGCAGAAATGGTAAGCCTTCCACAGGATGGATATAAAAGTTTTATTAAGACTAGATACTGTGGACAGAGCCAGAGTGGGATTTCTCAGAGAGAGAAAATCACTCCCTCTGAGAAGGAATAGAATCCTTATAGCAGTTAAGAGAATAAATCTAAACAAGAAAAAAAGACCACTGCAACTAAAACTTAAAACACGAGGAACAAGAAACTGAAGAAAATACTAGAAAATGGAAAGACCTCCATGTTCATGGATTGGAAGAATTAATACTGGGGACATGGCTACATTATCAAAAGCAACCTTACAGATTCATGACAATCCCACAAAAATTCCATCTCAGGGTCTGGAGAGATGGTCAGCTGTTAAAAACACTTACTCCTCTCCCAGATAACTCAGGTTTGGTTTCCAGTGGCTCACAACTGCTTGTAACTTCAGTGCAATGGGGATCTGAGGTCTTTGGTCTCCTCGGGCACCTGCACTGATGTGTACATACTCACACACATACACACAAATAACTTTAAAAATCCATTTCAATGCTGATCTTCAGAGAAATAGAAAACAATACTAAAATTTACACAGATACACAAAAGACCCTGGACTGCCAAACAATGAGAACAGTGAACAAAAAGAATGATGCTGGAATTACTCTAATTTAGCTCCAGAATAAACTATTTCTTATTCCCCTTTGAGTTGAGAGCCTTATTTCTCAAAACACCAAACAGTAGACCTACCACATGACCCAGTCGCTCCTGGGTATTACCCCAAAGACTCCATGTTAACATAGCGCAGAGATACTTGGGCGTGTTTATTGCAGCCCTATTCACAACAGCATTGTCAGGGAACCAGCCTAGGTATCCATCAACAGAGTAATAAATAAACAAAATCTTAAAATATCTTAACACAGCCATAAAGGAGAACAAAGTTAGCTCATTTGCAGGAAATAGAGATAATCATGTTACATTAAGTCTGTCCCCAAAAGACAATTATCTTTTGTGTGTCCTTGACTTTATCAATACATAAAGTCACTTGTGTATAGATAATATGAAAGCAGAAGCAAAACTGTCTGGGGAAACAAGGAGCCTAGTGATAGGGAAGAGGTGAGAAAAGCAGAGTAGTAGATAGGGAGTAAACTCAATGTACATTATATGCTTGTGTGAAAATGGCTTTATGTAACCCAGGAAAATAAAATAAAATTTAAAACCAGAGAGAGAAAGAATGAATTCCCTGGCCTTGTACCCTGTGTCAATTGAGTGGAGTCTATTTGAATAGAGTCTAAGAGGGCAGTTCACTGTCTTTGGGGTAGTAAATTGTATTACACTATTT
Organism: Cricetomys ansorgei; assembly: GCA_026225945.1. Taxonomy (NCBI): domain Eukaryota; kingdom Metazoa; phylum Chordata; class Mammalia; order Rodentia; family Nesomyidae; genus Cricetomys; species Cricetomys ansorgei. Next base: position 3,014,669 of record JAMJFZ010004027.1, on the reverse strand, counting down.
GTCTTCCCTGAGTCTGACCATTTTGACTGAGGTGCTGTGGGTTAGCCACTGAGAGTTAGGCTCTAATTGTACGGAGAAGGCATCAGAAGCCCCTGGGTCAGTCTAAGAAGCAGAGTCTGACCATTAAAGAGTAGATGATTTTGCTTTTTAGTTTTGGCTTTCTTGTTTCTCTATATAAAGTGTTCGATGACAAAATCTTAGAACAATACATAATTATTTTGTATTAATGTTTTTTTCTTATTAAATAAGTTCATAGTTGCTGTGCATGGTAGCGTGCACCTATACTCCCGGCTCCTGAGAGGCAAAGTAAGCAGATAATAACAAAATCCCAAAGCTTTTAGGTATATTTTAGTTCCTCCATAATGAGAGGTGCCCCTTTCTCTTTCATCTTCTTTCTAAAATCTCAAACCTGCAGAGGTTTGAGCACCCTTTGTGCCTAAGGAAACACTAGCCATGATATTGACACATGCTATTTGTGAACAAAAATTCCTAAAAAGAAGCTGTGTCTGGTTGTGAACAAAAACCTCCTGGAGGGAGTCTGTGTCTGTAGAGACTGATGGACGAATTGGAATTTCAGTACTGCTGAGAGACAGGGATTTTGTAGGTTCAAAGGCTAGTACATTATCTCGAGATAGTTTTAACCTTCTGGAACAGCCATTCCATGCCCACTCTATCTCAACTAACACCTTATGATGATGATGATGACGATAAACATTGTAAAAGCTATTAATTTAAACTAACATCCCATGATAAATAAAAATCTCTTAGAAGCCGTTAACTTAGAATTAACATCTTAGGGTAATAAATAAAAACCTCTTAGAAGATATTAACTTATCAGAACATTAGCCTCTACCAATCCAAAAAGCTAAGACTGTCATCAGATAACATTTTAGGCCTATAAAAAGTTTTCCTATCTTTATGTACCTGCCTCTCTGGTGTACCTACCAATGCATTTTAAACTTGCCTTGATGTATAATTTTCTTTGTTCTTCAAAACTATAAAAACTTCATGAAACTGTTTCCACAATCAGAACACAGAACTTTAAGGTAGCCTGAATATGTGTTCCCGAGCTATGGTTTAGAATAAATGTTCCTGGGTCATGGTCTAGAATACATGCTCTAGAATAAATCATGCCTTTTTGTTTGTTATTTTGTTTTCTTTTTGTCAAGACAGGATTTCTCTGTAATAGCCCGGATAGCCCTGAAACTCACTCTGTAGATCTGGCTGGCCTCAAACTCTGTGATTTGCCTGTCTCTGCCTTCCAAGTGCTGGCAAACCATGTCCTTTATTCCTTTGAGGTGAGAGCTGTTTCTTTCCTTAACATACATTTAGGACCTAAAAGCAAACCAATCTGTTTCTAAAAAATGTAAGTAACAACTTCCATTTCAGAGAAAAGTCCACAAATGACATATTCTGCAAGTTTCACAGCCCTGCAGTTGTTGCTGATACCATGGTGAGTTCTCAAAATATCACCGGCTGTTCTAGAGGCCCCGGGTTTGGTTCCCATATGGTATCTCATAGCCTCAGTAACTCAAGACTCTGGCTTCCTTGGGCACTACATGCATGTGGTGAGCAGATCTACATTCAGGCAAGTCACTTGTTCATACACATAAATAATAAGTACGTGTGTGTGTGTGTGTGTGTGTGTGTGCGCGTGCAGAAATAGATAACTAAAAAGGTAAAGTGCTCAGATTTCAGTGCATCCTAAACTCCTCCAAAGGAACTTCTTAAAAAGAGAGCTCCAAGTGCCTCTCCTGTACTGACTCTGCTTTGGGAAACTGCCATCATATTCTCATCAGATGGAGAGAGTCCTCAGAGCACCTGGAAGAACACACCTTGGCAAGAGTTCCTTTAGGATGGAGGAGGCCTGAAGCAGCCATCCTATGACTGTGCATCGCCCCTGCACAAAGAGACACTGGAGTTGTGCAGTAAATATGCGTGTCACTATCACGACATGCAGTACCCTGATAAGTATAGACAATATTATCTTTCAATTTGTTTTTATTATGCAACTCTGGCTGTCCGTAAACTCACTATGTAAACCAGGCTGACCTCGAACTCACAGAGATACACCTGCCTCTGCCTCCCGAGCCCTGGAATCAAAAGCATGTACTACCATACTCAGCAACATCTTTCAAAATGTTTATGTGAAGAAAATCAAGCACACACATTGTGTTAGGGTACTCTAGATAAATAAAATCAACAGAATGAGCATATATACATAGGGATTTATTTATTAGTTTGGCTTACACAATAGCTGTCACGTCCAAAAAGTTGGCCGTCTATCAGTTCCAATTTGGGGCTGAAGTCCTGGAGGATTCCTGGACAGCCACTGGTCTTCAGTCCATTTTGAGGGCTGAAAGAAGCTGGCTTCTGATATGTTAAAAACAGAACAAAAATATAGCAGCAGGGCTCCAATGGCAGTAACAGAGTATATGCAGTCACCGTCAGGGTTGAGGGGAACTTAAGTTGCTTTACTAGAAACTGATGGTTTTCCCTTCTGCCCCTTTATATCTGGCTGCTGCTGGGAAGTGCTGTCGTCTCTGGAGGAGGGTCTACCCCACTCAGCTAATTCTCCCCAGCTCAGTGGGTGGAGTGCCTGCCTGGCACGCATGAAGCCCTGTGTTCTCAGGCCCATAGTTACATAAAACTAAATGTAACTATACATGCTTGTGGTCCTAGCGTTTAGAGCTGAGATAGGAGAATCAGAAGTTCAAGGTCATTCTCTTCTACATATACTACATAGTGAATTTTATGTGAGCCTGAGCTACAGGAGACCTTGCCTTAAAAAAGAGAAGAAGCAATATTTAATATTCTACTTTAAATGTTAGTTGGTCCTCCCTGTGTTATCCCGAAACCCTTCTACCATTATCCTCAAACATTCTATATATTCTGCTGCCTACGGCATCCTCAGATTTTGATTACTTTGTGAAATCAATGTGAAGGGTGCCAACCTGCATCTTCAAGTTAGGACAGGGTATGTTCAAGGTGAATCAACAGAAAATGAGGTGCCAATGACATTGAATTCAGTGTTGGCTGAAGTCCCTTTGAGAATCATTAGGAACACTGGAAAGAATGCGACAATCTCAGATAAACAAACAGCATCTCATCATTTATTGAAGAGCAAGCTGATCTGACCCTGCTGCTCCAGGATGATCCCATACGTTTCTATGATTTTGTTCCCTCTGAACAGAGGAAAAACTAGTGAGCCTTGAATTCCCTGTACTCAGGGCTTGGCCTTCACAGATTGGTGGCTTGATGCCACATTTAGAGATGAGCTATGTGTCCAAGCCTGGCAGAACTGTCAAAGGCACAGAAATGAAAAGAGAGAAGGTAGGTGTGTTGATACCAGAGCAGAAAGTTTCTGGTTGCCTTTCTTCCTTTTATTTTTCTTCCCATTGCACTATACATGTATATGTGTGTGTGTGTGTATGCACGCGTGAGAGACAGGGGGAAGGGGGGAAGGGGGCTGAATTAGTGAATGAAAACCTCCAAATACCAGAACTAGAAAATCAGGGTACAAATGGTGCAGAAATAAAGGGAAAAAATACCTTTAACCACTGATACATGCAGCTCTGGAAAGATAAACTGGAAAGGCCTTTAGGATCTGTTGATGGATTCTCGACCCCTTGAATGAGTATCATTACTGTCATTCTGCTCAGCTTGGGAGCCATTGGCCACAGGTAACACTGAAACATTTTACACTGCAATTTAATTTTCCAGTCATACTGGTAACATTTCAGTACTTAGTAGCTAAGTGAAGATAATGCAAGAAGTTGGAGAGTTTAACTATGACTATTTCTAGTTGTCACAGAACGTTCTAGTGGAGTACCTTATCTCTATCCAACAATTATCCATTCTTAGCTTATTTTCTGTCATTTACTATTACATTTTGGGCCAGCTATAACCATTAGGTAATTGGAGTAAAAAAGTACAATGTAACTCAGCTTCCAAGAGTTACTTATATCTAAATGATATAATTAATTTGAGTAACTATCTTCTCAGTAGTAATTACTACTTCAAATCTAAGAAGGAAAAAAATCTAACTGTAGAATTACCTTTATCCTTCACACACAAAAAAATGCTGAACCTGTACCAAGCCTTTAATTCATTTTGCTCCTTTGATCTAAGCCTAATTCAATTATGTAATTAAGAGCTCTGATTAGTGAACATAATCATTTCCTGTTAAAGCCAAGTATTTAACATTTCATGAAAATCCCCTGACACATTTCCATAATGATAGAAAGGTAGAAATTCTTAATTATCCCTTCAGCTTTAGAGGAAGTAATAGTGGAGACTTAAGAAAAAACCCCAAGTGAGTCATTAAAAAGGTACAAAGCTAGAAAAGGCACCAGCCCATCCAAAAAGCAGAGGATCATGTTTGTTATATAAATACCAGCCATTGGATGACCTTCCACAGAGTATAAAAAACTCTCAGTCACTGAAAAGTGAACTTTGGCTTCAGTAAACAACGATAACTTTGGATCAGCAAGAAAACTGCCAGACAATGCTGCTGCTTTAAGCTACTTAAACAAACAAAGCCGGCATGGACAGTATATATGATTAATTTTGCCCTAAACTGGGCAAAAATAGAAATATTTGGCATTTACTTTAAATATCTTGTTACGGAAACTAAGGTGGATGTATCAGTGTGAGGATATTGAGCTACAGTTCAGGAGTTAAGAGCACTGGCTGCTCTCCCAGAGGTCCTGAATTCAATTCCCAACACCCACGTGGCACTCACAACTATCTATAACTGTAGTCACATGGGATCTGACACCCTCTTCTGGTGTGCAGAGATGTACAGGTAGACAAAATACCCATATACATAAAAGAAATAAATCTTTTAAAAAAAAAAAGAGAAAATACATTTGAAAACCTAAATAATAACAGCTTAAACAAAGATAGAGGCACCATTTTTTTCCTTGCGTAGCACACTCTGAAGATTTATAATCTAAGGCAGGAATGGGGATCCACAATTGTCAGAAACTTGATCTTCTCGTTCTGTAAATCTTAGACTATGACCTCCATTGCTAACTATGCTTTCCATGCTCATGAAGCAGCTGTGTGGCTCTACACCCAGCCAAGCTCCCAGCAGCTTCCGTAAAAGAAAGAGAGAAGAATGGGTAGTGGTGACACATACCTATAATCCCAGCTGAGGAAGGCAGAGTCTGATCTACAGATCAAGCTCCAGGACAGCCAAAGCTACACAGAGAAATCCTGGCTTGAAAAACAAAACACAAACAGAAAAAAAAAAAAAAGAAAGAAAGAAAGAAGGAAAGACAGAAAGAGAGAGAGAGAGAAAAGAAAGTTCCTGATACTTATGGTATCCTTTCTTCCCACCAACTTTTTTGAAGATCCACTTCACAACTTGTAATGGGATCTGAGGCTGTCTCCACAGGAACTTCTGCAGCTCCTATAACACCGTTTATTTATAAAGGCCCTCTGGATATAAGTATTTAGATTTATCATAAACTTGAAGGAAGCACATTTTAGAAGTTTGACATACTTCATTGACAACAAAATAGTGTTAATACAAAAAGAAATGAGGAGGGAAGCATTAGTGATCATTATGAACTTGCTGGCCACATTTCAAACTATCCCACATGATTCTATTTCCGTGTCATGACATAAGCACTCTGATTGAAGAACTGTGCTCTTCTGGTGTTTTCGTTTAAAAGATTCTGAAATAGGCATGGTGACACACATCTGTAATCCCAGCATGTGGGAAATGGAGGCAGGAGGATCAGGAGTTCAAGAATGCTCAGCTACACAGAGACTTTGTGGCCCTTCTTGATGACAAAGCCTTGGTCAAAATGAGAGGGGGTGGGATTCTCAGTTGGGTATAAGTGGCTCACTGCTGTAATTTCAGCACTTGGGAAGCTGAGATAGGAGACATGTGAGTTCCAGTCTAACCTGGGCTAAAAAAGTGAGACTGTCTACTAGCCCACCTCACTTAAAAAAGAAAAAAGACAGAAAAAAGGGAAAAATACTGTTAGCAAATTCTAAACATACTGGAAATGCTCAGCTTTCTATGCCTAAGCCCTAATTCAGTTGTTCAGTAGTGGAAGAGCACATAGAATAGATCTGGAATTTTTGTGGTTAAATGTACTGTATTAAGATGAGATTTATATGACTATATATCCAAATAGGATAGTCTCTATAGCTTATTAATATTTAAAAAACAAAAATTAAGTAGTTATCATGTAAAAAGATGATGTTATTTTTAATTTCAGTTTGAAACTTGTGCATGTTGACCATCTGAACAGGATTCAGAAAACCCCAGGCTCACCTTTAGAATTGAGCGTACCTGTGTGAAGAGGAGTGTGGCTTTCAGAGTGAGGTGCAGAGAACACTGGGAGTGCACAGGACACACTCTTGCTATCCGTGAATCATTGTCTCCTTCCTAAACCTCAGATTCTAATCCCAAATGGTGATGAAGAGCACCATTCCAAAAGGAAATGAAAAGTAGCTACAGGATTGTGTGTAAATATTCATGTAGGATTTCCTGTCTCCCTAATTACTTTTACAAAGATGCTGGCCTGTGGTTCATAGGACCTCCCAACGATTTTGCTGAAGATCTTTTAGTGAAATTTAAAATGTCAAAATGATTAACAGAATTAAGCATATACAGGATAATGCACAGAATTATTTAATGTTATTAGATGAATGTATGTTGTCACTGAGGTGCTCCTCTGTCCTTCGACACTGATCTCCCCTGTTGATTGGACTCAAGGGATCCTCCTGCCTCTGTGCTTTTAATAATTACTTTGGAAAAATGGTTCAAGATCTCTATTACCTTATTGTAAGTATTCAAGGCCCATAGGATGTATTTACATTTTGACATTCACCAAATTCTTCTTCCTCCTCTTCCTCTTTCTCCTCCTTTGTCTTCTTCTTAAGACAAGGTCTCACTGTGTAGACCTGGCCAACCTGGAACTTGCTACAACAGACCAGGTCCTCCTGCCTCTGACTCCCCAGTGCTAGGATTAAAAGCGTTTGCCATCATGACAGGCCCATTCACTAAACTCTTTAGCACTTCATACACATCACAGAAAAACTCTGAACAAATTTTTAAAAAATTATTTTATTTGTTTGGTCTGCAAATGTGCCTGTGCTCCACATGCATGCCTGGTGCACACAGAAGAGGAATTACATATGGAGTTCCAGATGTTTGTGAGCCAATATGTGGGTGCTGGTCCACTCTACAAAGAGTGGCAGGTGGTCTTAAGCGCTGAGCCATCTCTCCAGCCCCCAGCTCTGAGCATTCTTTTTGAAAGTTTATTCACTGATTGAACGTTTATTAATTAGGTAGTAGAATTTGGAAACATAAAGAAGCGGGTCAAGATTTCTGTGCATAAGGAACACTCAGACTACTATTGTTCTCAGCCACTGAACCTCAAGGGGTCTATTTCCATGGTCTGCCTTTCTTTTTCCAGTTCTAAAATCATGTTCTCCTCAACTTCTTAAACCGATCACCAGTTTACCAAGCAAGAATCCAAAAATAGGGCCTAAACTCTCCTGGATGGATTTGAAAGGCTCATCACCTACCCTGTGCCTTACCAATGCTTTTGTCAGCCAGTGAGATCCAGTTCCACACACCGCAATCGGGAGGGGCTGCGCTAGCCCTCTGGAAGTTTGTAATTAAGTTCAGTGTGTGGGGGATGGAAGGGGAGGGAAATGGCATGTAATTACAGAGTTCTGCTGGTGAGCGCTGCCTGCCGGGCTAAGTGGCAGAAGCGGATAACGCTTTCCGCATTCTTAAAGAAAAGTTGCAAAGAAGTTCCCGGAGAAGCCAGGGAACGAGGTGTGCCCGGGCCTCTTCCGTTTCATTGTCACCGTGCCCGGCTAGCGGGGTTCTGCCGGAGGCCCAGGTGGAGGCGTGCTGCCACTGCCCGCTGGTCCTTCGGACCTGGGCCGCAGTCTCCAGGCGGGTTCCGAGGACCGGCTACCAGCCGCAAGGAAGTGCGCTCGGCCTTCTCCTGTGGGAGGCCACCGTGAGCGCGACTTCCTCTTTCGGCGGGCGGCCCGGCCTCCCTGGCTCCTCCTCCTCGGCCTCCCCCCACCAAGCCCGGGCAGCTCCCGGCCCGAGGTGTGGCGCTCGCCCCGCCAGTTCTCAGCTACAGCCACAGCGCGAGCGAGCCGGAGAGCCCGGGTCCAGCGTCGCGCACCGCGCCTCCTGGGTGGCCGCCCGGCTCAGCCTCGCCTCCCCGCCGCCGGGCCGCCCTTGACCCAGAGCGCACAGCGCAGCACAGCAGTTAGGGGCTCGCAGGCGGCGGGCCGCGGGTACCGTGCATCCGGACCGGACCGTAGCCTTTGGGCTCCGCGCTCAGCGCGCTCCCTGACGATGGCTGCTCCTGGGCGGCTGCTGCTACGCCCTCGCCCCGGCGGCCTTCTGTGGCTGCTTCCCGGCCTCTTGCTGCCCTTGGCCAGAGCCTTTAACCTGGACGTCGAAAGCCCCGCCGAGTACGCCGGCCCCGAGGGAAGTTACTTCGGGTTCGCCGTGGACTTCTTCGTACCCAGCACCTCTTCGTAAGTGGCCGCGTTCGAGTCCCCAGGCGCCCCCTCCCCCACCGCGCGCACCCACCCAGCGGATCCGCACCAGGCTGCTGGCTCTAGGGTCGTCCCGGCCCCAAACCGGCCTACCCACTCCATCCCGCGGCTGGCTCGGGATCTGCATGGATGAAGCAATTGTGGGGATGACCTAGCTTGGCACTCGCTATCCACTTTCACCCTGTCCCTAACTTCTTCTGATTGGACGGGGACACAGAGAGAGAGAGAGCTTTGAAGGAGCTCTCTGTTAGACTTCCAGAGAAATCAGTTCAGGCTGGTCCTGCTGGACTTAGAGCCATCTCTGTCATTCTCTAACTTTCTTCTTCGCGTGTCCCAGAACTTCTTTTTCTCCCGTTCCAGTTAGTCTCTTCCTGCTGCTCGTCGCTCTCCGAAGCTATCTCCTCTCAGACCACCCCCTCCCTTAGTCTGATTCGCTTTCTTTGCACTCCTTTTCTAGACACTCCGATGACTAAAGTGACCAAATTTGTTGCATTACATTGTAAAGGACTGTGAGATCTTTGCGTATTCGAGGTCCAGTAGATGAATGGAATTATCATCTGCTCCTTTTCCAGTCTACTCTTTAGGTCATTGTTCAGAAACAACGAGGGCGCTTGCTGAGTTTTCACTCCCTGTAGATCATTTTGATACTGAAGAATTCAGCAGTTCACGTAGGCTTTCCAATTGTCCACGTCCCGGGTTGCAACGTCCCTGAGGATTTGTAGCAGTTATTGTGATTTTTGGATTACTCATCTCCGGCATCAATCATCCTTTTACCCTTGCATGTTAGTGTTAGAAACACTGATTTAATGGATATTTTATGATGTTTATTGCATCGTTTTTGAAGGAAACTGTAACTTTTGTTATTTCTCAGTGATCACAAGTTATAACAACACATTTTTCTTACTATTTTTTTTTCAAGATGTCTGTTAGGGGGAGGAGAACAACATAATTTTGATGGTCAGTACTTGGGTAGGATCATTTTTCTGATATATGCTTAATTTGAGGGTGGCCTAAATATTTGTCTGTGGGTGTTAGGACAGGCTTCAGGATATATTATCACCATTTTCCTGAATACTGTTGAGGTCATTGTCTTTAAAGAAACACATATTGTGGGTGCAGATGGCAAAAACTAGACATTGTATGCAGCTCATCGCTTTCTTCATACCGACAGTGTTTTCTGTGAGACCTGAGCTCACATTCTACAAAAAAGGACTGAAGCACTATCTGCAGACAGCATTTAGCCACTTGACATTGATTGATGTCTTTTGGAGGAAGGAGTAGAGCTGGGATCCTGACCAGGGGCCCTGGCTGCTGAGTTTGTTCAGATCCTCTGAGCTACACCCCCACCTCCTCCATCTAATCATTTCAATTAGCTCACCACTTAAAAATTTCTCCTTTCTAGGTATTTTTTAAGTGTATATGCTTTTTATATCTTGAGCATTCTATTTGCTCTCAGGGTGCACTCTTTAGATTTAATTGTACAGAAATTCTGACTGAAAATATATTCTCTGCCTGTCATCAGAGTTGATGGAGTGTTTTGCAAATGCTATTAATTCTTTTTATTGCTATTAATATTGTTTGCTTCTGTTAATTCTCGTTCTGTAGACCAGGTTGGCTTAAAACTCAGTAATCCTCCTGCCTCTGCCTGAATGCTGGGATTAAAGGCAAAAGTTTAGTGTCTAAGAAACATGGCAGGAACATGGCTGGCTGACAAGCTTTTGGTAATATTTGCTGTTGTTGATTGCAAGGAATGTGACTAATCTCTGGAAAACCATATGGCCAATGAATATGCTAGTTCCCACATTTATATGACCTCATGCTTACATTTTTTGGGGGGTGTGGGTTCTAAGACAGGGTGTTTCTGTGTTGGCTGTCTTAAAACTCATGATATAGACTTGGCTGGCCTCAAACTCAGAGATCTACTGCCTGCTGATTCCTGAGTGCTGGGATTAAAGGTGTATGCTACCACCAGCCTGCTTCATGCATAGGTCTTAATAGTAAGATATTATGGATTTTGAGAAATTTAATATTATATTTTGAAAAAAATCACCAGCACCTTTGGTACCAAGAGACTGGCTCTTTGTCTAGCCTTACTTAAAAAATAGAAAACAACTTTGAGGTCCCTCCCTCTCCAAATATACCTAAATAAAGATTTATACTTACTGATTTTTTCAGATTAAATGAAGATTATTACAAAATTATGCTTAATCTAAAACCAAAAAACAGATAAACAACAACAACAACAACAAAACCAAACAAACAAGATTCCAGGAGGTGGTGTCCCACACCTTTGTCCAAGCTCTTGGGAGGTAGAGGCAGGCTAGTCTCTGAGTTTGAGGCCAGCCTGGTCTATAGAACGAGTTCCGGGACAGGGCTACACAGAGAAACCTTGTCTTGACAAACCAACCAACCAATCAAACAGACAAACAGAATTATGCTTAATCTTGTTAAAGGCGTTCCTAAATTCAGCAGGCATTGGGATCCATAGTACTGTATATAGTCACATATATTGTCATTTGATATTATCATAAACTTTTGAAGGAAAACTATATAATTAAGAATCAAGTGTTTGCTAATGAAAGAGCGCTCTCTCTCTCTCTCTCTCTCTCTCTCTCATGTGAAAAAGTATTAGTGAGGAGCAGTGAGTGTATCTATTCCAGTTTCAGGAATCTAAATACTGAAGAATAGTTCCACGTCTCATTTTTCTTACTATAAAAGATTATGAGTGAATTATCTCCACATTGTTGTGGGAATGAATGCATCCATATTCATTTAAAAAACAGCTAAGCAAAACTGCTAAGATGAAGCTGGACATTGTGTGCACTGTGATCTTAGCACTTGAGAGGTGGAGGCAGGAGGATCAAGAGTTTAGTGTGTGCTCCAGCTCTGTCCTGAGTTCCAGCCCTACCTGGGTGTCATGATGCCCTGTCTCAAAACATAGAAAAGGCCCTAGTTTCAAATGCTTTTTCTCTCTTGGAAACAATACTGCAATAGTTTGTGGGTCATTTAGCCTGGATTAGCCCCTGTTAACTCATTCTGTCTAAAAATGAGTTATATTTGCATCGAGAGATGTCAGTTGCACCTCCATTTCTATTAATGGAACCCTCTTTTTCTCTGTTGCCCTGGAGATAATTTTATATTCCTCCCTCTCATTTTCTATTTTACTTTGTCTCCTACTACACTCCTCAGAGATTAGTCACTGCTTAGTCACCAGGCAGAAGGACTTCCAATCTCCTTGTTAATGTTTCCTGGCTTCTATCTCAGCTTCTGCTTCTCAGTTGAGCCTGGGTCTGGGCCACTGAGAGCCTCTTTATCATCCTGCCCATCGTTTTGGCCCCTAGCCCTGCAAAACAACTTATATGTTTCTACTGGTTTTATATTTTGGAAACATTGTTTTTTGATCTTGATAGTCTGCGGCTAAATTCTTTCAACAGTAGCTCCATTGGCAGAGAAAGTCCAAACTTAGATTAAGGCCTCCTGCAGTTTCTGCTTTTTAAAATTTCCGTCTTGTAATGATTGTTATAATACTTTAGAAAATGACTGAAAGCAGTGGTACTTACCTGAAATCCCAGTGCTCAGGAGGCTGAGGCAGGAGAGGACTGCAACAGGTCTGATGCAAACCTGGGCTTTGTGAGTTCCAGGCTGGTTAGCTTTGGCTATAGAATAGGACCTGATCTCAGAAACACCTCCCCCACCTTCAAAAAAGACGCCAACAGCATGTTTTCATAAACTTGAATGTGACTGTTATTATGTTGGTTAATTTTTTCCATCATAAGTAATACATATGCATAAACTACAGTATCATTTGTAAAGCAAATCTTAGATCCATCACTTCTGACTAAGACCATAGATTTATTGGGTAGGTATGGCAGTACTTGCCTTACTTCCCAGCACTTGGGAGGCAGAGGCAGGAGTATTTCCATTAGTTCTAGGGAAAATGTATGAAATTTGGTAGTTACTGCTTCCATTTTACTTTACATAGTTGTTGACCTGAAGCATTTTTTGTTGGTTTTGTAGAGCAAATCTGAAACTTGTATTATACCTCACCTCTTTTCTACACATTTCTTTTTATATATATAAATAGTATTTTTTCAGGAGTTCCTTTTGGTGAGGGCTCATTGGTCATGCTAGAGTTAGTTACATATATGAAACATGCTTTATCTTGGAAAGGTCAGTGCTGAAAGCAGCCAAATAACTTAGTTCATTTGGAAAGTTTGAAAACATACTTGTCATTGTTTGGCTGTTTGCCCTGTGTGGTAGCCAGACTTCCATTCTGTGAAGCAGCTGCCCTTCCAGTGCAGCACTGGATAGGAAGTGCATCAGAAGGTCATCCTCCTGGGAGTGTCTGATGGGACTGTCATCTTCCCCTTCTTTCTCTTCAGTTCCTCTCCCTCCCTAACTCCTTTTTCCTTCCCATCTCCTGTCTTCATCTTTTCCTCTCTCTTCCCTTCTTTTTTAGCATCCTCTCACTTTTTGGATGTAGCACTCTCTGGAGTCTGGAGTGTGTCTAGAGTCCCAAGGAGGTATTAGTGGAGATAAACCCAGTTATCTCAAAGCATGGGTGATTATATGGCTCTTGATAAGGTTCTTGGGCCAACTGTTATTTTGGAGTGAGATAGAGTCTGTGAGGAGAAAGTTGAAGGATGTGGATCTTATGTTGCTTTGCTTCAAAATTGATTTGCTCTTCAAGTGAGGTTTTATCACCCCCGTGCAACCTTGAGCTGGTACCCTACCTGTCCTCTTTCCTAGGAAGCATGGTGAGCCAGCTTTCCTGCCCTTCTCTTTCCTCTTTTCATTTGAGTTAAATATTTGAGCATTGATGGCTGTTTGAGAACATCAAGGAAAGCAAAGTGCCTTTAAAAGCAGATTTTAAATTTCACTTCCTATTTCATTAGGAAATAGCTTATCAATGATATCAACTGCTGTTTTGAATGTTCATGGGGTCACCTTGTATTATTTTGAAGCTTTCAGACTTAAGTGTTCATTTATCTACTAGCCACCTGGGAAAGAATTTCTTTTAAGTAATTAAAGACATTGTACCTCTGTTCCTGAGTACAGAGATTTCAAGTGACTCCTGAGCTGACCTGCCCTGTTTGTTTGCAGTGGGTGGTGCTGGTTGTTACACTGCAAGCAGCTCTTCTGTTCTCTCACTTCTCTTCCATGAACTAAGCTATCATAGACAATTAGCAGACAGTTTTAGTTCACTTTTATATAAACGTTACTTGCTTTTTATAGTGGTTCATTAATAGGCTTTTTTGGTAGCATAAATATCTTTTTATAGTCCTTAATTTTCTTAGCATCTTTGTACAGCCCTGAGGCCTGCTATGGGAATATTGATATTTTTCAATATATAAATCCCTTTAAAGATTCTTTGCTTTCTTCAAATCTCCATTTGTCTCTTTAAAATATTTAAGTTTCTTAAAAGTAACTTAAGTATTACAGTGATATTTGGATAAAAGTTGTTTCTCACCTTTTTTTATTCTAATTTTTTATTGCATTCTGTTTATTTATTTATTTGTGTATGTGTGTGTGTAAGTGTGGGCACATACTGCCACCATATAGAGAGGTCAGAGGATAACTTATGAGAGTCCTGACCTTCCACCATGTGGGTCCTGGGGATCCAACTCAGATTGCAAGATTGGTAGCAAGTCTCTCTACCCACTGATTCTATTTTTTAACATTTTTAAAAATCATTAACCTGGGATTTAGATCCTGATAGTCTCACATGTTCCTTCTTTATTGTTCTCCCATTTCTATGCATTTCACCACTGTGCAAAACTGCACACGAGGGGATGTGTAGGGAAACTGGATTGAACATCAGTGTTAGCACTTCTGATTGCCATGCTCTTATGCCTGTAATGTGCAGGTAGCCCCATGAAAGCTGCAGCCTGGTTCCTGGGCTCCTGGAAGACACTCACTCAGACTGTGTGCTGCCAGTAGTGACATTTTCATTTGGTGTCCCCTCCTACTGTCCCTTTTCTTCTACCTTTGCTAAAGGCCATACCTTAATAACTAATGAGCCCTCTCTGTTTTACAGTTGCAAAGTCAAGAAAAATATGAGGTATAAAATTAAATACAATTGTTACATAAGGAACTTATTTTTAAGGGTAACTTAAATAATTGAATAATTAGGGACATATGATTTCTGTGGACATATGATTTCTGTGATCCTAGAGTTGGAAATGACTTATTGATACGTAGTTCATGTAAGACAGAGAACTCTAGCTAATGAATGTGTTGTTACCTGCTCAGGCAGAAGGGTGAGTTACAGCCCCACAGTCAAATAAGCACTTCATCATAAGGAATACATAATTTTGACAAAAAATTACAGGATACCCTGAAAAGAAATGTACAAATGGTGTGTCAAGGCAAATCTGGGAACCAGCTGTTCTGACCTGGAAACTCGTGTGGTCCAAACACTAAGATCTTGTATATACCTGTGCTCAGATGGCCACTTTAGGAACTCTGAAGGAAGGACCCAAGTCCTCTTCAACATGCAGACTTTGAAAAGCAGTGCATGGATTGTCCCAAGTAACTAGACTACCTTAATACTCAGCCTTCTCCCTTCCCTGGACCCAGAGCTTTCATTCCTGCTTTAATGTAGCCAGAGAGAAGGGAAACACTGGATACTCACCACATCTAAGCCTGAAAGGTTAGGGGAAGGGATGTGTTTTAGACTTAACAGCATCAGTTGGAGGGAGGAACTGGTCTCTCCATTCCTACCCCTGTAGGACAGCATCCCACAGAGCCTTGCTCTCTGTATTAGTTACTTTTCTGTTGCTGTATAAACACCAAGGCCAGAAGCAACTTATGTAAAGGAAAGTTTATTTGGGCTTATAGTTCCAGAGGGATAGTCCATATGGTGGAGGCAACATGGCAGTGGCTGCTGAAATAAGAAGATGAGAGATCATATTGTCAACTACAATCTCAAAGCAGAGAGAGTGAACTGAAGTGGGGTGAAGCTATAAACTGTCAAGTCCTATCTATCCCTGTGATGTACTTCCTTCAGCAAGGCGACATCCATTCAAGTTTCCATAACCACCCCAAACTGCACTACTGATTGGGGTCTAAGTGTTAAAATATCTGAACCTGTGGGGGTGTTTCTACCTGAGCCTGTGGGGTCATTTCTCATTCAAACCACTACATTCTCCCCTCCTCTGAGCTCTTGTCCTAGTTCCCTATTGATGAAAGCAGTAATTGGAAAATCACAGCCCATTGGCTTTTCCATGAACTTTTGCGTGGGCCACTTCTGGCCACTGTCTGTCTATGTAAATAAAGTTTTATTAGAACCAAAAAAAGAAAAGCAGCATATTTAGCTCAAATATTCTCAGGTGCACTGGAATTTTTTTTATTTTTTATTTTTAGATAAAAATGGACATTTATGGTAATACCTCACTTCCCTACCAGTTAAAAAATATTTTTTTGAGAAAGGGTCTCATGTAGCTCAGGCTGGTTCTGAACTTGGTATGTAGCACTATGTAGCCAAGGGAGACCTTAAATTTCTGATCCTCCTATCAATCTCCTATATGATGGGATTGTAGATGGTACTGGGGATTAAACTTAGGACTTTCACTGGTGGGGGGAGTGGAGTGGGGGGAGCTAGGCAAGCACTCTGTCAAATGAGCTACATCTCCTGCTCACCTTACCTGTTTTTGTGTTGCTAGAGATCCAAACTTGGTCTTCCGTAATGTTAATCAAGTGCTGTGTCACTCAGCTGTGCATCCAGACTTGTGGCCAAATTTTTGATCTAATTGAGAGAAAATGACACATATAATTTACATATTTACTACTATAAAATGATCATATTCTAAGTTGCTGTGTTAATCCACATGCTCTGAAAGAGTGCAGGGGATTGTAATGACAAAGAATTTCTTTGTCTTGTAGGTGGTATACAGCTCATATTCAACCTTAGTTTTCTCTTGTGAACAATTCTTGCTGAGGGAAAACAAAGCTGGTTTCTTACTCAGAATCGTTTTGCTATTATGGGAGAGAACTGGCACTGGTGTTTTACTGCTGCCAAATATGACTGTGTAAAGATTTAATAAACAGGGTGTGGCTTGGTTTGGAGTTTAATTTGTATTTTGAATGTGTGGGTTTCAAGATAAGTGTCAGAGTAAAGGATACCTATTACCTAGAAGCCTGTACAGCAGCTTTCTGTTCAATCTAAGTGAGCTCTGACTGCTACTACGCAGAGTCGGTGAGGTTGAAACTGATTTTTAAAAAAAATTACAATAAGTACATTTCATATTTAAGATGTAGGTTGGTTCATAATTGTATGTTTTCCTTTGTCAGAATTTAAGTGACTTGTTTAGCCAAATGAAATGGTGGCAATGATGGTATCTATTTAGTGATGCCTCTCTCTCCCCCGCTCTGTTTCTGCATGCCCTTTTTTGATACTTCTAAACTAAATCTGTCAGTTTCTTGAAAAGCATGGTGTAGAGTTTCTTTTATGATATGAAAATAATTTTATGGCTGGGGGTCACCACAACATGAGGTATTAAAGGGTCGCAATATCAGGAAGGTTGAGAACCACTGCTCTAAAGAAGCTCTTTCTCCTCCATTTCTTGGAGATAACTTTCCTTTATCTAAGGAAGGCCTGCCCTCCTTCCTTCCAAGAAATCTCTCTTAGTCAATTGCTTGTCTCCATCACAGCTCTTGTAATGCTGAGTGATTTGTTTGTTTGCTGCTTTCCTGTGGAGAAGGGTGATGTCTAGAGTGGGTGTCTTTAGTGCTAGACCTGAACTTGATGTAGCAAATATGTTCAAGCCTCCATGTTATTTTTGAATGAGTAGAAAACAAAAAGTTGGTCAGGTGTGGTGGTACATGCTTTTAATCTCAGAACTGGAAGGCAGAGACAGGGGAATTTCTGTGAGTCCAGGTCGGTCATATGCTGAGACCTTGTCCCAAAAATAAGTGAGGAGGGGACTGGAACTTAGGAAAAAAGTATGATTATCTGTGTGTGTGTGTGTGTGTGTGTGTGTGTCTGTGTGCGTAAGCATGTGAGCCATGACATACGTATATTGAGGTCAGAGGACAACTTTTAGGATTCAATTTTCTTCTACTATATAGCTTCTGGGAATTGAATTCAGGTGTTTGGACTTGGCAACAATCACCTTTACTATCTCACTGGCCCAATAAACTATATGTATTTAAAATTACAGTTTGGGGTTGGAGAAATGGCTCAGTGGTTAAACTCTTCTACCAGAGGACCCAGGTCAATTCCTAGCACCCACAAGCAACTCAACAACCATCTGTAACTCCATTTCCAGGACCTTCTTCTGAATAACAAATACTCTTCTGAACTCTTTAGGTACCAGGTATGAATGTTGTACACACACACACACACACACACACACACACACACACACACACACACATCTCATATACATAAAATAAATAAATCTAAAAAAATTGAGATATACATTTTGGATAATGTACATTTTTAAGTGAACGCAACAGGAATTATCTTATAAAGGGGAAGGAAATTATGCCATCTAAAAATAGTTTTTCAAAGTATTTGTGGATAATCTCAAAAGAATGTTTGGTCATAAATCATACTATAAATCTTATGCTTTGCATCATTTGAAATATCACTTGTCCTTTTGTGTTTTAGCAGGATGTTTCTCCTGGTGGGAGCCCCAAAAGCAAACACATCACAACCTGGGATTGTGGAAGGAGGGCAGGTTCTCAAGTGTGACTGCTCATCCACCCGCCGGTGCCAGCCCATTGAATTTGATTCAACAGGTAAACCTTCATGCTATTGTCCGTTCTTTTCATTTATGCCATTTGGTTGTTGTTTTGTTTTGGAGACAGAGTCTCATTATATAATGATGTATTATGTATTGCTCATTATGAATTGCTATGTAAACCAGATTGGCTTTGAACTCACAGAGATCTGCCTGCCTCTACCTTCTAAGAACAGGGATTAAAGGCTTGTGCCATGTACCTAGCCCATTTGTTTCTTTTTTGTTTGCTTGTTTGTTTTTTTTTAATGTAACAACAGGGCTGGAGAGATGGCTCAGTGTTTAAGGACATTTGCTGCTCTTGCAGAGGACTGGGGTTCAGTAACCAGGACCTACTTAGTAGCTTATAACCACTTATAACCATTTCTAAGGGATCCTGTACCCTCTTCTGGACTCCAAAGGCACCAGTCATGCACATGATACACATACATTTGTGCAAGTAAAACACTCTTACACAAAAATAAAAGTAATGTTTTTTAAAGTTACAGTTTAGTAACATGATGACCTCACATCCACAGAGAGAGTTGTCTAAAGATTTGTATGTGTTTTACAGCAGTTCTGTATATCTTCAGATATATTTTGTATATTTTGATGTATATTTTGGATGTCTTCCAACTTAAACTGACAGTGTCAATATGTAGACATTTTAGGGAAATTTATTAAGATAATTTTTGTATCTCTTCTGGGAAGAGGGAGCTCTCAAAGACAGAGGAGATTTGTGCTGTTTCTCTGTGAGCCAAATTGACTCACTGACCACTGCAGATTACCTTTCTAGTCATGAGTGTATCCCAGGCTTAGAGGGATGCAAAATAAACAAAACAAAAACAAAAACCCAAAACAAACAAAAAAAAAAACATTTGAAGAATCATCTTGAGTGTTCAAATAGATTTAGGTGACTTAAAAAAATCAAATTTTTATCTAAAATGTATTGGAAAAATTATATATTGGAAAAGTATGTTGCTGATAACAGAATAATTTTATTTTTGGAACAAATTTTAATGACAATCAAGGTGGTGGCAGTAAAAAAAAAATAGTTAAACTAAGGAAGATGAGCGATAATTCGGATTTTTTTATATAATTGAAATAAAATGTACAGACTCCTATATACATTTATGTTGGTATATTCTTATATATTTGTTAAAAATTTGGGGAGAGGCTAGGGATACAGCTCTGCAGTTAAGAGCACTTGCTATTCTTTCAGATGACTGGGATTTGGTTCTTAGCACCCACATAGTGGTCCACAACCATTTGTAACTGCAGTTCCAGGGGAACTTTTGAACTCTGTGGGTGTGAGGCATGCATGTGGTACATGTATATCCACGCATGGATTATATGGATACAGATGAATGTGGAGACTTCATCTAGCAGGCTAATGTTGTCTGTTACTTCTGTTTTGTGTTCAAGTCAATGTTAGTTTCCTATTGTTGGAGTCATAAGTTAGCTTAACCCTGGTTTCTTTTTTTTTATTGCTCGTGTATGGAAACCTCGTGTATGGAAAACATGATCACTGAGCTTCCCCTTCAGCCCCTAGATGTCTTTAAACAACACAAATTTATTACCTTCAGTCCCAGAAGTTAGATATCTAAAATGGAACTCACTGGGCTAAAGTCAAGTCAGCAACCTTGCATTTCTTTTGGAGCCAACAGAGGAAAAGCAGGAGTTTGTGACCCCTTCTTTTAGCTCAGGCCAGCAGTGTCCTCAGGACTCAGTGCTGCCTCCTCTTGGATACACCCAGACAAAGTTCTGGGATTGATCATGCCTAGTCTTTTATGGCATGTGACTTTCTCTATTCGTTGGGAAGACTCTGGGAAGTAGGTCATACATCTTCATGGAGTAGCGTTATTCTATTGGCCAGAGTCTCTTTGCATATTTTAAAAATTTATATTGGTTATGCTGAAAGCTGCTTTCAGCAAAAGCTGTGCTTATATAAATAGGCTTCCCTCCTTCTCTTGTTCTTTTTCTGTTGGCAGCTGTGGTTATTTGGAATGCAAACGACTTAGAAAACTGAGATCCTGGCTCTAATACTTACTGGGTGACCTTGGGAAAGTGATTTACATTTGCTAGTATCAGTTTCTCAGTTTGTCAGGGAAAGCAGAGTTTTCATGTCGATCAAAGGAGGTCATATCTATGAATTCACTTTACAAATGACCAAGCAGTATACAGGGGAAGAATGGACGGTTTATTTCAGCTCCTTACTAAAACTGGGTAAAGAATAGCTATGAAAAAGGAAAGAAATAAGGATAATTGTGGTTTCTAAGTGATTACGTCTTGGTTTACATTTTAATCTGCTATTGTGACTTTGGGAAAACCCCCTCATTGCCACGTGTTTTCCTTTTCCAAGGAAGAAGATGTTACTAACAGATTGATCACTGCCTGGTTTTCTAAAAAAAAAAAAAAAAAAAAAAAAAAAAAATCCAGCTGGAAGTGGCCTCACGTGCCTCTTACTCCATCCAGCCTTGTGGTGGGCAGAGATAGGAGGGACACTGGGGCATGCTGACTGCCGGATTAGCTGCAGGTCCAGTGAGAGACCCTGTCTCAAGGGAGTAAGGCAGAGAGTGATAGAGAAGGGCACTCAGTTTTCTGATCTCTGCATACATGAGCACAGGTGAGTGCATCCTGGCACCCAAGTGCATATACAACACATGCCAACCCCTTCCCTTCCAAAAACATAGACTGCTGGTCTCCACTGGAGAAGGAAGACATGCCTCTTTCCTTGGAAATACAATTTTGACTGCAAGCTTACAAATCATGTCTTTTAAAAGTAGAAGAAAGCTCTAACTCTGTTCTAGAGAAGGTGAGATGTAGGATTCCTTTCCTTTTTGTTTTGAGCATCTTGCTGCTGCAATACTCAAGCTTCTTTCTAGAAGGTTTCATAGACAAGCCCAGCCATGTAGACTCTCATCCAGAAAAATGCTGTGGAGTATTTCCCCACACATTCCTAGGCTTTGCTTTAAATAACAAATGTAAAAATGGCCTCTGTGGCATACATTTTCCAGCTCATTGAAATTAAAACACTTAGGTAGACTCTAAAACAGCTTCCTGCAAGTTTAACTTCCTCTGTTTGGTGAGGTTTTGTCTCTCAGAGATATGTCTAGATTGTACACTTATTGTAGCCTTATAAATTACAAAGTTAAAACAGATGAACTGTAGACTTCTTTTCCTAGCTGCTCAGCATGAATTCAGACCAAAAACTTATCTTTTAATGAGCATGTATTTTCTAATAGAGTCAATCATCCCCTGGTTCAGAATTATATGATCGGACATCTGATAAGCACCTTGGGAATAAATAATTTTGTCCAGTTCTTTTATTATTGATTAATCAAGATATTTAATATCTGCAACATTTGACAAACCAGTTTCACAAAGTCCCTTTAAATCCTTCTACTCACAGTTTGGTTCGACTTATACCTATTCTTTCAAGACTGGGGTTGATTTTATTTTTTCTTTTTAAATCTCCAGTAAAGAGATTTTGTTTGACACTGTTTGGAGCTTTCAGATCACTTCCTCCCCAACACTAGAAGGAAACAATCCAGCATTGAGAGAGCAGTGCCTTCTCACAGGCCTGTGTTCTTTGTGCTGTGTTCCTGCAGGACCTTGGAAATTGCTCATGGAATGAAGGGGAGAGTCTGAATAACTAACTATAAATAAACAATGCTGGTACCCAAAAAGTGAGCTGCAGCCTGTTTCTTTGAGATACACTTTGCTGATTCTTGTTTATCTTTGAGGATAGCTGTCTTAGGTAAACATTGTTTCTAGATCATTCTGTGGAAATTAATAATAGCTTGCAGCTTTGGGAGGGACACACACAGAGTTTGACAGAGGGAGGGCACATGCACCTAGCCAGCTTGGTCAGCTGAATCAACCTGGTGATCAACAAAATGCCAGATGTCATAGCTACAGTGCTCCCGCATCTGTGTTTCTCTACCATGGAAAGCAAAAGCCTTGTGTCTTAGTTCCTGTTGGATCCTAGCATTCAGACAGGATTTAATGAATGATCAAAGAGATCTCTTCCTCTAACCTCTGAAGTTTCACATAAATAAATTCTATGGGGAGATTTTTCTTACAACCAAATTTATTTTTAGTAGTATCTGAGTTGACATGCTATTTGGGGTAAAATCCTGCTTAAGGAGGTTTTTGAAGTATTTGTTTTATTCAGGGATTAATGTGGGATGACATTGTTTTAATGCCTCTTTTAACAAACAAAAAATAACAAGTTCTCTAAAGACCTAAATCATTTCATTACTCCTAGAAGCCATAGTAAAGAATGGGAACCAAATGACTAAAACCACATTTAACTTCTAATTAAAAGTTTGCTTTCTTATTTCATTTTAATATTTCAGCATTTTTCTTTGTTTGAACCCTTAAAAAAAAAAAAAAAAAGTGGCATAATCTTGTTCCAAAAGAAGTTCTTTAGGCATAAAAAGAAGAGACAAAACATTTACTTTTATCTTCATCTTACAATTCAGCATTATGTTAACGATATTCCAGTTCTTCAGAAAGCTGACCAATGAATGCCTGGCAGTAGCTTCTGAAATACTTTGGAAAGAGGAGACTAAGGAAAGAAGTGTTAGTTGCTCACACGGTGCTCACAAGCAGGCTGCGACAGTGTGCTCTTGTCATTGCCTCTGTCCTTAAGCATCCATCATGGGAGTTTAGTAAGGTGCAAATAACCAGTTTTGGAAGCTTGAAAAAAATGGGTGTTTAATTTTCCAGTTTCAAGTGATTTGTCTCATAAGTCTATCATCTATCTATTATCTATCTATCTATCTATCTATCTATCTATCTATCTATCTATCATCTATTATCTATCTATCTATCTATATCTTTTGAGACAGAGTTTCTCTGTATAACAGTCTTGGCTGCCTTGGAACTCTCTTAGTAGAACAGGCTGGCTGGCCTTGAACTCAGAGATCCGGCTGCCTCTGCCTCCTGAGTGTTGGGATTCAAGGTCACTACACAGGTCTTCCTCTGAAGTTTATTTGGGTAATTCAAGCCAACCATCCAACACATTTTGTAATACGGACAGAAATCTTTGCAGTCTTGAGGTAAAGTGGTATTTCAGGTAAAAACACAAAACCAAACAAATAAACATCATTTCTTCCAGTCCTGGATTCCCCGGTCTGTGCTCTATTTTCTTTTCAAGAGTGGCAGTTCCGTCCAGCAGTTTGGGCGTTCCAGCACAACGAGGACGATGACTTCAGGGCTGTGACTCAAAATATTTACTTCCCTCATGTGTTCCAGAATGGCTGCCGGCCCCAGCCAGATCCTGAATGAGCTGCTTGTGGGTTTGCTTGGAGAGCAGCCTTCCTTGCTTTCCCCGCCCACTCTATTCAGGCATCCTTTCAGGGAAGCCACCGTCTGATGTGGACTCTAGTATTTTAAGACTTGGGCTCTGCAAGGAAAATTCTGATTAGTGAAGACAAACTTCCTTTGGAGCAAGCCTTTTGAAAGGATGGCAAATTGAAGTTGTGACTAATGAAGCTGGAGGCAGCGAAAGCAGTAGATGTGTGTGTGTGTGTGTGATTTTACGATTATTGACTTAACTTTGGGTGTCAGTATAGGCCAGTGTAGATAGGCCAGCTGCATTAGATCATCTGTGTTTAGTGATGCAGTTGAAACTGTTTTAAAGATTTATTTAGTTTTATGTGTAAGAATGTTTTGCCTGCATATATGTTTCTGCACTACATGTACAATATTGGCCTGTGGAGGTTGGAGAGGGCGTTGGAACCCCTGGAACTGGAGATAGAGTGTTGTAAGTGATTAATCCATCAAGGGTTGAATAAGAACAAGGAAACATTTTCATAGACATACATAACCTTGCCAGACCTCAGCAGAGGGAACAGTGTCATGGCAAGAGCCATCTTTGACTTCAGACCTCCACTGCCATGTCCTTGGAATTTTGTTATGATCATGGCTCCTCCATCCTGATCCAAAGGTCTATTTACATAATGAAAAAAACCTTATAGCTTAACTCCTCCCACAACCCTTCAGCAGCTGAACTACACTGCCTTTTTAAGGTGAGGAAGCTCAAGGCCCAATGGGAGGGATTCACTCCCATTGTTGTCTGAGGCTGGGGTGAGTGTCACCAGACTTCCCCAACAACAACTTTAGAGTGCAGTTTCAATTACTCTACTCCTGATCTTTGGACAGATATAAGAAACAGACCTTTAATAGAAAGCAGCAACCATTTACATCTATAAAGCAGGCCTTTTCAGCTATAGAGATCACACATCCTGCCAGTGCTTCAGGCTGCTGGAACAATGATTATCTTTAAAGGTACAAGGGCACCCACACAGAGATCAGTGAATACAGTATTTGGCGATATGTTCAAAGATTCTCCAGTAATACAGATGGTTGTGATCCACCATGTGAGTGCTGGGAATTGGACTGGGATGGTCCTTTCAGCTTCGTAATTGAAACATTGAATCATCTGGTGCTTTTAGGCATGGGTGTTGATTCTGAACATTTCTAAGTTTCAGAGAAGCTCCAAGGTTATTTTTGAAATGAATGCCCTTCTACGAAGCTCCACTCCCCCTAAGGAAAGCAGCCTCCTACTGCTCACATTTGTTTATCTATTTGTGGAAGACAGGAGTTCTACTTGCTATATGTGCTGAACAGGCAGACTTCAAAATCATATTTCACCTGCCTCAGTATCCTGAGTGCTGGAATTATAGGCTTGTATCACCATGCCTGCCTTAAATTAGTTTTAATTTTTTCTGCTTTCATCAAAAAACATCACATGTCTGATGTCTGATGCTTTAAAAACAAACAAAAAAGTAACAAAAAACAACAACAAAAAAACCCCTCTGACTTGTGTTCATTTGCCCTTACTAAGTGGTAAATACTATTTTATATGGAAAAGAAGTATGGATTTTATGCTTGTTGACAAGCAGAAAGCCAAATATATAAAATTTGCCATGTATTTTTTGTGACCTTTTCTCGCTTACATTAAGCCCGATGCACAGACACAGGTCCCTGAGAATCATGGCAGGAAGTCTTTTCTTTTTGTTTTCAAACAATCCTATAATGTATTTTAAACATCACAACGGGAACACAAATGCTTTTGGGGATACACTATGGACTACAACAGTGGGCGCCTCACACTCCCACAATTAGCTGCATGGTGGCATCTGCATCTTGGGAAACAGACAGGAGAAACCCAAAAGCAAGAAAACAAGTAGAAGAAAACTCTGCAGAGGGAAAAGGCCTTTGGAGGAGGGCTGGTTCTAAGGAAAGCCTCCCTTTTCATTGTGTAATTCATTTGTAAAGAGGAAGTGAGTTCTGAGGAAAGGACTTGAAGTGCTCCAGGAGGGAGAGGAGGCAGTTCTTCACTAGGTGGTCCAGTCTCTGGGCCAGCTTGGCTCCGCTACTGACTCAGCTTGCAAGGGCTGTTCCTTCTCTGGTATCAGGGCCTCGTGCTTGCTCTTCACCCCTGGGATATTGCTCCACACTCACACAGCATTCTGCAGGATGCTGCCGCTGACACGGGACATCCTTGGAAAGAAGCTGATGAGCTTGGCCATCCTCAGTCAGCAGCAGATTGCGCACAAACATCCAGAAGAGGGCTGCCGATTTCCTGGGCGTGGTCGTGCATACTGTACTACCGCAGTGGAATTGGATCTGCTACTAGCCAGGGCAGTAGTCACCAGAGTAGTCTAAGGGTTGATTCGAGTCTCATCTCTCCACTTCTCTCCTCACAATGTTTCTGACAGTCTCCAAATTCTTCAGTCTTCCTCCTTCAAAACCAGATCCATTTTCCAAAAAGCCCAAACTCTTTACCTCTTTTTCAATATTCCACCAAATGGTCAGCACCTGCACTGCCTCCCACACACAGGCACCGTCTTCCATCCAGCTCACGGAAGGCCTTCAGCTCAGTTTCCTCCACCTCTGTCACAGCCAGCCTTGAGAGAAAGGCAGGCATGGGAAGCAAATACAACAGGCCAGGCAGGCAGTGGCCTGGATTCGTTCTGAGGTCTCAGGGCCCACCAGGAAATCCACACACTCAAAACAGTACCGGCTGGTGCAGTTGAGACTCTCAGAGATGAACAGGATGTCCCTGATTAGCAGATGGAGCGGTAGCTCGGCTCTGGTCCTCATGGAAAAGGAAGAGGGTCTCTAGGAACATGTGTCCTTAATGGGGCACATATTCCTCCCTCAAACAAGGGGTGCTGTGTATACACCTTAAGATGTTAGGATGACTTACTACTTGGTGATCTCTCTGCCTTGCGGGGAGGCTGAGGACAGCAGCTTCCTGAAGTCTACCAGTACCACATCCAGTGCTGTGCTCAGCCTTTAGGCTCAGGAAGGTTTGGGTTCTTCAAGGTGGCCGGCAGGGTCAGGGCTAAAGCTGTCTGTAGCCTCTAGGTTCCAAAGGATAGGGCCTTGGAGAAAGAGAAAGGTGCCTCCCAGAAATCCATTGAGGTTGTCTGCTGGAAGGATCTGTGTTCCAGGGATGGCCTGTGGCTGGAGACTTCAAAAGGTATAGGAGTTCTATGTCATTTTAATTTTTTCTATACTGTTTTCAAAGATTTATTATTTTTTAATTATATGTATTTTTGTGTCAGTGGAACTACAACCAGTGTTGGAACCTCAGAAGTTACAGCTCACCGTTTTTTAGAAAGTAGCAATGAGTTTTACCTCCAGTTTTGCAGTCTTGGGGGTTTGTCTTCTAATTGGGCCCTTCTGCTGTTGCTGCTGCTAGAGGGCTCTGTCTTGTTGATTGCTATCACAGTCATTTATCTTTCTGGTGGTACTATACATAACAATGATGATTTTATGGCACTGTCCATAACAACAGTGGTGATTTTTCAAAAGGCAATGCTACTCAGTTAAACTAGTGATTCAATTGAAACTCCAGAAATAATAACAATATATATGTATATATATATAATTTATATAGTTATATATATATATATATATATATATATATATATATATATATATATGAAATTGGTGTTCTTCACATATAGTTGCAGGATCAGATTAGGATGTTTTGCCAGCTGCCTTGGAATTGGTAACCTAGGAAACATTAGTAACCTAAGAAATAACATGAAAGTAAAAAAACATATTTTTGCTAGGGACTTTTGGTCAGGGTTAGAAAGCAGGAACAAAGAAAGATAAGGCCCACGAGTTTTGCCTATGAAAGAGGCAGGCCCGTGATCAAGGAATAGCAAATGAGTTTCAGTGTCCACTGTTAAGCTTGAAACTTCCATGGTCACAAATAAAATAGATCCTTTCCTGGTTTCTCCAATTAAAAGTTTGCTGATGAGTTTGGAGTGCACCTTGAGGACATAGAACTGTGCAGCATATTCTTCTTTTACCTAAGAAAAGCAAAAAGACCCCTGACTTGAAGTTTTCTAGTTATAACAAACTCATTTTATTGTGTTAGCTAAAGAAAAACTAAATTAGAATAACAGGGCACATATTCATTCCTTAGTAATTGCAAGACTGCTACCTGCCAGCTAAAATAGAAGCTGTCTGTGAAATTACTTGGCTTGCTTAAATTCTGTTAACTATAATAGAAAAATTATTGCTTCTAGGATATAGATGTATTATGGGGAGAAATTATATGGGGAATTAGGTGTTCATGTGTGTGTGTGGTTTTTTGTTTTTTTTTTTTTTTTAGATTGGGTTTCTCTGGCTGTCCTGGAACTCACTCTGTAGACCAGGCTGGCCTCTAACTCACAGAGATTCATCTGCCTCTGTCCCCCCAAGCACTGGGGTTAAAGGCATATGCCATCACTACCTGGCTATCAGATGTGAGTTTTAAGCTAACTTATTTTTAAAAAATATGGAGCTTGTAGTCACTGAATTGTAAAACCCGTAATCATTATGTGAAGCTGAAGTTTATGAACTCCTGCCAGGGCTGGACCTCGGCAATTTTGAATGTCTGTGAGTGGGTATATGCCACATGTATGAAAGTGCCCTTCGATCCCCTGAGGCTGTGAGCCACCCTGCGTGGGTCTGGGAGCTGAACTTGGATCTTCCTGAAGAGTAGGACATGCCTATAACATCTGAGCCATTTCTCCAGCTGTGACCATGGTGGCTGGGAGGAAATTTTGCTACTTGACAATCATAGCAGTAGCTTGTGCTACTGTAAACAAATTTAGAGGAAAGTATAAGTGTTGAGAAAAATGTTTATTAAGAAAGTTTTGGAAAGCAGAATAATTAAATAACCTTTTATAACGAGAAAACTTCTTCCAAATACCCAGGACTAAAATAATTGAAGAAAAATAACCTAGCGTAGAGGGTACTTGAACAATCCCTGGGAGGTTGTTCTCAGCATGGCAGTAAGGCTCTTAACAACTGTGTCCTTGGTTTTTCCTCCCCTAATTGTAGAGAACAATCCTTAATAGTCTTAAAAGTTCAGGGTTCTCTACTCTTCCGTTTCTCTGCACCAAACCTTCTCTTGGTCTAGAAGATATTCCTTTGTTGGTACTGTGCAATTGCATGCATAGGTTCACATGATTATATTGTATTAGACACATGTTTCCATAAGAAACCATCCATAGCATCATGCATTAGGTCACAAGTGAATATCTGCTAGATTTTCAGGTAGCGTTACAATTTCAAGTGGAAGGACAGAAGTTTTCCAGGCAAATGAACCTTTAATGCAAAGGCTGTGTGTAGAAATGAGACTGCCTGGTTCCATGGACTGTAGGCAATATAGGCACATCTTAGGGCTTTGGTATATCCATTTGAATAATAATCCATAGTGTGCCATGCTCTCAGAGGATCTATCACCATAATTTAGCCTCGTACCTGTGTCCTAGACCCCAGTGGTATGCTTTGTTGAGATTCCTGTGTGTTTAGAAGAGCACATAGATGTGACTTGAAGGGATATGAAGCCTTCATGAGTCAGACTGAAATAGCCCTACGTTGGAAACAGCAGTAGATACAAGGGATTCATTAAACTAGTATATGACTATGAGAAGGGGTATTATACAACACTGAAGATGATGCCAGAGATCTACCTTCACTCATAGTTTGGAGGAAAGAAATACATAAGTATTCTAATAATAATTTTAGTGTATCTTAGATATTTGGCTTGAAATACCTGTTTATGGATGAAGATTTACACATGTTCATAAAAATGTTCTTTAGGATAGAAGCCAAAATATTAGCAGCAGTAATTTCTGTGTGGCATTTAGATCCATCTTTACATATAGCATTATTATGTATTATGTATATGTACATACATAAATACTTACGTAACACACGCATAACACATACACATCACACACACAGTGTGTGTGTGTGTGTGTGTGTGTGTGTGTGTGTGTGTGTGTGTGAGTTCATGGCATACTCATCTTACTCTGTCTTTTATTACCCTTTGCCATTCATAGGAATTTCCTGTGCTTTGATATTCATACATATCTTTATGCTATGGCAGGAATGCCTATGAACATATAGGTGGTCACAGTGTTATAGTTTTTTGTGGTTGTTAGTGTTTTTCGAGACAAGGTTTCACTGTTTTAACTCTGACTGTCCTGGAACCACTCTGTAGACCAGAATGGCCTTGAACTCACAGAGATCCTCCTGTCTCTGCCTCCCAAGTGCTGGGATTAAAGGTGTACGCCACCACCACCTGGCTCCGTGTTATAGTTATTTAACAATGTAAATAATTTAGCTGGAAAACCTGGTTTATAATCACTTTTATCATCTGTGATGTGACAATTGATGGTGTTGACAGCAAACCTGAGACACAAGTCATCATGCAGTTTTCCTTTTTTTTAAGATTTAATTTTAATTTTATGTGTATGGCTGATTTGCCTGCATGTATTGGTACCATACGTGGGCAGGGGTCATGAACATTAGAAGAGGTTGTCTTGGGACTGGAGTTATAGATGGTTGTAGGCTGCCAAGTGAGTCCTGAGAACTGAGCCCCAGTCTTCTGCAAGAGCAACAAGGACTTTTAACTACTGAGTCATCTCTCCAGCTCCATATATTTTTGTGACTAGCTGAATATTCCTAATCTATGTAAAGTATAAGAGATAACAGCAGTGTAGTTAAAGTTTTCAACTAAT
Organism: Cricetomys ansorgei; assembly: GCA_026225945.1. NCBI lineage: Eukaryota > Metazoa > Chordata > Mammalia > Rodentia > Nesomyidae > Cricetomys > Cricetomys ansorgei. The sequence goes on along the minus strand of JAMJFZ010004027.1, from coordinate 2,984,347 downwards.
CAAAGACTCATTTATTCCTCCTCCTCCTCCTTTTCCTCCTCCTCCTCCTTCTTCTCTTTTTCTCCTTCTCCTTCTCCTCCTCCCCTTCTTTTTTCTTTTTTCTTTTTTTTGAGACAAGGTCTCTCTATGTATCTCTGGCTGTCCTAGAACTTACTATGTAGACCAAGTTGGCTTTGAACTCACAGAGATTCACCTGCTTCTGCCTCCTCATGGCTGAGACTAAAAGCATGTGCCACTCCCCAATTCCCAACCGGTTGCTAAGGTACACTATTCTAATCCTGAATGGATAGAAATAAATTCTCTTGTGCTAAGAACAGTTTATCGTGTTTCTGACCACCCACAACAATCTTTTCCAGGTAATCGAGATTATGCCAAAGATGACCCACTGGAGTTTAAGTCCCACCAATGGTTTGGAGCCTCTGTGAGGTCAAAGCAGGATAAAATCTTGGTAAGTCTTTAGGAATTGCCTCAGGTGAGTGGGGCCAGATTATGTGGAGCACAGGAGTTTTATATGTTCAAGTTGGTAGTAAAATTTGGTCTGGCCAAGGGCACAAGGTATAATGAGATAACAGCTCCGATCAAGGCTGTCATGTGAGCATGCTACCGTTCTTTCCTCCTGAGAATAGGCTTCTGTATCTTTGGCCCTCCAGCCTACACTCTTCATTTCCTCCTGCTGCATCAGTTTATTCTGTCCATCACATTCAGGAATAGAATGCCTTTGGCTAATCGAATGATTTTGTACTTTCTTAAAAACTGCAAATAGCCCTCTAGTACTCCCTTGTGCAACAGCCCTATTCCTTTGCTTAAACAATTTTTGGAATTTTTTTTTTTTTTTAACACCAACCATTACCATTCTGAATGTTCTTCGCCCAGCAATCTGAGCCAGGCATAAGAAGGAAAGACCAAGATCACCCATGGTGAGCTGTGTCCTCCCACAATAATCCTCAATCAAGAAAATGTCCCATATGCTAATTTGGGGAGGGCACTTTTTTCCAGTTGGGGTTTCCTCTTCTAAAATGACTCTAGCCTGTGTCAAGTTGACATAAAAACTAGTGCGCACAAGGATATAGGCTGTCTTCTTGTATTGTTCACTCCATCTTAAATGTGTCAGTAACACTTATCTTTTGGGTTATTTCTTCCATGTAACGGGTCAATTCAACCAGTACCTAGTGTTTATGTCCCTTGTACCTGAAGAACGTTTTGACTTTTGTTCAGCCATCTCCTTCCATTCAGTGTTCACGTCTAAAGTCATTTTCTTAGAGAGTCCTCTTTAACTATTTCATTTTTACTCACCACTTTTTAATGTGGTGATGGGGTGTTAGGGAAAAATCTGTTAAGAGTTGAGGCTTCAGTAGGACGTTAGAGGACATGCCAAGTGTTAGCACTTAGAAGGATAGTTGATATGAAATCATCCAAGGCCAGGGTTTCTCCTTAAAAGTCATTATAGATATATGCTGAACTTTCTCCTGGCAATTAAATCTTTAAACTTTTGGAAGTTTTGTATGCCATTAAAACATTTATGATTTTACTGCTCCTATGAGGCATTGAAATGAGACCTTTGGGAAGTTCATAGTTTATTTGGAAAGTACATAGAAGAAACACTGCAGGGTATTTTTGCTTATTACTCTTATTACTTGCTGTATAATTTCTGGGTATCTCCTACAAGCATGAGAATGTGATTTAGTTCAAAAGTTGACTCAATCCGTGACCTTCAGCTCAGCATGTAGCACCTAGAAATAATCTTGAAACAAGAGCTCTGCTGAGTTCTGAAAACAGGAATGTGGACTACAAGCATAGTCTTCAGGAAAATCTCCTCCTCATCTTAGCTGAGAGGCTTAGAAGTGACTGAAGAACCTGGGGAAAAAAAGATACTTCTTTTAAAATCTTGATTCACTCCTGTGATAAAACAGAGGCTAGGTTTAAAGTTTTCAATGCTTGGACAGTGTTCTTGTGTTCTGAGTGAGCATAGTTATCTGAATTATTAATTTTTCAGAGGATTCTTGTATCACAGGCTAAACCTTTGCTTTTAGGCCTGTGCTCCATTGTACCACTGGAGAACTGAGATGAAACAGGAGAGAGAACCTGTTGGAACTTGCTTTCTTCAAGATGGAACAAAGACTGTTGAGTATGCTCCCTGCAGGTCAAGTATGTATGAAAAGCTGCACCTGCTTTTAACAAGAAACCCTAGGAGCCTAGTTTTTGTGTGGGATCCATGTGTGTGTGTGTGCCTGTGTGACAAAATATGTAGACACTGTTTGACTGACAGAGAAAAGTGAAAAGTAATTCTGCTCATACAAAGAAATCACAAAGGTGAATTAATCATGTTATTGTTTCTAAGAACTCAGTTTGATCATCCTTGGCTTGTGATAATTAATATTTGATTTTGGAAACCTGTTACTTTTAGTTACAGTTAGTAAAAAAATGTTCATGTTCTCTCCAGGAGAAATAGGTGAACAGTTAAAGATTCTGAGTCACTAGATCAGACTTAGAACCTATTTTTTTGTTTGTTTGTTTGTTTGTTTTTCGAGACAGTTTCTCTGTTGTACCTCTGGCTGTCCTGGAACTCACTCTGTAGACCAGGCTGGTTTCAAACTCACAAGAGATCCACCTTCAAGTGCTGGGATTAGAGGAGTGTGCCACCACCGCCTGGCTTCGAACTTAGGTTTTTAACAAACTCTATAAGGTAGTTTTGTTGAACCCCAAAGTTTGAGAACCACAGCTATAGATGAATAATGATGTTAAAAGTAAATTTTTAAAATTTTTAAAAGATGTCTTTATGAGCCAGAGTTTGCAAAGGAAGGTGAAGGAGAGTTTAGGGGTCTCTAGTCTGAATTTGCCAGACTTGACTTTCATTGGAATTTCAACTAACATTAGTGAAAAGCCCATGTGTCTGTTGGTTATCCTGACAGCCTCAGGGTTTTCCCTAATGCTGGTTGAAATTCCATTGAAATTAATACCCAGGTGATTTCAAACAGGTATCATTTTGGTTACACCTTTTTCTGCACATCTTTCTTTCACTGGAGATCCCAGACTCTTTGCAAGCCCTACTTTTTATTGGATTGGCCTTGACTTTACATCCTCTGTATACTGAAGACATAAAAGTAGATTATCCAAGTGCAGTCTTGCCTTGTCTACAGGATATATTCTACAAGGCATTCCATTGACACCCAAGACCATAGGTAGTACCAAATCCTACATACTACTAAATTTCTCTTTATGAATCATTTATTTAGGGCAATTTCCCAAGCAGTAACTCCAGAACATGCTCAATAATGAGAAACTGAATCCGTGAGACACAAAATTGTGCCAATAAAGGGGGACTCCTTGTAGTCTTTCTGCCTGGTACCTTTTTTTGATGGTGCTTATCCAAACAGCTGAGCAGACTGAATAATTAGCAAAGTCATAACAGGTAAGACTCTTCCTGCTAGACTCATCTTCTCCATGTTAGGAGACATTTAACCATCAGGTCAAAGGAATGATACATATGCACATTCATGTTCATGCACGGATACAGATGCATACACACTCAGGCACACCGATTATCATGGATCTCATTTGAGAAATGCAGAAACTGAGACTCAAGACAGTGAAGCGCAGCCCCCCCCCCCATTTCATTATACTGAATGGTCAAATAAGAATTTAAATGCAGATGGTCAGTATTTTTCTTTTTGGTGCTAGGCGTTCAGCCAGGGTCTCGTGTATGTTAAGCACTTTCACCACTGATCTATGTCTGCAGACCTCTAGGTCTCTCATACTCCAGGAGAACCATTTCCTTGGATTACTAACCAGAGAATCTGCTTTCCACTTCGACTGTTTCTGAAAAGAGCACTGTAGTGACGAGTCCTTGGACATCTGTTTCTTAATGCTTCCATTTATTTGCTTTAGACATAAAAATTGTGAAGTAATGAAATCTTATTTTTTGAGATACTTAACATTCTATGATCTAACAGTGATCTAACTGTGATTTGTGAACCTGCTTTTAAAAATACTGTTTTATGGGAATATAGCCACACCCATTGCTGGAAAGTCAAGTTGTTCTGGAATTGACACACACATACTTACTTACCTGTCTGGCACTTTTCAGAAAAACGTTTACGGAACTCTGATCTAACTAAGATATCTCGAAGGAAAAAAACATCATAAAACACAAGCAGAAGAAATGCCTTTCTTTAGCAAACCAGGTTAGAGTACGTGTTGTTTGGTCAGACATTTGAAATATGAGATACCCACAGGCTCCAATTAAGAGAGGGCGACTTACCCGCAGGGAACACTCAGGAGTAAGAGCTTGAAAACCCAGGCTATAGTGTCAGATTCTTCCGACAGTGAACCTACAGCTCTGAGTAAATTCCCTTAACCATGCTGTGCCCTCATTTCATCATTGGTAAAACACTGACCCTGACCAAGTGTTGCAGATACTGTTTGATATTTTGTGTTTTATTCATGCTTCCGTAAATTATACAGTCCAGAACACGTTGATTCCAGTTGTGTGAGACTGCTTGTCATGTCTTGGCTTTGATGGTTTGTGCATGCTGGGGTTTGTTTCTGCTTTTTTTTTCCTGGTTTGGTTGACTGGCTGATTCATTGACTTTGTTTTTCACATGACTTATGTGTACAGCCTAGATAAAGAACTACACTGCTTGTTTCCCAGTTACTTCTTTATTGCTTGTGGTTGCTTCTGGCTTTCAAAGACAATATCCTTGACCATATTTGGTATTAAGCAGTAGCCAGATGTCCATCTGTAGGAAAAGTGCCTGAGTCACATGGTATGAACACTCTTTCAACACCATGCTCCCACTGAGTCCTTGTTCCTGATCTCTAATTTTGATAACCATATTTGGATACAACATTTTCTCAGTTAAAGTTTCTCATTTTTTCTTCCACTTTTTCCTTACTCAGATAATGCTAATCAGGCTGCTGATAGAGGTAGCTCAGTCCAGCAATATTCAGACTCATAGTCTTAACTGGTTGACCATTGTCAAGTTACTTAGTTTCCTTAAGCATCAGTTTCCTCTTATGTACAAATGATGACTAATAATCACAACTCTCCAAAGGTTGTTTTAAAACTTGAAAAGAAATTGCCATGTAAATAACTTCCAGCAAGTACTTATTGCACTTAGCTGAGCTCACTGTCATAATCATCAGTAGTCATATTATTTCTAGACTTAACAAGCCAGAGAAGTGTTGGTCATCTGTGGAGATAAACATTGAGCCCTTTACTGAACTAACTTGTATTCAGCACACAAGTTTTTAAATTGTCAGAAGTGCTCAGTGTAGTATGTGCCTTTAAGGAAATTTAAAGGAAGTCATTTTTTCAGCTGGATGTCCCAGGAAACCAAATAAAGCAGGTGTGGAAAATAAACAAAAAAAAACAACAAAAAAACATGTCTTCATAGATACCTTGAGGTCATTCCCTAGATGCAGCTTAAATGAAGGAAATGCACAGCTGACTTGAAGTTGAAGCATGATTCCTTGGTATGATTCACTAGACACTGGAAACCCCAGGCCACATTTTCCTATTCCCTCTTGGTTAGAAAAATTTACATTGGAGTAGTGTTACACTCTTGTGACTATTTTCTTAAAACAAAAAATATTTCATTGTGTAATCTTGGGGCAGTTCCCAGATTGGGTTCAAAAGTTTTGAAGGGATTGTTTGGTACCCTCCTCCCCACAAAGTGTGAACTATTTTTGGTTTCTGAATTTGAGTGACCTGAGTGGTACTAACTTTTGATATATTTGCAGCACCAGACACAATTCTTTGGTAACTTTGGTAACTGAATGATGACATTTAACAAAGGAAGAATTTAAAAATTCATCCACATCTCTATTCATCCACATCTCTGTTCTGGGTGTGGTATTGCTCATGATCAAAGTTAGTTTAAATTAATTGATTAATTACTTAGTTCAAAATTGGTCTCTTTTCCAGAGATTAAAAAAAAAAAGAAGAAGAAGTAACTACAGAAAAGCAAATTATTGACTGCTGTGGTTGGTAGACACCTTGAGAGCCATGATTAAACAAATATAATCAGCACCTACGACTATCTATAGCTACAAGAATAGTTGCATATTTTATTGATAAATGCATTATTATTATTATTTTTTTTTACATAACTCTGGTTGTCTTGGAACTCACTCTGTAGACCAGGCTGGCCTTGAACTCACAGAGATTCCCCCTGCCTCTGCCTCCTGAGTGCTGATATTAAAAACCTGGCTAGCTTTTTTTATTTTATCATCATCTATAAAATGGATACATAGGAAATATATTAGGACTGTATGGATCTCTTTGCTGTTGGTTCTAATAACTGAGCAAAGACCTAGCAACCATCAAGTAATAGAGAATGAAGCATGTCAGGTAGAAGGCTTTAATTTGCAGATGAAAAACTCAACTGGTGTTTAACATATAATGGCTCACAATTGGTATCATTTCTGAAAACAAGATATCATTGAATAGAGAATATACATTATAGAGTTCATATATTTTGTGAGATTTTAGTTATGTGTTTATTTTGCATACACAAATGTTTGATGCATTGTGATACAAGCTGTGATCTTTCTGTGAGTTGTGTGAAGGTAGTTTAATCCATCTCTGGTGACACATGCCTTAATCCTAGCACTTGGAAGGCAGAGAAAAGGAGATCCTGAATTTGAGACCAATCTGGACTACAAAGTGGAATTCTGTCTCAAAAAGTGAAATTCTGTCTCAAAAAAAAAAAAAAAAGAAGAAGAGGAGGAGGAGAAGGAAGATCTTAGCTGATCTCTCTGGTCCTTGGTGACTGGTCCTCGTTCTCCAGTGGCTCTGTTTCTGTATCTGAGATGAGGAGATGGTCCTGATGAGCATGTGAGCTAATGTGACAGTAGCCAGGTGCCTGGTTCAAAGAAACCATGGGTTCAACAATAGCAGATTTATTTCATGCTTTGTTTTTTGTTATTTGCTTGTGTTGGGGCTTGTGTATATTTCCAATCTTTTTATTTTAGAAAATATTGATGCTGATGGACAGGGATTTTGTCAAGGAGGATTCAGCATTGATTTTACTAAAGTAAGTTCTCATTTAAGACAGATTCAGATCTTTACTGACTCAACTGGGTTTAAAAATACATGGTATTTACTTCAAGTTTTTTGTAATTATCGTGTTTTGATGAAAAGAATTATGAAGCAGTCTGTTCCTTTGATATTCTTTGACATATAATATTCCCTCTTTCTGAACTTTGCTTATTTGAAATGGGGAGCTATCACAATGAGAATGGAAGAAAGTAGAGCATCTCATTAGTAAACTATAGGTAATGGTAATGACATTACCAATCCTGACATTTGAATTCAGTCCCTGAAACCCATATGAACTGGTCTTACAGATTTGTTCTCTGATCTCCATATGTGCATCTCCCTTACTTACTTCATGCACAACACGCACGCACGCGCGCACACACACACACACACACACACTCATACACACTCATGCATATACACGTATACAACACCCACGGATACATATTCACACACACATAATTCACATGCACACTTACATTTTCCACACATGGGAATTTATAGAGTATTGCAATTTTTTTCAACTGAAATTTTTTTTTCACAAAGACTACCAATAGGAATTTTGTTACAAAATTAATTTAATTACATAAAAGCTGAGAAATGTATCTGTTCGTCATCTGTTTTTCTTTGACTGTAGGTGCCAAGAGAAGCTGAGGCGATTTAATAATGGTGGAAAAAAATCTCACAAGCAGGATGCTATTTTTAACCAAACTGACATGCTCTTCAAACTTGATACTTTTCATCTATCTAAAAAGTCTCACTGGCATTTTTAAAGACAAACTTTCTTGTTTTGTTTTTGTTTGTTTCTTTGTTTTGTTTATTGAGGCAGGTTTTCCCTGTACAGCCCTGGCTGTCCTGGAATTTGCTCTGTAGACCAGGCTGGCTTCAGACTCACAGAGAACTCTGCCTGCCTCTACAGTCCAACTGCTGGGATTAGAGGCGTGTGCCACCACTACTGGGCTTTCCTTTAAAAAATTTTTACGTTTTTACATTTTTTGGTTTTCCGAGACAAGAGTGTCTCTGTGTAGCCCTGGCCATCCTGGAACTCTCTGTGTAGACTAGGCAGGCCTCGGACTTGCAGAGACTCGCCTGCCTTTGCCTCTTGATTTCTGGTTGAAGGCCTGTGTCACCACTGCCCGGCGAAAAAAAAACTTTCTTACGTACGCTTCTTTATGGTTTCTTTTTGTTCATTTCATCATCGTTTTGTTAGCTGTCTACATGTTTTAAATATCGAGTTGATAATATTAACGCTCTTGGGAGAAGTTACAAAAATACGTTGAATAAAACCAGAGCCCCATAATCCTAACGCTCAGGAGGCTGAGGCAGGATTATAAGATCAGAGTTATCCTGGATACACCATGAGACCCTGTTTTAAAGTAAAAAACAACAACCAAAACAACAATCATAGCAATAAAAGTAGAGTGTAAGTCATACGTACATTCAGGAGGAAAAAATAGTCTTGTTTCTAGCAAGAAAAGAATTCCAAGACACCATGCACAAACACAAAGACCTTCAATTAGAGCCGTACAGTTTGTTATAGGTTTAAAAAATAGTGGTGTCCTTTATTGAAATTTTCCCTCTGAAGCCACACAGCTTTAGGTCTGCGAGATACTAAAATGCTTTTCCTTAGCAGAATAGTTCTTAATGCTCATTAGAAAATTTATCCTAAGTGGTTATCAATCCGATATACAAAGTAAAGAAGCAGCACCTTATCTTATGCTAACCAAATGCTGTTTTCTCCAGTACTGCATTTAGTACGTACAGAACAGTCAAAATAGTCAAGAAAAATGGTTCCTTGTTAAACAAAGGTGTTAAATCCCTTCTGAATTCCTTTTAGAAAAGTTACTGCATCCTACTGAAACTGAGTTAAGGGCTGTCAATTTAATCATAACATGTATTTAATATATGCATAAATATCTGTAATGTTTAGTGCATTGATTTCTGTTTTCAAGCTTGTTGGTTTTGAGTGTTTTCCTTCTGTTCTGTGATTTGATCTAGGCTGACAGAGTACTTCTTGGTGGGCCTGGTAGCTTTTACTGGCAAGGTATGTCCATATTTTTCAACTGAATACTTGGGTAGTCACATGCCCATAAAGTATTTCAAATTATATTGAAAGTATAAAATATAATTTGAGTGTATAAATTATCTGTTATACAATAATTTTAGAAAAGAATTTGATGTGCTTTCTATGGTGTATATTAGATATGCATACATTCCAGATAGAAAATAAACAGTTTTAAAGGTAAAATTAAAATAAATACATAAAATCATTTTAACTTTTTTCATTGTAAGTGGTGTTTATTTTATTTTTATACTCCAGAAGCCGTTACACATATTTTAATAAGTGTAGCTTTCTGAAAGCTCAGGATTTTAAACTGCTCACTAGGATACCCAAATGATTGCTTTAATCTTTCTAATCTCTGCCCTCAAGTGGACTTTAAAGTTAGAAGATCTTAGCTGGACAGGGTGGCACACACCTTTAATCCCAGAACTCAGGAGGCGAGGCAGGCAGTTATCTGTGAATTCAAGGACAGCTTGGTCTACAGAGTGAGTTCCAGGACAGCCAGAGAAACCCTATCTTGAAAAGCAAAAACAAACAAACAAAAAAACCTTAACTTAAAAAAATAATTAAATTGGCAGTGATATAAAGGCAAAACACTATCCAGCCATTCTAGAAAAAAATCTAACTAAACTACCATCTGAGTAAATGAAGAAATTATTATTGCTGACAGTTTGAGGGAGAGGGCGAAGAAAAGAGAAAAATCGTACAGCAGAAACAGCGTATGCAAGACATACTAACATAGGCAAAACTATCTTCATTTGTTTGATTTGTTAGAGATTCACATTATGTAGCTAATATGACATTTGTTTAGTTTCTAATAAGAGCATTGTTTACAAGGTCAGAGCACCCCTTGCTTAGCAGCCTAGTCTAAGCATCCGGAAACCACACGACTGGTTTGAAAGTCTTTTTAACTTTGAATTTTCCTTTTTATTTCCTATGGTGATTTTCCATATGAGGCTCTTTGTGGGAAACTGCCTGCTTTCATTCTACATCTAGAAGGAGATGGAAGAGAGAGATACTTGCTGCAGGAAAAGGAATGGGATGAATGAGAAATTTGAATAAATGGAAAGTTAAGAGTCCTAGAAAACCCAGGTATCAGACACAGGGGCCAGTCTGAGAGGTTCACTACCTGAGATGGATAAGTGAGGTTCTGTAGATTGTGCAGCTACTGGGAAGTGGAATTTAGGAAAATTTTAATTGAGTTTTACTGCTGTAAAACAAAACCAGGATTTTGAAGTGCAGACAGGGAAAGAAGGGATGCTGCTTTCTTGTTATGCACAGCAGCTTTGAGAGTGTCCAACCTGGGGTATGCAGCATCATGATGGATACTTAACAGGGATGTGTGAGTCTGTGGCTTCAAACCCTCAGCACCGGGGAAAAGAACAAAATATGCCCAGCAAACTTTGGTTTCCTCCTTCCTTTTTTTTTTTCCTTTTTGGTTTTTCCAGACTAGGTTTCCCTGCGTAGCTTTTGCTGTCCTTGAACTCACTCTGTAGATAAGGCTGGCTTCAAACTCAGAGATCCACCTACCTCTGCCTCCAAAGTGCTGGGATTAAAGGTGTGTGCCACAATCCGGCCTGTTCTTGTTATTGAGCGTGCCTTTTGCTCTTCAGTTGAGGTAGGGTATGTTGGGCATTCCTGGGAAATAACTGTGAAAGACCCTAAATTTTGTGATTCTCAGGATCCAGCTTACTTGTTTAAGACACATCTTCTATGAGGTATTGATGTCATGTTTATGTAACTGGTCTGCAGTATACAACTATAAGACTCAATTCACAGAGAATATGTCTAGACAAGCTTTTTTTATTTTGTGATTGAGGGTTATTTGAGACTAATAATTAGAAATAGTAATGTCTAGTTAGGAATGGTGGTGCATACTAATAACTATCACTCAGAAGCTGAGACAGAAGAATTCAGAGTTCAAGGCCAGCCTGGGCTATATAGTGAGTGAGACCCCCTACCCCATAAACAATAAAATGAAACAAAACGCCAGAAATAATAATGTCTAGCAGGAGTTTTGTTCCTGTAGGCACCGCCCATTGTTTGCACCTTTAAGTTCTTCTTAGAAGGCTGTTTCACACATTCATGTCTGTCCCCACCCCAGGTCAGCTCATTTCAGATCAAGTGGCAGAAATAATATCTAAATATGACCCCAATGTCTACAGCATCAAATATAATAACCAATTGGCAACTCGGACTGCACAAGCAATTTTTGATGACAGTTATTTGGGTAAGTAAACATAAAATACAGCCTCATTGTATAGTTGTAGTTTATTTGCCCTATTATTTTGCACATACTAGTTTAAGTAGAAAAATCATTTATGTGAAATAAATTAATTTTAAAAAAATCTAAGGGGCATAAACATCAAATGAGTATTGAATGCTTTAGGTTACACTATAACTCAGTAATTGAAATCGAAGAAAGTGCTTATTTGTACACTGCTAGCTAGTAATAATAACTAATCTTGAAATGTGGTTCCTGTGTTCTAGGCACTGTCTAAATGTTTTCTTTGTATTGCTTATGTAATCCCCATGAGTTTATAGAGTATACCATGCTCACTCCCATTTTATAGGTAATAACACTGAGGTATAGAAGGCAAGCCATTTGCCTGCTGTGCTGAGTCCCAGCCTAAGAATTTTGAACTTTTAGGCACAGGTTTTGGTTTAAGGATTTATTACTGTTTGTTCTCACTTAGAGTAATGAAATTTCTTTGTTATTTATAGAAACAAGTCACACCACAGAAGTAGAACTTGATGACTGAGAGAATCTGTTAATTCTTGTTCCTTTTGGGTGAACTGTAAATTCAGTGTTTTTAACACTCCTTTGTCTTATTCCCCCCACACACCCCCCCTTGCCAGATGCTCTTGTTGAGTATTTAACTGACTCACAGGCTTTGAAATTTGCTTGTCATATGCATGGAGTTCCTTACTCCTAGAGGAGAATGGGGCTTCAAATACTTTGAAGGGAATACCAGTGTCTCACTTTTCATTCCTGTTTAGGTTACTCTGTGGCTGTGGGAGACTTCAATGGTGATGGCATTGAAGGTAGGAAAAGCTTGGTCAATCCTTAATCCTTTCCAAATAAGCATTGGAAACACAAGACATTGAAAAGTTCAGCAATTCACAGCTATTGTTAAGGAATATATAGAAAGAAGGAAGTATTATTGGGTTATACCCCTCGTCTCTGCCACAGGTTCTGCCTGGCAGGGCTCTGTGGGGCTGAGCTCTTTCCCGTCCTTTTCTAGGCCCTGGAAAATCCTGTCCGCATGGAGAGGCTTTTCCTCTTCTGGGTTCCTCTGTGGCTTGTGGGCACAGTCTGGGAGCAGGCTGTTCCTGCTTCCTCGTAACAATCCTGGACTTCACACAGGTCATGCTTCTGGCCCCAACCACCAGTCTCATTTCAGTTTAGCTTGTATTGTTTTTCATTTCTCTAAGTATAGCTTTTCTTGGTTGCTTCTGCACTTGATCTTTCTGTTCTTGTTTAATAAGATGGCGAGTGATTTGAGGGTTTATTTACATGTATTTGAGTTCTTAGTAATGTTTTTATGATCTATACTTTAGGTTTTTATAATTTAAAATGCTAGGGTTACTTCTTATGCAACATTGATTTAAAAAATCTCTAGTTTGTTTTCTACTGGATTAATAAAACTTAGAGCTCTCTGGCAGAGTACATATATCTGTAAATTCCAGTCTTTGTCTTAAAAATTGAGTAATTAAGTTTTTGTTTTTTTCTTACCAGATTTTGTTTCAGGAGTTCCGAGAGCAGCAAGGACTTTGGGAATGGTAGGAGTGATAAAAGTATTTTTAAACATCTGGGGGTGGGAGCTGGGGAGCTGGGGAGCTGGTCAGATGGGACAGTTCTTGCCAGAGGTCCATGAGGACCTCTGGGTCACTGGCATGCCCTTCACAGAGCCATAGTGCTGTGGTTTCAGGCGTGGAGACAGGCGGACCCCTGAGCTCACTAGTCATAGTACTCATCAATGAGCTCCAGGTTTGGAAAGATCGACTCAAAGAAGGGTGAAGACACTCAGCTTCAACCTCTGGCCTCCACACATTGCACACGCACCCTTCCCTACAGGCACATATCTACAACATGTACACACACACACACCCTCCCCCCGTATCTGTAGCTATGGTTAATTTTACTCTATTTCATTTACTTTTGTTTTTCTACCCAGGTTTATATTTATGATGGGAAAAACATGTCTTCTTTACACAATTTTACTGGCGAACAGGTATGCCATTAGAATATCACACCTCCATCAGAAAAAAGTCTCTATTCACTGGAGAAAATTTGGAAAGTAAAAGTAGGAGTGGGCTGACTTAAGCTGTGGAAGGGGTGTCTTGCTGCTGCTTTCTCTTGTGTGCAAGCATGTTTGAAAGCCGCAGTTTTCAGTTCATATCTTACTTCACCCGTTCATCAGCAACGTTTGTGGAGATGGCTGAATGAGTTCATATGTACTTTACTCTAAATAAAAGACAGGTTTTATAGCTTTTACCATTTGCTTTTAACCAAGATACTTTGGTTTACAACCTTTCTTGTCCTTGAAATTATAGCTTGTTTTTGTTTACTTTTTTTTAAATTAAACTAAAATCATGCATACACAAAAGCATAAAATTTCCTTTTGATAATGTCCTTAAAGACTCCTTAAAGAATGACCTATGCGCTTTAGTTTTATTAGATGCCAAAAAATCACAGCCGTAACAGATTAACACACAGATGTGTATGTTATTAATACTACATATATATAGTTGTACTACAAAATAAAAATTGTTTAGTCAAGTTTAAATACAAGATATTCTCAGTGAATGTAGATATTTTATAATATTCTTGTTTGTCTCAGAGAATTTAAGTTACAAGTTGGTAACAATAAAAGAAAAGTTTCACAGTACACAGAGTGTAAAAAAACCTTCCAGTGTTTGTATTCAGGGCTGGAGCCTTCTTATTTCCTGGGGTGGTAGGCCTTGGGAGACTAGGAAAGGATGAATAACCTGACGTTGGAGGCTCTCGGATGGTGAACTTGAAATGTGTTTTACCCATAAATCTAGAAAAACTAAAAAGCCTCATTACCTGATTGCCATTGTGTTCGTAAAGTCGACAGAGACATTGAGATTGAAACTGCACACAGAAAAAGAAATCACCCTTTCTATGTGATACAAATGCCTGATCTGGTTGGATGAAATGTGAATGTTTTGTTTCCATCTTTTTACTCAGATGGCTGCATATTTTGGATTTTCTGTAGCTGCCACTGACATTAATGGGGATGAGTAAGTTTTAAAAAATTGTTTTCAGAAACTGTTTTCTTCTGTGTTTATAAACATTAGACTAAAACTAAACAGTATTTCTTCTGTTTGTCTCCTTCCTGTTAATCTTCTGTCACTTTAAGAAAACAATTGATGTTTGAACAGTCAACCTCTGAGTTGGTCTTGATCTTAAGTTTTAAAATAGCTCTTAAGACATGACAGTGTAATTTTATGAATGCTTCCATGTAGCCACAAGAGGCTTGCCAAGGGGATGGGAAATGGAGATATGGTAGGAGGGAAGAGTTTTAGTAAGAATGTGCTAATGGGGACTTGGAAAGCCTGCTCAGCTGGTAAGAGCATGACATGAATTTGCTTTCCAGCACTCACACGGTGGCTCATAACCATCTGAAATCCAGTTCTAGGGGACCCAATGCCCTTTTCTGGTATGTGAGGGCACTGGGCACACAGGTGGTACACAGACATGTGCAGGGAAAACACCCATACACATAAAATAGAAAATGAAGAGGAATGCTAACATCAGATGGTATTGGAACTTGTATTTGAGAAAGTCTCTTCTTTCAGTTATGCAGATGTGTTTATTGGCGCTCCTCTGTTCATGGATCGAGGCTCTGATGGCAAACTCCAAGAGGTGGGCCAGGTCTCAGTGTCTCTGCAGAGAGCATCCGGAGACTTTCAGACTACAAAGCTGAATGGATTTGAGGTCTTTGCCAGGTTTGGCAGTGCTATAGCTCCTTTGGGAGACCTTGACCAGGATGGTTTCAATGGTAAGATCAAAGTGATTTTCTGTCACCTGAAGAAGTCCTAAACTGTAGAAACTTTGATGAACAAACCTCTTTCCTGAAAAGACAGAATGTCATTGGTACTACATTTAAAGACAGGTTGACTTGTTTTTCAATCTAAAATGAGCAAAAGTTTTCAAAACTTAGCTTTTGTGAACCAGCATGACAAATGATTAAATTCTGAAAGGAGCCTTCAGTCCCAAGGAGCCTTCAGCATCCTGCTGCATAGCAGCGCCCTCTACTGTCCATTTGGTTCCAAGTGGGGAAAAAATAGCTCCTAGGCTCCTGTCAAAGCACTGATGGTTTGAGTTCCACTAATATTTTTTGTAGTTGTAGCTTATACAGTGGCTGGGAAACCTCGGAGAGAGGCTGTATGTCTTTTCATTGGGTCTTGTAAAATGCTTAAACCCATTGTTTTATTGTAGTCCCGTTTAGTAATTACAGGTTTTTTAAACAAATGAAAGTTGGCTTTTACTACAGAGTTCTTTTCCAAATCCTGAAATTTAGATACGTAAAATATAGAATATGAGGAGTTTTATGAAAGAATAGTAAAAAGAGAAGAAATAATGATTTGTTTGTATAATCAACAATATTATTAAGAAGAAAACTTGAGAAGTTCAATAGTATAAGTGATTCTGACTGTCTAGTGAAAAGGAGATGCTTCCACTCCTGCCTTGTGGAGTGTGTCATACAGCAGCTTGAGTAACGATAGAGGGTTTCAGGTTTAGTGAACAACTAGCACAGGGTATATTTTGCCTTCTAAAATAGTCTTAAATAGCATGCAACTCATAACAAGACAAGAAAAGGCGACTGTAAGTCAGGCCCAGTCGTTACTTACTGATAACAACACCTTGAAATAAAAAGAAAAAGGAAAAAAAAAGCCCTATTTGATTTTCTACCTTCTGTAAAATTAACGAGTCCCTTGCATTGTAGCTGGGCCTCCATGTCCCTGGCTTTCTGGAACAGCTAAGACACATGTGCTGTCATTTTGTTCCTGGATATTGTCATCTTTTCATATTTTTATTACAATGTGTTACTTGGCAGCAACATGTATCAATGACAGCAAAAACCTTTGGAGTTTTGTAGACTTTTACAAAGAAGTTTTAGTGTTTGGAGATAGATAGCTAGATAAATAAATAGAGAGATAAATAAATAAAAAGCTTCCTGAGGTCAGGAAGTGTCAATGGTCTATACAGCGGTTCTCAACTCATGGGTCATGATCTCATTGAAGGTCAAATGACCCTTTCACAGAGGTCACCTGAAACCATCTGCATCTCAGATATTTACATTATGATTCATAACAGTAGAAGAATTACAGTTATGAAGTAACAACAAAAATAATTTTATGGTTGGGGGTCACCACAACATGAGGAACTGTATTAAAGGGTGGCGGCATTAGGAAGGCTGAGAGCCACTGATCTATAGGAAACTGTAAGTGGTGATGTCCCTAGTGGAAGATTATCGGAACTATGCTTATGTAAACATGCACATGTGTTGTTAGCTAACGTCAATATAATTTTGTTCAGATTTGACAACAGTGTCACTGTTTCAGTACCTCTCCCCCCCAGCAAAAAGGAGCTTTAGATATCATCAAAAAGTGAATTAGTTGCTTGTTGCCGTTACCTGATAGGAAGCGACTTAAGGGAGGAAGGGCTTACTCTGGCTCACAATTTGAGGGAATATTGTCCCTCCCGGCACTGAGGTCATGATGGCAGAAGTATAAAGTGGCGGGTCTCATTGTGTCTACAAGCAGAAAGCTGAGATCAGATAGGAAGTGAGGCCAGAAGACAACCTCAAGGCCTGCACACTCAACAGTTGGGGTGACCTCTGTGATATTCCACAGCCTTCCAAAGCAGCAACACTAGCTGGAGACCAAGTGTCCAGACACATGAGCCTATGGGGGTGGGGGACGGGACACTTCACATTCAAACCACAACAAAATGGGAATGGAAATGAAACAATTAGTTACGTTTCATATTTTTACATAGACCCAGGGTAATTTAGTGCAGTTTTTGTCATTTTTGCCCAACAAAACAAAGCAAAACGCAGAGAAGGGAGAGGCCTAAAAAGAACTGCTAATGCAATCAAAGGAGGAAGTGGTTTCATGACAGTGCAAGCCTTTCCAGACAGCTAGCCAAGATGGAAGACAATCAGTATGCACAGAATACTGAAGGATTTCAGACACAGTTCATACTAAATAATCTCACAGATTGGAGCCATCTTTTGTTGGGAAATTATTAATGTTTTGTTAATGCATGTCAATTTGAAATTATATTTTAAAACTTAGAAAGGGTTAAAAGACTATTTACATAATATAAGTACTTACTTTTAAAGAATGGCATATTCTTAGGGCTTGTAGATACCAGATAGTATTCTAGGTGCTGAAAATCAGATGCTAATCAAAGCTGGGTGTGGTGAGGTTCAGGAGGCAGGGATAAGCATATCTTTCTGAGTTTGAGGCCAGCCTGGTCTACCTAGCAAGTTCAAGGCCAGCCAAGGCTACAAGGCTATTCTATCTCAAACAAAACACCAAGAAACAAAGAGGGTAATCACATACTTTCTTAAAGAACTCAGCACGCAATAGGGTGTGTATGTGTAGAAAATATGTTAAAGGCCACTAGAATGTAATTGCCACGGTGTTTGAGATATTCTCAGGCTTAGTTGTCTCACATGAGCAATCCAATTATGTTTGGTATCTCAGGATCTGTCATTGAGGAAGCATAAGGTAGGTTAGTACAGTAAGGACATTGAAGCAGTTGGTGTTGCTGGTACAGAGTGGCCTTTATAAACCAAAGAGACATACATGTCTAGGCTAGTAGCATCAGAGAAAGGTGAAATTGACATAACAATCCTAAATGGTGCTAAATGGTCAATGTGGCTACTTCTAACTTGAAAATAATAGCCACATTGACCATTTAGCACCATTTAGGATTGTTTTAAAGAATTAAAAGTTTTATGTTCATGTTGTTTCAGTATAAATTAAGCAAAAATCAAGAAGTCAGAACTTTGAAATTTATGCATGAGATTTTAATTTTGTAAAATTCATGTATGAATTAGATGGAGAGCCAGGATGAATTTTCGATGAGTGTTTTCATGTGTTCTCATTCTCATATGCAATTTAAGATGAAGCATTTTAGGTCCAGAAAGCTGAAGCCTCTTGTGCAAGGTCGTCTGACTCCAAATTAATGTCATTTTTTGCATAATTTTCTTTGAATCTCTTTGAATTAGAATGCTACTTTTTGTTTTCTTTTTTTTTTTTTCTGTTGTCTTGAGAGAGTCTCAGTCTGTAGTTCAGGCTCACCTTGAACTCAGAATCCTCTGCATTAGTCTCTTGAGTGTTGGGAAGACAGGCATGTGCCACGGTAACAGCCTGGACTGTTACTCTGCAGAACTTCAAATCAACAGTTATCATAACAGATGAGCTGTATGAATAATAGTATGAGTACTGAGAATGTCTTCAGGACATTCTTGCCCACTTTCCTAATTTACCATTCCTCCTCTTCTCTCCTTCATCTTTTCCACCCTGCTCCCTCTCATTCACAGATGTTGCAATTGCTGCTCCATATGGGGGTGAAGATAAAAAGGGACTTGTTTATATCTTCAATGGAAGATCTACAGGCTTGAATTCAGTGCCATCTCAAATCCTTGAGGGTCAGTGGGCTGCTCAGAGCATGCCCCCAAGCTTTGGCTATTCAATGAAGGGAGCAACAGATGTAGACAGAAATGGATATCCAGGTACTCTTCTACAAATACACACAACTCTTGCTGTTTTCAATTGCCAAAATATTAGTTACTTTTTCTTGTTCATGGTTCCATTTGATGTTTAAATACTGATGAAGACTTTACTGTAATCAATAACAGGGTCAGGAAGAAAATAGCCTTGTTTGATGGGAGTGTACAGTATGAAAATGACACTTTAACTTATTGTCTTAAAACTTAAAATATTAGAAAACATTTTTTAGAAGCAATAAACAAAAGCCAAACATTCCAAGTTTTAAAAATGGCATCCATTGCTTTTGTTTTTAAGGATATAATGTTTTTATGAACTGGAATAATAATTGGTGTGTGTGTGTGTGTGTGTATGCATGTGCATTAGTACACCTGTGTATGGAGGCCAGAGTCATGTCTAGTGTTTTTCTCAGTCACCTTGTATTTTGAGACAGGGTCCATCACTGGAGCTCATAAATTTGCCTAGCTGGTTGAATAAAGCCTAGGGATCATCCTCTCTCTTTCCCTAGCCCCCTGCTAGGATTACAGGTACATAGCACCATACCTGGCTTAGTTATTGGGGCATGCAAATGTAAGTCCTCATGCTTTGTGCAGTAAGCACTTTACTCATGGAGCCATCTGCCTAGCCTGAACCAATGACTCTGCTTAAAAAAGCAAAAAAAAAAAAAAAGTACCATTTCACTGAATTTTCCCAATAACAATTGTGCAGAATGTAAGTTAAATTAGACCAAAATAAGGCCATTTTGTGGATATGAAAAGTAACTGAAAAAGGTAACTTGTCTAAGGTTTCCCACTGAGTTAATCTGTTAGAGTGAGACCAGCAGTTTAGACTCTTACAGCTTTTGAATATTATAATGGCTTTAGCATCAAAGTGGATCCTTTCTTTACATGCATATAATTTAGAGCACCTAGATGACCTTTCTTGTTGAAATAGCTAATCTGGGTTCTGTGTACAAGCTCAGTGATGTGCTTCTAGAAATAAGACGTGCAGTTTATCTTAAATTGGCATTATTTCAAAGCTTTGTTGTGAATACAATATGTTCATTATGGAGCTTAATATAGCAAAATGCGTCTCCCCCCACTCCCCGATCTATTTATTTGAGGCACAGTTTTGTTATACCACCTGGCTGTCCTGGAACCCACGATCTTCCTGTCTTTGCCTTTGAGTGGCTATGATTCCAGGTGTGCAGCACCATGCCCAGATCATTCATATATATATGCATATACATACATATACATATATGTATATATATATAAATATATATTATATGCATATATATATAAATATGTAATATATAGATTTTTTATTATTTTATGTGTATGGGTGTTTTGCTTGCATATATGTTTGTGCATCATGTGTTTAGTGCCTTCAGAAGTCAGAAGAGGGTGTTGCATCCCCTGGAACTGGAGTTACAGACAGTTGTGAATTACCAAGTAGATGCTGGGAACTGAACCTGGGATCAGCAGGAAGAGCAGCCAGTGCTCTTAACTGTGGAGCCATCTCTCTAGTCCTATATGTATATATTTTAATTTAACAAAATAGTATCATCAAAAAAAATTTATTCTAAAACATGAATTTCATGTTTTCTATTCTAACAAATAATTGTGTCTTATTTTACCTTATATTTTGTTATTTATATATCTATAGATATAATTTTGTTGTATGCTTCTAAATATTTCCTTCAGACAAAATTCTGTATTTGTTCTTTCAAGGGCATGCAGTGTGTGTGTGTGTGTGTGTGTGTGTGTGTGTCTGTGTGTGTGTATGTGTCTGTGTGTGTCTGTGTGTGTCTGTTGGGTACATGAGGAGGTTAGAGGGTGTTAGTGGAGGTCAGATTGTTACCTGGTGGATTACTGCCTTTCCACCTTATTTGAGACAGGGTCTATATGCTGCAGCATGACTGGCCTGGGAGTTTCAGGAGTTTCTGTCATCTTCTAGCAGGGCACATTGGGAATATAGACACTTGTACTACTGTGTCCAGCTTTTACCTGGGTTCTGATAATCTGAATTCAGGCCACCAGCTTTGCCTGCAAGCACTTTTACCTAGTGAACCATTTTCCCAGCCACAAGAAGCATGCCCTTTTTTGAGGCCATTAATATACATTGCCAAATTGCAATTTTATTTTCTCCACAGAATGGCTTTTGTGAACTTTTTGCTCAATATCAGTAAACAAGTGCTTATTTTCCCATACTTGTTCTTATTTTATACTAATTTTGTCTATATAATATGTGAGTAATAATTATGTTTCCATGGGTAGTTTTGGGGTATTAGTGAGGATAAGTATTTTTATGTATTGCATTTTTACTTCCATAAGTACTTAAAGTATCTTTCTACTTGTTTGAAGTATTTTTGCCTTTTCACTAATTTATTTTTTAAAGTTTGTCCAGTACCTCTTATATTTTCTCAAATTCGCATTTAAGGTATATAGAAATTTTAGATTTTCATGAAATCCAATCTCTCTGTCTTTATGTTTTATTTTTCTGTGCTGAGAGAGCTTTCTCAATTTAGCTTGGGTATAATGTGGAGTAGAACTCTGATTAATTTTATCCAAATTGTAAACCGGTTTTACATAAAAAAAATGTATTTTATTCTTGCTGCTTTGAATTCCATCTGCTCTCATATGTACAATATATGTTTGTTTGGCTTGGATTTGGTTTTGAAATAAGAGACAAAGAAAAAAGAAATTACAAACTGGACAGGCATCTATAAAGGTATCTCCTTTGGAGGTACATTATTTTGAGGACATATGCTTCCTTATTGTTTTGTTCTTTGTACTAAACACCCATTAAAAAGATTACTTAAATTTTTTAAAATAATAATAATAATAGAGATTTATTTTATGTATATGGGTGTTTGCCTACATGTATGTTTATGCACCATGTTTGTGCAGTGCTCACAGAGGCCAAAAGAGGGCACCAAATCCCCTGGAACTGGAGTTACAGATGATTGTGAGCCACAGAGTAGGTGCTGGGAATAGAACCTTCCTACTCTGAAAGCCTCTGGAAGAGCAACCAGTACTCTGAATCACCAAGCCATCTCTAGGCATTAAAAATATTCTTGTCTACCTGAGAGTCTAGTTGATGATGAGAGTTTATTCACCATTTTGAAATAGTATTGCCTTGTGCATAGTATCTTAAAATTTACTGGCTTTGAGAATAAAACCCAAGAGCATTAAACATGTCATAGAATAATGCATATTTTAAAAATCATTTCTATTATTAACATGTTTTTCACTCTTTCAAGACTTAGTTGTAGGAGCTTTTGGTGTGGATCGTGCTGTCTTATACAGGTATGTTCCATATTCTTTAACCCAGGAATATTCTGAATTATTTGAATTTTTTTTTTTTTAGTTAAATGCTCGTTTGAATTTCAGTCTAATTTTCTTGAATTAATGATAAAGCTATTTGTTCTATTCAAGATTTGCTACAAATAGTATGCATTCAAGGAAGTCTCAAAGAACAGAAAGCTGTAATTTAAAAAATATATATTTTTAGAAAAATATTCAGATTTTTTTCCTCATTAGCTTTTAAATTTTGTTGGAAGATATTCTCCTGCACTTCTAGCTACTTTTCAAAAATGCATGAATCATAACTGGGGTGTGTCTTTGCCTTGTGAACACAAAGCACGGGGCTCTATTGTTTGACCTCCACAAAAATGAATTTAAGGTGTAGAGGTTTACATTTTCATAGAAGAGTACTTGCGCCTCAGTGTTAAGTGACAGTAAAGGTGGAATGTCATAAGTATCAAAATTCATTTATTTAAACTAGAGCATGGTGTATAAATTTTCATTTTTCGGCTGTATCCATGCTCAGTTCTTCTGCCTCAGAACACCAGCTCTCTTCTTCAATAGGCTGAGGTTCTGCACTGTTAAGGGCTGAACTTGGCACTGTGATTCATCTTCTTCATCATATTCGTGGAGAATATAAACTTACAGATTTCTAGAGTTTATCATTTGAAGCAGCTTCATTGACCTGATCCCACTGTTTTTTAATATAAAACTTAGAGTTGTGCATCTGAATGTTGGAGAACTGTATTTATAGGTTGATATCCCTTATTCAAAATGTTGGAGACCAGAAGTGTTACAGATTTTGGAATTTTATGGGTTTTCAAGTATTTGCAGAGACTTGCCAGTTAAGCATTTCTAGTCTAAAACTCCATAACTTGAAATAGTCCAAAACCTTTTTGAGCATCTTGTTGGTATTCAAAATGTTGAAGGTTTGAAAATCTGTAGTATTTCAGAGTTTGGATTTTCAGGATATAGTGATACTCGGTATATCCTTTAGTTTTAAAAAATATTGTTAATAAAGAAACACTTGCATGAAGTAGATATTCAAGTAATTGAAAGAATGAACATGGGCTGGAGAGATGGCTCAGCAGTTAAGGATACAGCTCACAGCATGTATTGCTCTTGCAGAGGACCCAAGTTCAGTTCCTCGAACCTATGTTAGGCAGCTTACAATGGCCTGTAACTCCACCTCCATACCATCTGATGTCATTTTCTGGCCTCTGCAGGCACCTGCGCTCATGTGCACATCCCACCCCCATACACATAATTAAAATAATAAAAACAAAGATTTAAAAAGAGCATACAGTAAACATGTGTATGTCATACTGTAAATAATTCTACTCACTAAGATGTCTGCCTTTAAGTGTGATCTGTAAGCACTCTGCCCGTGTTGCAGGAACTTTTCCCTTCTCCTATTCATATCTTACAGACTGTGCCTGTCAGCACAGGTAGATTTATGGCACTCAGATTCCTCACTGTGCTTTCTAGTCAGCTGGATGTCCTACCGCTAGTCATAGTTGCACTTTATCGTACTGAATTCAGATAGGCTGACTAATTGTCTCATTTGCCTGAAATTGAGCAACTGCCAAGATGCAGGACTGAATTAGGTCAATTGTGGGCAAAATGAGACAGTCATCTTTTGTTTACTTTTAGGCTAGTCTGATTGTTGTTGTGTCTACCAACAATAATGGGCATTGAACTGCATCTGTTGTGAATGAGAAATTAAAACCAATCTATTTTTAAATAACATTTTCTTTCTTTCTTTTTCCTTCTCCTTTCTCCCTCCCTCCTTCCCTCCCTTCCTTTTTTTTTTTTTTTTTTAATTTAAAACTAGAGCCAGACCTGTTGTCACAGTAAATGCTGGCCTTGAAGTATACCCTAGCATTTTAAATCAAGACAATAAAATCTGTCCATTGCCTGGAACAGCTCTCAAAGTTTCCTGGTAAGGATCCTTGTTTAGTAGTAATTGTTAGTAAGATTAATAGTTCAGTCATTGTAAGAGCAACGCATAGTTAAGGTGGCAAGACAAAAATATCACTAAAGCAGTTTCTATGAATGCAGTCTATCTCAATGTCATAGTAGATTGTAGAAGTCAAGTTTCACAGAAGCTGTCTAGAAGGTTCCAGAAATAGTTTGTAAGCTAATATAAGGATAATTTTAATGTTTATGTATGAATAAAAATATAGTCAAAATAAGAAAAAGATAAGCAGATCTAAAGCATTTTAACTTAATTTTAAACAGGGTTTTCTGAAAATTTAACTTTATAGAAGGATATTTTTTTTTCTCAAACTTAATATCTGTGAATGTTACAAAACTATTTTTTTCTAATATTTTGTTTTTGATTGTTATACAACACACACACACACACACACACACACCTTGTTTAAAATCCAGTTTCTGAATTCTCTGTAACATAATTTTTTGTCTTACATATGAAATTTTCTTGAATTTTGCAATATTTTTATTTAACTGTATTAGTTATCTTTTATTTAAATCAATTCATGTTATTTTAAAAACTTTAAAAATACAGATTTTTATATATATCAAATTAACTAACAAAAAGTCTTGACTTGTGTATATTGAGAGCCATTAAGAAGAACCTGCTCTGAGGAACTCTCTTCTTGGTCCTTACATAAAACAGTGAGATAAAATTAGTGAGACACATGAGTAAATAGGAGAAATTTATTTGAAAGAGTTTGAGAAGGGCATTTTCCTGGCTTTTTAAAATTATTACTATAAACACTGAACGTTTGCAATTTTTATTTCTCCTTGGATCACATTAAATAATATGTAACACTAGCCCTTTGTTTTATTGGTTGGCAAACAGTTGTTAAGGCTGTAGCTTTCATTCGTACTGTTCTCTGCTTTAATCTTTCCTGTGAGTGTTGAATAAGTGTCGTTCATTTAGTCAAAATTGGAAGGTTTCATGGTATACATAGAGCCATGTATGCAGATGCAACACCTTTATAAGAGCCCCCAGGCTCTTACAATTGTACAGAATGACAAATACATTTTACATCATCTTTCAGTGAATAAGAGATAGTGTCTCAAAAAATAAGACAGAGAATGATAGAAAGATACCCTAAGTGGACTTCTGACCTCTACATGTGTACATAGGAGAGTTCCTCCTTGCATGTATACATACACGTACATACAAACAGAAACACAACAGACACTTAACATGTAAATAAGTAAATAAATAGAGGAGTATTAAGACATGAAGGAGGATGAAAGTTTTTTTGTGATGTGGGCTCAGTACCACCAGTTTTCTGTACCTGTATTTGTCAGTTCCACCGACTGTGGTTAGAAATAAAAGTTGCATCTGTTCTGAATATGTGCAAACTTCTTGTTGTTCCCTGAAAATGCAAAGTGGCAGGTATTCACATAGTATTTACATTGTATTAACTATTATAACTTGATCATCCACTTAATCTGTGGATGATTTAAAGTTGGCAGATGTCAGCTGTATGCACAGCAACACCATTTTATATCAGCTAGCAGAATCCACTGATTTGGTATCTGGGAGCTGATTCCTAGAACCAGTCCCTTCCCACCACCAAGGGATAACTATATTAGAAATGTGAGATTTGGGTGGTATTCAATACTATAACTAACCTAGATCATAGAATTTACATTTTGAAAACATTTTGTTCTTACAGCTTTAATGTCAGGTTCTGCTTAAAGGCGGATGGCAAAGGAACACTTCCGATGAAGCTCAGTGAGTAACTTGTGCAGAATCAGTGTGCTAATGGTGCAGGTACAGAGCGTGTGTTGAGGGCAAGCATGCCTTTACTCAAGTGGTTGTTATTATCATTTTACTATGGATGTTTATGTTTGAAGACATTTAAGATATATAACTATACATAATTACTTTCTTTGGAAGCTGCTAGGCCAGTTCAGATGTAGTACATTTGTTACTAGACACTGTGAGCACAGGAATGGCAAATATGCAGCCTTTAGAAAGCTGAGTGGTTAATGGTGTGAGGTAAATGAGGTCTTGGGGAGGACATGTCATTGTTTATGAGTCTGTGCTCTGCTGAGAACTGGGGAAGGCCTTAGCCTTCCTTAGAGAGGGAGAAAAGTTTGTGTTACTACATTTAGTCTGCGGAGCCGACTCTGTTCCTTCTTGCTTAAAATGATTGATGTGGTCCTGAGAGCAAGGTTTGCCAGTTGTGTGGATAGTCATTTCCACTAGTGAGCAGTGGTAGCGTGAGAGGAGCCGGCTGCTCTCAGTGTGAATGTGCAGAGGACGGCAAGCAGGACCTCACTGGAAGAGACCTCAAGAAAATGAGAGAGCAGGGGGATGTTCCTGGGACTGTTTCACACCCGGAAATGGCAAGCCTGAAAGCCTGTGGTGGAGGGAGCTCACTGTATTTGAGAAGCTGCAAGGAGAGGTCAAAGTACCTGTGAAGACCAGAAAGGGATACTCCAGCATTTGAAATTAATCATTTAAAGAATTTTACAGAGAGACTTGAGGTTTTAAAAAGTTGCACTATAAATTCCTTTTAAGAAACTGTTTAAAGAAATGAGTATTAGAAGGCAGTAATTATAACAATTGCATCTGTATTCATTTTAAAAGAGGACTAGGTTCTCTTTGGTCACATGCTTCAGGAGGGACATATTTACTTGTCAATTTAAGGGGCAGCTTCAGTGGAAACACTGTTGTAAGATATAAAAGGTTTATAGTACTCAATCTACTTATATGGATACATACTAATCAATGCTTACCAAAATTGGCAAGATTGTTGTTATTGGATTAATAGTAGAAGCTGTGTGTGTAGATGTGCCTATGTGTATCGTGAAGGGGATGGAACCCAGGGTCTCATCATGCTTTCTGGGCAGGCACTCCACTACCAGTTTGCATCTCTCACTCAGTGGTAAAAGTCTTAACTTTCTTCTGTTTCATCCTTGGACATCCTTCCCTTAGTTTAAATTAAAAGCCATTTTTCCCCCCTCTGATCACTTGGTTTCATTATAATTACATATGACATTTTTGAGGGACAATTGAACTGTCTAGTTATTATTTTCTGAAATTAATTTGTTGCAGTCTCACTACAGTGTTTAAGGATTTTAATGAATTTTGAAGTAAGTTACTTTTCAGAAATGAGTATCTCTGCTTTATAGGAAAACTGCTTTATAGGATAGTGACCTGCCCACAAGGAATGTGTTGGTTATAAATGCTTTGGTTTGTATAGACTTCCAGGTGGAGCTTCTTTTGGATAAACTCAAGCAAAAGGGAGCAATCCGACGAGCACTGTTTCTCCATAACAGGTCCCCGGGGCACTCCAAGAACATGACTGTTTTCAGGGGGGGACAGATGCAGTGCGAGGAGCTAGTTGCCTATTTGCGGGTAAGAGACACTTTCTATGCATTATCTTTTCCTTGTAGGTTTTTTCTCTTTCATGTATATGGTTTTTACTTTCTATAAATTGGTGTTTAGCCAAAATGAAAAGCTCAGAGAAATACACCTGAGAAAATAGTTTTATTCAGTGTCGGAGCTAACAGTAAAGATTAACAGTTTACTCCTGTTGGGTAGATGTTCCAAGAGGCCTGTCCACTACAGTATTACTGAATGAGTCACGAGAAAACCTAGTTCTTTTTCCTTTCTTTTTTGTTTTTTTGAGACCAGGCTGGCCTCAAACTTATAGAGATCTTCCTGCCTCTGTCTCAAGTGCTGGGATTAAAGGCATGCTCTACCATCATCCTGCAACTTCTTAAATATTGCTGGACTCTCAAATCTATAAAACTCTCCAGTGTCCAAAAAGCATGCAATCAGCTAAAAATCCCCAGTGACTAAATTTAAAATCTGAATTGTAAACTAATGTGTGAGTCTAGTTTGAGGCAACAGATGGAGCCTGGTGCAGGGATGGGTTTGATTGTAGGTATTGGCCTGGGATTGAGATTTACCTGGGGCCTTCTATGTTTGAAATGATCTTTGCCTGACACTGAGGGGCTCCTGGCACAGAGATACACCTTTGCATGGCCTTTGCATGGGAGGAGTCCAGTGTGGGAACCAGGTGAAGTTCAATCAAGTAGGAATTCATTTATCCATTTATTTACTTATTCTTTATGATTGTTTTACTTTGCATGTATGTGTATGCACCTGGTGCCTGTGGAAGCCAGAGAGGACACTAAGTCTTCTTGAACTGTAGTTACATATACCTGTGAGCTGTCCTGTGGGTAGTTGGAACTGAATATGGGTCTTCTGTATGAGCAGTAAGTGCTCTTTAGTGAGCCATTTCTCCAGCCCTTTGGGATACATTTTAGAAAAAGAAAAACAACCCCAAACCCTCACACTTCATGGTCAGGAAGCAAAGGGAGAAAAAAGAAGCAGCTATTATTCATTCAAAGGAATAACCCAAATATTAAGACCTTCTATTAGGCTTACTTAAAGAAAATGTGTATGGGTTTGTACATGTGGCTGACTGTGTACATGTATATGCCTGGTACCCATGGTGGTCAGCAGAAGGTAACAACACCCTTAGAACTGGAGTTACAGGTGATTGTGAACTGTCATGTGGATTCTGGGATTTGAACCCTGGTCCTCTGGAAGAGGAGCCAGTGTGTCTAACTGCAGAGCCATCTCTCCAGCTCCAGGTTTACTTCTGAAAGCTTCTGTTACCTCCTAGTTCCACTGTGCTGGAGATCAACCTTTACCACATAGACCTGTGGTAGATATTTAAGATCCAAATGACTTTAAAAACCAGTAATAATAATAAATTGAAAATTTGATTTTCTGGAAAAACATAGAAAATGTCATTTTAGGTGAAAGTGATTATAATGAAGATTAATTTAAGCCAAATTATCTTGAAAATGCTATATATCACAATGGACTATCATAGAAGTTGAATCTAGGGAAAATGTATGTATATTTTAAGTGCTATTTAATTTAGATGAAATGCTTAACAAATTAAAAATGAAAAAAAAATGAACAAACACCTACATAAAATTTGAAATTGAAAAGGGATAGATAAATTTGAGACTTTTTAAAGAGTTTCTTGAATAACCACATACCAATGTATAGGGACACTTGGATTAAAAAAAGAAAAATTCTTAGACACACGTCATACGCCTACCATAAGAAGTTATGTTAGGTCTGATGTTCCTATAACTATTTTTAAAGTGGAACAGTCATTGAAAATGCGTTTTGGGCTCTGATTGTTTTGAGACAGTGTCTCTGTCTTGTGGGTTGGCCTTGAACGTGTAGTGGAGGATGACCTTGAATTTATGATCTTCCTGCTTCCACATCCCCCAAGTGCCCATAAAAAAAAAAATCTTTACACAAAGGAACATAAGGCCTAGATGATTTTTTTTTTAGTGAGCCATTTCTGATAGTAAACAAACTTCAAGAGACTAGTAAAACTGGAAATTTTCTAATGTTCTTCTATGAAGTTAGACATATGAAAGTCACCAAATCAATAAGTAGACCAAGGTGAACTCATTCTAAGAACTAGCATTAAGAATTTAGAAGAGAAATGTACTATATGAATAAAGAAGGAAAAACATGACCATCTTAGCTACAAAAAACTACCTCTGGTCTGATGAATCACTTAAGATTTAAGAGACAGGAGAGGCAAGTATCTTAAGTCATGAATGTGAACAAATCTAAATATGAATGTAACTGAAGGGAGGGAAAGGTTGGATGGGAAAGGAGGAAGCTGAGTAACTTAAAGCCACATCAGTATTGTTCTAGTTACTATGTTGGGTGGTTGCGTGAGTGCTCCTTTTACCATGCTGACGTACAATAACAACCCCACTTTAACGAAGACAAGAAAGTAATTTATCCTGGGAATGCCCTGGAAGCCTCCTCCCCTGAAGCACAGAGTCTAGGCTGGGTTTTGTGACTCTTTATAGACATAGAACAAAGGGAGTTTGGTGGGTCATCAGGTAGGTGGGCTAAAAAAGACAGTGGAGTCTCTCCTGTAGGATTCGGATATCATCTTAAACAAGGAGAGGGATCTTACAGGATTCAGATATTAATTTCATTTTTCGGTTGTTGGAGGTTAGAGATCCACTGGGCTCACTGATGGATTAAAATAGTTTCATTTAGCAATGACAAAAGTAAGTCAGATGCAGCTAAAAGTTATTTTAAAAGACTAATGCCTCAGGACTCTGGCACTATTATCCACAATAGGTAGAGGCCAGTTGTTGGAAGGCTATAGGTACATGCAGTTTCTTCAGAGAACTCTGGTCCACAATTCTCATTCCTCATAGGTTTGTTTGTTTGTTTTTTTTTTTTTTTTTTGCAAGTCAGATTTTACATTATAAAATAAAACTTGATGAATAAGAGTTTTACTTTATGCTTAACTACAGTTACCACAATTTTTGTCATTAGAATTGAAAGTTCTAGGGATGAATTCAGCTAGCTTTGTGGTTTCTCTGGTTGTAGATTTCTCCAAATAGTTTAGGATGATGTCATCTTTAACTTAAAGCCCTCTTGTTTCAGGATGAATCTGAATTTAGAGACAAACTCACTCCCATTACTATTTTTATGGAGTACCGGTTAGACCACAGAACGGCTGCCGATGCAACAGGCTTGCAACCCATTCTGAACCAGTTCACTCCCGCCAATGTCAGCCGGCAGGTAATGCATGTCCCAATTTATTTCTTACCTTGCCCTTTGATATTCTGTTAAGAATATCAGTTTACAAACAAAATTACAGTTTGTGCTCTTAAATACCACAAGGGATTATTTTTTATGGTGTTGGTAGACGTTTTATTAAAGAGACCAGAGGCGAAATAATCTGAATATTTAGGTCTGAGATCTTTAAGCCGGTTAGTTATATGCACTGAAAGACAGGGCCACATTTTACATACATAATAATAAGTGATCCAAGGAAAATTACAAAATGCCGGTTTATTTACATGCAGTTGTAGGACTTAGTAAACATCTACAATGCCTCTTTTATCTTGGGTGTACATTTTGTGTTTAAAAATGTTTATATGCGTTTTTCTGTATATATAGTATATAAATCATTGCTGAGTCCAGTGCAGCTTGGTCCTGGAAACCTAACTGGTGGTGGTAGGGGATGAAAGACAGACAAGTGTACATGTACAGAAAAGCTGGGGTCAGGTGGGTATGTGTGTTCTGATGGAGTAGTGCCAAACCACACAGCAACTGGGAACCTCAGCGTGCTTGTTATGCATGGCAGGGGACGGGGTAGCTAATCTCTTAGGAGGTCTCTGTAGGTGAGCAGTGTCAGGCTGTAAACATCTGGGAGAAGGAATCTGCAGTTGTGAGTCTTTGTACACACTGCAATATATGTACTGAGACTAGAGGAAGGCTTTGCCAGTTTGGAGCCTGACCTATGTGGGGAAGGCTTGCCATTCCTTTAGGTCTGAGGCCCTGGATCCCTGATAAAGCTGTGCCATGTCGAACAATACACGCTCACTCAGTGCTTCATCTGCTGGCTTATTCACTCACTCAATCCTACAAGTAATTTCCATAAAGCAACACACAATTTTACGGTTTGGTAAATTTAAAGGGTTAAAAAAAAAACCTTTTGCAAAACGTCTGTATTTAAATGTTGTTATTATTTCCTCTCTTCCCTGTATTTTATTACATGTCCATATGGCTAGGTTAATACTGCTCTCTCACAGAATTCATTAACATCTGTCTGTGCTGTCGTTTCTTCTTAGGCCTCCTTTCTAAGATCTCATGAGCAGCTCTTATTTGTGGGGGCGTAATTTGAGAATTGAAATTCAAATGGAAATATCTCTAAAAGTTTATTTGTGATTTGTAGATTTTAACAACTATTATGTTTCTTTTTGTACGCTGATAATTTATATATGCCATTATTTACTTTTCATTAGTGAAGGACTTGTGAACATAGTCCTGTATTCATAGTGTTATTTGGGCGGATGGATGTTGTACCAATGGTTAATTTAATATCTGAGTTTCTCAGAATCTGTCCTTTAATGTGATACTATCTTTAAAAATAGCTCTTTACCTGGGCCATTATAGTATGTGTTTTGATATATGGGCTGTAATTATTTTTTCTTCATAGTTTTAGAATTATTTTGGAAACCTTTATCATTATTGCTACTATATTTTTTTTTGAGCTAAATTCTCACTAAAATAGCAACAAACAAACCAAGAATGACTTTACCCTTATTTTCCTTTTTTTCCTTTTTATGTTTCTTTAATAAATCCTCCCAAGGCTCTCTGCATCCGTGCAGTCTTTCTCTTTCGAGGCTTTGTCCACATTGTTCTGCGTGACTCTCTTGCCCGATCCAGAATAAACAAGTTTAGACTCTTGCTATTTTCTTCCAGTTTACTATTGTAATGCTTCTGGGGTTGGTTGTTTGTTTTTAATTGGCTTTGTTTCTCTTTTTCATTTCTTTGCCAGTTTTGTACATGCTGGACTTATTTTGGTCTCTCTCTGCTTAATGTTTGCATCCAGCTTCTGTAGCAGAGGCCACTGTCTTAGTGAGGAACTCTTACAAGGGAGTTTATTTGTCCCAGTTCATATTAGTTTACCCAGGAGCACAGTTAAGTGAACCCCTTTTTGATGCAAGACTTTATTCTAAAATGTTAACTGCTAATGTAATATATACAAAATTCTAAGTAAATATATTTAATCCTATTTACTTATTTTTTCTTCTTGAAGAAAAAATACCTACAATGACATGTTTAAAGATGAGTGGACAGGATTCCTTTGCCACCAGTTTTACAGACAAGTTAATAACTGCATATTAGTACATATTATGATCACACACACACACACACACACACACACAAAAATGGTAGGAGAGGCTTTGTAGATGCAACCTGTACTGACATTTGTGTGTGTGTATAGAAAATACTAAAATGTTTTTCTTCTAGGCTCATATTCTACTTGACTGTGGGGAAGACAATGTCTGTAAACCTAAACTTGAAGTTTCTGTAGATAGGTAAGTTTTACTCCCAAATAATAAATATAAAATATAAGAAATTTAAATGGAAAAACACATTTTTTTCCTATTCAAAATGCTTATGTTTTTAAGGAGAATTACTTACAGTAAAGGATAATTCAGAATATTCTTCACAATAAATCAGTTAATCTTGTGGTTAAAAAATACCCACTGTGTTTTTACTAAATGCCAGCTTGGCAGATTTATGACCATTGGCCTTGGGCATGCCACTAGTCCTACTAATTGCTTTGATATGCTCATTGTGGACATGCTCTGCACTGAGGAATGTCCTTACCACGTGATATGACACAGGGAAGACTGTACCGAGAATTGTGATGAAAGAGTAATTCATATTTAAGCAAGAAAATCAAGGAATTAGAAGTCCATGCACAGATATAACGTGACTTTGGTAAACATGTAGACAGCGGTGGTGTGTGACTAGCATCAGTATTTGGTCTCACAGAGAGGAGCATTCAATTTTCACCCAGTGTGCTATTTTCTGTTTTCTATTGGGCTATGGAGAAGCCTTGAACTATCCCATGACAGTTGAGGATGTCAGCACTGTGACTTATCTCTTGAACAGTCACATGCTCCCCATGTAGTCTTTGTTCACTGTTGAATTTGAATTAACTTCCAGTGATCAAAAGAAGATCTATATCGGGGATGACAACCCCCTGACACTGACTGTGAAGGCGCAGAATCAAGGAGAAGGGGCCTACGAAGCTGAGCTCATAGTATCAATCCCACCGCAGGCTGATTTCATCGGGGTTGTCCGAAACAATGAAGTAAGCAACCTGCTTCTTTGAAAATCACAGCACATCCCAAGTCTTATTAACATTAATGAGGTAGTTCCTAATTGGTGAAGCCCAAACCTAGCCATTCTAAGACTAAATTGCTAGACAATAGAGAGCGTATCTTACATAATTCCTTACAAGACTAATACTTTGCATAACATTGATATTATGCAGTGGAAGTACTAGGTTTGCCAGCCAAGCGTCTGAAAAATGAGGTCAGCTAGATAGTCTCTAAGCCTGCCCATCACATAACTAGGCAAAGGCACTAGAAGCTGAGTCCTCCAGGGATCTTTCCATTTGCATGCAGCAGTTGTCCACAGCTCTGGCTTCTTTTTCTATTTGCTCAAATAGATTTGTTTGCTTCGTAAAACCAGGAATTTAAATATCTATGTGGTACTGGGGTGGGGAATTTGTAGTATTTAGCTTCTGCTTTTTTTTTGGCATACTATTAATTTTCTTTTCACATTTTCCCAAGCCCACTCCTCTTTATTTTATTTTATTTTTTTGTCTATCAAAGGCCTTAGCAAGACTTTCCTGTGCATTTAAGACAGAAAACCAAACTCGGCAGGTGGTGTGTGACCTTGGAAACCCAATGAAGGCTGGAACTCAAGTAAGGCATTTTAATTGAATGGATTTTTCTCCCTATAAATAGAATACTATATTTTTCCCCTCTGTGTTTGTTTATAGTAATTTCAAAATAAATTGGGTTTTTCTTTATTATTGTTGTTTGTTTTTTGTGTGAGTGCTAAGGACTTAGCTCAGAACCTTGCATATGCTTAGAAAATGTAGCTCAGCCTGACTGCTAAACTACATACTTAGCCCTGTTTTGTTTGCTTGGATCTTATATGTAAGCACAGCCTGGCCACAAACTCAAGTTCTTCCTGCCTTTACCCTCTAAGTGCTGTGATTATAGTGGTAGTTTGTATCACCATGGCAGCTCTAAGTAACATATTTATTTATTTACTTACTTTTTTGTTCTTAAGTTGTGTGTGTATGGGCGGGGGAGTTGTATCTTCATATGCATGATATATGCTACCACACACTATGTGAAGGTCAGAGGGCAACTTTTGGGAGTTGATTCTCTCCTTCCACCATGTAGCACCTGGGAACTGAACTGAGGTCATCAGGTTTGGTAACAGGTACCTTTACCCACTGAGCCATTTCACTTTCCCTCAAAATAGTATCTTTAAATTAGTTTTGATTTAGAGTCTATTTTCAGAGTTCTGTTTAGTTTAACTAGAATACTAACATAATAGGTGGAGCTGTAAACTCTTCCATAAATTTCTCTCCACCCTGCCTAAGCTGTGGTAAATAGATGAAAACATTATTTAACCTATGGACTAAAATCAAAATTTTAGTATTTTGAGTCAGGGTGTCTACAGATCCTTAAAAGCCACCTTGACAAATACCAAGGCCTGTCACTCTTAGGTGAGGTGGTGTTATCTCATTAATTTGAAGCCTTACATTGTAGGAGCAACCTAGCTGGATCAGGCTCCCCTTTGGATGGTGAGCAGGGGAGCTTTGGAACATGAACCCCAATGCCCAGGCAGCCTCTTCCCAAGTCCTCTAGAGAGGAGACAGCATTTGTATATCATTGGTATTAAAGAAAACATGGCTGTGCGTGTGTTGTTTTACAAGCAGACTCACTGAGTGGCACACCAATGTCAGTTATGTGCATTTAAGACAGAAAACTAAGCCCAAAAGATGGTGTGTGACCTTGGAAATCAAGTGAAGACTGGACCGTGGTGCTTCTCTATGTGTGTTTCCGTAGACAGTCATAATGCTGGCTAGATGTTCCCCAGGGAAGAGCTTTTTATTTTCTTATTCTCTCTGGTTTTCTAGCTCATAGCTCCTTTAGTTCCTAGTTTGTCTAAGTAGCCAACTCCAGACTTTGCAATGTGACTGTAGTCCCACAAAGATGTTATTTTTATATGTCATTTATGTGATCCCCAGGAAGCCTGCTATCTTATACCATTAGTTCAATTTTTTCTTAAAATTGATCAGTATTCTGCCTCAGGCCTTAGGATGTTAGGTGCTGGGGAAGGGGACTGTGAGAGATGTGAGAGAAGAAATTCTGCTTTTGGTCTGTTCTTATAAAACCTCCTGTGTTTCCTGTCTGGCTTATTGGCAACTCAAGTCAGCTGTCAGCTTCTTATGTAAGTCTTATACTCAATGGCAGTGCTTTAATTGGATCAACAAACATTGTAATTTTTAGAAAGACAATATCATGGGGGAGTATGATTATAATTAATGATGTTAAATAGCCTCTATTATGACCCCAGTGGAAAATCAGATTTAATTATTTTTGTTAACTTCTCTCATAAACTCATAAAAAGTATATTTTATTTTTATTTCTTTTAAAGTTTAGTTATATGAGTGCTCTATCTGCATGTCCACCTGCATGACAGAAGAGGGCATCGATCCCTTTATAGATGGTTGTGAGTCACCATGTGGTTGCTGGGAATTGGAACTCAGGACCTCTGGAAGAGCAGTCTGTGCTCTTAACTGCTGAGCCATCTCTCCATCTCCATAAACAGTATATTTTAGAATGCACTTTTTATTTGGTTATCAACTTGTAAGTTTCTAGTTTAATTAAGACACTGACTATCATCATTAACTTTCCTCTCTTCAGCTGCTTGCTGGCCTTCGTTTCAGTGTGCACCAACAATCAGAGATGGATACTTCTGTGAAATTTGAGTTGAAAATCCAAAGGTACAAAACAATATATTAGGATAAAATAAATATTTTTTTCTTATAAAATATATTGCATACTACCCTTTAAAGATGGAATAATGTAGATGAAAATTTCAGTACTGTATTATAGGATTCTTAAATCAGTATTTAATTATACAAATTATTTTTTGTCAATATGAGTTTATAAGACAAAATTAAACATTAAGAAATAAAACTTATCTTCATCTTTGAATTAAATGGTGATTAAAATAATCGCCTGATTGGTAGGGCTTCAGTTTCTATGCTGTTTTGAATCATTTAGTTTCAGTTCCCCAAGTTTTTCCTTTTATGGCTTTGATGATAAATGTGCCCAGTTTAGTCCTAAGCACGTTTTTTTCCTTTTCAGCTCTAATTCTTTTGACAATGTCAGCCCAGTTGTATCCTATAAAGTCGACCTTGCTGTTTGGGCTGCTGTTGAGATAAGAGGGTAAGCATGAATCTCAAGTTGAATCATTGTGATGACTTCTGATGTAGCTACTGGACCCTGACGACTTCTGGGCAGCCACTCCAGCCCAGCTTGTTTGCCACAGCAGTAGATTGTAGAGATAAGGCCCTGAATGTGTTCCAGAGGCCCGAATACCTTTCTGGTGGTTTTTTTTTTTTTTTTTTTTTTGAAAAGGCATGGTAACCACAATCTTAAAATAAAAACAAGTTGATTGAACTTTCATAGCAATTCTTACTGATCATCTGGTGCACACTGACTTAGCAACAGTAGATTTTATGCATCTGTTCATTCACAAGCTTTTCCTTTAAGGCTTTTAAAAATTCAGTCTGATTTTATCCATTGCAATATAGAGTACTTAGGAAAATGAACTGACTATGTTGTTTGATATTCATGGTAAGTTTTCTTTGGTCCTTCTTTAGAGTCTCAAGTCCTGACCATATCTTTCTTCCAATTCCAAATTGGGAATCCAAGGAAAACCCTGAGACTGAAGAAGATGTTGGGCCTGTTGTTCAGCACATCTATGAGGTTTGCAGCTACGGGAACTAATAGATAGCTAGTGAGGAGGAAGCAGCCAATCTTCTTTTAAAACCAATCCTATGTAATTTTTATGTGAGCATGTACCAGAACTAAGTTTGTAAGTTCACTTTAATAGACAAATATCTTTAAGTGTTTAAAGAAAGCAAAACCAACTATCTGAATAAAAGAAATACTCCTTGTGTATGCTCCAGAACATTTTGAAATTCTGACTAAAAACTGGAAGTGCCTGTAGTTGTCTGTATGAAGGCTATTAAGTCAGCATTCAGTAACTCTTTCCACCGTGGTTTTCTTTTACATTTTCATCCTGGTAGATCTTTCTGTACTTGAGAGGTAAATATTGTTTAACCTTTGTGTATAATGGTCATGTTTCAAGTCTAGTGGTGGCAACTGCGGATGGTCACATCTTGTTGTTGATATGATTTCTAGTGATAACATCATGGAAGGATTTTAGAATTGTAGAACTAATCTTTGTCTGAGGGGCTTACATTTTCTTTTCTTTATTAGCTGAGAAACAATGGTCCAAGTTCATTCAGCAAGGCGATCCTACATCTCCAGTGGCCATACAAATACAACAACAACACTTTGTTGTATATCCTTCATTATGACATTGATGGGCCAATGAACTGTACTGCAGATATGGAGATTAACCCTCTGAGAATTCAGGTAGTGTGCTTTAAAGCAGATCTTCATTGATGGCTTTTTAATCTTCTTTCTGAACAAATAATGAAATGCATGAAATGAAACAGAAACAACTATTTTAGTGTATGAACTCTGCAAAAGTATTTTAGTTTTTAACTATAGTACATGAGAAATTAGCTCGTTTATGTAATATAGGTAAGAATCAATTCTGTGAAATCCTAGGGAACCATGTGTTTATGAGTGTTCAGCAAGCCTTAAGAGTTATTCCTGACTGTGGCACACTGCATTTAGTTTATCAAATGTATAACATTGTATTTAAGGCTATTCTATAGTTGGAATTTCTTTTTAAATGTATTTATTTTTATTTTATGTACATTGGTGTTTGGTCCATGTGTCTGTGTGAGGGAATCGGATCCAACAGAGCTGGAGTTACACATAACTTACAGTTGTAAGCTGTTATGTGGGTGCTGGGAATTGAACCTGTGTGCCCTGGAAGAGCAGCCAGTGTTTTTAACCACTAAACCATCTCTCCAGCCCCTGTAGTTGGAATTTCTATCTTTAGAATAAGATATACAATTTTCCTCATGATTCTTCATTTATAGGGTCTAGGAAAATGTAATTTTTTAGGGTTTTATATATTTTTGGTGATAGTCATCTTTGCCCTAGAATATGTATTTATATAAGAATATTGCATCATATAGTCTAAGGAACGTTCAGAAAACAAATAAAAATAAGCCAAGCTTGATGACACATTCTTGTAATCCTGTAACAAGTTTGAGGCTATTTGGGATTACATTTTGTATTCAAGGCCAGTGTGGGCTCTATAGTAACACGTTTGAAAAACCCAACCAAATCAAACCCAAAACTCTTAAATGACACTCATCACAGACATGCTGTAGAATTTCAGGCTCTTTCAGTTTTGGTATCAGTTTCCCCTCTAGGGATGCCTGGGAAAAGCAATGGTTAGGAAAAGCTAATACTTTGTAGGGTACATTACAAGTTCGATCTTTTATTTTTTGTTTTTCCTGCTTACTGACTATTAAGTGGTAAATGTTCTGCCATGCTGTATTTTCAGACTGTATGGTAACACAATCTACGAATTCATGTCCAAATGTCAGTGTTTTCCTGTTGTCACTTATCCACTGTTTTAGAGTGCAATCTGTATCTCACCTTTGCAGACACCTGAAAAGAACGACTCAGAGGCTGGACAAGGAGAACGGAATCACCTCATCACCAAGCGGGATATCACCCTCAGTGAGGGAGATGTTCACACTTTGGTAAGTGCCATCTCACGTACGCAAAGGACAAGTATCCAAAAATACAGGAGCACAGGACAGAGGACAAACAACATCTCGGATGCAGCAGCAGCAGCACCTAAAAGATCTGCGTCCTCTTCGGTCCTTTTGCTCTTCTTATTCCGAGTTATGCTAACGCTGGCTCTCAACGGACCCATCTTAGAGATGGTTTTATAAAAACATTTTGTATTCTAACTTACTTTCTTGACTGTGCTCCTCTAGCTGAGATTTTTTTGATCTCTTTGACTGATTCAATGTCATGTTGTAGGAGGAGCCAGGAGGCCCAGTGATGAAAACGTACAAAGGGAATAATTAGTGATTTAACCTTAATGGAGTCAGGTTATTCAATGCTTGTACTATTAAAAAGAAATGTATTGTTTACCCTTTTCTTTTTCTTTTTTAATAAGCATATCTGAAACCAACACAGAAAAACTGGCAAATCCCCTTAACAATCACCATTTTCTTAAACCCGTTTTCTAAAATTACATTTTCGTTTGTGTGCATTTGTGTATTTGTGGCACACACAACTGTGGTATCCCTGTGGAGATCAGAGGACGACTTGCGGGAGTGATTTCTTTGCTTACAACTTTTACCCGCTAAGCTGTCTTGCCAGCACACAGCTACTGTTTTTATATAGCCGAGCTCTAGGGTCCTTTCACATCGCTTTCGAGACATCATTCTCTCCTGGTTCCATCTGCCTCCACTCCTCGGTCTCCATTTTCAGATCTTTAACCCCTACGTTGAACTTCAGGCTCTGTTTCACTGCTGATTAGAATTCCTCATAAATGTCTATCAGAAAATAACAAGTCTAGAAATACATCATGGAGTTTTCCCAATGCTTCTCTTTCCACAGTGATCCACATGTAGTTAATATAAACTCCAGTCTCTGTACAAATCTTTCCTCTTTGTCTCTCAACACATATACACTACGTTTCAGCAAATTCCATCACCATGCACTTTGTGACATACCTAATTTCGCCCATTTGCACCGGCTCCACTCCTTCACAGTGTGACCTAGGCCATCTTCTTTCTCTTGACTTTTACCAACCTTAGCCTCTGACTTTATGCCTTTATCTCCCATAGAGCTTATTTGCCACAGAACCTGTAGGGGTTTTTTGATGTGGTGGTCACTGGCAGGTCACTCCAAGACCTTATCAGCTGGCTCAGAAAAATTACAGGCCTCTTTACAATCTACACTTAAGCCTAGAACTGAAAGGCTTCATCCTTCATACAATCTAGAACATTTAAACTGCTAGCCCGGACCTACAAGGCTTCAGCCTTACCTTTCCAAGACCTACTGCTAACTGAGCCACTCTGACTAGCTTCTTTTTTGAACTCTTACTCTTCTAGTTCAACTCACCCTCTGCTCTGGGCTTCTTCTGCAAAGCTCTGCTGTGTCTCTATGTTTCTCCCTCAGCTCTCACTGCTCCATCCTGCCTCTGAAACTGACTCTGCTATAACTCACTCCAGGCTCAGCTTCTGTCACTCCTCTATAACTCACTTTTCAACTTACTCTTTTAACTGCTCCACAACTGACTCTTCTTACTGACTGCTCCACCTGACTGACTCTAACTCCTGTGTAACTCTCTTTAACTGAGCTGAGAGCCTGCCTTTTCTTGTGAGAGCTGGGCATGTCCTTGCTCTGCTAACTTTTCCTCTAATTAGTCACTTTGTCTGCCATTCACTCTGACTCATCTCAGATATCATTTCCTGTGTGACACTGACTCCTTCTGAGTTCTGCTTCCTGTGTCTGCTTGGACTTTTTTTTGTAGGGATTAAAGGAATAGACTGCCACTGTTTTCTGAATACTGGGATTAAAGGTGTTTACTACCAGTACTTTCTGAATGCTAGGTGTGTCTGTGACATTCTATCCAGATTACACAGGCCTCTGAATGTAGTCCTGTAATGTAGACCTTGGCTTTCTCACAGGGCTATTCCTCTACAGTGGGGTATTGAAGTTACTCATTATCACTATGTAAGAGTCAGTATATGATTTTTGCTATACTAGTGTTTGTTTTGTGAACTTGGGTACCCTTGGGTTTGGTGCATAAATGTTCAGAATTGCAATATCCTCTGGGTGGACTTTTCCTTTAATGATTATGTAGTGTTCTTCCCTATCTCTTAGGATTGGTTTTGGTTTGAAGTCTGTTTTCTGAGATAATAAAATAGTTATACCTGCTTGCTTCTGGATACATTTGCTTAGGATACCTTTTTCCATCCTTTTGCTCTTAGGTGATATTGTTTGATGATGAGGTAGGTTTCTTGGATGCAGCAAGAAGATATATCCTGTTTTCTAATAAAATCTGCTAGCCTGTGTCTTTTTATTATGGACCATCAATATGGAGAGTTCTCAATGGGCAGTGTTTATTGATTTCTGTTTATTTGTTGTTATGGCATTGGTTTTTATTCCCCCTCTTTTGATTTACTGTTCTGGGATTATTTATTCCTTGTGTCTAGTTAACTTCTTTAGACTGAAGTTTTTCTTCTAGTACCTTCTGTAGAGACAGCGTCTCTCACTGAAATTGGAGCTCTCTGATTGGCTAGACGAACTGGCTAGCAAGCCTCAAGGATTTTCCAGTTTCTTCCTCCCTAGCAGTAGGATTGCTGGCATGTGTTTCTGTGCCCTGCTTTTATTCTGTAGATGCTGGGAATTGGAACTCCGCTCCGTACTCTTGCCCAGCAGGCACTTCACTGACTGATCCACTCCTTACATCTTGCTTAATTCTATTCTTTTGACTTATATGTGTATTCTTAATGATGATAACAAATTGTTTTTATTACTATGTCCTGACGCTAGTTTTGAAATTTCCCTCTCTCTCC
This sequence comes from Cricetomys ansorgei, assembly GCA_026225945.1. Taxonomy (NCBI): domain Eukaryota; kingdom Metazoa; phylum Chordata; class Mammalia; order Rodentia; family Nesomyidae; genus Cricetomys; species Cricetomys ansorgei. The sequence continues at coordinate 2,942,029 of JAMJFZ010004027.1, read as the reverse complement.
TTCTCTCTCTTTCTCTCCCTCTTCCTCTCCCTCACCCCCTCTTTCTTTCAAATACCATCTCACTGTAGCTCCTATTGTTCTGGAACTTATGCTGATCTTCCAACCTCTGCTAACTGAGTGCTGGGATGACAAGCTTGTGACACTGTGTTTGCCTTATTTTCTTCAGTTTCAAGATGATTTTGGTTGTTTGCTATTTTTAGCAACTCCTTATGAACTTTAGGATTAGGTTGTGCATTTCTTAGGGCCATTTGGCCATTTGTATCTTTGTGGCAATTTGTGAGTCTGACTGTGAGTTTGAGGACTTGCTGCCTAGAACACAGGCTATCCAGTTAGGCCTTCTTTAATTCCTTTCAACAGTATTTTTTAGTTTTGTCTTTTTGATGCTATTGCTAGTGTACAAACTACAAGTCATATTTGTATGCTGAACTTGTACCCTGCAAAATCTGTGGTTTGTTTTTGTTTCTGTACTTTTTTTGTTGGTTCTTTATTAGTTTTAGTGTAGTTTGCTTGTTTGTTTTTTTTAAATACATAAGACCTTTTCATCTACTTAGAGATGACTTTTCTTTTTTTAATTCTATTTATTTTTTATTTATTTAATTTTTCTTCTGTCTTACAACTAGTACAATATATCCTGACCCTTCTTCCTCTCCTACCTCCACTCCTCCCACTTCCCCCATCTCCCCTCTCTCTTAGATATACCTCCACCCCCATTCACAACCCCCCCCTTCTTCCCAGAAAAGAACATCTTCCCAGGGTTTCCACTCGCACAAGGAATGATATAGCAAGATGGAATGAAGCTGGGCACTAGTCCCTACATCAGAGATGGCTTTTCTTTGTTTATTATATTGCTGCTGAACCACACTGGCGAGAACTGTGCAGTTGACTAGAAGCAGCATACCCAAATCCCCTTGCTTTGTTTGTGTTCTTCTGTTAGTATGGTGTTAGTTGTACGTCTTTCATGGATGCCCTTTATCAAGTGAGGGAGCTCACTTCCTGGGCCTCAGCTACTGGTGCCACTCACTGGACAGCAGCACTGTGAGGTGCATGAGTGTGACAATGCAATGTGACCAGCACACAGGAGATGGTGAATAGTTGTTTCCCTTAGCTGCCAACCTTCAAGTTCCTGATGAAAACACTAGTTATGGCAGAAGTCATCAGCATGTGATTTTCTGCAGGTCTCACACAGAATAACAATTAAAGATTCACTGCTTTCTTTGCTTTTCTACAGTTACTGTGATCTGATGTTTATGTATTATAATTACCACGTTCAGGTTTACCTAAAGAATGTTGAGTTTGTTGTCATAAAAATGAACTTTTCAATATGTTTCTAGAATAATTTATATTAAAAATAATTTATACACACACACACACACACACACACACACACACACACACACACACACACACACAAAGCCAAGGCTTTTGCCAGGCTTCATGACACATGCCTTTAATTCTAGCACTGGAGCAAGAGGCTGGTAGATTTCTGTGAGTTTGAGGCAAGCCTACTCTACATAGTAAGTTTCAGGACAGCCAGGGCTATATAGAGAGACTCCATCTCAAAACAAACAAACGAACAAATAAATAAACTAAAACAAAAACCAATGCAACAAAAAGCACAGTGTTAACTATCGGCTGTTAAGTATTATATCTAGAAGACAGACGAATCTATACAGTTTCTCTTTGTCCTTCATGTAAGAATGCTTATTGTTCAAATGTTGAAAAAAAGATGGTGTGATTTTATTTTGTAAGCAACTGATTTGTTCTGGCAGGGTTGTGGAATTGCTAAGTGCTTGCAGATTGTCTGCCAGGTTGGGCGACTAGATAGAGGGAAGAGTGCAATCCTGTATGTGAAATCTCTGCTGTGGACCGAGACGTTTATGAATGTAAGCAGATTGATATACCAGCAGATTTTTACATTTTTCAAAGGAATCATAAGGACCTGCTACTTAAGAAATCATCCCACTGTTATTTCTATGCAGAAGGAGAACCAGAATCACTCCTATTCCCTGAAGTCATCTGCTTCATTTAATATCATAGAGTTTCCTTACAAGAATCTTCCAATTGAGGATCTCTTCAACTCTACACTAGTAAGTCACTGGTTTCGGGAAATGAATAAATGGATTCAGTGCAAACACCTTAGATTTTTTAATATAAGTTTAACTATAATCATTGAAAGTATTAAAGTTATCTGAGAGGATTATATATTTTTGAAATTGAAAGCATTTTCTTCTTTGTTTTAAAAAAATAACATTTTGTTGTTGTTGTGGAGGGGCATGTATCACAGTATTCATGTGGAGGTCGGAGGACAATTTTCCGGAGCTGATTTTCTCCTTCCATCATTTGGGGCCAGAGGATTGAACCTAGGTTATCAGATGTGGTGGCAAGTGCCTTTAGTTGATGAATCAGCTCACTGACCCAGGATTATACTCTTGTCCATGGTATTCCTTTACTCCCTTATTCTAGAATTACTAGCATTGGCTCTTTTTCTTTAGCGCTTTGTTCTTTGTAACAAGGTTTTAAGTGTATACCAAATTTGTTGGGGGATATTTTTGTGTTACTTTCTCCCCACAGAGTTATAAGGTTGGAAACTAGCTATGATAAGTAAACATAGTTTGAAGATATTTAAGTATTGAAAATGGGGCCAGCTGTCATGATCTGTATTGGGTTATTTGGGTTATTTACTAGTCATTTTATGTGATATCTGAAGCCAGCCTATTGTTGGGAACTTGTGTGTGTGTGCGTGTGTGCTATTGATGCTTAATGTGCACTCACTAAATTATTGTATGAAACAAATGATGTGAATGCCACTAAAGTAAAAATTAAAAGTAAGTCATGTACTTACTGACTAAGTCAATGAGTTATTTAAAACTCAATGTATTTTCCTGAATAGGTCACCACTAACGTCACCTGGGGCATTCAGCCAGCGCCCATGCCTGTGCCTGTGTGGGTGATCATCTTGGCAGTTCTCGCAGGACTGTTGTTACTGGCTGTTTTGGTATTTGTAATGTACAGGGTAAGTAATGGACTTTAAAAGGAGGAAGGGAGGGAATAGGAGAGAAAGGGAAGGAAGATTCGGGGAAAGGATGAAAGGGGTGAAGAGAGGACAGGGGCCCACGGTGATGCTGCCTGGTCAGCAGGACATACTTCAGGATGGGAAACTACACACAAATGCCATTTGAACAGTCATATTTTCAGCATTCTGTTACTTAGTGAGAACTATGCTTTTTCTTTAACTGACAGATGGGCTTTTTTAACCGTGTCCGACCACCTCAAGAAGAACAAGAAAGAGAACAGCTTCAGCCTCATGAGAATGGCGAAGGAAACTCAGAAACCTAACTGTAGTTCTTAAGATGCTCCAGTCCTGAGTCCACTAAATTTACCACCTTGACGATAGGTTTAAATATCTTTCATGAAGAGTAAAATCTCAAGATTGTATTGCGGAAGGTACCCAGTAGCCTCAGTTTACCCACAAAATCAAAATGAACATTTGTCAATCTTCTCTTTATAAATGAGTTCATATTACATTTACTTCACATACACTGACTTGTGGTTTTAGGCATTTAACGATGTAATTTCAAGTGACTATCCTCATTCAGACAGCACCTGACAGACAGCTCCTCAGTTACCGTATTATAAAACATAGTACCTCTTCACTTACTGTTTCTAATTTACTATGTGGGCCTTCTCTCTTCTTTGATGTCATGTTAAGGCAAGTAGGATTTTAAAGCAACTCAAATTTAGACCTTAGCAGCAATGACTTTGTACAGGTACTTAGAACATTAGCACGTATTACACTACAGTTGATTTCATAAGCTACTGAAGACTTTGCAACTGCATGGACTTAGATTTTAATGTCATTTACATAGTAGAACTTTTGGAAACCATGGTACTATCAAAATCCTTTCCTGGGGCTACAGCTCACATTGAGGCATGTGTGTAGTATGTGCAAGTCCCTGGGTTTAATCCTAAACTGGGGGAATACAATAGTTTTCTGTATTAACAACGGTACAGTATCTTTATATGAAAATTAGGTTTTTATTTATGTTTAGTCTGCATTGTATTTTATTGTATTTTAACTTTTGTAATTTAAATTCTATATTAAACCCTTTAAGTGATTTCATGCTGAAAATTACATAGTTAAAAATACCCATTAAGTAATAGTTTGATTTCAGTTATATAATGATGATGACTGAAGCCATAGGAGTTGGAAGTTATTTCTAAAGTACATCTATTCCATTTGTTTAGCTGTTTGCAACATATAAATGGTTGAAAGACTCAGTAGTTCTATGCTGTAATTCCTCATCAAAAAAAAAAAATTCTCTAATTAGACTACAGCTTTTAATTGGTCTTAATTTATTTTCCTCCTGTATTCATATTTTCCTTTTATTTCCAAAACTGAAAATGGGTCAAGATCATCTTTATAACCTATAGGAATCTGGATCGCCCATGAGAATGCTTGGAATCGATATTCCAAAGGTAGCTCATTGGTTTGCCTCTAGCAATAGCATGGGTAGTACCTCAGATTAAGTAAGACAATGCGTAAAACCTGCCTCAGCTGTCAGAATAAACGCTAAAAAAGTATTTTTATAAGCAGCTCATGTTACTGACGACCTCCTAAAGCTTTCTTACATTTGTTAACATAAATTCCTTTTCTGGGGCTCTAATGAAGGCAGCACAGGTAGCAAGTTATGGTCTTAAATGACTGTGATTTATTCACAGTTCCTCAAGGTCCCGGGATGACTATCAATTATGACTATTTTTGTGCAATTACATCATGTTATGCACTAGAAGTTGTGAATTTTAATAGCTTTTTAAACTGCTGTCCTCATTAAGCAATGGAAAATATTTCTCTTAAATAGTTGATTATTTTTCTACATTTTAAAAATAATTGAAATTTGTCTCACCATATCTTTGCCTAATTTTATGTGCATATGGCTGAGCTAATTTGGAGAATATATTTTCATAACATGAAACTTGTACAAGTTAGAATATAGACAGGACCCTATATTTAGCTTTAATGAATTTTTAAATTAATGAGTTTTGGGGTATAGAATTTATTAATGGCTTGAAAGATCATAATCATATATGCAATAAAAATTTTTTACCAAATAAACTTAAATTCTTTTAATAAATATTTTTATCTTAGTGCCAAGTGTTGCCCACTACCATACAGTCACTAAGTTGGTCTATAAAAACCTTCTCTGTCTTTCTACATAATAGCTGCCATTCCTGAAAAATCAATGAAATTCATTCTATGGCAACAGAATCAATATTGGTTCCTATAGTGATTCCTATTATGGCTTCTATGCCAAGGAGTAACTTTCTGTTAGAGATCGAAAGATGTTGTAAGTGGAAACTAACGTGATGTGTAGTTTTCGACAATAGTATGGTTTTTCTTTTTTAAAATAATAAATTTGTATCTCTATAAAATTAGGAACTGTAATTTCAAAGTCAACTCTCTAAAAAGATGCGAATTCTTTTTATTGTAAAGCAGCATATGAATATATTTGATAAAATATCAAAATATTATTTTAGATTTATATTTGTAATTTACTGAGAAATAAAATTCATTTCCAAGTATAAAATTCTCATTATCTAGTTAAAAAAAAAAAATCAAGTGATCCAGAGGACACTGGCCATACACCAATGCTGATTTCTTATAGAGATATTTATTTTAGAGTTGATACTTTAAAACATCTGTACAAAAGTCACTTTTCCCTTCTTATGTTTAATTATCATAATTCTGATTATTTCAATGACTGTGAAAGGTGACACAGTTAGCCAAAATATTACTGCCTTAACTGTACCTGAATTATAAAATTACTTTTTAATAGTTAATTGCCATGAATACAGCAGTATTTATGTAATGAGGAAATTCACTAGCAACAGACAAGAGTTTTGCTGCTGCTCTAAGAGAGTGGTGAGAGTTTTGGATAGTGAGCCTAACCCTAAGGGTTTCTGTGGCAAAGTAAGGAGAGCGTTGCTGCTTAGGGCAATAGAGTGCTAAGGGAGCATCTGTTCCCTTGTGGCAGGATGTTGTGAAGAGCCTCATGGAGAAGAAGAGTTAAGTTGTTCTAGAATACCTGTGTGTGGCCATTGCCTATCTGAAGGTCACCTTGATTTTACTCATGGGTGGCTTGTACATTTAATTTGATGGCCAGGGGGTAAAAAATGAACAAAATGTGTATGGGATCCAAAAAGGCAAATAAAGTTGTTTACTATGTAGTGATTTGGAAAAGGTTTCTTTGAACTCACTCATCCTTTCGTTTGAACCATGAACCTGTGGATGTGCAGTCTGCAGTATACACTGGCATTCATTGTAATTCCTGATGCGTCATGAACTTTCTGTGAGGGGTACTGAATCTTTGATTTTTTGTTGTCATTGTTCTCAAGTGCAATATAACAGTGTAATGAAACTTAGATAATATGTCATTATTAGTTTAGTAAGCCTAAACTAATCTGAATAGAGACTAGTATTTTTTTGTTAGCAGAAAAGAGCAGTTCCGCTGTAGTTGTAGATATACAGGTGAAGTTGGTTTTTTTGTTTGTTTGTTTATTTTTTAGGTGGAAAATGAACTATTCCTTACTGGTTTTAAAACACTCTCTATCTTAAGGTAACTTGGAAGCTGTGTGTATCAAATTACTTTGCTTTCTAAGTAACATGGAAGGTAATTTTCTTTGGCTTCTCTCGTGATCACCCACATTGGGTGAGACATAAAACGAGTCTGTTCTGAAATTTGTCATTTGCTAACTTGACTTGTGTTAGTAAAAGCAGATACCATGTTCTGCTTGTTTCCAGTGTGTAACTTGTGACTGTAAAATAAACTTGAACATATGGTGCCAGCTTCATGTGTGGATTCTACCCTCTACCCTCTCTATGATCTCTTTTCTCTTAATCATAGGAACCAGCAATAATGCATCAAAACAATGACTTCAGGGTGATAACACATCTAGCTAAAAGTTCGAATTTTTAGGAACATTAGTGATCTAAAGAAAGGAAACCAACAAACAAAAAGCACAGGAACCTAATGCTAAGCCACATTCTTAGGGAGGAAAATACATTCTTAGCATTTCAACAGCTCTGGAAATAATAGCAAGAATTGGCAAGTGAGATTGCATGAAATTAAAAGGCTTCTGCACATCAAAGGAAACAGCAGAGTGAAGAAGCTGCCCACAGAACAGGTTGCCAGCAGAGGACTAATATCTAGAATATGTGAAGAACTCCGGAATGCAAACCTACAAAGCCAAACCATCCAGATATTTACATGAACAAATAAAATATTCAGACATTTCTAAAAGATGAAGTATAAGGGGCAGGTTATACATGAAAAAATGTTCAATACCTTCAGCCATCAGGGAAAGGTAATCAAAAACTATATAGAGATTTAATTTCAACCTAGTTAGTCATAGTGGCTATCATTTAAAAAGCAAGCAAACTAACAAGTGCTGGGGAACATGTGTGAAAAAGGAACTCTTAGTCATAGCTGGACAGAATATAAACCAGTGTAGCTACTATAGAGATCAGTATGGAGGTTCCACAATAAACTAAAAACAAAATTGTCATATTACCCAGCTATAGCAGTTCTGGATATCTAAGCACACTGGATACACTTGCCCACCTGTGTTTATTGTGGCACACAATTCAGTACTATTCACAGTAGCCAAGCTATGGAATCAGTCTAGGGGTTCATCAACAGATGGATGGGTAGATGAAATATGTATTTATAATAGAATTTTATTCTGCAATAAAGAGTGCCATTTGCTAGAAATGGATGAAACTGGAGGTCACATTAAGTAAAATAAGAATCAGAAAGACATGTCTGTTTTCTTTCATTTGTTGATTATAGCACACACAAAATGACACAAAAGTTGAAGGGGGAGAGGAAGGCAAGTGGTGGGAGAGGGTAGGGTAAAGAGAGGATAATATGGGGCGTGTTCATAGTACATGATACTTGAATGAAAATGCCATTGTACAACTCATTGCTTTGTACACTAAAATGCACAAGAAAATAGAAATCCTTAGGGGAAATATGAATTTGTTGGAAATGTAAGAATATTTTTATTTCTAAACAAATGATCTCTAATTTTCATTCCACTGAACTTAATTATTTTTACTTCATCTAAGTTGTTTTAAATAACATATAGTTACCTCTTCATGTCTTAAGTTTTTATGTATCTACAATTCTAGTGGAATAAGACTTTCCTAATACCCGAATCCAAACTACTTCCATATCCCACACTTCCTGCTGTGATGTTGGTGATCAGTGTCAAGATGCTTAACTGGTAAAGACTGCACTGGCTACAAAATCTGAAACCCTGCTGACCCCACAAATTTCAGACAAGAAAGCTCAGCAGGGAGGAAGTGTCCTATATACATTTTTGAGGAAGGTGCTTCAAGGGTGCTGTTGCATCAGTCTCTTAAGTGTTTGAGGAGATGGGAACAGTAAGTGGGATGTAGACATTGTACAGTGTGACACATTGAAACTACATTAATGTAGTTTTGGGTTTTCTGTTCTAATAGCCACATAACTAAAGTGGCAGGGAAGTGATACATACACTTCATGGTTTTCAGAAATGATTGGGTAGGAAAATATTTGTTGAAATGGACTTCCCAATACACAGGTGGGTTTTAGTGTCATTTTAAATACTGTTGTCCTAGATCACCTTTCTCATAAGCCCTTTTTGTCCAAAGAATGTTCTTTAAAACAAGAGACCATTTATTGAAAAGCACTCTTGCTTTAGTTTCAAATACAGCTTCAGTCAACGGGAGCTGAAAATGGCTCAGAAGTAAAGAGGTATAGAACACAGTGGTGCATTGTAATTTGCCTTTTGTCTTCAAGCCCTAGATTGTGGTTAGATGCTAGAAGTCTTGGCCCTATATCAAAAGTTTGGTAAAGGAATATGTGCTTATTTACTTAAAGGTAAAATAACTTTAAGATACACTTCAGATACTGATTTCTTTTTAAAGATTTATTTTATTTATGAGTACTCTAGGGCATCTGATCCCATTGTAGATGGTTATGAGCCTCCAGGTGGTTGCTGAGAATTCAACCTAGGACCTCTGGAAGAACAGTCAGTGCTCCTAACCACTAAGTAATCTCCCCATCCTCCTCCTCAGATACTGACTTTTAGATGCATCTCACCCAGTGCTTTTGACATGCCGGATTTTAGCCCACTTGCCTCAGATAATATAGGTGTTATAAATTCCACAGTTACTGTCCACATCAACTACATGAGAAACAGAGCATTTGAGAACCATCTTAACACTTATGAATGACCAAACTCATCTCTGAAAACATGCCACGATATTGGCCGACGCAGATAATTTGTAGTAAGGCCCTGTTTTAGTGCTTTTGCCTAAAGATGGTTTAATTTTGAAAAAATAAAGACAGTTCATCACTCGTGTCTTTGGAGCTGTCTCCATTTTATCCTACCCAGATGTCAAGGTCATTTGGAATATAATTCAGCGAAGACAGCTTGAGAACGCTTGAGAAGGGCTCACAACCAGGAAGCCCTCTTCCATGCCACCTGCTCACACGGACAAAAGTGACAGGACAGATGTACAACGTGAGGCATCTCACTTTGGCATCTATTTTCTAAGCAATACGTAGTCCATATGTACTTCATCGAAAATTCTCTCAAAAATCAATCTAAGCTGAAACTACACATTTCAAATGGCAAATGGCAATACCACTCCTGGTAGGATTTTGAACAAACCATTGAGACTCGCAGATGCTTGCTGCTTTCATCTGTTTAATGAGACAATGAAAGTTTCTTTCTAGAGCTCTTCTGAGAAGACAAGGAGAGAATATTTGTAAATACCTGTTATTATTTTACTTTATATAGGCATGGTTTTTATGCTCTTGACCACAAAAATTTTCCACCACTGAGTAGCCTGTTGTCTCCTCCAAGTCAGAAATCTTGAGAGGGGGACAACCTTAAGAATAGGGAGGGTTGGGAGAAAGCAGCTAAATGTTCCTCCAGCTATAAGGTAAAGAGTGATGTCACCGCCAGATGAGACACGAACCTTCCTGCAGGCATTCCAAATACAAAACACTCTAGTTTGTCAAGCTGGGGTTCTTCACTGTGGAGCTACGTTTTAGTAGGTTCCACCAGCTGGTCTAGGTCACGTCCTAAGCAGCCACCCAAGATCTCAATCTGGCAAATTAGACACACCCTACCCTATCCCCATCTACTCCAATTAACTATCTCTGTAGATTCCAACCCTAAATACCAATTTCCCTTACCTTTCCTCTTGTTTTCAGGCTCATGCATCTTTGAGAGCTTCCCATTTTTATTTGCTTGATTTTGTTTTATAACAAATGCCTCTCTCCTGTGGTGCCCCTCACCCCCACCCCAGTCTGTCTTACATGCTGATAGCAAAGTGATCCTAAAAATGCATGGCTGAAAGGGTCTCTCTCCTGATTAATTTTCTTCAAAATGGTCTTTAGTGTAGATTTCTTTTGCTTACATACATCCAGGATAGCTGGAGTTGCCATCTGTGGAATGCCAGAACAGTACCCTACGCAATAAATACAGCCTGTCACAGGTGTCCGCTAATTATTTTTAAACAACTTAATAGTCTCCAGCCAGTCTCTTTTCACTGTAGAAAAAGGCCAGTCCTCTGATAACTGGCCTTACACTTACCCAAGCACAGTGTGCTTTTATGTATCATCACACACACACACACACACACACACTCACACACACACTGCCCGTTTTTTGTTTTTTTTTTTAGACTACCTGGTTGCTCCTATTTCTGTGTGTGAACTCCTATTCTGAACAGCCTACCTTCCCCAGTGTCTTCCACAGACCATACTTAATTTTGTTCAACTCTGTGTAAGCTCCAGAAACGTGTGCTGCTTCTTCAACTGCAACCACTACAGTGGACTGTATTTTGCTTATATAGTGCTTCACCCTACCAGGCGGTAAGCTTTCCGAACGAAGGGATTCCATTTTACTTATGCCAGGCTTCTGACTAAAAGCGCACAGTGATCCCTTAGTTAAGTATTTGTTAAGTAAGAGATTTTGTTGTTTTGTTTGTTTGTTTTTGTTTTTGTTTTTGTTTTTTTGCCAGGGTCTTCCTAATAGCCCTGGCTGTCCTGGAACTCACTTTGGGGAACAGGCTGGCCTCACAAATATCTGCCTGCCTCTGCTTCCTGAACATTGAAATTAAAGGTGTGTACCACCATGTCTGGCAAAACTTTAAAAACAAGCAAAAACGCAAAGACGTGTGAAAAGTATAGGTTACATATTTTATGATGAAGAAAGAAATTCTCATTTAAGTAGAAAAAGAAAGTTTATTGAAAGTCTGGAGAGTATCAGTTTATCTGGTAAATAGGCCAAGGCACAGCAGAGAGTATCCGGTTAAAGGCACTTGGTTTTTGAATCACCGATGCCCCATTGTTATTTGAGGGTAATCAACCTTTCTACCTCGGGGGGGGGGGGTCAAGTGGTCAGAATTGTATTCCACTTTGTACTCATTTTACTGCTGCCTCTGTAAAGACTGAGGGTCTGAAGTGTCCCCCAGCCCCGAGAAAGTCTCTCCTTTTCGTCTCCAACTAGCTAAGCGCCTGGGTAACAACATCGCCTCCCGGAGCTCTGGCTGGGGGACGGCGGGGCCCAGTCCCCGCTCGCCCCTCCCGGCGGTCACGTGCGCGAGGATGCGGAGCCCGCTCGCCATCCCCCAGCCAGCCCGCTCCTCCTCCCGCCGCCGAGGCTGTGCTCCACAGACGGCGCGAGGGGGAGCGAGCGAGCGGGCGCGGCCGGGTTCCGCAGCCCTGGCGCCCGCCGCCGCCCGCAGCCCCGCAATATGCCTCCGTGGCCCGCTGGCTCTCGGCCATGGCGAGGCTCTGCCGGCGCGTCCCCTGCGCCCTGCTCCTCGGCTTGGCCGCGGTGCTGCTGAAGGCGCGGCTGGTCCCCGCGGCCGCCAGAGCCGAACTCAGCCGCTCCGACCTCAGCCTCATCCAGCAGCAGCAGCAGCAGCAACAGCAAAAGCAGCGGGAGGAGGCGGAGGAGGAGAGGCCAGAGGTGCCTAGGGCATCCTCTACCTTGACGGTTCCAGGTAGGTTCCCAGTAGCCCGGACCCTGCTGGGCATTCGTGTCAGCGATCGCGTCTGCTTCGCCGGGGATTCTTAGCTCCTTCCCCATCTCCCCTTAGCCTATCCTCGCCGGCCCCTGTCTCTCTGCATCATCGTTCCAGGTTGCCTTCCGTTTCTTTGCTCGGATGGGAAATCTACCCGCAGAACACTGCAGTGGGTTTGAGGAAGGTCCGGAGCAGTAAGGTAGATCAAGATTGGTGCCTGCTTCCACTGATCTTTTTATTTACCCTCCCTTCTTCCTGCACACACACACACACACACACACACACACACACACACGCTCTCAAATCCCTCTAGCATTCTGTTCTCTATCCTCTCCTAGATATTGTGCAGTCTTGCCATATACACCCACACAGCTTTTACAGTTTCTGCCTGCCTGCTGTATTTAAATTTAGAACCACGGAAAGAAATATCCATTTATTTCATTATATTTCTCTTCTTACCCCAGGAAATGTTTAAGGTGGTTTGCACAAAAGAAAAAAATGCATTTGGTACCATAAAATGAAAGAAAACAATGAAACATGAGTTTGTGGTTGAAGGAAAGGACAAGGGAGGGAGACAGATAGGTAAGCATGGAGTGAAGCTTGGGTAGCGTACCGTGCCCCTCCCCCTGAGGGAAATCTCCTTGTAGTGGAACTTAAATGAGAGTCTTGACACATTCAGTGGGGGTTGATGAAATACCGTAGTATATATGACCATCACAGTCCCCTATTTTCTGTCTTCCCCTCCCCCATTTAAAGCTCACTGGTAAGCAAAGAGCTGGGTTATGTATTTAAATAGCCTTTACCCAGCCCCCAGCCCATTTAGTTACCTTTTACACTGCAAAGGCTGCCAGAGCTTTGGAAAGGGAAGGGGATTTAAAACAAACAAAAAAAAAAAGCCACCAATTTTCTCGCTAGCGGCCTGGGGTTTCACAAACCCAAGAAGAGTGCTATTATAACCCTGATGTTTTGCTTTACAATCTAACAAGTAACGTTATAGAAGATGCTGAAAATGAAATTCTGTAGAGAGGCTAGAGTGGCGTCAGCGTCTTAGTTTATCTTGCTTGCTCATCATCAGAGAGCAGTACGGAGGCATGCCAGCCCCAATGATTTAATTTCTTGGAGTGCTTTGAACGTAGGATGAAATCACCAAAGTACGAAGGAGAAGGCACGTGTTTCTGACACTCTCTTAAACAGATTCATAGCACTTGAAGGTGGCTAAAATGGTATGCTTTGTGTTTGGATTTTACTCAGTTTTTAGTACCTGAAAGTGCTCACACTTTCAGAGTGCATGAGGGTGAAGAAGTTGGAGATAGAGTGTTTTCATTACATGAGGGATCTCTTACATTATCAGTGCAATAGGAGTCTGGGAGAGTGTTGATGAGTTTTATGGTTTATGATATTTTTGTCTTTCAGGAGTATTAGTGAAATGAGTTTGATTACCATGGTATGTGTTTGGATCGGGGGTTATGAATAGCTGCAATAATTTGAAACGTTTAAGTTAAACTATTTGTTTTCTGCAATCTATGAGGGGTATTTTGAAATGGATGATTATTTGGGAAAGTAGCAATCTCTATATTATGTAGATTATTTGAGATAAATGATCTGCTATCCAGCAGCTTACACGAAGGTCTGAAGAATAGCATGACTCTATCTAACCCCCAGGCCAGGTACAAACAAGAGCAACTCAGTAGGTTGAGTTCAGGTATTAGGATGGCATGTTAAACAGTGATACAGTCCATAAACAAATGAAATTAAGATGCCCGTGAACTCATTGTGATCTCTACAATGGATGTGTCTTATTTCAGCCTTTTCCCCTCATCCAGACAGACATTTCCACAAAGTAGAATGGTCTATGCTCTGATCTGGACAATTGTGTGGAGGGATTTGGTTCCTCTCATTTCTACTTCCTACAGCACTTGGCTGTTGCTTGGCTCTCTCCTCGGTAGCCACACTGGTCAAATGCTTCTTTCATTTGCAGTGAGTTCAGGTGCCAGACTCTACTCTTCCTGCTTTCTCTGCATGGAGTTCTGAAATTTAAGTGGCCAGACATTCATACTAACTCCTAGTTTGCAGCCTCTTCTGCACTGGCTTATCCCTACACCAACATCTCACCTGCTGTCCTCAACCCTTCCTTAAAGAAAAGCATTTACTTGTTTATTATTTGTGTATGTATGTGTGTGTGTGGCTGTAGGGGTATAGCTGTCACAGAACTCCTGTATGGGGAGGCCATGGGACAAGCTGCAAGAACTGGTTCTCTTCCCACCATGTGGGACCTGGGGATTGAACTCAGGTCATCAGGCTTGGTGGCAATCCTTTGGCCTGCTGAGCCATTTCACAGGCCCTCCTCAGTAAGCTCATGAGGGATCGACTTTGTTGTGGTCACTACCGTATTTCTGTCATCTAGGAGAACACGTGATTTGTCTAGACACTCATCTGTTTGTCAGATGACTGAGTGAAGAGGTGGATGGGTACCCTGGCATTAGGAGCACTCATTTCCCAAGTATTTGCTAAATATTTAACATCTTATTAAATTCCTCATCAGAATTTGTACAAAAATAAATTTTATATGAAAAGCTTTGTAAGTATGGATGATAAAGTATGTAACCTTGCATCTTTAATGTTAGCTAACATCAGTGTTTTAGGCTGTCTATACAGAACTAATTGATACTGATACTTGAAGCAATTACTAGGATCAGTCAAGGAGATTCTTAACCTGAGTGCACTTGTGACCTAGGTGGGTATTAATGTATTACACCCTTAAATAGCTGTGGCTGAGCCTGATTTGTTCTCTGCCTGCATGGCGCTTCTCATGCCTTGGACATGGAATGTGAAAACGGTGGCATTTTTCTCAGACAAAATTTAAAAGCTAACACACATTGAGTGACTGATGTGTGACTGAGCAAAGAAATTGACCATTGGCCTTGGTTATTATCCTTTGTAGTCTACTCTTCTCAGAGTTTCTCTGTGCTGCTGAGAAATAAGAAAGGCTAAAAAACACAAATGTATTCCTTTCAAAAATCAAGGTTTGAAAAGGTTTTATTTTCTCCTTAACTTATGGACTATTGCCTTAAGAGAGTGATGAGGAGAGTGGCCAAGCCTGGGATCTGCCAGGTCCCTTTGTCCCCTCCAGCATGTGCAGGAGTCCTGCTTTCCCCATCTGTCCCAGTGTTTGCTAGAAATAGATATTTGTGGGACTAGCAAAGAATTAATTTGGGAGCTGGTGGTAGTTGAAACAGCCATATCGTATTCACTCGGATGGCCCGTTAGGTAGGAGACATGTGGAGCTGGAGGGAAGGGGAGCTGAGAAAATGATGAGTGGCATTAAAATTCTCCATGAGAAGCACAGGTGCAGGGCTCTCTGTGTCTCTTTACAAATGTCTTTTGCACATTGAGTCCTGAGAAGCATAATTTTTAGGGTCTGAAATGTTTTAATCATGTATTTTGGTGATGTATACATACACACACACATACATACACACACACACGTTTGTTCTGTTTTGGAAAATGCAGAATATACATAAAATAAACAGCATGATAGATAGACTGTACCAGCCATTTAGTTTCAAAATTCTGCCATGATTGTTTCTCACACACACCTAACCATTTCTAATGAATGTTTTTTTTTTTTTGTACAGTTCTTTTTTTGTGGTGACATGTCCACATATGTAAATGTACATGTTACTTCACTCTTTTGATAGATTGGTATTTGCATCTAGTCTGACCTCTCTGGACATGCAATATTTATATTATGGTGGGAAGTTCTCCAGTGTCCCATTCCCAGGTTATCCTTGCCCTTCACCCAGAACTCTGTGCTGTTTTGTTCTAGATTAATTATGCACTTTCTAGAACTTCAAATGTGGATTCCCATATCACTTAATCTTTTGTGTTCAGCTTCTCTAGTTTAGAATAACTTTTATTGATTTCATTAATGTTCTAGCACATTAGTAGTTTACTTCTCCTTACTGATGAGTAATGTTCCATTTTGAGAATTACACCAGTTTAGTTTATTGCTTCTTTTGTTATGATTATTTAAGCTGTCTCTGGAGACTGAGGCTGCTACATCCTTAAGTCTTTGTGTGAAAATGTTTTTCATGAATCTTGCATAAGTGTTTAGGAGTGGAATTGCTGGGTCAAACGGTATACTTTAATATTTGAATATTACCCAATATTCTATGTAGCTGGGACCTATCTCACTTAACCTAATGATTAATTAAATCACAGAATTATTCACACTTTTCTCTTAATGGCTTGAAATTGTTTTCGTATGAAAAATGTACAATGCCTATCTAAAGTACTCAGTATGATATTCTTGTACAAATAATGAAATAGTTACTGTAGTCAAGCAAAGTAACACATCCACCTTCACCTTGTGGTTACCAAAAAGGTATTCTTAGAAAATTCCCAACATATGACATTATAACTCTTTTCCTCATTTCCTGCATCTGGTTTGCTTACTCAATCTACATATTTGCAACTCCGTACCCTTGACCTGCGCCTTTCTTTTGTCCCTGTTCATCATCATTCTCTTCCCTATTTAAATCTTCCGTCTATGAAAACACATGCTTATTTACTTTTTGTGATCAAGGAATTTTAAAAATCGTAGGAAAAGTAAGATTAGAAATTGCTCCATTTGGAAGTACTCATGCTTTAAAGGCCATATCCCCAGATGGGTGAATGTGATTTCTTTCCAGGATTTTTTATAACCAAAGGGAACATTCAGTGGATGCTGATTACAGGTTGAAAAACACATGTCATTGTGTTGAATTTGAGTCCAGTTGGTTTTGTGGTGGTTTTTACAATGTTCTTAATGTGACTTAACAAAAACTGTACCAAATATTTTTTTCCTGAAACAAAACTCTTCCCTTAAGAATATAAATATTGAACTTGATTCTCTTTCAAAGTTCTGTCTTACTGGGTCAGCCACAGGTTTATTGTCATTCATTTGCTTGGTCTGGTGTAATGTTTAATTTTCCTTTGTCCAAACCGCCTTAGCTAAAAAAATGAGTGCAGTGTTTTTCATCTACAATCCATTGAACATGTGCTTTGGAATATTTACTTTTCTAGAAGATTCTAAAACTATGAAAGCTCAGCATTTGTAGGCATAGATATAGATGTAATTAGTTATAGGAAATTATAATTTCCTAATTTTCCTAATTCAATCCCCAGTCTTAGTCCTGGAGCATTTTGGCCTTTGTACAATCTAAAATAGACCTTGAAGGCTTCATCCTTCATATAATCTAATCTTCAAAATGCTAGCTCAGACTAGAAGGTTTCAGCCTCTGTCCAATCTAATCTTCAAACCTAAACCGAGAACATTTCAGCCTCCAAGACTTACTGCTGACTGAGCTCACTTTGACTAGCTGTCTTCTGAACCCAAAACTGTAAACTGTAAACCGTCTGTTTCTGACTCCCTGCTTTCTCTTTTAGCTTATTCTGGACTGACTCTGCTATTCTTGGCTTCTCTTTCTGAACTAAGCTGTCTGTGAGCTGACTGCACTCAAACTGTCTGACTGAACTAACTCTCTGCTTTATTCTGAGCTCTGCCTCTTGTCTGCTTCCAGTCTGCTTCCACCTTGCTCTACCGAGCTCAACTTCTACACTCTGCTTCTACCTTGCTTCCTTCTCTGAACTCTGAACTCTGCACTCTGCTTCTCCCTCTGAGCTCCACTTCTGCCTCCCAAGTGCTGGGATTGAACGTGTTTGCCACCACTGCCTTCTGAATTGGGATTAAAATTGTGTGCATAAAAGGCATGTGCCAACATTTTTTTTTCTACACTAGAGCAGCCATGCTGCTGGATTAAAAGATGAAATGTTCCTCTACAAGCATTTAAGTGTTTAATTGAAACATATGCTAGGCAAACAGCTTCTGTTTGGGGGTTGCATGGTGGTGGTGGCACACACCTTTAATCCCAGAATTTTGGAAACAGAGGCAGGTGGATCTCTGAGTTTGAGGCCAGCCTGTTCTATAGAGTGAACTCAGGACAGCTAGGGCTAAACAGAGATACCCTTTTTCAAAAACAAGAACAAAAACAAAACAAAAGATTCTGTTTGGGGCTGCCTTTTGAATTGCCCTTTTTGAGACTATGTAATCTATATGTCCAAATCATTATATTTCTGTATATGTTAAATGCTTGTTATGACTGCCAATTATTATTATTAGGTTGTATGCTTAAATCCTGCTTGATGATGCCTGAGAATAGAAGCACTTTCACTTGGGCATAAAATGAGTGAAGGACTCAAGTGCTGCTTCCTGGAGAGCAGTGGATGCTGAGGAAGGGGCAGTCACTGTCCACCATTTCCAACATATCGAATTCGGCTTAGTACCTAACCTACCAAAGCCGCCATGCTGCAGCGATGCATAGTGCCTCTCAGAACCTTGAGTCGGCGAAGCCCATTGTCAATAATGTTTTCCATCTTACACAGATTTGAAATTAATTTCATTTATAAGTGAGATTTCCGTTTCTTTTTAACATGCCTCCTGCCTCGCTCCCCAAGTAAATTTCTGTTTTACTGTCCTTAAGACAACTGTTTAAAACATAATTAAATTTTTGACAGTATCAGTTTCAGACTTCAGTAAAAAATGCTGTTTATAAATTACACATTTTTATTTTATTTATTTAATTTTCTCTTTTCTAAGATTGTATCTTTTTATGTAGCTGAGGCTGGCTTTGGGTTTATGATTTTCCTGCTTCAGCCTCTTGAGTGCTGGGTTTATAGGCATGCACCACTACCCTTGGCTTAATGAATATATTGTAAATTTATTTGTTCTGCTGAAACATAGAGTGCTTACTGGGCCATGCCAATTATCATTCCTATCTGTGGAGCCGAAATCTAGGTGACCACATGGTCAGCTGGAAGCCTGTAGACATGCCTAGCTTCAACTCAGGGCTCAGGGTATGAAGGCCTGGCTTATAGGTGAGGTACCTGACCTAGGTGTACGGCAGACTTCAGTGCTCCAACCTTTCTATGATGCATTTCCAACAGATATGCTCCTGTGTTTGTTTGTCTATTTATTTTGTAATAGGAACACAACAGTGACATCAGATGGCTAAGTAGATGATTTTATTTTCCCTATTGTGTTGATTGTTCTCAGAAGCTGACCAGAGAATATAGATACCCTGGATGTTGTGATGCATGCTACTTCTGTCTGCTCCCTTGTTTCTTAAGAAACAGTCAAAATTAAGTTATCTGAATGTGGCTCAGTATGGTTAAATGGGTTAAGTTTCTCCAAAAACATAAACACATGCTCCTTTTCTCCCACATTTGCACTAATAGGATTAGTTAATAAATGTCTGGGTTGTGGTAGTATGCTACTGTGAGGTCTCACCAAGAGAGACAGGGAGGCACTTTCATAACTGCAACCCTGCCAGACCTCAGCAGAGGGAATCACCATCGTGGCCAGCACCATACCCAATCAACAATGGAAGCTTGAGCCTCGCAGCTCAGGTGTTTTTATTCTGTCAGAACTCCTCAGGTGCAGATCATAAGTAATCAACACCCCCCACATAAATCCAACACCTGCAGACAATACAAAACACCCTAGACAGCCCCTCACCCAACAGTGCATAAAACAATTATTTTATATATGACTAAAAATAAACTTCTGCGACACTGGGTGAGCAAGGCAGGGTCACCAACTGAGTACCCATGTCAAAGTGAGTTAGAGACCATGCAAGGAAGGAAATGCACCAACAATGACAAGCACATCCAGCTATTTAAATAGGTAAAATAAATGCATATGGGTCATTGATAAAGCATGTGCTGTGAAATGAAAGTTATGAGTAATTAAATGTGTCCCTGAGGTAAAAAATATTTACTCATCTTTATTTAGATAAGTGTGTGCTTCCAAAGTGATGCAATTAAAGACAACTTTTCTCCCACTAAATTAAATACTCCTCAAATTATATTTTATCTTCTAGTTTTAAATTTTTTAATTAATTGATTAATTAGCTTGTTTGTTTTTTGAGATATGGTTTCTCTTTGTAGCCCTGGCTGTCTTGGCTGATTTGTAGGCCAGGCTGGCTCCTCCTGAGTGCTGAAATTAAAGGCATATGCCACCTCGCCTGGCCCTATGAGCTTTGTTTGTTTGTGTTTTTAATTGTTTTCAGACAGGGTCTCACTATGTAGCCTTAGCTGGCCTGGAACTCAGTATGTTGTGCTAGGATTAAAGGCATGTACTATCATACCTTGTCTCAAATTATATTTTATAATATATTATGCTGTTGGATTCTAGACGTTTAGCAGAAAAGCTATGACTTTTATCACTCTCTTCTTCATTTTCCCTCTGTCCTCTTCCCCTCCCTTTATATTTATTCCTTCCTTCATTTTGTGGTCCAAAGCATTAAGCATTCCAGGCAAGTACATACACACCAACTCTTAGTTTAGTTAGAGGCTGGGTAGTACTAAGATGTGGTGGCTGATCTTGAACTTGTAATCTTCCTGCTTTAGCCTCTCCTGGGATTATAGGCATAAGCTAATATGTGTGGCTCAGTGTTTCTTTGTAGTAACTGGAATTCAACTTTTCTTATAATTATGTGTGAGAAAACTTAGTAATGTATGAAATAACTTATCTTTTTAAATTTAGTTTACAGTGAAGCAATATCTAAAATTTAAAATACAAAATTAAGAAATTAAAAGTGTCTCCTTTATAGGTTGTATCTGGCTCTGTGCTTTACAAGTGTTTTGGGAACCAGGGTCTCTGAGACTAGAATGAAAATGACCTTGTCTTAAGAGGTTTTTCTGGAGATGTTTGAAATGTGAATACTATGAACTGAAACAGGTTCTTCAAAGAAATTGTATCACCTTGTGTTTACCAAAGCCAATAAAGCTATTAATTAGTGATAGTCTAACTTAATCCTTGGCAAATATGAGTGTAAGTTTTTATTTTAATTTGAAACATTTGTTACACCTGATCCAAGTTTATGAGTCAAAAGAATGTGGATTTAAAAATTGTTCTGTACTATAGTATTTCAAATAGGGAAGAAGTCTTGTGACTCAAGAAACTTGCTAAATATAGGATGTGGGAAGTTAGTATCTGGGAGGGCATAGAGAGGTTATACAATGCATTATGACCTTTGTTGTGACTTCAGTGGGCCCCGGAATAGAGAAGCACTCTCCATGATGAATTCGTTTTTTCTTTCTTGTATATGTGAAGGAGTCCTTTCCCTTCCTACCTTATTGTGCAGAGGTTCTAGGGAGCCAATGGAAGGACATGGAGGACTCATGAGAACCTTAAAAGAGAAAACACCGTCAGCTGTCTAGTGTTCAAGGAAGTCCCTAGTCCTCCAAAGGTTAAGAGTACCTGCCCCGGTTATGTTAAACATTTCTAAATAGACTCACTGAGGAAAAAAACAAAAACAAAAACAAATTTCAGACTGAAGAAAGAAATTGAAAGAAAAAACACTTCAGACTGAAGTGATTTTGTGTGTGTGTGTGTTTTCTTAACATGTAAATTTTAATGCTATTTTTGCAAATGTGATGGGTAAAATTAGGATGCTTGACAGAAATATGAGCAATCTTCCATAAGGCTTAAAATCAGCAGTTTCTTGGGACATAGCCCTGTGGTCACTTCTTTCAGGGTTGGTTTTTCAATTCTGTTTGCACAGTGGCTACCAATAAGTAATACCCTTTTGATGAATCATATGGCTTTGAATTGTTTTATGTATAGGTTTTGTTATATAGTAAGCTGGTAGAGCACCTTATGCTCCAAAAACTGATTCTTTGGCAGGCAGCTATAAACTCTTTCACTTGGCTATTTTATGGAAGGATATAGTCTCTGAGATTGTGCAATTCATCTTTATATAGGCTGTGATGATGACTCTGGTCTTTGGATTCTGTCAAGCCTGATTCTAAGCCTCAAGCAGTTTCAGCAAATGAGGGCTGACATGGGTGGTTAGAAATTCCCAAAGTAGGCTTTTATGAAACTTAATACTCAATGTATTAAAGTTTGGTCTTTAAACGATTTGCAGGTCCAAGTAGTAACTTCAGCCCACAAAGATTTAACTCTGTGATAGCAGACTAGCAATTTTCACCACCAGTACTCCACCAGGCTTTGGAACTAATACCATATTTAAATACAGTGGGGTATATTTTTCTTACTTTTAATTCGCACCTCTTCTGCTTTCAGGAATAACTTACGGATTTGGAAAAGCAAGTGCTGTGAGGAGTGAAAGGCACCAGGGAGGCTGCTTTGTTTTGAGGACTAACTATTTCTAGAAATCATTCTCACATTTGAAAATGCAAATGGAGAAATGTGAAGATAAATGATAGTATGTGTTTCAGAGAAGAATTTGGGGGGGCAAACATAAAGGCCGAAAGGATTGAAGTGTCCCTGACAAAGCCAGGAGCCTGTGGCCATGTCACTTCCTGTGATCCAGGAGCTTGCGGCCATGTCACTTCCTGTGACTCCTGTATGTACGTAAGGACTCCTGCAGGGACGGTGTTGGCCCAGTGTGCATCTGGTAGCTCAGAGGCAGGTTTAACAAAAGCAGGGAAAAGTGTCTGGACTGTTTCTCCCCTTTCTTCCCATATCAGCACTCCTTACCAAAAATGCAGTAGAAAATCTGTAAGTCTTGAACAACTTGCTATCTGATGATTAAATTGAAAAACTGTATTTACATATTAATAATTACCATGAAAAGCTCTCAGACATTGTAATATACGAAGTCAGTATTTTTACTATTTTTTGGCTCTCAGTTTTTCTCTCATGAGGTGCCTCATCTACTGCAGTGTCCTTAAATGCCAGCTATATGCTAAGATTCTCCAGACTCTTCATGTGGAGACTTAAGGGGCCCGGAGCTTAGGTTTCCCATCACTTCTTAAAGAGACAGTGCTGAAGCTGGAGGCACACGTCTGTAATTACAGCATTTGGGAGATGGAAGCAGGAGGAAGAAGAGTTTGATGATTGTCTTGGCTACATGAGGTCTTGTCTCAAAAACAAACAAAAAGTCCCAAAGAAATAAGCAATCCAACCTCTAAACTCAAGATCAAAAACAGTACCAGAGATCAAACCTAGAGCCTTAATCCAGGCTAGATATGTCCTTTACACTGAGCTACATCCCCAGCCCTCAATGCTTTTATTTTTAAACAACTTACTGAGTTGCTATTTACCAGGTACCATGCATGCTGCCTGCATTACTTATTTGTCTTGTCACTGTGACAAAACCCATAAGAAAAAGAGTACAAGGAGGGAAGGGCTTGTTCTTTTCCCCAGTTCCTGATGGCAAGAACCTGCCGTACAGTCTGTTTATGTTTCTGCAGAGAGAATGGGCTAGAAGCAGGGTGAATCTCCAATGAGAAAATTGAGGCTCCCTTTTCCAAAATGACTCTAGCTTCTGTCAAGTTGACATAAAACTAGCCAGCACGTTAACATATGGCAGAAAACTTTTCTCTGATGTTAAAAGCATGAGGGCGTCGTGGCCTTGACCAAATGTTGTATTCTTAGCATGTCAGTCCTCCGCTAACCTAACAGAGACAGGCTGTGTCTTGATGTCTCTTAAATCTTCCCTCTTCTACCCATCTGTGCTGTGTGCCAGCCTGCTGACCCTCATGAAAACACTCAACTTGCCTTCTTTCCCTGTCAGCAGCTCCAGATTTCATTACTTACTGTTGCTATAGTATCTGAACGGAGACTTCTATAAAGCATAGTTTTCTGCATAGTGATTGCCTCTTTCTGCTGAATGAGGAAGCTCTTGAGATCCATGATGCATTAGGAAGTCTGTTCATGAAGTTTGTCTGGTTTCACGTTAGGCTAGAGAACGGTTCACAGCAAGAGGCCACATTAGCTTGAAATTTCCAATGCTAAAGAAAAGGTATCAAATTGACTGTAATCTGTAATCACTGATATATTTTTTCTGCATATAGCATGCATTTTATCCAGTTATTCATTTAAGAACAACTGGGGTCTGAATGATAAAACCTGACAGAGGAGCTCAGCTATTATGAGGTTCACAGTTTAGAAAGGAACAGAAATATAGTTTTGCTTTTACCACTTAAGGTCCCCAATAAAGCAGTCTCTGCATTAAAGAAAAAAAAAAGTCCATTGAATTCTGAAATTTTTCCAGGCTGGGAGAGCTGAGACATGAAGCAGGTGGCTTCCTGGAGAAGCATATGGGCAGATTGTGGCTGTTCTCCCTCAGGCTGGGGCCCAGGAGTCTCAGGATACGTGTAGAGTATATTGTCTTTTGGGGCTTTCAGAGACTAAGGGGAAGGTTATACCATGTCACCCTCTGTGACAGGGAGCACTATTATTCATAGCAGTGAATCAGTTATAAATCTATGCAATGGAAAGACACCTTCCTCACCTCTTTAGACCTCTATTTCTACTGTTTCATCAATCATCCTACCCGGAGAACCAGATATAATCATGGAGTCTGGGATCTCCCCTGCTTTTAAATACACAGCCCCAGTGTTTTTTGTGCTGTTCCTGCTATTATATTTGCTCAGCCATTTCCTCTGGCCAAATCCTGTTCCATCTGTTTGGACTCTGGTAATAATATACCATCTCCCTACGTCTCTTCCTTTTAATTTAAAATATCCTTGTGCCATGCATCTTCTTGGCTTTCTTTTTCTGAAGAATATAATTTCTAATGCAAAAATGAAATTTAATCAAATTGCTACGATGTTAGTGACCCTCATAAGCCCTCTGCCTGATCCTCCACAATTATTATAATGAATACTCACAAATATGAGGGAAAATTGAAACAGAGTGATGGATATTCACATACACTATCAAGATAGAGCACATGTTAAAGTGTCACCATATTTACTCTCACTCTTATCACGTATCCATACACGCGCGCACACACACACACACACATACGATTTTGCATGGCCATCTGAAAATTGTTGCATATCTGAGTTTTCATTCTGAAATCTTTAGCTTGTCTCTTTTAATATCTAGCCAATTTTCAATAAGTAAGTAATTTTTGAACGGAAACAATTATTAAAAACATTAAAAAAGAGCTATGTAAAAATCAGTGGACAAAAAAATACAGAACAACAAATGAATAGATGAATCTTATAGAGTGTGTGTGTGGCAGACAGAGTCTTAAGATTCTCTTTGGTCATTACCTTGGTACAGATAGCACATTTATATCTGCATGCCCACCCAGTATGGTAAGACAGTGTTATTTAAGATAGCGTTCTGGCTTCATTACTCTCTGCCATGCATCCAGTTTCTATTCTTCTTTGGTCACCATTTCACCAGTCTAGTTAATTTTTCCCTATCTTATGCATAGCTTTCATGGTGGATGTATACATATTTGTACAATTCTTTTTTTCCCTACGCTTCTGTATATGCTGTCCCCATCCTTCCCTGTTTGTGATGGAGATGCTGAGGTCATCCTTGATCTGTACCCTGAAAAGTCAGGTATCCTGTGAGCAGAAAAGAGGAAGTTCCGACACAGAAATGGGTATCTCATATCAGCTAAGGTCCAGACGACTTTCATCTTTGTGATTTGCTTGTATAACACATCTGTTTGGATTCCTCGTGAGGATGAATTTCTGGGTTTGAGTCAGCAAATTTTGACTGGATTTATATAGCTGTTGGCCAAAAAGACTTAACTAGCTCTATGTTATTTCCAGCATGGTCTTAATGCCAGGCAAATTTAAAATATGTTGACTTTTTATTTACTTGAGCACTACCCACTGCTTTCTTATCCTAGACTCCAATAGAAGTCCACTTAATTCTGCCTTCATCAGAACATTTGCTGACTCAAAATTATCTCTCAGCAAACCATTTAGACCTTGTATTGAGTGAATCTATATCTTATACATTGTTTAAATTAGTCTCCATTGCCAGTGTTTCATTACCCCTCCTCTAGAGCTTGTAAATTCCTTTAGATCATAAATATGTCTATTCATTTATTTTATATCCCACGATGTCTCACATTAGGTAACTGAGAAATATGCTGAATGGGATTTATCAGTAATTGTTTCCTTGTTAGTGTAAGGCTCTGGACTGTATTTCCTTAATCTTCTGCTACGTGAGAAGCACACCAGTGGCTCCAAAATGCTTCTTAATTAACAGGGTTTATTCCAGATTTATGAGTTTAGGGCAAACGCTGATGGCATGATGATGAACTGGGAGATAATGAGTTCACTGGTCCTGTGATACACTTTGAGTTTGAGAATCGACAGTCCACATGATATAAAGATCTCAAAGTACAATTCTCAAGCCTAGAGTCCTACTTGGTGAAGTTTCTTCTAAAAACAAAACAAAACAAAATAAAAGAACAACACCCCCCCCCCAAAAAAAACCCTCTTATTAGCACTTAGTTTGTCACCTTTCAGTCCAGGCTATGACCTCATGCTTCCTCACTCTGTCTTCCCCCTTTTTCTCACTCTCAGTTTTTCCTCACTCCACAGGATTAATTTAGATGTCCTTAGGATTCTTTCTTCTTAACAAGAATCTTTGTATTTTTAAATAAACATCTTAAAATACTGCCGAAGGGCCTCTGACACATGAGACACATTTCTAAATGTACATTGCAAATCAGTGTACTAACGTCTCCTTGATAATTGCCAAATGCAAAGTCTATATTTGTGTGTGTGTCCCCAAAGCATAAGAAAGTTATGCTAGTTTGTTTCGAGCACGTTATAAAATGGAGTAGCTAACTATGTAACGCCTTGGGGCTGTAAGGTCAGATAGGGATGAAATGGGTAGAGCTGAGCTTTTAAGAAGTTTGAGCATAGGAAGAATGAGATTCAAGGTCTCTGGGCTTGGGGCGTGAGCAGGCTGAGTTCCACTAAGGTCAGGGCCAACCTTAGGTTCTGCACACTCACACAAGCTTCTGGGTTTGGTGGAACTGGCTGAGAAACCATTCAGGGCCATGAGACTTGGTGGTCAAAACAGGCATTTTGGTGCTAAGACACAGGCACAGGGAATTTAAATTCTTACCTGTTCTCTTTTAAGGAATGTTTTCATGTGAACTTCAAATAAAATTCTTTGAGCTGGGGATACAGATAATGACAGTTACTATACAGAATTGTAATAAAGATATGTGCGAAACACCTGGGACTCAGTGCACACTCATCTAAAAGACAGCTCATGTTGTAGCTCAGGCTGACCTTGAACTGATAGCAGAACTCCCACCTAGGGTTGTCATGCTTGTCACTACACATATTAAAGATGATTTTTAGGAAATTAAGTATTGTAAAAATATGACCATTTTATTTTACTGATTTTTTATTCTAAAATTAATATTTTAGAAAAGGTTGAATAAACTAAAAAGGACTAGTCAGTGGTGCTAATTTTGTTTTTTCTGGCTTATTTTTCCTTTCTAAAATTATATGTATGTTTCTCTTAAGAAGTGTTAAGGCATTTTATGGAATAAAATCATTTCTGTTTTTTAAAAAAACAATCTAGAAATAGTATTGTCTTTGAAACATCACCTAAAGCAAGCATGGGAAGTATTTTGAAAAGCAAAAAAATTAGTTAGGTATTCATCTGTAAGCTTCAGTTTTTCAATATGCTACTGATTCCTTTTGTTTTTCTGAGAGGATAAATTGGCTCAGAAGAAAAACCAAATCTAACAATAGTAGCTTCTGTCTTTCTTTTTTTCCTGTCCAGGAAATCTTAGCTAGAGCTAACAGTATTCTCAGCATACAAATAAGCCAATTAAAGCTGCCCTGGTCCTTTGGAAAACTTATTGAAAAAGATGGCATTTTAAGTAAGAAAACCACAGTGTTCTACAGTCCTGCTTTGTCTCTCTGGACTTGGCATTGTTGTGTAGTTTCATTTGTCCACTAAAATGATCCTTCCTGAAACACTGTCTTTCGAAAGGAATTCTGCTAAAAAGCAGATGAAATCTTTTTTTCCCCCCTCTCGAATACTTAACCTCAAAGGAGTAGTAAATTATGTTCTCTCTGGTAATGCAGTCACTCCTCCACAGCACAGAAGGGCATTAGCATCTTAATGGAGGCAGAGGATTGATTCCTATATTGATTAGATCAAGAAGACTGTGCTCTGTGAAATTTAAGGCTGATTTAATCCTAAAATTGGTATGGCAGGTGCATCTAAATAATTTAAAAATATCAAATTTTTAAACAAGATTTACAAGCAAATAAACATGCTAAGGCGCTTTCCTTGAAATGAAAAATCACATATTAAAAGTGTTCAGAAATTCCTTATCATTCATTTCATGTCTGTACGTAGAAAGCAAAAGAAAGCCATGGCTTACTAAGGCCGAACAGGATTCATCAAGAGTTTATTAAACATTATTCTTTATAATAAGGGTTTCCAAACTATAGGAATAAATCCAGTGTGAGTTTGTAAAGTCAATAGTACAAAACCAAATAGGGGCATCAATATTTAGGAATCATTCTCAGCCCATTTTGGTTACAAGTGAAAATACACGACTCAGGCATGTTTTGTATTTTATGCACACAGTCCCCATAGTGATGATCTTTCCTACTTCTGCTTTCATTTAAAACTTTGCATCTTAACTATGAAAGATTTCAGACATGTAATCTGTATGGAATGGACATCCCCATACTCACCATTGGGATCTTTGGCTTTGTGATATATTGGGATTATATTTCTCTGTTTCTCTCTTAAGAAATAAAATTTAAACATGGAATCAAGCCCCATTCTTATTTAAGTTTTATTCTTTCCAAGATTTAATCACTGTTATGAAACTGATGTCAGTCGTTCTCTGTTTGAAAACTAAAGTAGATGTATATGTCATGCAAATCCTTCTGAAGGTTGACTTATTTTTTAGTCAACATTATATTTCGTGGACTTCCCTTGATCGGTACATTTATGTTTCATTAATTCATTTGAATAACTGTATAATATTCCTTTGTATAAGTAAACCACTCTGGTGGACCGTATTATTTTTCTGGCTCACTGTCATGCTGGGTGACTTTTATATGTGTGCAAGACTGTATTAGGGGTGCATACAAAGAAGTAGAATCACTGACTTACGTAGTATTATAATTTTTGTGTTTCTGAGGCTAATCTACGTAATTCTCAAAAGAAGTAGAGCCTGAAAATGGCCCTATGTAACCCTGTATAATAGTAATCAAAAATAATCACACGACCTGCATTTACTGGTTATTGTGACTGCTTGTTCTCTTTCATTTTTGTCCTGTCCTAGGAGTCGCCCTTTTGCATTCTCTGTGTTTGTCCCTCCTGGGTACTTTTCCCTTTTATTCTTGACGTTGTAGTTCTTTGGAACAGCGATCTTTTGTAGTGTACGTGTTTTGCACATTGTTTTTCCCAGTGTCTGATCAGTCTTTTAACACTGTTTTAGAGTCTTTCATGGCATTTTTTTGCACCTCACTTGAGTCACATTTATTAGTCACCACATTCTGGCTTAGTAATTCCTTACATTATGTCATGTAATAACATCCTCCAAAAGACTCAACCCTGCATTTAATCTTACAGAATTTTCTGTTCATATTCAAGTAAGTCTTAGCCAATTTGGAACTTATTTTGTATAAGAAATGGGGTAGAAATGATTTAAGCTTTTAACCATCTTTAAAACCTTTATATATTATATTTCTGATTCTCGGTGAACCTCAAGAAACACTAGAAAGTTTAAAAGTACACAACCTTTTAATTCTTCAGAATTTAAGTATTTCTACCTGGTATGTCATCACTTCTATTTAAATATATATTCTATTCTCTTAAATTATTTATGAAGTAATTATTGCTTTAGAAGTCTTCAACATGAACATGATCTGTGAGACGAATGATTTCATGCAAATACATCACATTAGCGCAAAGGATGCAAGACTCAGCCTAAGAGAATGTTAGTAAAATCGTTTATTAATAAAAGAATGATGTGTGCAGTATCTGCTAAGACCAGAAACAGGATGATGTCTGCTAAATGAAGAAACCAT
The DNA here is from genome assembly GCA_026225945.1 of Cricetomys ansorgei. Lineage (NCBI taxonomy): Eukaryota > Metazoa > Chordata > Mammalia > Rodentia > Nesomyidae > Cricetomys > Cricetomys ansorgei. Next base: position 2,912,097 of record JAMJFZ010004027.1, on the reverse strand, counting down.
CACTTAATACCTGAAAAGCAAACAAGACTCCTAAATTTGCTTATTTATTGATGTGGAATGCAATGCTGACCCCAAACAGTTTTTCTTGCCAATTAAGAAACAGACTTTACAGTATTGTATTTCTCCCCCCATAGAGAAGGAGAATTCTGGACTTGGGTGTCTGGCAGAGGGGTAGACGTATGATGTTAACAACAGAAGCCACTTTCTCAGGTTGGCTGGGGTAGTCAGAGGCCTGTTGCCAGGGGTGGGCCCATTCCTGACTCACTCATGATCAAGACCCTTGGTGGTGCACATAAGTGGGCTGCAGCCAAGAACTAAGTTTCAGACCAGTGCCATGGTTCTAAGTTCATAGAACTGGCATATTGATTAATGCTTAAAGCTTATTCTTGTGCCTACGTATTACCATGGTTACAGAACATTCTGTCTTAGTAGTGTGAAGTCTTCTTTAATGTTGCATAATTTGTTTTCCAAATTGACTGATCCATAAATTTGGCTATTGTATGTTTTCTTCAGTGAAACGTTATTCAGATTTGGGAGACAGTAAAAGGCAGTGTGCCTGGTTCTGGGTAAATTTGCCTCTATTCAGCTTTTGACATGGCTTGAGTTGAGGAATTATGTTTAAGTTCACATAATATTCTATAATCTCACTCTTAGCTATCATCTCATATCATTTGACACTTCAAGTGTTTTTGCTTGAATAAAAATGAAATTTTTCTTATCTATCTATCATCTATCTATCTATCTATCTATCTATCTATCTATCTATCGGTTTTTCGAGACAGTCTCTCTACATAGCTCTGGCTATCCTTGAACTATCACTATCTAGACAAGGCTGGCCTTGAACTCACAGAGATCTGCCAGGCTCTGCCTCCTGAGTGCAAGGATTAAAGGCATGTGCTACCGCCACACATATTAAAATAAGATTTTCTAAAACTGGGAGATACTGTCTTCACTACTCTGTAACAATGAGACCCTGAACAAATTAATTTTTGTCATATTATAATTGGAAATATTATCAAAAGTGTTTGTGAGACTTAAAATTACCTGCTGTGTGACTTGCCTAAAACACTTCCCAGTGTTAGCATTGCTTGTTTCTTGCTTAGCCAATGCTTATTGACTACATAAATTTTTACTTCAAATTAGACTTTTTCTGTCCATTTCATCCCAGACCAAGTCAAAAAATGTTTAAACAAACAACTAATTTTATTTGCATGACAGAAGTAATGAAAGCAAGTCAAGTGTTTTGGTCATTCAAATGTGGATATTGCATTGACATTTGCTCTGCTATGTAGAAAGTATGACCATGACTATTATATGAATTGTCTTTATACAGAAGTTTTACTGGGGTTGTTTAGTTTTGTAGAAACAACATATTCTGAATCTCCTGTAATAGGGGCCAAATTCTCAGTCCTCTTTCCTTCACTTCAGTCCCCATTACCCTGCTCAGTGCTCCTGACTGCAGCCTGGCTCTCTGCTGTGCTGGGATCAGTGTCTTTGTCCACCTGCCTAGAGTCCCCTTTCGTGAATAAGCCTCTGCTTGCTAAAGTGAACAGAGACTCCTTGACAACAGTTCTCCTTCTGTCAGGAATCACTGTAGACCTTGGTCTGGTTTGTGTCTTGGCTATGCATTCCATGGCATTGGAATGCTCCTTGAAATGGCCTACTGATCTATCTGCAGACTTTCTGTTCATAGAATATGGATCAATATTATTTTGTCCTGTTTGGCGGGTCATCGGTTGCAGCCTGACACCTCAATCGACATTTATTGCTTAATAAATAATTGTTAAATAAATATTATCTTCAAAGCACAAGAATCTCAGCATCTTAAAAAACCCATACTGCACTCATTAATTGCCGCCAGCTTGCTTTTGCTTTGAATCTTTGCTATTTTTGCTTTAGTTTTGATTTTTCTTTCTTTCACCCTAAAGTGTTTCTATAGCCACCTCCACTTTTCATTATGCAGCTTGATTTGCAAATTGCTTCCAGAGAGGTCTTTTTAATACCCAAAATGTCTTGCCATGAGCTGCTGGACCTTCTTCCATCGGACATTCAGTTATCCCTTTGCTCCCTGGTTTCCTTTTCTTGGTTGCCGTGACTGTCATCCTCCATTCCCTTTAACACTGCATTTCTTCCCTTTGAAAGAAAATTTCGGCGACACCTTCTTCATGCTGTCTTTTCTTTCAGATTTGTCCTTATCTCAAATTCTAGATTTTAGAATTTATACACTCTTTGAGCTTTTTTTGCAATTTATTTATTTACTAGAATTTTTCTTCTCTCATATATTGCATTCCAACACCCTTCCACCTCTCCCTTCATTCCTCCCAGCCCCCCCTTCCCTATCCCCCAGGTCTACCCCCACCATCCTCCCACTCCCACCCTGCCTCTACCCCTAAAAAAGTAGTCTTCCCAGGGTTACTGCTCAAACATGGCACAACAAGATGGACCAGAGTCAGGCACAATTCCCTACTTCATTTTGGACTAGGTAACTTCCAATAGGGGGGGCAACGTATTCAACGGCAGGCAAGAGATTCCAAGACACCCCTGCCCCATTCCAGTCTGCATGAGTTCTGTAAGAGCACCAGGTCAGGCAAACTCAAGACATATTTGGGGAACCCAGCAGGTTCCAAGTCTGCCGCTCCAGGCTCTGTGACCACCTAAGGGTGCTGGTCAGTTGACTCCATGGGGTTTGTTCTCCTGGAGTCCTCAATCTCACTGGTCCCAGCAATCCCTCCTCCACTTCTTCTTCTTCTGTGGGACTCCCTGAGCTCTGCATTTTGTTTGGACCTGGGCCTCTGCATCTGCTCCTTTCAGCCGTCATGGGGATTCTCTCTGTTGAGGATTGGGCTAGGCACTAATCTATGAGGAGAGCAAAGTTACTTTAGAAATCCTTTCCTGACTGTCTAGACTTTAGTTACTGACCTGCCCTGGTGTGTTAGTCATTATTCTTTGAGTTTTAGTCTCAACAGAGTCTTAAATGAAAACATTTGATACCCCTGATTAGACTTTACACTCCCTTTTCTGTATACCAATAATTCTTCATCCATACCATTTTTTATATGCTCCTCCTGCTAGGTCTTGAACTGCCTTGAGTAGGAAATGGAGGAAAATCAGATAAATATTAGCATGCATAAATTTAACAGTTACTTACATATAGTGCATTGAATAAACAGAAACTGGCGTGACGTGTTGCTCGCACTGAACTTGACACCTTCATAATGCTTAGCATCCAGTAAGGTTTGCTGAAGTGAGTTTAATTGCCATCTAACACTGAAGTGCTACCTGCGGACTCTCCTTTCATGCAGAGTCATGTTGTGTTTCCTTGTGTCATGTCTGCTTTGCCCTTTACAGTCTTTTGATTTACTTTTCACTGAAGAGAATAAATGAATGAATGTTGCTTGTAATACAGGCCTGGCAATATCTATAAACTCCACACTCTGCCTTCTGAGCATGCTGTGAGTTCGCACTGGCTAAGATTTTAGGTCCTGGCACCTGAATTTTCCCTGGCTACTCAGTACTCCTTTCAGTTGTCAAATCACAGGTAAATCCTACATTTTTCTAAGGAATTCAAGGAGCCTTGGAGAAAATGCTACGACTCATTCCATTTAAACCTACCCACTTTTTCAGCTCAGCCATCTCATCTTGTTAAATGGAATGCTGACAGGAGGTTTCAAACCATTTGTAAAAGACATACTGAATGAAGTGTGTGCCTGGCGGTTTCTAAGTAAGCTCCGTTGATCTAAATGTACTTTGCATGGAGTCTTCTTTAAGAGAGAAATGGGTCTTTTTAATCTACTTCTGCTTTACTTTACTGTGAGTAAAGTGTATGAACCCTCCAGTGGAACTCAAAGCAATGAAAAGACATCAGCAAAGCTCCTGTTGCTCTCTGTCTATTGTTTGTCTTTAATTTTCCTGGTGAGCTTTCTCTCGACCCACAAAAGGGGTCCTGTGGAAAAAAGCAAACAACAGTATAAGGAGGGAAAGATAAGTTACCAGAAAACATGCTGATTTTAAGGCTTTATTGAACATTCTCTCTTATTCTAGCTCCCTGGGGTGACATGTGCAATTACATTGATACATTGACTGTACTAAAATAAAATAGGAATACTCTCCTGCTGAAAGTATAAATTGGTTTCTCATTCTAGAAAGCATTTTAGCAATTCATAGCAAGCAACTCTGAAGCATCCATACCTTTGACCTATTATTTCTTCTCCTCAGGAAGTAATCGAAGGCTCAGACAAAGCTACTTAGATTTTAATTAAAGCATTGTTTGCAAATGTGAAAAATCAGATATCACTAACCATACTGTAATAGGATATTTCAATAACTTGTGGAATTTTCTTTAATAATATAGTGCTAATTTAGAAGAATAATGAAGACCATGGATTTAGGCTTATGATACAATCTTAGAAACACAACACAATCACATTGGTTGTTAGCTGATTTTCTTTTTATTCCTCCTACCTTGAACACTTAAGTGTAGTGAGTCGGATCCTGGTCTCTTAAGGTTGAGACAGTCAATGGGAACAGTTCAGTGAATTTCTTTCTGATCGGTTCCATGCTTATGCAAGCACGCACACATGCATATTGCAATCTCAGCTCTGTAGATCTATATTCCTTAATATGTTTGCTTGTTTGCTTGTTTGTTTGATTGGTTTTTTTGTTGTTGTTGTTTTGTTTTGTTTTTTGAGACGGGGTTTTTCTGTTGTACCTCTGGCTATCCTGGAACTCACTCTGTAGACCAGGCTGGCCTCGAAATCACAGAGATCCACCTGCCTCTGCCTCCTGAGTGCTGGCATTAAAGATGTTTGCTACCACCACCACCACTGGCACTTAGTATGTTTTTTAAAGTATTGAGTAAAGTAAACCAATTTACTTCTGGGAAATAAGCCAAGAAAAATATTTTATTTTCCTTTGGATTTTTCCGAACTTCAAATTTCCTATATAGATTATATTTTAAAAAAGCAATTAAAGGAACTGAGTGAAAAAGAGTAGAGAATCAGGGTTTTGTTTGTTTATTTTATTTTATTTTATTGAGACATGGTTTCTCTGTGTAGTCCTGACTGTCCTAGAACTCACTCTGTAGATGAAGCTTGCCTCAGAGAGCCACCTGTTTTCCTGGTGCTGGGATTAAAGGTGTGCGTCACCACCACCTGGCTGAATCAGGTATTTTTAATATGGGGAAGACACAGAAGTAAATGATCAGAAAGTATTAGGAGTAGTGGTTAATTTTTCCTGTCCCCAACAATAACCTAGCAATAGCTATCAGAAGACTTAGCTGCCACCAACGTCAGCTTTTACTTTTAACAGCATTCTGTATCTGTCGCTCTGGGGTGTTCATTCCTCCAAAAGTACACAATAGAGGAGCTTGGACAACTGATAGATTATTAAAAAGACAAATTTACATAATTTAATTTTAACTGCTATATTAAAAGAACAGTTAAATATGAACTGTGAGAAGATGGTTTCAAGTGAGATCTTGTGCTCTTAATAAACCTGATTGTCAAGTCTGGCTCAGCAGTTCTCAGCTTAGCTTGTGCTTTAAAAACATTATGGATCTTTGAAAATATGACTCACTCGTCTCCATCTCAATGATTCTGATAAATTTGGACTGGAATGGAGCCAAGGAATATAAGCAACATTTCTTCAGGTGAGTCTGATTTTAACCAGAGTTGAGAACTGCTATCTTAGGTCAAGAGAGTTAAGTATTATGGAAAGGTAACAATGATAACATGCCGCACAAATGTATAATCCTTGTGTGTGGTATATACTCCTGTTCCTGTGTGTGTGTGTGTGTGTGTGTGTGTGTGTGTACTCATGTGGAGTCCAGAGATAGACATCAGGTCCATCTATTGAGGTCTTCCTCAATTGCTCTACACCTTATTGTTTGACACAGAATCTCACACTGAACTTGGAGTTCACCAATTAGGCAAGACTGGCTGGTCATCTGGCCATATGGGTCCTCCCATCTATCTGCTGTCTGCCCAGCTCTGGGATTATAGTCATTTGACACTACACACAGCTATGACATTAGAGCTGGGGTGTTAGACCGAGGTTTTCATGGTGTACAGCAAGTACTTTGCTGACTGAACTATTTCCCTGGCCTCATAAATTGATATGATCTTACAAGAGTCTCATTCAACATTTTGTATATTCAAGCAATCAATCATGTATTCAGAAAATAATTAGAAACATGCATTTACAATAAAAGGCCTTTTCCATATAAAATGTATGTTCCTCAAATGTTTTAGTAAGATGTGTGTTAAGAGTTTCTACATGACTGATTTCTTGCTTTAATGTTGTTAACCAGAATAATTTAATTGTGCAGATCACTGAACTCTGAAACATTTTGTCTATGCTTTCCTCCATATTATTATTCTCTCTAAATAGTAAGTGTACATATTTAAAGATAACTGCTTCTTTGTCTCCTTTTCAGTGAATAGAATGCATCTTGCACATAGTAGGTTCTTAATGAGCACAGAACATAAAGGTAGCACACAAGTTCCTAAACTTTCTTGCTCATAGCTCATTTGATGCCTTAGTGAGTTCTTTTTGAAGCTATACAACTTAATTTTCAATAAAACAGTAGACAGTTGAAAAAATACATATTTGATAATTGTGTAACAAGGTAGATGTGTACCTTAGGCATTATACAACTTTACACACGTTGAGATAAGACTGAACACTGCTACTCTCATTTCCTGCTCACAATTTGTCTTAATTAGGGTTTCTATTGCTGTCATAAAATACCATGATTACAAAAGACTTAGGAAGGAAAAGGTTTATTTCATCTTAAAATTCCCAGGCATACTCCATCACAATTCTCAGGTCGCACATTCTCCATCACTGCAGGAAGTCAGGGCAGGAACTGAAGCAGAAGCCAGGGATGGATGCTACTTACTGACTTGCTCCTCCTGACTTGCTTGGTTTGCTTTCTTATGAAACTCAAGACTACTTACCCAGGGTTGGCAGCAACCACAGTGAGCTGGGCACTCCCACATCAATCCCTCATCAACCAAGAAAATGCCTTAAAGGTTTGGCCACAGGCCAGTCTGGTGTGTGGTATTTTCTCAATTGAAGTTCCCTTTCTCCAATGACTCTTTTTCCGATGACTTTAGCTTGTTTTAAGTTCACATAAACTGGTCAGCACACACTTCATGTGAACGAAATGTTTGCTATCTGTCAGAACAGTCACTGGAAACTGAGTTTCATAGAGCAGTAATGTAATTGAACTGAGTAGTAAGAGATGGAATGTTGAGTCTGTAAACTCTTTGTGTTACCAAATAGGTGTTAGTGTGGTTGTGATTGTATGTACCAAACATATCTTCTGGAACGCCTATGAGTATTTCATCATTGTGCTGAGATTTTGCACATTATTTGGGAGGTGTAGCTTCAGGTATCAATTTCTAGGGGCTTGTTTTAGGAACAATACAGGATGTAGTCACTGGTTTTAGCCATGTGGTCACTTTGAATATTAAATTGCTAAGCTTTTGCATGTGTTTTAAGAGAAATACTGGCTGTAGTCTTCTGTTTTAGCATTAGGTTGTGAAGCCATTAAAAATAAGGACCTTTCAAAGGAAGAGCTCACGAACTCAAGGCACTGTGCTAAGTGAATTCTTTAAAGACTATCCTCTTTTGTTATGGAAGTTTATTTTTAGTTACATATAAAACAATTGCTTTGAGCATTGTTAGGCGAGGGGCTGCCTAGGTCTTAGTGTTGTGTATTGTCTGCAGGTATTGAGTTTCTGTGGGGGTTGTTTGATTGCATATGATCTGTACATGCTATCAGTAGAACACCTGAGGACCTCTGAATCAATAAAAAGACCTGATCTCAGATGATCAGGATTCTACTGTTGTATGGCACTTGCCACAATAGTGAATCTCTCTGCTGAGGTCCAGCAGTGTTTGCACCTATGACTGTGCTCCTTGTCTCTCTTGGTGAGCCCACACAGTAGCTAACAACTACAGTCTTTGATGCTGATATCAACATTTTTTACATTTTAGTGTTTTAAAACATCAGTGTGTTTGGAATTTGTGTGCACTGTATACCATTGATAAAGGCATTTTCTTTGTGAGATGGAAAGTACAAAGGACTAGAAATAATGACCATTGTGAAGTGCTGGACAGTTCTTTTGGCAGGAGATGGAGGCCCTTGACCTTCCCATGGGGAGTTCTGCCTTACAAACCCTTCTTTGGGAATGGATAAATCTGAACTCCAGAAACTGGTTCTGCCTCACTCTAGGTCCCCTAACTTAGAGTTGTGTAAGTAAAAATGGTAATGACATTTGACAGCTGCTATTTCAGGTCATTTTAAGAAACTTTAAGGGAAATTTTTTGAGATATTTTCTTTAGGGGGGGAACATTTTCAGTCTTAGATGCAGTCCTTTTCAGAATATCGACTATATGTATATCAATTGACTGTTCTGGGAAATACATCATCTCATCTGGTCTTTTCCATCGGTTATATCAAACTGGGACTACTCAAGAACATCACACTATTAAATTTAGAGGAAAGCTAGAGCACTCTGTATCTAACACAAATAATTCACATTTAATCAGTCCCCAAGGGTATGTTGTGTCCTAGCTAATGAATCTAACCTGATTTCCACTGTTCATTCATGAGAGGGAGCATTGAGGAATTGTGGTTTCCTGGAAGGCATTTTTGTCTTCCCAATATATATTCCCATCAACATATTTGAAAGACCTAGCAGTCAAATCAGTGATATTCAGGGAACCCTGGTGGAGGACTCTTACTTATTTATTTATATTTTATAACACAAATGTTCACATGTGGCTTATTTTTATTTAAAAGCTACCAACTAGAAACAGACAAATCTTACAATAAGTAAATGATTAAACCTGACTCTGGTATATCACTACAATGAAATATTAAGCTGTAAAACCAAAAGAACCATTGATACATACAACTTGGATCTCAAGGGCTCGTGCTAAATAGAAAATAAAGGCTCATTTTAAAAGTGGTTATAGTAGTGGCCTTTCTCATCACTGTGACAAAGTACCCAATAGAAGAGACTTAAGGGAGGAAGAATTTCTTTGGGCTCACAGTTTGAGGACAGAATCCATCACAGGAGGGAAAGTGTGGTGCGGAGCCACTGTGCGAACCGCAGTGCATGGCAGCAGTCTTTGGCAACTTGGTGCAAAGGTTCCAGAGAACCAGACTGAAGCTGGTCTAGGCTATAATCCTCAAAGGTCACCTCAACTGGCACAATTTCACCAGGCAGACCGTAACCCAAGTAGTTTCTAGAAGCTTCTGAAACAGCACCCTAAGCTAAGGACCAAGTATTCAAACACACAAGCTCATGGGGAACATTTCACATTCATACCACGATACAACAACCATATCCCAAATTCCATTGACATAACATTTTTTTCCCAGTTCTGGAAATTGAACCTCAGGCCTGGTACATGATTTTTAGCTTACCATTATTTTTATGTACTCTTTGAGATTTTCATAAATATACACAGTTGTTGGGCCTTATGGCAGAGCGAGGGGCCTGTGGTCCAAACTCAAACCAAGCTCGAGTTTAGAGACCTGTCTTGGCCCCTCTAGTTCCGCATAACAGTGACTAAGCATAGCCTATTCTGGTGGTGACTCTGCCTAGTTACTGCTATGTATGAAAATCTTACTGGATCTCCCCCTCACTCCACTTTATCTCACACCCTAGGTCACCTCTCCTCATCTCCTAGACCCTCCCATTTACCCTCAGCCTATAAAAAGGCGTCTTGTAAGAATAAAAGCGAGTACCTGCTTTGACAGTTCTCCCGGCTCATGTGTGTCTTTTCTCCTGGTGGGGGAGTGGTTTGGCCGTCGATACTCACCATCCCGCTCAGCCCCGAGGGGGACAGGCTGGTCCCACCCCCCTTCAACAACTCGTTCTGTTGGAACGCCCAACACACAGTGTATTTGATCATATCTATCCATCACTACCCAGCTTCCCTCAGCACCCACATCTCATTTTCCTCCCAACTTCACATGGATGATTCTTTTTTAAGTAGGATTTATTGAGAAACTCAAATTTCTGTGAAGTAAAGTTTGAAGCAGTTCTGTGTTCAGATAGTTCTTAAATCATTTTCCTGAGTTGTCTTTTTTCCTAACAATCTTCCTACCTATATTCTCATTTTCACTGCTGGCTTCTATTTTTGTTCCAGTGTTATTTTAAGTTGTATAAGAATCAATTGATAGAAGTTGCATGGTTTTTGTTTGTTTGTTTGCTTGTTTTTTGCTTGCTTGTTTCCTTCTTCCCCCCTTTCTCTTTTTTTCTTTTTTGGATTATAGTTTATCCAACATAAACTAATTTCCTCAAATCTCACTGAGGTGGCTGACCACATCCTCAACCAGAAAGGCATCTGAACTGGAATTCTGTTGCTAAGTCAGTCCTTAGTCACAGCAGAAGGAGTACATGTCAGACAGGAAGAGTGAGTTTGGGAGAAAGAGTCAGCTAACAGTGAGAGTCAGTTTGAAGTTGAGCAGAGCAGTTCAGACTGAGAAGTTGCAGGAGTCAGCCAGAGTCAGGCGAGTTCAGTCAGAAGCAGTCAGTCAGCTCAGAAGGTCAGTTTGAACCAGTCAACTTGGAGGAGAGTTTTAGCCAGAACAGGGAGTGAGTTGAATCAGCCAACCAGAAGAGCCAATTAAGTTCAGTACAGCTCTTAGTTCAGAAGGAGCTAGTAAGAGTGAGTCAATCAGCAGTAAGTCTCAGAGGCTGAAACATTCTAGGTCTAGATTAGCAGATTAGATTGTACGAAGACTGAAGCCTTCCAGGTCTAGATTTAAGATTACATTGTACCTTGTTCTTCCTTGAACCCCCACGAATAAAAATATGACTACATCATTTACATGTGTTAAGACAAGCAAGTGTGGTTGCTTAGAGTTAGTGTGTCATGTGTCTTGGGGTCCTGATTGCCTTTGATCAGCTTCTGGAATGTGGCCCTCAAAATGTTCCTTTGTCACTGATTGGTGATGATGTTTTATGCATCAGAAGCTGTAGTTTCAGTTTGTCAAGACTTCCCAGGATTGTTCAGTAAGTTCCCGATGTGTAGTTAGTATATATGCTGGGGCACTGTGGTTTGCTACCCTGACTTGTCATGTGATAGGAGTGTGTTCATGTAACTAGTGTTACATGGCAGCCTTGGGTTCGAAGGTTTGATGGGCCTTCCCTGCACAGAGACATCTCTTCTGTTCCTCTGAAGTTTACAGCTAGAGAGGGCCCCAGAAGGCATAAGTCTGAGAACCCCATGCACAAGTATGAATTGTGCCATGGGTATAGTTTTCCTTTTGTTTTTCCTCATTATCCTCTGCAATAATGAAGCTTCACAATGAATATAATCTGTCGTTTAGCCCAGAGACTCATTTTGGGGAGTCACCAAACTTGAAGGTGGTTTTAGGAATCCTGCAGCACAGGATAAGGGGGATTAGACCATGAAGGAAAAGTGTCATTTTGACGAAGCTTTTAGGAGCTGGGAAAAGAAGGAGCTGAGTCCAATCTGAATAGCTCAGGCTCTCATTTGCTCCCTGTTGAGTTGCTTGTTCTTGAATTGTAGAGATTCTTTGTGTGATCAGCTTTGTTAGCTTTGGTGAACCACACTTAAGCTTTTTTAGTCCTACTGGGAACAGCCACTATTTTATTTGTTCTATAACATTTTTTATCTTTGAAGATTATGTCCTTGTTGTATCTTTCTAATTTCTTACATTTGACATATTCTCTGTAATAAGAACTAGTTTACAGTTTATTGCCAATGAATTTGTTTCTATTCCAAGATAAGCAGTCTCTCAAGATAAGCAGTCTCTGTCTCTCTCTCTCCCTCTCTCCCTCTCTCTCTCTCTCTCTCTCCCTCTCTCTCTCTTTCTTTCTCTCTCTCGCCTCTCTCCTCTCTCTTTCTCCCTTTCCCTTCCCTCTCTCCACTTCCCTCTCCACAGCCAATAGTTTTAGATAGAATTCTGGGACTTAAGCAATTAAAAGGGGCTTTTCTATTTTACTGATTTTTTTTTTTTAACTCAGTGCCATTTTGCACTGTGACAAGGAGGTAGTTAGTGTGTCTTTTTGAAATGCTGTAAAAATTAAACCATGTAAGACCTCCCACTCTGCCTTGCAGAATGTATAATTATACATCCTTTTTCTTTCTAAGCTCATTTGTTTCAGCTGTTTCAGCTCCTTTCTAAGCTTTCAGCTCTTATTTCAATTAAATAAGGAAATTGAACTGACGTCTTGGAAGAAAGGCTTGCAAACCCACCCAGTTGGTGTTTGCTTTTTGTGATTGTGATAATAAAATATTTAATCTTTTCTGTGATATCTTGTCTTATATTTAGGAACCTCTGCTCTTATGCATTCTGTAGTGAACTTTCCAGGTTAAATGTTCTCATGTAACATCACATTAGTTTCCAAAAGCAAAAGGACCCTTAATATTTATTGTTGTTATTATAACAATATATGTTTTTCACTGCCAACTGTAGGATTAGCCTCAGAACTTTGTACTTAGTACTGAAATCAGAAATCAAGCTAGGACTTCAGGAGGCTTCTGCTGAACCCTAAAGCTACCTGTTTCTCCCAGGAGCTTGGCCACTTCTAGTCTTCTCCATCCTCCTCCTTGCTCACAACTCTCTTTTCCTCATCTTCTCCTCATTCCTTTCCTTGCTCTACCCTTTTCACAACCAGTGTATGCCCATATGGCAACCCTTATATGGGGCTTGATAGCCCCATAAGAACAGGAGGCTGTGTGGGAAACAGGGTTGGGCATTAAGATGCCTTGTAAACCGAGAAGAAAAATATGTAGAAAAGTCAAGCAAACACCAGCAGATGTCACTGGATGTGTCAGAATAGAATCTAGATGGGATGGAGGAAAAAAAATATGTGTTTGACTTAAACTGAAGAGTGAATTGAAATTTCCGTAGGCTATGAAAAAACACATGACCAGAGCAACTTGAGGAGGAAGGGTTTATTTGACTTCCACATCACTGTTTCAATACAGGAACTTTAACAGGGCAGGAACCTGGAGGCAGGAGCTGATGCAGAGGCCATGGAGGAGTGGTGCTTATTGGCTCGCTGTCCATGGATTGCTTAGACTGGTTTCTTAAAGAACTTAGGACTTTAGGGTGTCCCAACCCACAATGGGCTAAGCCCTCCACATCACTCACTAATTAAGAAAATGTCCTAAAGATGGATCATATGGAGCCATTTTCTCAATTGAGGCTTCCTCCTCTCCACTGACTCTAGCTTGTGTCAAATTGACATATAAAACTAGCCAGCACAGTGCGTACCTGAGATGGAAGAGGGAAATGAATAATTATGTCATAACCAATAAGTGGGTTGTTCTTGGATAGTGATTAGTAATCCATTTATGTAGTAATAAAATGGAATACTCTGCGAGCTTTTTCTGTAAAATTCTAGATGGTAGATATATTAGTCTTCGCAGACCATACGGTCACTGACACAACTGTCAACTTTGCCAGTTTAGCATAAGTATTAGCAATTCACAGATGAATAAGCTTGACTGTGTTACAAGAAGTTTTATTATAAAATCAGGCAGTAGGTCAGAGATGGTGTTGCAGGCTGTGGTTTGGCAGAACACCATAGAAGAACAGGAAATAGGTTGCATAGGAAAGTGGTGGCTGATGCCAGAGGATTTTGGATGCTAGCCTTGAGCTGGGAATCTATACCCTCTTTAGTGGAACCAAACCTGGGATATCTCTCCTCAAAGTTATAAATACACAGACATGTACATCAGAACCAGATGTTTTTCTATGTATAGCTTAAGATAGTTGTATGCCCAGCTATAAATTAAGACTTTTTCTGTGACTGAATAAATTTTGTATGAAAGTGACATGTAGAGAGTGAACAAGGCCCTCACTGAAGTCTGATGTGTCAGAAGCTGAAATCTGGCATCTTTGGAGTTCTTACTATGACTGCTCCTTAGGAAGGAACCAAAAGGTCAGATCTTAGAGAAAGCCAGAGAATGCTGGGCAGGTCCTATAGGGTCGCTGAACTTTCCCAGCACCCACATGGCAGCTCACAACTGTCTGTAACTCCTGTTCCAGAGGATCTGACACCCTCACATAGACATCCATGCAGGCAAAACACCAATGCACATGAAATAAAAATAGATTTAAAAAATTAAAAATAAAATGCTAGTGTGAACTGATTCCAAAGTATTCAATCCATATCTTGGCTACTTATAGGAACTGTGAGCACATTAACTCAAGTAACTTCTGTTTAATTTCACTGGACATTAGAAGGTAATATTGTCTGTTTCAGTATTGCTTTTACTTCCAGTATCATCAGAATTCTGCAGTCTTTCTTCCCTCGCATGTTGTTTTTCCTCTGGCTAAACTTCCCCAAGACTGTTAATGTTTTTATCCCCAACACCCCCCCCCCCCCCCAGTGCAGACTGACCTGAAGTCAACAGTCACTGAGCTCTTGTTGAATGAATTCATACGAGTAATAATTTGTTTTTATTCAGAAAAAAACATTTTTTAAAACTATATTTCTGTGTTCTTCATTGCCACCTATTTTTTTAAACTGAGGATTACATATTCTTCTACAGTCTTTTGAATTTCTTTAAAGTATTTACTGCTCAATTTGTAAAACCTTCTGTTTAGGAAGAGGTTGTAGTGTATTAAATGAGATTATTGTAGTTGCTCATAGCCTACTGAGGAAAATGTACGCTGCTTCTAAACCAGGGAAATCTGGACTTCCAGTAGAGTCATCTTGCACAGTTGTTTCCTATACGTTGGAAACAATGAGATGTTGCCAGATTCTCCCACAAAGAAGTGGGCTTGTAATTTCTTCACTCATCCCACTTCATGTTGGTGATGTTGGTGTCACCCAAATATATGCCTGTAAGTAGTTTTAAAAGTCCTTTCCAGAATTTGAGTTACCCATCCCTGTAGAACAGGAAAGTGTTCTTTTAAAAGGATATTTCTTTATGCTGATTTAATATTCATCTAATTTTAGTGATTATTATTACTTTATACACATGATAAGTAGTAATCAGCAATCCCAGGACCTAGCTCATCAATATGTGTTTTATTTTAGTTTTTCTTCAGTATTTAAATTATATGTTTCCTAGTACAGTTGAAATCATTTGTTATTGGACCATTTTTAAACCAATGGTGACATATTGAAAAGAAAATTATGTGGGTGTGACATAATGATTATAATTAACTGGCAGAGAAAATAATATGCTCATAGAAAACTGAATAAACAATGGAGAAAAGTAGGTAGATCATGGAGACAATTGCATTGCTCATTGAAAATTATATATATTTAATCATGGGATCTGCTTTGTGTAATAGCAAAAGTATTTTTGTTGATAGCGGGAATAGGGAAGGGGGGTTGCTGTGGGTATGCAGTGCTCCTGGCCACCAATGCTGCTTGCTTCATCAGCTTCCCTGCAGAAGTCAGAGCATCCTGTTTAAGTCATGGTCAGGTAATTCTTTAAAAGAATTTTTTTAAACAAAAAGAATTGCTTATGCCTTTTAAATTGCTTTGACCTGACTTTCAAGCTTTCAGCCAAGGTTTTGATTCTTCTTCTTCTTCTCCTCCTCCTCCTCCTCCTCCCCCTCCCCCTCCCCCTCCTCCTCCTCCTCCTCCCCTTCCTCCTCCTCCTCCTCCTCCTCCTTCTCCTCCTCCTCTTCCTCCTCCTTCTGTTTAAAATGCTTTTGCAGTGGGTAATTCTGGAATGACAGTTAAACCATGTTCAAGGATTGGTGAAAAAGAACCAGAGAAAACAAATGAGTGCTTGTTTTTTGCATTGGTGGGGCAGAAATACACCAGTAAATGTGATGAGGATCACAGCTAAGGAATAACGTGGGACAAAGAGCATGGGAGGTGATATCAGAGGGACTTGCTGGCTTCATTTCTCCTTGCCGTAACATTAGGAGATACATTTCAGGTTTGCTGAATAGGATGACGTGTAGTTTCTGCAATGACCCAGTTTGTGTGTGTGTGTGTGTGTGTGTGTGTGTGTGTGTGTGTGTGTGTGTGTGTATCAGAAAAAGCCCATTCTTTAAGATGCCAATTTCTTGAGGCGGGACTGGGGAAGAAATGATTACAAGACCAAAGTGGGTTAGTCTTTTTTCAAGTTGAACTAGAGAAGAATGTGTTGGCAAGGCCTTCCTTATTCCCTAAGCTTATTAGGTGATTAAAAGTGCAGCATCAGGGAGGGAGACTGTAGTGTTGATAATCCCCCCCCCCCACTTAGTATGTTTTCTGATCAAATTTGTAGCACATTCTGGGGTGGCAATTGTTTTAAATCATTTAATCCAGTCAAGCCCAGCTTTGGGTCACCTGGAGCCAGTATTCTTTATTTTGCTGTCTGTTCTTTCAGAAGCTTAGAGCAAATGGGATTTTCAATTATTTTGTGAACTTTCATTAGGATCTTATCCACACATTAGAATTTTTTTTCCCCAAAGGCTCTGAGAATCTCTGAAACTGATGTTTGAAGCACATGAATTAATAAAAACCTTCTTTAGGTCTTATTCCTTAGCACGCTCTGGAAGGAGACATTTTAAGTACATTTTTGTTGCTACAAGTACATCATCAAATTTAAAGAGTAACTATGTTATAATATAAAAAAGTGAAAGAAATAATTTAGAAATTTTTTTTAAAGCCATGGATTGATTAGGGTCTGAGTGACATACATACACATTGTATGGGGGTACTAATATTTTTCCTTTTTAATTGTTATCAAGAATTAAAATTCTCAGTACTGATTATGATAATGTGTTCTTTAAGATACAGTAGTGTAACATTTAATCTCATCTTTAGGCTCTGGAGAGGATCAAAACTATTTTTTTTCAATCTGCTGAACTGTACATTCCCAAGGACAGATTATAAATTAGTTCTATTTATATTTAAAATGATCAAAAACCACTTTAAGATGTCCTTTAACAATTGGAATAAATAGGAATAAATAGGCCTAAAGATGATTTGTTAACAGTGGCGTGGCTTAGTTAACATTAAGTAGAATTTATTTTTCACCCTGGCATGCTATTCTTGATAAAATGATGCTAAGTAAAAATGGGTTTGTCTATGCAAATACAGAACATAATCATCAGTCCTTAATGAGATATTTACCAAAGTGGTTGTGATGTGGTTTCCAATAATAGGAAAAAATTATTACTAATAATCATGTTAACAACCAAACATATTTGTGTCAACTTTGTTTTGTTACCTTAAAATAATTACCATTCTATCAGTGTCCAGATGAGTATTTGGACCTAGGGGTGACAGACCTGTGGTCACAGGTCTACAGAACGGCAGAGTGGATCTTGACTGACTCCAGAGCCCATTTACAGGGGAAGAAAAAGCATCTTTGACAAAGATGTTGTGGTATTTCCTGCCAAGGGCATCTCCATGGTTATGCAAAGTCTTTCCTTTGCTTTTGCCAGATATCACCAGGGGTAAATCCCAGTGAATGTAGGGTCAAGTTCTGCACTTGAGAGCTGAATAAAGCTGGTTTTAATTCTCATTGTCACCACTTTAAGTTAGTATGACATCTTATGTAGGTAAGGCAGAATGGTTTCTGATATTTTGGAAAAAACTTTCTGTATGATATTTCATGTGGCTGGAAGAGTAAAGCACTTCCCCCTTTCTAGACAACAGAAAATGACGGAGTTTACCATGGATGAATGTGTTTAATTAGTGTTAAAATTCTGAAATGTGTTTTCCTCAAGAGCAGGTCACTGCTCTCCTTTCTTCACCTTTTAAATGACAGAAAAATTAGAATAATAATACTATCCTTTATTAATAATAAATGTTCTCATTTATTCTGTTTTAGAATGAATAATGAATTTGCTGGGAATGCTTTTACCTTTTTGTATGGCCATTAAATTTAAATTTAAAAAGTTTTCTCATGTTCAGAAATGTTAAATGACATTTTAATTGGTAATGTCATACATTCAAGGGTTTGACCTGATTCAGTTTTTGGCTTGGTTTTTTTTTTTTTCCCAGTGTCTGTATTTATGCTTAAAGTCCAGGTGAATGACATCATCAGTCGCCAGTACTTGAGTCAAGCAGTTGTGGAGGTATTTGTTAACTACACGAAGACAAATTCTACAGTAACTAGAAACAATGGAGCAGTATTGATAAAAGTACCCTACCAATTAGGACTCAGTTTAACCATCATTGCTTACAAAGATGGCTATGTCTTGACACCTCTCCCTTGGAAAACTGGAAGGATGCCAAGTAAGTACTTCAGTGGCATTTTGCATTCACAAATGTAAATGATTTCTTCCTCTGTTGGTGGAATGCCTGCTGAGCTGAAAATGAGAATACTTGCAAGAAGTCCATATAACATGCTTAGAGGGAAAGGCAAATTTGTAGAAAACACTCTTTGTCTGTTTGGGATGCTAGAACAAAACACTAAAAACTAAGTGGCTTGTAAACAGCAGAGAGATTTCACAGTTCTTGAGACTGGAAAGACCAAGATTGAAATGCCAGTAGGTTCACTGTCTGGTGAAGGCTTGTTTTCTGACTTATACAGCTACTTTCTATTTTATAAATGTCACCTTCTCACTTTGTCCTCACATGGAAGAAAGAGCCTTTGAGGCTATTTTTAAGGCAGTCTAATTCCATTGTTGAAGCCTCTGCTCTTTTAACTTAATTACCCCAAAAGCCTGCTTTTTAACACCATAACTTTCTTTGGTGGTGATATTTAGGTTGACAAAACACTGGGAACATAGCAATCATGAAGGCACTTTTTCTAACACAAAGGCTTGCACAGTGCACAGTTGTGGATATCTGTATTAATTATCCTTTCTTGCAAGAAGCCTCTCTGATGAGTGAGGCACTGATCTATGGATCTAGCAATATGTCAATAGTGTTGTTTTATTGCTGTTCCATTAGTAGAATGGTCATAGTAGGGAACCTAGGTTTCCCCTAGGGTCCATGACCTATTTAGTCTCAGGTTCTTGGTCATTTTACCAGTGTTAGGTATGGTTTCCATTTCATAGAATGGGCCTTAAGTTATAAAAGTGGTTGGTTGGTTACTCCGGTAATATTTGTGCCACTATTACACCAGTCTATCTTGTAGACAGTTGCTGTTGTAGATATCAGAGTTTGTAGCTGGGTGGTATTGATGATTATTCCTCTCCTCTAATAGCATGTAGAGTGCTTTCTAGCACCATAAATGATAGTCAGAAGAGGTAAAGCTCCTAGTTGACCCTCAGCTCGATATCTCCATGTTTGATGATGTAAGTATGTGATGTCTTCAGCAATAGGGCCTTTACCATTAGAGATAATTGGCAATTGTGATGTTTGGAGATGGAGATCTATCTTTCCAATGACTCAACAAGGTATAACCCATTCCTGGCACTGAGGGATTTACTTAGTGGCATAAGATGTCTGGGTGGGTCATTGTCTTTCCTATTACATGATTCCACTTAAATTTCTTTCAAATGCGTATATATTTTAGGAAGCTTCTACAGTAGTAAGTTTCTGTATGTATGGCTTTTGAAAAGACCATTAGTGTTGGTGCCCCTCTCTCTCTTTTACTCTTCTCTTTTACCCTTCTCCCCTCCCCTTTAATCTTCCTATTCTAGTTTCCCCTTTATCTCTTTATAACTACCTTCTACTTAACCTTTCCTTGGAAAGTTCCATCCTCTACCTTGGACCTTTACTAAGTACTTAGCCTCTGTGATTATTTTAACTGAAACATACATATCTAAATCTATAAAGCCAAGATCCACATATAAGAGAAAACACAATATTTCTGGGTTACCTCACTTGGGATGATTGTTTTTATATCTCCCTCCATCCATTTACCTGCAAGTTTCATAATTTCATTTTCCTTAACAGTTGAATGATATTCCATGGTATAAATGAATCACTTTTTTATTATCCATTCATCAGTTGATAGACATTTAAGCTTTTTCCAGTTTCTGGCTATTATGAATAGAGCCTCCATGAACATGGATGAGCAAGTGTCTCTGCAATAGGATGTAGAGTCCTTTGGGTATATCAAGAAGTTTTTGAGGCATGCTATGACAGAACTATACCTGCCTCAGTTAAATATGTTGATTATGTTGTTCTATTTCACAGTATATTCTTCAGTTACACTTTCACTGTTCCCGCAGAGCCAAGCAAATATATGGCTCTTTGAAGACACTGTTTTGATTACTGGAAAATTAGCTGGTAAGTGTAATACTTCTTTACTAAGGAAGTTCTTAGAGTGATTATTTCATAAGAGAATCAAGGTTGATTATAACTTGGCTAAAGTCTAAGTTGGGTATTTGGTAAATTGAGCTAAGTTAGTTCTTTCTTTCTTTCTTCCATTTCTCCCTTTCTTTCTTTCTTTCTCTCTTTCTTTCTTCTTTCTTTCTTTCTTTTCTTTCTTTCTTTCTTTCTTTCTTTCTTTCTTTCTTTCTTCCTTTTCTCCTTCCTTCCTTCCTTCCTTTTCTCCTACTCCTTCTTCTTCCTTTGTTTTTTGTTTTTTTGGTTTGTTTGTTGGTTGGTCTTGAAATAAGGTTTCTCTGTTGTAACTCTGGCTGTCCTGGAACTCACTGTGTAGACCAGACTGGCCTTGAACTCACAGAGATCTACCTGCTTCTGCCTCTTCAGTGCTGGGATTAAAGATATGGGACACCACGACCCAGCTGCTAAATCAGTTCTTCTCCTGTTATAAAATTATTGTTTTGTGTATTGGAAATAATTATCATCAGGGTCCACTGCACATGGGAATCTACGATGTGAGGATATGTTGGAAATTGTTGCCTGTCTGCTCTATCTCATCTCTCGGTGTGGCTTTTGTGGCTGGTGAAATAATGATAAAGACAGGTCATGTTATCCAGACCTTTGGGCTTCGTGAGTGTTACTGTTTCCTCCTGTGCCCTCCCTGGTGAATCTGGCTGCTGCTATGGGAGAGACCTGTGACTGGGGAGTTCAGAATCTTCCAGGCAAATGCAGAAGCACTGGCACATATATGTCCTCAAGAAAAAATACAAAATGCCTCATTTGGGGGTGTTGGTTCAGGCTGTGTCCTTCCTTCTTTCCCAATTATGAAGATGACACCTTGAGCCTTTCTTCACCTTCCTGTGTCCCTTAATTGATACTTAGGAGAAACTCACATGTTCTACTCCTCTTGATACATGCTGCATAATGCCTTTATAAATTACAACTCTTTGTTTATATGATTTGTATAGATAAACTGATGTTCATCTCTAACAAATGGAAATGGCCAAAAAGGCAGGAAATCCTCATGATTGAATCAATCAAGAGAGGTCTAAAGAATTGTTTATGCACATTCATGTTTAGAAGCTAATCTGTGCATTTCTAAAGTATCAAATAAGAAAATATAATAGTACCCACGTTAGAACTTGTACTTGATTAATCTTGTAGCGACTTACTAAGCAAAGCTGTAGACTCTCTTTCCCTAAATATTAAAGCATTTGGTATTTATTTTGCAAGAGTGTGGCAGAATGTGACATGGAGTTATCTGTGGAGATTAGAAAGTAAACAGGAGCCACATGGCTGCAGAGGAGGCTGGTTTTATGCTGCTGGGGCTTTAATGAAACTAGATACAGGTGTTTTGATGTTGTTACATCTCTCCATAAAGTACCTAATTCTTTTCTTAATGCTCATAAAATACTTGGTCAAGGCATTTGGTTTGTATAATGGAAGTGTTTGGTATGTGTGAATGAATTTGTGGACGAAGGGATAGAAAAAAATTGGAAACTTTTCTTAGGAAATGCAGATAATTTACATAGGGTACACAATTTTACTTATAAGAAATTTGTATTTTCAGCATGATTAAGCCACATATTTTTTTAAATTTTATTTTTTAGGTTAGCATACAAAAATAGTGTGTTTTGTCATGATATCTTCATATATAAAAATCACATATTTTAAATGAGAATGTTTTAGATTGTATCTTAAGTGATCTGAAAACACTAGATTGTATCTTCAAATATCTTAACCAAACAATAATGAATATAAAAATAAATGGGATGGGCTGTTTTACTCCAGTGTTTTGCAGGTATTATTTTTCTCCATTTATACAAAAATTCTAGAAATTGATTTTGAGAATTATCTTACATTATTCTTTTATTACCATACAAATCTTTAAAATTTGATACATTTTCATCCTAATAACATAAATGATTTCTTCTGCCTTTATCAGTGATCTTATTAAAGTTCAAGGCCAAAGGTAATATATCTGATAATTTACAATTTTAATTTTGGAATTGATCCTTGGCTTATTACATTGTGTTTGTTATAGAAATATCAATATATCACTGAGTTCTCAATTGATAAACATCAGAAGAGAGTCAATTCAACAACTTTGAATGAGGTAATATGTATACATCTGGAATCTGGCATTTGTAAGACTTTAAAATTACTGTATGGCTATCTGATGGAGAAACCCTACCCATTTCAGTATGTAGCTGAATGTCCTGAAGGGCTGTTACTATAGAGAGTTGCTGGAAACTCATCCTAACCTAGCATAAGCCCAAAGGAAGCATTTTTTTTCTTTTACAAAGCAGGGTCAATTTCAGGCATGATTTAATTTGAAGGACTCAAGTTGAAATAATTTAAAAATAGTTTTTCCTTTCTCCATTTTCAACTCTACCTTGTGAATATTGCCTCCATTTTCAAAAAAGCTCTCATTCTGGGTTACAAGATGGGACCCCGCAGGAGACAGAACAAGCCTTCCATTCTACATCCAGGCATGTACACACTTCATTAGCTGTGCTTAGGTTAAGCCCACTGTTAAGCATGAACACACAGCATCAACATCACTCCTATTATAGAACCATGCAGGTTGAGGATGGGCAATGTATGGCTCCCTAAAGTGAGATCTGAAGAAATTCTGGGCAGTAGAGTCAAACAGTTCTAGTCCGCAGATGCTTTGTGGTCGGAAAGAAACACATGTAATGTGAATGCTGTATACTCTTTTCTATCTTCCAGAAGTTTACATTATTTATACCACACTGACGTCTTTTCCCACAGCTTCTGCTTTACACTCAAGTTTCTTACATACATCCGTGTACACATCGGTGGCTCGTTTGTGGTTCACAGATTGATACTATTGTGTAATAAAAATACTCATTATATTAGTATGTGAAAAGGAATTGCTTAAATCTGAATTTAAAGAAATTATGTGAGATGTTGGTGACACTCAGAAATCATGATAATAACACATTCTTAAAAGAAAAAAAAGTCCTGACCAGTGATGCTGTTTTTAATAGGTGTATGTCTTATCCATTTGTTAATGGGATTTCCTTTGTGCAGATGCCAAATCTCAACCAAGTGTTCAGTTTTCAAAAGCCTTCATTAAACTTCCTGACAACCATCACATCCGCAACGTGACTGGCTACCTAACAGTTCTACAACAGTTTTTAAAGGTGGACAATTTTTTGTACACAACTGGAATCACTCTTAACAAACCAGGTATTTTCTAGTTTTTTTTTTTTCATACTTCTAAGAAAAACCAGCATATAAATTTTCACCAAATACTATTTATTTAGGTTCATAATATTCCACATTTTATTTTCATTGAAGCTCTGCAAAATACATGTTGCTTTTGAATCTAGTATTAAATTGTTTGTAGGTGGGGCTGGAGAGGTGGCTTGGCAATTAAGAACACTGAATGCTCTTCCAGAGGATCCAGGTTCAATTACTAGCACCAACATGGTGGCTCACAACTTTCTGTTAACTATGCATGTGGTGCATCATCATATATGTAGGCTAAACACACATTCAAATACAATAAATATAAAATTGTTTGTAAGCAATTTCCCTTTATCCAAAAAGAATAGTTATATACTAAAGTCTTTTGACATACTATGACTCCAAATTAATCAAAATGTCCTTTCAATCCATTTTATTTCATTTGAATCAAAGCAAGTAAGCAAAATATAGAAAAAGTTGTGATTAAAATTATACATTTAGAGACTTTGACTTCAATACATATCCCGGTTTGACTTTCTATTCAATCTTAGGAAACTGATGAGAAGTATCAACTAAATAGCCAGAGAAAGTATGCTATTTAACTGACTGTTGAGTTATGTTTATCAAGTTTCCAGAGTTGAATAAGCTATCATAATTTCTACTTGATCTATCTTAGCTAAGTAAAAACTATTAGCTCTTCTAGACTCCACAGCTTTGATGTTAGTCTCTTATGATTTAAAAGTTAAGGGACGAATGGAATTTTTGTTTAATTAAAACCACAAAAACATTTGTCACACCATTTCTACTATTCTTTGTAAATCTAACTGAAACTCTTCTGTTTAAAATTACCTCAGACAATAAACAATTTCGAGTATTTCAGTTATGTCAAATATTTGATTCATTTAGCTACATCTAGAAGTGGGAGTAACAAGAGTATATTATAAAAATAATACATGTTATAAATTGCAAATAAAACTGATGTTACCTGTATCGAAGATGAGGCCCACTCTTCTGTCACAAGCCTGTTTCCTACTGCTCAAATCAGTCAGTCACTGCTTAAGGGCACTGCCTGGTCTAGGAAACAGGCTTTGTCCTTATGTTACATGGGGCATACAAGAGTTGGCACATAAACACTCCTGTTTCTTTGTTTAGCTAGTGGGCTTGCATTGGGGTTATCTCAGTGACTGTCCTTCATTGCCATGTCCTGTGTTGGCTTCCTTCCTTGTGTACTGTGCTTCCACTTCACCAGTGGTTGTCTTCTGGGATTACTTCCCCAGTCAGTTCCTGCTCAACTTATCCCAAAGCCTGCTTCATGAGGAAGTTAGTCCAAGACATCTAACAAGGTTTTCCAGATGTAAGTTGGAGGATGTGCAAAATAAAGGCATATACAGGAATGCTATAAACGCTGTCTGTCACTGTCACAGATGAGTTCATGTTGTGCTTGAGGGTGTTCAAGACAAAGCTCATGAGACTTGGACAAGGTCATAGTGAGCTCTTTCTCTCAAAATTATGCTTTAAACATTGGAGTCTTATAAGAGGACTGCTCTGATTTGTCCAGCCTGGTGCCACTGGTCACATGTGCTTACTGAGTTTGAGATGTCATCAGGGCACCAAAGGTCTGGACTTTATATAAAGTCACATGTAGTTAGTGGCCCCTGTATTGGAGTACACAGTTCTAGAGCCTCATGAGTGTAAAGGTGTTTTGTTTTTTAAAAAATGAAAGTTAGGGTTAAGGTTTAGGGATTAGAGTTAAGGTTGGTTTAAAAATCATTTATAAGTAAAATAATAATATTATTATATTATGATAATCTAACACTAAATATAAGAATATTTACTTATTTGTTCATTATTGTGTGCACACACTGCAGCATGCATGTGGAGGCCAGAAGACTACTTTTGGGAGTCAACACTCTCCTTCCAACTTCACCTGAGTTGCAGGGATCAAACTCACATTATCAAGCTTGTACAGCAAGTACCTTTACCCACCGGGCTATCTCACTGGCCTGGGATTCAGTTTCCAAAACCATTCAGTTGGAACCAGTGTCCTTAAATCAGATGACTCTGAGAGAATTAGATAACTGAAGCTTATACTGATTTGTCAATGTTACATAATTAGCCAGTACTTATTCATGAAATATTCTGAAATTATATTTAAATATATATAATTCAAAAAATATAAATCTTTAATGTATAAGCAGTGGAGTATTTATTAGAATGGATAACAATAATGAAATGGAATAAAACAATTTTTAGAGCCATAACAATTTGTTATATAAATGCAACCTCTGTGTATAATCTTAATAAATTATATTCTTTTATAGGTTTAGAAAATATTGAATTGACTCCTCTTGCTGCAATATGTGTGAAGATATATTCTGGAGGAAAAGAATTAAAGGTGGATGGCTCCATTCATGTTTCTCTTCCCCTTCTACACACAAATAATGTAATCGTGGGAGATCGCATACCTGCTTGGACATTTGATATGAACACAGGTATGGTAGTTAAAAGAAAATAGGATATTTTTCTTTTGGATATTTGGGTATTTCATGTTAGAGTTTGATACACATCTAGGTTTTCACTAACATTACCATTTTATTCACTTTGTGAAGGACCATAACCGGCCTCACTGGTAAATGTATTTGTGAGGGGAAATGATGCTAATACATTATCTTGATTGCTTTTCCTATTGCTGTAATAAAATACACCGACAAAAGCAACTCAAGGGAAAGAGGATTTATTTTGGCTTACAGTTCAAGGTTATAGTCCATCATCGGTGGGTAGAGTAGGGGAGTGTTGAAAGAGCTGGTCACTTGCATCCATAGTCAGGAAGCAGAAAGTGATGAAGGCTGGTGCTTGTTTTCTCCTTTTACACCATTCAGATCATAGCACAGTAGCTGGTGCCACCCACAGTGGGTGTGTCTTCCTACCTCAATTAACCTCAACATGATTCCCCACAGGCATGGCAGAGGAGGCCCATTTCCCAAGGTGATTACAGATCTCATCAAGTTGATAATTGAGATTAATCACTGGGCGTATTATGTAAAACAAACAACAAAAAATTCAACATTGTTTACCCACATTGTCTTGTCTTTTACTAACATTTTAAGGAAGAAATCATTTAAGATTAAAAAAAAAAAAATTCCCTCAGGAAATTTTAGTAGTCAGTATGAGCTTACCTAAAAGCTTGGTTAAGACCATCAAGAAATATATACTAATATCATGACTGTAGATTATGTACAAGATAGAAAGAGTGATGATCCACCTTTAGGTACCAATTTTATTCCTTGCGTTTGCTTTCTAGATGGCAACTTGGAAGCACTTTCTCCTTTGAAGCTTCTTAGTTTTATTATCGTTCCCATGTAAATAAAGTAGTAGTATAAGTTTCTAAATAAATAGGGTGATGGATCTAGCAGGATGGCCTTGTGCAAAGCATGCTACAGAACCAAGAGGGTTTTTCAGGGCTTGCTTTATCTCCTTTCACCATTCTCTCTATGTTAGCACCTTTCTAAGGTAGGATTTTGAAGTACCCAACAGAATGTTGTTGGTGCTGTAGCTTCTAACTCTACACTTAGCCAGGTTGAAGACTAGTGTAAAAGACTTTGTGTGGAAGCCACAGCACAATGCCTTTGATGCACTATGTTGTTGAATTGAGTTTGTACAAGAGGAATATATGTATTTTTTTATAGAGGATTAGCTCACATGTTGATGTGGTATGGCATCTCAAACTCATCATGTCATCTGAGAACTAGATATTGGAGATTTGTGTCGGGATGTCACTGGGAATGGAAGGGTGGATAGTAAGGCCAAACCCACACAAATGTCCACTGTGTAGGATAAGCTGCATAGGTCTGTGTTCTTTACATTAGTGGAAGCTATGCAATTAATAGTGGTGACCCATTATCAAGAGTTTTGGCATTAAGTTTAAATGAGTTTTGGAGTCTAGTCCCATCACCTGCAGTACCATGTGGGACAAGTCATTTAAGTGATTTGAGATTCAGTTTCTTCAAAGTACTTTAAAGAAGAATGTGCCATTTGAGTTCTGATTTCTGATCATTCTTCCTGGCAAAGTCGTTTCTTGAATGTTTCTTCTAGTGACTATTTTTAAAACAGGGTTGATGAGTTGGCTAAGCAGGTAAAGGTGTTGACATAAGCCTGCCAACCTGAGTTTGCCTCACAGGATGCATGCAAGCATGGAGGGAAAGAATCTATTCTACAAAGTTGTCTTTTGACTTCCACACATGTGCTATGGCACATGCGCTCACACACACTCACACACAAATAATAATAATGTTTTAAAAAATAAAAAGTTAGCTGCTGGTGGTGTCACACGCCTTTAATCCCAGCACTTGGGAGGCAAGGGCATGCGGATCTCTGTGAGTCTGAGGCCAGCCTGGTCTACAGAGTGAGTTACAGGAGAGCCAGAGGTATAACAGAGAAACCTTGTCTCAAAAAAAACAAAAATAAATAATAAAAAATTGATTTATCATATATACTGTGTTAAATTTAACTTAGACTAAAAGCAATAGATTGGGTCATTCTGTCATCTCAAGTTTCTCTACTTTATTACCAACTGTTTGATCAATATTGTTGCAAATGATTGGATTTATTCACTTTTGTATGACTGACTAAATTAATCTTGTATAGATACATTTTATTTATCCACTCATCCATTGGCAGACATCTTGGTTGATGTCATGTCTTGGCTATTGTAAACAATGCTCCAGTAAGCATGGAGATGAGGGATACAAAAACAGTCAGGAGGAATTACTTTTATCATTCCTTAACATAGTGGGGTAAGTTGTCTGAAATAATTTCTGATATGTTCCAAGATAGCTAGGTGAGTCCAGAGGTTCCCATTATATAAATGTGATTGATGTGTGTATAAGGTGTTGGAAATGCTGTTTTATATTACAAATCACGAATATCTTTGAAATTCTCCTGTACGCCATAAATATGTACAAATGTATGAACTAAAGATAAAATTATACAGCTCATTTTACATTTTGTAGATAATAGGCCAAATACCAGCACATAGCAAGCTTTTAAGTAGGCATGCTAGCTATTTGTACATAAAGTTTTATCAAACATTTAGGTTTTACTATAGATGACAAAAGTTTATTGGAGTAGATGACCCTTTTTAAAGTTAAGAAACAATTTGAACTTTTCAAAATTGATTGTGAAGCCGTGTATTCCTTATATTAGCTGGATGAGGTATATTTTGTGGGAAGACACTGGTCTCCAAATGGGACTTGAGGGAGCCTGCCAACTCCAGGCTCACTTAGTTTCTGGTGCTGCAGTGGTCTGGGTTCTACTTTGGACATTTAATCATTTCTTCCTGGATCTCCTGACATCATTCTCCATTGCAAGTAAGACTCAGCCAGAACTTGCTTCCCAGTTATAGCACTGAGCCTGTAGTAAAGTACTTTAATTTCTGACACCTTGGATGAAAACTGTATGTGAAGTCTAATTCACTTATAGATGCAGCTCTGGGGTAGGAAAGAAAGAGTTCTGGAAAAACCATCAGCAGCATCAGAACAATGTTTCTTAAAGCCACAAAACACATGCTGTAACTGTTTAACAACAATCTCGGGACCAGTGATAAATAGCTATCTGTCTATGAATTGGGATGTATTCCTCTTTCGTTACATATCTGGTGCTGGAAATTGAGCTCTGGATTTCAAGCACTTTATGTTTGAACTAGTCTTTAAATTAGAATTTTATTCGTCACATCCTTAAAAAGTATCTTAGGTTGAGTTTTGTTATAATGGTTTTATTTCCTTTGGTTGTGATAAATCATTCATATTATATGATTATGTATGTAAGTATTATGTAACATTTAATATTTACCATCCTAGGTATTTAGTATCATGGTATTTATAATTTCTGAAATGTTCTGTATTCTTTACATGGGTGCTATTTTCATACCTTAACTCTAAGGTATAAAACTATAACTGACTGCTGTTTTTTTCACTTACCACATGTTTTAGGTGCTTGGGTGCATCATGGCTGGGGCATAGTCAAGGAGCATAACAGTCATTTGATTTGGACGTATGATGCCCCACACCTGGGCTACTGGATAGCAGCTCCATTCCCAGGAGCTAGAGGTACTGTAAAAAATGAAACAAATTAATTTTAAAGAATAATGCACATAGCATGTTAGGGTTGATATCAGCTGGCCTCCAGCGTAGGCTAAGTACTATCATGTTCCTGGTGTAAAGCTCCTCCTTTTCACGACCAGAGGAGTAAGCTCCATGGGCTAAGCTCTAAGTCTTTTACTGTCATATCTGATGCATCTATGAAGACTGAAGTTTGTTCAATTATTTTCTAAGTTTATGTTTTCATGAATAAATTCTACCCAGTTCAGTTAGTTAGAGTGCCTGGCTATAAGAAATGGGGACATTTTGAGTACTTTTTTAAGAGGTGAAGGATATGTGTGTAATTCTGCAGCTCCAGAAGACCTGACGAGAGCCTGCTTAACTGTCTTCACCAGGTGGCTGCTACCAACTCTGGTCCTTTCCAGTCTGTCCTCACACAGTGCATGATCTTTCTAGGGATAAAGACTCTAGGGGACATGAGAAGAAAGGCTCTGCTAATAGAGTCTCCATATTGTTTTGAAAGAGCAGAAAGATGACACAGATGATCATTTACCTGACAGAAGGTAGCTGGAAGCTGGTGGCCACACACCAAGAATTCTTCACTAGGGATAATCTATGCTGTTCTAGTACAAAACTTTTAACATGGTATCAAATTATGTGGGGAACCTGAACTTAAGGAAACCCCACATTTATCACATTCAGTAAATTTCTCACAAAATAAAAAGGAAACATTATGAATTCAATTTGATTAAATATTCCTGAATAGAACTAGTGATGGACGCCTTTACTCCCAGCACTTGGGAGGCAGAGGCAGGCAGATTTCTGTGAGTTTGATGTCAGCTGGGTCTACGTAAGTGACTTCTAGGACAGCCTGAGCTACATAGTGAAAACTTGTCTTGATAAAGCTGAAAAAAAAACAAAACAAAACCCACAAAACCTTCCTGAATAGAAAGAGATCCTTTCACATGCTGGAGGCTGGATGGGTTCTGTCAGCCTGGCCGTCACACTAACTCAAATTAAATAAGAATTCCGCAGTTCTCTTATATACTTTGCTACATAGCTTCAGTTTCCATTTTTACAACTTCCTGAAACAACTTCCTTGATGTTCACTGTAAAACTTGGAAGCTGAGGCCACTTATTTTAGGGTTTTGTTTCCACAGTATCTCAGGTGCTGGATATCAGTTTTGTAAGAGCAAGCCGTTGAGCAGCAATCAGCCTTGCCATCTCAGTGGCTACATTGTTTTTAAGGACATGAGTGTTTGGGGTTGGCTGCTCTGCTTTTGGGCTTGACATGCTTCAACGAAAGGTTTTTCTTATTTCCTGACTCAGGTTGAAGGAATAGTGGCTTTGTGGGATACACTGTGCACATCTTAGAGTGCCTTAGCAAGATGGCTGAGCTACATCATACATGCTGGTGTGACATTAAAGAGAAAAGGCTCTTCCTCTTTGAGTAGTTTAAACCACGAGTTTCCCCAAATTTAGATTCTCCACCTCTCTCCCTGTATCTTCTGTCTGCTTCTAACAAACGGTTTTGTTCTATATTTATTGAATAGCACAGAAAATATGGCATAGGAAATGAATCTCTTGTCTTATTTTTTATGCCAGTGTTTACAAGGGAAGAATTTACTGACCCCCAAGTAGCACTCAAAACTGCAAACAGATGCTGTCCACCTCTATCCCATATTGCTTCCAATGTTTATGGCAGATGTTTGCTTGCTTTAATGTTGCTTTCAACGTATTGACTACTTTCAGGAAATGAATACCACAACATATAAACATTATTCTGAGCAGGGAGCATAGAAGAGTCACAAAGGAGAGACCAGGAAAATGGTCTGAAATTAAAGCTATGCATTCAGTTTATCTTGTAAAAGTGAATTACATGGGAATTCCAAGGCATAGTGAGGTTGGTTACATTGTTTTCTTGAAGATAAGCTAAACTGAAATAGGCTGATACACAGTGGGGAAACAGATTGAATACATAATTTTAAATGATCTGAATACATGTTATTAATTAGACACCAACATTAGGCAAAAGTTTCTGAAGGCAAGTGGTATTTTGGAAAAAGCTATTCCCATAATCATGCAACTTCATTTCCAGTGTTCAAAATTCATTGGCCAGAGCAAGTCAGTTGATTAATCTCACGAAAGGCGTACGACACACGTCTGCCTCAAGAAGGAAGCAAACCCATAGACACGAGCACACACACTCAGTCTGCCTCACCCAGGATGAAACAAACATGAGCACACACACTCAGTCTGCCTCACCCAGGATGAAACAAAACTAAAAGTCTAGCCTAAAGGAAAATGTTCACTTTTTCTGTGTTTTCATTGAATCATGCAGGTTCAGGGATAAATGAAGATTCCAAAGACATAACTGCCTACCACACAGTGTTCCTTACAGCCATATTAGGGGGAACGATAGTCATCATTATTGGATTTTTTGCTGTGCTACTTTGCTACTGCAGGTAAGTGCAGCACTAACCTGTGTATAAAGAAGCAGAGCTGTCAACTTAGATTATCACTTCAGTGTATTATGTGCATTACAAAGTTCATTTATAGAAATAATTGTTTAGGGGCTGGAGAGATGGTTTAATGGATAAAAACACTTGCTCTTCCAAAGGACCTGAGTACCATACACAGCCCTCATATCTGCCTATAACTGTACCTCTAAGGGCTCAGACAGAAATAACCTGAAATGAAAAAAAAAATCACAAAGAAATAAATCATTTAACCTTTAATATATGTAGACTGGAAATTAAAACAAAAGTATTACAATATCATCAATAGATATGTGTTTGTATATTTTGATATACTTTTCTTTGATGGATCTTATATGTTGTAACTTTTAAGTAAATTTGCCTTTTTCTCTTTCTACTCCAGGGGTAAGTGTGGGACACCACAGAAAAGAGAAAGAAATATCACTAAACTTGAGATCCTGAAGAGAGACCAGACAACATCAACAACACACATAAATCATATTAGTTCAGTCAAAGTTGCATTAAAAGCTGAGGACAAGGCACAGTTATTTAATGCTAAAACCTCCTCCTATAGCCCCCAGAAAAAGGAAACCACAAAGATGGAGGCAGAAGAAAGAATTTCCATGGTGAAGACTCGGGACAATTTTAAAATCTACAATGAAGACGTTTCCTTCCTGTCAGTCAATCACAATAACTACCCAAGAAACCCAACACAGTCTTTGGAGCCAAGTATAGGGAACAAACAACCTAAGCATGTTAACAGCAATCTCTCTCCACTGCTGGCTGATGCGCAAGAGGAAAAGAGGTATCTCTCAGGAAACGAGGAGGCATATGGGCGTTCCCACATTCCTGAGCAGCTTATGCACATCTATAGCCAGCCTATTGCCATCCTTCAGACATCAGACCTTTTCTCCACACCAGAGCAGTTACATGCTGCTAAATCCGCCACTTTGCCAAGGAAAGGACAGTTAGTTTATGGCCAACTGATGGAACCAGTAAACAGAGAGAACTTTACACAAACATTGCCCAAAATGCCAATGCATTCTCATGCCCAGGCCCCAGATGCCAGAGAAGAGGACATTGTACTTGAAGGCCAGCAGAGCTTGCCATCCCAAACTTCAGATTGGAGCCGATATTCCAACAGCTTGTTGGAGTCCGTGTCTGTTCCCGGAACTCTAAATGAAGCTGTTGTAATGACTCCCTTTTCATCAGAACTTCAAGGAATTTCAGAACAGACCCTCCTAGAGCTGTCCAAAGGCAAGCCTCCTCATCCCAGGGCATGGTTTGTGTCTCTTGATGGAAAGCCTGTGGCTCAAGTGAGACACTCCTTTATAGACCTGAAAAAAGGCAAGAGAACCCAGAGTAATGACACAAGTCTAGACTCAGGGGTGGATATGAACGAGCTTCATTCAAGCAGAAAGCTGGAGAGGGAGAAAACGTTCATCAAAAGCTTGCATCAGCCCAAGATCCTTTACCTGGAGGATTTAGACCTGAGCAGCAGTGAGAGCGGAACCACAGTCTGCTCCCCTGAGGATCCCGCACTGAGGCACATCTTGGATGGAGGTGGAGGAGTTATTATAGAACACCCTGGGGAAGGGTCTCCGGGAAGGAAAAGCACTGTGGAGGATTTTGAAGCCAATACATCTCCCACTAAAAAAAGAGGCCGACCACCACCACTAGCCAAAAGAGACAGCAAGACTAACATCTGGAAGAAACGAGAGGAACGCCCACTGCTTCCCATAAACTAATTATGAGAACCATGTATCTCTGTAGTCTCATGCTGTGTGTTCTTGCTTCTTGTAGACTGCAGTATGAACTTCTTAGGAAGCTGAGACTGAGCAATGTCATGGGTCCCAGACACATCTCAAGCAAAGTAGATGGTAAAGTAATAATTCAGAAAAAAATCAGAAATGCTTTCTCTGGCCTGTTCTTTTCATTTGTTTTTGAGTGATGAAGATTTCCAAGTTTTCAAGATGTAAAATAATGTGAAAATGTTATCTGAAAATATTGCTCAGTTCACCAATTGCTACTGACTCTTAAGAAAACAGTAGCGAAACGTGTACTAAAATTGCTTTCCAAAATCTTGCCTCTGCCTTGGTCTCATGGAACATTTAGAAAGACAGGTGTCTTCTTCAGGCCTCGTCCTTTTGTGCAGGGTTGACTATGATGTCCTTTTCTGCCTATGCTTAAAATCAACTTGATAAATGTCTGGACTGATGTTAAAGACCAAACTGGATTTTCTTTTTTTAAAGATTAGTGGCTTGAGGATTGTCACCACTAAAGTATATATCCTATGCTCATATGATATGGGCAGGAAGCCCCCAGTTCATTAGAGAAGGAGACCTAACTCTGGTTATTTTGAGATATAGGCTAGTAGAGTATATAAGATATTGACTTGCTATGTAGAAATTTGAGAAAGGAAAACTCTGATACTGTCTTTTTATTTTCAAACGAAGTGACCTTAGCGGCCAGTTGAGAGGGGGCTATGACTTTAAGGTTCACTAATCCGTCTAGGCTAAAATCGGTTTTTCATACTTTTTTGTCCTCTCCCCAACTCAAATTCCATCATTCAGAGACTACCAAAAATGGAACTGTTTCTTGTAAATGCCAAAAAAAAAAAAGAATGGACTATGTGGATATAAAGGAATATTTCGTGTAATTGGCCAGGAAAGGCCATTTTTTCCGATATTCAAAAAACTCTCTAGGATATGAGTTACACTGCTAAATGTTGACACATTTAAAAGATGTTTGAGGAGAACAGTCTGGGTTTCAAGGGGAAGTTCTCCTTGTCACCTGTGCCTGGGCAGCCTCACTCTCGGGATCAGGAGGTTGTCGCTGTCCTCCCCGCAGTGTGAAGTCAGGAGCTGTTTCCAATTATGTATCCTCAACTCTCCTAAAAATAAAAAGCTCTTTAATCAAGGCATCCTGTTCCACTTCATAATTTTCAGGAGGATACATTTGTGCAGCAGCTCTCCCTTTCCTTCGGGTGGGAAGAGGTGGTTCTTCTCACCTCCTACCATTCAGTATATGAGCGGCAGAGATTCAAGCCACCTAAACAGGTATGAGGAAACTAAAATAGACACCCCGACTTTGTAAAGTTGTAGATAGGTATACAATGGGAGGAAGTCAGCAGCTTCCCCCCCCCCCCCCCGAGACAATAGACTTCAGCCAGTTTTCTCCGTAATCACTTCTGAAATATCGTCTTTGTCAGCAATCTCCTGGCTTTGTTTTGAACCCAAAGAATGCAAAGACCTTTGTCTATGTTTCTTGTATATTACCCTTCTCCGTATGTGTTTGGGTAACACATAGGCTCACTATTGGGGGTAGAATGATAAGCCTCAGGTTTAGAGGAGGCTTTCTACTGGTCTCACACAGAAATAGATCATAAGCAGCATGAACGAAAATGACTTGGAGTAGTTTAAGGAGTTAGTGCTCTGTGGAAGTGCCTTTGACTCAGACTTGCGTTAGGAAGGATTAATAACATCTTTTTTCAGTGTACATTTTGTTAGCTGAATTAAACAGATGTGCAGTTATTAAAAATATAGACCTAGTGTTTCACGTTGGAACAATGAATTTTGCATGTAACATTTTCTTTTGAATGCTGATTTTTTTTTTAATCCACAATATATTGATAAAGTGTTTATATATTGGAATGAGGTTAGGAATGACATAGTAAAATGCTGCACCTCTTCAACACTTTTAAGTGTATCTCTTCACCTTGAAAAAGGTTTCACGTCTCAACTGGGCAATGAAATACACATATAAACATATGAGTATATTGCCCAAGTATGCCAGTGACTTCACTCATTCTTGTCTAAGGGAAATGACATGACACATCCTAAGGGCTTTTGTAGAAATTTAATTTTTCAAAATACTTTAAAAAAAACACTGCACATGCTGCTTTTGATTGGAATTTTAGACAATTTATCTTTTCTAATCAGAAGAATGTGACTTCTTATTCATGAGCAGGTCACAATTTCCTGTTGAAAGGCTGAAGCCATTGACTTTTTCTGAACCCAAGTGATAAACTAACATTACTCAGTACTTTCTTAAAATTTTAAACTGAAAGCCAATGCAGACTTTTGCATATGTAAACTAGAGAATTTTGGTTGCAAATTGTTGACATTTGTGAACCCTTTGTATCTAGTTTGAATGTATCTTGAAGGCAGAACTATCAATGAACCAATGGATTCACTTACTGAAGCATAGCTACATGTAGTTTTGAGTAATATGACCTTGACACTTTATAAAATCCATTTTTATGACTTTCTGCAGTTGAATAGGGACCATGCCCTTTTATAATTCATAATATGCCACGAAGATCACAAATGCTGAGGAATAAGAGCTTTCCTTTGCTCTGGCAGTTACTGTCAATCCAGTTCCTGTGTATTTGGATCCTCTGCTATCGCTATACATTATAGGGTTTTAGAGATTTGGGGATCAAACATTGTCCTTCTAAACTTTCCAGAAAGGTGAAACTCAAAAACTACATGCTTTCTTCTATAGCTTGAGTTACTAATTGTCATGTGCTGACATCCCAGAGAGATCTGACTGCTGCTTTCCACTTAAGATCTAGAGTTGGCTTCTTGCCCTCTTGTCCCCCAGGTGTTTCTATTACTATTATTATTTTGTATCCTTTCATCAGAGAAATCTCATGTTTTGGTGTATTTATTGCTGTTACTCTATTTCTTGAGCAGTCTGAATTTGTAAAATGTTACAGTTATTTAAAGATAATAAAATCAATCTAAAGGTATACTGTTGTAGTGTTTAATTTCAAGTAAAAGCAAAAGCTTCTTCCCTACATTATGACCTAATCTAGTAAATACCTAATCATTACTTCTTATCCACTATGCCACACAGTAAAATTAATCCCGTGAATATAATGAACTTTACATAATTCTTTATTCTTAAGTCTTCGGAGTTCCCAGTTTTCCTACTGGAGCTGAGTATAGACAACTAGTTTTCCGTTGAATGAGATTCATTAATCTCGTAGACATTTTAAAAATTATAATTTATTTTAAATTCTAAGTGAGAAAATGATATAAAGCCCCTATACCTCTTTTAAAAAATACTCTTTGGGCTTTTGACCTAAGAATAAGTGATAACTCGAAGGCTCTTCACACTCAGATCTCCGAGGTCCAATTGAGCAATATTTATGCTCAGGCAGCTGTTATGTAGAGGCTTTAGACTAGTTTTGAGGATTATCCTGACTGCCATGTTTTCTGACATCTCCAACATCTTTAATTCATTATATTAGCAGACATAACTTTGGTTAGATATACTGGGTGTTGGACTCTGAAGCCATTGGCATACAGTACTTCAGACACAGACTCCACAGGCACTGTGCTGGAACCTTTCACCTGGAGCCCTGCAAACTCCAGCAGGGTTGTGGCTGCCTTTGTGCCAGGGCCAGAGCATCCGAAGACTATCAGGTTCTAAGAAATGATGTGGCCAAGTCATGATCAAAAGTATAGCTGCCAAAGCAGCAAGATCTGTGAGCTGGTCAAGACACTCTGATCTCAGAAAGAAAAACAGTGTGGGAAGAATGATGGGAAATGATGAGATACAGAAAAAGAAGTTAGGTGGAGACAAGGGATACTTTAATGTTATGGGAAGTGATTTACAGATAACCTGGGTCCCACCCCTTTGACCACATATTAGAAAAATGAAAATAGGCCACAGTGTTGCTTTATCTTGGCTCCATAATTAGCACCTTTCCACTGCATCTAATTACAGATTCCTTTGTCAGGATACAGGACAAGGTAGCTTACTTCCAGGATTATGTATCCCATCAAGAGAAGGACAGAGGAAACTGCTTTAATGAATAAGGTTTGGATTTGCCTCTCCAGCATAACAAAGATTCTTTCCTTGGTATTTTTACCCTTATCTAATTCAGATTCTTAAAAACAATCTTTATAGTTTAATGCCAGAAGAGTAGTCAAAAGCTCAGTAATAGTTTATAATGCTAAATGTAAAATATTTTGGTAAAAATCACATACCATTAATATAAACTCATTAATATACGTTCACAGCAAAATTGTGGAATGGGGAATAACTTTGCTTTCTAAAATAGCTATGCTTAAAGATAACAGTTTTTACTACCTGTGACATTTGTCAAAATATTGCCACAACACATCCTCTTCACATTGGTAGCTATAACAAATGGGCATCTTGGCATTTCCGTTGGGAGGTTCCCATGATGAAGTATATGTTGACAGAAACTTTCTTATCTGAACCCTGCATTTCCTGGTCTTTATAGCTACACTATTTATGTTGCTAAACAATATTTCATAATTTTGTAAGGATAGTTATCCTTTTTCCTTCTTTTGTTCAGGTTAACAGAGAGTTTCATAATTCATGTGCTGACTGTTTCTAATCCTTGTAGACCTTATTAAAATACTAGACTAACTACAGACAGTCTGATTCAAAACAGACCAGATAATTACAGCCCCAGGAGTCTCTAAACTTATTATACTTTGATGACTTCATTAAACACTTTTCAAAAACACAGCACTGGAAAGCACAAATGTGGCTACTAGGAAAGGTGAAATAATGTCTCAGAATACTTTTTATTTTGTGTCTCCATCTTTCAGCTCATAAATTATGTCTTTGTCTTATAAAAAAAAAA
The DNA here is from genome assembly GCA_026225945.1 of Cricetomys ansorgei. Taxonomy (NCBI): domain Eukaryota; kingdom Metazoa; phylum Chordata; class Mammalia; order Rodentia; family Nesomyidae; genus Cricetomys; species Cricetomys ansorgei. The sequence continues at coordinate 2,873,498 of JAMJFZ010004027.1, read as the reverse complement.
GTGCTTGTTAAAAGGTTATTTTTAAGCTTATCTCCACTGTCCATCATTTTGTATTAAGTGTTATTTTGAAACCTTGATTTCTAACTAGATCTCCAAATATTTATATCCATTAAATAGAGAAAAATTTAATTGCTAACTGCACTTTTACACTTTTTCTTGTTGCTCATTTTTTCCATTTAATGTTTATTTCTAATTTTAAAATGTTTTTATTCCATGAATAATTTATTAACTATTTTATTTATTCTTTAACTATTGCACATATTCATATAATATATTTTGAACTATTTAATAAATATTGTTGAGTTGAATACTGACTATTAGAGCAGATGTTAATAGTGAGCAAGTAAGACTGGTTTGTAACTCAGGACTTTTTTTCCTAGGGAGCACTTACATTTACAATAACAAAGGAAGAGTAGGGGAAACAATTAGTGGCCTGGTCAGATATTTTGCTCTTTTTTTCTGAAACCCTCATCTCTCAAGAAGTAATCCTGTTTGTAGTCCATTATTTTCTTTTACAATGAAAGAACAAGTTGTAAATTACTTACAACAGAACCATACTTGTGCCTCTTTCTTTTAGAAGTCAAGGTGAAATTTAGTACTGTTTAAATTAATTCTGGTAAAACAATTTCAGTGTAAATCAGATAATTTCTAAAACCCCATCAGTCCAAGTTGTACTCCCCAGTTCACTTATAAAGAACAGAAAGCCAGCATATTAATTATGCATGTCCCACTGAATGGAGTGTTCTAGGTTCTTACATTGTCCTGATAACATATCTTGCTTATGTTTGCTAAGATCACACAGTCCCTATGGACAGGAACTATGCTTTAGTACCCTCAATTTCCAGTAATACCTTTGTGATGTACTTAATAAATATTGATTCATGAAAACATGATAATGGATTTTGTTCAATGGGAACATCTTGTGTGGGCCCAGAATAACTACAGTTGTGAGTTAATGACTGCAATCATTGCATGAGTCCAGAGAATGGCATTTTGTGGCCCTTCACCTTATCTTCCCTCTTACATACTTCTTATATCCCTGAGCCTTAAAGGTAGTGGTGTGAAGGTCTTGTTTAGGGCTAGGTCCATGTGATGGGTCAGAAGGGATCATCAGGGGCACACCTCATGCCTGGCACTGTAAATCCAGCTAATAACCTAGGGCTGATGAGGTCATAGGTCTAGGCAAGGCATTTACTACTGATATTTAAACTGATAATGTAACAAACTTCCTTCTAAGTATCTATGTTTAAGCTGATAGGCAAAAGATGTTTTCAACCTTCATCAGGGAAGCTTCTCCCTACAATAAACAGTGGTGAAGGTAGAGTGATGGCTCCCCAAGATGCAGAGAAAAAGGGGTGCTTTGAGAGGAAGCAGTTAGTTCCCGACGTTAGTCTGGAAGACTACTTCAGCCCCACTCTAGGTTCAGAAATGGCTCTGTCCACCATGTATGTAGTTGCTACTGACATGTTTGACTTAATCTCATATTTAAAACCTTCAAGCAAGGGATCCAGGAAGAGTCATGGCCACCATGTCTCAGATAACAGGCCTACCATACTTGTTCCCAGTTGTGGACCTGAAATAGTCTTGCTGGCTTATCTTAGCTATTGATGGAAAGCGGTGTGGTCCCCTTTTAGAAACCCAGAGGATAGAAACACACTTGTCTAATTACCAGTGGCAGGGCTTAAGACCATGGTCTCAGCTGTGAAACTGGCTTTGGTTTGTGACTTGGTTCCAGTACATCTTTCCTATGGTCAGGGGCCAATAATCCTTGCCCAAAGATTTACCCAGGACTTCCTCAGCTCCTAGGAGGAGCTGTTTTAGGGACCCAGAGGAAGCCATATTAGTTGTCATATGTAGCAGTTGGCCTGTCATCTGAGGACTTTAATGCAAATCCTTATCCCAACAGAGCTTCATCCCTAGGAGTATCCTCTGGTAATAATAGTCAGACCAAATATGGATATGGTAGCAGCCATATGACCTGGTTTCAGCCCTGCTTGATGGTGATCCTGAAGCATTTATATCAACCCAGAGACCAAAAAGGAGAAGGGCTTTTCTTGTCAAAACCAGTTAGTAAACACCGGAAGAGGTGTTTTCACTTTCAGATGCTGCCAAGGTTTTGCAGGTAATGGACAATTTGGCAAACATGAAACACTGGAGAAAATTAAAGGCCCAGGAACCAATCCCAAGGAAATGGAGGCCACAATGATCTTGAAATGCATGGCAGAAACTGAAGGCTGTACACACAAGCCAGAATTTACTCCTGGAGTCTCTAGAAGGACCCTGCCTTGTGTTGTTGTATAACAGACTCAAGCTTTAGCCTATGTCATTTCCACCCTTGGAGTAGGCAGAACACATCTGCCGTATTCCTGAGACTGCAGACCTTTGTGGGTGTGACATTCTGTCATGGTACAACTTAAATATTAGTCTTTGTGTCCTAGGGACTGTCTCCATCTTGACCCCCAAACTCTGTATTGTATAACTATGCCAGGCCAACGCTTGTAAATAGGATTCCTCAACTGCCTTGGCATCAAACAAAAGTCAATGCCAGTGGGAGGGACTCCTCTGTGGGTCTATATCACTGCCAGATAAGGCATGGACCTTAGTGCACACTAACACTGCTCAAGTCCAGTTCTTGAGAACCTCAGACATATCCCTCAGTGCCAGTCTAGGTGACCAAAAGACTGTCTTTTCTAACACTATCCAACCTTAAGCAGCACAGTGTAGGACAAGACCCCATGAACAGAGGTAGGGCAGTATACTAAAGCCCAAGATTTTGTCCTAGAACTTAACTGTGGGACCTCTGGGGCTGAAGAACAGTTAAAGTGGCAGAAAAGCACCTCCTTCCCCACCAGGTGGGATGGCAGGATGCTTTGCAAGCTCCTTCTCTTTTAGCCCTGGAGGGATCCAAGCCATTCACAGGAGCAAAAAGGAAAATAACCTGCAAGTGTTTGTCTGCCCTGTGGCTGATTGGACACCTCTCTCTGTCTTTGTCCCTGCAAAGACCATGAGGCCAGGTGCCCGCCCTGCCCCATGCTAATGGGACTTCCTCATCCGGAGTACCTGGACCGCACTTCCTCTGGGGAAAGAGATATAAGCAGGGAAGGCCTGCTTATATCCACCAGATAGGACTCCCTAGGCTTCCTTTCGTGTCTAGTCCCCTATTCTCAGGCCACGGTGGTCAGAATTCCCGAGAAATTCCCAGGGACTCACTCCCTAGTCCCCAAGCGCTTCCCTGCCGCTCAAACCTGGGCCCTTGCACTCCTGACCAAAGAGAGAGGCCTGGGCCAGCGTGCTCTGGAAACCCAGCCACAGTGCGACCCGGAGAAACCTACACTTAACGCTGGGCTAGTGAGACCTAATGCCACAAAGACACTGAGAGCTGCATCCCTAGCCCTGCCTGTGGGTGAGATGAGACTTCTGGGCGCCATTCCTTCCGTAGTGTTGTACTGGTCTTAGAGGACTACAAGCTCAGGGTGGGACACAGTAGATGCATACCCACCTACAGTTCATTTGTGGCTCAAGGATTTGCAGATTAGATACTCTTCTGGCACACTGTGGGTATGTCCTGCTGTGATTGAATTTTGACCGTTAGTGGTTCTCTTCTAATGAACATTGGTACACATTTAGGCATGTTTAACAGGGTGCCATACGGTCACCTTCATTTAACAAGGGCAAAACCTCACTGTAGCTGTAGTCAAGATGATTGCTCATATTTTTGAGTTTTCCTCTCATCTAAATGAAGACATGTGTTATGGCCACAGAGATGAGGGCATATTAATTCTGTATGTTGTTTGGGAGTGATGCTAGCTTTTGAGAAGGCATCCCCTGTTTTCAGGTGGTAGCCAACAGGTTTTAGGTAGCCTATTCTATGCTCAAGGGCATTCCAGCTGTAGACTGATTTTAGAGCTTCTTGCTCAAACAAGGCTGGTCCTGGCAGTAGAAATCCTTCTTTATGCTCATAGGGAGTTGCTACAGATAGAGCCTCACCATTGGAAATCACTGAATGGTTGTAATTTGCCAGCAACTCTGAACAGCTGTGTGGAATGGACTCCAGCGTGCTAGCAATCCTGGTTGCTAACAGGAAGTCCCAGTCTTGCTGTGAGAGTAAGGATGGATGCATTGCTGTTTCTCCACGATTTATTTTTTGACAACCTTCCAAATTGTAATATTTTTTCCCAGATTGTCCATTGGAAATGCAATAATCTTTGGAATGGAAGCTTCCAAGACAACTGAGCTGGTTTTTTGAGCTCCAGCAGGGGGAGGGAGTAACCCTGGACTTTGAGTAAGAGCCTATCACTAGTTGCTCTGGAACCACTTTCTCAGTGGGAAGAGTTTATATGCTCATTTTTCCAGCCCATAATAATGATGAGGGACTGGAGACATTGCTCAGAAGTTAAGAGCACTTGCTGCTTTTGCATTGAACCTTGATTCAGTTCTAGTTCAAGGGAATCTGATGCCCGTTTTTGGCCTCCACCAATACCAGACATTCTCATGGTTGCATACATGCAGACAATATACTTATACATATAAAATAAAAAATAATCTAAAATGGTGGGCAGGGGTTGAATAATCCATGACAATGACAAGCTTACTATTTATCCATTAGTGGCATTTTAACTATGAAGGAAATGGTCATCTTATGAGAAGAAGACAGAAGTAGAATTTGCTTCACAATAGTTATCACTTAGGGGAATAAAAGTGGTGTCTTTAGCTTTTAATACTCTAATTGCTCTCTTTGATCATTACTGTAAGCATATGCCTCTGTGTAATTCATTATAATTGTATCTTTAAACAAAGACTTGATTGCCATCTGTGCAAGCCACACACATTTCCTATATATTCTACTAATCATAACAGTCATTCGACACTTGGTCAGTATGTCGATGGTAAGAAACAAGCTAATCTACTCCCACCAGAGTGATTTGCTTATATGGCCTCCAGAGAGCACTATAGCAAAATCCTTGACAAAAGCCTTAAATGGGATAATGTTCTGTCAATTAAAAAGTTAGGAAGACTCAAGCATGTCCCACCAGAAGGAAGGGAATAGGAACTGCTTTTCTATCATTTTCCTCCTCAGCTTACTATAATCTCAGGTGAGACTTTCAAACACATATTTCCCTCATAAAGATGAAAGAATCTCTAATGTTTCCATAAGTTACTAAGGTTTATTAATCTGATGGGGGCAGGCAAGACTATATAAAATTTAAAAGACAACAGGACAGTATCTCACAACCTGTAGGTTTCTCCCTCAGGAATGTTAGAACATCAGTGATCACACATGTCAACCATGACTTCAGTTATTTGTGAACATCATCAAGTCTCAGCTTGAAGAAATCAGATACTCACTTCCAGGTGGACTACTTTCCTCTTCCCTGTCATGGTCTTCACTCTTGAGTTATTAACATCCCCACCAGCCTTTCTTTCTTTAAACCCGTTCAGTCTGGCCTTTGCTCACATCAGTCCACTTACACTGTCCTTGTTAAAAATCGTTGGTACTTCCTATCACACAATCAGACCTACATTCTTCAGTCTCAAATTAGAACATTCTTCACTGTCTCTAAGCCTCTTTGGCCAGCATCTATTACTGACTTTCAAATGCTGTCATCCTCGAGAATTCTATCAAATGCTCTGTTTACTCAGTATCCCCTCTTAGTTGATATTGACCATTTATATAATTTTCTATATATCCACATTATCTCTAATTTTAAATTTTTTTTTTATTTAAAATTTAAATCAAAAAATTTTAAATTGTAAATTAGCAACCCCCAACCCCATTCTTAGCTCTAGATTTGCTTACTTCAAGGATGAGGCTGACAGAAGCTGTTTGCTCCAGTACTGTCTCATAGCTCCCTAGCTACTATGGCTGCAGAGAACACACTGGAGCATGCAGGAGCTTTGCACCATCTATGTCAGGAAGAAATTATTTCTACCTTCTCCCTGTAGCATTAATCAGAACCAGTCACATGACACTAACTGCAATGGAGTCAGATAGGAAAGAAGCTAGTGAGTTAGGTATTGGTGAGTACAAAGAAAAGAATTACTGTGGACTTTTCTCCCAAAACATACCAATAATATCCTAAAGAGTATCCTGGTCTAATTTTCTCCATCATGGGAGAGCATTTGTTTGTTTGTTTGTTTGTTTTAATTAGTCTCAAAGGAAGGCTTCTCCAGGCTCTGCCTCAGTTTCAGAGCCTACTTAATCAAGTCCTTCCAACAACAGTGAGCCCATAATTGTGGCAGGAGTATGGTCAAGGCTTAACAGTAATACTCTTCTAACTGCCAAATCTTGTTTGCAGGTGAAAAAAAAGTAAAGAAAGACAAAATAAATACCAACATTTTAAGTAGATTTGGGTAAGAGTTAGAGGAATGGAATTCATATAATGGATGTATGAAAAGGGAATTTATTAAATTGGCTTATCCAATATGATTGGACTACCCCAACCATGGCTGCCTTACACTAGAGAAGCAGAGAACCTGGTAGTTACTCAGTCTGTGAGGTTTCTGCCTCAGCAGCCCCAGTCTGGCACTGAAGGCCTAGAGACTTCCTGTAGAGCCTCTTGTCTTCATTCTACACTGTAGTCTGTCTTAACTGGATTTCTATTGCCATGATAGAATACTGGTCAAAAGCAACTTAGAGAGGAAAGGGTTTATTTCAGCTTATATATCCCCACAACAGTCCACCATGAAGAGAAGCCAGGAAATAGCTAAAGACAGGCACCTGGAAACAGGAACCTAAGCAGACATCCCAGACATCTTACTGGCTTGTGTCTCATGAGTTTCTCAGTCTCCTTTTAGCACCAAGGACCACCAACCCATGGGCCACACTGCCAACAGTGAGCTGGGCCCTGCACCATCAATTATCAGGATAATGCAACATTGGTTGCCCACAGGCAAATCTGGTAGGGATATTTTCTCAGTTAAGATTCCCTCTCCCCAAATGACTCTAGCTTGTGTTAAGTTGAAACAAAACCAGTAAGCACAGAGTCCAAAGAAGTAAAAGTAGCAGCAGCAGCAGAAAAAGGATAGATGGACTTGCTAGCAAGATTAAAAACTGACCATGTCTTCCATTTCCTTTTATTTGGGCCACTATCAGGAGGTGATACACATATTTAGGATAGGCCTTGCCGTAACAATTAATGTAATGAAGAAACTCTCCTCCCCTAGTCAAGTCCACAGGCCAACGCAAAGTAGCCAGTCCCTCACTGGGACTGTCTTCTCAGGTGAGACTAGGTTGTTTAAAGCTGACAAACTAACCACCGCAGAGGGGAATGGGCCCTTTCTCTTTGTTGGTGTTACTGTTAAGCATTAGAGCCTGCCCACCAAATTCTATTTAAATAATTGTTTTTAGAAGCTGATAATGGAAGCGGTCTGAGAAAGAAGTTGACACTTCAGGGTTTGTAAACTGATCACTTTTTCAGCATGTTGACAACAAAGATCCTGTCTCTAGTCAATGGAACACAGGCATCTTTTGACATTATATAGGAGACCAGTTAATGAAACTCTTTACTGGCAAGTCATTGGAAGTAAGCTGTTAAATGAGGTGGGTATTCACTAGTTGGTGGGAGTTATGAGTCCTTTGGTGGTGGTGGTGGGGTGCTCTAACGGCAATGAGAATGAAAGGGCAGTGTTAAGCTCACATCTACCCTGGAAAGCAATAATGAACTTTTGTGGATGATTGAATACCAAATGTGAATGCTAGGGGATGCTCCTGATGACTACAGAAATATTCGTCTGTATCCGGAAGGGAGAAGGAGCAAAGGGCCCAGCCTTCAGTGGTATGGGTGAGCTCCAACAAAGGTTATATATGTTCAACCAGTGCAGGCAGGAAATGTCAGGTTCACAGCATGGTTAGGAAAATGTGGGACCCAGGCAGATAGACAGAGACTATCTTAATGATCTCTTTAAAGTTTGCGGTCCTGACCCTTTGACCTCTCTGAAAATGCAGCAGCAGACCATCTCCTTGTTTGAAAGCAAAGTTTTTCTCCGTAAGACTTCAAGTGCTCCCTCAGGATTTGTCTTTACCTTTTATTATGGTCAATAGGTATACAATTAGTGCTAACTCTTAACCAATAAACCCAGCCAGGGATGAGCTGGTCCTCATACAGCCTAATATTTTCAAGAAGATATAATCCTATATTGTGTATTGTTAGGTATTAGAAGAGAACATGTGAGTCTGAATTAAGAGATTACTCACCCTAGCTTGCTTTCTGTTGCAATGATAAACATCATTATCAAAGGCAACTTGGAGAGGAAAAGATTTATTTGGCTTACACTTTCCTGTTACAGGATTTTTAAAGTGGGCTGGTTTCATTTGCAATATATTACCATGTGGACTCCACGCATCTAGTTCGGGGCATTAGCAGTGTCAAAAGGTAATTGCTTGAGCAAAGAACTCAGAGTCCCACATTATCCTCCAGTTTTGGACCACTGCCCTTCCTTTTGCTTATGACTGTGAGGAGCTTGTTTTCGGAATGGGTCAGCTGAGTCGGAAGGTTAAAGTGAAAGTGGATGGCAACTAGGTACTAGATGAGGCCTTAGCAGTGGTAGCAAAGCAATGGGATTCCTTTTTCTCCCAGTAGGTAGAGTTAGTGCAGTGTCTTCACCATAAGATTCACATGCCTTCATTACACACTAGCTTATTTGTTCTTTGGGGACCCGGTCAGCCTGGTAGGAAAGTCACTACATATGAGACTGTCTTACATTTATGGGGACATTTCTCCCTTGTCATATGCAGGAAGACATTCTGCCTGAAATTTGTCTGACAAAACAATAACAAAATTAGTCAACATCCACTTTGAGTCACCAAAATTCACATCCTAAACTGTGATCAATGCTTGCACTTGATATCCTGAGGAATTGGTATGAGATTGGGTGTGTTTTGAATGTAACATATTCTTGCAATAAGAAAACCCAAAGTCATTGTAAACCTTCACAAACGAGTCTGATTAGCATAAGACGAGTACCATTTTATCTTCCTTACAAAACTTTTATAACATTGTTTCTCCTGGCTAGCATCTGGATGTCAGTTTGTTCTGTTTACACAGTTTTGCTCTCTGAACCATTTGATTCCATTCTTAGGGATGACTTTGAAAAGACAACTAAATTATTTATTGGAAAATAAACAGCATTTGGTTAATTGAGAAATTACTTTGGCATTTCTGTAACCTGTGTTTCAAACAATTACTTTGATAAATTCTGGGTTTGATGACAAATAGATTTGACTATCCATTTGAGTATCAGAAGCAAGTCAAACCTTCATTCAGTTTTAAAATATGTCTCATGTTCAAAATCATTGTTGCTACATTTTTGTAATTACTTTTTCTTTTCAATTAGTTCAAGTTAACTAATGCTTTTTAAAAATTCAAACTCGATTTTCCTTTTTTGAGAGAAAAATACATAATTTTAATTCTTAGATTCTTAATAGAAGCACAGTTGTTCATTTGAAAAATTAAATATTAGTTTTCAAATTTCATTTTTAAAAAACATTCATACTTTCAGAATTGTTTTACAGAACTATGTATTTCATTATCATCATGTCAAAAATATGGGAGGTTTCCTTCCATGATACAGATAATAAAAAGCAATGATGTTTAAAAAGTAATATTTGAGGGCCTCCAAGGTTTATTAGTGACAACTTGGTGACAAGCTTGATTACTTTAGTTAGACCTCAAGAACTCACATGGTGTAAAGAAAGAACTAACTCCCACAAGTTCTCCTCTGATCTCCATATGCATGGCATTGCATGTGTGCATTCATGCAGATATACACATGAAGATTATTTGAGAGGCTGTAGAGATGGCTCAATCATTAAAGTGCTTACCACATAGATATGAAGACCCAAGCCCAAACCTCAGCACCAACATAAGAAAAAAAGCTGGATGTGATGATTGTAATCGTAACTCTGAGGAAGCAGAATAGGAATCCCTGGGACTCGATGGACAGTGAAGTCCAGCTGAATCAGTGAGCACCAGTCCTAATGAGAGATCCTGACACAAAATATAAAGTCCATGTCTACTGAGTAATTACATCTGAGTTGGCCACATGTCCAAAAGTGTACCCTTCCTCTCAATACTAAAGTTTCTAACAAAATAATATTTGAAAAAGACAAAGTCATGCAATACAAAAATAAAAAAATAAGCATCTAAAAGTTATATTTTTCAGATGAATATTTGAAGCAATGGTTGTTTTAAAATAGTGCAGGTTTAAAAAAATCAAACAATAATATTTATTAAAAGTAAAATGGCAAAACCACTATAAATGTTTCATAGTTTATTGCATCATATTTTATTTCATATGTAATAAAAATTCCTTTAAGAAAACATAAAAAAATCACCATTAGTATTTTCGTATGGTTTGCGGTGATTGTTAGTGCAAGAAAAAAGCAAAACCTATGTAATTCCCCAGAAGTAATCCTTCGTCAATGTTATCCTCTGGCCTTTTTAGAGCAGTGACTCGAAGAAGGGAAAAATCTATTCCTTTAGTAAAAAATTAGCATAAAATAAGACATGCATGCTCTATTAATTATTAATAATTCATAACATCTTGAGTATTCTTATTAAGACACATACAGCTTAATCTTCCATGTAGCAAGATGACCTCTGTAAGCACAGCTGAGTTATTCGCAGACCAGTAGGCAAAATGACAAGTATTTTATACACATTCGTCAAGAGTGTACATGGATTCTTAACGTTCTACAAATAAAATATTTTGCAAATTAAATATTCAAAATGTTCTGGTATAATAAAAATTCTTTTCTCATAATTGAATTCCTTCCATTATTAAAGACAGTTCGGCAGTTTGTGTTTGTAAAGGGGGATGTGCAGGTCGTCTGGGTGGACGGCTACATTTTTGTCTAGCTTTCCCCATGGAATTATTTTGCCTTTTAGACAAACTAAGTTTGGTTGTACCACAGCTGATAATAAGATTTAAATCTTCAGTAGGAAAGATACTTGATCTTTTGTCTCGTCTTACTTTAGTACCGAGAGATTTCTTTGGATTGTAGTTCATACGTTCACAACCTTTGGCTGTCTTTTTACTCTGACTAGTGTGGTGTTTTTCATGGATTTGTGGGCTTTTTCTTCCAGTGAGGCATATAACATTCTTATGAGCAAGGGAGGGAAGAAGTGTTTGAGATGGCATTTGCCCTAATGATACAGTGGCTGGATCTTGCAGATACGTGGGGAAATGTTGGCTAACTTTATATCCATATATTAATTTTCTTGAATCTGAATTATCTAATTTGACTGAGCATAAGTCATCTATTGTTATATTTTGATAGTTGTCTGATGGATTTTGAAATGTAGTCAATATTTTAGAATTACACTGAGGAATGCTAGGTAAAATTCCAGTTCTATTTTGTTTTAAAGCCAATCCAGTACCAGGAATAAAAAGTTTCATCTCTTGCTTTTTTGACAAACGGGAGATGTCTTTGTCTGAAGCCAGCTGATGTTCTTGTCCATCCCCGGCTGTGCCTTTCCAGATCAGGGGGTTATATATGACTTGTCTGTCAATAGGGCATGAATTGCACTTGTGGAATAACCAATTGTCAATACATTTCCTGTGAAACTTGAAACAAAAAGGCTATACGTTATTCAGCGCTACAGTGACACTACTTCCACAAAAACTTCTAGTCTAGTTGTATATTGAAACTATTGAGCAAGGTGAAAGATAGTTCTAACTTATCATGTTTTATGAAAATATTTTGAACAAATTCCTTAGTAAATACGATGTCCATACTGACTGACTTCTATTTTCCACAGTAAAATGCATAGCCCATTATGTATATCACCTTCATAACTGTTGGAAACTCATCACTTAAGGTATTATTTTCGTGCTAATTATTTCTAATGAAAGAAAACAATTACAAATTTAAAAAAGTCATAACTGACTAGAGTTGAAAAATGAGTCTAGTAATCATGAGATGTGAAATGACACACTTTTGGCTATAAAAAGCACTATCAGACAGTTTAAGTGTGATTTTAAAGCTCTGGGTGTTAATTTAAGCAATGATATTTCAGAAAAAAATTTTATTGACTATGGCTATCAAGTGACAGTGGACTTTTATTCTGGAGAGTTCTTATAAGTAATTTTCAATTAAGGTATTTCTATTTCTTCTAGAGAACTATAAAAACACATGACTCAATGCTAGGATACTATAGGTTTTTTTCTATGTCAGAAGTAACAAAGGTATATAAAAGAATGCAATTAAAGTGCCATTTATCCTTACTAGATGTAAAGAAGCAAGTCCTACTTAATACACATTTGTCACAAGGAACAAGCTACCTTCTCTGGAGCAGCTTGTCCTCATGTGTTGTGTAAGCAAACATTTCTGCACAGAGCACAACCACAAAATGAAAGGGGAACTTCAGCTGCCACTTCCTTCACAAGAAATGGCCCTTTAGGAAAAATAAAGTAAAAAGGATTTGGCTTTTTACCTTGTGAGTACATGGTAGCAGTCTTGTATATTGACCAAGACAAAATGACTTCAAACAAAGTCGACACTGGTACCCTGGAGCAAGCAGCTTGCTGTTCTTTGTAATCAGCAGGAGAGGCAGTGCCTTTACAACGTGTTTTGGTGTGTACAACTTACTGAATAAAGATAAACAGAGAGGTCTGAATGCTCATGTATGACTGCAGATGAGAAAATAATTCAGAGCATAAATTTTCTACATAAATAATACAATGGAACCCAAGGATTTCTTGAGTCAGCTAGTTATATAGATCTTGAATCACATGGAGATGATTTCATAAAGAAGTCAGTTTAATGGAGCCATATCAAGTAGAAATATTAATGAGACTTTTTTGTTTATATGTCCATAAAAGGACAGAATTTTGAGGACCAAATGATGAAATCATTTCACTTTGAGCAAATAGTCAGAAATAAATTTTAAAAAACCACACAAACCAATTTACGTGGCAACTGATAAGGTACGCAACAATAAGCTCAAGGCTACAGCTATCAATTGGTAGATGACATCTGTGAGAAAACTAATTTCCGGAGTACATGCCTCCAATATTGTTATTCTAGTGGTGCAACTTTAGAAGTACTGATTAACATGAAGGTGATAGACTGTGAATGAACTAGTATTCAGTGCCATTAACAAGTGGTAAGACATATAAAATGGTACTTAAAAACAGAGGCTTCATTAAAGGAGCTATTCTGGATCATGTTCTACAGAAAAATTAAAGCTTCTTATTACTCTACAGATATACGCCCATAATGGCACAAAATTAGCCCTATTTCAAGGATGAGGAAATAAACAGAGAGAAGTGAAGTTTGCATCCCCAAAGCCATCTGAAATCATGTGCTTGACGGGATTCAAGCAGGCTGAGCCAACACTCTTTGCATGAATGTGAAACATTACTTGGGATACATATGCAATTGCTCAACAAATATGAAACCAAGGAACACATATAACCCATTCGAATAAGAAATTCCTTAAAGATCCCCTCACACAAGAAATGTAAATTTTACTGAGACTCTTACTCTTGCTTTTCTTGAAAATACGGCATATTTGCTTCTCCCTCACTTTTAATATCTAAATATTTTACAACATCTGGTCTTGTTTTTACTGATCTCCATCTTTGGTTTCTCTTCTGAAATAGGTAAAAAAAAAAAAAAAAAGTAGATGTTATTTTGTAAATCATAAAAATTGGTTTCTCTTCTGAAATAGGTTTTAAAAAAAGTAGATGTTATTTTGTAAATCATAAAAATTGTTTCCCGATTAAATTGTCAAGGCTGCACATTAATAATATTGTAAAAATATTCATTATAAGAATATCTACATTACCACATTAAAATTATAAATTGCTGGTGGAGCTCATGTACTAACGTGAGGCTACTAGAAAAATGATTTGACTCTCTTTCTTCTTTGTTTTTGTTTTTTTTTTTGCTTTTTCTTTTTTTTCGAGACAGGGTTTCTCTGTGTGTAGTCTTCCTGTCCTGGAACTCACTCTGTAGACCAGGCTGTCCTAAAACTCAGAGATCCACCTGCCTCTGCTGGGATTAAAGGCTTGCACACCTACTGCCCTCTTTCTTCTTTTCAACAATGAAGGTTTAACCAATGGAACACTGAGCTACACCCCACTACTTTGAATTCCTTAATTTATTTTTAATTAAAAATGATATTTTTTTAGACTTATGGATGTTTTGCCTACATGTATATCTGTGTACCACATGCATGCCTTGTGGCCACAGAAGCCAGAAGAGGGCATTGAATCCCTTGGAACTGGAGTTACAGTAGAGTTCTGAGCCATCATATGGGTCCTCTGGAAGAGCAGCAAGCATCCAGAACTTAAACACTGAAAAATCTCTCTATTCTCTTCTTTTATAAATTTTGAGGCAGGATTTCCTAAGTTGTCCAGACTGGCTTCGAATTTGCAATCCTCATGCTTTACCCTTCTGATTTGCTGGAATTATAGGCATGTACCACTATGTTCAATATTACTACTTCTCATCCTCTTCTTTTATTATTCATTTATTTATTTTATTTAGTGGTGTGGTGTGTGTGTGTGTGTGTGTGTGTGTGTGTGTGTGTGTGTGTACACATGTGATGGCTCTTGCATTGAGGACAGTTATTGAATTACAAGAATACATCCCTTCTACCATGTAGGTCTTAGGTATTGAACTCGAGTCACTAGGCTTGACAGCAAACACCTTTACCCATGGTGCTTACTGGCTTGTCCACTTATTCTTATTGTAAAAATATTATCATCACAGAATTTATATTTTTATAGTAAGAAAAATGTATCATTATTCTTCATTATCTATATATCATCTACCTATATCTATATATCTCTATCTAGAGAGAGAGAGAGAGAGTGCACAAGAGAGAGCCTGGCCTCAAATACACACACACACACACACACACACACACACACACACACACACACACACACTTTAAACGTGTGACTGTACTGCCTTAGCCTCCAGAGTGCTAGGATTACAGATCATGCAACCATACTTCAGGGGATACTTTTAAAATTCACAGTTCAAAGGATGCCTACAAAGTTCTATGTCTTGTTACTATTGTGGGCATGAGAAATTTTAAGAGAAAATCATAAAGTCTGTCAATGTTATGATAACCTGCCCACAGGCTCGGGTCTCTACAACTCTTTTTCAGGGGTGGGGGCTATAGCGCATATTCTCGAGGTTTCTTTATGACACCCAGCACTTGCTGTGTGGTGGTTTTGTAAAGCACCAGTACAGAAATTGGTTGGTTTGTGCACATAGGAAAATTCTAAAAGTATTTTTTTAAGTTAAACGCCAATCAGTTCATTCCGGAGTATCATCTACTTTCCATGCTCTCAGATATACTGATCTTTACAAAATGGCCAATGCTCGATTCAATTTAAGGTGGACACCTACCTCACGAAATGCAAAGGTGTGGGAGAGATGGCAACAGCTGTCAAAGCACTCCTGGCACAGGTGGTACTCTACACACTCAGTGCACCTGAAATACAGCACACCGAAACACAAAAGAGAAAAGCCCAGTCACTGCCATGATGTCAGGTGGAAAAGCCGACTTATCTCCCTGTGAATGATCCACACACAGCAAAGCCACTCTGGTTACATTGTGAATTAGTTTCCTATCGCTTCTATAGAATTTCCTATAAATTTATTAGCTTAAACAGCATACATTTGTCAGACACTTCTGTAGAATGGATGTTTACGTCTCAATGGGATAAAATAAGGTGCTGGCCTGGCTGTGTCACCTTTTGAGGCTTCAGAAGAACATCCGTTTCCTTGACTGGTCCATATTCTAGAGCAGTGGTCCTCAATCTTCCTACCGCTGCAACCCTTTAATACAGTTCTTCATGTTGTGGTGATCCTCAGCCGTAAAACTACTTTCATTGCTACTTCATAGCTGTAATTTTACTACTGTTATGAACCGAAATGTAAGCATCTGATACGCAGATGGTCTTACACCATCCCTGTGAAAGGGACAGTCAACACTCCCCTTCAAGAGGTCGTGAACCACGGGTTGAGAACCACTGCTCTAGAGGAAACTAACACTTCCTAGCTTGTGGTCCTCACCCCATCTTTAAGGTAATTAACAGAGTACCTTCTGCCTTTCTTCTATAGCCATATTTCCTTCTCTCTTGCCCCTTCCTCTTTCACTTTCAAGAGCCCTTGTGATTATATTGGGTTTATCCAAGTCTGGGTCATTTTATTTCAAGGCAAACTACTAAGAAACTTTAACTCTATCTGCAACCTTAATCCCCTCTGTCATGTAACCTGACACGCAGGTTCTGTGAAAAGCCTATGGATACACATGGGAGACCATTATTATTCTGCTTCCTCCATACCCTTTCCATGATGCTTTTCCAGATTAATTTAGGTCTCAGTGATTTCTTTCTCTAGGGTTCCTGGGATCAAAGCTTTTGGTTTGTCACTTGTCTATTAAGCATCGTTTTCCAGTTGTTTCATGAAGGGTAGGGTTACACTTAGCAGGTTTCTTTGACCACAGAACCACATTCTTTTTTCCACCCCACAAAATAGAAAAGGCAAATATGTGTACTCTTAACAAAAACTATTAATATGATCTATAAAATGTAACTTTCCACAGAAGCCCAATTTCAAGCTTATGCTACTTGTAAAAAATTTACCACAAAATATTTAAGTTTATCTGTTACAAAAATCACCAAATAAACAGTATTGTCATTAGCCAAATAAGTTCATTTTTAAATTCAAATTTTCTAAAGTTTAGAAGGTTATTTCCGTGAGAAACAGGGAGAAATATGTCCTCAGACATTTCAGAAGACGCAAACACTAATTTATTCATTATTAGTATTCATACATGTGAATTCTTGATAATTAGCACCACAAACCAGCAATACTGCAATTCACTTGATATATCAGAGAAGACTTGGTGAAAACTTAAGCAACTCTGCACTTTAACACACATCTCATGCTTTATGAACTAACTAAATTAAATCAGCAGCATCATGAGACTCATGAAGAAGAAACTGCTGCCTAAATTGAGCAGAATTAGGTTTTGGGCTGTCTGAAATGTTCAGTACTTGAAGAGGGGAAGACGGAGTCACAGATGTCACAGACACAGTCTTCAATTTGTAACCAAGGACTAAGGAACTTGTGGTTGTTAGCCAAATCTACAGACAAGTCATGAGAAGTCATCCTCAGATGAGAATGGAGAGCATGGACCAGGGCAGCATAGTGCAGAGAGAGTTGCCGTAGAGGATTCTGGATAGGACAATCTACCAGGACAAAAAACAGACAACACTGTGGCAGAAGAGTCACTGTCCTCAACAAGTACCTAACAACAGTGTTTGACCACCTTTGATAGAATCAACCGAGCCACAATTTAACCCTTGGAGGAATACCTGAGTAACAGGGCCAGGAACTTTCTGCTTTGTCCCCACAGCTCCTGTTCACAGCCTTCCCTTTCATATGTGGCATTTGATCCCTAACTGTTTCAACCCACTGTTCACAAGAATGATTAAACTGTCCACACAACAGCTGCCCACACTGAGGACTAGACCCAACATGCCTGAGCTATCCCACCTCGTGCTAAATGTCTATACAAGTTCTGTCCTTGCTCAAGTTGGATGGCTCCTTGGGGCTTTCTCGGGTCAGCCATTTTCGCATACTGATTTCTGTTAGTGATGAATTTTCTTCTGTGTAGCATGGAAAACGGAGTTAAAATTGAATAACAAAGGTATAAAGTGCTGTTGGGATGCAAAAAGTATTCCAGTTTTATCAGAAAGTTAAAGAAAAATACTTAATTTGGCTCATCATAGTCTAATGTCAGGAAAATATAAAAGTACATTAATATGTTCCAGGAAAATTTTAATGAAGATTGGGACAATTTTTTTTTTAAAATATACAACTTAAAATTTTATTCAAGAAAACGTAGTTACCAAGACATAGCAGTTGTGTACTTGGGACAATTCTAGGAAGGTTTGGGGCATATACATAAGACAATCAAACTGTTTTCTCTACTAATAATCTTGCTTTTGTTATCACTGAGGTAAAACTATGAATGAAAACAAAACCAATACTCAGAGTAAATGGAAATGGCTTGCATTGGGGTAGGTGGAACTGCATGAAAGACTCAGCCAATCTAATAGACATCCTTCTGTTACTATAGGTGACCTTGACAATGTCCTCCTCATCTGTAGCCCACAGTTTTACAGGATGTGAGATGTCTAGCAGGGCCCTGAACATGGAAACTCACCTAGATTAAAGAAATAGTAAGAATAATGTCAGAGCTTCTAGGCCAGATGCTGCTTCATAGTCTGGAACCTAGAGGAGAATGCAAAGCCCATGCTCATGCAAAAGTGAGGAAAACAAAGTGAGATCCCGAACAAGCTGTCACCGCATAAGACAAAGACAGTGTCCTAAGGAGAGAGAGGGCAGCTTGAAAGCCAGGTGCCCTAGTGCTGAGAGCTGTGTGTAGAGTTAAGGAAGCACGCGTGACTTTACAGGCGACTTAACTTACTTGTAGCACTTCCCCTCGATTGGCAGTTGCTTACAGTTATTACAGGGAATTCCAAGGTGTTTGTCTAGTCGTTCTTTCTCAGATAGAGTCATAAGTTTGTTTGAGTTTTTGAATTCCTCCAAAATAACTTTTAATGGTGCAAACTCTTCCCTGCACAGTGGACATTTCAACATGGAGCTGTTCGACACCGTATCTTGATAACTAGCTAAGATCTTCATGCATTTTATATGAACGTTATTGCCGCAGCCAAATCTGTCGGAAATAAAATTCAAGTTTGTCACTCATTGTATGTATTTGTTACGAATGCCTATGTAAATTAAAAATCTCTCTGGGAACACTTTTATTCTTTATAAAAATGCACTTTGAACTGATTTCTAAATGTAGCTGGATTGCAAATAGACAAAAATCTATCTTATTTACCATTTTTATCAGATTTCCAAATATAAAATTTCCCTCATTTAAAGGAAATGCAAAACATTTTGTGTCATAAAATTATTTTTCATTCATAAGGCCAGAATGAGTGTAACTTCAACTCAAAAGAAAATTAAAACAAGAATTCTTTAAATAGAGGGTAGAGTCCTGCCCTACTTTTCTCTTTTGCCTTTTTGGAAAATGGTGTAGCACCTTAAACACCTGAGCAATTTCTGCTGGGAGAAATAATATTTGGGGAAATAGTAGTTTTTCAATAGCCTGTGGAAGCAATCACATGGAAAAGTGCAAAATAGTAGTCAAGTATTTGGCAAGTATACAAGAGAGAAAATAATGAAAAGAATTTAGCGGCAAATGGCCTCCTCAGGTTTTAGAGTGGAAAATAGTAGCATACTTGCCAAAGTAGAGATAGGAGATAGAAGATAGAATTTCTTAAAAACTGAAAAGAACTTTTATTTCAAAGCAAAATAAACTTCACATTCAGATTTTTTTTCAGTTATATCATTTATTTCTATGTATAAAGAAAAACCAAGGCCTGCTGGGATGGGTAAGTAGGTAAAGATGATTGGTGCCTAGTGATCTGAGTTTGAACACACAAGAAGGAAGGCGGAAATCAACTTCCACAGTTATCTTCTGACCTTCACACATGGCCAAGGCAAGAATGTGCTCCATTTACTGCTCAAATAAATCAATTAACCAACCAACCAATCAATCAGCCAATCGATCGATAAATGTAAAATAAACCTTTAAGGGCTTTACACAGGCACACAAACAAAACCCCTCCCTATTCTTAACTACTTAAGGCAGAAGGAAGAATAACTATAAAGTAATACTTTTAATTTTTATCCTTAAAATGTAGCCTGGAAATGTGTAGAACAACAGAACATTTCATAAGATACATGTTAGGGAACAAAAGAACAGAAAGGGAATAGAAATCAGATAAAAGGAAGCTTTTATTTTTTTCTATCAAGGAATCTCATAATGTAATTTCATGAGGATATTAAGCAAGAATTTTCGTTAGACTTTAGAATCCAAAGACAAATCCATCACCTGCAGAAAGTGATAGGGAGCTTTTTCTCCAGCAGCACCTCTTGGCAAATAGGGCAGATGTCCTCTGCCCCGATGTCCCTCTGTTTGAGGTGGCCATCTTCTATGCCTATGCTCTCATCACTCACTGCACGTTGAGGAGTCTGAACTTGATGTATCCCCCGCAGCAAGTCATTTATCTCTCCTTCCACGAGGCCCAGCTGGAAAGCAGCTAGTGGAAAATGTCAAAGCTTTAGAATTTGGAGGCAAGAAAGGAAACACAAAGATGTAACAACAGCCTCAGTTGGGGTTGTTTTAAAAAAAAAAATCAGACAGTACTAATTGTATTGTAATATTCACACTGATCATTTATTTGTTCTATTTGGAGGGAAAATGATTAGAAAGCAGTAATTTACAAAAATAATCCAGTCGCCATTCCCCACTTTGTTACTGGAAATAGTACAGGGCGCATCACAGGCTTTAGACATGATAATGCTAACCCCCGGCTGTCATCTTGAGGACAGTTTGGTCTTTTCACAAGCCTGTAAACAAATACTGCATCAATATACGACAGTATTAAAATAGGGGCTGTGGAAGGCTCAGCGGTTAAGAGCATGTATTACACTTGCAGAGGACGCAGGTTCAGTTCCCATCACCCTTGCAAATCCAGCTCAAGGCATTCCAACATCTTTTTCTGGCTTCAGTGGGCACCCCCACATAGGGCATACACACACACACAAATATAAAGAAAATAAATAAAATTTTAAATGAATTAAAATAAACAATAGTAATATTACATAAAGGGAAAATGGAGGCATGCAATTAGGTAAGTATGGCTAGCATTTGTTAAATGAGTAGGTAGGAGAGAAGTAGATTCGCTGTGCCTATTTTCCTGCTTTTGTTTTGTCTCCATAGAAAAAAGTGCTTTGATAGTCACGTTCATGTCAGACTTGGACAGTGTTCTGCAGGACAGCCTATTAGGCGCTGTATTGCTTGCACCCTTGGGACATCCATTCTTGAATTATGAATTTCTTCCATCATGCTGCTCTTAAAAGAAACCGTCTAGTATGCAGTTTTAATCTTAGCACCCTAGATTTTTTTCTCCCCATTCATTGCTCCTTCCTCCTGCTCTCCCTCTCTCCCTATCATAGTATAATTTAAATTTTAGTCATTAGCTAGTCCCCTGAGTTCTGTTTATTTTGCACATTTTAAGTACATGTAAGTTAAATATTATAAGTGAGAGTATAAAAGCTCTGTTTTCCTGGAAAGCTCCTCAACTAAGCACCAAAGAAACTGCAAAAATGGTATTTATTTTAATGAAGAAATCTTGTTTCTTGTCTGGGGTGAAAAGGCAGGTGCAGGTGGACTGTGGGAGGAAAATCAAACTTTAATTACCCAGTACTTGAAGGAGGAGGGTTATCTGTCATAGAGAAACAGCAACATCTGCTCTCTCACACACACACAAAGGAGAGTATAAAAAGGAAAATGAACAAAAGATTGCACACAGGAATTTCACAAAAGAAGCTGCCCAGAAACTGTTCTGTGTGGTATAACATGAATTAGAGAATAGAAGAAACACTGTGAGAGCATATGGAAAAAGGGGTGTACGAGACCCACAGGAATATTCTGCAGGACAAGAGTAAGGCAGCTAACCTTGTCAAACAACCTCAATCCATTACACAAATGAAACGTTAGGCATTACTGTTCACATGGTCTTGTGAGCATGAGGCACACAAAACATTTGCATATTTATTAAGTTTGATGGAATGTGTGTGCCTCTCTCTTATTTTAATTCACTTCTTTTCTGGTTCTAATGAAATTTGTAAGGCTATCTCCCATCTCCTTGTTTGCTATTTGGACTCTTTATGTATAAATTATCTTTTGGCTGTTTATTGGAATGAAACAGAAAATTCTTTCAAAGCCTTTCAGAGATTACACTTCTTTGCAAATGTGTTCCTTGTGTATGTTTTCTTCGTGGCTTTATTAACTTTTTTTTTTTCTTAACACGTGGCTTCTTTGTACCTTTAAACCTATTTTTTTTTTCTTTTCACGTGCATTGTTTCAGTGATTTCAAAACCATCTTTTCTTTGGGATTTCTTCCGCTGGCTCTCTGTTTTTGCCACCACGACATCCCCACGCGGTTGTGTTAGCGCAGGTTGGAGGACAGTGTTCAGTTTGAGTTAATCGTCTCTGTATCACCACGCAGTTGCCTCAGAAAATTATTGAAATAAAAATTTCACCGTTCTTTCAAGTGAACCACAACAAGAATAAGGCAGAGACAGTAGTGAGCTCTATTAAATAAATAATAATAAACACAAGTATAAGTTTTCTGTATTTAAAAAAGTTATGTGGAGGAACTTTGGATTTTCCGTGTAGGAATGTTTGACATATGGGAAAGTGGAAACGTCCTGCTGAATTTAATAGGCGTGAATAATAACTATGAATTTGCTTCTGCATTCTTTTTATTTTGTATGACTTACTCTGTTTTGTCCTAAAATTATAGTAATATTAACTTGTCAAAATGTTTCTATGTATCTTTATTACTATTAGGGACTTAATGCGTGGTTAATATCTTTGGGTTCTGTTAAACATGAATCTAAAAACACAGAAAAATCTTGATACACTTTTCAACTCATTGTAAACCATTGAAAAGCATTTAGAAGAGCAATTCACCCAAGAAGCAAACAAGAACTTTTAACCTGTCTATTACAAAAGTAATCAATGATCTATTAGGCTAAGAAAATTGAAATGAGAAAGCTTTATATAAAAGAATGTAAAAAGTAGAAATGAAATAAATGATGGGTAATGGGAGGTTAATTTTGATATGCCACATTCAGTGGGAACAGTAGCCATTTGGTGAATTACAACAAATACATAGAATTGAAAATACAGAGTGATAATTGAAAATACAGATGTGAGAAAAGGAGAAAGCAGAATCCCAACAAAATAGGTTCATTTATACGTACATGTTTATGCTTATATAAAAATCACAAAAGCAACATAAAATGAAGTTCTGCATATTCTTGTAGTGGAAATTTGAAAGCATCATTTTTAATGTAGTTTTTATTCATTTATGAAAAATTTAATAAATGAACAGATGGCTTAATACATCATTGCATTCAAAAGAAACCACTAGATGATATATTTAAGTTGGATTTGGAATAGACTTTTGGGAGAAATAGAATTCAATATTCAAAATATTTATTTCAGTAGAAAGAATAAAATTTCAAAATTAACATTTACAGTCAATCTAAATTATCTTATTTTTTCTGTACTGATATTAGAAAAATAATGGCTTCTGCCTTCAAGACTACAAAGAAAACATGAAATATTAGTATGATCCATATATAAATGCTGAAAACAATGAAATATTAGCAATTCACACGATTCAATTCATAAAATGTGCTTATCACACATGCCTACAGCTATGCTGTCTAATATTTTAGCCACTGGCCATAGGACTTGTTAGATGCATGGATTTAGCTAATGTGGCTGAAAAAAGGGAATTAAAATTGTTCTCATTTACATTTATATCAGATGATCTGTAGTTAACAAAAGTTTTAGGAGTATTTTTGCAATGACTTGGATATTAAGTAAACCTATCTTGCTTTTTGTTACTTATTTTAAAATTAGTGTACAAATAGGTTTCCTTATGACATTTTCACACATTAGATTACAGGTACATCAAATGTTAGCAATGGAAACATAGTGCTTGAGTACAGGTCCTGAGACATTATAACACACGTACCAGATCTCAAAGGCAGAACAAAACTGAATGAAAGAATACGTGTTCCTAATTTCTATACCAATTGCATAATGGTATTTTATTTTGCTGTATGGGGTTAAGTAGAAATATGTTGTTAAAATTATTTCTCAGTTTCTTTTTAGTTCTCATAAAACAGCAATCACAAAATCCCACATTTGGCTCATCTTATATTTTATTCTTCAACTGAAATGTGGAAGCTTGTGAAAATGAAATAGGAAAGCAATATTAAGAATAACAAGAATGAGTCTTTTGCAGGAAGTTAACATTTAACTCAGTGTTGAGATAGAAAAGAAAATATATATGAGATCAGAAAACCTTGTCATCATTCAAGAAAGGATTTAAAGGAATGACTCAGGAAGCACAAAGCACAGGTTTTAAAAGCACAGAAGCTGTAGCGAATAGGAAGTGTTTAAGGTGGTTGAACAATGGTAAGAATACCATAGGTGGGAACACTTAGGTAGAATAAATAGGACCTGTAGAATGGCTAGATATGGAGAAGAGGATGAGAACAAGAAGAATTTCATGGTTTTAATGTTTAAGAGGAAAGAAAAGAGTAAGTCAGTAGTGTGATGGTTTGAATAAGAATGTCCCCTGTAGGCTCAATTATTTGAATACTTAGTCACCTGGGAGTGGAATTCTTTGATAGGATTAGAAGGATTAGGAGGTGTGGCCTTGTAGGGGTAAGTATATGGCTAGGGCAAAGCCAGGCCCAGTCTCTCACTCTTTCTGCCTACAGAGATCGGGATGTAGCTTTCAGCCTCTGTTACAGTTGCTGCCATGCTCCCCGCCATGATGAGGATGATGGAGTAAATCTTTGAAACCTTGATTCTTTTTCATAAATATTATGAATATCTATTATTAAAATTCAAAATTCAGTTCTTAGATTGAACATCAAAAAACCCCTTAGTTATAGGTATTTTGTACAGACAACAGTATCTTTATAACAAAACCATTTTCTTCTACTTTTGAGGTAATTAAAATCTAATTTAAGTGTTTAAAAATCATATTTTTGCACAAAAATTTTGGCCAAGGATTTTTTTTTTTTTTGATGGTCTCACTATCTAGCTCTGGCTTTCCTAGAACTCACTCTGTAGACCAGGCTGGCCTGGAACTCACAGAGATCTACCTACCTCTTCCTCCAGAGTGCTGGAATTAAATGCACACACTGGCATGCCCAGTTTAGCCAAAGTATACAAAGGTTTTGTATACAAAAACCACTATGAATCTTTACTTAGGATGAGGGAAATTATTTTCTTCCAAATAACTGGTCATTGGTCCATCCCTGTTTTTCTTTTTTTCATGCAAACTTTCAAGGGAGCATTTGTTATTTTGTCTCAATTTTTATGAAGTTTTATTATTAATGTGTGCATGTATCCTGAAGTGAGCATGCACCACATTGTACACATAGAGGTCAGAGGACAGTGTTTCAGGAGTCAGGTCTCTCCTGTCACATGGCTTCAGGCACTGAATTCATGTCCTCAGCCTTAGTCTATCTCCTGAGCCAATGCTATGTCCTCGTCACTGCTCTCATTAAGAATCTGAGTTTGACTGTGATATATAAGCTTTCATTTTTATTTGACAAGAAACTGTTTCAACCTTTTGAAATGCAAGGAGTTTGGGTAGATAGTTATCAGACTCTTTAGAAAAATAAGCATTTGAGTTCAGAATATATTTAAATAAAAAGTTCATATTTTTATGAATTTCAAATTAGTAAAAGATTAGAAAATGAAAAAAGCCAGAGACTTACATTCATGATTCCTTGGAAGCTTGAATTTTTTCAACAACACCCTAATATTCACAAGTAGAAAAAAATTAAAATATTTATTTTGATATAACCATAAAACATATTGTTTAAACATGTAGACTCTAAAGAGAATTATTTGTTTTACAATGTAGAAAGTGTTCTGGATAAGCTTAAACTTAGCCAATTTGATGTTAATCATAGTTATGGTTTAAAATAAGCTGATGTGAGATCGACAGGCAAATTATGTCTTTGCTAAAGAGATTGATCAGAGAGATGCATTTATTTCTCAAGACACAGTCCTTCAAATGATCGTGAAGGAACCCAGATATTCACAGTTCTTCCTTTAACTTCCTTGTACCAGCTGTTTTTCCATATCTACCATTTTTAATACACTGTAAAATACTATTTAATCTCACTAACTAATAGTATAACTTTTAAAGAGGGAGAAAATACATATTTTTAAAAAGATATAGCAAATATGCTCCAGCATTAAATTAATCTTAATATATAGTATATATTTGCATAATATTTCCATTTACTTTATGATTAAATAGTATATGAACTGAGTTATAGTATATTAAAATCAGAAAAGAATGACTAAACCCTGCCCCACATAAAATGATATTGGAAATACCTACTGTAAGGGTTATAAATGCCACACTGTATATTTGAAAGGACAGTATCTTTATCTTTCTTTCAGCCAGAGCCAATGACCTCTGTTAGCAGCTGTTCAGTAAAAAGTGATCAAAATGGAACAATCCCAAATCTGGTAAGTAAAGGTACTAGAAAGCAAGACACACAGGTGTGTGCTATCATGCCTGGTTATAAATTAGAAGAGTGTATTTACTGGGGCTGCAGAGATGGTTCAGCAGCTAAGACCACTTGTTCTTGCAGAAGATCTGGGTTCAATTCCCCACCCACATGGCAGTTCACAACCATCTGTAATTTTAGTTCCAGGGGCATCCAACATCACCTTCTGTTCCCTGTGGGTACCAGGGCACACACATGGCACACATACGTACATACATGCAGGCAATGCACTCACAAACACAGAATAAAACTCAACTAAGAATTTTTGCTACTGTTGGTTTTTGGAGACAGGATTTCTCTGTGTAGGCCCTGGCTGTTCTGAACTCAGAGATCTGCCTGCCTATACCTCCAGAGTGTGCACCACCACCGCCAGGCACACACACAATTTTCTTTTGGTAGAGGGAAAGCCTATTGTAGATAAAAGGAGAAAGAACATAGTCAGAGGTTGAGACATCTGGAAAGTCCTGAGCTGGGCCATGTGAGGAGCAGGGAGAGAGGTGAAGGGAGAGGGGAGAGGGAAGCCAAGTGTCACAACCAAGAGGGCAAAAGGTATAAAGGGCCTTTTTTTTTTTTTTTAAGTTCCTATTTACTGATTTGTTGGAGTGAGTATAGGAAGGCGAAGCAAACTTTAATAGTGTTTACTAACTAAATTGTGAGATTATGTTCCTAATGCAAAGGTTTCCTTAACAAGATAGGAATTTCAGATTTGAGAGGCAACTGTCCATTAGAGTCTTGATTCTTATCCCAAAATATTTATATTGAAAACAAAAAGTGTCTGAAACCTGACAACACGATTTTTATGACACCTTGTTTCAGGAGACTGCAAGCTGTTGAAGACAGTAATGTCTCAAGAGTAATCACAGGTTTAATGGTTGGGTTTCACATTTGTGCACACAATTCATATTAAGATTTTTCTCCTTTGCATTATTAAATGTTTCACAACTGATTTTACTCACTTTTCAGACTGAAATAGAATATTGGAATACTACAAAACACATTGGTAAATTATGGTTATTTTAAACTTTTTATTTCCCCAATACCAAACTCCTCTATTCTTGCTGTCTTCAAACCATGACAAAAGATAAAACATGTTTTGTTTTGTTTTTTGTTGTTATTGTTGTTGTTTTGTGGAAGACGGTTGCTAAAAGAGTCACTCACCAGCAAATATGCTTACAAAGTTCTCCTCGCTTCAGAAAGGTGGGACAGCTGCATTCATGAGGGTTTCCTAGCAAAACCTTTAAAAGAAAAGTAAAACATTGTTTAAAAAAAAATCCCAGTTAATTTTTAGAGTTAGGGGAAACTAAGTTGATAAAATAACTAAATTAAAAGAGATTTGAATCATTAATTTGGCTTAGTGACTCCAAAGTGAATCTGTGATTGAACAGGACCTTCTGAGAAATAATCTCTCTTGACAGGATAGTCTACGCTAGGTTCTCATTTCTTTATTCTTTGCCTTGGTTGTGTAACAGACCTGTATGTCCTGGAACTTGATTTGTAGACCAGGCTGGCCTCAAACTCACGGAGATCCATCTGCCTCTGTCTCCTGAGTGCTGGGATTAAAGGCGTGTGCCACCACCACCACCTGGCCAGGCTAGTACTCTTAACGCTGAGGCAGTAATTTTAAAATTTCAAAAGCAACTGGGAAGTGTTTGATGGCTCATTTTTTTGATAGACAAGAGCAGAGCATGTAAATATAAAATATTTGTTCTCTTTCGGAAAAATGAAATGGAACTTATTCACTCACACATTTTCAAAGCACCAACATTTAAACTACACTCTAATGAGCTGTTACAGTTTTTAAAGTGAGGAAAAAGAAAATGGTCATAGTTAGCAACCATTACAGAGAAACTGATTTTAATGAGAGAACATTTAGAAGACAGTAGGATTTTCATTTGATTTACAGGGCTGGTGATCACTAAGAAGGCATCCAGGAATACACACACATAGCACAAGCCTAATATCCTCTCTCTCTCTCTCTCTCTCTCACACACACACACACACACACACACACACACACACACACACACACACACCACGTTTTGTTTTTAATAGTAAAATTCAAGGTCCATCGTCTTACAGAATTGGACACAATTCGAGCTCCTAATTAATTACCAAGGAAGAACCCTTTTTGGTAAACACTATTTCCTTTTGTAACTTGCACATTTTTAGAGTCTGGGGAGTAACTTCTGGAGTAACTCCCGTGTGTGCAGAGATTGTGAAGCTTGAGGCGGCTCCCCTACCCCCCCAGACCCCACCGGTGGGTCCCCAAGGATGATTGGTGGTGTGGTAGTTACTCGGAAATCCCCGTTTTCCGGCTCCTCCTCCCTCAGCAGGAAGCCGGTGGGGCCGATCTGTCGCAGGAGATAGATGCTGCTACTCAGCGCTTGGTCCTGCTGCCCGCTGAGGCTATCACTCAATTGTCTTCGCCTTTCTGAGGCTTTACAGCCTCCGCGAAGCATCCCCGGCCTCCAAGGCGCCTCTGTGCTAGGCCTTCTGAGGCCCTTAGGTCTCTACGGCAACAGCGTGCAGCCGGGTTACCGTGGTGACGGTAGTTTCGTTCCCAGCCGGCCCAGCATGCAGCGCAAGGGAGCTAGAGTCCGCCGGGCGAGAGCTTTCCGAAGTTCACCCGCAGACTTGTAAAACCCGAGGCCTCAGCACAGATGCAAATTCCTTGTTCTTTTTGCTGATTTGTTCGCAGGCAGAATTAGTGACATCTTTATGTTAGGGCGGTCTCAGACTCAGTTACAGTGTGGGCTCCGGAGGCTAAAGTGATGCTCTTCGGATTTCTCATCCATAATCAAAAAGCTCATCATGATTAATTGATGTTCAGAATTTCACAAACGTTTTTTAAAAGCTCACGATGATGACATAGAAGGAGTGAGCCTCTGAGGGAAGATGGAGAAAATAGGGCTAGCCTCAGGGAGCTAAGGTGTGTGTTGTAGGTGTGTTTGTCTTAAAGCTAGAAAGACTCAAGTTGCATGTTGGACTGAATGTTGAATGTAATGTCACAGTATCCACAGCCTATAAATTTATAAAGCTCTATTTAAGGAGTAAGATTTTTCAAGGTACGAAAGGCTGACCCAACAATCCACAAATTGTTTCTGAAGTTCCTTTCTATCTTCCAAGTTGAGAGCTATACTCAAATGTTAGCCAACAGCCTGGGTCATGGTTACTGAACAAGAAGCCATGCTGCTGGATTCCCTCTTCTAGAAACTGAAAGCAGGAGAGAACTCCACTTGGTGACACAGTTACAGGAACAAGGAAAGCCTAGATCCTGTCTTATCAGGGGAGGAAACCACAGCTAGATCAGGTCAAGAATTGGAAATGAGAAAATGGCAAAGGCCCCAGTGTGAAGATGGAGGTTAGGGAAGCTTTGACAAGGCTGAGCCATCTGCATAAACACCACGGGACCTCTGGTCTACGGTTTGAACTGACTGAATTTTGTTTTGCTTTCTTATTAAGTAATGAAGAACTAACAGCCACACACTATCATATTTCCAATATTAGCATCAGTCAAACATGTCAACAAAGGAAAACGCTATACATTAAGAAAAACCTTGAGAACAACATAAATTGGAAATTTATTTTACATAATGGTGTTTATAATTTACAAACTCAGAATTAATGAATGTCAATTCATATGTTCTACATAACAAATTGAGATGGGTTTCATATTGAAAGTATTTTATGTAGTCATCATCCATGTGCCTGAATGTGTGTGTATGCATATAGTTATTTAAGAATTAAAAAAATTAAGCAACAATAAATAGTTAAGCTATTGTATTTTATTTAGAATGATATTACTTCACATGTGACAAATACTATTTTCAAAAAGGTCACATATTTTAATTATAAATTATATGTATTGATTATAGTTCATTAGCTCCGTTTTGAGGAATGGTAAAAGAAACAGTATTTGTGTTATCATGGGAGTTAAAAAGAGAAAGCACAGATTGCTAAACAGAACTACAGTCTAGCTGGGTGACATTTGTTTTTATATGTGACAGTTAAATCTTCAGAAACATCTTTAGAGTCAGGACCCATATGCTTTCTTCATCTTTTGAAATTTTGATGACAGGATTAATATTTTAGGAAATGTTTTAACTTTGAGAATTAAAATTTCTCCTTAAATTTACATTGTTCTCCTTCATGTTCTAGGTCTAGGCATACTGGAAAGTACTACTGCTTTGAAACAAAATTGTTTGAACTTCATGAATTGATAAGTTTGTTTAATGAATGTATTATTAAGGCAATTGACCAAAAAGACAAGTGTTAGTAAATTTCTCTATCTCCAACTTGAGATGTAAAAAAGCTAGATTTGCAGTGTTAACATAGAGGAAAGAAGAGTAATTAAAGTCAGAGGAAGAAGTCAGCTGGTAACCTCAACCTGGATGTGTGTCATAATTAGTGTAGGGCTATGTAGAGTGATGAACACTGAGGTTTGAGATGACTGAGCATACCAGGAACTGGTGTATATGGGGAAATACTTCTGAACAGAGCTAGGGAGGCCTAATCTACTAGAAATACTCAGTCTTTTTGCTTTGTCTAACTCATGGTGAGGAATATACTGAGGTATCAAAGGGAGAAAGACAAATGAACGTATATCATGCCTTGGCTTCTGTCCTGGCTAATTTTATGTCACCTTGACACAAGAGTCTTCTGAAAGGAGGGAACCTCAGTCATTGAAAAGAGGATCCAGCTGTTGGGCATAAGATCCAGCTGTTGGGTATTTTCTTATTGGTGATTAATGGGGGAAGGCCCAGCCCACTGTGGGTGGTGCCATCCCTGGGCTGGAGGTCTTGAGTCCTATAAGAAAGCGGTCTGAGCAAGGACAGCAAGCCAGTAAGCAGCACTTTCTCAATACTGGCAGCAATGTTTCATGGGCTGTACCTGACTGTATAAGAGTGAAAAAGTCCAACTGAGTGAGTAGGCTTGCATTTATTTCCCTTTTTTTGATAGTAGATATGGTGTGACTCGCAGCTTTAAGTCCCTGCAATGAAGGACTCTAACCTGGAATTGTAAGCTGTAATATACGTTTTCTCTTTAGTTGCTTTTCATCTGGGTATTTTAAGCAACATAAATGAAACTAGAATAGAGTAAAACATTTAAAACAAATGTAAGCTTTTTCTCTCTATTGATTAAGATAGCCTTAGCACTCCATTTAGCTCAGCTAAACCTTATAGCAGTTTTCCTGCTGGCTTCAGATCCCTCGACTTTCCTTGTCTTGGAACAATACTTTAAAAAGTTTCTGACTGAAAATTCTTACTTCTCTGAGATGCAAATATTGTTTTAGCCTTTTGATGATATCAAAACCTAGCAAAATCCACCCGAAGCAAGAGGGCACCAACCCTCTGATAAAGAATTATCAAGAGAGAACTCCTATTCCCCACCCTCTGTGACAACATAATCCCAATTTAGTAAAATATCAAGTAATAAATACAATGGTTGAGTCACAGTGAGTAACTTCCCCTATGCCCACATAGAGATGCTTTTCCACTAGCTCATCCAAATGCTTAAAAATTCCTGTTCTTATCTCAGTGTAATTGAGTTTAATCCCTCTCTTATTGTGATACCATTTAATAAAGTCTTCTGTGCCTATTTAATTCTACTCAGCACAAATTTACTTTGACAATAGGTACTATTTGGCTTAGATTGTTTCATTGTTAAATCACACTAAATTACATTAAGCAAGGATGTGATCTTTTTTTTTTTTTTTCCTCTTGTGATCAAGGAAAATTGAGCCTAACAAAGGTGATTAATTTATAGAGATAACTTATTTCCATGCTTCATAATTAAGATATAATAGAAATAAATTTGAAGTCCACTGTGAGGATTATTAGGACTTTTAATTCAAGATGCCAAACTCAGGGGGCTGGAGAAGTGACTCAGCAGTTAAGAACCCTGGTTCTTCTAGAGAACTCAGGTTCCATTTCCAGTACCCATGTGGCAGCCCACAGATAACTATAATTCCAGTTACAGGGATTAGAACATTTTCTTCTGGTCTCCATGAGCACCAAGCATGCATGTGGTATACAAATGTATATGCAAGGAAAACAACCATACACATTAAATTATAAGGAAATAAATCCATAAAAAGATGCCATAGTTCTCTTGCTATCTTGAAGAGGTAAAGGAACACATGGCAAGGGATTCTGGGACCTCTGGAAGATTGCTTGTGACTGACTGCATGGTTGACAAATTGAATTCAGTTCTTTGAGACACAAGCAAAGGACCTAGTTGGGTCTGTCTGACTTCTGACTTCTGTGAGCTAGTGGATATTGTTTTAAATCACCAAGTTTCTAGTCATAGCAGTAGAAGATACTGGCAAGTGAATAGTTTCAAAAAACTGTCAAAAGAACAGATGGATGGAAAAGAGCTGAAAGATGAAAAGGAGCAGCACTTGCATGAACAGGGAACAGTTTTCTCGATAATTTGCAAGTATTAGATTGAGCAGTAGGATCACTTCCAATAATTTTAAGTATAAAGGTATTTATATTAATTTATAAGTTAAGTTCTCACGTTTTCTATAAGAACCACAAGATCAACTTTTGCTCTGGAAGGTACTCAGGAAAATTGTCTGCCTGCATCATGGGAAAAAACTCCAAAACATCCAAAAAATTAAGGACTAGACATCATACCTTCATTGTACATATTGCTGAGATGACAGCAAGGGACTATGTAATTGTTGCTGTGATTAGACTGCAAGCTTAAAGCTTCAATTTTGCCTTTGAACCGTTTTCAGGACTAAGCCATGTGTTTCAGTACCAACGACAAAAGCAATTCAGGAGAGATAGTATTAAAAATTAGAGAGAAACCAAAGTGAACAAGGAGATTGAGAGGCTAAAAGAATTTAGCCAGTCACAAACCCAAGACATTAAAAGAAAAGGCTGCCGAGAATAAGAAACTTTTGTTGATAGGTATATTTTTCTCTGGTTGCTTTTTTTTTTTTTTAGAAAAATCAGTTAATCATTTTGTTGACTTTTCCTACATTGGTATTTATTCTTAAAATGAGATAAATGGAGTCTTGTTGTTTTGTCTCCATTTCTACTTGCAACTGTTAGAATTCTGTAGTCTTAGAGCCTGGAGTGACAGACATGGAACCTGCTGGGTCTCCCAAATATGTCTTGAGTTCGCCTGACCTGGTGCTCCTACAGGACTCATACAGACTGGAATAGGGGTGTGTGTCCCTGAACCTCTTGCCTGCCTTTGAGTAGCTTGCTCCACTATTGTGTTACCTAGTCCAGCACTGTAGTAGGAAATTATGCCTGACACTGTTCCATCTTGTGCCATGTTTGAGCAGTAACCCTGGGAATGGTGCTCTTTCTTGGAAAGAGGCAGGGTGGGAGAGGGAGAATAAGGGAGTAGATTTGGGGGATAGGGAAGATGGGGGGGCACCTGGGAAGAATGAAGGGAGGGATTGAAGGGTGTTGGAATGCAGTATATGAGAGAAGAAAAATTCTAGTAAATTAAAAATTTTAAAAAGAATTCTGTAGTCTCTTAAGGTGTCAGAATGGATTACCACTTGACAGTCCAGGAACAGGAAGACACTAGCACCGTGAAAACCTGTTTCTTTTGTGAAGCATTTTTAGAGGTACTCTACTCAGCTTCAACTCACCAATAAAAACTTACATTTTGGAGGTGTAAATTTACGTGATTTGAGTTTATGATGTTTGCAAGATAATTAGCTGAAAAAATTTGACAGTCCAGGAACAGGAAGACACTAGCACCGTGAAAACCTGTTTCTTTTGTGAAGCATTTTTAGAGGTACTCTACTCAGCTTCAACTCACCAATAAAAACTTACATTTTGGAGGTGTAAATTTACGTGATTTGAGTTTATGATGTTTGCAAGATAATTAGCTGAAAAAATTTATAGCTAAAGTCTCTACATGTTATCTTTGCTTGTGCTGCATTGAGATATGCATATACCAGCATCTTTATTATGTTTTGGTTTTCTTTATCAGTGACTTGAGATGACAACAGTATTTATTAGCTAGTTGGATAGGGGTACAGAGTTGTTTTCTGATGACTAAAAATACGAATAGAATTAAGCAGTCTTTCCAAACATTGGGTTATAGTGAAGACATGTTTTGAATAGCACATGCCTACAAGTACAATAGGAATTAGAATGGAGACAAAAGCAACATAATTTTGGAAAATATAATGACTGATGAGCAGTAGGCACCGTGGCAAAGTGGAGAAAGTCTTCTGTTGAATTTGTGCTGGGAAAGTAAGAATCAAACACATTTAAATTGAAAAATTCCACGGATTTATGGAATCAGCCCTCTCTGTCAATTGGATAATATTCCAAAAATGGGAAGTTGATTGAAAGCTGTCCCTTCCTTACTTTAACATATAAGCAACTGTGTCAGCTCAGGAACATTAGCAGAAATTAATTTTACTAGAGAAGTAAAACAGAAGGACTTTCTATTAACAGGGTCCCACACACAAAAGCCGGTGGTTGTGCTGTATTAGACAAAAAGCTGCTAAGTTGTCTGCATACTTAGAGCCTAGATTTCAGCTCCTTAATGTATTCCACAACTGGATCAAATATAAGCTAGAAAGTGAGAAGTTGCACATAGAAGAGATCAAGTAGCTGAAAGCCAAATCTGCAAAGAACCAATCTGCAGAGATGGAAGCATGAAAGGTATTGTAACATCTTTCAGAGAGATGTTGATTAAACCTATAAGATCAGAATGCTGCAAGAAAGAAATATGAGGATGTCAAAGAACTTTAGACATTTAAATTATAGCAGAAGATGACTTAAGAGGATTGTAGAGCTCAGTAAATTCACCCCAAATATAGAAAGAAAAGCAAAACCCAACAATCACCATCCAACATGACGAGAAATAGAATTCAAATAGAAACACAGTGAAGATGTATGTATACACGACCCAATATTTAATTAATGAAAGTTTTGAAAAGAGGACAGAGAAAGAAAGGGGGATGAAAACAGTAAAGAGTAGCCCAGACCCAGAAAACACATAGTTTGTACTCACTTATAAGTGGGTATTAACTGTTAAGTAAAGACCAATTATACGACAATCCACAGACTCAAAGAGACTACGCAACAAGGAGGGTCCCAGTGGGGACACATGGATTTCCCTGGGAAGGGCAAATAGAACAGACATTTCAGGTGTATTGGGGGAAGATGGGAATGGGAACAGAAGGGATAAAGTGTGGGGAGAGGGATGGAGGAATAGAATATAGGGAGAGATGAGGGACATTTCTGGGGTGATCTGGAGACCTAGTGCAGTGGAAAGTCCCTGGAATCTATGAGAGTGACCTTAGAGAGGACTCTTAGTAATGGGGAATAGGGAGCCTAAACCAGTCATCTTCCGTAATCAGGCAAAGCTTCCAGTGGTAGGACTGGGGCACCAACTGATACACAAAGCCTTTGACCTATAACTTATCCCTGCTGCTGGATCTGCTGAGGCAATGGAGGGGCAGAACCCCAAGCCAAAGGAGAGAGCCCATGCCTGACCCTGTAGAGCTAGGTGGTCAGAAACCGGAGACTGGATAGCCTGGTGATGATTCCCTAATGATATTCTGCTATGCTCATAGATTGGTACCTAGCCCAATTGTCATCAAAAAGTCTTCCTCTGGCAGCTGTTGGGAGCAGAGGCAGAGGCTCATGGCCAAACATCAGGTGGAGCTCAGAAGAAGAGAGGGAGGAGGAATTGAGGGGTCCAGAGGAGACACCATGGAGTCAACTGACCAGGACTCTTAGGTACTCATAGAGACTAAAGCAAAACAGATAAAGCCTGAAGGGTCTGTGCTAGGTCCTCTACATATAGCTTATGGCTGTCTGGCTTGGTGTTCTTGTAGAACTCCTAAATGTTGGAGCGTGTGTGTGTGTGTGTGTGTGTGTGTGTGTGTGTGTGTAACCCTAACCCTTTTACCTGTCCATGGGACCTTTTCCCTCCTGTTGGGCTGCGCTGTCCTGCCTTGATATAGTCTCGTGCCTGACTTTGTTCCATTTTGTTATGCCCTGTTTGATTGGTAACCTTGAGAGGCCTGCCCTTTTCTGAGGAGAAGTAGAAGGTGGGGTGGATCAGTGAGAGAGGAGATATGGTGAGGAGCTGGGAGGAAGGGAGGGAGAAGAGGCTGGGGTCAGGATGTCTTGTACAAGAAAAGAAAAAAATAAAGTAAAATAAAAAAAAAAAACCCAACTTGTTAGAATGGAAAAGGAATAAATCAACCAATCAAAATTCTTGTCAAATATAACTGAAAATGTGTGCAGCTACACTGCTCAGTGTGGTAACCTGGGTATCAAACAAGCTCAGAGAAGTATCTTGGATACATGAATAGAGTTAAGCAGGAACTCTGTAACTATACACAGGATCCTGAGTGATCAGTATCAAGACTAAAGAAGCAATTTCATAATTCTAGGACAGAAAAGCCTACTGTGTGTGTGTGTGTGTGTGTGTGTGTGTGTGTGAGAGAGAGAGAGAGAGAGAGAGAGAGAGAGAGAGAGAGAGAGAGAGAGAGAGAGAGAAGGGGGAGAGTTGGGGAAGAAGGAGGAACGAAGGGAGAAATTAAGAGACACAGTTGTGGAAATAGAGAAAGGCTAAGAAAGTTTTGTTTTGGGCACCTAGGAAACTATGAAACAAAGAATAATCCACTTTACACTTCCAGGGAAGGGGATGTCTAATCCTGAACCTGATGGTTTAAATCTAGAACAACCAATTCTTCACAAGTCATATTCCAAAAGCTTGGTTGTCAGCTGAAGGGCTTATGGGAAGTGCTGAAACCTTGGAAGTGAGGCTCAATGAAAGAGCCCTTGGGGCCTTTGGGACCCTTGGGGCCATGGCATTTGGGATATCTTGGCACCATGTCTTCTTCTCTTTCCTAGGTCAGGTGATGGAAACAGCTCTGCTCTACCACAAGTCATGACCATTACCCAAACACAGTCCAAGAATGTAGTCATATGAGGAGATTTCTGAGTACTTGTGAGAAAACTCCAAGAAATCGAGCCAAGAGTCTTGTGACCTCAGTTTCTTCAAAATCTGTTTCGTGTGCTCCTCCCAGGTGTAGCAGATAGGTGTGGGCTTGCTTCAGGTCATTCATTATATGCCTCTATGGAAAGCATGTTTTTGCCACCTGCGGCTTGCCCACCATGAGTGGCTTGTTTTTGTGATTGTCTGCTTTGCTCACACATTCTCTCTATACTCATATACTCATACTATATACTCTCGGCATTAATTGTCTGATGCTTTGAATAAAGTTGCCTCTTGTATGAGACTTTAGCAACCTAATTTATCAGCACTTTTCTCCCAGGTCCCGCAGCCTGTAGAGTGGTAAACGCCATGGTTTATTTCTTATTATGGGACCAGAAGCAATGAGGCCAAAAGAGGCCACAGACATAATCCTCTAAAGCTGCTTAAGTTTTTCTGATATTTAGTCACAGAGATAGAAAGCTAACTGACATAGTATTATGCAGGTAAGATAACAAACATTTTACAGATAGGCACAAATTTTGAATATTTACCTCCTGTCATTTTTTTTTTTGCCTCCCCCTGGAAGCTTTTAGAGTATGTGTTCTATGTAACCATAGAAACAAACATATGAAGAGAGTGTCACAGCCACTTGGAATCCTGTAAGAGACACAGATATCCAGGTTAACTTGTGTACAAGTATCTAAGACTGAAGCAGTTCAGAAATCTCCAGATTCGTTATTTTCAAAGAGAAGATATTGGTAGAACAGAAGATGTGTCAAAAGTATTGAACGGATTTCTTTTAGTTTTTGGAGCTTCTTATTAAATCAGTAGTAGAGACAGAAAGTTAAGAAACAAATTTTCTGAGAAGGTCTTGGATGCAACTCTTTTGGTGATCTTTTGGTCATAGTTTCAACCCAGTAGTGATATGATTGACAGACTTCACATGAGCCCAACCTGGAAGGCCTTATTCAATGTATGGCCATGTGTCCCTGGGCTCTCATTTGCCAGGCTGACTTGTTACTGTGTGGCTGAGAAGGTGCTCAGGGGATCAATCATTCTAACTTCTTTGGAATGAAATTAGTAGCCAGGAAGTCGGATTTTCAGTACTAATTTGGGGCATAGTTGAAGAGGCTGGGGGCTTTAATGTTCACTCCTGACTGTCCTGAAATACAGTTCTGAAGATGGCCCTGTGTCACGGAGCATCAGCTTTTCTTGACACCAAAAGATCAGTTCAATAATCTGTGTTCTCACTTCTCTGCCTTCTCTTCCTCATCTTCACTTCTCTTCTTCTGGGATTACACACACACACACACACACAAACACACACACACCTTCCCCTAAAATACTGCAATTGGAGTTTTACTATAGACTTACCCAGAAAACTGGGCATGGAGGAAAACAGACGAGTCTTTAACAATAGCTTGGTAAGATAGGATGTTGTTGAGAGATGCAAAATCCAATTACAGTTTGCCATACAGTATTCTCTGAATACTATTGCTATGCTCACAACATGTTCATCATTGATGGCTTATGGAAAATGTGATGCAACTCTTTCATGAGATTGACAAGAAAAAGTTAAATCCTCAACTCACATGTGAGAAGCAAATAAAACAATTTAAGAAGTTGTTATGGAGCTGGGTGATGGTAGTGTACGCTTTTAATCCCAGCACTTGGTAGGCAGGCAGATCTCTGTGAGGTTGAGGCCAGCCTGCCAGAGTGAGTTTCAGGATAGAAAAAAACAAAAACAAAAAACAAACCAAAAACCAAAAACCAAAACCAAAACAAACAACAACAAAACAACTTGTTATGGGATACAGACATGAATAGAAGACACAAATTATTTGGAGAATGGATGACAGTATACAGTGCAAGGGTTTTGTGGCGTAAGCATATCTTGGGAGCCAAGAAACACCACAAAATCACACCACACAATAGAATCTCATGTGAGGGATTTATGGGTGTGGGGAGGGACAAAAGGTGGCTGCCTCTGAGTGAGGATGGAGACAACACAGGCCAGGTCATAATATCAGGTTTTATGGGGGGTGGTTTGGAGTATGAGCATA
This sequence comes from Cricetomys ansorgei, assembly GCA_026225945.1. Taxonomy (NCBI): domain Eukaryota; kingdom Metazoa; phylum Chordata; class Mammalia; order Rodentia; family Nesomyidae; genus Cricetomys; species Cricetomys ansorgei. The sequence goes on along the minus strand of JAMJFZ010004027.1, from coordinate 2,834,261 downwards.
CAGAAAATACGGTGATCTTGGATAAGTGTCGCTTTACTGATGGTGGTGGTGGGGAATTGGTGCTGAGCCACTGAAGGTGGGATAGGGTGTGGGGAATGGGGAAGCTCTGAGGAACATGGTTCTGTAATATAGGCAAAGGACTTTTGGAGATTCTTAGTATGCATAATATTCCTTTTGTCTATTATACAAGGCAAAAAAAATAGAGATGACTGGTTGAAAGGAATGGGAGCACCATGCTCTTTACACTACTTCCTGCTGTCTGTGGGTCAACACCCATCAGGGCATTGTTGAATCTCACTGTCAGGACGAAGAGGACCATCATGTGTCTCCAGTTCTGAGACTAGGGCTAGTAGTCAATAATTGATTCATAGTTTGATTAGAGGCTTTTCTAATTTGTTGTTGAAGAACATGGAAAAGAAATTGATAAAGTAGGGTGCAATTAGTAATAGCAGGAAAGCAAGAAGGATGGGCGCAGGAAGGGTTAGTATTCAATTCCATATGGAGTTCTCAAAAGCCCAGGAGCTGAAGGCTTGGTTGTTCTTTACATTTCGAAGGTCTGTTTGAAGTTGTTGGATTTCATTTTTTACTGCTCTCAGTTGATTGACATAAAAGCAGCACCCATTTCATCTGTAAGGAGAAGATCTAGTCCTCTTTTATTTATGAGTGCCACCACTGCCAAGGAGTCAGTTTGTCCTTGAATGATGAGTTTGGGCCACTTGTTGAAGGTCCTGGATGAACTGAGAAGAAAACTAGTGAAACATGGTTAGAGAGGTGGTCAGACTCACTTTTCCAGTGATGACACTTGCAGTCATTCCTGTGATGGCCAGGAGGGGCAGGATTTGAACCACCCCTTTATTATATAGGCATCTATTGTGTTCACAACCGGAACTGTTAGGGACTTTTCTTCATATATCACCCCCAACTTGGGGAAGAGAAATACTAATTCACAAACTCCTGACCATTCGGGGGATAGGCAATGGGAGACTCAAGTACCGCAGAGAATTGATGTGTTGTGGACATCAGGTCACTGGGGTTGAGGGAAGGTGTTGAGGATTTGGGTTCTATTGCAATCTAAGGAATTTAACTCCCCTACAAAATGTGTCCTGGATGCCTTAAAGAAGCTTGCCATGCCAAAGAGAGTGATATGGAAAAGGTGGTGGCAATGCTGGACTCAGAGTGGTTGGTAAATGGCTAGGCAAGGTTATTTGACAAGGTTACAGGAGAGGCTATAAGTATCAGTTGTGAGCTAGTCCCTGGGGGTGGGGACACAGCCAACAATCTCTAAGCTAGCCGGGTTGTGTGACATTAAGGAGCTGGTAGGCTGAGGTTAAAGTTTGAAACAGGAATCAAAATGACAGGTCTGTGTTATTTAAGAGATGGGATGTTAAAGACATTATGGTCTTGGGGGAAAGTTGAATCACCTCTTCTCTATCTTTTCTATCTTCAGGTATTGAATAATCAGGGTATATTTTCCTTGGGTTTAATCGTGCTCACTGGATGCTGCATGGGTCCATGATACAGAGGTGAAGGACATCATTTGTCCATAGAGGAGACACTTAGAGTCAAGATACACACATGGCACATATCATTGTCAAGACTAGTATGGGCAGCCTCCATATTTGTCTGGCCATTCCTCAATCCCTCTGGTCCCTGCAATCCCTCCTCCCCTGCGGGGGTCCTGGCGGTCCAGCTCTGGCCCCCGCGAAAATGGGGGTTCTTTCTTCCACGAAGGATGGGTAAACCCCAAAGAAACACGAGACAGCCTTGGTGGCTGTTGAAACCGCACAAGGCCTTTTTATTAAATGAACTTGGCGCAGCGGCGGCTTGGGACAGGTGCGGCGGCTTGGGGCGGCCGCCGCGCACGGGCGGGAGATGTGGGCAAGAGGCGAGAGGGCAAGAGAGAGAGCGACCCCCGTCCAGGGCTTTTATTGGGGTCCCCCGGAGCCCTGGTCTTGGGCTATTTTGATTGGTTCCTCAACCTCGTCGGTCAGGTGTGGGGGTAGCCACCTGCACCTGAGACACAATGGTGCCTGGGTATTCTGGGGAAGAAAGAATCCCTGCTGAGTGGTGGGGAGAAGCTGCTAATAACTACTAACTTAGGGGAATTTTCTGGGTTTTATATTTCTTAAATCTTTGCAATAAACCTGGGTTGCTTTATTGCAATTTACTTCTGGATAGCATGGGTGTGTTCCATTCCAGCCCACAGTAGCCAGCTCAGGGATTGATTTTGCTATTACTATTGGCTTATACAGATCTTATTATTGATGAGAGAACATATGCCACCGTACAGTGAAGACAAAAAAGGAGCAAGGCAGTTAGGGAGTTCCAGTTCCCGGCAGTGAATTCGCTTCAGGAACCTTGTCAAGCTAAAGCATTTCATAGCCTGGGAAACCTGGGCCCCAACACTCCCCCTTATCTGTGGTGTTCCCCAAGCTCTACATGATGTTTGGCCCTGGGCGTCTGCATCTGCTCCCATCAGCTTCTGAAGAAAACTTCTCTTGTGAAGGATAGGTTAGGCACTGATCTAGGATATTTTTAGAAATCATCTCATGGATATCCAGTCTGTAATTCCTACCCTACCCTATAATAAGGTTCTGCCCTTCCATTGTCCTAGTGGCTCCTGTAGGGAGGATAGGTTATAGGTCGAAGGTTTTGTAGCTGTAATGATCTTACTACTTACTGTCTTACTACTTACTGGAAGCCTTGTCTAGCTTTAGGAGATGGCCTTTTCAGGCTTCCCATCCATTTCTAGAGGTCCTTGCCAGGGTCTCCCTCATAGAATCCTATGTTTATATTGCCCTAAGTGTCCTAATCCCCCAAAATTTCCTTCAGTTCTGGTCTTCTCTCTCTATATTCTTTCCCTCCATTCTTCTCCCCCAACCTGGTCCCTTCTCTTCTCATTTCCAACCTCCTCCAGCCCACCTGCACCATCTGTTCCACTTTCCCTTTACCAGGGAGATACTTGTGTCTCCACTGGTGCCCTCCTTGTTGCACAGTCTCTCTGGGTCTGTGGATTGCAGCTCCTTTGTCTGCTGCTTAACAGTCAATATTTACATATAAATGAGTACATCCCATGTTTGTCTTTCTGGGACTGGGTTACCTCATTCAGGATGATTTTTTTCTGGTTTCACCCATTTTCCTGAAATATTCACGAAGTAATTTTTTTAAATAGCTGAGTAATACTCCATTGTGTAAATGTACTACAATTTCTTTATCCATTCTTCGAGTGAATGACTTCTAGGTTGTTTCCAATTTCTGGATATTGTGATTAATGCTGATATGAACATGGTAGAGCAAGTGTCCTTGTGGTAGGATGTCCTTTGGGTATATGCATATGGTAAGCTGGGTAGGTAGATTCCCAGTTTCCTGAGGAATCACCATATTCCATATTCCATAATGGCTGTACAAGTTTGTACTCCTACCAGCAATGAAGGCGTATTCCTCTTGCTTCACATTCTTGACAGCACGAGCTGTCATTTGTGTTATTGATCTTAGCCATTCTGACAGGTGTAAAATGGAATCTCAAAGTGGTTTTGATTTGCATTTCCCTGATGGCTAAGGATGTTGAACATTTCTTTAAGTGTTTCTTAACCATTTAAGATTCTTCTTTTGCGAATTCTTTATTTAGATCTGCACCCCATTTTTTGAGTTATTTCTTTAGTGATATCTAGTTTCTTGAGTTCATTATATATTTTGGATATTAGCCCTCTATCGGAAGTGGAGTTGGTGGAAATCTTTTCCCATTCTGTAGGCTGCCATTTTGGCTTATTGACAGTGTCTTTTTTGCCACGCAGAAGCTTTTCAGTTTCATGAGGTCCCATTTATTAATCATTGATCTTAGTGCTTGAGCTATTCCAGAAGTTGTCTCCTGTGCCAATGTGTTCAAAGCTATTCCCTACTTTCTCTTCTATCAAGTTCAGTGTACCTGGTTTTATGTTGAAGTCTTTGACCCATGTGGACTTGAGTTTTGTGCAGGGTGATAGATATGGATCATTTGCATTCTTCTACATTTGGACATCCAATTAGAACATCCCCATTTGATAAGATGCTTTCTTTTTCCATTGTATATTTCTGGCTTCATTATCAAAGATCAAGGCATCCATAAATGTGTGATTTATGTCTGTTTCTTCAAGTCAGTTCCATTGATCAATATGTCTGCTTTTATGTCAAGACCATGCAGTTTATATTACTATAGCTCTGTAGTGTAGTTTGATATCAGTGATGGTGTTACCTCTGGAAGTTCTTTTATTCTTCAGGATTATTTTAGGTATGCTGGAGTTGAATATTGTCCTCTCCAGTTCTGTGAAGAATTGTATTGGGATTTTGATAGGGATTGCATTGAATCTTTGGAAAGATTGCTTTTGGTAAGATGGCCATTTTTACTATGTTAATCCTACCAATATAGAAACATGAGAGATCTTTCTATCTTCTGAAGTCTTCTCCAGTTTCTTTCTTCAAAGACTTAAAGTTTTTGTCACACAAGTCTTTTACTCGCTTGGTTAATCTTACTTCAAGATATTTTATGTTATTTGTAGCTATTGTGAAGGGTTTTATTTCCCTGATTTCTTTCTCGGGCCATTTGTTGTTTGTATATAGGAGGACTACTGATTATTTTGTTGTTGATCTTGTAGGTACCCATATCACTAAAGTTGTTTATTAGTTGTAGAGTTACCTGGTCAAACTTTTATATACTATCATACCATCTGCAAATAATGATACCGTGACTTTTTCCTTTCCAATTTGTACTCCCTTGATCTCCTTCTGTTGTCTTATTGCTCTAGCTAGAACTTCAAGTACTATATTGAATAGGTATGGTGAGAGTGGACAACCTTGTAATGTACCTGATTTTAGTGGAATTGTTTTGAGCTTCTCTCCATTTAATTTGGTGTTGGCTGTAGGCTTGCCACAAATTACTTTTTTTCATGTTTAGGTATGTCACTTGTATCTCTAATCTCTCCAAGACTTTTACCATGAGGGGTGTTGGATTTTGTTAAAGGCTTTCTCAGATGAAGCCTACTTGATTGTGGCGGATGATTTTATTCAGTGTGTTCTTGGATTCAGTTTGCGAGTATTTTATTGAGTATTTTTCATCAAGAGAAATTCATGAGAGAAATTGGTCTGTAATTCTCTTTCTTTATGTGGTTTGGGTATCAGGGTGTCTATGGCTTTGTAGAATGAATTTCCCCTTCCTCCATTCCTCCCAGCTCTTCCCAGCTCTCCTCACCCCCAGATCCACTCCCCTTCCATTTCCTTTCAGTTAAGAGCAGCTTCAAAGAAATGTTAGCCAAACAACACAAGCTATAATAAGACAAGGCACATGGTGACTTCTTAGTGCAGTAGGTAGCAAGTCAGTCTCATAATCTGAAGACAAGGCACAAACTCTCATATTGAGGCTAGATGATTCATTTGCACGGAATTCGGTGAGGTATTATTGTTTGAGATCCAATGACCTCTGCTTTCAATTTCTTCTGAACAATTTTAATTAAATCAATACTAAGGCTGTCTTGCAGATATGTATGTGAGAATATGAGTGTTTATGTGATTCTGTAGCAGTGGTTTCCAACCTTTCTAATGCCATGACCCTTTAATACAGTTCCTCATGTTGTGGTGACCTCCAACCATAAAATGATTTTTTTTGCTATCTTATAACTATAATTTTGCTACTGTTATGAATTGTAATGTAAATGTCTGATATGCAGATGGTCTTAGGTGACCCCTGTGAAAGGGTCATTCGACTCCCAAAGGGGTCACAAGCCACAGCTTGAAAACTTTTGTCCTATAGGGTAAAGATGAAAGCAGCATCTTGGCAGCACTGGGATCCTATGTTTATTCCACTAGGTGTCAGCAGAGCACTGCATGGAATGCTGTCTTGGCATGCTTGTTTGTAAACAGCTTTTACTTATCACCTGAATGCTAATGTATGAAACTGAAGCCCGACAATGCAATTATCTTTTGCATTGCAGTAATCATTCTCTTCCTATTTTTTTTAAACCATTCAGATTAGAGTCAGCTGTTTAAATTAGTTAAGTTTGGCGCTAATCCCCATCAAGGGAACTGGAAGAAAATGACCTCACACAGCACAGAAAAGACAGCAAAGAGTACACTTCCTGTCTCTGTGTTCTTTCGGGGTTTTCAGTTGGTGGCTTTTCTCTTTAAGAGGTTATGAAACACATTTGAACTATGGGAAGATCAAACATGTAACGTTTCCTCCTTCTGTTGTCTCATTTATAAATATGTTTTAAAGGATATGAGCCATAATTGAGTAGCTTAATGCCATGGCAACTGATACCCTTGCTCCTTAGAAGACACATTGTATAATTTGTAAGCTAGCTATTTTTAACTTTTTTCCACACTGACTACTAGGCAGCATCATTTGTGTCAGCTTAGTGTTGGCTTACATTAAATACAGAAAACATGTTTTGAACTCATGGTGTCTGGATATTTCTGAAAGATCTTTATTCATTTCTATCTTCTTCACGTATAAGAGCTTTGAGGTTTTGCTTAGTATAACTCTAACTACATTATTTTTGAAACAGGGTCTCGCTCTGGATAGACATGAACTCACTATATAGACCAGACTGACCTTATACTCACAGAAATTCGTCTGTCTCTGTCTTCTAAGTGCTGGAATTATATGCATCACCATGTATGCCTCTTACTATATTTTCAATGAAAAAGATGCATAATCATTAATCAATGATTGTTAAGTGTGTGTGGGAATTTTCTTTTAAATTGTCTTAAAATTGTGGGAAAATTCTACTTTTCTATGCTATTTTTGTTTGGATTTGTTGAGAAAGGGTTTCTCTGTGCAGCCCTGACTGTCCTGGAACTTGCTCTGTAGACCAGGGTGGCCTCAAACTCAGAGATCTGCCTGCCTCTGTCTTCAGAGTGCTGGGATTAAAGGCATGCGTTACCACTGCCCAGAATACTATGTTTTTACAATAAAAGGATTATTTTTCAATGTTAATATACCCACATTAATAATTGAACAATAAAGAGCTAACATTTTATACAAAGCAACCAACACAAATTATAGCAATTTGGGCAAAGCAACCATTGCAAATTATAGAAATTTGGGGATATTAAATTATATCATAGATTAGAGGAAACATACAGAGAAATGCTGAGCAAGCTAGTATGTCTACATACCCTTCCTTTTCTTACATAACAATCTTAATGGATTTATACTGACTAAATTTTATAAAAGAGAACTCTAAGGTGTAGAAAATGTATGAATACACATGTAAAAACATCTAAGATAGGAGTAGGTTTATGTTTGTCTCTATTAACTGTGATTAAAAGAGTGTAAGGAACATAGTAAGTGTGCAATAAGTATTTGCTAAAAGGATGAATCTAAGGCCCCTGAAGAGAAAACTTTTATCCAAATGCTAGTAAGAATTAATTATTTAGGAAGTAGAAATTTGAAGAATTCAGAAAAGCCTTTGGTGCTTTCTAATTTAAAAGCCTTGGTGGTAACATTCATTATTATTTGGACTTCAAATCGAGATACAAATTTGGCTGCAAAGACAACAGAATAACAGAATAACATGGCATCCTTTCTGACAGGAGCTGGTTGTCAACGTGTGTATTTAGTGGGAAAGTTTAAGGTGGAAATGGCGAGAAAAGTGGATGGAATGACTGGATGCTGCCCACTCAACTTAAATCTTTCTAGAAACGCCTTCACAGTTGCACCCAGTATTGTAGTAGGTGATTCTAAATACAGTCAAGTTGATGATGAAGATTAAATATCATAATCCCAGAGTTTATCCAAAAAGGAGAGAAAAAGGGATAAAGGCAGATGTCTTGCAAAAGAATATTTTAGAAGTAAAGCAAACAAAGGTCTTGGAAAACAGGTTCAAAAGGAAGGGGTGAGGGAGTAGCCATAGAGTAGTGTATGTTGAGAAAAATGGAATGGTCACCAGCATCTTATGCCGCAGAGAAGCCTAGTCTTGTGACATAAATATACTAATGGATTTTGAATTTGGAAGTTCATACATACATGAGCAGGTACTTTGAAGTCATGGGGATGACCAAGGACCAAGTTGAGCTGAGGAAGCAAAGATAGTGGATATAAACTGTGTATCATGATTTGATGGATGATGGGTGGTGAAAGAAAGGGAGCAGGGGAACAAGATGGTTCAAACTGAGATTTAATGGGAGAGTGGATCAGCAGTTTTCATACATACATTGTGCATGAGGTCCAGAAAGACTTTACCAAATGCATAGGCTTCAGAAACACAAAAGGGTTAAGTATCTCTCTTTCCTAGTACTAACAAGCCTGAGAACTCAAGTTAGAAAACTTTTTATTCCCCCTACACATTGCCTTGTAATCACAGTTCTATCACTTTATGAAGCAAAATTAGATTTTCACATTTGTTATAGTTTAGATCTTCAGTTCTTGAGGGCACAGGGGCTAAAAGTATGGTTCCCAGATAGTGAGTGACACCAGGTAGAATCTTTAAAGGTGGGACCTAGTGGAGGAAACTGGGACCACTCTGGGGAAATTGGGACCTCAGGATCTCTTACATCCTATGATGCAAAGAAAGAGCTGAGCAGTTGGATGGTTTGAGAGGTATGAGAATGAGAGCTCAGAAGAAGTAAGACCACTGTGGGACTTGTATTTTTGTGCTGAAATGACAGAATCATGACAGAATAGAATTAATGTCTTCAGGAACTGAGAATTCTTGGTGATGTAGAGTGAGTGAGTGCTCAGGTGATGTCAACTTCCAGAGAGGCCAAACATCTGTGTCTGTAGTTTTCCTGCAAGAATAAAGATTTGTGGGAAGTCACCACAATATATGTGATGAATGGATCCTACAGAACTCTGGGACTGTATACAGAACTCAGTACATACCTCTTGGGGAATAACAGCCTGTTTTACTTGCTCAATGTATCACTGGCTTTGATGAGAACTTTGAATGACCTAGGGTACTCAATGTTTTCTGTTGAATGAATTGGCAGAGATGGAAATAGGTAGATGAAGGCATCCAAGTCTTCACTTCACAGAACCAGTTTGGCTAATTATTATTGTTATTTTTGAAACAGGGTCTTATGTAACGCAGACTGACCTAGAACTTGTCATATAGCCGAGGATGACCTTGAACTTCCGATCCACCTGCTTTCATGTCCACAATTTTTTGAATTACAGGCATGTACCACCATGTCTGGTTTGTGCAATGCTGAGGATCAAAACCAGGATTTAGTGCGTGTTAGGAAAACATTCTACCAACTTGAAGTATATCTCAAGGCCAGCTGGCTAGTTTTTAGTGAGGATTTTTTTGTTTGAAAGTTTCCACATATTGTCAACAAAGAGAAAAATTATAATTCAAAAATATCATTAATTACATTTCTACATGCTGAAATCAAACTATGTATAAAAGAAAAAAAAAGTGTTGTTTTGTTGCTTTTGTTTTTAAAAACAACAAAGATGTCAACAACCAAAGAGTTAGTCCTACTCACAAGAGAAGAGTTCATGACTTAGTCACCTCCCAAGGCCTTTTACTTTGGTAAAAGGTAAAAGTATTACCTTTTACCTCTGTGATTTTGGGAATTAGGGTTCAACATGAATTATGGAGGTCAGCCTGCCAAACCATAGTTGTTGTGATAGAGGTATCACATGAACTACATGGATTAAAAATCCTTCCCAGTTGATTCATAAGCAAAATAATGTGACCTCCAACACATTTCACACATTCTTTATATGAATTAACCACACTCTAACACCTGATGCCTCAAGAAGAGGAAGCAGATGTAAAACACACACACACACACACACACACACACACACACACACACACAGAGTAAAACACACAGTGACTGGGATTACACTGTCTCTCTTGGAACTTCCTAGATGAAGGCAAGTGGTTTATGGAATTTAAATGGTTTTTCACTTTAAGATCAAACAGGATTTAAAGTTTCTTGTACTTTGTCTCTCTCTGTCTGCCATGGTGAACCGACTCATTGGCAGGAGTCCTGGGGGACGAAAGAAGAAGAGAAATGGAGGACATTTGATTTCATTTAAGGAAATGATCTAGAACTTGCCCCTGCCCTTCCTTGTGTATTGCATAGGCTGGGATGTGGTCATGCAGCTGTTGGTGATGGCAAAGGTGGCTGGAAGAGTAACATTTATTGATGTAATCGTCTACTGATACAAATTTAGGAACATTGTGTTATCAAAGGGAAGGAGGCAGAGCATACGCCAGCCTCTACACTTAGTCTCTACGAGTGTAGTTTCACAGACATTTAACAAGAAAATGTTAAAAGTTACGTTTACTTGTTAACTTGTGTTTTTATGTGGAAAAATGGAAAAGGAAATTTGCTTGTATTAGGCAGGAAGTTGCAGCGTGTTTAATACACTTTAAAACCCTTTGTGCATGGTGAATCTGTTGGGAGCTGTTTCAGTTTTTGACATTAGTATGCACATTTGAGGGAGAATGTTAACATATATTTGTCAGTTTTTAAGTAATGAAAAATTAAGCTACTAAGTGATTATAAATAGTTTGCCTAATTCTTTTGAGAAGAGTTGCTATTTACTATGTTGCTTTTGTAAAGAATCAAATTATAATGACATCTATTACAAAAAGGATATGACAAATTTGATTCCAATGAAATTGCAAGACTGAATCTCTTTTTTTGAAATTAAATTACTTTTATTTTTAAAATCGAAAGCATGAGCATAAATAGTAACAGCTTCTGTAATATTAGTACACTAAATAGTTTTCTGAAATTGTTTTGTCTGCAAAATGACTCTTAACCTTTTTGCAATTTTTTTTTTTTTTTTTTTTTTTGCTAAAAACTTACTAAGTTTTGGAAAAAGTATAATTTAACATGTTATCTATTTGCCAAAAAAAAAAAAAAAAGATTTCTGGCTTGCAGTTTTAACCAGGAAGACATCTGTTTGCTAATACTAATAATAGCACAACCCTAATGATTTGCCAAACAAGCTATTTTAATGGAAATGCTTCGTTTTGAGAGTTTAAGTTTGGTTACTCAGCAGAAACACTGTTTCTCAGGTTTTCACGTGGAGTCTTCACTAGGGAAGCTGGTGGGACACAGAAGCTGCTGCACATTCTAAAGGCAAAGCTACCCACTCAGTGCTCTCTATCTGACCTTCCAAAATTAACTGCATTTAAAGAACGGGTGGACGCTGGTAGCAAATCACTACTGAAATTGTGCAAGTAGACAGTGCAGATTGTGCATTGTTTCAATAAGGACAAATATTCATTCAAATGTCCAACAACTTTCTTGAAATCTTAAAATAAAAATTCAATTCAGATTATTTTGGTCTCATTATTTCTCATCCCTGATTTTCTCTAACATTTCAAGCTATCTGGATAAAGCAACAAAGGAAAAAATTTTAAAAATCAAACATTTAAGAGTTTTGAAATTCAAAAGGGGATAAAATTTGTGACGGTGTTCACATTCACTATTGTGGCTACCTAGCATGTTATTAGCTTTGTAAAAGTAAAAAATAAAAAACAAAACAAGCAAGAAAACAAATACTTCCATGTTACAGTCATACATCAGCCCATGTGACTGTGGTCTGGTTTCAGTGATCGCTTTGTACATTTCTCATTGCGCTAACAATACTTCATTTAAACACTAGACCAGTGGCTATGCTCATTAGAAATACACAAAATTTTATCCAGTAGTGTCTTAGGTTTCAATGAAGAGGCATTCTTTACACCAAAAAAAAAAAAAAAAAAGTGAGAGTAAGCAGTAGAACTTCTCTGTTACAAGAAAACACTTAATATTTTACTTTCTAGAATACTAATAATATAGATTGAAGCAGTATAAAGAGGCTCAGAACTTAGAATTAAAATACAGTGTTTTATGCAACAAATTTTCTGTGGTAAAATTATGTAAGACTAACATTTTCTAAAGTGTTTCTTACTGAAGTATGACTGTTAGTATACACATTAGGTCACCATTTTGTATTAATTAGCCATCCTCCACAGGCGCATGAGATTCTGAATGCTCTGTACAGAGAATGTAGTCAGGGGACCATTTTCTGGCCAAGTCTGGCTCTGCACTTTGCTGCTGGCCATGGGAAACAGATGTTGGCTGAAACAAAGGCTAAGATTATTCCAGGAACTTTCTGGAACACCTGGATGTCTTCTAAACTAACTGGTCTCTACCGACACGATTTCCAGTATGAGGCTACTTTTCTGGGAGGGTTTTTAAGCAAAATATTTCATTCTAGATCCCAAGACAAAATTTCAAAAAACACTGAGGCTTCCAGGGAGAAAAGAACTGCTGCTTAACTTAGCAAGAGAACACCTCTATTGTTTTAGTTTATTTTAGTGTGACATACATATAGTGTGGACTCATTGAGTTGTATTTACACACGCACACACACACACACACACACACACACACACACACACACTTTGTTTGCTCAAAGGATAGTTTCTTTGGCTGTGCAAAAGCTTTTTAAATTTCATGTATTCACACCTGTTGATCCTTGGGGCAAGTTCTTGTGCTACTGAGGCTCTGTTCAGAAGGTTCTTATCTAAACTTACATTTTGAAGTGCATTCGTGTATTTTCCTCTAGAAGTTCACTGGTTAAGATGTGACATCATTCTTTTAGAATTAAATTTAAGCACGATCTTATTATCGTGCTGTAAAAGAAGAACTAGTTAGAAAACATAACAAATAAGAACCCTTTAGCCAAACTATTTTTATAGTCTTACAATTTACTTACTTAATGGTGATATTTTCTTATCTTAGGTTAAGAATTACATACTTTTTGGCTGGAGATGTAGCCCAGTTAGTAGAGTACTTGTCTAGCATGCATGCGGCCTTGGTTTGATCCCCAGCACTGCATAAAGCAAATGTGGTGGTATATACCTGCAATGTCAGCATGTAGTTGGCAGGATGATCAGTATCTCAAGGTAACCCTTGGGAATACATACGGTCTTTGAGACCTTTCTGAGCTTTAGCCTGTCATAAAAAAGAATATATGGCCGGGTGGTGGTGGTGCATGCCTTTAATCCCAGCACTCAGGAGGCAGTGGCAGAGAGATCTTTGTGAGTTTGAGGCCAGTTCTAGGACAGCCAGAGTTACAATAGAGAAACCCTGTCTCAAACAAACAAGCAAACAAAAAAGAGAAAATAAAAAAGAATATATGAATATACCCTTAAGGGGTTGTGACTTTTTCTCAATCTGTGACAGAATGCTTGCCTATCAAGAAATAGGCTACAGATTTGGTTCCTTACACTTAAAGAAAGAAAGAGAGAAAGAAAGGAAAGGAAAAAAAAAAGGAATATGTACTTAAAATATGATGTATCATTTACTTTATGGAACTGAGGAAATATAAGTGAATGCATTTAAAACAAATTGAAATGAATGAAAATTATTTTTTTGTGGTTAAGCCTGCATTTTTATCTGAAGTCCGTCAAATATATGCTATTATTGCTTACTATTTGGTACTAGGCTTAAAGATATGCCAAATCAAGGTCCTCATGATTTTACAGCCATTAAGCAGTAAACCCTGTGCTTAAAGAATTGTTCTCTTTGCACTAATATAGGGATATGTCCCTTGTAAATAAACCCAGGAGTGTAACTGGTCCTATGCAAATAGTGGAATAAGATAAGGTATTAAATGTTTTTGTTAGTAAAACATTTTTATCCTAATAATTTAGATCAAAAATAACTTCAGAGTTAAGTTTGTTTTATGCCAAAACAATTGGAAAGAGAAATAAAGTTGTTTTTTTTTGTTTTTGTTTTTTATTCAGGAAGGGTCAGTATTCAGCTATTACCCCCAAAGTAAACTTAAATGCTGTTAGAAATTAATTATTTTTCTATAATTGACATATTCATGGTATATTAAAAGTTACTGTTAATATTACAAATATAGCCTGGGTTTGGAATTGAGTAATTACCTCCACATATATTTGTCAGTAGATTTAGCAAATATAAATAAATAAGGAATAGTCCTGTGTTATTAGTCCTTCAAAGAGTCCACAGGACAATCACCACAGTTATTTCCAGTACATGTGAAAGGTTCATTCTTGAGTCAAAGCACATTCTTGAGAGTACTTATCCTAAATCTTTCCTTCTTCAATATGAAAGGCTATTAGATCACTGGAGAATTGAAATTGATTTATGTGGTTAGATTGTCTATCAGGAATGACCAACCTGTAGCCAGACGACAGATGTAAATTCATGGGGCTGAAAATAACTGGCAAGTACTCAGTACCAAATCACAAACTTATTTAAAACATGAAAGTTTTGCACTGTTGGTAACACAACTGCAGGCTCTTGAGGGTGAAATGTGTAGATGACAAATTGTTGTAATGTCAAAGGTTGGACACACCTGAAGGATTCCCAGAACTTGAGTTTTATCTGAACGAAAGACATCTTTGAGATCATATCTTTCTTCTGTTTCTGGTTCACTCACTAATGTGTATACTCTTTTCTGAAGTTGGAACAAAGGAATGCATCTGTAGATATTCTTTTGTCCATTTTATTTTCTATAGTTCATGGGAGAATGTTTGCTATATCTGTATATATGAAGAGAGGGTTTGAGAAATGGTGATTTACATAAAATTACATTACGTATTTGAGAAACCAATGGCTAGAGAGGCAAAATAGCTTGCTTAATGTTAGAATGGCTACACTGATGCATAAACAGAATGAGTTATTAAACAGAAATGAGTCATACTGGATCTAGCCCTTTCTGTGCCATCAGATTCTTGGAAACATCAGCAAAAAAAAAAAAAAAAAAAAAAAAAAAAAATGACAGTAACCAGTAACTGATCACAAATATATAGTGAACAGATTCAGGACTTTATGTTCACAAGTTCAATATATGGAAATGGTTCATAACCTATGCCTCATAATCCTTGCTGTAACCACTGATCATTTCAGCCGCTAGAGAAGAGCTAATCCAGTGTCAGCTGTATTATAATTTTGCATGGTTCAAGTAGAAAGAGCCACTCAAGGAGGAGGTTTGAGTGGTTGTGATGGAAGTCATGTTCAGCTGGATTGAATGGGAGTGTACACAGAAGGAAGCAGAGGTCAACCAATGGCTTAATTTTTAGAACACTTATTTCCTTCAGGCACCATTCTCAGAACTTTGCATCCTCGTTTTCCTAACAGTTGTATTTGGAGGCAAAATTTTGATCTTTTTCATTTGGGAAAAATAAAGCCTACCTAAACTAAATAGTTTATTTAAAGCCACAGGGCTCATATGGGGTAGAATAATGATTTGAACTTTGGTAGTTAAACCTGGACTCATAGTTCCTAAAAGTAAGATAAATAGCCAATACTGACAGCTGTCAGTTTCTAGATTTCTTTTTTTTTATAAGAGTACAATTTTCATACTTGTAGGTTCTATGAAATTTACCATAGACCCTCACTACATTTTTGCATGAATTAAGTTTGTCATTAAACAAAAAGAGCTTTTATTAAATGCTGGGATATTGGTATCAGGAGTAGAAACTGTAGAAAGGTTTCTTATAACAGATTACTGAAGCTACTTCCATAAGATGTGGAGTATAGGTAGGATAGCACTTTACCTGAGGCTCGTGATTAGACAGATGGCTTTTGGGAAAAAAGAAAAAATGCAGAAAATGGAGATCTAAAACTAATAATCATGTTTAAATACAGAAATTTGGATCTTTTTCTAGAAGCCTAGAGTTGAGAGTGGAGTGTCAGCTGTTGGGAGTTTCCAGATAAAACATGCTGTTTTATTTGTTGCTTGTAAGATGTCAAAATATGTTGAGGGTAAAGTGTTTTTATTCATGGTGGTTCAAGGGAGAATGAGATTCAATCTTTAAAATACAAGCCTGGACCTAGAGGGCTTCAGTCTCTCTGAACTGAATTCTGACTAGCAGCCTTTTCAACTGCCTCTTCACCACATGCCTGCTTCTTCAATCTCCTGCTTCTGATTCTCTTGCTTCTCACTCTGAACTCTGCCCTCTCTCTTTCTACTTACTCTCTGCTGCTTGTCTGCTTCCACCTCTGCGTCTACCTTGCTTGTCTTCTGCTTCCTCTCTCAGCTCTCTCCTGCTTCTACTGACTATTTCCTTTTATATCCCCAGAGTTGGAATTAAAGGCATGTACCATCACTTCCTTCTGAGTTGGTTTTAAAGGCATGTGCTACCATTGCCTTTTGAGTTGCTTAAGCTGTGCTAAGTTGCCTTCAGATACAAAGTCTTTTGCATTAATGAAGAGAATCCTATAATTCACTTCCCATATACCAGGCTAGTTAACCTTGCCACCACTAGACATAGGTCAGACTGAGAAATATGGGGTGTTCTGTTGTAGTTTATTTTTAGTTGTTTTAAAATATTGTTTTGTGCACCGCTGGGTAAGGGTATGCCTAGGTCTTGGTGTTTTGTATTGTTTGCAGGTGTTGGATTTATGTGGGGGATGCTTGATTGCTAATGATCTGCATGTGCTTTCAGTAGAACACCTGAGGAGTCTGAAAGAAAAAAAGTACCTGAGCTCAGGCGCTCAGGGTTCCACTGTCGAGTGTGCCATTGACCATGATGGTGGTTCCCTCTGCTGAGGTCTGACAGGGCTTGTACAGGATGCATATGCCTCCTTGTCTCCTTTGGTGAGTCCCCACAGCAGCAAACTACTACAAATGATACAACTACGTGAGGCAGGACATCACACCAGCTAATCTAACATGGAGACAAGGGAGAAGAGAAAGAAACTCTGGACCTCACAGAGTCCAGTAAAGTATACTCAGGGGAGCTACCAGAGGATAGAATAAGGTTTTAATTGAAGGCTCCTGAAAGAAGAGAAGAGAGAGAAAAATAAGCCTCTATGAAGAGAAAAGGCTGTGAAATTAATAAATAAATGAGGGAAAAAAATCTGAGGTGAAAGCCACAGAATAGAGGCCCCTGGAGATTAAAATTAAAAAACCCTCAGCTGGGAGCAGGAAAAGCAAGGTTCTTACTCGTTTTCTGATGATGGAGCCAACGGTCCGCTCCCTCGGCCGCTGAGTGGTAGCATACTGTTCCACTGTAGTTTGTTTTCATCGCAAGTATGCGTTCAACTCTTGTTGGAAGTTTATTTCTATATTGTTCTCATGTAATGACGGAAACTTTGCATCCATCAGGTAACAACTCCGTGTTTATCTCTGCTTTCTAGGTCAGTTTGAACCAGGCAACTTGGAGAAGAGTTCGAGGCAGAAGAGCAAGTGAAGTGAGTCAGCCAACCAGAAGAGTCAGCTGGTGTTCCACCTCCCTCATTATTTGGAGACTTCACTGGATCATCTTTATATATTACAGAGGGACAGGTGATTCTTTTTTCCTTTTCTTTTTTTTTTTTTTTAACAGATTCAGTCTCCTTTTGGTGATCTGTCTTTTTAGGATATTATATCTATAATGAACCCATTTTTACCAAAGTTTTAACACATTGTTCCTCACTGTAGTTCATTATGTCCTAGAAATTTTGGTGGTATCAGTTTATATATATATATATATATATATATATATCAGTATATATATATTTCTAGTTGATCTAAAGGTCAGGTGATTTTTTTTCCAAAACATCATTTTTTTGTTACTGCTTTTTTTCTATTCTATTAATTCCATCTTTCATCTTATTCTCCCTCCCCCACATCTTTCCTACTTTGGACCTAATTTCTTCATTTTACAATCCCACCATCAAATGGGATTACATTGTCTGTCATGCTTCATCTTTTTGATGTAGGCATTTATTGCTGTAAATTTTTATTTTAGTACTATTTTTTTTTTTGGTGTGTGTACTGTAAATATTCTCATTCTGCATTTTTTGTTTTCAACTGTTTAAAAGCATTTTCTAACTTCACTTTGATTTCTTTTTGGAAGCACTCATTCTAGAACGTTTAATTCTATATATCTGTGAATTTTCTGTTTTGGTGGGAGCCATATTGCACCTCCTGGGAAAGGCACATGAGTGTTCTGTGAATGACCTTCTTGCAGCAAAAGGCCTTTGGAGCTTCTCTCCCACTTGGTAAGGACCAGTGGGAATATGTTGGGAACAACCAGGCGTCAATCCTTAGAGATGGGGCTATGATTCCTGCCTACTTAAAGGTTAAGAAAAGACATGATCAACCAAGACCTTTGAGAAAGATTCCTTAGTAGATGGTCTTAAAATTTGATAGGAATATAGAAGAAAAAAAGAAAGGGTTCTGAAATGTCAGCTACTTCTTCTGAAGACTTAAACATGCCAATATATTGAGGAGTAGGGGAAAGTTCAAAATCTGCCAAGACAAGATAGGGCCTAAAGAGATAAGGCCTAAAGGTCAACAGTGAAGAGTTCATTCTCAGAAAAAGTAAGTAAATTCTGCTATGGTCCCAAGAAAACAATACAAGTTGGATAGATTCATCTTTGCCTTATACCAGGGCTTACATAAAAGGAGAAAATGGTATGGGTTGATGAAAAAATGTTAATTGTTAGTTTCTCCTCTTTATGGAAAAGCTGCGCAGAGCTGGACCTTACTGTAAAACTTAGATGAAAATGGCATGAGGACAACTTAAAACATACTGTGAGCATATTGATTTAGGTTGTGACAAAATGCAAAGGTTATATTGCTATTAAAAAGTTATGCTTGGATTCTAATTGTCTTTCACTTTGTAACTGCATGTCTCCTGCCAGCCTATGCATGATTCAAACTGGATGTGCCTGGCCAGATATAATCATTTGGCTTGCAATACACTATCCAGGTGTGCTTAGTTAGCTATGACATAATCATTTGGATTGGAATACTATACTGCTTAGCTATGGGTAAAGGTTAGTCACTGACCACAGGGGAACAAGGGAAACGTAAAAAGAATTTAAATAGGTATTTGTTGAGATTCTTGGATAATGATTAATGAAAAAATATGAAAATGCTTATCACTGAATGCTCTAAAATTCTGTATAAATAAGATGGCGCTAGCTATTCAGGGCTACTTGCTTGAACTTCAACTAGTTGTCAGAGTCTTCTTGTCCACACCTCTGTCCGGGGTTACTGAACTCACCGGATTTGGACTCCAGCACTGTTTTTTTTTTTTCTGCTATCGATACCTAATTTCATTCCACTGAAGCTGGGAATGGTTTTGGCTTCATTATTTCACTCTTCTTTACTTTGTTTAGAAACTGTGCGTCCTGTCTTGGAGAGTGGCCCAAGCTGCAGAGATCGTATGTTCAGGTAGAACTGGATGTAATATTCATATGTATGTTGTACGCACATTGGCAGCATTTGGTCTTTACTGATTTTCATATCTTCCCTTTATCATTTTTTTTTTCAGTTTTGAAGGTGAGGCATGGAAGTCTCACATTGCTACGCTGTTGTGTGTCTTTCCCTGCGGTTCTGTCAGAGTGGTTCACATGCTCAGGTGTTCTGATGGTGGTACATATGCTTGTAGCCAATACGTCTTTCTAATGGGTTGACCCCATTGTCACTGCAAATGTCCTTCTTTGTCTCTTGTAACAATTTTTGACTTGTCTATTTTGTCTGATGTAAGTTTGGCCATTTCTATTTTCCTTTGGTTTCTGTGTACCTAGAATATTTCTTTTTCTTCTATTTTCAATGTATGTCTAAAGAGACTCTTTCATAAACAGCTTCTTATTGAATTTGTTTTTTAAAACAATAAAACTACTCTTTATTGAGTTTAGTTAATACATATCTAAATATTTATATAAGTAAAGAGGAAGGGTCTGGGAGGATGCGTGGATCTCCCTGAGAAGGGGAAATAGAATAGATTTTGTGGAGGCAGGTGGAGAGGAGAGTGGGAGGAATCAGATGGTAGAAAAAGGGATGGAGGAGAGAATATGGGGAGAGACAACTGGAATGGGGAGCACTTGCGGGGGGCAATGAGGAAACATAGTGCAGTGGAAATGTCCTGGAATCTATGCGGGTGATCTTAGTGAGAACTCCTAGTAATGGAGGGTACAGAGCCTGAACTGGCTATCTTCTGTAACCAAGCAAGGCTTTCAGTGGGGGTACTGGGACACCAACCCAGACACAAAACCTTTGACATACAATCTGTCCCTCAAGCAAGATGTGCTGAGGCAATGAAGGTGCAGAATTTGTGACAGTGGCCAACCAATGACTGGTCAAATTCCAAGCCCATGCCTGACACTGCCTGGAGGGCCAGGAACTGGAGACTGGATAGCTCGCAGACTTAGGAGGAACCAAACACAACTGGCCTAAAATTCAAAAAAAAATCAATGAAATGATTCCTAATGATGTTTTGCTATAATCATAGATTGATCCCTTATCCAGTCATCTTTAGAGAAGGTTCCTTGGGTAGCAGATGGGAGCAGATGCAGAGACCCACTGCCAGACATTAGGTGGAGAGAGTCTAAATTTGAGGTCTCCATTGGGTCCCTCTCCTTTGGAACTTGGGGAACCCCACGGAAGAGAGGGAGAAAAAAACTGTAGGAGTCAGAGGAGTTGGAAACCTCCAGGAGAACAGGGCCCACTGAATCAAGAAAGGTGGGCTCATAGGGGGTCACAGAGACTGAAGTATTAAACTCAGAGCCTCCATGGGTCTGTACCAGGTTCTGAGTATGGCTATTTTTTATGTCTGAGTATGCTGCTTTTGCTGGACTCTTCACAGTGGGAGTGGTTATGACTCTGACTCTTTTGCCTGCTCTTGAGACTCTTCCTCCTATTGGTTTGCCTTATTCAACTTTGATATGAGGGTTCTGCCGTATCTTATTGTATCTTCTTTTGATGTATTTGGTTGTTGTCTCATGGAAGCCTGTTCTTTTCTGAAGGGAAATGGAGGGGAAGTGGATCTGAGGGAGAGGAGAAGTTCAGGGAAGCTGGGAGGAGTGGAGGGAAGGTAAACCGCAGTTGGGATATATTGTATAAGAAAAGAATCTATTTCAATAAAAAATATATTATCATATATATGTATATAAAATAGTTACATTTACATTTTAAAGATTTATTTTAATTATTTTTATTTTTCCTTATTTTTATTTTTCATTTTTTCTCTTGTATAACTACAATTGTTTAGCTTTTTTTTTTGTGAAAAAAAATTTTCAGATCATATATTCTGATCACCCTTCCCCTACCCTATCTCCTCCCAGATCCTCCCTACTTTCCTATCTACCCAACTCTATGCCCTTTCTTATTCTTTCGCAAACAAAGAGGCAAACAAACAAAACAAACAAAGTGAATTAAAGAAAAAAAAGAAAGAGAAAACACAAGAAATACACACCCTATAAAAACACAAAGTCAGAAGCCATAAAATCGTAACATGCAAGCAAAGACAGTGAGACACAAAACAAAACAAAATAAAAACAAAGCAATATGAAAAAAGTCCCCCAAAATGTCATTAAGTTCCTTTTGTGTTGGCTAACTATGGTTGGGCATGGGACCTGTTCTTAAGTATTGGTAATATACCCAGTGAGACTCCATTGGAGAAAACTATCCTTTGTAAGTCAATTGCACATAGCATGTTGGTTAGGGGTGGGAGCTTGTGTCTACTTCCTCATCTTAGAGCTAGGACCTTATCGCTCTTGAACCTGTGCAGGCCCTGTGTGTACTGCTACAGTCTCTATGACTTCACATGGGCATCAGTCCTGTTGTGTCTGGAAGACACTCTTTCGTTAGACATCTAACAACTCTTGATTCCTACTCTAATTATGTGTCTGTGTGTGTCTATGTTGGTGTATGTGCATTTGAGTGCTTGTGGCAAGGCCAGAGCTTCTGATCCTCTGGAACTGGAGTTATAGGAGTTTGTGAGCTGTCCCACCTGGGTGGAAGGGACCAACTCAGGTCCTCTGTATGAGCACAATGTGCTTTTAACTGCTGAATCATTTCTTTAGTCCTCCCAAACTAATTATTAGTAGAGAAGGACTTATTCTCTTTGTTAACTGTTTTCTTTTGTGTAAGTTTCTATTGTTTTTCTTTGCTCTCTTTTTCCAACTGATTTTTTTGGTAAACTTTAGACGGTTTTTGTTTTTCAGTTTTTCTTTTTGATTACCATGAAGCTACCTTAAAATTTCTCATATTTATAAGCAATCTCATTTAAGTTAATAATAGCTTGAATTCAACTATATAAAATCTGTATTTTTGCTATTCTCTATTTTATGTTGTTACTGTCTTTTATTGTTATGATAATGATAGCAGCTGTCTAAAGAGGGAGGCAAAGGGTATTGGATCCCCTGGAGCTGGTATTACAGGAAGTTGTGAACAACCACGTGGGTTCTGAGAGCCAACTGGGGTCCTCTGCGAGAGCAATAAGAACTCTTAGCACTAAGTCATCTCTTTACTCCCCAGTTTACATTATTGAGATTCAATTACATTGCTTTGTTACTGCATATTCTTTAACATTTCAGTACTTCTGTCTTTTGGCTCTATCCCAGAATTAAAAATGCTCCAAGCCTCCTTGTTACCATATCACAGTATTCTGTATCTGTCTAAGCAGTTACCTGTTCACCCTTTATAGCGACACATGCTTTCTTATCATTCTGCATCTTTCTATCTCTACTTGAAGGAATCTTTACCACATCTAACAAAGCAGATCTGCACAAGTGGAGACACTCAGCTTTTGTTTTTCTGAGAAAGTCTTATGCCTCCTCTAATTCTGAAAGATCATTCTGTAGATACAGTCTTGGCTGTTGGCCCCACCCTCACTTGCTTGTCTTCATACCCCCTATCACAAGGGCTTTGTAGAGAAATGTCCTGATAATCTGAGTTCTTACTTCATGTATAAGCTGTTTTTCCTTTTATCTTTGAGTTTTTTACAACTAGGCTCTTATGTGGCTTGGTGTGAACTTGTTGTTTGTGTCCTCTTAATGTGGGTGCATTAGACTTACTGAAGTTGGGTATTCATTCTTTCCCCTAGATTTGGAAAATCTTTAGCCATTAAAAATAAACAAAATTTCATGCTCATTTTTTGTCTTTCTTCCTCTGTAACCTCTATGGTGCATATATTGTTCACCTGCTGGAATTTCATTATTATTTTAGGTCTCCTTCACTGTTTAATTTTTTTTGTTTGTTCCACTGACTGACTCATCCTGAATTTGCTTGCCATTTTGATTTGTTTTGTTTGTGCGTTACTAGGTTTTCTGCTGTTGTTCTTTAGTGAAATTTCTATTCATTTACTATAGTCTCCAGCTCCAATTAAAAAAATAAAACATTCTCTTTTTTCCTTTTTGAAAATTTTATTTTTCTTCTATCATACAATTTATATATCACAACACCTGTCCTCCCCTCCCTCTACTCCATCTAGTAGTCCCCATCTCCTTTTCCCCTCAGATTTACACCACATCACCACCCACAAGCACCCACCCTAACTTTTCTCCAGAAAAGAACAGTCCTCTCAGGGTTACTGCTCAAACAGGGCATGGCATAGGAAGATGGAACAAGACCAGGTACTAATCCTTACATCAAGGGTGAGCTAGGCAACCTGGCAGGAACAAAAGGATCCCAAGGGCAGATAAAAGGGTCAGGGACTCCCTCACTCAAGCCTGTAGGTGTTTTTGAAGAACACCAATCCAGACAGCCATATGATGCATTTAGGGACCTTGTAGGTCCTGTGTCTGTCACTTCAGTCTCTGTGGAGACTGTGCTAGTCAGTTGACACTGCAGGGCTTATTCTCCTGGTGTCCTCAATCCCTCTGATCTCTGTCATCCCTCCTCTCTCTCTTCCACAGGGTTCTCCAGTCTCTGCACAATGATTGGCCCTGGGCTTCTCCATATTCTCCTATCAGCTGCTGAAAGGAGTGTCTCTGATGAGGACTGGGCTAGGTACCTATCTATGAGCAGAGCATGACATCACTAAAAATCATCTCGGGTTATCCATTCTCTAGTTCCTGTCCTGTCCTGTCCTGCAGTTTCAAGCAGTGATTCCCTCCTTTGGCATGGGGTTCTGCCCTTCCATTGTCAAAGAGGATCTTGCAGAAAGAATAGGCTATAGGTTGGAGGTTTTGTGGCTAGTATGGTGTCACAGTCTCACCACTGGAAACCTTGCCTGGCCACAGGAGATGGTCTGTTCAGACTCCCTATCCTTGATTACTGGAGATCCTTGCTAGGGTCTCCCTCATAGATTCCAGTGAGTTTCCACTACACTAGGTTTCCTATTGTCCCCTAATTGTCCCCCAGTACTGGTTGTCTCTTCACACATTTTTCTCCCTCCATCCTTATCCCCCTCCTGGTCTCATCCACTCCCATTCCTGTCCTCCCCCATCTCACTTATACTATCTGTTCTATTTCCACTTTGCCAGGGGCATCCCTGTGTTCAGACTGGAGCCCTACTTGTTACATAGTTTCTCTGGGCCTGCGGATGTTAGTATCTTTTGCCTTTGCTTAACAGCTAATATCCACATATAAGTGAATACATACTGTGTTTATCTTTCTGGGACTTGGTTACCTCACTGAGAATTATTTTTTCTAGTTCTATCTATTTGTCTACAAGTTCATGAAGTCTTTTTTTTTTTTTTTTTAGTAGCTACACAATACTCCTCCACTGTGTAAATCTACCATAATTTCTTTATCTATATTTTAGGTGAAGGGTATCTAGGTTGTTTCCAGTTTCTGACTATTAAGAATAAAGCTGCTATGAACATAGTTGAGCAAGTGTCCTTCTAATAGTATGGAGTGTCCTTTGTGCATACGCCCAGGAACGGTATAGCTTTCTAAATTTCCTATGGAATCGCCATATTGATTTCCGTAGTGTCTGTACAAGTTTGCACTCCCAACAGCATGAGCTGTCCTTTGTGTTATTTAGCTTAGCCATTCTGATGGGTATAAGATGAAATCTCAATGTGGTTTTGATTTTCATTTCACTAATGACTAAGGATGTCGAACGTTTCTTTAGGTGTTTCTCAGCCGTTTGAAATTCCAGCTCTTCTTCACTTTCTCTCTTCAAAGACTTGAAGTTTTTGTCGTGTAAATCTTTCACTTGCATGGTTAACATTACTTAAAGATATTTTATGTTATTTGTGGCTATTGTGAAGAGAGTTGTTTACCTGATTTCTTTCTCAGTCCATTTGTCATTTGTATAAGGAGGGCTACTGATTTTTTTGAGTTGATCTTCAGCTAGTCACTTCGCTGAAGTTGTTTATCAGCTGTAGGAGTTC
This sequence comes from Cricetomys ansorgei, assembly GCA_026225945.1. Classification (NCBI taxonomy): domain Eukaryota; kingdom Metazoa; phylum Chordata; class Mammalia; order Rodentia; family Nesomyidae; genus Cricetomys; species Cricetomys ansorgei. The sequence goes on along the minus strand of JAMJFZ010004027.1, from coordinate 2,809,238 downwards.
CCTGATGGAATTTTTGGGGTTACTTATATAATATCATATCATGTGAAAATAATGATATTTTGACTTCCTCCTTTTTAATTTGTATCCCCTTGATCTCCTTCTGTTGTCTTATGGCTCTTGCTAGAACTTCAAAGGTATGAATAGAGTAGACAGCCTTGTCTTGTTCCTGATTTTAATGGAATTACTTTGAGCTTCTCTCCATTTAATTTGATGTTGGCTATGGGCTTTCTGTAAATTGCCTTATTATATTCAGGTGTGTCTCTTGTATGCCTAATCTCACCAAGATTTTTATCATGAAGGGATGTTGGATTTTGTCAAAAGCTCTTTTTGGTGTCTAGTGAAATAATCATATTTTGTTTTGTTTTTTCTTTCAGTTTGTTTACATGATGGATTACCTTGACTGAGTTTCTTATGTTGAACCATCCTTGCCTCTCTGGGATGAAGCTTACTTGATCATGGCAGATGATATTCTTGATGTGTTCTTGGATTTGGTTTCCAAGTATTTTATTGAATATTTTTTGCATCAATTTTCATGAGGGAAATTGATCTGTAATTCTCTTTCTTCATTGAATCTTTGTGTGGTTTGGGTATCAGGGTGACTATAGCCTCATAAAATGAGTTTTGCAGCATTTCTTCTGTTTCTATTGTGTGGAATACTTTGAGGAGTATTGGTGTTAACTCCTCTTTGAATGTCTGATAGAATTCCGCACTAAAACCATCTGGCCTTGGGCTTTTTTTGGTGGGGAGACTTTTAATGACTGCCTTTATTTCCTTGTGGTTTGTAGGTCTGTTTAAATTTTTTATATGCTCTTGGGTAAACTTTGGAAGATGGTATCTATCAAGAAAGTTGTCCATTTCTTTTAGATTTTTCCAATTTTGTGGAAAACAGGTTTTTAAAGTATGATCTAATGATTCTTTGAATTTCCTCAGTGTCTGTGATTATATCCCCCTTTTTGTTTCTGATTTTGTTGGTTTAGATATTCTCTGTAAAGGAAATACCAATCTCTTCCATAGTCTCAATAAAGAGCAAGGACTACTCACAGAGATGCAATACCCTGCCAGCTTAGGCAGAGGTTTCACCTCTCTGCTTCTGCCTCTAGTTCCTTTACTCATTCAAAACTACCTCCTACCCCCACACAGGCCTTAATTACACAAACTAATAGAACATAACACCCCTCAGGGTCTGCCAGAGGACTGTAGCCTATTCCGGCATGTCTCCAACTTGAGTAAAACCAGAGTCTTCTCTGCTTTTCTGGCTGCATAACCTATAAGGGCTATAAGGATCCTTCATCTACATTAACATAAAATAATGGCCTGTTAATATGGAGATCTGGGGGCTACATCCATTGCTTTTATCACAGAGGTGTGAACAGATGCAGGAAGCAAGTCTTCTATAGAGTAAAGCAAGATGCAAGGCATTAGGAAGCACTCTTCTCCACACAGCACAGAAAGCACATCCACAAGAGCATCATTTCATAAAGACAGAGTATATAACTATAACAATCTAATCCAACCATCCCACTACAATTCATTCTCCATCTTTTAATTAGTTTGGATAAGGGTCTGTCTATCTTGTTAATTTTTCTCAAAGAACCAACTCTTTGTTTCATTGATTCTTTGTATTGTTCTCTTTGTTTCTATTTTATTGATTTCAGCCCTCAGCTTGATTATTTCTTGTCTATTACTTTTGGGTATGCTTACTTCTTTTTGTTCTAGAGCTTTCAGATGTGATGTTAATTTGCTAGTGTGTAATCTTTCCACTCATTTTTGGTAGACACTTTGTTCTATGAATTTTCCTCTTAGCACCGCTTTCATTGTGTCCCATAAATTTGGGTATGTTGTGGATTCATTTTCATTGAACTCTAGAAGTCTTTAATTTCTTTCTATATTTGTGTCTTGACCCAGTTGTCATTCAGTAGAGAGTTGTTCGGTTTCTATGAAATTGTAGACCTTCTGTTGTTTCTGTTGTTGAAATCCAACTTTAGTTGGTGGTAGTTTGATAAGATACAGGAGTTATTTCAACTTTCTTGTACCTGTTGAGATTTGCTTTGTGGCTGAGTATGCAATCAGTTTTAGAGAAGGTTCTGTGAGGTGGTGAGAAAAAGATAGATTCTTTTGTGTGTGGGTAAATGTTCTGTATATATCTGTTAGGTCCATTTGGTTTATAATATCTGTTAGTTCCAGTGTTTCTCTGTTTAGTTTTTGTTTGCATGACCTGTCCTGTCCATTGGTGAAAGTGGGGTATTGAAGTTTCCCACTATCATTGTGTGCAGGTCAATGTGTGTTTTAAGCTTTAGCAATGTTTCTTTATAAACACTGGAGCCCTTGTGTTGGGTGCATAGATGTTTAGAATTGAAATGTTGTCTTGGTGGATTTTTCCTTTGATGAATGTGAAGTGTCCTTCCCCATTTCTTTTGATCAATTTTGCTTTTGAAGTCTATTTTGTTAAATATTAGAATGGCTGTATGAGATTGCTTCTTGGGTTCATTTGCTTGGAAAATCTTTTCCCAATCCTTTATTCTGAGGTAATGTTTCCCTTTGATGTTAAGATACGTTTCTTATATGCAGCAGAAGTATGGATCCTGTTTTTATATCCATTCTGTTAGTCTCTTTTTATTAGGGAATTGAGTCCATTGATGTTGAGAGATATCAATGACCAATGGTTGTTAGGTCCTGTTATTTTGTAGTAGTTGTTGGTTGTTTTCATATGTGTGTGTCCCTGTATGTGCTTGTGTCTCACCTCTTTTTACTTTGGTGGAGTGAGGTTATTTATTTCCTGTGTTTTCATGGGTGTAGTTAACCTACTTGAGTTAGGGTTTTCCTTTTAGTATCTTCTGCAGGGATGATTTATAAATAGATATCTTTTTGAATTTGGATTTGTCCTTGAACATTTTGTTTTTTTCCATCTATGTTAATTGAAAATTTTGCTGAATATAGTAGTCTGGTTGACATCTGTGGTCTCTTAGAGTCTGTAGCACATTTGCCCAGGCCCTTCTGGCCTTTAGACCCTCCTTTGAGAAGTCAGGTATAATTCTAATAGGTTTACCTTTATATGTTACTTGCTGTTTTTCTCTTGCAGCTTTTAATATTCTTTCTTTCTTCTATATGTTTAGTGTTCTGATTGTTAGTGGTGAGGGGACTTTCTGGTCCAGTCTATTTGGTGTTCTGTAAGCCTCTTGTACATTTATAAGTATCTCCTTCTTTAGGTGTGGAAAATTTTCTTCTATAATTTTGTTGAAAATATTTTCTGGGCCTTTGAGGTGAGATTTGTCTCCTTCCTCCACTCCTATTATTTTCAGGTTTGGTCTTTTCATAGTGTCCCAGATTTCCTGAATATTTTGTGTTAGGGACTTTTCAGATTTAATATTTTCTTTTACAGATGTCTCTAATTCTTCTATAGTATCGTTAACTCCTGAGAGTCTCTCTTCCATCTCTTGTATTCTATTGCTGTAGCTTACCTCTGTATTTCCTGATCACCTTTCTGGTTTTTTCCTTTCCAGATTTCCCTTAGTTTGTGTTTTCTTTATGGCTTCTATTTCCATGTTCAGGTCATAAAGAGTTTTGTTCATTTCCTTCTATTGTTTGCTTCTTTTTTCTTGGCTGTCTTTAAGGAATTTATTCATTTCTTCTAAATGTTTGTGTTTTGTTGGGTTTCTTTAACAAATTTACTCAATTTCTTTGTCTGTTTGTCTTTTAATACATTTCTTTGAGGAATTTATTCATTTCCTCTTTAAGATCTTATATTATCTTCATAAAGTTGGTTTTGAGATCATTTTCTTGTCCTTCAGCTGGGTTGGGTATTCAGGGCTTGTTGCAGTTGCATAGTTGGGCTTTGGCAGTGACATATTGCCCTGGATTTTAGATATTTATTCAGGGCAAAAGCAGTTTATTCATTGGCTAATTCAATCCCTGGTCCTTAGATGCTTTCAGCCTCTGTACAGTCTAATCTTCAAGATGTTAGCTTAGACCTAGAAGTCTTCAGCTGTGTACAATAACATTTCAACCACAGATATTTACTGTTTGTTATTTGTACCCATCCATGGGACCCTTCAGGCAGAGGGTAGAGTTGGCACAGAACCAAGACACTCTGGCTCCGGGAGTCAGGTAAGTGGCAAAAGGCAGACTCAGTTTATTACAGCAAGGGGGGTGGCTCTTATATCCCCCATCCAGCCCAGCATCCCATTGGTTGCCAGACTGGAGCTGCTGCCCCCTGGGTATGTCCAGACAGGTCTGTCTCTATGCATGCCAGGGCAGGTCCGTCTCTGGGTACATCCACGCGGGTCTCAGACTTTGTCCTGCCCAGCTGCAGGTCCAGTTTTCTCCTACAACTGTTGACTGGATACACTGTGACTGGCTTCTTCTGAACTCAGAGCTCTACTGAACTCAACTGACTCTTGTGGTTGGCTGATTCAACTTACTGTTCTGGCTCAAAGTCTTTTACAAGCTACTGGTTCAAGCTGACCTTTTGAACTAACTGACTGTTTCTGACTAAATTCTTTTGACTCTGGCTGCCTCTGGCTGACTCCAGCATTTCTCTGACTGAATTGCTCTGCTAGGTTTCAAACTGACTTTTTCTGTTAGCCAACTCACTCTGCTGAACTGCCTCTGTGTCTCTGCCTCAGATTGCCTCGGATTACTTCGGATTACCTCAGACTCCCTTAGACTGCCTCAGGCTGCCTCAGACTGTTCCGGTGTCTCTCTGAACTCCTTATGTCTGTCTGAGCTCAGAGCCTGCTTTTAAATTCTGAGAGTTGGCATGTCCACACTGTGATTCAGTCTCAGAGTTGGGGTTGAAGGCATATGCTTATTCTGTTACCATGAACTGAGAGCCATGACCTACTTCTGAACTGACTGCTTCCTTTTACAACCCTAGTGTTGGGATAAAAGGTGTGTGCTATATTGCCTTAACCACAGAAATCCCTTTTACCTAGCATTAGCACAAACACAGGATAGGATTAGTCTGACTAAAATTATTTCTGCATTCCATCCAGATCACACAGGTCTCTGAGTATGATCCCTTCATACAGGTCCTTGGATTTGATCTTTTCCTCCACAGAGGACTTTCAATGTGATCCTCTCTCAGAGAAGCTACATTGTTGGATCAAATGATTAAATATTCTTCTATACTGGTTGTTGTCGATTGTGTTCTTACATTGGTGTTTAGGATGATTGTAAGTTTAGGTGCCGAATTCCTTTGTTTTTCTTTATTGGATGAGTGGGTGAGTGCTTTGTTCCTTGTTTTTTGTTTTGTTTTATTTGTTTGTTTTTCTTTCTTTCTTCCTGTGTTTATTCTCTGGTCTTCTGTTCTTTGTAGCCTCTTGTCAAGCGGGGGGGGGGGGGGGGCTCTGCCTGAGTTGATGGCTGGAGCTCTGGTGGCCTACTTGGCTTCTGGTCCAGCAGAAACTCTCTGCCTGGGTTATGGGCTGCCACTTGGCTACTGTTCTTCTGGCTGGCTTTCATGGCCTATGATGTTCCTCTGGCTGATTGGCCTGGTCTGAGCTAGTTCTTCAAATGGAATGGGCTGTGATGGTACTGAGGGCTGATTCTTCAGCTGCCTTGGGTTATGATAGCAGGGGAGGTTGTCCACAGGTCTTGTGGGCTGGGAAGGCTGGGCTGGAAGAGAGTGGAGAGACATTATGGAGGAGTAGATTATGGGAACATGTTATAGAAGTTTATTTTTGGTTATATATAAACTAATAGTTTTGTGCACTCTGGTGAAGGTCTGCCTAGGTATTGGCATTTTGTATTGTCTACAGGTGTTGGATTTATGTGGGGGATGTTTGATTGCTCAGGATCTGCATGTGCTATTAGTAGAACACCTGAGGAGTTCTGGATTAATAAAAACACTTGCACTTAGATGTCCAAGGTTCCAATGTCAAGTATGGAATTGGCCATGACTTTGGTTCCCTCTGCTGAGGTCTGGCAGGGATTGCATGTGTGATTATGTCTTTGTTTCTTCCTTTGTGAACCACCACAGCAATGTACAACTACAGGAACAGAACCAAGTATTCTGCAGGCAGGCTGCCTACATGGTCCATCCACTGGCTGGGGCTGTCAAAACATTCTTTCTTTGTTAAAATTTTCATTCTTCAATGAGTAATTTTGTTCATCTCACTGAGAATCATTTATTTTATTTAGTATTGTTGTGTGTATATGATGCGTGTGTATGCGTGTGTATGTATACTCAGGTGTAAAGGCTAGAGAATAATTTTCAGGAATAGGACCTCTTCTACCATTGATTCAGATCATCAAATTCAGATAGTCAGGCTTGTGTGACAAGTACATTTACCTGCTGACTATGTCAACAGTCTTCACTGAGAGCCTTTATAAAGATGATTTTGAATTGTTTGCCTATAATTAAAATTCTTAAGTTCTTTTTATAGTGGATTTTAAAATATTTATAATATTTTATATTTTTCATCACCTCTCAGCCTTTTGGCTAAGATCAAGTGTATAATATTTTATATTTTTGATCGGCCATTTAGCATTTTTATTCATGTTTCTTGCAACTTTGTGTTGACATCTGTTCATTTGAAAATGCAATACATTTTACTAGTTTTTATAGATGGGCTTTATATGCAGAGAGACCTCCAGCTTTTAGGTTGGCTAGAGATTTTGAAGATCACTGACCCCCTGCTTCAGAATTTGTCCATGTGTAATGCTCACTGGATATCTGCCTGTTTTTCTTAGATGGTCTTGATGACTTCCTCTCTCATGTTGGTTTGCTATACCACAGGTCCTCTCAAGAAGTAGCATGCTGTCCAACTCAGTTGACCCCTAGAGGCTTTTAGTCTCTAGGACATGCTGGGTCTTACTAGCATCTTGAATCAGGCTTAATAGAAACCAGTCTTTCATGGATCTTTTCTCAAAGCTAGAACAACTAGGTCTATAAGCCTCTGTCTGTCTGGATCATTGAGAAGAGTAGCATACCAGTCCCAGTCCTTTGATTTCAGTGGGCTCTAAGCATCCAGGTTATTCCAGGACCTGCCTCTTCAACCAAATGGAGAGACACCAGCTACTTAGGAAGTCTACTGTTGGGCCTTATGACCGGGCGAGGGGCCTGTGGTCCAAACTCAAACCAAGCCAGAGTTTAAAGATCTGTCTTGGCACCTCTAGTTCCGCCTAACGGTGACTAAGCATAGCCTATTCTGGTGGTGACTCTGCCTAATAACTGCTACGTGTAAAAATCTTGCTGGCTCTCCTCGCTCACTCCACTTTACCTCACACCCTACATCACCTCTCCTCATCTCGTAGACCCTCCCATTTACCCTCAGCCTATAAAAAGGCGTCTTGTAAGAATAAAAGCGAGTACCTGCTTTGACAGTTCTCCCGGCTCGTGTGTGTCTTTTCTCCCAGTGGGGGAGTGGTTGGGCCGTCAATGCTCACTATCCCGCTCAGCCCTAAGGGGAACAGGCTGGTCCCGCTCCCCCTCAACGACTTGTACTGTTGGAAAGCCCTACAGTCTACCATGAAGTTGGAACAGATTTCCCACTCTTTTCTTCATTTCATGAAGGAAAGTCCATGAGTTTACTTGGCCTCTGTTTGCTATACTAGGGATCCTCTGAAGTAATGCCATGTTTCACTGGAATCTGTTTGATTTCATCACTGCTCTTAAGTAGCTGAGACAGAAATCAGTCATTGGGACACTGCCCAGAAAACAAATAACATATGCTTCACTCTTGACTTTACTGTGGGGGGAGAAGCTGCCTAACCATATCAACCTTCTCTGTACTTCTGTGAGTTCCTTCGAAGCAGCAGCATGCTGCCTAGCTGGATCCCATTGCCATCTTGTGATCCTGAGGCAGTGGCATAAAACAGGACCTTGGATGGCTTCTCAAGAAGTCAAAATGTGAAGTCTTGTCTATTCTTTTCCCACCCAGTCTCTAGAGGGAAGTGAGGAATTGAGACCTTCCTTCTGGTCATACAAGTCAGTTAGAAAAGGCTATGGTGAGGAGGCAGAGTGCCTTGCTGGATTTAATGCAGCCAGCTCCCACTTACTTGGGATATAGGAACATCTTAACTGATTTCTGGATTTCCCATTCATGGAACTGGTATGGGAATTGGTGATCTGATATTACTGTGAAAGGGAAGGTATGAGAGTGCTTACTATTCTTATCTTGCTGATGTCATGCTAATGTTTATTTTTAATGGAAATTTAAAAGTATTATATGCAGAAATTAATTGATTAGAATTTACCCATTATATTATATTTTATGTACATAATTTGGTATTGTTTTGAGAATTGAGATATCTGACGGTAATTTTATCTGTAAACATTCTCCACAAGTACCATTTTGACAGAATTGTCAATTTTGATTACTCATACATTTGTTTAAATGGAAAATTAGAAAATAAGATACTAGATATTTAAAGTTCTATTTTTAATATAATTAATGACCTAATTTTCTAAATTCTTAGATTTTAATAGAGAATTTTTAAAGAGTTCTATCAAAGCTTAAACTTGAAACACAAATCCCTATTCTGTTCCCTGTGACTCTATTAGACTTTGAAGTTGAAAGATATATGCTTATATGTACATTTAACGAACATTAATTCTTTTTATTATCATTATTTTTTGCCCAAATCCTTATGTTTTTGACACATATAATGAGTAAAACTAGAACTCAATGCAATCTCAGAAACACTTAGTTGTTACCCTGAGGTGCACAATTAAATCTACTGTTCTATGTATTGCTTGGTTTCAGCTAAGAAATAAAGAACCTCTGAAATAATTTATCTCATTTTTCTCCCAGTATTAAAAAAAAAACCAAAAAACTCTTTTTTAAAAAGGAGACAGAGTTTACCTCCCTATATGAAATCCAAGTGATGCTGGAGGGTTGCTTATTGCTGTTGGGGTTGTCCTAGACTAGGCATAAAAATGCCCCTGGGGCCAAAATAGGCTGTCTAGTTTCATTTGTCTAGTTCAATGTTTGTAAAAAGGAACTTTGAACGTATTGCTAACATTTCAAAATTGTGTTATTTTGTACAGAAACATGGATTCTGGAATTTTCCTAGTAATCTGAAAACCTGAGGGAGAAGATTGAAACTGTCTAAGGTAACAACAGTTTGAAATTAGGTAGAAGACTGGAGAGATGGTTCAGCAGTTAAGAGAGCCTGTTGCTCTTCCAGAGGAAGATTCCAGCACCAATACGGTTGCCCAAAATTGTCTGTAGTTCCAGGGGATCCAATGCCTCCTCTGACCTCCACTGACACCAGGCACATTTGTAATATATAGACATACACGCAGGCAAAACACCCTTACATGCACACACACACACACATACACAATGGACCCTACTTTTAGAGTTTATAAAATTTTGTATTATTAATTGACCTTTTTACTTAATGGAGTTCAGACTTAATTTCCAATAATTATCATGAGAATATTGTTTTGGCGAGAGTAATTTACAGCCTGGTATGCTTTTCTTGGGGCTTTCTGTAGTTTACCTTAGGAGGGTTTCATTGTCTGGAAGGACTGATATTTGCAGAAACAATTGTCTAATGCCACAACACAGAAGATTAGTAGTGACAGCTTTCTAAAATATATGCTTCCTACTGAGGTGGCCTCCTCAACTCACTTCCTTTAATGATATCTGGTGAGGATCTGATAAGCTTTATTGTACTTCTCTCAGGTCAAAGGGCACTGTCTTCGCCTTCACTCTCGCAGCCAAAAACAAAGTCTGGCATGTGGTATCACGGTCACACAGGAAGCTGGGCTGGCTGTGTTAAGCTGAGCACAAATACAGGAAAAGTGTCCACAGGTTAAGAGCTGGCAAAGCTGTACTAGGAGAATATGCTGCTAATAATATTGCACACAGAACAGAGATAGGCAATCAGAGTTCAACATCAAGTACCTAGAAATACTTAGACATGGAGGAAATACAAATGCCCTATCCTTCTCTCTCTGGAATGATGTCCTCAGTTGTTAAAACGTGAAACAGTGAAATTAAAAGCAGTGACATTAGGATGTGCTAAGATTCCTCCAAAAATATCATTAAAATGTTCTTAGTAATCAAAATTGTTCCTTTCTGTTTTATATGATAAAAGCCACACCTTTCAATAATAATAAGGGAATTTCCATGTTGTAGTCATACTTTTGTCATGAATTTAAAAAGTGTGCTTATTGAGAACTGAAGAGCTCACTTTCCTCAAGGGTGTATATGTTTTCTTAAGAATTTTTATCTCATTCAAAACTGTTCCAAATAACAGTTTGTAATGGGAATAATCTAGAATTAGCTGTCAATATAGTTTTATGACTTGTTGAAGTGTGAATGATGTTTTTCAAATACACTGAAAAGATTTTAAAAAAGACTTGGCTGTTATTTTTAGAAATGCCACCTACCTCCTTTCTGGAGTTTCTAATTGGAGCTCACCAACTAGGTTAGACTGGCTGGACAGGAAGTCATAGAGATTCTACAGACCCTGAATCTTCCTAGCTGCTTACCATGCCCTAATTTTTAGGTGAGTCCCAGGACTTGAACTCAGTCCTCATGCTTGCAAACCAAGCACTTTACCAAAGGAGCTAATCTGTCCAGTCCTTAAAGAGTACCTTCCTGCTTGGGTATGTTACATCCTTACCTGGGCCAAATATAATTTCCACAAGTCTGGTTGTATTTGAAAACTGCCATATGAGTAGTTTTCTGGATATTTTATCAGTTTAACACAAAGCCAAGAGAGAACTGGGAAGAGAGGACTTTAATTGGGAAAATACCTCCATCTAATTGGCTTGTAGGTAAGTTTATGTGGTATTTTCTTTCTTTCTTTCTTTCTTTCTTTCTTTCTTTCTTTCTTTCTTTCTTTCTTTCTTTCTTTCTCTTTCTCTCTCTCTCCCTCTCTCTCTCCCTCTCCCTCTCTCTCCCTCTCTCCCCCCCTCCCCCCATCTCTTTTTTATGACAGGGTTTCTCTGTTGTTACTCTGGCTGTCCTGGAACTTACTCTGTAGACCAGGCTGGCCTCGAACTCACAAAGATCTTCTGGCCTCTGCCTTCCAAGTTGCTGGAATCTAAAGCATGCACGATCACCGCTTGGCATGTTGCATTTTCTTGATTAATGACTGATGATATAGGAGAGCTCAGCACAGCTCCACTGTGGGTGGAGCCACCCTGAGCTGGTTGTCCTTGGATGTGCAAGATGATAGCTGAGCAAGCAATGGAAGCAAGCTGGTAAGCAGCATTTGTCCATGGCGTCTGCTTCAATTCCTGCCTCCAGATTTCTGTCTTGAGTTCCTGCCCTGACTTCTTTTCATGATTGACTTTAAAAGGAAAACTTTTCTTCCAGAAGTTGATTTTGGTCCATGTTTTATCACAACAGAAACCTAAGTCATGTAGTTTCCCCTTAGGGCCCCAATAGGATTGGCATAGTCCTAGGTTGATTATGTTCTCTGGCATGATGCACCAAAAACCCTAATGCCCATTTTATCTTCATCAGTGAGTGGTTGCCCTCATTTCAGGAGCATCGTTATGTACTCTCTGATACCACGGAAGGAAATGTAACCATTACTTTACTCTTCCTCTTCTATTTCAACTCCCACTCCCTTTGTGGTTTTGTGCTCAGGGTCTCATGCATGCCAATTAAGTCCTCTGCCCCTGGGCTCCACCCCCAGCCTTCTCTCTTCCTGTTGTTTGTTCCTTCCCACCTACTCCCATACCTTTTTGTTTAAAGGTGAAGCTTTAAAAAATGTTAAGATTTGAAGCTATTCCTTTTTTTTTCTTTTCTTTTTTCTTTTTCTTTCTTTTTTCTTTTTTGCCACAGGGAATAGTATGAAACAAAGAAATGTTTTTATCCCCATGGAATAATGATGTTCTCATTAATTTTATTATGACTAAATTTATGTTGCTCTTAGGGTTTTACCATTCTCCAATGCAATTAGAATGAATGTTTTATTATTTAAGGCCATAGTTTCAAGAGTTTCCTGTTGACTTAATGGTTTTCCACAGCTAATTACTTTTTCTTGAAAAAGACACAATATAAGAGGGAAGCCTGTTGTTCCATCTTGATTGAAAGCAAACAATTTTTATGTGGGAAGAGTATACATGGAACAAAAGGTCGACTACTACTTAGTTCATTTAGCTTTATGTTGGGCTGAGGCTACACAAGCAGCCAAGAGAAGAGTCTTTGCTGCATCAGGATATTTCAAGGCTGCTGAACTTGAGTCTTACTGACTCAGGAGAGTCATTTGACTGCTAGCACTGCCCTCCATCTGGCCTTGTTGAGATCAAGGGAAGCCCTTTGGCCTACCTAGAGCCAGATTGAGGGTGTCTAGGTCTAGCAGGAGAGCGAATGTTTTGGCAACAATTTTGGGAATTGTGCAATCACTCTGTTTCTTTTTCCCAGCTCTTTCCTCTCAAGATCACATGCTTAAAATTGGGCCATGCAGCTGTGTGTGGGTGGAGTGCTTATACTGGAGCTCTTGGTTTGTGGGTGCAGGTCAAGGGTACACAATTTCCTCTTCCCGACCCAACCCTGAGAAGCATGGTGAGCAATCTCTTGAGGTCAGCTGGTAACCTTCTGTGTTCACCATGATGTTGAAGGAGGCTTTGCTCTTCACTGGGATCCTGTATAATGCAGTTAGCTGTTGTCAGATAGTGTGAAAATCTTTCAGTAGCTTGCAGGAGCCTCATAACTAACAAAATATGACATGCCTACCATCTGTTTCAGAAAAGGATCTCAAACTTAGCTGTCAGTTTAAAGTTTTGCAGATGTTTTATTTAGCTATGTTTTGAGTATTATGAATACAAAGTAGCCCTCCTATATAATTCCTAAGATCACACTTGGAAGCCCTCATTGCATTTAGTTTAGTATTCTGTGAATGGTAGAACAGATCTTCCAGCTTCCTAAGGACTTGGTTCTCTTGCAAGCTCAGAGAACAATTTGTTAAGACAGTATTTGTTATGGTCTGCAGGAACATTAGTCCACGTTCTTGTGGATCCAAAGACATTACATTTTTAGTACTGGTCAGTCTACTTGGAATCACCTTCTCCTCCTCCTCTTCTTCTCTTTCTATTCCCCCAGTCTCCCTTAAGGAAGAGATTTCACATGAGATTAGAAGTTTCACACGCAGCAATGATGCACTGCATTTCTAAAGCATTTTGTCAAGAAGAAACAGAACAATGGCAACAAGAATACTAAAACAAAGTGTACGAGAGAAGAAAAACAAAAAAAATAAATTAAAAAGATAAGCAATCACACCTGTTTGGCCACTTATGAAGTTACTATGGATATAGGTTTCCATAGAAAACTGCTTTGATAACTTTAAGTCAGGCATTAGATGTCTTAGCAATTATTCCACTAATATATTTTTGTTACTGATAATAATAGCTACTATTGTGTTTTCAGACTGCTGCATAAAATTTCATTCCATTAATGATATATTCTATTTGAAACTAGAGGCTCCACTTTTGATAAATCTGTTCAAATCAAACCAAAAGAAAAGATACAAATTGGGGGATTCAACCAGATAGTTTTACTTGGATTTTAAGAAAACCTGTTGGTGTGTGTATAGTTCAATGTACTAAGCACCTGCATTTTTCATGAAAATTTATTGCTCACTCTAAATTCCAGACATAGAAGTGCTTTAAAAAAAATAAACAGTATTTGGGCTGGGAGCTAAGGAGATGACTCAGTTGGTAAATGTCTGCTGCACAAGCAAGGGTCCTGAGTTTCCATCTCTAGCACCCACATCAAGTCAGACATGATGGTTTGTATCTGCAAACCCATGCTAGGGTTTGGTGTGGAGGGAGGAGGAAGGGTCTCTGTATCTCATTGGTTAGCCAGCTTAGCTATAGCCATGAACTACAGGTCCAATGAAGAGACTCTGTCTCAAAAAATAAGGTGGAGATTTAATCAAGGAATACACCTAATGTTGGCTTCTGGTCACCATGTACACACACACACACATGCATATACACCTATGCACAGGTGTGGACACACCCTCATAAGCAAATATGTGTATAGTGCACCCACACACATAAACAATGTATTTGGAAAATCACTCTTCTATCCTCCTCACAGCTCTTTGAAATGTATTAATGTTCTCTGTAAGTAAAACTGGGTCTGGAGAGCCACATGAATGTAATTGATGGTGTCTGAGCAAAGATTCAGTGTAGGCTTTCCTTTGATCAACTTCTTCTTATTCTAATAGTGGCTATCAAGCAGGTTAGCAGTTGTTAGTATGGAGAAGAAAGAGAAGTCAAAAGTGAAATAGCAATTACTGAGTAGTTAGGAGAGGCCAGCTCTTCTAGACACTTTGTTCTATTTTCTCCATAGCACTGGGATATATGCCTAATGCACAGAGAAGAAATTGGTTAAGCAACTTACAAGTTGCTAGGTTAGAATTTATTAAATCAGAATGAATCTCACACTTTCTAATGATAATTCTTGTGAAATTTTTTCTTATTGCATTGGTTTGCCTTTTATATCTGTTTATTCATATATTCAGATCTATCTGTATATTCACGCAAATGTGAGAGAAATAGTAATCATGAAGAATAGTAGCCAGGTAGAATGTCTTGTGAGTCAAGATTTGCTGAGTGACTTTCTCTAGTGAACAGAAAGCTGCTGAAGATACACGTCACTAACAAAATGTCAGACTCACTGTCTAAAACATGCTGATGGCAGGACAATTCTTCATTTCACAATTCTATGATGAGATAATCCGGTGCTGTGTAACCTTTGGCATAAGTTTAGTTCCTAGGGAATGATGGTATTGAATAAAATTAATATTTAAAAAATGAGAAAGTCTTGTATATATTTAATGACAAAGAAATAACTGATTTATTGACTAGGAGCAAAAAATATTTACTTCAGCACAGATGGTTTAGTATATATTGGTGACTAGATTTATCCCAAATAAATGTTCTTAGAAACTCCTAAGTATTGACAGTAAGGGGTACATGTGAGAGCTATGCAGTTTTAGGTTGCTAGGAGACATTAAGTTCTTCGCAGGGTGAATTTTTAGTAAGTAACTAATAAAGAATGAAATTACTCTTCCATACAATAATTTAAAGTCACTTTTAGTACAGATTAAAATGCTAAGTAAATCATTACCAAACATGAAAAAATTTGGGTTACTTTTAGATAAATTCTACTTTTTTCTTTATAGTTAATTTATAATTTTCTTTATAGTTAATTTTAACTAACTATACAAATTAATGGCTTTCACTGTGACTTTCTCTCTGTGTGTATGTGTGTGTGTGTATGTGTGTCTTGAGCACGTTCATAGTATATTGTATGTTCTCCTAGTCCTCCTTATTCTCTCTCCTCCCCCAAGTTTTTTCCCCTTCTCTAAATTTTGTCTCCTATTTTAAGATATGTTTCTCTTCTTTCTTTCAGTCTCTTTCTCTGTGTCTCTCTGTATCTCTCAATTCCTCTCTTTCTCTTTTATTCTCTTCTTCTCCACATATGAGAGAAGCATGAGTTATTTTTTTGCTGGCTAACTTTGCTTAAAATGAAATCCTCCAGTTGCATCCAGTTTTTCGGCAAGTGACATAATTTTGATTTTTACAACTAATAAAGAGTCCATTGCGCAATATACACTTGCTTTAGACCACCCATTTCTTGGTCTCAACTAGACTGATTAGACACAATGATTATTGTGAATAGTGCAGGTTAGATAGAACTCTTTCAACAAAGAATGTATGGCTTTAAAACAAATTTAGTGAAGACCTACTTTATTTCAGCTAATGTGGGGTTTGGAGTATTTATTTAATATTCATAACAGGTCTAGTAGACATTTCTGTCTGTATCTCATAAATTAGACAGTTAAATATGAATTAGAAGCCATAGAACTAATTGCAGATGAACTCAGGTCTATCTGGGTCTAGGTTCTAAGAGTTTTACTTTACATTACAGCATTATATCTTCAGCTCACCAGCCCTGTGCCAATCCTGATCTGCAAGCTCCTCCTTGAACACTCCTCACTCCTGTACCTTGTTTGGACATAGGGAAGTGGGCAGGGCTCCTATTCCTTGAACGGCATGAGCTTGAACGGTATGAGCTTAAGCTCTGTTCTCTCTACTTCTACATTAAAAACTTACCTGGTAATTTTGTCTGGACCAACTTCTTTTTTTTTAAACTTTGAAATAAATTTATACATGTTATAACTCAGAATGTCCTGAGATCTCAACTTCTTTACTCAGGCCTGTTTGTGTGAATAGAAACAGTGAAACTGAAGGTCATGGGAAGGAACATTAGGGACTGCCATGGGTTTGCTATGATGCCTGATCATATGAGCAAAGATCCACTCTGGGTGACCTTGGACTTGTCCAACAAAGTCATCCTTCCAGTCTCATTCTGCTCTTGCCCTGGTTTCTGTTTCAATGTCTCCATGCTTCCATCCAAACAAGGCAGGAAAGAGGCTGTGGTGCGAGTTTTACCCTGGGTGTGTGCCACAGCAGTAAACTATCTTAGTTTTGCTTCAGACATACCACATGTCTCTCCTTTTCTTCATCATGCCCAAGAAAGTTTGACATTTAAAAAACACAAGGATTTGGGATTCATAAAGGCATTGCTATGATAAAAGTCATTTCATAATGATGATGTGAGAAGGTCTTGGAGCAAAGATTCACATTATAGTGTTCTGTTGGTCACACTGAAACATCTTCACTGATTAAGAAGAACCTATTGACTGCTAATGTCATATATAACCTTTTCCTATAAACACAATTGTCTTATAGAAGTTACTGTTGTTTCAGTTAGGAAGGCTAGCTGGTCAAATTCCAAGAAGTCAAAAGGCAACAGGGAATACTAGTAAAATATCGACACCTTTTATCCAGCCTAGCTTTATAGAACCAAAGATTCAATCATGTCAATAATTTACAATTAGTCAAATGTGTTAGGTCACTTACAGTTATTGAATTCATATAAGACTGAACTACATAAACCAGAACACCACCGTGGTATTTGACATAAGGAATACAATAGCCAATATAATGCAACACGGTATAACCCTACACTCTTTTCCTCTAGCCAGAGTGTACTTTCGTACAAATACTCAGGAACAGACTTGGGACACTTGATATCAGAATAGGTTATGTATTTGACTTGAGGGTTTAACAGCCTCTGTACAATAATATTGTCTTGTCTAGTCAAACTATCTATTTGATATTGCTTAAATGGGTTAAAAATTGCCTTTCTGGTTTATTAAACTCACACCATGATAAACCCATGCTCCCCTTGCAGTTACAAGCATATCCATTGTAGTCCAAATCTAATTGGTTTGAATCTATTTTAAATTTAATTTAAATTAGGGTGATTATAAGAACAAAAATTTTATTGATCACTTTGGTTTAGATTGTTGACTGCTATATTTGCACAGAAAATATACTTTGGAAATTTAATTCTATAATTATTCTCAGCCAATCATGTCTACAGGGTATGTGGAAATTTATAATTATATCACAGTTGAGAAAATTACCAAAAACTTCTGAAGAGAAGTCATAAAAATAAAACAGAACTGAAAAGCAAGAATCTTCTAAAGCCTGACAGATCATGCATAATATGCAATTTCAAAGTATAATTAATGTTAAAATTTAGGATGAAACTTACATAATTATGTCAACTACTTTAAGGTTTTTGTGTAAGGTGAGTCTCAATCACAGGGATTCATCTGTTTATCTACTAAAAGCCCAAGGACTTCATTCTACTAATCTTGCTCAGTGGAAAGATTGTTGAGAACCACACACCTGCCTTTTAATCTAATTATAAGGAATTACTCCGGTAACTCTGTCCAATAGTATCTAGTGTTAGCTTTTGTTTTTCTGTTGTGGATCAACTAGTGGGAACTTGAAGTGGGTATTTGGAACCAGGTACAAAGTTCTAGATATTTTCTACTTCCCATTGTAAATCTTGACAAGCTGACTTCAGATAAGTAAATGTTGGAGAAGATGAACTGGGAAAGAGGAATAGCCAGCTTCCTCGAAGGCTTCTACAAAGTGTATATAAAGCCTGAAAAACAGCTATGTGTCCATTTGTATCAAAGTTCATACATGATTCTGAAGACTTCAGTCTGAAGACTGCTTTTTATATATGATGTATTATATAGGTTATTGATATGTTACTCTCTCCCCTATCCTGAAGAATTATAAGAAGCCACCAATATTAAAAAATTTAATGACTACCATAGGTTTGCTGTTGTAGATGAACTTATTTCCAAGTTTATGCATAAAATCTGAAATATGTAACTTTATTTATTATTATATTTTTATTATTCAAACAATTTCAAGATAAAATATATTTTGATCATATTCTTCCTCTCCCTCAAGTCCCTCTAGATCCTCTCCCCACTCTATGCACCCAACTTTATGTTCTTTCTCAAAAAACAAACAAAGCTCAATAGAACAAAGTCCCCCAAAACCAAGAAAAGAAAACCACCCAAAAGGAAAACAAAAACCCAAAATGTAATCAAATAAAAGCATGCATGCACACACACACACAAACCCACCACTAACAGCAAACAAAACAAAACTGTGGAATTCTTTATATGTTGGTCAACTACTCCTGAACATGAGGCCTGTCCTCAAGTGGTGGTTGATATACCCAATATCACTCTATTGTAGAAAACTGATTTTCTCTCTCCCAGCAGGTGTGATAGTTAACCTTTACCATAGTGGCTAGGTTTTCATTCATTCATTCATTTGTTTAAAAAAATAACAAAATAAAATATAATGAGATAAAACAAGAACCATCATACCAAAGTTGAGCAAAACAAACCAACAGAAGAAAAAAGAGCCCACGAGAAGGCAGAAGAATCAGAGACTCACTCTTTTGCACATGCAGAGAGTCCCATAAAGAAAAAACAAACACTAAACTGGAAGCCATAATATATACACAGAGGACCTGGTGCAGACCTGTGCAAGCCTTGAGTATGCTGCTTCAGTCTCTGTGAGTTCATATGAGCTTTGCTCATGTTTATTTAGGGGGCCTTTTTTTTTTCTTGGTGTCCTCCATCCCTTCTGGCTCTTATATATTTTCTGTTTCCTGTTCTGCAGGGTTCTCTAAGCTCTGAGGGGAGGGATTTGATGGACACACCCCATTTATGGCTCAGTGTTCTAAGGTCTCTCACTCTTTGCATAATTTTTAATTTTAAGAGTATATATATATCCCGTCTGCAGGATCTGCTGAGTCACCAGAACCCCATGCCAAGGGAGGGAGCCCATGCCTGATACTACAGAACAGGCCAGGAACTGGAAACTGGATAGCCTGGAGTTGATTCCTTATGATATTCTGCCTAGCCCAATCATCAACAGAGAGGCTTCCTCTGGCAGCTGTTGGGAGTAGAGGCAGAGGACCATGGCCAAACATCAAATGGAGTTTGAGGAACCCTGAAGAAGAGAGGGAGGAGAGATTACAGGGACACCAGGGGTCAAAGACAATAGGAGAACACATCCCACAGAGTCAACTGACCAGGACTCTTAGGGACTCCCAGAGACTGACTCAACAGACACGGAGCCTGTATGGGTCTGTGCTAAGTCCCCTACATATATCTAAGGCTGTCTAGCTTAGTGTTCTTGTAGAACTCCTAAAAGTTGGAGTGGGGGGCTCTCTGACCCTTTTACCTGCCCTTGGGACCTTTTTCCTCCTGCTGGCCTGCCTCATCTACCTTTGATGTAGGGATTCCTGCCAATGTACTTCCATCTTGTTATGCCCTGTTCAACTGACAACCTTGGGAGGCCTGCTCTTTTCTGAGGGGAAGCAAGCCTGGGTTGGATCTGCAGGAAAAGGGAGATTTGGGGGAGCTGGGAGGAGGAGAGAAAGGGAAGGCTGGAGTCGAAATGCATTATATGAGAGAAGAAAAAAAAAAACCCAGAGTCTTTTTTTGTGGGTGTGTATGTTTGTATGCACGTGCACTATAGTATGTGTGGAGATCAGGACAATTTGCTACAGTCAGTTTTCTCGTTCTACTATGTGGGGCCTGGGATAGAATTGGGGTATCAGATCTGGAGGCAAGCTCTGTTGCCGCTGAGTCCTCTTGCTGGCTCTGAAATACAGATTTTTAAAAATAAATACATCTATAATAATACCTTTTGAGTTTTTTCAGGAGCTTGGTTGTGCAGGTGTTTTGTTTGGTTTTTATACTTGGTTTATACTTTTAGGATGATTTTTCAATTAGGGAACCGACTCACAGTCTTTTCTACCTTTCTGCCCTTCCCTTGGGTAGTGTCCATGTCCCTGTGCATAAACTGTCTTGTTTTGTGCCTCAGCCCTTGGAGTTCTTCATCTTCAGTGACTTGTTCCTGTTAAACGTGTCAGCCCACCACTCCTTCAGCAATGTTCTGGATGCTTTGGCCATTCATAACTTCTCCTTTTAAATGTTAAAATCAAATAATTCTTTAAAAGTTATTTTATCTTAATTTTATATGTGTCTATGTATGTGTATACTCCCTTGTTCTGTTGGATTTTTGTTTCATTAATCAACACACCTGTGTTGGCTAGTTTTATGTCAACTTGACACAAGCTAAAATCATTTAGGAAGAGAAAGCCTCAATTGAGAAAGTGCACCAACCAGATTGGTCTGTGGTGCATTTTCCTAATTAGTGATTGGTTTGGGTATAAGCATAGATGTACATGTTGATTAATTAATTAATTAATTAATTCTCATGGGTTCATGAAAGAAGACAGATTATTCTTTGCTAATTCAATATCCGGTCCTAGAGGGTTTCAAACTTGGTACAGTGTCATCTCAAACCTGGACCTAGAAGGCTTCAGCCTCCATACAATCTTATCTGCAAACCTAAAATGTTTCAGCCTCTGAGACTTACTACTACTGACTGGGTTCACTTTGACTAGCTATCTTCTGAACTACCTCTTTTCACTCGGAGCTGTACTGTGAACTCCAAACTGTACATCATAAACTGTCTGCTTCTAGCTCTGTGCTTTCTTTTTGTCTTTGCTTTTCTCTTGGCACTTGTCTTGGATTCTCCTGTCTGAACTGAGCTGTCTGTGAATTGACTGCTCTCAAACTGCCTGACTGAACTAAGTCTCTTGCTTCTCTCTCTGATCTCTGACTCTTGTTTGCTTCCCATCTGCTTCTACTCCCTGCTTCTCTCTACTTAGCTCTGCCTCTACTGACTGCTCCTTCTGAACATTTCCTTCCCAATAGGGATTAAAGGCTTGTGCCACTAATACTTTCTAAGTTGCCTTGACCACAGAAATCTTTTTCACCTACAATTAGCACAGAGGACTGGATGAACCTGACTAACGTTCTTTCTGCATTCTATCCAGATCACACAGGCTTCAGATTGATCCCTTGGATGTGATCCCTTTCTAGCTGGATTAAAAGACTAAATGTTTCTCTACTTGTGGGTGGTGTTATTCTGGGGATGTGGTCTTGGGGTGTATAACAAAGCAGGGTGAACAAGCCTAGACTAGCAAGCCAATAACCAGCAATCCTTCATAGCTTTTGCATTGGTGCCTGCCTTCAGGTTGCTGCCCTTTTTACATTCTTTCCCTGACCTTTCTCACTGATGGACTTTGATGTGGAACTATAGGCTGAAATAAACACTTTCCTCTCCAAGTTGCTTTTGGTTATGGTGTTTGATCACAGCAATTGCAACTATCACTAAGACAATAGCACTAATTTCGAGTCAAGCTGCTGTTCTTTTGTGTGCCTAAGAAAATAGACAGTTGAGCAATGACAGAAATTACTCAAAATGGCTGCTCTAGCAAAGGCTTTTGTAGCAAACACCTTTAATCTTAGCTCAGAAGGAAGCGGTACATGCCTTCAATCCTAGCTCTCAAGATGTAAAAGGAAGTAGTCAGTTCAGAAGTAAGTCACAGTTCTGATCTCATGGCTCTCAATTCATGGTTCTCAGTTCAGAGTTAAGAGAGAAGGATTAGAGATTGAGAGAATGGAAGGAGATTGAGTCAGAGCATGCTGGTCAACTGAGAAGTGGAAAGTCAGAGGCAGAGTGAAGTACAGAGTGAGTACATGCCTTTAATCCCAAATCTGACAGTGAATCAGAGTAAAGACTTGGCGGACATTTGAGATGAATCAGACTGAAGAGGAGGCAAAGTAACAAATCAGATGAAGAGTTACCAGAGTGAGTCAGAGTACAAATACACCCAACTCTCACAATATAAAAGCAGGCTCTCAGCTAGAAAGTCAGACAGTCAGAAGCAGTCAGATAAGACACAAAGGCAGTTCAGCAGAAGAAATTAGTGTCAGACAGGAAGAGTGAGTTTGGTAGAAAGAGTTTGCTAACAGTGAGAGTCTGTTTGATTCTAGCAGAGCAATTCAGTCAGAGAAGTTTTGGGAATCAGCCAGAGTCTGCCAAAATCAGACGAGTTCAGTCAGAAACAGTCAGCTGGCTCAGAAGGTCAGTTTGAACCAATCAGCTCAACTAGAGTTTGTAGTCTGAAGTTTGAGCCAGAATAGTGAGTGAGTTGAATCAGCCAACCAGAAGAGTCAGTTAATCAGAGTGAGTCAGATCTGCTAGTCAGAGCAGTAAGTCTTGGATGCTGAAATGTTTAGGTTTAGCTTTGAAGATTAGATTTGAAGATTAGACCAGCATCCTGGTGGGTCCCAGATCAGAGGATTAAGAGCTAATGAGAATGATTCAGACTCTTGGGAGAGGCGTCATAGGAGCATATCTCTCATTTTTAAAAATGAGGGTAGTTACATTTATAGGGTACAGGCAGGGGAGGGTCTTTGGTACCAAGGGTTGGGATCCATTGGTTAAGACAAGGATACAGGAGTAGCTTCATTTGCATGTGGAGCTCAAGTCTGAGCATCAAGGTCTTGCAAGAGCACTTTCTGCATAAGGTGTGGCTCCACAGTGAAAAAGAGGAAGGCACCTTATCAGTAAATGGATTCATCTCTACTCTTCCAGCTACAGGCATCAACCAAGCCGCATTCCTTTGCTTCTGTGAAGCAGGCAGTATTTAATATTTAGCTGGGTTCTGGCCAGGGCTAAAGTGGGAAGCAGTCAAATGCCTGCTGTTCTCATCTCTTAGGATGACGCAGGGTTCCAAGGCAGTTTCGACTCACTCTTGGCTCTATGACAGTCCCACAAAGAATAAACATGAACCCACAAAAATAGCAATTAATAAATCAATGCACACATCTACATCTATAATTATGACTGCCCCCACTTCAAGCCCCAGAATCTGTTAGTAGCCAATAATTCAGTAGGAAATGGTAAGACCCTGTTAATACTCCCTTGATCCATGAGCCACAATTGATTGTTGACAGGCCCGATGCAGACAGCTGTAGTTGTAGTAGATGTACAGCTGTAGCTGTATCCCCAGAAGATAGCTATTTGCAGCTCTCTTTTCTGTCCACTGGCTCTTGTATTCTTTCTTCCACTTCTTCAAGAATGTTCATTGAACACTCATCCATTATTTACTCATCATTCTTTTCTGTTGTTATTGGTTCTGTAACTTTATTTGACATTCAACAGATAGTTCTCATCCATGTTGACTGTCAATTTTTTAATATGGTAACAGGACATAGGTTTACCAAAGTGCAGAGCTTATTTAGTGAATCTTCATCCTCATTATGTTTGCTGGACAAACATACTATATGGAGCATTCCTTATTCCTTTGACCTAGGTGGATTTATTGAGCATGGTATCAATGCACATACCTGGAGTCCCCCATCTTCATCATGGCAAAGTTCTGGGTTTCTTTGAGTGCACGAGGGGGATGCTTCTTGAAGCCCACTTCATGCATGCACATCTATGCACTCCATGGATGTGAATGTTGATGAGGTGTTCTTGGGTCACTACTTCCCTGATGGCAAAATGGTTCTTCTTACTCTCCTTACCATTATTTGAGGGAGCCATTCTGTCAGTCTCAAGTTGGAAAGGCCATTTCTTTATTCTTAATTTCACCCCAATCTTTAGGGATGCCACACTAGCTGTACGATAGTCATTTCAGGCTCCTATTCTGCACAATGCTGTTGAAAACAGCCTTATCTTTACTCAAACTACAAACTATCTGGATTTAAGATTAAGACTAACACCATTTCTCCTGAAATAACAAATGTACTTATGTTTCATTCATTTACTTAGATTCTTTTTATTATTTTGTATCTTATAGATATTTTATCTAGTTGGCCTTTGAGTGGCCCCTTCATTCCAGCCTTATATCATATATGTATATACACATACATGACATATATGATCCCATCACTTGCCCATCTTAACAGTTCTCTCATTTTTCAAGTACTACTGCACTTGTGTCCTTTAATCTGATAACTGATTCTACATTAGGTGCTGAAGTGGTCCCTGTAGGTGTCTCACCTATATTGTGGCCTCTTTCCATGCAGTTCTATGGAGCTATTGGTAAAATTTACAAGATGCTTCATCTTCCTATAATTACTGAACCAGATTTACTCATAACAAAGCTTCAGTTCCTCTACTTAACTTTAAGGTCTTCTCCGACCTATCCATGTTTTTCCTGTTCCGACTAGCAAATATCCTACAAAGCACTATTGCCAACCTATATTGATTTTGCACAATTGCTTGCACTGTTTCCTTTGCACGAAACTTATTTCATCTTCTGTTTCATTGCCATCACATTTTCTGGAACAAACCCCCAGTTTTGCCTGGGACTAGTGGGATTCCTGCTCAGCTTCCTTCTTTTTTGTTTTATAATGTCTATGGTGATCTTAGCCCATTACATCTCCAGCTAGCTGTTAGTGCTTCACAGTTAGAAACCTAAATGACTGGTTCATGATGTCTTGAATTGGCTCATACCTTTTAATGAATAATTAGTGAATAATTTAAATGAATGTTCAAATGCTTCTAATGATATATGATATAGTTCAGTTAGAACTCAACAGAATTTCATCATGTAACAAAACACCCAATAAATGGCTATAAATAACAATAATGATAATTCTAGAACTGAAGTGAAAATTGATTCAGTGACCTCATATTCATATGTTCACTCTGAGAGCATTTCCATATTTGAGGAATGAGAATAACTCAGAACTAATGAGAAAGGTTGTCAGACATAGACAGAGAAGACAGCTATGTTTACCTGAGATTCAAATGTCACCTCTCAAAAAACATGGGCCGGAATTATGTCCTTATTTGGTAAAAGTAAGCAACATTGGCCTTGAGAGCTAAACAAACCTATTTGTAAAAACTGGAGCCACGGAGAGAGACATGCGACACTGAGAGTGTCACTTATCAGCCCTTCAAGTCTTCATCTATAAACCAAAGGTAATTTAAATTTATATCGGGGGTATCATGGTTAAGTGAGGTAGTGAAGGGAATGTTCCCAATATAGCACATGCTAAAGCTGCTACTTAGTACTTTAACTTCTTTTATTGTATGTTGTGAATTATTACTGTAGATTAAAGACTTCTATTTCTAGAAATGTCCCTAAAAATGCAATTACCAGATGTGAGAAGCAAATATTTACACTGTTGTTTCTTTTATTGTGTGTGCATATTGTGGGTGTGTTGATACATATATATATGTATATTCCTCTTCTCTGGAAATTGTCATAAAACTTGTCATAAAAGAAATGAGTCGGATATATTATAGAATTGTGTGAGGTGATAAACATAGAATATAAGATATAGAATAGGAGCGGTTCAAGCATACATGTTGGTGCTGGGATTCTGTAGAGGACACTGAAATTCTTGGAAAAGCAAATCAAGGCTCTATGCAATGATTGGAAGTAAAGAATAACACCCCTAAATTTTAACATAAGTTGATTTCAACTGGTTTACTTCAGTTGGTCTTTGAGAACCCAATGGAACATTTATGTTGAGCTTTTCAGTCTTGGACCAATTCTGTAAATTACAAGGCTGGCCTAGAGCTTATTTTGTAGGCTGGTTGGCCTTGAACTTGTGATCTTCCTACTTTTATTTCCCAACAGCTAGATGAGTATAGATCTATATAGACCGATTATAGATAACAGTTCACTTTGTTCCATTTTTTGGATATATCAAAGTACAGATGACTGTGGAAGCAAAGATAGTTTCTCTATTTCTATAAGGGATATATTTTAAGTTTTATCATTTGCTATCTGAAATCACTGATAATACCAAACTCCATATACACAAAACAATTTTTCTTATATACATATACCCATGATACAGTTTAATTTATAAAGACATTGTAAGAGATTGCCAATAACAACCAATAGCAAAACAATCATAACAATGTATTGTAGTAACGCCTCCGAGACTGCGGTCGTCATCATGATCACGTGATACGTATTATTGTACTTCCAACTTTTCACGTAAGTGAGACACCTAATAGCTTCTCTTGGTATATCTGAATTGCCATCATATTAACTCCTGGGTTTAAAAAGATTTTTGAACACAAGCTCTGCAATAAGATGACAGTTGATCCAATAACAGGGTCAATTGCAAAGTGACTAGCAGGGATTACTGTATTCAATAGACCTGTGAGTTGTGAGTCACTGGTTCTAGTTTACATTCATCTGAAGACTTTTGATACATTTTGCCAGGCAATTTAGTCATAAGTATGAAGAAATATAGACACTTAAAATGCATGTTGAACAAAACATAAAAATTTAATATAGTCAACAAATTATTGAAATTTCTCTTTCACTGAACTCTTTGAAAAGTGTAACTTCTTTTATAACTGCTGTTATATTTAGGATTTATAGTTTAGATTTGGGGACTCAGAAGCTCTGTTGAACCTGGTAGGCAGAATTTACATTTCATTTAGTGATCACAAGAGGGAGTAAGAGCTCTGCTAAAGATTAAGTTTTTTTTCCAACTTTTCCCAAGTTGTGCAACGACGTGCCTAGGGAGTTTTAAGGATCAGCTGGTGTTTCTTTTTTCCATCCTTGTAGAAGCCCTTTTATCTGTCAACTATTTTGAACTGACATTACCATACATTTTCACAATAAGAGTGAAGTGCATGAAAATATTAGGCTCTTTATATTCTGTATCATTATGAAAAAAGCTTGAGGAATTCTGATATATATATATATATTCTTGCTGGACTGCTCTGCCTAGGCTAGTAATCCTGCTCTTAGAAGCTCAATTATTGCAACGAAGCTGGGTGAGACAGTCATAGAGCAGAATGCTGAGATACACTGCGAAAACAGAACAAACTGTGTAAAGAGAAAAGATGAAACTCCTCTTCTAAGGTGACTGTGACCTAGAAGAATTTACTATTTCTCCTTCTGATACCATGTTTCCTTTAGAGAGCAGATGCTGGAGAGTAGTCAATAATGCTGTGCTCTGTGATGCTCCACAGTTCATTAGGTAGTTTGGGAATAAAAAGCTTAAAATATCTCCTGTGCAAAGTGCAACATTGCTGGCCATTGTGAAGTTTCTTAAGAGAAGAACACATAATCTCCTCTTCAGAGTTTAGGCCTTCATAAGATAACATCTGAATGCTTGTTGTCTATTCTTTGATAGGCATGAGTATAATTTTCTCCCAAGATTGTTTCTGTATTCAGATGTGATGTGGGCCTGACTACAGGTCATTTCTAGTTTAATTCAGCTGAAGGTTTTGCTGCGTGTGTTTTCATCCACAAATGTAATTCTGTAGTAGGAACTCTACTTGTTCCTACTGAAAAAAGCACTTGTTATTGTTTGTAATGCCTCAGCTATGACACACGTCAGCCTGTTTCATGCAAACTTCTGGGAATCCTGCAGAAATACCAGTATTTCCCCACCCCACCCACCACTCCTAAAGTTTCCCACAGTTTTTTTTTTTTTTTCCCTTCATGCTGTTTACACTTATTAGAGTTTGAATGCTTTGAGTTGTCATAAACATTCAAAAGAATTGAATTTACATTGTCTCAGAGCCATTAACTCAGAGTTGTTTTACAGGACAGAAAAAGCATACTTTTAAAGAGCACAATTGTAAAATCTTACATTGTTTAGTGAACAGCAGAGATAGTAGAATTGCTTTTTGTAAAATGACTCTTTATACATACCCTGTCGCAAGCATGGAGCACAGATTTCATGTGAAGCAGGACCTAAACCTGCTTTCTGACTTGTAATTTCTGCTGTAGAACTTTAGTTAGTTCTAGGAAATAAAATAAATTTATGTCATATAAGACAAAAAAAAAGTTTTACAGAGAGAAATGCACATGTAAGTTCATTTTAATTTTAAATTCAAACTCTGGGCATTCAAAGATGGCATCAAGCTAGTTAGTACATCTTTTCAAAGACTGAGGAAAAAGCACATAAATACTTATTAAAATAGAATATAGTAAAGTTATATAACAGAGATAACATAATGTAGGTGTATAACAATCATATGGGAAAAATATCTCTAATGAAGAATCTTCCTGCTCAACAATATATAATAACAAAACGGTCCTGTAAGAGATCATCCCACCATCCTTTATGCTTAGTCCCACAACCACAGTCTCATTTTGCTTCATTCTTGAATTAGCGTGATATGTACTAGATGCCTTCATCTCTTCAAACTAGTGTCTATGTTCTTTCTAATGTTCATTGGATGCTCATAAACAACTCATCAGTTAAGCTGCTGTTTTTTAAATGATTTTCAAGCTTCTTCTCATCTATTACATTTTGTATATGATCAAACTACAAACAATGTTCTTATAAATTATAAAATTTCTGAGAGCATAGTTTTTTTTATTCCTTCTATTCTGGTACTTTGCATATAGAATAAGCTCAGTGACACTTTTAAAGGACATTGGACCAAGGAATTCAGTTGGTACATAAAGCAATATTCCTTTAGTTTTCTTATACATATGTATTTAGAGAAAATGCTAAATGCATTTGTAACTTTCAATTTTTTATTGAAAAAAAATCCACTAAGCACATGGTCAAATTCTCTTACTAATATTGTTTAGATATTTGGTTATTACTTAAGAAAGAGATTGACATTAGATTTGGATTTACTAGAAGATCATGTTTTCTTTTATAAACACATGAAAGCACCTTATGAGTTCTCATTTCTACCAATATAGCAATATAAGATATGTTGCATAATTATTAACATGTATATATGTGTATATATATGATTTTTGAATGTATATATGTGTGCATGTGTACAGAAACTTCAAACATTTTAATCCTGCTATAAAATTAAGAGAATTCATTATGATTCGAAGAGCCAAACACTGTGGAAGTATTCTGTGTATATTTCAGTCTGCATCTAGGTAAATTGATGGTTAGCAACTGAATTTTAAAAGGATAGTCAAATTAAGATAATATTCACATAGATGATTCAGGAAAGGTATACTAAATATCTAATAATCATAATAATGTAATATATTGCTATTTCATAGCACTATAAAATATTACAATTATATGATTAACTGTGTTTAGAGAATACTGGCTAAAACAGAAATGATAAGCCTTTGATTATACTTTGAATATAGAAAAATAAAGATCACCAATATATTTTGGATGATATTGAATAAAAATTTATGTAACTGATTATGTTCTGTAGAAGAAAGAGCTTTTGTAAATTTTACCTACTTTCTAATACTGTGTAATATTGGACAGATTAGACTTAGTCTTTTATTACATAAGTTATTGTTGATTGCCTTTTGTGTTCTAGGCATGAAATATGATTGCTAATGAGAATGGGATTGGAATATCTACATCAAATGGGACACCATTAATATGTAAAGCTTTTATGATTTTATTCATATATTATGTTTATATTTATGTATAATTTATAAATAAATGATGAAATTACTTCCTGTTCTTTCAGTTCAGTTCTCATGGTTTTTATCAGGATATTTTGAAAGCCCAAAGTAATGAGGAAGATTTGGAGGATGCTTCCAGCCAGTGGTCCAAGTGCATATTGAAAGGAGTGTAGCCTATTCCTACCTGAGAAGCAGAGGAAGGAACTGTAAGGTTGTGTGGAAAGTTGAACCTTTTTGATGTTAATTGAGAACAAATTGCTAAGTAGGGTGTGGCAGAAATGAGACAGAGTTTTTTCATCTATATATCTGTTGAGTCAGCAAAGTAAATTTGCTGTGATATTTATTATTTGATTTAAAACTAAGTGATATTTATTACTTCTTGGAGACTTTTCTGGGCCCTCTGAATATCACAGGGTTACAACAAAAACACTGTGTCATGGAGAGTCAGTCTGGGATTAGATCATGTAAGCCTGTGAGTAACATATTAAAGAGGCTGTAATTTAATCTGTCAGCAGTGGTAAGCCATTCTTGTTAGTTTAATCAGGGATTCTATGGGTCAGAATTTTGTTGTAGATGAATAATGTGGTAGTATTTAAGGTGGAGAGAGCAGAGCAGGAAAGCTAGTGGGCTCACTACTGTTGCCACACAGCTGAGCTAAGGACACTGACAAGACAGTAGGATGTGAGTGTGAGTAACCGATCTGAGAATTAGGATCTAATGATTTGCTAAGGCCTGCTTAGGTGTGGGCTATGATGGAAACCAAGGAATTGATGGCACCTTTGTGTTTCTAGCTCGACTAAGTAGACCGATGACAGTATTCCAGGAAAGAGAAAAATGCCAGGAGAAAAACTTAGTGAATAAGCTTTTCCCCCTAAAACTGAGCCTGTTAAAAACAAAAGGTTGTTCTTGAGTCTGTATGATTTTGTGACCTTTCAGCACATGGAGAATCTCTGGCTTTTGTTTTTCTCTTCCACCATCAGCAATGTGGGGTAGAATTGAGAAGCTGCCATAGAAACAAGAGGATGTGATACATTGAGAGCGTCAACACTACTTATTACTGCTCACAAAATCCATTTTACTTCAAAATTACCCAGTCAGATCTTCAAAAGAAACATTTATTATAGTAGTATAATTTGTTTCTTGAATATGAATTTTGCTTTAAGATTTAGTATGACTTGCATTTTAAGTAGTGAAAGTGGAAAGAAAAAAATATATTTTGCAGTGTGAGAACACAGACTTTGAGCGACAGCTGAGATCAGAATCCAAGGGGCTTGACTTCTGCTTTTTGTCCTTTTCCAGTCAATATTGACATTCTTGCTATATTAACAACATCTTATCTCTGCTTGCCTTGAATATTGTAACTTTGACTTAAATGATACCACTACTCCAACATTTGTAGTCCTTATGTTTTGATTGATTCATTAGAACTGTTTTGAAGTTCAGTTTATTTTTAATGACTTTCATTCAAAACAACTCGGACCATCACATAGCTTTTCTGGCAATGTTTTATTTTATTTTTAAAGCTATGGCTAATTTATCTTTATATGAGGATTTATTTAAACATTGTTCCCACAAGAAATGATTGTTCTTTGTGGCGTACATCACAAATAATGCTTTTAGATGTTTAACTGTTAATGTCTGAAACAGTACTGATAATCTGGTTGTAATCTTTATATGGTTGCAATCTTACATTTGAGATTGGAGAAACACTTCCATCTTTTCACGTCTTCCTTCCTACCATAGAAAGTTTTGTGAAAGGGATTCCTGATGCTATTTCTGCCATTTGCTTACATTTCATGCATTTGTTCCAAGAGGGCACACCCTTTGGAGTGTGGGAATCAACTGTTTTGGGCAGAGCATTCAGTGCTGCAATTATCCTAGATGAGGCTATGGGGTTTCTTGATTTCTCCAGGGAGCTGTGGTAATAGAGTTCACCAACTCTCCCTCCTGTTGCCTTTCCAGCCACACTTATTTTCCAGCATGCCAATCTATTGTAATTATCTCACCTTTAACCTCACATCACATGAACCTTCTAATTTTGACCCATTGCTGAAATGAACTTGGGAAACACTTTACAATAATAATTTAGAGGGGAAGTTAGGCTTTCAATGCTGCCAGCTTCAATACTTTTAAAGCTCAAAACTCAACGGCTTGCTACATTACAGAAAGGAAAGGTTCTTTTTAATGCTTAAGACTTAATCACTTCTAACAAATTTGTCACCGCAATTATTAAAATTCAACTGAGCTGGATAAGCTTGGTGTAATTCTAGTGTTGTGAATACAACCTTTAGGGCCAAGTTGTTACAAGCAATTCAAAATTAATCAGTTTTAGCATTATTAATAGGCATGGAACTAAGAAGCAAAACAGACTTCTAATATGCCAATAAGCATAACATCCATTTGCAGAAAGCTCACTATCTACTGCATAAGCAGCAGAAGTATGTAGTGGCAGGATCTCCTTTTATAGCAGAGGATACCGTAATAGTTAAGTGATGGGCGTTTATTATAGTCTTTAACACTTCATAGTGAAGATTAATGTGTGTTTTCAGGATGACAGCTAATTTTAATTTTGATCTATAAATGTTCTGACTGAGTAATTTATTTTTGTCCATAAAAGCTTCCACAATTGTTGTGTCTTAGGTATAACTCAAGGACAGTTAAAGTTCCTCTTTAAATTCAACATCTGACAAGTATGTTTATAAAAGTTATTCTTTTGCTTTATAACCTTTAAAGGCTTACTCCTTTTTGAAGACCTTTTAATTTAAGAAAGTGTTTTTTGTCTTGGCATGACTTAAGTAAACTGAATCATCTGAGATTAGATTCTATTGAAAAGGTCAAGATGATTTTAGATGTTGAAAGTTCTGAAATTTGAGTTATGATTCCATCAAGAATTTACTAAAATTCCATTAGAAATTTTTACACTATCTCTTGCATCTATTATGTATCTGGTGGTGGAAAGGCCCACGTTTATGGTGCTCCTAAGTATCATTTAAATCCAATTAGGATATGGTGTTCTCACAAACACACACACACACACACACACACACACACACACACACGCACGCGAGCCTGTGTCCAAATATCCCAACTTGTGGCTTTTGGGACTTTTTGTTGGAGGTTGTTAAAACTTGATTCAGAAATTATCCTCCATTGAATGATCTTATAGAGTCATTTAAAAGGCAAAATTGGAGTAGATTTCATGCTCCATGATTATATTCTTATCGGATTTGATTTAATAATGATAGTCTCAAAGAAGAGATTGCTTACTAGTATTAACTGCTTAGTAATGAAATAAAAGTAAATGGAAACAGTTTACATTTAATTTATAAAGCATAAATATACTTCAGCCTTAAGTTTAAGTTTTAGTAGATTTGTTTTCACTCTTTGTGAAATGGACTGGATAGTTTTCAAGCAGTATATTAAGCTTGAGAACAAGGCAGTATCATGCTTATGTGAACTTAGATGCAGTGTTTTGTGCTTAGCCCCTTCTTTAAAGATCATGCTCAACACCATCGTTGAGCCATGTATATGGCGTCCTTTCATTGTCTTGGCTATTCCAGGTCTCTATCCAAAATCAGAATCTGGAATATAGTTATTTTTTACATTGCCTGTGACTTTGGGTACTTGGTTAAATAAAATCCAACAAGCTGGAGAATATTGAGCACTGAATACATTTTTCACTAATGCTCAATAGTCATTAGATAAAAGCTTACCAATGATTAGAATAAACTTTTGTAAGGTCCTAGGGAGTGTCACTTAAGAGACAAAGTTAGTTTGGATTAATACTATTTCTTAGATCTAAAATGAGTTTAGGCATGAAGTAAAACAATATTTCTTTTCTGACTTGGTTTGTGAAACATATTTTACTTGATCTTTCATGTGAGATTTTTGTAGTCATCAAGAAATTTTCTGATTGAAGATCAGAGATATTGCAATGGATTAAGAAAGTGGTAAACTCAAAGTTTTCTAGTATTTCCGCTGTGGTGTTAAACTGTCCTAGTTGGGGTTACTATTGCTGTGATTAAAAAGTAACTTGGGGAGAAAAGGATTTATTTGTCCTATGTTTCCATAGTTCATCATCAGAGGAAGTCAGGACCGAAACTTAAACAGGACAGGAACCTGGAGGCAGGAGCTGATGCATAGGCTCATTTCCCATTGTTAGAGGTCCTCACCAGGGTCTCCTTTCTAGATTCCAGTGAGTTTCCACTGCCCTAGGTCTCTTAATCCCCCCCCCCCCCCAATATCCTCTAGTTCTGGTTGTCTCTTCATATATTCTCTCCCTGACACCTGGTACTCTCTGCTCCCTGTTCCCAGACCACCTGCTCCATCTGTTCTATTTCCCCTTTATCAGGGAGATACCTGTGTCCCCACTGGGGCCCTCCTTGTTGCATAGTATCTCTGGGTCTGTGGATTGTAATAACTTTCTGCTCTGCTTAACAGTTAATATCCACATATAAGTGAATGTATACCATGTTTGTCTTTCTGGGACCGGGTTACTTCACTAAGGAAGATTTTTTTTCTAGTTCCATCAATTTGCCTTCAAAACTCATGAAGTTATTTGTTTTTAATAGCTGAGTATCACTCCATTGTATAAATGTACCAAATGAACCTTCAGGGTTCCCTAAATACAGCTTGTGGCTTGGTGTTCTTGCAAAACTCCTACATGCTGGAGTGGAAGAGTCTTTGACCCCTTACCCGTCTTGGGACTGTTTTCCTCCTGCTGAGTTGCCTAGTCCACCCTTGATGTAGGGATTAGTACTGGGCCTTGTTCCATCTTGTTATATCCTGTTTGAGCAGTAACCCTGGGAGGGCTGCTTTTTTTCTGGGAAGAAGGGAGAGGATAGATCTGGGGGCGAAGAGAGATGGAGGGAGATGGGAGGAGTGTAGGGAGGAGAGGAGGGGGGTCGGGGTGTATTGTAAGAAAAAAAAAAATAGAAATTAAAAAAACGGAAAAAAATGCCTTACAGGCTAGCCTACAGCCGGACCTTATGGAGACATTTTCTCAATTAAGTCTCCCTCCTTTCTGATGAATCTAACTTGTGTCAAGTGACATAAAACTAGCCAGCCTACTGTGTTCATCTGACTGATAGCTTAAGTTCAGTTGGTATAACCAGATTTCAATGTATCTTGCAGGGTATTTAATCAGATACACATTGCTTTGACATTAGCACTATCATATTTGAAATAGTTGATGGAACCAAAAATTTTTAGAGTAACAGATTTAGATGCAAGTACAGTTAAAGAACTAATGAGTAGGAGAAACAGATTGTCTTCTTGAGCATCAGTAATTTTTGTGCACTCTGCTTTTGAGCAGTAAATGATTGGGAGCTGATAAATATGTAACATTTCATTAATTTTTTTAATGAAGTCTTGCCATGTGACTCAGAGTTATTGGGTTATGTTGTTGATGCCATCATTGACATAATCAGTTGCTCAATCAATGTTTTTGGTTCAACAATGTGTGAAGTATGCTTTCACTAATTTGCACTGTAATCATCTCCCTATAGAGGAAACAACAACCCTGAGTTTGACAAACACAGGGGGTTTCTGTTGTGCACAGAGCCAGGGTCAGGTCTGCAGCCCAGATGTTAGTTCACACTACTAATTTGGCAAAGATCACAGGGGGCAGTTTATTGTGCCAGGGGAAGGAGCTAACATTTTGGTCTTTTGTTTCAACTTAACATGTTTATCTAGGAATTTTTCCCATTTACTTGAACATTAATGTGATTAAGTGTCTTTTTATTTGAGTCTGTAAATTCACCTTTCTATGAAATACCTGTCCATATTATTTGTATTTTTCTATTGAACCCTTTCATTTGTATGCATCCATTGGAATTATAGTGTATTTAATATGTAAAATATTGAAGTTCATGAATTTAAAATGCTTTTTCCCAGGTAGGACTTCTTATTATTTACCTTTTTGAATGGGGTCAGGGAGGTCTTACCAATTGGTGATGGAAGTCCATGGTTAAATGCATTTCTAGAGAGACACTTTTCTTAACCAGTTAAGGTATTACTATTATTTAAAAACTATCTCTCTTATATCAGTATAATAATTAAGCATTTCAAATATTTGATTTTTTTTTTTTAGTTGTCACAAAAGTCTTAACTTTCATAATACAAGTAAATCAAACACAGAAAGATCAGCTTCATCAGTGGGTGGTAAGTTTTACTTGTCTAGGGTTAAGAATGTAGTTCAGTTAGGCAGTGGTGGCACATGCCATTAATCCAAGCACTCTGGAGGCAGAGGTGGGGCATTTTTGTGAGTTCGAGGCCAGCCTGGTCTACAGAGTGAGTTCAAGGGCAGCCAGAGTTACAACCGAGAAACCCTGTCTCCAAAAAACAAAACCAAACAAACAAACAAACTAAAAAAAAAAAAAAAGGAAAGAGAGAAAAGAAACAGAATGTAGTTCAATAGTTCAATAGTAGAGCACTTGCCTAGCACCTATGAAGTCCTTGGTAAAATTCCCAATAATGGAAACATATATACACACCCTCCCCCCCCAACACACACAAACTTATATAGGTATAAAAAGTACTGGTATGCAAATAAACATATACTAGCTGTAGATGCCAGAAAAATACTATAAAATGTAAAAGATTAGATGATTTTTGAAAGTCTTTATCATGAAAAAATAATAAATATTTGGGGAGGATGAATATGTTTGTTTGATTTAGAGATTATGTAACGTATACAGACAGATGTTGAACATCATATCCTACTCTATCTGTATAACTTTACGTATCAGTTAAGTATCAGGTAAAAAGATGGTTTACTTAAAACTATGTCTATAGTAATTTCCCCAAAGCCCAGATGTTTATACTGGAAGCTTTCAGAATAAAAGGTCTTGTCCCATTATTCTTCTGCTTGATGGTCTCTGTACCCAGTTTTAGAGCTGAGTAAGATATTTTAAAAATTAAGTTTTTATGTTGGGCTATTTTCAGATTTATAGAAAAGTTGCAGTAGAAGTAGTAGTTTGTCTACCTTTATCCAGTTCCCTCTCTCATTGGCATAGTGTACAACTCTCATTTTTTGCAGGACTCAGAACCTACAAGCTAAGCTCCAGTCTTTATTTGAATCTCACAACTCTCCATTTTCTACCATGAAATTCCACCCAGGATACCACAGAGTTTTTGGTTGTTAGGTCTCATCTGCATCTCAACTCTATAATAATTTCTCAGACTTGTTTTTCTTGATATTAACAGTTTTAAGGTATATTGACTGAAGGTTTTGACAAAAAAAAAAAAAAAAAACTCAGATTTTTATGATGTTTGGTCATCATTAGTTTGGCATTATTAGTTGTTGTAAAGGATTTCACAGAAGTGCCCTGTTCCCTCACATCTGTTGGGGGTGACTGTCGTCAGCATGGCTTATTACTGGTAACTTGAACTCCTATAACACAGCGGTGCTTGCCAGGTTTTCTATGGCAAAGTGGATATCCTGGTTTATCATGAATAGCCAAGTTCTGTGGATGATGTTTAAGACAGAAATCATATCGTTTCTCATCTTTCCAAAAACATGAATCGTATCTTCACAATGCTGTTTAGCATGTTTTACATTTGTCTTTGCTGCAGTCACCTCCCGTTTGTGGGAGGTGCGTCTCTCTCATATTTGATTTTTCTCAACTCTTTATTGACCCTTGCCAGAGAATATTCTATATAATTAAATTAATTTAATTTGTGGTCTTTTGTGATTAGCTTCTTTTGTGTGTATCCATGTTTGTATGTGTGCACGTGCATGTTTGTGCGTGTGTGCTCACAACACGTGGGTTCATGTACATGTAGAGGTTTGAGAATAACTTTAGATGTCGCTCCTCAGGAACTTTCTACTATTTGTTTGGGATAGCATCTTTTGCTAGTCTAGGACTTCACCAAGCAGGACTTACTTGCCTCGCAAGTAAGATTTTCGAATCTGCCCATTTCACAACAGCTAGATTTATAACCATGTGCCAACATGTCTGGCCCTTTACATGGACTCTAGGAGTCAAACTCAGGTCCTTCTGCTTGCAAGCCAATTACTTTACTAACTGAGCTATCCATTTCCTCCTCTCCTGTGCGGGATTTTGGTGGACCGTTTTGGATAGCCTACGGAGAGGACCATGTCAACGCAGTCATTTAAAAAGTGTTGACTCAGACACTGTGTGATTGTGTGACTGGAAGATATTACAGGCTCTCCACCTCTAAATGTCCAGTTCTATGTTTACTTTACAAATATTGACTAATATTCGATGTATTACACACTAGGGGGTGCGCCAAGGAACATGTGAAGTATTATTTTCACTTAATAGTTGAGGAAGCATTGTTTTTTAAATCTAAGTGGTTTTACTAAGATTTCAGATAAATAATGGAGAAAATTTAAAGCTGGATTACAAAGATTAAGCAAGTGTTTTCAAGTTGAAGTTTCTATTAAAATCATCTGGGGGTCTTGTTAAAACCATACAGATTCAATGAGAACCAGGAGAACTTATTGGAGTCTCAGAATTTCCATTTCAATAACCACGCCAAGTGTCTCTGATATGGATGGCCTATTCAACATGCCTTGAAATTTGTTGGCTCACATTTGTGTTATACACCTGCTTTGTATACTGTACTGTAACTGAATTCTGAAGCTGTAGCTGATTTCTTAAGCCTTATTTGTTGAGGGCCAAATGCATTTGTTTACTTCTTCACTCATAACCGAACTCTGCTTCCTGGATCTCCTGCCCAGCTTATAACTGCTTGTAATGGAAAGCCATCGTTTTGCCTCAAGCTGCAGTGCTGCTTTTACCTGAAAGTTACTGCAACAGATTCTTGTTTTCTTGCCCCAACCACTACTCAGACCGATTCTTGACTTTTAACTAAATCCCAACTGTACAGATTTCCACTGTACCCTTTATATTTTATTTTACCCTAACTAGCTATATCAGGAAAGTTATAGAGACAGAAATAGGAAGAAATATTCACAGCCCTTCTGGCTGTCCTTACCTATCTGAGCCTGGATAACTGGACTAACTTCTAACATCTTTTATCCCATTAACTGTCTTCTAACATCTTTCCCATCAACCATCTTCTGTCTCAGCCTGGTGGCTGCCTTCCTTCCCAGCAACTATCTCTTACCACTAACTGTCAATTCCAACTGGTCGCTCTCCTTTTAGGGCTTCTAAGGCGTTCCAGAAGTCCAAGTGGCGTGTTAACCATAAAGAAGGCTGCACAGTACAAAAATCGTCTTGGCCAAGTGTCTCCTTGCACTGTACAACTTTTTGTGTGACGCTTTTGACCTCCTCCTGGTTTTGTAACTCTCACGAGCCAGAGTAGTTTTGGAGCTCTCGGTGTGTGTTTCCACACAGCTCTCTCATTTTTCACTAAAAACAAACTCACACTTAAGTGTGTGTGTTATAATATAGGCAATCTTTATGTGCTACAGTTACATTTCACTCAGTTCTCTTCGCTTAAATTTTGTGTAAACATAATTCTTAAGCCTTGTACTAGGTGGCAGCTATTTAAAGGTCTGTATTATACCATTCCTGTGTTTAAGGCAGTCACAAGTTGGCAGGACTTAGATATCATTAAAACATCTTACATCTTATCTGTAAGACAAAATTAACCAGCTAACTGCAGTCACTTAAAAGAGTCATCCCAAAGTTGTATTTTTCTACTACTTCGCATGTAAAACAGCCATTTAAGTTATTATTTACTAACTTACCGTTATTCATTTATTTGTACCAGAGTTATACATCCATCTGACTGAATTGGAATATTTTTCATTATTCATAGAGAGAATTCCTAATGTATCTGCACGATTAATTTAGAATCGGGGCAGTTATCAGATCTAATATAAAATCATTTCTAAAATGAGCTATTTAAATACCTGGCCTGCCATTGACCACAGGTTTTAAGATTTTTTTTAATTAAATGCTTTTAAAAATGAAATTGAAGTTTATTAGAAAGAGATTTAAATATAAACTGGACCATGGGAGTTAGTTAAAACTGAGGCATTCAGAGAAAGATACATCCAACCATTGGTGTGAGCTTCTCCAGAGAGAGTTGGGCTTACACATATATGCTTTGGGTGGCTTCTGAACTGACAGCTGAGAGCGTTGTCAAGGAACCTTTCTTCCCTCTTTCTCAGTAAATGAGGGCATAGAGTGGTCCTGAGGTGCACTGGATAGGATTACAGCTGATAAGGTGTAATTCACAAGAGTTGCTCAAGAGAGTTAAGACAAATGTTTACCACATGGTGGTCTACAACCATCCATAACTTCAGGTCTAGGGGATCTGACTCCCTTTTTTGACTACTCCAGGCATCAAACATGCATGTGGTGCAGACACATACATGCAGGCAAAACACTCATACACCTACTATAATAAATAAATAAATCTAAAAAGTTAAAAAGCAATAGAAGCAAATAAATTGCTCTCTGATAAAAAGAAAAATCATGTATAACTCTTTTAACATAGTAATAGAAAATTCTTAAGGTGATTTTTAAAATGTGATTTATTGTCTAAGTGAATTAAAGGATAGGAAGTAACAAATCTTGACTTTATTTTGGCTGTTACCAAGGTTGCAGGGCTGTTTGGAAGAAAGCTACTGTGGCTTTAAGTAGGGTCCCTGGATAAATGTGTCTTGATGCATTACTTCATCTCTGCTTCCTATCAATGAAGAGTGAAGGGTAGCAGACATTTCCAGACACATACCCAGTGTTGAGGAAGGATTCCTTTAAAGACAAAGACCATGAGAGGGCTACAGTTTTTCACTGGTCCAACTCACCGCTATGCCTGGGTTATAGCAGTCATTTAATATTTTTAATGGATTATTGATAAATTTGGGAATGTTTTCTAGGAATGTGACAACTGGACCTTGACTTGCCTTCTGCTCCCATCAAGGAGAAGCATGCTTCTAGGTATGCTCTCGCATATTCCCTAGAGAAATACAATTTAAAAGATATTTTCAAATACTTCCTTTAATTAATGAAAGGCTCCAATGCATTTTAAATAACTTATCACATATTTTTATTGTAAAGATAGGTAATAAATTTAATGAAAGTGAAGTGTATAAATCTCAAATTTAATAAAAGTTGTAAAAGCAAGCCTATTTATTTGTTCTATTACTAAAATCTAGATTGCTGCTATGGCCAGCACATACATTCCGTAATTAAGAATTTTAGCTTTAGCCTCACACAAATAAGGCCACTGTTCTTTATCATAATTTCGCAAAGTTGAATAATGAACAGACTTTTGTGTATCTTTCCACTTCCTAAGGCTCTGTCCTGTCTTTTACACTTTCTTATCGAAGCTAGCAGACATCCTCCATCTTTCTTCAAGCTCTTGACAGAGTTTTGAAGTTTAGGAGGAGCTTCATGTGGGGTTATCTAGCTTTGCTTCTTGCAGCCTGAGTCAAATAACTTAAGTGTAAGAAGCACTAAAAGCAATATAACGTATTGTCTCATGCCTTTGGTTTGCCTTCCTTTTCTAAATAAGAGCTGCATTGTACAGCATGTCTGTGGAATTTTACAGCTTCCTACTGTGAGAGAAGTGCTGAACAGACCTTTGCTGCTACTCACGTGTCCTGGACCTTTAAGATAAAGGTGGCGCTTGGGTTTGGAGGCAGCCTCTTCATGAAAGGGGTTGGGGGACTTGTGAAAACACTTTGTGAGTTCAGAAAGTCCTTTTGTTCTTTGATTTGTATCCTTTGGTCTGTTAATGAATTAAGGGAGAGAAACAGCTTGTTTGAGCCAAATACTTTATGCTCCATTGAAACAAAACAAACAAACAAAAATTTCAGGACAGCTCAGTTTTAAGCAATACCTTGCAAGTTTTAAACCAGTTTACCTACTTGAGTAGTTTAATCTTAGAAGCTGACCAGAGAAAAAGATAAAAAAGATAGTTGATTTTTCTTACAAACAACCTCCATTTTGTTTTCTGTGCTGTTGTACTTTTATAAACAACGCTGATTTTTAAAGTTCATATTAATACAACATGTGTGCTAGGTCTCAGAAGAGGCAAAACACTGCATTGAGGTATGTCTCTGATCTAGCCCTTGTTCCTTCCATCCTGAACAGCCTAGGTGTGCTAGAGTTCCTCCAACCTATTTCTCAGCCAGAAAGCTATAAAAATCCTTCCCTGCTTCTACCATAGAGTGGTTGCAATGATTCTGTGAACATTTTGAAATGTAAAATTTCTTTACAAATATAAGTCACAGTACCTGCGACACACACGGGCATTCCATCAAGTGCAAACACAAACACTTGACAGGCTCCTGAGGGCACCCGTGAGAAATTCAGATGGAAAAAAAAAGTGATGTCTCATTCAGTCACAGTGGTGTGCACTTGCAAACCCAGTCGCTCCAAGAACTGAGCCAGAGATTACAGATAAGCCTGGGAAACACAGGGAAACCTGTCATAGGTAATTAATCCAGCAAGGTTTAATAAAAACAAGGAGATATTTTTGTATGTCCATAAGCCTGCCAGACCTCATCAGAGGGAACTGTGTCATGGCAAGAGCCATCTTCGATTGTCAACCCCACTGCCTCATCCTCCAGCTCCTCCTTACTGATCCAAAGGTCTATTTACAAGATGAAATAATCTCATAGCTTAACTCCTCTCACAACCCTTTGGTAGCAGCCAAACTGTCACCTTTATGGTGGGGAAACTCAAGTCCCAATGAGAGCTATTGGCTCCCATTGTTGCCACGAGACTTCCTCAACAGTAACTTTAAAGTTCAGCTTTAATTACTCTGCTCATGACCTTTGGACTAGTATAGGAAGCAGTCCTTTAACAGAAAGCAGCAACTATTTACATATATAAAGCAAGCATTTTCAGCTATAGAAGTCACACATCCTGTCAGCATTTTAGACTGCTGGCACAATGATTATCGTTAAAGGTACAGGGATACACATACACAGAGATCAGTAAATACAATATTTGGAGATATGTTAAAATATTTCCCAACGGAAACTGCTTCATTAGAAAACGTGACGTCACATACCACCCTGCCAACAAGGAATGAAGCATGTCCTCCAACTTCAGCTATTTCAGTAGAAAATCCACTTGTCATCTGAGGCATGACATTTGTTTTATTCTTTTCTTCTCCATTTCACCGCACTCCAGGCTGTATGCCAACTTAAGTCTTTACATTTTATTCAAACAGAAAGAAACATCCTAGTTACATGCTTTTGTTTGCAGCAAATTTTGATTCTAGATCTCCATGAAATCTAAATGGAGTAAACTGCTTCGTAATAAGTAATTTTTACAATTTATTCAGTTTATGCTGGAGTTTGGTTCAAAGAAGCCAAATAAATGGCGCGTCTTTAATTTTCTTTTGTGTCATAATGAACAATAAGTGGCGCCCATCGGCAGACAGCCTTTATGTATTTTCTTTTAAATGGAAAAATACTTTTTGATAACTAGGATCTTAACATGACTTCTGAATAGCAATTTTGATGCATGATATTTAATCATGTCACCCTAATTTCCCTTAACGTCTTCATTTGTAAAATAAAGGAATAGCAATAGTTGACTACCTCTCTGCCCTATTTGTTTACCTTGAATTTTTAGGTATCATTCACCATTCTTCCAAACCTCCATATTTACCTGACATTTTTATTCAACTGGGTAGTGGAAATTGTTTTTAGAAAGAGGAGTAGGTGAGAGGGAAGAGGTTAGATTTGTCGATCAAATACTTAAGATTTGTAAACCTATAACTTTTTAAAACACTAACTTTAACTTAGGAGATACTTAAGAATACTAAGATCCTTCTAACTGAAAGATTAATGGGATATGTACTACATTTAGGCACTTCTGTACATAGTATATGTATATGTGCTTCATTGCCTAGCAGGTACCAATGGAAGAAACAAAGCAAGACAGTGCCTTTTCTCTTCTTTTATGCTTTGCCTGCTGCTAAGGTGGTTGGTTCCACCTATGGAAGCTTAGAAAAGGCTTTCCCTTCATCTGATGACTAGTGCCACATTCAGTGTTCTAGTTAAGGTTTCTATTGCTGTGATAAAACAGCATGACCAGAAGTTTTATTTGGTTCACGTATTCCAATTTCAGTCCATCATCGAGGGAAGCCAAGTCAGGAGTAATTCAAAGCAGGAACCTGGAGGCAGAAACACAGCAGAGACCAAGGAAGAATACTGCTTACTGGCTCGCTCCTGATTGCTCACTCAGCTTGCTTTTTTATACAACCCATGACCTGCCCAGAGGCGACAGTACCCACAGTGGGCTAGGCCCTTCCACAGCAATCATCAATCAAGAAAATACCTTACAGACTTGCTTATAGGGTGATCTAGTGCAGACATTTTCTAAACTGAGGTTTCCCTTCCCCAGATGATATAGCTCATGTCAACTTGACAAACAACAGCAGTAGCAGCAGCAGCAACAACAACAGTAAAACTAACCAGCACAGGGGGCAACCATACCATGGGCTGTGCCTCTTAGCATGTCTG
This sequence comes from Cricetomys ansorgei, assembly GCA_026225945.1. Taxonomy (NCBI): domain Eukaryota; kingdom Metazoa; phylum Chordata; class Mammalia; order Rodentia; family Nesomyidae; genus Cricetomys; species Cricetomys ansorgei. The sequence goes on along the minus strand of JAMJFZ010004027.1, from coordinate 2,765,243 downwards.
CATCTACTCCTATTCATCCTGTGTGACAGTGAAATGACCACTGTGGAAGATAAGCGCTTAGGGAAGTATGGAGCCTATTGGTTTGAGTTCCTTGTAAATGCCCTGACCACTTCGCAGTGTGAGGGATGGCGGACCTGCTGTTGTAGCTGGGTGCAGATGTACATGTCAGATTTTGATATAGATTCACCAGATGTAAAAGTTTAAGGCAGAGGACAGTTTATTCTTTTGTCTAATTAAATCATTGGTTCTTGCCTGGAGTCCTACAGCATTTCTGTCTCTTTATAATCTAGTCTTAATCCAATCCTTGAACTGGAAGGCTTCAGCCTTCAATCTAGAACATTTAAACTTCCAGTCTGGATCTAGAAGGCTTCAGCCTTAGCCCTCCAAGACCTACTGCTGACTGAGCCACTCTGAATAGCTCCTCTTGAACTCTTACTCTTCTCATTCAACTGACTCTTCAGTCTGTTTCTCCACTGACTCTTCAGGCTACTTCTCAACTGACTGTTCAACTGACTCTTCTTACTGACCCTTCAACTGACTCACTCTGTCTACTGACTCTGACTCTCTGTAACTCTCTTTTACTAAGCTGAGAACCGGACTTTTTTTTTTTTTTTTTGTGAGGTTGGGCATGTCCTTACTCTGCTAACTCCTCCTCTGATTAGTTACTTTGTCTTCCTTCTGAATACTGGGATTAAAGGTGTGTCTATATTCCATCCAGACCACACAAGTCTCTGAATGTAGCCTCTGGAATGTAGACCTTAGCTTTCATACAAGGCTATTCCTCTACACCTGGGGATGAACCATCAGGGGTTGCTGTTCTTCCCGCTGCTGCTGCTACTGCCGAGGAGGAGAAAGTGGAAGCAGAGAAAGACTCTGTGGTGACGAGGCTTCTTGGCTACGCAGGTGCTGTTTAGATTTATGAGGGCCCATTTGTCTATTGTTGTCTTTAATTTCTGAAAGAATAGAGTCGTACTCAAAACAGGAAATTCTTTTCTGCATTTATATCTTGTAGGATACTGCCTGTGTTTTCTTCCAGCAGTTTCAGCATTTCAGGTTTCATCTTGAGGTCTTTAATACGTGAAGAGTTGATTTTTTTTTTTTTGTGCATAGTGATAGATATGGGCCTAACTCCATGTGAAAACCAGTTTGCTCAGCACCATTTGTTGAAGACACTCTCTGTTCTCAGTGTGTATGATTGGCAGCTTTGCCCAGTATTAGACAGCTGCAGTTACTTGTACTCATCTTTGGGTTTTCTCTTTTGCCTATTTTGTTCTATTTGTGTATATGTCTGTTTTGTGACAGTACCATGCTGTTTTTATTATTATGGCTCTGTAATATAGCTGGAAATCTGATATGGTCATTCTTCCAGTGCTGAATCCAAAATCACCACACAGAGACAACCACTCACCTATGCAATCAGCAAGGGTGAGTTTATTTGGCAAAAGAAAAATTCCTGCATGCAGTGGGTCTACCATCTGAGAGAATGGCGACCCTTGAGTGAATGTGCATAGGCCTTTTATAGGTTGAAAGGGGGAATTTCAGCAGGGTGAGGTAATTGGGAACATGACTGGTGGATAGAGAGACAGTTGCATGGGTCAGTTGTTGATTGGCCCAGGGCCAAGTTAGCTAACCTTCCACATTCTTGTGACACAGATGTTTAACCACAAGATAAGACAACTCGCTCATGTACCTCCTGGCATGTGGGCTACCAGTTGTTTAATTTCAAGATAAGACACTCCTGTCATGTGAGGGCACCAGGTGCAGGTGTCTGGCCTTGAGTTCAGGCCTTCCTGCATTCCTGTGGCTACCCTGAGGCTGTCCTCTTTTCTGATTGACTGCCCTTGGAGAAGGGAGCTTTTATGGTCTTTTCCTGGAATTGATGACTTTTCAGGGTCAGGCCTAGGTCAAGCCCAAGATGGAGCCTAAGCCCCAAATGGAGTCTTGTACAGTCCTCCCACCAACATTATTTTCCCTTTAGGATTGCTTTGGTTATCTGAAGTCTTTTGGTTCCCTATGAATTATTGGAGAGATTTTTCTATTTCTCTGAAGATGTCATGTGGATTTTGATTGGGATTGCATTGAACCTCTAAACTGATTATGGTAGAATCACAATATTAATTCTACTAATCCATGAACATGAGGGGGTCTTTCCACCTAGTATTTTTTTTCAATCTCTTTCTTCAGAGATTTAAGGTTTTCATTTTAGAAACCTTTAGAGGTCTGTGGGGGGATACTAGGAGACACATGTAAAGGAGAATGGGAAAAAGGCAGGAGGAAACTAGGGAGGGTATAATAAGGGTAATAAAGAGGAAAAGGGAGAGAGAAGAATTAACACTTTTGATGCTTGAAAAATACACAAGGAAACATTTTATATTCACTTAAAAATGTGTGTATATGGGCTGGAGAGATAGCTCAGATGCTAAAGGTTTAGGTTTACAACCAAAAATACATACATAATACATAAAGTTTATGTTTATACATATACATATGCGTTACATACATATACATATATATGCACACATGTGCATATACATACGTACACATACATATGAAATGAAGTTATGTTACTTGGGGTGATAGTGCTCCCACCAATAGCTGTAGACAGGCAGAAAAGCTTCCAGTTGTTGATCTGGGGAATCCAAGAGACTCCACAATAATATAGACCATTGCCCTTTGTTGCTTCTCAGAAATGGAAGGTAAGATCCTAGTGCTGAAGAAAGAGAGCTGGAACTGACCTACACGCCTCCTCCCTGGGTAGTTCTAACAGTAGCTAAAGGTGGCATGCAAGCTCCAAGGAAGAAAAATAAGCAGTAGTCTCACTCAGTTTTAATGCTGGTGGAACACAAAAAGACCAGCATGGAAGATACTTCAATGGTGTAATAATGGCATTTGTACCTTATAGAAAGCTAACAGCCATCTAACTGGCCTACTCAGTAGGAGGAAATTCATAGCTGGTACTGTAAATCTAACCAACTAGTCATGGCTGGTAAGTTCATGTACTCTAGAGGAAAACCTATGACTACCACTTTCCTAGACTGGTATAAATTCTGACCACATTCTAAATACTTCTTCTTATACACACAGATAAGTGTAGCACTCATCCCTCATTAAAGAAATTTCTCTTTGTAGCAGACTGAGACAGTCACAGAAATTTACAACTGGTCAAAATGCAGAGAACAACTGACCATGGGGTGCCTAACCCTAACCCTAATCCTAACCCTAGCCCTAACCCTAACTCTAACCCTAACTCTAACACTTACAACAGAATCCCTTAACTGATGGCTTGGGGGAACATCTATGAACAGGGGCTTAAAGATTGTAAGCAAAGAGAACCAGAATATCTGCTGAAAAGAGTGCCTTGTATATATGTTAGGGAAGTTACACCCATGAAATCTCAGCACCATGGTCAACTAAACAAGACCGACACATCAGTTAGCATACCAGTGAGGATGGAAGGACTCTCACAAGGCCCTATCCCTAGACGAAGAGGTATAAGCAACCAATGGAGGTTCACTCTTCTCCAGGTACACAATCTCTGATAGGTTATTCAGTCCCAAATGGTCAGCATAAATACATAAAGATGTGAGCAACACTAAATGGACTCATTGAGTTGTATTTACACATGAGCGCACACACGAGCACACACACATGCACACACACACATACGTGCACACATACACGCACACAGACACATATTTGCATATATAATAATCTAAAAAGATGTCATGAGGTTGAGAAAGAGTAGAGAGAGCATGGGAGTTGAAATAGAATATAGATGGGTAGAAATGATATAAATATAGTGCTTACATAGAAAATTCTCAAAAAAATCTTTAAATTAAAAAGAAGTTGTGCAGTAATGACTTATAGGATAAACAGTTATAGGATGTTCAAAATAAAAATATAGACATAAAAGATTCAAAATTGTGTATATTTTATAAGACAATTTGAAGAAAAATCTGCACTCTTGAGAAATTCAAATATCAAAAGAATTTTAAAAAGCTATTAATCTTTAAACTTGAATAAGTATGAATTTTAGGTAGTGTAACACTGAAAGGAAGATATATTGTAATTAAAACCTGATAAAGTAATGATACAATATTTTAAATCTTGTAGAATGATAACATGTTCACAAGGATCATTATATATATAATTCAGGACAGAATATTTTTTAAATTGGCATTTATATGCTTTTATCCCCCCTGTAAACTTGTGATTTTTCTTTGAAGAAATATAATTTTCAGAGAAAGCACAAATAAGAAATAGAACACTCACAGTGATAATCATAATAATGATGATGATAATCACCTTCCAGTATTTGATATTCTTTATTCCAAGTAATTTAAGTATATTTGTGTATTTACACTTACAAATGCATAATCTTTTAACAAAGAAAATTAAAATGATGCAACTTAAACATATTGTTTTAGAATTTTCAAAAGTGTGACAGATGTATGAAAACACAGAATTACAATAACATCTTTAATAGTTGCAGTGTTACTGAGAATAGATATGAACGTCCAGTGGTTACTTAAATTGCCTTACTCAGACATTTTTTTAAAAACAAACATTTATTTAATATTAAATATTTATAATTAAATATTAAAATATTTCTTAATATAAAAATTTTCTATGATTTTGTTATTTATTTAGATACAGATTGTTAATAATTATCTCTGATTATAAAAGTGGCTTTATAACTATATAAATATAGCTAAATAGTACTCAGGAAAAATTGAAATAATTTATACCCATCAGTCTTCTATGACAAAACCATAGATACTTTCTTTTGTTTTAATTAATTAATTTTTCTGCTATGAAGTTTAAATGGCTGGACGCTCATTTATTATTGTTACTTTTTATCATTTCTTTCTTGGCATCTTATTTAGGAAAACCTTGGTTTGTTTAACTCTAATTTTACTCTTCTCTTTGTATGAAGATAATTACTTTATATGCCTTCTTTAGTTACCTAACTACTTAGCAAATATTGCAGAAATAGCTTTGCATAAGTAATTCAGTGCTGGAGATGGGGCCCAGAGTCTCAGGAGTGCTGAGATGCACGTTACCACTGTCCTGTAGCCTCAATCCTCAAGCTCCTTTTTATTTGGTTTAATTAAGGTTATTTTAAATTTATACACAAAAATAAAAATTGTACATTTTCATACAGGGTGTTTGAATGCACTGGTTAGATTAAATATGTCTGCCTTCTGCATTTGTATCATTTCTTTAGAATTAGTTTTGTTTTTTTTTTTCTCCTTTTTGACAGCATACGAGACAGAGAGTTTTCTGTTAGCTTCCATAAAGAAGAAAAGAAGACTGGACTGTAGCAATGATGATAAAGGGTAAATAAGGGCAAGGGCATGTTACGAAAAATTGATTTCATCTGGAAAGTTCTGTTATCTATGTCCTCAGTTATTGACGTCTGCCAGCGAATTCGTTAGCCTCTATTTTCTTCAGGTAGTTTATATTCAGCCCTCGGCTTAAAGGTTAAATTCTCTTCCTCTTCTTTCTAATGCTGACTACGTAAATTAAAATGTGGCTCAGCGCTGTTAATTTCCTTGTGGTTTGTAAAGCTAATAGCAGTCTTAAAACTTTTGTAGAGCAAACATTAAAAATGAGTTCCAGCTGTATATCTTCAGTCATACCTCAGCAGCTGCCTAAGGAAGGAATTCGGAACACTTGTGTTGTGTGGACCCATAGGAGAGAAGGCATAATAGTATCTTTCTGCCTGACAGAGCCAGTAATTATTCAAATGCTGTCAATTAATAGAATATATAACAGAAGCCAGGCAGGCGATATACATTTTTAGATACAAGGCAGAGTCTGGATTATGATGCATATGAAAACATATGTCAATGGAAGCTATTTGTGAAGGCAAAATCAGTAGAGATAAATGGCTCTGTAAATCAGTAACACACTGATTGTGCACCTTATTGCTCTGAGGATTATATATGTTATATATGAATAGTTAGAAGACAAGTAACAAGAAGCTAAGAAGAAAGCAGAACTGAATGGCTTGCCAGTAAATTAAAGGTGTCTTTAAAAAATGAGACCAAACACAGCCTTAGATCTACTGCAGTCTGAAGGAACAGGAATAACTCATCTGACGAGTTCACTGGTGATTCAGTGTAAGGACTTTTAGTTTCAGCTTCAGGGTAGAAATTCCAACACTTAATGTTTTTTCAGTGGCAGGGTTAAATTTTCATCTTAGTTTCATCAGAATCACTTCTGAGTGCAGCAGAGGACCCTCTGGTGGGATGAGAGGTTCAGCACTGGGGACTGTGGTGAGCTAGGTCAGATGGTAATGGGAGATTTCTATGTCTTACACTCTGCTCTAGATTCCTTTCCATGTTTACCTTCCTCCCCTATGTGTAAGCTTGTTAGTACAAGTGATGCTGGCTCCAATGTGACACAGAATGTGCTTTTGCAATTCAAACAGTATTTATTTATCTATTTATTTACTTATTGTAATCATTTTTGAGATTGTAATATAATCACATGTCTCTCTTTGTGTGCATCTCACACTAGTCTGATCACTTACGTCTTCATTATGATTTTGACATGTGTGACTTCAGACATCACTCTGTCCACCAAGGATTCATATTCCCTTCCTAATTTCACAAAAGTGTTTTGAAAGATAGAGTTGAAGAAACGGGTTTCTTCAGGTAGAAAGAGAAAACTCCTACCTGATTGCTGTTAAGATAGAATGTTAACAGAAAATGTTCAGAGGAAGTCCTCATTCTTGTCTCTTACAGACATCTAAGATTTCGTCCCAGTGAGCCACCAGGCTGTCTATAACCACACCTACACATGCTGTAAGAAGTGGGTGCTACTACATCTGAATTTTAAGCTTGATCTCACATTAAAGGGTCACAGTGTAGAATCTTTCTATTAAACTAAAATTAATTATATGAAAAGAAATTAAGTATTAAGTTTTCATCAAAGTAAAAGATTCTTGCACTTTGGTGATATTTTCATTTTAAAAAATAAAGTACTTTTACTAAAAGATGAGCAGAGAAAACAAAAATCTTTGAAAGCTAAGAAATATAAATGTGTATAATTGTATCTAAAAGTTGGTTTTTAAGGCCCTTAGAATAAAATATTTCAAATTCTCCTATATTAATTAATTCTACTTGTGAATCATAATATCAAATAATACAAAAATTCATGAGAAATTTCACAGATTTATTTTTATTATTACAATTTATTTTTCTTCTCTCATATTATACATCCAGACTCCCCTCCTCCCCTCCCTCCATTCCTCCCAGCTCTCCCTTCTCTTTTCTTTCCCAGGACCCCCAACCCCCACTTTCCCTCAGAAAAGAACAGGCCTCCCAGGGTTACCAATGGAACAGGGCATAACAAAATGGAACAAGTCCAGCCAAGCCCCTACATCAAGACTGGACAAGGCAATACAGCAGAAGAAAACGGATCTCAAGGGCAGGTAAGAGACCCCCTCCAACTTTCAGAAGTACTAAAAGAACACCAAGCCATAAGATATATGTAGTGGACCATGCAGGTTCTGTGTCACCCCTTCAGTTTCTGTGAACCCCTAAGAGTATTGGTCAGTTGACTCCATGGGTTTGTTCCCCTGGTGTCCTCAACCACTGTGGTACCTGCAATCTCTCCTTCCCCTCTTCTGCAGGGTTCCCTGTGGGGCTGGTCTAGAACTAAGAGGGGATTGACATGTGCTTTGAACCCAGATTTTTTTAACCTGAGAGTAGAAAGCGTTCATCTGCTCCCCTTTTTCATACTCTAACAGCTAGCAAAGCTCATCCAGTGCTGCCACGTCTTATGACATGTAGCATCTGATAAACTCCTGTCTCTCCAAGTTATGTGGCCTGCTTAATGCTTATCTGACCACTGCAGCTGAAGGACCCCCAAGCCGGAATTTCTCTCTCCCTATATGATCTTATAAAGTCTCTTCCTCTGACCCCTGTGAGACTTCTTCAAGACTTTTGGCCCCAGACAATAACACACAGCCACCCATATCTGGTTGTGAGTCCCCCACATGCAAATAGAGCTCTCCTGGTGTCACTGCCTTAGCCAATGACTTATCACCAGATAAGCCATCCCTCCATGCTCCTTACCTTATAAATGTTACTCCCCTTGCTTCAATAACCTGAACTATTCACACTAACACCATTTTCCACAGGCTCTCAGCCTCCTCCCCTTAAGACCTTTGAACACCAGATGGGTCCTTGCCTTAACTTTCTTCCTTGAGACTGAGCCAGTGTGGGTGTGCAACAGCTTGCCTATCTGCCAGAGAGGGGACCAGGGAGCGCAGACCCACAGTTCCACAACCTCCCCAAGTGTTTGACCCTGGGCCTCTCCATTTGCTCCCATCAGCTGCTAGAAAAAGCCTCTCTGATGACAATTGGGCTAGTCACTTATCTATGGGCATAGCAGAATATCATTAGGAATCATCTCTGGGCTCTCCAGTCTCCACTTTCTGGCTAGCCCTGCAGTGTCAGGCATGGGCTCCATTTGCCTGCAAATTTCATGATGTCATTTTTTCAGTAGCTGAGTATTACTCCATTGTGTAAATATATCACAGTTTCTTTATCTATTCTTCAGTTAGGGGCTTTTAGGTTATTTCCAACTTCTCGTTATTATGAATAAAGCAACTGTGAACATAGTTGAGAAAGTGTCCTTCTGGTAGGATCCAGCATCTTTTGGGTATATGCTCCGAAGTGGTATGGCTGGATCTTGAGGTATATTGACTTTCCAATTTCTTAAGGAATTGCCACATTGATTTCCATAATGGCTGTACAAGTTTGCACTCCCACCAGCAATGAAGGAGTGTTCCTCTTGCTCCACATCCTTGCCAGCATGAGCTGTCCTGTGTCATTGATCTTAGCCATTCTGACAGATGTAAGATGGAATCTCAGAGTAGCTTTAATTTGCATTGGCTAAGGATATTGAATATTTCTTTTAAGAGTTTCTCAGCCATATGAGAGTCCTCTTTTTTATTTTTATTTTTATTTTTGAGATAGGGTTTCTCTGTTGCAACTCTGACTGTACTGGAACTCACTCTGTAGACCATGGTGGCCTGAACTCACAGTGATCCATCTGCCTCTGCCTCCTGAGTGCTGGGATTAAAAGTATGTGCCACCATCACTGGGCTTGTACCCCATTTTTAATAGGATTATTTATTTTGTTGATGTCTGGCTTCTTGAGATCCTTATACATTTCGGATATTAGTCCTCTATTGAAAGTGGAGTTGGTGAAAATATTTTCTCATTTTCTAGTCTGCTGTTTTGTCCTATTGATGGTGTCCTTTGCCTTACGAGATTCTTCAGTTTCATGAAGTCCCTACTTATAAATTGTTGATCTTAGTGCCTGCACTATCGGTGTTCTGTCCAGGAATTTGTCTCTTGTGACAATACATTCAAGTCTATTCCCCACTTTCTCTTCTATCAAGTTCAGTGTATCTGGTTTTATGTTGAGGTATTTGATCCACTTCAACTTACATTTTGTGCAGGGTTGTAAATATGGATCTATTTGCACTTCCTACATGCAGACACCCAATTAGACCAGCATCATTTGCTGAAGAATCTTTCTTTTTTCTCTGGTATATTTCTGGCTTTTTTAAAAATTGAAAATCAAGTGTCCATAAGTGTGTGTATTTATACCTGGATCTTTGGTTTGGTTCCATTGATCAACATGTCTGTTTATGCCAATATCATGAGGGTTTTATTACTATAACTCTGTAGTACAGCTTGAAATCAGTAATGGTGATCCTGCTGGAAGTTCTTTTATTGTTCAGGAGTAGTTTAGCTATCCTGAATTTTTTTTTCTTTTTCCATATAAAGTTGAGTATTGTCCTTTCAAGAACTGTAAAGAATTGTATTGGGATTTTGATAAGGATTGTGTTGGATCTGTAGATTGCTTTTGGTAAAATGTCCATTTTTTTTTACTATGTTAATTCTACCAATCCAAGAACATGGGAGATCTTCCCAGTTTCTGAGATCTTCAATTTCTTTCTTTAAAGGCTTGAGGTTTTGTCTTACAAGTCCTTTACTTGCCTGGGTATTGTTACCGAAGATATTTATACCATTTGTGACCATTTATACCATTTTTAAGGTTGTTGTTTCCCTAATTTCTTTCTCAGTCCATTTGTTGTTTGTATATAGGAGAGATACTGATTTATTTGAACTGATCTTGTAGCAAGCTACTTTACTGAAGGTGTTTATCAGCTCTAGGAGCTCCCGGGTATATTTGCAGTTGCTTATATATACTATCATATCATCTGCAAAGAAGGAGGATACTTTGACTTCTTCCTTTCCAATTCATATCCCCTTGATCTCTTTCTGTTGTCTTATTGTACTAGCTAGAGCTTCAAGTGCTATACCGAATAGGAATGGAGAGAGTGGACAACCTTGTCTTATTCCTGATTTTAATGGAATTGCTTTAAATGTCTCTTCATTTATTTGATATTGGCTGTAGGCTTACTATAAATCACCTTTATTATGTTTAGGTATGGCCCTTATATCCCTAATCTCTCCAAGACTTTTCTCATGAAGGGCTGTTGGATTGTCAAAGGCATTTTCAACATCTAATGAGATGATCATGTGGCTTTGTTCTTTCATTTTGTTTATATGGTGAATTACATTGCCTGATTTTCATATGTTGAGCCATCCCTGTGTGTTTGTGATATAGCCTACTTGATCATGGTACATGATCTTTTTGATGTGTTCTTGGATTGGTATGTGAATATTATATTGGGTATTTTTGCATCTATGTTCATGAGGGAAATTGATCCATAATTCTCTTTCTTTGTTGAATTTTTGTTGAATGTGGTTTGGATTTCAGGGTGACTGTGGCCTTGTAGAATGAGTTTGGCAGTTACACATAGATTTTTATAAAATCAAAAAGAAAATAAAAGTTGAAAGCACTTTATTTTCATTAAAATTCTTCAACATTTGGAGAGTTAGGCTGTTCAGAGTCTCAAATATCTGAGTGAAAAAAAATTCCTGCAAATTCCTTTACTTCATTTTTCTTTACAGCTGAATAAAACTTTATTTTATATATGTAACACATTTTCATTAAATAAGCATTTTTATTTCCTCACAATCTCACCAGCATTTGCTGTTAGATTTCTTGATAATAGCCCTACTGACTGAAGTGTGGTAATACCTCAAAGTAATTTTAATTTGAAGTTCCCCAGTGACTAGAGATGTTGGGCACTAGTAAAAACATTTCTTAGCCATGTATGTTTCTTCTGTGAACTTCTTATTCATGTGATATGTTAAAAATAAATAATCTAGATGGAAAAAAATCAAATGGAACAGAGGCAGATAGAAGGGAGAAAGAAACCAGCCTCTTTCAGAATTACCAAACCTTGACATCTGGATTTTAAAAGAGTTTTACCCACTTTTCTATGCTGTGTTTTGTTTATATGTTTATGTGTATTCTTGAATGCTTGTGTTTCTGGGCTAATGAAAAAAGATCAGAATGCCTGATGATAATAGCCTTAGCAGTAGAATGAAAAGTAAACAAGAAATATAATTCTTCTATCATATAATTAAGCATTTCCAATTATGTGGCTATTGAATTTTGAATATAGTTATTACATGGTCAGAGGCCAGTGGGGAATTGGCAATAAAATAAGGTAATCTATATATAGGTAGTGTCTTTTGAATCAATAAGTTACTTTCTCTGCTTGATGAAAAACAATGTTTCTATATAAAATTCTGAACATTACAAAGCTTTTACATGTTAAGTAGTGTATTTGAGATTGTTTCCTGAAGCCACTCAACTCTTGACTAACACAAAGCAGTTCTAACTACAGATTATTTTTTGGGTGTGACAGTAGAGAATTCAGATAAAAACAGCATAAATTTAAACAAAAGAAATTGAAAAACGTTAAGAACTTTGAGATATGAAGACACAAATAACGTTGCTTCAATTATTTAATTTATTCCAAATAAAAATTTGAATGCCAAATGCAGAAAGAAAGATGTGTACCAATCTTTTGGCAATGGAAGGAGAAAGAATTAGCATCCGTATAAAAATAAGTTTAAGTGATGATCTCATTTTCCGTTTCTTGTTTAGGGAGAGTAAGTGTGTCATCACCTTTTCATAATTTCTTCCTCCTTCCTTTCTGCCTCTTCTCCGTTAAAACTTTTCCCATTTGGATTACTTATTTTTAACATATCACATGTGTATTAGTTATTGTTGTTGCTATAAGCAAATAACAGACAAGAAGGAACGTAAGGGGAGAAATATTTATTGAGCTAATGGTCTGAGCAAAGGCAGAAGTATTTATTGAGCTAATGGTTTGAGAAGACGCAGTCCGTGTAGTAGGGAAGACATGGTAGCATTCAACTCCATGGTGGCAGGAGTGTGCTGGGATTCCTCAACTCCTCTTGGCTCAGTGAACAGTTAGTAGAGAGGGAACAGAAGTGGAGCTGGCCTATAAACTTCAAAGTCTGTTTCACAGTGGTCCATGTTTTTTAGCTAGGCCCTACCTGCTAAAGGCTCCACATCCTTCTGAAACATCACCAGTAGCTCTGGACCAACATGCTCGAACACATGAGCCCGACGGGGACATTTCACATCCAAACCATAATACCATCTTTGATTTTTTAATTGCCCTTTTGTTATTAAGAGTTAAGTTTCAAGGCTAGGGACCTTTGTTTTACTAATGATGTTTTCCAAATATTTTGATGATTTCCAGCTTACCCTATGAACTTAAATGTATCTGTGAACTACTGGAGCTGTGATAATGCTTTTGTTGATGTTTAGCTATTAAATCTATAAGCCGAATTCCTGTTGACATTTCACCACCTGTGATGAGGATACCTAAGTAAGATCCAGTAGACTGATTTATGGCAGACGTGTTACTAATAAGAACCTGGATTCTTTTGTTCAGTCTCCCCTCAGCCTCTTCCCACTGTGTCCACAGAAGCAGTTTGAATGATTTTTCTTCACAGATTTCCCTTTGCTGCTCCGTGATTCTGTGTCCAAATCCCTCTGTTCTCAGCTTGGTCCGACCTCTTCCGTTGTGAGTGATAAATGGCTCACAAAGGAGGCTGCAGGGATTTGTAACTTTCTCAGCTTTTTCTTCATCTTCTTTAAAATGTCTGCTGATGATTCCAAATGTAAAATTAAAAGGCTTGTAATTTCTGGATCGATTTCACCCTATCGTACTGTATTCTTCATTCTTTGAGCACAGACTACTTTATTGTTAGAAAACAAAACAGACAAATGAATGAATCACACGTCTCTTCTGGCTTCAAACACTAGATGTCTCTCTAGTGATGTTCAGGAGCCCTGGACTCCACAGCAAGGAGATGTTCATTTACCCATGTTACCTGTCCTAAGACAGCCCACGGGTTCTGAAGCGAGTTCCTTCTCAATGTCTGCGTGCTCTTGTGACTGTTTCAGTTATGCCTGCTTTCTACAGATGAACATTTGTACAATGGTATAAAATGGGTAGAACAATATGACATGTATTATTTTAGCCTGTCCATACAGCAATCTTACAAAGCATGCAGCATTTTTACCTTTATTATTTTTATAGTTGGAGAAACTGAAGTCCGGCAATATGATAGATCAACCGGGAACTTACATAACAACTTGTGCAGGACCGTAAAGTTACTCACTTTTTTTCTCATTCTGGCTCATCTTTAAGACCTATTTGTTCTGGAGTTGAAGAGGTGGCTCAGAAGTTAAAAGCATGTCCTACTTTTGCAGAGGGCCTGTTTGGTTTCCAGCACCCACACCAGACAGCTCAAAACACCACCTAAAACTCCAGGTCCAGGGAACCCAACACCCTCTTCAGTGGACAACTGAACTCAAGTGCACATACCCTACTCCCTACGTATACGTATACTTAAAAATAAAGATTTAAACCTTAAAATAAAAGATGACACTGTTCTCTCTCTTCCTTGAGTGGTGAGAGTTTTAGTGTTCATTTGCTTCACTTAACACATTAATAAAACGTTTCTAATAGTGCAGTCGCCTTTCAGTTAAGGCTTCTAAACTGGTGTATATGCTCAAGTAACACGTAAGACTGGGGCTGCCTCTCCCTGGTCTGAACCTTGAGTAACCCCAGCTTGTGATTAGCTTTGAGGAGGTATACGTGTGAGCCTACATTCCTCTGCGTACTTTACTTGCTGCCAGGAGAAACATTTAATTTCCTAGTGGGAGAAAATTATCTTTAAAGGAAGAGTCCCATTCTTTCTATTGTTACCCTGAGGTTCCCTGGATGGTTTCAGTTTTAATGCAGTACAAACAAGGACGCCCTTAGATTATGGTTAAATAAATCTATATAGGAAATGTTCCTTCTCACTAGTTTGTATATTTTGTGTGATAATAGACCAGCCTTGTTTTGATATGTGAGAAACCCACGGGCATTTCTGCAACTATGTCCTAGTAAAGTTATTGGTGTCTTGCTTTCTCCTAAAATGCATATCAGAGTGTAGGAAAATGCAAAATTAACTGTACCCTTTGATCAGGAATTCTATATAATTTGCAATTAGAAAATTAAACTTTATGTCAAAATCTAAATTTGTATCATAAAATAAATCTCACCAGCTATTTAGGAGTCTTTATTTAAAACACTCATAATTTCTCTCCTTTTTCTACCTTATCTCCTTTATAGCTTAAAACTTAAAAGAAACCAAATCATGGAAGTAATAATGGTTTCACTGATCTTCTCTTACTGTGATTTCTCCTGTCATTGTCATTGTCAAACTGGGTTCATCTGGGGAAAAGAGATACCTTGGCTAAGTTTAATTGAAAGTCATAGCTGACTCAGAGAGACAGGGGCTTGGATAGCTCCAATTTGCTTTAGCGATTTCTTTGTTTCCCTCTTTCTGACTTCAAGGAAGAAGAATATTGTATTTCTTGTATGTTGAGGGCTGTGTGAGAAGAACTTGAGTCTTTGTGAATTGTACATCCCACAAAAATATGCTTCCCTCTTTCTAGCTCTCCTTATTCACTGGTTAAGAAGGAAGTGGTAGTGTTGGTTTCATACGAACTGTCTTTAGTAATCTTTTCAGGGCTGAGTAAAAGTAGCTGGAAAGTCAGAACATCTAGGTTTAGGGTCCTTAGAATCCATTTCCCTTACTTAAGATCAATAAAATTTTGTTAGAGAAGAAAAATAAAAATATATTCAGAAAACTTCAAGACTGAAAATAGAAATTAGTGTTATTACTCAGAACGTTACTAATAGAAACATCAGATGACGTACTTTAAAAGAGAAGGAAGAATAGATAAGACAGAATAAGATGCAAACATCTAAGAAATTGATTAACTTTGGGATTAATTTGCTTTGAGAGACATCGATTAACCTGTAGACCAATTTATATGAACAATGGATGCAACATGCAATACTAAAAGTAGCAAAAGCAGTGAGTAATTTTTAGTGCCTTAAGAATAGGGCTCTGGGGGATGGAGAGATGGTTAGGAATTAAGAGGTTTGCTTGCAGAAGACCAAGGTTTAGTTCCCCTCACCACATGGTGCCTCACCGCCATATGGAACTTCAATTCCAGGGATTCTGATATCTTTCTCTGACCTTCTCAAGTACCAGACACACACAGGGTGCACAGATACACATAGGCAAAACACACATAAGCAAATCTGAAAGACAGGACTCTGCAAAGAGAAACCAGTGTTAAAAGTGGAAACAAGTGAATACTAAATGTTCTGTGTTGGACAGGAACCCATATTACCTCCTACAGTGCTCAGGAATATTGTGGAAAAGGGGATGGAAAGAATGTGGGAGCCAAATGATGGGGAGAAAGGTGAAATGCTGTCTTATGGACATGACTTAGTCATGAACTAGCAACTAGCAGTTGGTGCCTGCATAAGGCTGGCACAAGCCTGAACTAGTAGATATGGAGTCATATATAGGGGACAGATTCATGGTGCCCCCTCATTAGAGGAGCAATGGAGGGGGTTGGAGGAGAGGAAGTCACTGCCTTCAATGATGTAGCCACCTGTGAGTTACTCATGGTCCAATGGAGAGCTTTGTGTCTATGCCCAGGTGAGTATCTTGCTAAACCCAGTGGGACATGAAACTAAACAAAACCAAAAGGCATAAAAATAGGATGGGGATTACATGGGAGGAAGAAAAAGGTTGGTGAGAGTAGGAAGAGGATAAAAAAGAGGAGGGATGTGAGGGACTAGAATGTACTGTACACATGAATGAAATTGCCAAAGAATAAATTAACAACAACAAAAAAGCAACAATAAAATTGAAGTGTAAGCTTTTCCAGATCTTTGTTTTTTTAGAGGGAAATAGGGAGTGACATTGAATACACTTTCACTCTGTGAGATCAAGAATCCATGCCAAATATTTAGGGATAACCACTATAAGGAAAGCATTAGAGTAAAAAACAAACTCAAAGCAGTCAAAGACTCTGCTGCTCCAATTCAAGGAAGAGGAAGAATATAAGGAAACTAAAGTAGAAGAAATAAAATAAAAAATAAGATATTAAAAACAAGTCTAAATGGAACACTGATAACAATAAATGCTAATGTCTTAAATTTACATCTTAAAAGACAGGAGGCCACTTCAAATTGGATTTAAAAATTTAGTTATATACTACCTATGAGAAATACACTTAGACAGGAGTATGCTGCAAAGTGGGAAACACTGAAGAGGTAAAACACACACAAAGAGGAGCTCAACCAAATCTGTTCTTAAACCCGAAAGGAGTTAATTTTTTTTCACTTTGTAGACGCTGTAACAGATGTGTAGTGGTAATTCATGATTCTAACTTTCACATCTATTAATATATACTTCTCTATAGTTTTCATGTGCTGTTTTTGGTTGATTTTAGTGCCATAATAATCTTGACTTATAAGTTGACAAATACCAGTAGCTCAGATCTCTATAAGTTTTCATCATTTTTATCTGTCAAGGAAGTGGTATTTCATCTGAGCTGTTGAAGTTAGGGAGCACTCTTGTTCTCATTTTATAGTATCCATAGGAACAACCCCATATTTATTTCCTTTTATTGTTATTTTGTATTTCCATATCCATATAATTAAAATGTTTTCCAGGTTCTCATGGAACTTCTTGTTTGACCCATGGATTATTTAATCTTCCAATATTTAGGTACCTTATTGATATTTTTCTGCTACTAATGTTTAGAAGATATAATTTACATGACCTAGATTACTGCAGCTTTATTGAAATTAATTTTGTGGTCTGTCTTGACGAGAGTTCCATGTGTGCTTGGGAGAAACCCATACTCTGGTATCATTGGATGAAATGTTCTCTAAATTTCAGTCAAGTTGGCTGACTGTTGCTCAGGTCTTCTGTGTCTTTTGTGATTTTCTATGTATTCTGTCATGTGAATTACATGTACACATATATCTTCACATAAAGTCTTATAAATGTTGAGTTAAACATTCATATGTATTTTATTGAACTAAGGAGAAAAATTTCTCACTGAATTTATTCAGATAATTACCATTTTCATGCTTTTATTCATAATATTCCTACAGTTGTAAATTTTCCACTGGTATAATTTCCCTTCAATCCTTTGTTTGGGTAAACTTTTTGTGGTTTTCCAAGCCTCTTGTGTTTTAAATATTAAATTATGTTTTTCAGAGAATCAGGAGGCTAGTTCTCATCCATTATGTCCTCCAATAATCTCTATGTGATCTTCCTTTTCCTGTGTTTCATAGACTCCAGTGGCACAACCTGAAGATTTTCTTATGTTATTATCAGGTTCTGGTCAATTTTTTTCCTTTTTCATCTGTTGTTTACTGGAGATTTTTCACCCATCTATTTTGAAACAGTGACTATATTGTCATTCCCATTATTTTACTGAGCCTATCTAGAGAATTTGAAAGTTATGGTTACTATAGTTTTCAACATTTAGATTTTCCTTTGTGCCTTCTCTTTTAAATAACACTATCAATTAAAAACTTTGTCTCTATTCATTTCAGTGGTGTTCTCCTTCATCCATGGAGAATGGTTATAAGGTTTCTGGTGGTGTCCTGGTGCTGTGGTCTGTCTGGGTGCCTACGTGATGTCAAGATATCTGGCTGATGTCCAGGTGCCTGCATGTAGTCCTGGTACCTGCACAATGTTTGGGTGCCTTGCAGGATGTCTGTATGCCCTTCAAGTTGCCCATATGCCCTGCATGATGCCAGGGTGTCTGTATGATGTCCAGGTGCTGGCATGTTTGTGTGGTGAAGTCCAGCTTCAGGTTGAATTTTGTCATGTTTGGTCTCAGGCTAATATGGGTCAAATGGATGTCAGTGATCTGAGCTCCCTGATATCACCAAGAACCATGGGGATGCTCTTGATCCATCCTCCTGCCACACAGACTGGACTTAACATTTTGTTTGTTTGTTTGCTTGTTTTCATTTCTTCTCGTTTTTGTTTTGGAGGGCACAGGTGAGGGGGGGACCTGGGAGGAATGGGAAGAAGGTGTGATTGAGAAGCATTGAATGAAACTCTCAAATAATTAATAAAAGTATTATATGGGTAAGAAAGAATTGAATATCTGAATCATCACCTGTTTGGCATCTATTGATTTTTCTTTCTTTGGAATGTTGGTCCAGTTTTCCTAGTTGTTTACAACTTTTAACAATATATTGTATAATTCCAAATGTTGTTGAAAATCCTCTGAAGGCTGAAGGTTTTGTTTGCTGTCTATAGGTCACTCCTCTACTTTGGTCCATCTTTAAACAAAACTCTGAAGATCTTAAAAGAAGTCTTAGGATTTGGGTACATTGAATAGATTTTCTTTCAAATATATTAAAAATATTTCATAATAATGGTGTGTGTGTGTATGTGTGTTTGTGTGTTTGTGTGTGTGTGTGTGTGTGTGTGTGTGTGTGTGTGTGTGTGTGTGTGAATTGACTGACAACAAGAGATTAATGCTATAAACAGCGTGCTGAGTGCTGCCCAGTTCTGCCCATTGGAACATGGGCCAAAAGTTTCTCATTGCTGCTCACTTGATAGATGAACTTGAGCTGAGCTTCACAGGAAGAGATGGAAGAAGAGTGTGAATACTGCCATGAAAAAGGAAAAGCATCTACAGGTTTCTTCACACAAACTCGTGTAACTGTGAGTCTGTTATAGAAACAAGAGACAATTTGCAATAATTTTGTATATTTACTTTTCTTCTTTAGGAAAAGGAAAGGGGAACTTTTGGAAAGCCTAGCTAGGTGAAAACCACCATTCTTTGTAGCCTTGAAAATCATGTGTTAACATGTAATCATAGAGTGTAGTTTTATTTTCAGGAATTAGTTTGTGTGGCATAATTTAAAGCTTCTAGCCAAGGGGATATATTGTTACTGGATTTAAGTTACTAAGTTTTTGTTTCTTTGTTTGTTTCTTGATATACATTTAATTTAGAGAACTTCAAATATTAAATGATAAATTAAATTGATAATGAGGACAGAATACAATTTTCTTTTCTTTTTCTCTCTCTCTTCTCCCTCACAAGTAATTCCTTGGACTTCAGCTGAACTTTTTCTGTAACTTTCCACACTCCCATGGCTTGTAGACACAAGGATTATCAAGATGCGCCATCGTGATGGAGACAGAGCCAGAACAAACATGACTTGCCCTAGTGTATATAAAGCTGTTTTATAAGGTTGGGAGGGAAAAGAATACCCAAACGGGCAAGGAGAAAGCTATTCTTTGGGATGCTGGCTATTAACCATAAACATAAAATTAGAGATAATAATCTAGTTTCTGCAGGAAGTGGAGATAACACAGGGTGGTCTCCACACGTGGATAATCTCATCTACCCAGATGAAGCAAGAATGGCAGAAAAACTCAGCTTTGAAGCACTGCAGTAAGAAAGAAGGAGGATGTTATCCACTCCACCCTTTCCTCCTCCTGTGCTTGGATCTCTTTTGTGTGTGTCTTCTTTGTGATGGGGACACTTGGGAGATACTCGTGTCCTTTTTATGTCTGCAAAGAACAATTGAGATGTTTGCAGAGTGGACTATGAGGGTAGTTTAATAATAATTGAAAAATTTAAGAGGCAGAACATATGATTTACTAGGGTTTCCTCCATGCCTAGTGCCAGTAACAGCTGAGATCAGTTTTCTGATCTGATATGGAGTTGAATGTCTTCACCAGCTGATCTCTGCCAAGCCTTGAGTTCAAAAAGCCTATGTAAACAGTAAACACAGAGAAAGCTTAATTCAGTAATCTCATTCTCAGCTCATCTAGAAAACAAACAGAATTATAGTTTGGTTGTCACACAAATAAAGACCAGGAGAACTTACTTTACGAAATTAAATAGCAGAGCTAAATGCACCTGACAAAGTGCATACAGCCAGATATCTAATAGCACTTAGCTTTTGTACTTTAAAGAAGGGTTCATAGAGTTAACCTCAAAGGGATTCTTGCAAAAAGAGCTAAAAAAAATTGAGTTTCAAAACCCTTACTAGTTTTTGCATAGTAAAAATTTTTTAAGAGCACCAAATGTTTATGAGTCTTAATTTTTCCATCTTTAAAATTAGAATAATAACTTCCTATTTGAATATTATAAAAAGTAAATGAATGAGGCATTATTTGTGAAAATTAATAATGTAGCCAATGTGAATGTTTCACCTCCCAAATGTTGCTTTCCTTCATTTTCCTATTACTCCTATCTTAAATATATATATATATATATATATATATATATATATATATATATATATATATATATATATTCTATTGAAAAGCTTGAAAATTGGGAGTTACCTTAAATAAATATTTTTCAAATGGGGGTAAATATAGTCAATCTTTGCTGGCAATATTTAAAATTAGAAATGACTGGCTATAGAGTTATCTTAGCGATCTGTTAGTTAACTTTTCCATTACCATGATAAAATATCTGACAAAATCAATTTAAAAAGAGAAAAGATATTTTGATTAACAATTTCAGAAGTTTCAGTCCAGGATCACTGAGCCACATCTTCTGGGGCTATGGTACCCCAGAATACTGTGGCAGGAAGAACAAGATGGAAACATAGCTACTAACTTTATGTTGGCCAGGAAGTAGGGAGAGATAGACAGACATACACATACACACACACACACACACACACACACACACACACACACACAAAAGAGGGGCAGGGAGAGAGGGAGTGCTGACTCTATGGACAGTCTCTCTCTCCAATATTATTAAGCTATAAATTCATAAATCAAACTATTGATGAGATCAGAACCCTAACAAATCATGCCCCCAAAGTCTTATCTCTTGACACTGTTACCTTGGAGACCAGTCCTTCAGCCCATGAACTTTTAGGGACACTTCATACCCAAACCTTACAAGATTATTCCATATAGTGAAGGCATCCATTACATTTTAAATTTTGGGGATCATTAAGGGGTGTATGAGGAGACACAGAAGTGAAGTTTCCTGGTACTAAATTCATTTTTCGTGTGAGTTACAGTTGAAATTGTCTGAGTCCACCATCCCAGAACACACTCACTGTCTCCTTTGCGCCCTCATTCTCCAGGTTATCAGTTGTATCTACAAAGAAGATGACCTTTCCATTGTGTACCACTGCCTTCATAGTGGATCTATATTTCCTCACACTGGCCTTGGGGACTCTGGGTTCCTCCCATTTCAGTTTCCTTTTGATCAAACTTTTCTACATCCCAAGCTGCTACTTGAAATATTTCTAGAAAGTATGTTTGACAGGTTAACCATACAAACAAAGGCTCTTTTTAGGGTGACAAGTCAGAGTATAATCACCTTAAGACATTTTTCTTATCATAAATAATGTTTCTGTACTTTCATTGTTGTCTTCTTAAATTGGAAGTTGAAAGCAAAATTCACCCAATTAAGACAAGAATTCTAGGAAAGGGAGAAATTGAGTTTTCATAATGC
Source organism: Cricetomys ansorgei (assembly GCA_026225945.1). Classification (NCBI taxonomy): domain Eukaryota; kingdom Metazoa; phylum Chordata; class Mammalia; order Rodentia; family Nesomyidae; genus Cricetomys; species Cricetomys ansorgei. The sequence continues at coordinate 2,743,427 of JAMJFZ010004027.1, read as the reverse complement.
CTCTGACTTTTCCTCATCACTGGACCAGATCAGGCTTGCCCATGGCTTAGAATTTGTGCATAATTAAGCCAGGTGCCATTAAGATGTTTTCTTGGGTGCCTATTTAAAGCCATCTGACAAGCTAATTCTTGCAAATCAGTTACTTTGTCAACTCATCCATTTTAATAAGGTTATTATGGAACTGTAGCTAAGGGGAAAATAAAGGTCCATAACTCAAGAGTAGTAAAATGCTTTAAATCATGGATTGGGGGGTATATAATCTCTAGTCTCTTCAAATTAAACCATTTAACTTAAAAAAAAATGTCTGAAGTAATAAATATGCTCTTTGCTGTATCTCCTCTGAAATTCATGTGGGAACTTAATCCCCAATACAGCAGTACTAAAATTTGTGGTCTTTCAGAGATTGTCAGAGCATGAGCTGTCTTTATAAATGTATTATGTCTTTATCAAAATAGGGAATTGCCTAGGATTCACTTTATTTCCCTCCATTCCATTTACTTTGTAAAGGCACAACTTTAGAACGTTTATCTAGAAAGTAGAGACAATGCCTTCACCAGACTCTGAAACTGTACCTTGATCTTGAATGGCTGTCCTTCAGAACTATAGGAAATCCATCTGTGAAATACCTAGTTTCAGATATTTTGCTATGGAATCTCAAACTGAGCAAGATACTTCTCTTGGTCAGGTACACTTAAAATACTTTAACTAAGAAAAAGTAAATATTTATGCCTTTCATTAAATAAAATAATCTCATTAAAATCAATATTTTTATATTTAAAATGTTAAAATTATAATATTTGTGTTTAGAACACTAGGTTTACAGAAGTTGTTTAAATACTTAGAAGTTATTTGCCAGTCGTTTGTATTACAGGATTAGAAAGATGTTATTGGGTAAAATTTTCTTCTCTGTCCTTTTCTCGTCAAAGAAAAATTTTTAGCCAAGAAACATAGTTTAAGTGGAAGTTTATTTAGCAAGGAAAAGTATACCCCAGGGAAAAATTGGAGTGGCTGGAGGTGGATAGCAGCCCACTGGTTTCTGGGTTCTGACTTTTAAGAATTTTTTTTTTCTTTTTGTTTTGTTTTCAAGACAGGGTTTCTCAGTTGTAACTCTGGTTGTCCTGGAACTTCCTCTGTAGACTAGGCTGACCTCAAACTCACAGAGATCCACCTGCCTCTGCCTCCTGAGTGCTGGGATTAAAGGCGTGCACCATCATTGCCCATCTGATTTTTAAGAAACTTTTTATGGTCCTTTCCTCTTGTAATCATTGTCAAGTTCCTCATTTTGGTCACAATATTGACTTCATCCAACGGTGTGGTGTATGCTCCAGGGTCAAGGTTTCCTTGTGGTTTCCATTTTCCAATTTATCATGATGTCTGTTGGTGAGCATATATGATATTTGGGAAAGGGTTATGACAATGTAATTTTGAATATGGCAGTAAAAACCTAATTGCAGTTTTGAGATGCTGATTCACAAAGGGGCGTGTTAGCCATCAGGAGACAAAACTACCAAGGTACAGTCATCCTTTCTCTTGTTATTTTAGCTGCAGGTGGTTACACATGACATTCCCTTCCCTCCAGCTCACCTATATCTAGATAAATTAACATTTCATGTTCAAAATTGGGAACTAAATCTTTCATGGCAAGGGCACCATGCCAATTTTATAACAACTTCTTGGTGAAGAGGGTGCTGTTACCCTCAGAGACAGTGCACTTGCTATTTCTTATAAAGACACAAAACATTTGAGTGAGTCTGTAAATTAAGAATGTTACAGCCCCAATATGACGTCTCACAACCATCTGAGACTTCTGTTCTAGCAATCTGACACTCTCTTCTGACCTCAGCAGGCACCAGAAATGCGTGTGGCACACATACATAAAACAGGCAAAACACTCATACACATAAAATAATACTAAAAAACCGAGGCTGGAGAGATGATTCAGCAATTATGCAGGTGTACTGCTCTTGCAGAAGATCCAAGTTCTCTTCTCAACACTTACAACAGAAAGCTCACACCACCTGTAACTGCAGTTCCAGGAGATCCAACACCTCTGGTCTTTACAGGCACCTGCACTTACATGCACATACTCATAAAACTAGACGTATTCATACATATGATTAAAAGAAAAGAAACATACTGGTCCAGACAATTTTTAATTTGAAATGTGCAGAAGAAATTATTTGTGTATTAGATAAAATGGATTTATAGTAATGCTTGTTTTAATTTACTAGACTTACAAAAAATTTCTTAAAAGACACAAAAGTAATTTGCTAGGCATTTTTATCTGGTTTCTTAAGGCTGTGGTAACAAAGTCTAACAAATTGTGTGGTTTAAACACCAGTTTGTTGTTTTATATTCTTAAACAGCAGCTACTGATGATTTCACAGTTGTGGAGGCTAGGATTCTGTCAGGACGTTGGCAGCATTTGCTCTTTCTGAGAGGCTGCAAGGGACAATCTGCTATATGCTTCCTCTCACCCTCTAGTGACTGGAAACGTGTGGCATTCTCTAAAAATACTGTCTTTACACTGATGTGTGTGTGTGTGTGTGTGTGTGTGTGTATGTGTACGTGCCCATGTGTGTATGCGTGTACGTGCCTGTGTGTGTGTGTGTAGGGTCCAGTTCAGAGGACAATTTTCAGGACTTGGTTAACTCCTTCTCCGTGTAGGTCCAGGGAATCAAATGTAGAATGTGGGCTTAGCAGCAAGTGCCTTCATGTGCTTTGCGATCCCCCTGCATGACACTGTTTGACTTATGGAAGCATCACTCCTATCTCTGCCTTCATCTTTGCCTGGCGTTATTTTTGCATCCAGGCTTGTATTGATTTCCCCCTTTCTACAAGGACATCACTTTTTCTGGTTTAAGAGATCCACTCTTCTTCAGTATAACATCATCTTAACTGACTACATCTGTGAAAAGATCCTGTTTCTGAATACAATCGCATTTTGATGTACTAGCAATATGGGCTTCAACATATAAATTTTGGGTGATTTATCAGGAATTTGTAGTGATGAAGGTCAGCTATATTTACTTTCAAAACATCACATGAAGTTCATTTTTTAAGAAGTAAATTTATTTTTAAACATGTGTTGAAGTGGAGGATCAAAAAATAAGTTAGGTGAAAGATTTTACGTAACAAATTAAAACATAGAGAATTTAAGTTTTGCTTTTATACATCAATATTTCCAGATAGCGTAGTCTAAATTGGAACAATTCACTAATTAAATTTTTATAAATATTTATAATATAATATGTATAATATATGTAATAACATAATAATGTTTAATAATTATAATAAAATATTATACTGTATGTCACATCAATAGTTCTTTCTATGCACTTAGTTTGTCCCTATGGAATAATTATTATATTTTGGATGTATAATAAATTCTAGAAAAATCTGAGATAGGATGTGATGGTTCACCTTAATGTCATCTTGACTGGATTTAGAATAATCTAAGAAACAAACTCATGAGCAAGTCCTTAAGGATGTTAGCGGAATGAATTAACCAACTTGCCCTGAACGTGGGCACCACCATTCCATAGGCTGAGGTCATAGACTTGAATGCAAAGGGGAAAGTGATCTGAGACCAGCATTCATCTCTTTTTACCTCCGGACTCCTGACACAACCAACTGCCTCACACTCCCACCATGCCTTCCTTGTCATGATAAGTATACCCTTCAACTGTGGGGCCAAATGAATCCTTTGTTTAAGTTGTTTTTGCTAGGTATCTTCTTACATAAATGAGAAAAGTAATCAACACAGAGGCTTTGTAATAAGTGGGGAAATTCAGTGATAAACCTGGCCACGTAGTTCTAGGTCTTTGGAATCATTCTGTGGGAGGAACATGGAAGACCTTTTCCACTGTGGGATAGAAAAGGCCCAGAATGCTGTAAGCAGAGCATAATGGGCCATTCTAGTAGGGAGTTAAAGGAACAGAATGCTGAAAGAAAGAGGGATAGTTGACATTTCGCTTAAGGGGCTACACAGAGGAGTAAGGACTCCTGGGGGAATGGGCTAGACTCTAGCCACTCCTATATTTTATTCTGGTATAGCACCTGGAAATATCTAGCCCACACCCTGAGAAGTGGAATTAAAAAGAAATGGAAATTTGTTAACGGGAGGGAGTTTCTAGACTGGATAGTATTCAGGCTGTGCCATTGTTACTGTTCAATGATCTTATTCATGCTGATAGTGAGATAAAGCAAAAAATGGGTCAGAAACTGACATGAAATGTGCAGTCTGGCGAGGAACAGAATGTGAGTTTGGGATTTCCTGATAGCCTGGGTGTGAACGCAGCTGTAATTATTAAACAGATTAGCACAGTCACGGAGAAACTGTTTCGCTCTGCACTGGGACGCTGAGAAAGGTTTCCTGAGGGTGAGACTCCCACTGTCTCCTCAACATGAAAATAAGAGTAAACTATTTTTTTAAAGTTGCTTTTTCCAGGCATATTATCACAGCAATAAGAAAAATGACACAGCATGGATTGTTTCTTTTCTTCATCTAATAAGTAAACCTAATTGGGGGGGGGGCAAGAAACTAAACTTAGGTTGAAGTAGCTTGTTTTCACAGTGGAGTCTGGTCAGAAATAGACTTTTGCCTTATTATCAAATTAAAAGAAAATAGCTTAAATTGCCACCAAATGACAAAGGGTTGCTTTTGCGATAGTTTATACCACAGAACTAGTAACAGTTTTTCTGATAGCTCGTACAACAACTACACAAAGATTAGTAGTTTTCTAAAGGTTATATTCTTTAGTACTTTTATGCATGATATATAACTCTTATATAGTTGTCCCAAATGAAGAAACTGATTTTATCTAAAAAAATGCCTAAGTTTATTCTTAGGTATGCATTGCTAGCACTTTTAAGTATATGTTGCATCTATTACACAGACAAAGCATTTGTGATCGTTTTAATAGTGTGTCAGGAGTAGCACTACTTGGTCTCCAATTTCTGCATTTCTTGCCTTCTTAAAAGTATTCATTTAAAACGTGTATGACCTCATCTCCCAGTATAAAATTCTCACAGCAAACGAGTAAAAGCAAACCTCTCTTCCTTTAAGGATTTTTGCAATAACAAAAGAAAATTAAATGTTATTAATCAAATCAAATATAAGGAATTTAACATTAAGTATACCTGTTGAATACTTTGAAATTTAGTATTGATAGACTTTAAAACACTGCTATTGAGTACATCTTTTTAAACCTCTGACTTCATTCTCCTTGGTACACACGTGTGCACAGAGTCACAGCACAGGCTTCCAGCATGCTCCTCTCCCTCCTCCCAGGTTGAAGGAGTTGGGTTTTCTTTACATTGTGGGCCTGATCGTTGTGGCAGGAGAGGCACCTTTTCACTTTTTAGAAGTTTACTTCAGAGCAACTGGAATGTGAAGACGTCTCTTTGTGTTACTTGGGGAAATAATCACAGATAAGATTAAGGGGAAATACATGCCAGTTTGACTTGTTGATATAAAGGACTATAAAAGTTTCCATATATGTCAGAACTTATATTATAGTAGTCACAGAGAAGGAGAGAGGACTGTGACCTATGGTCTGGCAAGCTCTGTGCCCCAGAAAGAAACGTTCAGAGTACAGGGCAGATAGGGTCTGCACTAGATGCATGTCATTTATATATTTGTTTATACAGAAACACAACAATTATGGGTACATGCAAATACTCAAGACTTCTGTGGAAAGGGTTTTGTTTGTTTTTTTTTAATGTCAGATTTTGTAAAATCTGCTTTCTTGTTTTTAGAGCATATTTCCTTACCTTCTAATCTATTTATGTTTTATTTGGAAAATTTTGCTGCATAAAATGTCCAGGAAATGCATTCCCTGTGTTCTCAGCAAGCTGTGTTCTGTTCTCTCTAGCCTGCAGCACTCACTCCAGGAAGCACAACCTTTTCTGGAGTCCTCAGAGTCTGTTTTAAGTCTTTATTTATTGCACAGCAACTTAGAGCAGAACAAAAAGAACAGAAACAAAATGAAACAGAAAAAAAAAAAATCACCCCAAGACTTAAACTACATCTGTTTGTGTCATTCCTGATCTCTAGCCATTAAATAGAAACAGTTGTTTGATTTTTTTTAGGGGTCTTATTTATTATATTTTGTAGCCTAGTTTCCATTCCAAGACATAGAACTTTTGTTTGTGAAATAAATAAATAGTGAGTAAAAAACACATAAATTTCTAGATAGAGTCTCACTCCATAGCTCAGACTGGCCTCGTTCAGCCTGCTTTGACCTAGTAGTGACTCTCATCTTAACGTAGAGTGCTGGGATTATAGGTGTGAGCTATAATGCCTGGGATGGAAGTTTTAAATGTGTTTTTCTTTCTAGGTAAATATGAATAATTCTAGGTTTTACCTGGCATTTATTCAAATAGATCCATGGAGTCCTAAACAGGGTGCTAAAAATACTGATTGACTACTTTCATAAAAATTTGCAAATTGTTAGAGGTGAAATTGTAAAAACTATAAAATGATAAAGTTAAAAATTAAATCATAGGAGGAACACAGATAAAAATTCCATTATTAGGTAGCTAGCTACTGTCAGAAGCTGAATTAACATTTGCTTGGTTTTCTTATTAGAGCAACTTCATCGAGTATAATTACCTCAGTTTAACAAACAGAATTCTAGACTCGAGGAAAGTGACAGCCCAGGACACTAGACACTAGTATATGGTTGCAGGGCGAAGGGAACTTGGCTTGAATTCACCTCCAGTCTCATACCTGTTCTCTCTGAGGCACCATGCTGTCTCCATCGGCGGCGTTTAAGATGAGGGAATGCTTTCTCACTGTCTCACACACTGAAAGTTGCCATTTGTTTAAAAAGAGTAAAAAGCCAAAATAAACAACCTAGATGGTTTTCCTTCTCACCTGTGTTTTGTCAGCTGATGTCAAGTTTTGATTTTAAACTGAAGATGAGTTTCCTGTTAGCCAGAAGGCTCCTAGCAGAGCTCCATGTTCTTCGAGGGATTCTACTTTTCCCTGTAACTGGGTCCACTAGCTAAAAATTTGTTATTCATTGTTTACTATATTTTTATGCCAAACATTGATGAGATGAAGCTAAAAGACAGAAAGAATGCAAACAAAACAAGAAACAAGCCAAAAACAGATAAAAAACTCCAACCGCCCCCCCCCAACAACTGTTTTATTTTTATTTTTTTAAGCTGAAAACAATGGGAGAGAAGAAAACCCAATGTTATGTTTTAGGTGGTTCCTGGATGGTTATTCTGGGCCTACTCCACCAAACAAATGCCCAGAAAAAATAAATCATTGCTCATGGGAAGATTTTAAAGCCATTTGAATACACGAACATAATAGCCTAAAAATCTAAGTGTTCTGATCATAATGCAAAGTTGAATGACTATCTGTGTCAATTTCAGACGTCTGTAGACTTGTTTCTTTGGGAAAACTTTTTCTTTGCATGATTTTGTTTTGTTTGTATCTATTTAGATATGTAGGTGTTATTTTTGTTCAGTTTAAGAAGTAAAAATAGCTGAGGTTCTTCACAGAATTTTTATAAAGCAACTATCATGTAATAAGGAGCAGTTTAATGCCCAGCCTATCTGTTTCTAGAAACTGTTTAGGCATCATATCCTGAAGGCCATCTTGTGGCTAACATATTCAAGACAGAGAGCCACTGTGCTGTCCACATACTGAGAAATCATCAGTAAAGTAGGTTATGAATTAAACTACAGAAGACTTAGGATTATGCAATTTCTCAAAACAGCTGGTGGAAAGCTGCCCCTCCATGCACAGCTGACATTTAATGTCACAAATTTCCAAGAAGTTTTCCCAGTCTAGGTTGGTAGTTCAGTTTAACTCTTAAGTATTATTGCCTAGGGGTAGGACAATAGGCTTGTGTCAGGGGTCACTGCTTAGGCTGGATTTCCACAGACGCACTGCTGGCTACATGCCCTTTAGCAAAGCACTGCATTCTTCAATCTGCCAGAGGTAAGTGTAATTCTAACACTTGAAATTCCTTACTGACTGGCAACGTAAAGCTTCCAAGAGAATAGGAGCTGAATGAAATTTCTGGGGAGGCAGGTAGATATGCACCATGCTTTAAGAGTCTGTGAACCTGACTTGTATCACTATTGAAAACCAAATGATCCAAGTCTTTGTGCATAGATTATTCGGTCCATATCTACATTCCTTATAGGATAGACACAGTCAGTAACTTCTGGGTATTTTTGGAAGGCAGAATATCCCAGTGGTAAGCATCATACAAGGTGGCTCACTCTGATCAGGAAAATAGAGAATGAGGAAGAAAAACTCAGATTTTGTAGTTACTTATTCTCTCTATGCTGCTGTGACTAAGAATTTTACAATGATCATATTTATGGTCTTTAATCTCCTAATTCTTAGCTTGAGCTTGGTATATGAGTAAGAACCACATCTGTTTTATTTGTCTATTCATTATGTTGACTTCTGTATTATCCACACATAATATGTACTTTACTTAAATCACCCTTTTATTATAATTTATATAGTAAAAGATTTAGACATTAAGGATAACATCCAATATATAGAGGTGTGTTTTCTAGTCATTCCATCCAGCCTCCAGCGACTCCTCTCCTGGTTTCTCTTACCTTGGCATAGCATTGCCTGCAGTAACAATATAGTGCATACTGGTTGTGTTTTAAACCCAGCATGCTTCTCTAAAATCAGATTCCTTATTGTGATAGCATTATTGTGTTCCTTTTGTTCATAAGTAGTTCATGCCGTCTGCAAGGCATGAATCTACAATTGAAAAAATTTATTTACTTTTGGTTGAACCTTTAAGATGTTGCTATAATACTGTTGGTGGGGTTGTCCTAGAGCTAAGTGGGGGATGAAGCATGCTTTGAACCCTGGAATTCTCACCCTGAGGGTAGAAGTCTTGGGCTGCTCCCTCTTTTTCTTAGTCCTGACAAAACCTAGCTAAATTCTAAATGTTGCCTGCTTCACAGCAGGTCACTGTTGTGCTTATCTGAACGAGGGAGCTGGACGGTCTAGAGCTGAGCCCATTTTCTGATAATGTGTCTTCCTCTTTCCCCTATGAGACGACACATTATGCAGAAAGTGCTTTTCCAGAACATTAACCGACCCTTAGAACGGCAATGACTTCCTCCACATGCAAATGAGGCTACTCCAGTCTCCCTTTCTTAACCAATGGCCCCTGTCCCTGAGTACCAAGGACCCCTCCCCCATTTTTCCCTGTAAATGTAAGTACCCTTGCTTCAATAAACTGAGCTGTTCTACTGACAATAGTGTCCCAGAATTCTGTTTCCCTGTGTAGCTCTCAGCCTCTGACCAAAAACATGACCAGATCTGGCTTGTACCTCCCCTACCTTTCCTGAAACTGAGCTGATGGCCAGCAGCTTAGCTACCACCAACAGAGGAGAGCCAACAAAGAAATTCACAACTGTTGAAGTCTTCAATGAATAGAGATGCTATGAAATTTTGTTTGCTATTGGAAAATGTTTAATTTCTCTTAGATAGCTATATAGGAGTAAAACTGATAGATAACTTGGATAAATATATATTTAACTTTATAACAAACTTCTGGATATTTTCTCAAAACTATTGACAATTTGGCACCATCACTGGAACCATGTGAGTATAGGTTGCTCCATATCCTTTCCAAAAGTTGCATTTTAAGTTTTTAAAATTCAGGCTTTTTTTAAATATATGTGTGCATGTGTGATATATACACATGTGCATGCATGTTTACATGTGGGTAGGTTTGTGTGTGCAGGTGAGTGCACACAGTGTGCTCCTCCATAACTCTCTGGCTTCCTTCCTGAGGTAAAGTCTCTCTTTCCCTCTCCCTCTCCCTCTTTCTCTCTCTCTCTCCCTCTCTTTCTCTCTCTCTCTTTTCTTCTTCTTCTTCTTCTTCTTCTCCTCCTCCTCCTCCTCCTCCTCCTCCTCCTCCTCCTCCTCCTCCTCCTCATTTGTTTTTCGAGACAGGATTTCTCTGTTGTAACTCTAGTTGTCCTGGAACTCACTCTGAAGACCGGGCTGGCCTCAAACTCACACAAATCCTCCTGTCTCTGCCTTCTAAGTGCTGGGATTAAAGGCTTGTGCCACTACCACCCAGAGGAGGTGAAGTCTCTTACTGAATGCAGAAGTTGCCCTTTTGGATGGTTTAGCTAGTGGGCTTTTCCTGGATCTCTTATATCAGTAGATATTGGGATCTAAACTCTGAATCTTAGACTTGTGGAGCAAGTATTTTACCTTCTGAGTCAGATCCCAGTGACTGAATTTCAGGCATCCTTAAAGATGTGAATGATTTACTTCTGATTTTAATTAATGTTAAGCAAATGAAGAAAGGTCTTGGGGACTTTTTCACACATTTATTGGTCATTCATGCAGATTCCTGTTACAAAGCTTCATTAGGTTTTCTCATTTTTCAAATGTGTTGTATTGTTGAATTACAGGGAGTTGTTTATATGTTTTAGATAAATTCCTTTGCCACACATCAATATTGTCCCATGATTTCTGTATAAGACAGGTTATCTTCTTTTCTTTTCTCCCTCAGAGGTGAGAATATGATTGTTATTTTAACTTGTTATTGCTTGACATTGAATTCCTAATAAGCAGATACAAAAGCTAATTCCATCATTTGGGGAAATGAAGCAAATTTCTTTTAAGCATATCAGCAAGTTTCTTTTAAACATTCAGTCTACAAGCAAACTTGTACAGTTATACAATTAAACCCTTTCAGATAACTTCACTCTATCAGTAACAGATTAAACTCAGTTTTATTGATAAAATTATAGCTATCTTTCAATATAGTGAATGTGTAATTTTGTAAAGACATTCTTCCATTAGGTAACTAGTAGAAGGTCAAGAGCTTTTCATTAGTAAATTTTGTTCTTTCATAATTTCGTATGTATATACTCTGTGTTCTGGTCATTCTCTCCCTGCATCTTCTTTTATTTTAATAGTATTTTCTGTTGAGTATGAAGTTTTTATTTTGATAAAATCTTATTTATGTTTTTACCCAACAGTTTGTTTACTAGTGTCTTTCTTTGAGAAGTCTTTGCCTACCCCGTATTTACATAGACAGTTGTTAATTTCCTTAACAATCATCATGGCTTTAGCTTCAAGTTTATCAGTGTAATTTTGTCAGTTTAACTTCTATGTATAGTGTGAGATAGGAGACTGAGAGACAAAGAAGGAATACCTTTCAAGAAACCTAAAGATAGCACTCAATCCATACACTCTAGGAACAAGCATATGTGGCAGCCATTTATTTATTTTTTTATATTGTTCTGGCTTTTTCTTTAATAGTAGAATGTTCCTGGGAATCTTATTAAAGTGACTGTTTGGTTTCCGAGCTGGCACTACATGCCAGGAGGCTGAACAGCAAAGTTGAATCCCTCCTCTCTACCACACAACCCTTGCAAACATTTGGAGAACACCATGGTGGGAACAGCAGCATCTTGAGGGAGGCCAGGACTCACAGCTGCTGTAAACACAGGACAATGACTCTAGTCATGTCTTAAGAAAAATCTGGAACAAATGAGCCTGAGTGACTCCACTTTTTAAGTACAGGAGGAAAGGATGTCAGTGACTCTTTAAAACATCTGGTAGGCATTGTAAAATGAATAGATTCTTGCATTTGGATTATGGGCAATCCACAGTACTATAGCTGAATTAGCAGAATATGGCATTTTCATAAACTCTCTGGTCAGTAAGTCTAAAGATCTGATGTACATATCCACTAAGAAATGCATAAAATGTAAATTTATACTCACAGGCTTGCCTGAAATAGAAGTTCATCGTCATTTAATGGTGGCTTTGAGGGAGAATGTGGTGAAGATACCTCCTAACATCTTAAGTAAATTGGAGGTAAATGACATGTAAACTCCAATGGTAACCAACACTTTCCAGCAAGACAACTTGATCTCTTCAACAAATGACTCTCAAGGGAAGGGGAGGGAGAAGAGATGGACAAGGGGAGAAAGAGAAGAAAAGAAAGGGAGGAGATGAGATATAACAAAACATATGATGTATTAGGGAGACTAAAGATAGCCCAAGAGAATTTTAACTTTGGATGGACAACATTCCAATTCTCAAAGTCAACAAATTCTAATCAACCAATCAGCCTTGCAGAATCTCTAACATGATGCTGAGCTGACTTGTTTTTGTTTTTGTTTTTTGTTGTTGTTTTTTTTTACAAATCTTCATTTAATCCTGTGAATAACCAATGAGGCAAATGTAACATTTCCATTTTGTAGATAAAACTGGACTTGAAAATATTAAATAAAAATGAGAAAAAGGAGATAGAAGCTCCTACTAGTAAAGGATGACATGCCCACACGGTCATGTTACCAAGTCTTTGATTTCAATATATAGCATTATTTACCTAACAAATGTTTGTAGAACATTTCACGTTCAAAAGATGTAGATTTTTATCTTCCTTAGATATTGAAAAACAATATCTCACCTCTATATCAACTATATACTCAAGATCTAGAATGAAACAAAAATTCCAAAGTATTGTAGAACAGAATAATAAAACAGTATGATAATTTCGGGTACATTAATAAAATACGCAGTTTGAACAAAGGGGATGTGTAGGCCCTACCTCCAGTGCACCTGCACATGTAGCACACTGTTCTACTGCTCGCCCCTGTAGGGGTTGCTGCAGTGTGTGTGGGGGGGGGGGGGTCAGACAGAAGGAAGTTGAAGCCCACGCCATGAGACCTGTGGCAACACTGGTGGGGCACACTCATCTTTGCACAGGGAGGTTGGGAGTGCAGAGTGCTGGGGCACTCCTGTAGGGCTCCTGGGCCCACAGTGGCTAGGCCCTGTTCCCTCCAGAACTATGTATCTGACCTAAAGGCCATTTTCAGCCCCTGAAGAGGCCCCACTCCACCAGACCACTGGCCTTAATGGCCATTAATGCCCCTCAATGACCCTCTACCTCCAGATTATTCAAATAGGGTGAAAAATTCCACCAATTCCAGGTCACCCTGGAAAACTCTTCCCTCTCCCCAATACTATATAAAGAGCAGCATTCTGCTTAGTTCTGGGCACAGCTTCTACTGCTGCCTTCCTCTTAAGTGCAGGCTGACACACTCAATAAATCTCTCTTGTGATATTTGCTGCCTGAAGCTGTCTTTGTCATAGGGTAAAAGCAAAGTCAAAGCAAAGAAGAGAAGAAGAATACCTCAACTGGGGATATTTCCCCTCAGAACTGTAATACCAGGGAAACTCTCCTGCTCCAAGCAGAGCAGAGTAGAAATGTTAAACTGTAACACTACAGCTCAGCTGAGGATACCTTCTGCACCTCAGAGCTGTATGATTCCTGGGCTCCTGGCTGCCAGGGCTCCTTTCTCTCCGAGCTGTATGGTTCCTGGGCTCCCAACTGCCGGGATACCTTTCCACTGGGGACACCTTCCCCACCTCAAAGCTGTTGTGGTTCCTGGGCTCCAAATTGCCAGGATACCTTTCCATTGGGGGTCACTTTCTCTACTTCAGAGCTGTGTAGTTCCTTGTCTCTCAACTACCAGGGCACCTTCCTCTCAGAGGTGTGTGATCCCTTGGCTCCTGATTGCCAGAGCACTTTTCTATGTCCATGTTGGAAAAAAAAATACTAACAGGGTTGGCTAGATGAGTACACAGAGATTTTATCTTTGTGACTTCAAGAGCACAACTGAATACTTTGATTGAGTGTCATCTTGGAAATCAACTCATTGAGAACACAGATACGTGTTGGGGGAATAACTGTTTCCTCTGGACACAACATGACCTTTGTCATCATAGAGCAGAGAATTTTGTGGCGATCTACAGAATATCCCACCTTGTAGTCGTGGCAATGAAATAATAAAATAACACAGCAGGTATATTGTAGTCATAACCGAGCTATTAAGATGCTGATAGAAGTAGGGGAAGAGTAACTAGAACTTAACCGTGACTTTAGCTTCTATTTGCCCCCATCTGCCCTCTACTCACATACTCTTGGAGGGTGGTTCTAGAGTATATAGAATGTAGAAGGTTAACTGAAGGTGGCCTTCATCAAGGCAGCTTCTGGAACATGGCCATGCTAGACGAGGAGGACTTTTTGGTAATGTAAATGCTGTAGTCACCTATTCTCCTGTAAATAACCTCTCACCCATGTTCCTTTAAGTAAGCCCAATACTCACTGCTTCACTAAGCTGGACTTAAGTAATACCTTTTCTTTCATCTATCATTGATGCCCTATGTCTGTGCATGTATCCCTAGGGAAAGAAATGCAGCAACTTGAAAAGAGGAATTTTAGAAAGCAGGTTAAAGTTAAAGTCCTGATTCATACCATGACTACATTCACAGAGCTTTTTGTTGTTGCTGTTGTTGTAGTTGTTGTTCTTGTTGTTAATGAGCTGAGGATTAATGAACGCCCTTGTTCTGTTGCATGTCCTGCCAGCTCTTTACTAGTAAGACCAAAATTCTGTCTTCTGTTTCTGATTTTTATCACTAGGTGACACTTGCCTTGGATCACACAAATTGTAGTCTTGTTTTCTGGCTTGTTGACGTATTCTTTGGTTTGCGTCTTGTGTTATCTCCATTATTTCCTTGAAGATCTGAAGGAATCCATTAATCAGAGGAAGTATGTCTTCTTAAAGAAGATAGATGCTGCAAGTGATTCAAATGTTCAGGAAAAGCAATCAAGCAAGCATCTAGCCAACATACTGTGGCATCAGGCACCATTGCCAATGACCCAAGATGGTCTCCCTTCCTGACTTGTCTTGGTTCCCTCTAATTATCCTAACAAGAAACTCTAGATCTGCCGTTATGAACCAGCTAGTTGTGAAATGAGCCTTGCTTATTTCTTAATGCAGGCTAATAGAACTCTTAAAGACATTGTTCATTTCTGTGACAATAGAACATACATAAATTGACCATTTTAAGTGTATAACCAGAGGTTTTAAATATATTGACATAGGTAGGAAACCATCACAGCCACCCATTGGCAGAATTTTTCATCATCTCAAATGGAAACTGATAAACACTGTCACATTTTGACATATTCTAGTTCTTGAAAACACATGCTGTGCTAAGTTTCTACTTGTTTTGGTTATCAGATTCATATCAAAATAGATCTTATGGTACTGGTCACTCTGCATTTATTTTTTCACTTAGCAGAATATCTTCCAGTTTTATTGATGTGGAAAATGGTAGGTTCTTCTATTTCTCATCCCCTTCCTCCTCTTTGTTGTCTTCCTGATACTTCACATCTTCATTCATCTATTAATGGACATTAATATTGTTTCAATATTTTAGCTATTATGAACAATGATATAATAAACATGGAAAATGCAGGTAGTGGTTCAAATAGTTGCTTTATTCTCTTTGGATATATCCAGTAGTAAGATTTATAGGTTGTAATTTTACTTTGAACTTTTTGAGGAACCTTTGATTTCTTTTCCAAATGGTTGTACTAATCTCCATTCCACCTATAAGAGACTAAGTGTTCTCTTTCTGACATACTCTTGCTAACACTTTTCTCTTCTCTTTTCATAATAGCCATCCTTACTGGAGTGAGGTTGGGCAACATTGGAGTTTGATTTGCTTTTCTATGATGAATGTTGATGCTGGGCATTTGAATATTTGTATATTCTTTTTTTTAATTCTCTGTCCATTAAATTGTGTGTGTGTGTGCGCGCGCGTGCACATTCTATGGTGCATATATGGAAGTCAGAAGACAACTTGTGGGAGTCAGTTCTTCTATCATATGGACTCAGATTGAAATCATGTGGTCAGGACTAGTGGCAATTGCTCTTACCGTCTGAGCTCTCTTGCCAGCCCCACTTTGTCTAATTTTCTAAACTTTGTTTGTGTGTATGTTTATTATTTATTTTAGCTATTACTTATTATCAGATAGATGGTTTACAAATATTTTATGTTTCTATAAAATTGCTTTTCATTTTATTTGGTTTGATGTGGTCTTGCTTATTTTTGCTTTTATTGCCTGTGCTTTTGGTGCTGTTTCTGAAAAGTCATTGCCAAGACCAATGTGAAGAGACTTACCTCATGATCTCTGAGGACCTCTACACTAGCAGATTTCACATTCAGTATTTAACCCATTTTGAGTGTTTTTATTCCGTTAAAAATGTTTCTGTGATAGGATCACCCTATGTAGCTCAGTGCCAGAGTTCAGCTCCAGCAGAGTTCATGTCCAAAGAGGAGGTGGAGAGTCGGTGAGGGTAAAGGAGACAGACACACATCTGAGGGTGATCAGACGGTCTCTCCACATGCCCAGGGAGCCTCTTTATTTATAAAACATGACTTCATACTCCTTATTTGGCAAGCATCAGACTAAGTAGTACAATAACTATTAATGATTTCAAGAATTCATGATCTAATCAGGTACAGCACCCAAAACCATCCTCTCTTCCTTTTTGAGCATCTGGAGGGAAAGGTTAATCTGGAAATGTCAGTCTTGTTTTTCATGAGGACAGTGTCTATCAATAAATCAGGAAGTAAAAGTTTACAGAGTCTAGTAGACTCTGTAAGAAGCATACTATTTCTATGGCCTATGCCTTTGTAAGTGGAACATGTTATTATTTGCTGCTTAGATAATGTCTCCAGCAGAAATGAAAATGTACTTTTTGCAGTATTTCCTAAAGTATTTATTCTTTTATCTAATTAAAACATTTTCTTTTCCTTGGTCCTACAATACAGGCCAGCTCTTTTTATTTGCTCCTAGAAAGTCAAATCATTATGCCTATCTCTTCTCATTCTTCAATTTCATTTTTATCTCATCTATATACATTCCTGTGTAAGGCAAGGGAGGATCAAGATGTGGGAGGTGTGTCATAGAGTTCTCTCCTTTTAGAGCACACCACAGCCTACCCCCTAGCTTATAAGCTACATACAAGGAGTAAAGATACTTCCTTGTGGAAAATACTCTGCGACAACACAGTGGCTTTGTCCCTCTTCCCACAGGCAGCACTTTATTTAAGCCTGTTCCATGAGATGGCTCTTATGGGGAAGATGTACTTAAGATATCTTGTAACATTAACGTTCTTAATAGAGTCACATCCTTTAGAGCATAAGGAAGACTCTTTGGCAGGTTAAAATCATGACACTCCCAACTATACACAAGGTAATTACTGAAAATAAAAGCAAAAGGGAGTGCAATGTCTTTGCTTTCTCTCCCCACCCCCAACCCCCACCCCCACACACAGGGCTTCCCTGAAACTTTGTCAAGCAGCAGGATTTGCCATATGGCCTGCGCCAGCTCAGGGTGTCCTTCAAATCTAAACAATCTTATTTTATCTCTGTAAGTGCTGGAATACAAGCATGTGCTACCATGCAGGTGCCTGAGTCCCTATTTGTATACGGTGTAATTCAAGGTCCAATGGCATTCTCCTGTATGTGGAAACCTTGTTTCCCCAGTTCATTTATTGACCAGACTTTTCCTCCACTGTATGTTCCTGGTACCTTTTTAAAATGTTTAGTCAATGGATATATTCAAGTTTTTCTTGGAGCTCTGTATTTGTTTGGGGTTTTTTTGTTTGTTTTCATTCATTTGTATATTTTTGGGAAGTATTACACTATTTTCCTCAAACTAGAGGATGTGGTATCACCCGATTTTTCTTCCTTAAAACTGCTTTGACTATTTAAGAGCATTGTGATTCTTTATGAATTTTAAGATTTTTCAAAAATTTCTTTGAAGGCCAATGGAATATTGATAAGGATTATACTTGCTAAGTCTTACATAAAAGTGCCTCCAGACATTTTAAAATCTGTTTTTATTGTTACATCACACATTGCTGTGTAAACTTGCTGTGTATACAGTTTATAAGGAACTCTTGCAACAAGCAGTAGAGTTGCAAGTAATCATAATAGGTTAATTGTTCCAACCACCAATAAGTCAAACAGCTGTAAACAACCGGGGTGTCTCTTTTCTGAACCCCATTTCCATTTCTGTACATAGCTTCATTTTGTATTATTAGTAATATAATCTAGCCACATAGCAAAACCGTATTCTGAATCATTTTTTATTTTGAATGTTGCCTGGCTCTTGGGTAATAAGTAAAATTAATTACAATGTACAAAATTTGATTCGTTATATTGTCTTTAACATGTTAAACCTGAGGTTATTTTGGTACTATTGCATTTAAATATTATTAATTGTTCCAATCTAGGAATGAATGCAGTTTCCATTTATTTGAGTCTTCAGTTTCTTTCCTCAATTTCTGACCATTTTTAACGCATGTATCTTTTGTCTACTTTGTAAAGCTTAGTGTCTTCTTGCTCTTTCAAGAAAAGGAAGAGGAGGTAGAAAGAGTGTGAGATCCAGAGGGGTTGGAAGACATCAAGGAAACTAGTCCCTCTAAATCAACAGGTTGATGTACATAAGAACTCACAGAGACTGAAGCAGCATGCTCAGGGCCTGCATGGGTCTGCATGAGATAGGGTCCTAGAACCAAAAGACGTATACACATGGCTCCATCCCTAACCCAGAAACTATCTCCAACTGATATCCACTTGTAAGTGAAAATTTAGTTTCCTCCAAGGGAGTCTCAGTAGGAACACAAACCACTCTTAATAGTAGGCCAAATGCCCAGCAGCAGATGGCCAAATGAATATGAACTCAGTGGCATCTTTGGAGATTCTTTGTCTCATAACCTCATGTCAGCATTTACATTTTTTTAATTTTAATTTTATTTTTATTTTTAATCTTTTTACTCTATATGTCCTTTGCATATGTATATTGTGTTCCACTTTAGTGTCTTTATGGGATTCCTGAGTGTATGAACAAGTGGGTCTCTGCATCTATATCTGTTTCTTATACCTTTTCTTGAGCTCTTTTTCTTCTATTTATTTTGTCCTATTCTGATATATTAGTTTTTGTACTATCTTATTATATTTTATTTTATTATTATGCTTTAGAAGCCTGTTTGTTTCTAATGAGAGACAGAGAGGGGGTGGATCTGGATGGGAGGGGAGGTGGAGAGGAACTGGGAAATGAGCAAAAGGAGGGGAAACCGTTATCCAGATATGTTACTGAGGAAAAAAAGCTAATTTTCAATAAAAGGAAAAAATAAAATAAAAAGAAAGAGTAACTATATAATATCCAGAAGTTTTAGCTTCCTAGACTCTAATTTAGCCTATTGTTTAACTCTTTGGTTTTATAGTTTGCGTCTGTGTTTCATCCTCATAAACCATAAATTCAGTTTTATATTGCATTCATTCTCTTTTCTGCTCACTATGCTGACTTAAAACTAAAAGTAGGTCCATAATTTTGGTTCTAGAAAGTCCTTTTCATTCAATAAGACACATTTCCTAAGGTCTTTTATGCTTAAAACAAACAATAGTCTCTTCTTTTCTCTAACTTAATACATGCCACCTGTTCAAAGGCGAGGCCACCATTCAGCATCTTAAACAGAACGTTGATTTTACTGTTTGCCAATCACAGGGAAGCTGAGTTTGCGCAGAGTCCAGCGTCACTGAACAAAGCACAGAGAACTGTGTATGGGTGTGAGGCTGTCATTGATCACTTAGATCAATGGTTACTTGTTCCTATGGCCAAGGGACAGTTAGTCTTGTCCTAGAAGAATAGAAACCTTTCATTCTGACTCTTGCTTTGGTTATTCAAAGTCTGTCTCTTTGAGATCCTTCTCTGTGTTGTGAGTCCATGTGTATTTCTTCCCTACCACGTAGGTAAGGCTAGTAAACTGGTGAGTGATGAATTACAAACACCCTGGCAAACAGAGGCATTTCCTTCAAGGGCACAGACCCATTCCTCTTTTTTCTTGAGATTCACTTGCTGTGAAAGGTGAAAAATATTTTTTTCTCAGTTTTCTGGTTCTTACATCATTGATAAAACCTTTTTTTAATATTTTTATAGCCACAGTAACATTTTGAGTATTTTTCTTTCTGCAAAGTGCTCAATAGATGTCAAGATACTGATTTTTAAAAATAGTTGTAAGATGAAAAACAATCCATTTGCCTTTTTTCTCACGTTGATAGTTTTGGGAATACTTTTTAGGAATTTGTCCTAAAAGGAGGGATTATTTATTTCTCAGATGATTAAGAAATAAGATTATATAAGTTTCAGTGTTAATCAAATTAATAAGCTAATCCAGAGCTAGTTATTAACAAGTATAAATATTTGATTATTTATTAATATTATTTATTACAACTGATTTTTAAAAATTATCTATCTATAAGCAATTTCTAACAAATATGTGTCGATCCAATGAGATAGAGTGAGGTTTACTATACTTCTCAAAATTTATTTCATAATTATAATAATGTAAATATTTCTATGTTACACCTATGGGTTAATTTATCACATATGTTACTAGTAAGTACTTGGAATTAAGATCTCTAGTTCTCTCACTAAAATCTGTGAGGACACAACTGATAATTTATCCATTATCATTTTATTTGCTACATTTTGAACAGATTTTATATAATGTAGCATGCCCCCCACCATAGTTGCCATGAGAATAGTATTGGTCTGTTCCTAGTTAGCAGCACCTAATGCTGCTTAAGTACACTGGCAGTAAGTCAAGTAGCGAAGGGCTTTATCATTATAGTAAATGTTATGGAGAGTTAGGTAAAGCAATTTGTGTCCCCCTCCCATTGGACAAAGGATCAGTTGACTACAGCCTATAATCTAAATCTACTCTGCTGCTCACTTTTGTGAATAACAGTTTAATGGACTATAGCCACAGCCATATTACATATAGGCTATTGCCGCTTTTGTGGCTCAGTGGCAGATTTGATCGCAATAACCCCTTGACATTAGTGGGGGATGAGATACAGGACCTTTGCCTTGGATGCCAAAATCTGTTGATGGTCAAATTCATTGTAATAACTCACAGTTACTTGGAACCTCCAAACATTTGCCTCTGTGTTTTAAACCTTCTCAAGATACTCATAATAGGCAACACAATACAAATGCTATGTAAATGCTGATACACCACCTAATGTACTGAATTATTAAGAAATCATAAATGTTTGTTACTAATACAATTAAAAGTATTTGAGATCCATTGTTTGTTGGTTCCATGGATGCAGAACCCATTGGTACAGAGGGCCAACTGTGTACACAATAGGAACCATATGGTTCACTGGATAAAAGCTATATACTCTCTGGACTTTTCTAATATAAATGAGCTGACCCATGAATTAAAATTCAAAGTTAGCATTGTAAAAGACTTACTGGATTTATTATTAAAATTTTATTAGGCATAAAGTGCTGGATATTATTTTGATATTCAAGTGCTATTAGGCTTATCAAAGCACTTGGTAAAGTTCTTATAAGTCACATCTTCAGCTCAACCACCATTCTAAATAGTCATGATTTAATTTCACAGATAGGTATTTGTCTGTCTGCCTGATGTCATAGGCCATATCATTTTCAATATTATACTCAACCACAATTTCTTTTGATAAAAATAACTGATATGATTTAAGTTTTGGAGGCCATAGTATTTAATTTTT
The DNA here is from genome assembly GCA_026225945.1 of Cricetomys ansorgei. Lineage (NCBI taxonomy): Eukaryota > Metazoa > Chordata > Mammalia > Rodentia > Nesomyidae > Cricetomys > Cricetomys ansorgei. Next base: position 2,721,985 of record JAMJFZ010004027.1, on the reverse strand, counting down.
AAGAAATTGTAACTTCTGGGTAAGATGGTGGTTTTGAAGCCACCTCTAGATGACATGATCACAGAGAGAAATCAGTATAAGAAATAACAGATTCTATTCAAAACAAGAGAGGAAGAGTTTTGGGTATTCACAAAGGGAATGATAGAAGAGTTGAAGAGTGAGGAACAGAACATTATAGCAAGAAGAAGTGAGCCAAGCCAAACATGGCTCTAGCCATCAGCTTCCCATGTGGAGGATAACAGTTACATCCAAAGGTAACTCAGGAGACCGTGATAAAAAGTGACTGGTAATCTTATACGCGTGACAAACCCTCAGTGCTAGCAAGTCTCAAATCCAGATGGGAGTCCTGTGGAGACCCTGATTCCTTTGTCAGGATGAGTCAAGGGTATATAGAGGTTCCATGTTGTCCCTGTTCGTATATGTGATGGTTGTGGCCAGATGTCATGTTAAGAGGGAATTGACTAGACTGAGGCATAATTCAGCTGGGACAGGGCTTGCCTGGCATTGTTGTGTGACACTATTCTTGGCGAGATGACAACAGATACCTACTCACCCTCGATAGAGAACTGATGACAGACCAAAGCATGGATATGACCAAAGTCTAATGGGGGTGAACCAATGAGTTTTTGGGGGTTACCTACAGGAATCTGGTGAGAGGTTACTTACAGGAACAGAAAAGATTCAAAACAACTGCAATACCACCACCACCCTCTTCATTGAAAACAGCTCACAAATGCTGGAAACCTAGAGCACACTTCACAGCCTGCAGGTAGCACAACAGGTTGGAGGGTGTCCTTTCCAGGTGGCTCAGTTGGGCTGAGCCTTTTCCAGATAGGTTAGTGAGCCTTTGTTTCTTCTAGGCAGTTTGCTTTTTCTAGGGTGCCGGTCATATCATTGCTTCTTCTAGGCCACTGTGCTTGTTGTGAGTCTTCTTTGCAGCTCGTCTTGTCTGAGAGTCACTCAGAAGTATTTATTATTTATATACTTTTGAGGAAGGAGGAGACTAGTCAGTTTCAGGTGTCACCTAAAGCTATTTTGATATGTTTACTTCCTGTCTTAAAGAGCTTCTCAGAAGGTTTCATCTCCCGTCTGAACATCTTGGCATTTCACCTTCTTGTAAAAAAACCATCTTAAAACACTTTATTGTTTTACCTCTTTATTCATGTGCATCCTGTCTCCAAGATGGAAGGTTTTAACCTAGACAAAAAGCTATACAACAAACCTGTATTAAAATCCTGGGCTTAATCCCTAGAACTGCATAAATGGGGTCTGGAAGCACTCACCCATAATCCAACACTCAGGAGTTGGTGGCAGGAGAATCTTAAATGCAAACTCATCTTTATTTAGTAATCTGAAGCAAGTCTGGAACATTAGACCATGTCTTAAAAGGAAAAATAAGAGAGGGAAATTATTGTTTAAACCTTGTTAACATAGAGGCCTGAGAATGGGGAACAATTATAAGTCAAGAAGCCTGAGTTTAGCCAGCTACAACTGCAAGCTTAAAGAGAGCTCTGGAGGCAGTCATGGAGGAATGGAAAGTAGGGACATTGATAAGCTGAAAATTATAGGAGACACAGGGCTTGGTGTAAGCAGTGAAGTTGCTGGCTGTACCAACTGAGAACAATTGTAGTTTGATAAACACCAGAGCCAAGTATCGGCCATGGTCACTGCTGTAGAATCAAGAATTCTGACACACCAGCAGAATACTTGATACCCACAGTACACCCCTCCTGCATGGTCATTAACACTTCAGGGTTCTGAAACTATGGAGGCAAGTCTGACCATGCAGGTCTTAGAGCTATGGTTGTTTCCATCACTCTCAAACCACTTGAGAGACAGTCCCCAGAATGTTAACCACTCCAGGTGGTTAAAAAATTGGGTTGTCTTGTGGTTGGGAGAGAACCAGCCATGCCAACATACTGTAAAGCTAAATATAGCCAGGAGAAACCCTGGTGCGCAAAGAAGAAAGAAACTACTAAAGCAAGGATCCGAGGTCGCCATCTAGTACAGGTCCAGAACCAGCACAAATTGGAGGAAAGAAAAGAGTGTATAGCATACTATGGACAAAGAACATTATATACTTGCACAAAAACAGAATAAATCTATCTTTTTGTAAAAATTAATATGCACTAGTAATCATTTAAAAGTAAGTAAAAATAAACCATTACAAATCTCAAAATTAATAATAAAACATATCAGCAAAATGAGTAATGAAAAAAGTCATTACATCTAAAAATTAACAATTAAGAAAAAATGCTCTACTGTCATTCCTGAGTTCAAATATTCAGATGACTGGAGTTTGTTTCCTAAATCATAGTAGAATAATTGGGTTAAAGAACAAGAAAAAAATTACAACTGAAGAAAATTTACAAGCACAACAGAAGAAAAAAACATTACTAAAGAAAAAAGGAAATGCAAGAAACAAAGATGAAATCTAATCAAGGTTGGGGAGATGGCTCAGTTGGTATAGTGTTGGCTGCACAAGTGTGAAAACTTGAGTTTGGATCTCCAGCACCAACAAGAACCAAATATCTCAGTATAGTTTACTTCTGTAATCCCAGCACTGGTGATATAGAGACATGTGGATCCTTGAACCTAGGAATTTGCTGTACACCCAGTCTAACAAATCAATGATCTCCGGGTTCAGTGAGAGACCACATCTCAAAAAATAAGGTGGAAAATCATCAATGAAGACAACCAACATCAACCCCTGGCCTCTACATGAACATACACATATGTGTATGCATAACCTCCCAAACAAGTATACGTGCATCCATTTACCAACATATACACAAAGGCTATATACAACAAATACATTCAACAACTGATTATTAACAGAACAACACAATAAGGAATTTTTTAAATGTAACGTCATAAAATGAAATGAGATTCTAAGGGTAAATATGGTAACCTTATCTGTGCTTCTTTCAGATTTTATTATTCAGCCTAAAAATGAATCTGGCTGCTTCTTCAGAGTGTTTACAGCTGCCTGCTAGTTGGCTGTTTGTGAGACATTAATTCACTGGAAAGTGCTGGCAACAAAGAGAGCAGAGGCTAGACCAACATGATCCAGAGATGTCAACTCACCCTCTTCGACAGCCCTCCCCTTATAAGATTAAACAATCATCCAGACAAGCAAGCGACTAGCAATGGCAAAGAATGCTCTGGAACAAAGCTCAGCTAATGTCCAAGTACAGAGGAAGAAGGGCTGCCTAGAACCTTCTGGCTCATGATTTTTTTTAAGCAAATTATACAGTGAAGAAAAGGATGATCTATAAGGACCAAGAGCAACACCAGGCAATACTAACCCACTAACAATCAATGAAACAAGGACTAAGTCATAAGATAGTATTAAGATTTATATGTCATGAAGTAGAAATAATCATATTCCATGAATAAGGAATGGGGACCGCTGAAGGAGAGGTGATAATTTAAAACCTGGTTATGATTTGACTAAGGAAAGGACAAATACTTGCATTTTTCCATGGTGAATTTATCCATTTAGGATTTTCTAGTGTTTCAAATTTTATTAATAAAGAAGGAAAAAATAACTCAGAATGGCTACTTGTCTGGAACACCAGCTGTTAGAACACTTCCTGAAATCAGAGACTCTAGTAAAGAAGCCATCCAAGTTTACGTTTATCTGCCAGGACAAGGGAAAGCTGTTTCAGGATATAAGGGTACTCAGAGAACTGTCCATACTGTTCAGCTGAAGCAAACTACTAAGAAAACAACTAATAAATTAAAGATCAAAATATTTTTCTAATTAGAAGATTTGTAGAGTAGACAACTTTTACTGCTGGATTTTAGAATGTAGTTATGACTATAACTGCATCTGTATGTTATGGATTGAGGACTTAATATTAAGGTAAGTAAGGACCCTGAAATGGAAAGGGCACAGTGGGAGGAAAATTAATGTACTGCTCCAATAGAAAATTCACAGGTGAGAAAAGGCATCTTTTAAGGTACTAACATATAGCAAGCAGGAAGCAGAGAAAATAGAGTTTGCTAGATGGCAATGGGAATGTTTACTTTTTGTTTCTTCCTGCCAAATGGTAGCACAAATGTTTCAAACTAAACTAAACAGCCTTTAAAAGAGCAGGAAAGAAGGAAAATTGATAATCACATAGATTGGTAAAATCAAAGAAAAAGAAAATAACACAATGAATAAAAATGGAACCTGATGGAAAGAGCAGAACTGTTGTCCTGCGAACTGAATATTCTGGGCATGATGTACATCCACAACTCCTGCATCTTGGAGGCAGAGGCAGGAGGATATCGAGTTCAAGGTGAGCCGGCTACATACTGACATCCTGTCTCAAAGAACAGAAACATCAAAAGACAATCAATTCAAGAAAAAAATTGACTTATATGTTCTTTCAAGGAAAACAAAATAAGGGATGAAGAGGATCCAATTTATTTAAGAGGATGGGGACAGGCACAGGAACGACTGGCACTCACAAATTAAAACAAATAGGAATGACTGTATAATAATAAGAAAGAGTATGATCAATAAAGACAAGAAGGGTAAAGGTAGATAGCATGCCATAATTCAAGGTACAGTTTTTGAAAACAGAACACTAAAACTGGCAGCAGACGATAAATATCAGTGCATTAAGAATACCAGAATGTTATTATTTATTAGAATTTGATAGGATTAGTAGGTAATCAGGATAGTTAAGTGATTTTACAATAAATATACAAGATCCCTGGATTTCTAAATATATTTTTGTATTTTCAGGAATTAGTTAAAATTAGCATTTCAAAGCATAGAGAGAGATCTTACAGAATGCTAATTCTCCTCACATGCAGAGAAAATTCCAAATGATAAGACACTACGGAAATACTACTTTAAAATCAATGATTTCTTAATCCTTGGATAAGGAAGAACTTCAATTAAGAAATCATAAATTATGTTGAAAATAAGGAAGAGAAGAAAAAAAATCTTGTCCATCGAAGCCTAGGAAAGAAACTCATTTAACAACTACAAATTAGAAACACATGTCTAGGGATGACATAGGAGCGAGTAGTTAATAAAGATGAAAACACTAGCAGGAAACAGTCAATGAAGTAAAACAGTAGGAATGAATGGAATAAAGAGCAAAGAAAATAAAGTACAAAGAATGAATGATTCAAATAGTTTATTACCTTAGGAAGCCAATAAGATAGACTTCTTAGAAGCTTGAAAGAAAAATGGGACAAAATAAACAGAAAATACAAAGCCAAAAATGTCAGAGGTCATTAAAGGGATTGAAGACAATATGGCACACTGATCTATGACAAGAGAGTTGAAAACCAGGAATCATCAATCGTGTGTTAGCAGAATGGAAACTCACAAAAAGATTTAAAAACCTAAAATTTTTGAATAAGCCAATTCTGTTGACTGCTGGGAAAAATGCACAGTGTGGTTCACTGCTTACTTTCAATTTACAAGGAGTCTGGAATTCCAATATTATTTAAAGTATTTAAAACTCCTGAAAAAAATCTTCTATTTTTGCCCACTTATTTTACAAAGCTAACAAATTTAAACACAAATATAATATTTATAGCATTAAAAAGGAAGAAACAAAGCAGGGTGGTAGTGGCACACACCTTTATTTCCAGAACTTAGAAGGCAGAAGCAGGAAGATCTCTGTGAGTTCGAGGCCAGCCTGGTCCACAGAGTGAGTTCCAGGACAGCCAGAGTAACAACAGAGAAGCTCTACCTCAAGACCCAGATATTCCACTCCTGGGCATATACCCAAAGGATATTCTGTCCTACCAGAAGGACACTTTCTCCACTGTGTTCATAGCAGCTTTGTTCATAATAGCCAGAAATTGGAAACAGCCTCGATGCCCCTCAGCTGAAGAATGGATAAAGAAATTGTTGCACATTTACACAATGGGTATTACTCAGCAATTAAAAAAAAAAACTACATGAATTTAGCAAGAAAATCTATGGAACTAGAAAAAAAAAATCATTCTGAGTGAGGTAACCCAGTCCCAGAAAGACAAACTCAGCATTTACTCACTTATAAGTGGTTATTAACTGTTAAGCAAAGGACAAAGGCACTGCAATCCACAGACCCAGAGAGAGTGAACAGCAAGGAGGGGCTTGGTTGTGAAGCCAGGATCTCCCTGATTGAGGGAGATGAAATGGAAGGTGGGAGTGAGCTGGCGGAGGATGGGAATGGGAAGAGGAAAGGCCAGGTATGGGGAAAAGAATGGAGGGAGGGAGTGTATGGAGGCACAGCTGGAACTGGGGGACATTGAGAAGGGATCTGGAGACCAAGGATAATGAAAACTTACTGAAGCCCACAGTGGAGACCTTGTCGCAGGACCTCTAGCAGTAGGGTGTGGGGAATCTGAACAGGCTGTCTCATGTAGTTGGCAAGGCTCCCAGTGGAGGGACTGGGACAGCACCCTGGTCACAAAACATTCAACCTATTAACCCATTCTCCCTGCAGGACCCACTGGGAGAATAGAACCCCATGCCAAAGTGGAGAACCCATGCCTGATTCTGCAGGTTAGGCCAAGAATTAGAGACTAGGTAACCAGGAGATGATTTCTAATGATATCCTGTTCTACTTATAGATAGGATACCTAGTCCAGTCTCCATCAGAGAGGTTTCTGCCAGCAGCTGATGGGAACAGATACAGGGATCCAGAGCCAAACAGCATTCAGAGCTCCAGAAAACTCGTAGAAGAGAGGTAGGAGGCATTTAGGGGACCAGAAGAGGGGGTAGGAGGCATTTCGGAGACCAGAAGGGTCAGGGCCATCAGGAGAGCAGGCCCCCATGGAGTCAATGGACTAGCACTTTTGAGGTCCCTCAGAGCCTGAAGTGGAAGACAGGGAACGTGAATAGATAAGCTACGTGGTTGTCTGGCTTGGGGTTCTTGCAGAGAGCCTACAGGATAGAGTGTATGTGGAGGTTCTCTGACTCTTTTGCCTGCCCTTGGGACCCATTTCCTCCAGCTGGGTTGCCTGGTCCACCTTCAATGTGGGTACTGGCACCTAGCCTTGTCCCATTTGTTGTTCCCTGTTTGAGCAGAAATCCTGAGAGGACTGCTCTCTTCTATGGGGAGAAGCAGGGTGGGGTGAATGAGTAGGTGGGGATGGGGAGGATATAAGGAAGAGAGGGAGGATGGGGGATCTGGGGGGAATAGAGGGGGTAGGAGGTGTTGATATATATTATATGAAATAAGAAAAAATAAATTTAAAAAAAGGAAAATTGAAAGGTAGGGAAAGAGGAGGAGGAAGAGGAAGGAGGAGGAGGAGAAGGGGGGAAGGCATCAGAGGATGAGGAGGAGAGGGAGGAGGAGGGAGAGGAGGAGAAGGAGGGGAAAGATGAGAAGGAGAAGGAGAAACAAAAATATGACCTTAAGAAGATACTGGATCACTGACTGATGAGTTCATCCTTATAAAGGTGTTTTTCAAGCTAAAGCCCAATCAAAAAGAATCAATTATTTGAATCTTTGAAGAAGGATGTGTTTTGAAAAGAAGCAGATTATGCAAAGCTCTAGTTTGTGCATAAGAATGAGATTAGTTTGTGACACCAAAAGTTCAGTTTAGATACAGGCAAATGAGCAGGCAAAAACAAACAAAAAAATAGGGAATGTAAATAACTAAATTAAGATCCCCCCAGAAACTACATTATTATTAGAACTTAAATATGTATTGGAGTTTGGCATTGGGGTTCCCTTTGTAGCTCCAGGACTCAGGGGTTTGAGTCTGAATAATCATTTGAGCTCACTATTTTGAGCAAAGTCTACATATCTAGCAAGCTCATACAGTAGAGGAATAGCCCTCTGTGAAAGCTAGGGTCTACATTCCAAGGGCTATATTCAGAGGCCTGTGTGGTCTGGATGGTATTCAGAAGGCAATGGCAGTCCATGCCTTTAATCTATAGGGGGGGAAAAAAAGTGGAAACAGACACAGGAAGCAGAACTCAAGAGTCAGTGATGCTTGAGATAAGTCAGAGTACATGGCAGACAAAATGACTAATCAGAGGAAGAGATCGCAGAGTATAGACATGCCAACTCTCAGGAGAAAAAGCAGGCTCTCCAGTTAAGGAGAATTATATAGGAGTTAGAGTCAGTCAGTTGAAGCAGCAAGTAAAAGAATCAGTTAACAGAAGCAGACAGAAGAGTCAGAAGAATCAGTTGAGAGGCAGGCTGAAGAGTCAGTTGAAGCAGTCAATAAACAGAGTTGGTTGAAGTGTCAGTTGAAAAGCAGGCTGAAGAGTCAGTTGAATGAGAAGAGTCAGAGTTTGGGAGGAGCTAATCAGTCAGCAGTAGGTCTCAGAAGGTTAAGGCTGAAATCTTCTAGGTCTGGGCTAGCAATTTAAATATTCTAGATTGTACAAAGATGGAAGCCTTCCAATTCAAGGATTAAGACTAGATTTTAAAGAAGACAAAATGCTCTAGGGCTCCAGAGCTCCAGGCTAAAACTGGTAATTTAATTAGACAAATAATAAACTGTCCTCTGCCCCAAACCAACATCTACATCTGGTGAATCTACATATACATCCACATATACTTCTATACCATACATTAACACAAAAATGTATTTGTGTGTATGTGTGTGTGTGTGTGTGTGTGTGTGTGTGTGTGTGTGCATATATATTTACTATACTTGCCTTTATCCATAAAACAGATATCACAGAGTTCCAACTTACTTTTAGTAAATACTGATTGTAACCAATTATTGGGTCATGGACATTTATACATACCATTTCAAAAAATTCTAGGACATAATGCTTTACAACGTACAATGTTCTATCATGTAGATTTTTAAAAATCTACATCTCTAAGTGACGTTTAGCTAATCAGAATTGTCGCAGCTTGAGAGTTTAATTAATGGACTATTCTAAGGCTTCCTTATAGCCCTATCTGTTGGAGTTCTGTCCTTTATTAGAGCTCATTATATTAATTGGCTCAAAGTGTTTCTGTGGGAGACAAAGGCCACAAAAAATCTGTCTGACAGAATTTCTTGCCATTTTTCACAATTGACATTTCAAGAGATTTGGCTGGCCAAATCTACTGCAGAGGGATGTTTCTTACACTGTACATAGACAGTATAGGGAACAGCATTACTGGCCTCTACCAATTAGACAATAGTAGCACATCCTGCCATTTCCCACCAAAGCTTACTCAATAAGCTTAGAACCACTATTCAAAATCAGGCATATGTAACCCTTTATACTTGTACTGCAAGCTATGTACATAAGCACATCTCTCGGGTTCATCTTTGAGAAATAGAAAAAAAAATAGGACCACTAATAGTGAAATAAAGTCATATTTATAAGATGTTAGCACTGCTTATTATTCTCCATGTTCACCAATACAGTCTAGCTATCCCATTCCACTCCATTGTGAATACTGCCAAAGGTCAGCATCAAGGAGACTAAGAGGGATTTATGTCAATCATCATGTATGAAAGCAGAACTCTCTGCCCATATTCCACTAAAAAAAAAAATCTATCTACTAGCTCTTCAAAACATGCTTTCCTGTATGTCTTCTATCCTAATTTTCTGGTTAAAAAGTCATTCTGGGAATTATATATTACAATGTCCAAAGCTGAGGGAGAAAGTCAGTTTTGTTGTAGTGCACCTACTGTGACACTTACCAAGAATGACAAGGAAGCATATTCATTGATGAAACCCCTACCAGGCCTCATCAGAGGGAACTACCACCATGGCAGGTGCCATACCAACAGTGGAACCCAAGCATCTGAGCTCTGGTGTTTTTATTGATCCAGAACTCCTCAGGTGTTTTACTGGTAGCATGTGCAGATTATTAGCAATCAAATGTACTCCAAATAAATCAGATACCTGCAAACAATACAAAACTCCAAGACCTAAGGAGCCCCTCACCCAACAGAACATAAAGCAATTATTTTATACATAACTAAAATAAATGTCTACAACACAGTTTCTCTAAGTATACATGCGTATTATATAGTATACAATTCTTGGGCTAATGTTCTAATTTTATATCCATTGAAATTAGGCAACAGTCTACACGAGCCTTGTAACATTTACCTAATTTTGTCTCCTTTTGTCACTGTTGAGATGAAAAGTCAGTATAACAGTGACTCAGTGGTTCTTTCTCAATGATCACACAAAACACCTATTTATTAACAGTTATATGTCTTTCATATTTTTGATGTGTGATTTAATCAACATGTTTTATAGAATAATCTGTTTAAAACTGTTTTCCTGTGCCAGTGTTTTTGGTATTTTATATAGTTCACTTTAATATGTGTCTGTCAAGGTGTATGATATACTGTTGGAGGCTCATATTTGAAGGAAGATAATGTATTACAGGAATCATCTACCTGAAAAACAGATCAGAGATGCTGGCAGAAATTTAAAACTATAACAAACATTTAACCAGCAATCAGTGTTCCATTTAAAGACTTTCTAAGAAACAAAAGGACAAACAGTTATGGATGGGAAATTTTCTGACAGATATGCTGAAGAAATGATTCTCAGGCTTGAAATTTTAACACTAATTGTAGGATGATTAGTTTTTTTAAAAGGTTTTGACATTTTGGAATACTCTATAAGAACTGGGAAAAGATAAACACAAGCTAAGGAGATACAATGGCAGCAAACAGTGTTTATTCCCAGACACCATTCTCTATTCTTTTGGAAACAGTGACAGTTGGTGGGGCTCTGCTGTGTCTCAGGACTAGAACATGAGAGCTAAGTTTTTACATTAGGATATTGTATTTCCCTTATATGGAAAATAGGTTGAAAAACCTCAATCAAAATCATTGAGAGTTAATGAGACTTCGCTAACTCATGTGCTTTTCAAACAGGGTATGTTCTAGCAACTTTGAATATGATTGGTAAGTGGATGAGTTTAAAGGATGATTCACTGCAGATTGAAATAATCACATAGGTCCCCTGATTACCACCTCACAGTGTTGTGCACTCCCAGTCAATATGGAAAATCAAGAGGGAATTTGAACAAGGAAAAACTTTAGGAAGATTTTAGATTTCATCCTGTCATCAGAAGCAAAAGAAAAAAATGAAAAAAATTAATTGTAGAAGGCAACGGCTTGATCTGATATGGTTCAGTGTCACTGCGGAATGTTCTTGGGGATCGTGACTTTTACTTGAGCAGGAACTGAACATGCACTTGACTCTGCTTATGATTCTTTCACTTCTAATCAAGCGGATGGCAGGGAGGACACTGTTTGAGGAACACCCGATAAGCTCTGCTGAAGGGTCAGCAGGGGAACTGGAAAATAAGATGGAGTTTGTATCTAAACAAAGATGCTAGGAGGCTGAGGATTGACACTTGACAGCCCTTCCCACATAGTTAGAGAGCTAATAGTGCCATCCATACTTGTGAGCAGTACAGTTATTGCATAGACAATAAGATATCTGTGAAACTGAATTTTTCTGATGAAAATGAGATTTCTTTAATAACAATTCAAGCTCAATGATATCAATGAACTCTATTGGAAGAGGTTAGAGGAGGGCAAGTAACTACAGGGCATTCGTGGCATAGTGAAAATAGTTCACATTCATAAAATTTTGTTCCACTAACAATACTAAGTAGCCGTTGACATTTATTTCCAATGTGCATTAAGATATTAACCACAATCAAACACTAGAGTGAGAAGGACATAATCATAAAGTTGGTTAAGAGATTCCAGTTACATAAAATATAACTACTATGAATATTATTTGGTCAATAAAAGAAGCTATGTGAAGAGTTGTGAGACTCTACAGATTATGTATTATGACAGCTTGACATACTTATTATAAGACCAGGACTATTTTCTAGAATCTCTCAGACCCAGTTAAAGGGAAAGTGGCCCATTTGCTTCCCATTATTATTTGATTTCATAGTGAAAACAGCTGGCGTGTCAAAGAGCCAAAGCATGAGGCTGACTGAGTGCTGCTCTGTGCACTTTTCCAAGTTAGAAATTGCCATTTGGTTGTCGAATCTCAACTCTGGAAGGGCTTTCCTCTGCCACTTTGTGAAAACTTTTTGAAACAAGGAAACAAAACAAAATAAAGTTTCAAGACTTGTTGTCCCTTGAATAATCCTGATTTCTTTCTCTCTCTCTCTCTCTCTCTCTCTCTCTCTCTCTCTCTCTCTTTTGTTTTTTGGTGGGGGGTACCATGAAGTATAAGTAAGCAATATTCTGAGTTCTTTTTTTTTTTTTTTTTTTTTTGGTTAAACTTACGGGATAAAAAGAATGTCCAGAAATTGGTGTTACTCAAGCATCATTTTGAATACATGTGCCATTGAACAGAAATATTTTTAAAACTTTACTATTGCAACTTTAGTCAATTATGTCATCGGTGAGCTGTCAGGCTGGTGCCACAACTCAAATGGAAAGGATTGAACATTGCAGCATTTTATGGACAGCTGACATCAATCACATTGATTAGCAGAAGCCACAGCTTAACACACTATATTTTAAGGTATTAGACTTGGGCAACCAAAGGTTGATTTTAAAATTTTAATAATTTGCATCTACAACGTGAGACTGAGTGTTTTATAGTTGGGGTGTCAACCACAGATCATTTACAAGTGTCAGGAAAACAGTCAGCCAACATAAGCAGAAAGACACGACCTTCCATTGCTTAAAGATTATGGTTTATTATTTCCAATAAGACCAAACAATGAAAATTTAGTGATCTAGACAAAAGTCTGAGCTAAAGGGACTAAAAGAAGGAAGGGAGGAGGAAAGGGGCGAATGTGGGAGAGTAGATGTAGGTGTTGGCACTCCTCCTGTATCCTTCCTTGATCAGGAAGCAATGGCCCAGCTGTGCAAGTGCTGTGCTAACTCTATACTGTGCTTGGCTAACCTCATGCTCCCAGACTACTTAAGAGATAGTGGAGCAGCTAATGATTGAATAATATAATATCTAAAGGCATAACCCTCCATTTCCAGGTGGTGACTGTGGTGTGATTATACTGCAGAATGGACTACCTGGCACGCTGTGGTTTTAGATCCTTTCTCTTCCTGCCCATTCATGTTAATTTTTGCTGCAGAGAACTTCCACACTTAAATCTCTGCCCTGAGTCTTCTAGAGAATCCCACTTAAAACAATGGAAGCAAAGACAGAACAAGGAAGCAAACCAAATCACACCTGCTTTAAAAACATTTATGAGACCATTAGTTCAGGCAAAGTACGCTACTTGTCTTTTTTTTTTTTAATTTTCATTTACTTTGGAAATTAGTCTCTTTATGACCAGCATTTTCATATTTCACTGAACACTCAATATAGGTATGCACTTGCTTGTTTCAGAGACATTGAGCTTAACCTTGTCAAAAATATTTTCTATGAAATTTTGAGAACAAGCTTGATTTCTTGGTTGAAGTTTTGATTTCATTTAAAGGGATTAGTGATAGAATACATAAGAGCTGTGCTTTATCCAGTGGTTCTGAGTAAATGAAACTTTTTATAATACAACATTAAAAGGCAAGAACATCTCAGAGAGTGTTTACATAGTCAACAGGTACTCATGTCGATAAATCGAAAGTCACAGGGTACATTTCTAGCACACTGGAGAATTGCCTGGCACTCTGAGGGCATTACCATCCTTACCCACTAAAAAGGAGAAATAAAGTAATGTAATGGATGTGTGTGGATGTGGTGGGTATGAGAACGGCCACAATAAGATCTGAAAAGCTAGAACCTGTGAGCAATTCAGGTTTCCTGGCATGAAGGAACTAAAATTTCACCATATCCTTTCTGTGTTTGGTTCTGTTTTAGTTCTTTCTCCACACTAAGGAAGCTCTACTCCAAAGTGGTAAGTAGGAAGTCACCATGTGCTATTTCTTTTTTATCACAATGACAGTCATTCTTTTGATCTTATTCAGAACCCCCACTCCTCCACCTCCCCAGTGTCCTGAAGCAGAAAGATCTTTCGGGCAGGCATTTGATGAGAATGTGACAGGATGGTTGAGTTCTGTTTTTCTTTTTGTTATTCACAATTTTAAGAGAGGTGGAAAATTCTGAGATACACCTGTGTCTTCGTTGCAAAAGCAATGTGATGATAATCACCTCTATTATTCCTTCACTCCAGTGACAGATGCTGTGAGCAAACTGAGAAAGAGTTCTTCTAGGCCTCTGTCAGTTCCTAAGAATGAGTGTTACCCAAAATAAGCAGTACGATGGGAATATTTATAACTTCTTTCTCTAATATAAAGAAACGTATGCATTTGACAATAAGCTGAAACAGTCTGTGCTTCAGATACTGCTTTTTAAAATATTTCACATTTTCAAAGCAATGTGTACTCCTCATGATATGTTTAATAACCAATAGAGGGGAAAATATGCCAGCATATTTTTCTTTTTTAAAAAATTAGTTCTTTTATTTTTTGAGATTAAAAAGTAATTATATAATTTCCTCCTTCCATTTCCTTCCTCCAAACTCTTCAATGCACCCCTCTTTGCTCTCTTTAAAATTCAGTCTATTTTTCTTAATAGTGCATTACGTCTTTAAAGTATAGAATCATTATTGAAGCAGTTGCCACAATGTTTTTTTGTCTTTGAAATTTATGATAATGGACTGATTACAAGATTCGTTTCTGAACAAACACTAGCTTTGCTCTTAGGGAACATACTCAGCATACAAAAAACCATGGGGATCTCTCAGCTTTCTTGCTTACATACAAATCCTGCTTAACTAAAATTCAAAATCTATACTATACAGTAGGCCTTGGGTTTACCATAATGCATTATACATTTAATCCAGCTGAAGATTAAACTAGGGTTTAGTATATATTAGTGGAACAATCTGACTGAAATGAACACGATCAATATATTCGATCTATAATTCTTGATAATGAAATGAAAACTCAAATCAATTGTTGAATGTTCTTATTAACCACACATCATCCCAATTAGGGAAAATTACTCAAACATATCAGTTACAATACAACAGTGCAGATTTGCTTTTTAGACATGGCCACCATAATACAAGAAACATAGATAAAGGCACAACTTTTCCTGCCTTAAGGGAGAACTCAGTGCCTTGGTGACAGGGAACTAGGACTTAATAACTAAATACAATTTCAGGGATTAAGAAAGCTAAATTGGTATTGAGATACATATTTAAAGGAACAGGAAGACAAGAATTTGTTAAAAAAGAAACCTTTGATTTCATGAAAGAACATGAGCTGATAGGAAGAAAGATCCAAATTCAAGGTGCGCCCGTGTGCTGGTTAGAGTCAATTTGGAAGAGGAACACTCAACTGAAAACTTGCCCCCATCAAGTAGACCTATGGGTATGTCCATGGGAGAATTTTCTTGAATAATTATTGACGTGGGAGGGCTCATTCCACTGTGGTTGGTGCTACTCCTATGTAGGTGGTCTTCTGTTGTATATGAAAGCAGACTGGGGACTAGAGATTAGCTCAATGGTTAAGAGCACTTGCTGTTATTGCCAAGGACCTGGGGTTGGTTCTTACTATCCACCTGGTGGCTCACAACCTTTTGTAACTCCATTTCCAAAGGATCCAATGTCCTCTTCTGATATTCTAGAACACCTTTGCACACATGTGTTGCAATACATACATGTGGGCAAAACACTCATTCATTAAAAAAAAAAAAAAAAAAACCAAACTTGAAAAACCTTTAAAAAAGAAAGCAGGCTGAGTGAGTCATGGAGAGCAAGCCAGTAAGCCATATTCTTCCATAGCTTTAGTTCTGGCAAAATCAATCCATTCCTCCCCAAGTTTCTTCTGATCATATTGTTTAACACAGTTTCAGAAAGCAAGGTAGGTTAATTAGATAGATTACTATGTCAGACTGTACTATTTCAGGAAGAGAGGATATGATCTAAACAGTTCTATAGGAAGGCTGTTACATGAGCAAAACACTCTGAAACTTGAAACTGTGAACACTGGAATCTTTACTTTTTGTTAGTCATTTATTTGACTACTTTTCCATGTTTGCCTTTAGTATAATTTTTCTAAAAGCCATTATACTTACACATTTGATATCCCTCTAGAATATTGTATGCTTGTTATGCAAGCTCAGGATGCCATGTCATGGAGAATAATATGTCAGTTCCACAGTATGTGAGAAAGAATTGGAGAAGAAACTATAAACCTTATCTTGCTTGCACCAAGGCTAAAACTTAGGAGCCTGTTCAGTTTAAGGAAAGAGGGGCCATGGTACAAAGAAATGGTCTGAGTCAGGCCTGAATGACAGAAATGGTAGTTGAGGCTTAGCATGTGTCAGTTGATATGTATTTTGGATGAACAAAAAGGGACTTGGCTGAAATCCATAAATCACTGTTTGCATTTTTGGGCTGCATTTGATCATATGGTTATCTAGTGGTGAGGCTGCCGGTGTCTGGAAGCAAGTTGCACACACTGGACTGTGAGGCTGGATCAGCACCACTAAGCATATTCTAAATGCTCTTTTGGTCTCACCACAGTAGCTATTTTGAATGGTTTCTATCATCTGAAGGCCTCAGCGTTGCCTTACCCAATCTCTTGTGAACTTGACCTTTGACGTGGAAACCACCTGACAAGCTATAATGCAACTCTCTGTCTCCTGGCTTTCTAACTTGTCCTTTACTTGCCTCTCTGACCACCATCCATCCCACTTACCTCCCCGATCCATTATCCCATTAAATTACTCCCAAAGGAAAAGAATAAGTCTGCTGTCACTGTGTTTTTCTACCTATTCACTCTTTATCTCTCTAACCCAGACTCTACTTCTCTCTCGAAGTTAATACTTTTATAATTTCTTTTCTTATTTTTCTCTCATATAATGCATACCAATCAGAATTTCCCTTACCTCCTCTCCTCCTGGTTCTCCCCCACCTCCCTTTTCCCCAGACCTGCTCCTCCTCTACTCCCTTTTAGAAAAGAGCAGGCCTCCTAGGGATATCAACTGAACATGGCTTAACAAGACACAGTAAGACTAGGTACAAACCCTCATATCAAGACTGGACAAGGCAACCCAGAAGGAGGAAAAGTGTCCCAAGAGCAGGAAAAAGAGTCAGAGAAACTCACACTCTCACTGTTAAGAGTCTCACTAAAACACCAATTTAACAACCTATGTATGGAGAAGATCTAATACAGACCCATGCAGGCTCCATGATTGCCAATTCAGTCTCTGTGAGCTTTATGAGCCCTGACTAGTTGATTCTGTGAGCCATGTTCTCCTGGTATTCTCCACCTCTCTGCATCCTACAATCCTTCCTCCCTCCTCCGTGGTTTTCCTTGAGGTCCTAGGGGAGGGACCCGATGGAGATCTTTGATTTAGGCTCTCTTTGCTCCTACTGTTTGTATCTGCTCCCATAAGCTGCCTGAGGAAGCCTCCTTGATGACAATTGGGCTCAGCACCAATCTTGAGTTCTGGATGATAGCATGGCCTCTGGGCAAGCCAATACTTTTGTGATTTCTTAATTCCAGATTTCTAATCTCTTATTTAGAATTTCTAAAATCATTCTAATTTTAAACTCTACCTTGATTTCTTTTCTCTTTACCCTTTTTGAGGAATGATCTTCTTACTCTTTGACTATTTCTTTTTTAACATCTCATCTTTTTTATTGATTTAAGTTTTGTATTGCCTGCCCTTGGTACCCATTTTCTCCAGCCGGGTTGCCTGGTCCACCCTCAATGTGGGGACTGGTGCCTGGCCTTGTCCGTTTGTTGTGCCCTCTTTGAGCAATGACCCTGGGAGTCCTCTTCTATGGGTAGAAGGTAGGGAGATGAGTGAGGGGATGTGAAGAGTATATAATAGGAGGAGATGGAAGGAGGAGGGAGCTGGGAGGAATGGAGGGAGAGCATGAGGGGTGTTGATATATTTTATATGAAAGAAGAAAAATAGATAGAAAAAATTTTTTTAAAGTTCTGTGTAAGGATTCTCCAGAACCACCAAAGCAGTATGATATAATGTTGCTTCAAAAAAAGGGGGATTTATTAGATCGGTCCATGTGATTAGAGGGCAAATCATCCCACAACAGCTATGCCCAAGCTAGGAAGCCATGCAAGCAGGCAGCTGCCCTGTGCAAAAGAAATAAAGCTTCAGAGCAATAAAGAGGTCAAAGGCACTACTTCACTTGGCAATGGAAGATTAAAAACTCCCTGGGAAGCTGCTAGTAAAGTTTCACAAAGGAAAAGAACCTGAGGTTTATGTCTACACCTGACAGCACTGCAAAACAAGAAAGCTAAATTCACTGAGATGGAGCTTCTGCCTGCTGCTGTTTTGGTCCATTGGGGCCCCCACACTTTTGGATGGTGCTGCTCAAGCTTAGAGTAGATCTTTGCTGTTCCCCTCTGTATGGTGACCACATGCCAATGATCTTGGAAGTACCCTCACAGACATATCCATAAGCATGCTTTGCCTATCCCAGGCAATAATAACTTCTTAAAGGCTCTACTTCCCAACACTACACAATGCCAGTCAAATTTCAACAGGGCAAAGCCATATTCAACCCAGTACAATGAAAAATTTTTGGAACTGATATTCATATGGACATGAAACAGACATATCTGGATTGGATAGCAGAAGGAGTTGAGTTTCCAGGCAGTCCAGGAACAGCCTCAGCTAACTCAAATGGTAATCCTAAAACCACGAAGAGCCTTGAAGCTGTCTCTTATCAGGCTAGGATTAATCAGTCATACACTTTTTATTATTAGATGTGGGCCACAGCAGTCACGTGTCCATTTTTTAGACATTCTTGGTAAAAAAAAAAAAAAAAGAATCTTCTCAGGACACAGTTTTGCGAATCCCATCTAAGTGCATCGGTTCCTCAGCTAACTTAACTTAGATGCAGTGCTGGCTGAGCAGCACAAATGTATCTCAGGAACATTCCACTGCTCTCCTCAGGTGAATTCATCAGATTTTCCATGGATAGCGAGCCACTGTTACCAGTTAGCCTACCCAGAAGATAATAGCACATCATGAACTTAGTCTTGGCTTATGTTCATTGGCATTTGCATATTCTATGGAAGTGATAGGTAGACCATCTCAATCCTAGAGCCCATGTCGTTGGGCCCATGTATAGTTTCTATCCTTATATCATGCTACTTCACACATGGCACCAAGAAGGCTGATGACAAATTCTGGTCAGGTTCTTGTCTACAGAAGTGGGTTCACTCTCACATCAGTTTGCTGTTATGAAGTAAACCTGCTTCTCTTCTGCGTGCACCTACTTTCCCTCTCATGTGTTCTCTATATTTTGATGTAGCACAAAAGCTTCAGTGAGCTGTATACAATTTTTCTTTCTAAATTACCTGCTCTCAGGTTTTCTGTTATAGCAGAAAATATTGAGTAAGTCTTAAACAATTTTCATGCTAAATTTCATCACAGAGTACATTTCTAAAGAAAACAACTGTGCTGAACATGTAGCCAAGATTTTATATTAAAAAAAATAGATGTGTCAGAGTCCATCTTAAACATAATGATTTTTAAAGTTCAAGGCAATGTTTTAATCATAAAGTATCTTTTGAATACATTTATAAATGAAAGGATTTACAAAATTATAATGTTATCATGTAATTATACTTCTAGAGTACTTAAGTGAGACTTTATGGGATAAATAGGTAAACTATTTAACTAATTTTCAGCTCAGTTTTTAAGTTAAAATGTCAGCAATAGTGTTATTTCAATCCGGAATTGACAGTAATTAGCTATCACTAGATTTATATCTGAAAAGAAAATGACAAAATCTGACACTTTCACAATGTGGAAAACACATGGCTTTGGTTTGTTAAAGCATATTATCTGTGAAGGTTTTACTGATAAAATGTAAAGCTAATTCCACACAATATGAGATAGTTTAAAATGTATTACTTATATTCTTTTCACTTGTACTTGGTCTACCATTCCTATATTTTGAATGCTCACTTTTCTATTCATCTCTTTAGCTGACTGATGCTGAGATATGGAAGAGATTGACGGGATTGATTCAATTGTGTTCTTTCATCTGAAAAGAGTTTCTTGTCACTCATGTTCTACACTATCAGACGCTCTGAATAAAAAGCCCTGAACTTCCCAACAAAGACTCTTTGATTCATTTTAGTGAGTTGTAAGTAGTGACTTAAAGTTTAAAGTTTAAGTGTTATCTGGAGAAAGGAGACTCTATAAGGTATTGTCTGCTGTTGTGTGTAGTGTGCTGTTGTGTCATGTGTCATGAACACATGACAACATAGTTCTGCTGACTCTGAAGTGTCTAGTAGGGTATATCACGTGTGTTGTATGATTGCTGACTGTTCACTGAGTTACCTTAGTTCTCCAAGTGGCTGTCCTTTGATATAGACTTTCAGAATTTATTATTGCAGCCTGAGCTTCTTTTCAGGGCAAGAAAAATAAATGGTGAAAGTCTGCACAGGAGTTAAGCCACTGCAATTTTCTTTGTGCATCCTCAGTGTCATACAGCTACTTGATGTAAGGGTGGAGTAGGTAGTTTCTCACATTTTTCTCCAGGTGGGACAAATTAAAAATGGTCATAGAAGTTATAAAAAAAATCACATTTTTCACCATAAGAACAGCTGATATATGAAACACAGTGTCTAAGCGAGGCAAGAAAGAAAAGTGGGACTGAAGAAAGTCTTGGGAAGTGACAAGAAGGGAAGAGAGAAGTTCTGTTATGTTCATGAACCATGTGGTAAAAATCCTAACAGAATAGAATGTGCAAGGCTATGAGAATATGTGACTTCCAAGTCTTGGAAGACATTCTTTGCAGGAGAGCTAGGACGTAAGAGTACCCTGGCTGCAGAGACCCAAACTGCTGAAAGTCCTAGGAGTAAAAAATGAGAAGTAAGCAGGAATACCACCCTAACAAACTCAACAAGTAAGAATAAGATGAAGGAGCTTCCCCTTCTAGCCCATCTCCATTCATTTGTGTCAGCCACCATCCAGACACACTTCCCACTAGAGAACCCCCAGTGATCACACTGGGCTGGGACAGAAACTACAGGAAGATTATTTTCACTATGCTGCCTGTCCTCCATTCTGAATGCACAAGACTCACTCTTAATCCTGTAGCAACCTGCTTCCTCCTCCCACCCTACTTCCATTTCCTAAGGATTCCACCTCTTGCTACAAATCTGGGCCCATTAGCTCTTTCCTCCCACCCGTCTCCATTCCTTGGTGCCACTTGCCTATCTTCAGAAGCACTCTCACAAGGGAACACATAGCCACCATACTCACCTACAGATTAAAATACATGGAGAAGAGAGTTTTAGGTCTTGAAGACAAGGTAGAAGAGATGAATAGCTCAGTCAAAGAAACATTAAATCTAAAAAAGTCCAGGCACAAAACATCCAGGAAATTTGACACATTATGAAAAGACAGAATCTATGAATAATAGGGATAGAAGAAGGAGGGGGAAAGGTCAAATGCATACAAAATATTTTTAACAAAATCATAGAAGGAATATTCCCCAGCCTAAAGAAGGAGATACTTATCAAGGTACATGAAGCATATGGAAAACTTCAGTCTGAAAAGGTTAACCATACCTAAGACACAAAGACTAAGTAATTCTAGACAGTAAATCCCATATTAAAACAATCCCAGGACCTTACAAACACTGCTCATTGATAATTCTCAACATCAATAGTTTCAGTTCCTCAATAAAAAGACAGGTGAGACTAACAGATTAGAGTAGAAAACAAGATCCATGCATCTGCTGCATCCAAGACACATACCTTAACCTCAAGGATAGATATCACCTCAGGGTAAAAGGACAGGGAAAGGTATTTCAAAAAAATGGACCCAAGAAGGAAGGAAGTGTAGCCATTTTAATAGCTGAAAAAATAGATCTGAAAGCAAAACTAACCAGAAGAAATAGGGAATAACACTATATCTTCATCAAAGGAAAAATCCACTAAGAGGATATTGCAATTCTGAACATTTATACATCGAATACAACGGCACCAAGTTCGTAAAAGAAGCACTATTGTAGATAAAGTCACATATGGACCTGCACACCGTAATAGTGGGTGATTTCAATACCCTACTGTTACCAATAGACCAATAATCCAGATCCAAACCAGAGAAATTCTGGAATTAAATAACACCATAAATCAAAATAGCAATATATCTGCAGAACATTCTACTTAATCATGTATATATATATATATATATTTTTTTTTCTCAGCAGCTTATGAAACTTTCACCAAAATTAACCATATACTGAGACAGAAAGCAAGTTTTAATAGAAAAAAATTAAGATAACACTCTGCATCCTATGTGACCACCATGAATTAAAGCTGGATACTAGCTGGGCAGTGGGAACACACTCTTTTAATCCCAGCACTCAGGAGGAAGCAGAGGTAGATGGATCTCTGTGAGTTTGAGGCCAGCCTGGTCTACAGAGTGAGTTCCAGGACACCCAGAGTTACAACAGAGAAACAACCCTGTCTCGAAAAACAACAACAACAAAAAAAGCTAAATATCAACAACAGAAACAACAACTCAGGAAAACTGAACAACTCACTATAGGTCAAGACAGAAATCAAGAAATTAAAAACTTTCTACAATAGAATGAAACTGTAAACACAATATACATAAACTTATAAGTGGCAATTTCATAGTACTCAATTCTTAAATAAAAAAAAAACTAGAGAGATTTCATATTAGTAACTTATTGACAGTGGTGAAAGCTCTGGAACATCTAGAACAAGTAATTCCCTAACACAGAAGACAGCAAGGAATAGTCAAACTCAGGGCTGAAATCAATTAAATGAAGAGTTGTTTCTTTTGGAAAATAAAGAATATTGACAAATCCTTAGCCAAATCAACCCAAAAACACAAAAAGAAGTTCCAAATTAATAAAATAGAGATGAAAGGGGGACATTACAATGGACGAAAAGGAAATTAAGAGAATCATAGGATATTCTTCAAAAGTCAGTACTCCATCAAATTGCAAAACTAAAAGAAATGGGTGGATTTTTATTACATATACACCTATTGAAGTTAAATCAACATCAAATAAACAATTTAAATAACCTCTAACCCATGAAATAGAAGAATTAATTAAAAGTCTCCTAATACTCCTATTAATAAAAGCCCAAGACTAGATGGATTCAGCACAGAATTCTAGCAGACTGTCAAAGAAGAATCAATGCCAACATTCCTCAAAATAGTTGACAAAATAGAAACTGAAGAAATGTTTTCTAATTCTCTTTAGGAAGCTACTATTACCTAAATATCAAAACCACACAAACATCCAACAAAAAAGGAAAATTATACACCCATTTTCCTTATGAGCACAAATAAAATATTTGCAAGAACCCAAGAACATATTAAAGGATTATCCACTATGATTAAGTTGGCCTCATCCCAGAGAACCAGGAATCCTTCAACATACATAAATCAACAAATCATTTGCTGCAGAAAAGGCCTTTGACAAAATCCAACATACTTTCATGGTAAACGTTTTGCAAAGACTAAGGATATAAGAGACATACCTCAACATAATACAGACAATTCACAGAAAGCCTACAGCCAACATCAACCTAAATAGAGAGCAACTGAAAGCATTAGCCCTAAAATCAAGAGCAAAACAAGGTTTCTCAGTCTCTCCAAACTTATTCAGTACAGTACTTTGTGGGGGGTCATGGCCAGCTCTATTCCACACCAGGGTTCCTCAGTCTTCACGAAGGAAGGATAAACAACGGAAAAATTATAGCAAATGAATGCAGTAGTTCATTCTTCTATGGGACCCAATTTGGCACACTTATCACACTTTAATGACATGCATAGGCACTCAAGAGCACCAATTTAATAGAAAGATAGAAGAAAATAAAAAAGGTAAAATTAAAGTAAAAATACAATGTGCACACTAGGGGAATAATACAAGGCTCCCTAGACAAAGACTTTACTCTGGCTAAATAGCAAATTGCAGGATTGTTTATCTAACATAATGTAGGTGTAAAGCATACATCAAAAGGGAATCAATGCAAAACTGTTCATCTCCTCCCAGCTGCAGACCTCTAATCTTCAAGATTAATTTTAGTGAGTAGTCTACTTAACACGTAGTTTTATTAATGAATATCTGATTCTAGGTCTACTCTGAGCTAAACTGACCTTCCTAAGAGACAGAGCCACAGTTAAATTAGAAGCAAAGAGCCTAGACGGTAAGTCAGTAAGCCTGAAGGAACAAATAGATAACTCACCCCTGAGTGCCTGCCCCCCTTTAATAGTAAGTATACAGGCCAAATAGACCTGATTGATGAGAGGCTTTTTTCACTGTACAATAAGGATGAGAAAGGGGCAAAGCAGTTCATGGGCTCCAACTCCTAGCAAAGGGAGCCAGGAACCTTGTCAAACTGGCAGCATTCATTGCCTGGATAATTATTGGGCCACAACAGTACTTGAAGTGTTAGCTAGATCAATAAGACAGCTGAAGGAGATCAAAGAGATAAAAATAGGAAAGTAAAAAGACAAAGTATCTTTAGTTACAGGTGATATGATTTTATACATAAAAGAACCTAAAATCTCTACTAGAAAACTTTCTACAGCTGATGAACACTTTCAGCAAAGTAGCAGGTTACAAAATTAACACGCAAAAAATCAGAGCCTTCCTATATACAAATGACAGACTGAGAAAGACATCAGGGAAACAATACCTTTTACAGTAGCCTAAAAAAGAAAAAATCTTGGGATAATTCTAACCAAGCAAGTGACAAACTTATATAATAAAAACTATAAGGCACTGATGAAATAACTTAAAGAAGACATCAGAAGATGGAAAAATCTCCCTTGCTCATGGATTGGTAGGGTAACCAAAAGGTAGATTTACAGATTCAATGTAACCCCCATCAAAATTCCAATACCATTCTTCACAGGAATTGAAAAGAGAATCCTCAACTTTATATGGAAACACAAAAAAAAATCCCAATATGGTGAAAACAATCCTGTATAATTAAAGAACTGCTGGAGGTATCACCATTCCAGATTTCAAGTTGTATTACAGAGCTATAATAATAATAATAAAAAAAACACCATGGTATTGGCATTAAAGCAGACACAGTAACCAATGGAATCTATTTGAAGATTCACACATGAGTCTACAAACCAATTTTTTTTTTTTTTACAAAGAAGCCAAAAATACACACCAGAGAAGAGAACATCTTCAACAAATGATGCTAGTCAAACTGAATAGCTGCATATAGAAGAACAAAGATAAATAAAATCTATCACCCTGAAGAAAATTTAACTCCAGATGAATCAAGGGTC
The DNA here is from genome assembly GCA_026225945.1 of Cricetomys ansorgei. Classification (NCBI taxonomy): domain Eukaryota; kingdom Metazoa; phylum Chordata; class Mammalia; order Rodentia; family Nesomyidae; genus Cricetomys; species Cricetomys ansorgei. Next base: position 2,696,823 of record JAMJFZ010004027.1, on the reverse strand, counting down.
TGAACATACGATGAGATAGCCTGAATGTGATAAAAAAGCAAAAGAAAATATGACTGAACTTGCTGACGTGGGAAAGGACTTTCTGAACAGGACACTGAGTGCATAGAAGCTAAGAACAGTAGCTAATAAATGAGACCTCAGGAAGCAGAAACACTTCTGTAAAGCAATGGACACCATTATTTGGAAAAAGTTGACAGCTTTTATACACCTGTTAGGGGGTTAATATCTAAAATATATAAAGAACTAAAAAAAAACTTAACATCAAGAAAACAAATAACACAATTTAAAGTGGGGGACAGAAAATTCTCAAAAGATAAAACATAAAGAGCTGACAAGTACTTAAAGAAATGTTCAACATCTTTATCTAGCAGAGAAATGAACATAAAAACTACTTGGAGATTTCATTTACCCTAGTCAGCTATTAAGAAAAGTGAAATCACAAAATTTTCTAGTAAATCAATGGAACTAGAAATGATCATCCTGAGTGAGGTAATTAAGACCATGGAAGACAAGTGTTCTTTGTCTTCTCCTGTATGTGGATGCTAGCTTTTAAGCCTTTGATATGTGTGCTTACAGTCTGAATAACCACAGAGGCTAGCTACCCAGTAATAGACTAGGCAGGAGGAGAGGATCTCCAAGGAGGAGGAAATAAAGTGTAGTAGTAAAGGTGAAACTAGAATAGGAGGATTAAATAAGGAAAAGAAGGGAGAAAAGGGTAAAGGAGGGAATACGGGCAGGAACTACTAACACTAAAGGCCATTTGAAAAACCATATGGAAACAGTACTATAGAAGCTTCCTAAAATACATACATATATGAAAGGAATCTAAATGGAGTCAACAAATAATAGGGGAGACAACTCCCCAGCTATCTTATGCCACCAAGGAAAACTTCTAGTGCCAAGAATTAGTTACTTGTTGAGTCATTGGCCGTACGAACCCCAGGAAACCTCCAGACACCACAGGTTTTTGCCAAGGCTATTGGATGCTCCACAACCTAATGGAATACCGCATTGTTTTTAGCACAACACTAGCTTATGTCACAGAAATGGAGAAGTGGAGCTTGTGCTTAACTAGAAGTTCTATCCTTATTGACTAGCATTCGTGATACTGGCAGGTGCTCTCCACACTACTGGAGGAAAAAGGTAATCTTCAGTATCACCCACCTACAAACCCTGTGACCTACTATAGTGATCTGTCTCCAGGAAATGCTGGTTCAATAGTGGCACACGTATAATTCGAGTAACCAGCCACTTTTTATTTTTATATTTATATTTTTATTTAAGGCCTACTCTATGCAATGGAACCTGACACTGCTAAAGTGGCCAAGAACCTGAGACTCAATATAAGTCACAGGCTGGAGGGAAAACTTAACACTATACTTCATCTAAATGAATATAGCAGTAAAATGACTCCTAATGACAGTGCTTTACTCACCCACATCAGGGAAGTTTCTTCTTGCGATAACTGGGAATTAACACAGAGGCCCACAACTGGACAATGTGTAGAGAATAAAAAACTTTGAAGCATTCAGTTCTGAATGTGGCGTCTTTATCAGAACCATCGATGGTCAGGAAGTGTATGGAACAGGAAGCCAAAAGATGCTAAAACTCAGAGGTGATGAATGACTCCAAGAACGTGAAATCTTTCTGATACAACAGGGCTGAGGCACATATGAACTCACAAAGGCTGTGACAGAATTAACAAGACCTACATTTGTTCAGCTGGAAAGGGTCCCTGTACTGAGAAGAAAAGTGGACATGGGGCTCCCACCCCTGACCAAGAAGCTGTCCACAATTGATAGTCGCAGTGAAGAGGAAATTAGTGTCCTTCAATGGAGTCTCACTGGGTGATTCATCCACTTCAGGGCAGGCTCCATTCCCAGGAGTAGTTGGCCAACACAAAATTGTCTTAATGCTATTTTGGGGACTTTTTGCTTCATTTTGCTTTGTTTTAGCATTTTTATTGGTCTTTTGCGTGTTTATTATTATTTTCATTTTGGGGGATAATTTTTGTTTCTTGTTCTCTTTTTTTTTTTCTAAGAAAGAGGAAAAAAGCTTATAAAGTTGGGTGTGTGGGAAGGTGGGAAGGAACTGAGAAAAATTGGGGGAGGGGAAACATTAATGAGGTATATAGTATAAAAATATTTTTCAATAAAAAGAACCAGATAACTGAAGGCAAGATTTAATTTAATTTTGAGCAAAAAAGAAATGAAGTATTTCTTATATGTTTATACATGTATGGCTATAGTTACAAATGTGTAGATTTCTGAGAATGACTGGACTTCTAAAAGAACTGAAAGAGATTTTGTTCCACTGTACAAATAGATAGCATTTCTATTTAGAAGATAGACAGGAAACAAAGCTTAACTGGCCATATAACTTGAGTGTGATCAGTTATAAAGCATTAGGGTACTGAAATAAAGAAAGAAATGTCTCAATTTTCTGCATCCTGGTTAACTCCTAAAAAGAAATGATAGGGGAAACTTTGACAGTTTTCATCCAAGCACCACTCAGTGGAGACAGGCATGTAGCCAACAGGTTAAGCATGCTGACTGCTGGTAGGCCACCCTATTTCAATTCATCAGCTACCATGAAACAACAGGCACATCTAACTTCATTGTTTCGGTTTCACGTTTACGAAACCACACTCTGCTTATTATTTCTTTTCTCTTTATTATTATTATTTATATTTCTCTTTTCTTATTATTTCTACAAGAAAAAAATGTTTTGCTCATATGGGCTGCATGTGTGTTCATCCCTAAAAAAAAAATTATTCCAAATCCTAAAGTCAGATTCTGGCTTGTTTATTTTTCTACCCCAGGAGCTTGTGTAATGTAAACTTGTTCTTGTGTAGTGGATTTATAGCTGGAATGCTGACAAAATCAGATACTAAGCATGTAAAACTGCACACCCATTTGTGGGCCATTGTAAATTCAGTGGTAAAGAGCACTATTTAGTGAGGCACCCTGGGAAGCAGCCAGCCTTTCTTCTGAGGAAGGCCCCTAAAGTTACTGTGTACCTTGTCTGTACTTGGAGCTTGCCTTTCTTGTGATGCTTTTTCTGGACTCTGCATCACTTCTAGAGATCTCGGGGCTCACTTTATGGATCCTGTAATCTGCTGGGCTAACAGAGAGGCTTTACCACTCAATAGTAAGTTTCCAAGTGTCACTTTAGATGTATCCTTATTGAAAGGCTATATAGCTGATTGGTGTCACATTCAGTATTCCAAGGCTTTCTGAGGGAGTACCAATCCCTTCTTGTAAGTCACTCTAATAGTCTACTGTTGTGTAGAGTGAAATTATCTTTGGTAAAAGAGGTTCTGATGTTAGTGAAAATAAAGATTCCATCACTGGTCTGTGCTCAGGGATCATGTCTCATTGACAGCAGGCATTCCAAAAAAGTAACTGTGTTAGTGTACATATAGGTTAGAAAGGTTAGGATGTGTGTAGGCATGACTCAACACTGTTCTCAATATTGATGTGTAATCTCCCTATGCAGAGGCTGCACAGATTAAGACCTGTCATAGGTGCACACAGCTGCATTGTTTACTAGCCAATATCATCCAGCGTGATGTGGAGCTTTATTTTGACATGTTAGCACACATACTGTACTATTTGAAAATGATATATTAGGATTAAAAAAAAACCCTGTAATATAAGAAGTTTGTACCTAAAACCATAAAGAGAAATATTCTAAGTTTAAAGCGAATTATCCTATGTAATGAAATATATAGGACCTAGTTTATTCATAACAAAGGCTCTCACTGATTATGGAAAGCATATGGTATATTTCTCTAGAGGCATGGGAGTAACTACACTGGAATGATGATACTCTGAGACAGGAGCTGTTTCTCAGTTATTGTGTATACATTGTATATACTATATATATATATATTGTGACTCTAGGTAAAGGAGTGATGTAGCAAGTATTTCTATAATATATATCATAAGAATATTATAGATTCACTTTTTATTTTTAAATTTTATTTTAAGTAATTCCGTAGAATTTCATTAGGCCATCCATAATTAAATGAGGCATTTCCTTATTATATTATCATGAGAATATTTTCCTGATCATTAGATGTGCTAATAGTGCATCAATAGTAAGGCAGTTCTTGTTAAGAAGCCCTCATAATTTATTTATAAATTTATAAATCACAAAATAAAACCAGCACTTCAAACTCTTAATATTCACTGTAAGAAATATTTGCCTCCAACTCATGCTAACTTGTTCTCTTACTAGTTGTACATGAAAATGAAGCCCTTCAAATACCTACAGTGCCATTGGTAACAACCAGTGCATCCCTTGTGGACAACACAGAAAATGGTCATCTTCCTTGTGCAATAACCATCCATTACTACGCTTTTCAGAGGAAAACTGTTCTTACTTCAAATCTATCAGAATAGCACCCTTTAAACAATTGACTCCTTTGCTTAAAGCATTATCTATATAAATATTCAAGATGTGAAATTTATATTCTAGATATATGCAGCTTATTGTTTTCTTTAAAATATACTATTCTAATTTATATCCAAAAACCTTCAGAAGTGTAAATCTCTATCAATATAAATAAATATATCTATTAATCTGTAAAGCATTGCTCTTATTATACTAGCTAGGCAACAAGTTTACTACCTGCTTGGAGGAAGATACACCATCACTGTCTTTCATAGCTATATAAACATCTATGGATTGTTTAAAACTGAAGCTGATATAAACATGTAGAAATATAAAAGTCCAATAGATAAATGACTCAATGATCAAAGTTTAATATAAATACATAGCACATGTCACAGTGAAACCTAGTGCTTGGTACAATCAATATAAGCCAATAAAAAGACAAACCTGGCTCTATTTGGGGGCTCTCTTGGTTGATTTATCCCTGATAGCACATTCTTCTCATTATGAAAACTAGCTAGCATGCTTAAATAACATAGGAGTAGAATGATAATTAAAAGTAAACAGAACTGAGGAGCTATTGGCAATTGATAGCTACTAGGGAAATGAGAATCCATTTTCTTCAGGGATGCAGCCCCTGGTAGCTTGTCAATGCTGCAGTGGATTGACTTCCATCTATGGTGTATCAGCAGCACTAAATGGGCTTATACTCTTCAATGAGAAGATATATTTTTTCAGTACGAAACAGATCAGCAATCAAGCATCTAAAACATCGAGAAAACAAACAAGCCAATTAAAGGTGGGCTGTTGGCCGGACTACAAAGAGAATTCACAAAAGATGAAACACTTAAAAATTGTCTAACACCTTTAGCTTTCAGGGAAATGAAAATTAAAGCTACTCTGAGATTTCATCTTATTCTATTCAGAATGGCATCTTCAGGGCAGAGTACAGTTTATTCATTTGTCTAATTAAATAACTGGTTCTATGCTGGAGCCCTGGAGCCCTAGAGCTTTTTGGCCTCTTTGCAATCCATTCTTAATCCTTGAACTGGAAGGCTTCCATCTTTGTACAATCTAGAACATTTAACTGCTAGCCCAGACCTAGAAGGCTTCAGCCTTAGCTTTCTGAGACCTACTGCTAACTGAGCCACTCCAACCAGCTCCTTCTGAACTCTTACTCTTCTGATTCAATTCAATTTCTCTTCTTGGCCTCTTCTGCCAAACACTACTGTGTCTCTGTGTCTCTCATTAACCTTTCACTGCTCCATCCTGCCTCTGTAACTGACTGCTTCAACTGACTTCTATAACTGACTCGTCAACACACTCTTCTTGCTGACTCCTCTGTCTGCTTCTGTTAATGGACTAACCTACTCTAATTCCTATGTAACTCTCTTTAACTGAGCTGAGAGTCCACCTTTCTTATGAGAGTTGGGCATGTCCTTACTCTGCTAATCCTTCTTCTGATTAACCACTTTGTCTGCCATTCACTATGACTCATCTCAGATGGCATTTCCTGTGTGACACTGACTCCTTCTGAGTTCTGCTTCCTGGGTCTGCTTCCACTGTTTTTTTCTAGGGATTAAAGGCATGGACCACCATTGCCTTCTGAATATTGGGATTAAAGCTGTTTGCTACAACCACTTTCTGACTACTGGATTAAAGGTGTTTCTACATTCTATCCATATCACACAGGCTTCTGAATTTAGTCCCTGGAACATAGACCCTAGCTTTCACACAGGACTATTCCTCTTCACCAACCTTTCATCTGGATCTACTCCCTTTCTGTCTCTCATTAGAAAACAGATATGCTTCTAAGGCATAATAATAAAACAAATACAATAAAAGATAAAATAAAAATTAACATATTGGAATTGTCAAAACAAATGGAAGGATAAGAGCCTAAGAGAAGGCCCAAGAAACAGAGACCTACTCACTCATACACTCAGGAATCTTGTGAAAACATTACTAGTTTGGATTTCTCAAAAAGAGAGAAAGAATGTGAAGTTAGGTTTGTAGGAAATTCAGGATCTGGGAGGAGTTGGGGAAGGGAAAAGGATATGATCAAAACTTACTCTAATGGTATTTCATAATCTTAAGAACTTTTAATTCTATTGAATAACTCTTATAGAAGGAAATACAAACTAAAATTAAGTAATTAAAAATAAGATCACAAAACACTACCTACATGGAGGTACAATGTAGTAGTCAATGTATATTAAATACATAATTTCAATGAAGCAAAAGAATTTAAACAGGTTATTACGTTTCACTAAAACGTTTTAGTTTCACTAAAAACTAGAGGTAAAACAAAGATAAGCACAAAGTAAGCAAAAGGGATCTTGCTGCATGCCTGTGACCCCAGCAATTCGGAGGCTAAAGCTAGAGAAGGGGGAGCTCAAAGCTATCCTGAGCTGCAGAGAGAGATGCTCACAAACACAAAACAAAGAAATAAATCACAAATGCAGAAATTAGTAAGACAAAGAATAGAAAAATTGTAGCCCTAATCAACTCAAATTCTGTTTTGAAAAAATTATGTAATCACCAATTATCTAAAAAAAAAAGAAGACACAAGTGTGCAAAATATAAAATTATAGAATACAGCAAACCTCTTATGAGAAGTATTTTTAATTATGATTCACATTTTCAGATATCTATGAACATATGTTGAAACCTGCGTGAAATATCTGATTTTCAAGGAAATACAGACCACCAGAAATGACGAACTACACCAGAGCTAGAAAATTCACAAAGTGCAATTGAGGTAGAAGAAATTTCTTCCTAGGGATTTGAGACTATACTTGGAGGATTTTTCTAAACTTTCAAGCAAAGAAACCAAAATAGTCAAATGTTAATTCCTTTCAGACTGGAAATGAACGTTTCCATTTTTTATTCTATGCTGAGACACTGAACCAAGCTCGGTGCTAGACAGCTGCTCCACAAATGAGGTCAAACAGCTCGCAATTATGTTTACAGGGTTGATATTTTATTTTTAGTGCATATTAATCTTACTGCTACACAAATCTAAGGAACAGCACAAGAAGAAAACTACAGACAAATGTCACAGTGATCATCGCAAAAGTAGTAAATATCAGCAAGTAGACTTCAACAGACATTAAGAAAATAATACTGCCAGGCTATGAATATTCTCATAGAGTTAGCCTAGTGTCAGGAAATTCATTAATATGCCAGAGTGGTGGGGGGGGCGGAAAGGGGGCACAATTTTTATATAAAGGCTGAAGTTTTACTTTGGTCTAGTTATTGTTCCCTCTGTAATTTATTTTTTATTGTAACTAATTTTAAATTTGTGATTTATTTGGTCTTGAAAATGTAAAGGAAATTTGCTTTTAACCTTTAAGAGAAATAGTTTTTTTCAGGATATGTTAAAATTTTCCTTAGCTTCCAGAAATTTTAAATACTAAATTTTTAAATGTTGAGTGCTTTTTCTTTCAGGATTTTAGTTATGCTGGTGCATTTCTTCTTTTGTCTTCTATTTCTAGCAGTTTGGGGAGAACCATTTGTTCTCCTCTTGCTACTTTTCAGTCTTCTGGCTTTCCTTCCACCTTCTTACAAATACTTCCTGCTTTCCCATGGGAATTTTGTTATTTAGTCAGTATTTCTGAAAGCTCTTTCTCCTTTGTAGTTTCTTTCTGAATTTTTTTTTTTTTTTTTTTTTTGCATTTTCTCCAAACTGTTCATTTTGGTGTCAATTACAGAGCCTTTGCTTAAATTTTTTTCTCACAGCATGCTTCTTTGTAATTTTGTCTTCAGTTTGAATGTTGTTTTAAGTTTTTATCTACTTCAATATTGGCCAGGATGAGTGTATAATCAGCAGACATCTATTTAAGCCCAGAACTGACTCTTTAGTAGTAACCAAGCTGGCTTTGAAATGTTCTTATGAAATAGATGTTCTTTTCTCCCAAAGGAAAAAAGTTGAGTTTTTTACCTTATTTTATGTTTGATACAGAGCACATGGATTGTTTCCTTTAGTTCTGTGTGAATCTTTTTTTTTTTTATTCTTCATACGCTGATCTCTTTCCCCATTTGTAGTTTTCTTTTCTAGAAACTGTCTTTCAAGACTACAAGTTCAAACCACATGTATATCCAAGTCACTTTGCCAATTAATCCTTGTATGTCTCTGAATCCATTCCGATATTTCACATTTAGCATGGATGTTCATCTGACAAGGATTTCATGATCCACTTGAGACTACTTGTCAATTTTATAATCCTTCCTGCAAACTTTTCACAAATGACCCTGCTCCTCACAGAGACTTGGTGATAGGAGCATGAGATCACACTCAAGATCATTTGGGGCATGCTACTTTTTAAAGTCTTTATATTTACTTTGAAGCTTGGCTGATTTAGGCCATTTAGTTATGTGATAGTTTTTGTAGCTTTACATGTCCTTTTGGTTTGACTTTTTTGAAGGATATATGGGAAGGTATGCAAGTGATAAATGTTTTAAGATGAGCAAAGACTTTTCTAGGGGATGGAGAGAGGATGGCTTGGTGCTTAAAATCACTGGCTGTTCTTCTAGAGGATCACAGTTCAGATTTTAGCAACTATGTTAGGTAGATCACAACTACCTGCAAGTCCAGCCCCATGGAGTTTCATATCCTCTTTTTGCCTCTGCAGATGCACACGAGAAGTATCATACGTAGATATACACACATACACATAAAAATAGATAATTTAAAATGTTTATATTGCTTTTGAAATAGACTTGACAATCATAATAATTCCCCCACCTCTACTCTTTACCTTCAACTTCAAGTGGGATTGGCTGTCACATATTTGAAACTTGGGCCTCCTTGGTGTGTGTGGATCTGGTCTTGATTCTCCTTCGCTGCCAACTTGGCAACAGAATCTTTGGCTCTGATGACTCACTTGATTAGTGGTTGGAAAATATTCACTTTTTGACCTGCTTTTCAGCTACCAGAATTTTATTATTAATTCCACTCTTATTTTCTCCTAATTTGGACTTTTATGCCTTTCAACAATATGTATTTTGACACCTGTGAGTTGGATTCAGTCAAGCATGAGGCTTGATAGATGTTTTTGATCTGCGATATTTACCCAAAGTTTTAAGATGTTTTAATATGAGACTCAGAAATGACTTCTCAGAGAAAAAATTCTTGTTTTTTTGTATGAGAAAATGATAATGTGCAGATCCTAAAGTGGATGTCCTCCTGTGTCCTAGGAGAAAAGGAAATCTAGGGGAATGGCCTTATGTATGCTGTTTATCAAAACTCACTACAGATTTTAAAATATGGTCTTGTGTTTCCTCCTTTAATTTTTATTTAGTAGGCTTGAGATAAGATGTACATTTTATTCCTATAAATATAGATTGATATTCTATATAACAGTCATTATAAATAGAGACACACTGCTATTCTAGGGACTCACTTTGAAGTATGGGAAAGGATAGACTTGTAAACAATAACAAAGAACTAGTGTAAGTGTTTGCATGATTATTTGAGTGTGTATTGGTGGCATGTGTGTTGAGGGGTTTTGTTTTGATAGTTACTGCCGTTAGATATCATTATTTTACTTTTCCATCACAGAAGAACAGAAACATAATTGTATTTTATCATTTTCTTAACGGTAGACTATAGTGAAAAACTGATTATTGTTTATTTGGATACTGCCAAGACAGAAAATGGTAAGTGTCTTTACCCTTCCCTACAATGTAGAGTAGTAACTATATATAGTAAAATATGTTTTGTTAGTTTGGGAATTATAGCCATCATATTTGTTTTAATATGCAAAAGTGTCACATTGTATTCCTAAAGAATATACAATATTTATTATGTGTCAAACGTTCCTCTATATAACTGAGAAGAAAAAAAGACAAATAGCCTGAAGAACAGAAACTCTAGCAGTTTGTCCTTGGTTACTTAGCTAAGTGTTGGAAACCCTGAGACCTATGCTTATGTAGTCATCCTTGGAGTTTTTTTTTTATCTTAACCATTGCAATAAGATTATTTCTTATAGTGAATGATAGCACCTATCCATATATTTGAAATGATTCAAGATCCTAGCTCCAGCTCTTCCACAAATCTCTATGTCCCTGCATTTGTTCAGTCCACAGTACTGAATATACTCTTTGCTAGCCAAGGGAAGCAAAAAAGAAACATGCTCATCTTTATTTGAAGGAATACAGATGTGATGAGGTTTTGCATGGACATAACAATAGGAAGTTGTGAATTACATAAGATTAGGAAGCCAGCTGTGCACTAGTGTAGCTCTCTTAACCAATTTTCAAGTTTACATGGACTCTCTCAAGAGAAGAAAATACTGTTCTTAGACAGAACTCTTTTGTTTTTGGTTTGCAGATGCTTTTCTTTTTATTGCTAACATATCTCAAGAGGTACTCATGTCTAAACTGTGAGTTAGAGATTCCCACTGCCCAGTTCTGTGATAGACAGCAGTTGTGCCTTCATTGCATTTCACAGTGTCATATTTGAGGAGTGAGTGGAAAAACTACAGGTGGCTGCAATACTTTGTTTTGGGTGATTCTTTTACTTAAGAAGATGTTACAGATACATAACCCCTAAGGCAATTTCTAAATGAGTTTGAAATATTTTTTTATGAAAGAGCACTCCACCATAACGAGTTCAGTATCCCAGAGAAAAATCAAGATGCATGCAGAGCATACACTGTTGTAATTACTGATTCTTTCCATTGCTTAAAGGTATGTAGCTTTTAAGATTAATTCAGCTTATAAAGAATATATATTAAAACATATATTGCCCATTAAAAATTTAAGGGAAACATTTGAAGTATATTATTTTTGTTTTACTTTAGCCAGTTAATGCAAATTAGTACCTCATGTCAAATCCATCTTTGGGACAGCAATTTCCAGAAACTGTGACTACCTCAAACGGTAATATATGCCATCTTCAAGGTTCCTCTAGCTCTTAGATTTTTTTCTTTTCTCTTCCATAATGATCTCTGAGCCTTGGGGGGAAAAGGTGTAACATAGATGCCTCATTTAGACTGAGCACTTCATCATCATCTTTTTTTTTTTAACACATTGACCTGTTGTTATGAGCCTCTGTATTAATTGCCATCCATTTCTTATTTAAATCGTCCAAAATGGTACATGCTTTAGAGCAGGCAATTGATACCAATGTGTAAAATAAAGTGATTAAACAGAAATTCTACTTGTCTCTTCTGGATAGCACTTTTCCATTCCACAACCTAGTTTTATAGCTGTCACCATGTCTATTATTATTTAGATCTCTAGCCTGCTGTCGTGGTCTTTGGGTTTGACTTTCTCTAGTATCATGCTATTTTATTTTTAACTAATAAAGTGTTATATATATATATATATATGATGTATAATATAGTTTAAAATACATACATTGTGAAGATGTTAAATTCATCTAGTTAACATGTTACCACATAGACTTCTAGTGTATATTTAATAAAAACATAGTATTTCTCACTGCTCATCATCTGACTTATTGAGGCAAAGAGCATAAAGATGAATTCTGACAAGATATAAAATTGTGAGATATGTCTTGTTAGTTGGAAGAGATCCTGAAATCACGTACAAGCATTGGGATTTGACTTAATAAGCCTTTATCAGCACTGGAGAGAGTGAAATCTGATATTGGTTTGTGGAGAAAATTTGTATGCAGAGCAGAATTTTTCCAGAACATTTTGACACAGGAAGGCAGCTGAAAATACTCAGACATCATGCTAATGGTTTAACAAAGAGAAATGAGAGCATGTTTAATGGTATGTCATCCCCTTGCAGTTATGTTTAATAGTCTTCTGCTCTCACCCATTCTCAGTTTCTCAATGTAATACATTATTATTATTTCTATTTATTCTAAGACCAAAAAAGGAGACAAGGAACTAGCAATAGTAAACTATCCAAGTGTAAGTGCAGATTGAATTTACTGGTATCACCTGAGAATACAGCTACTTCTGGCCATAGGGCAATCATAATGTAGCAAGCATTTGATAAGCAGAAGGAAAGAAGTCAACAGAATAGGCACCCCTACATTTTGCTGAATATTTCAATATTGTTAATTCCATAAGTTATAATCCATATTGAATTAGAATATTATCAATGGATGCCAAAAAATCCACGTGCCTGATGCCAATCCTAGAAGCTATACAGTAAGTGTGCTGGCTAGTTTTATACCAACTTGACACAAGATAGAGTCATATAGGAAGAGGGAACCTCAACTGAAACTGCCCCTACCAGCTTGGCCTGTGAGAGATTTTCTTGATTGATGATTGTTGTATGTGCATAGGAAGGGGAGTCCCAACTCATTGTGGTATATTCCATTCCTGAGTTGGTGGTCCTGGGTGCTTTAAGAAAGCAAGCTGAGCAAGCTGTGAGGAACAGGCCAGTAAGCAGCATTCCACCATGACTCATGATTCAGTTCCTGCCTCCAGTTTCTTGTCTTGAGTTCCTGACTTGACTTTCGTGAATGACTGACTATAAACTATAAGATGAAATAAAACCCTTTCCTTTCCAAGTTGCTTTGGTTATGATATTTCATCACAGCAATAGAAACCATAACTAAGACACGAAGTAAGAGTGATCAACATTAGATCTTAATGACAGGACAATGCTGTTTGGGGTATGTAGATCTTCACAGTAAGTGTTAGCTTCACACAGTTTAAAGTGCTGAGGCTCTGAAGTAACATGGCTAGATCTCAGAGAAAATGCACCCCAAAAGTCAACCGTAGAATAATTTTGAATTGACTAATTCTTTACAACTAATTATTTCTATTTCCATTTCGTCTGGCTAAACTACCTTTCTACTAAACAAAGTATCCTCTCATTAGTTTGTGTATTGTTTTTCTATTCCTATCCCAAGAGAAAATAAGACTTACTAAATCTGCCCCTGGACAAGTAATTCTTTGAGTAATTTTATTTTTTAAACATCCCATTCTTATGCTTAAGTATTCTCATTATTTAGGATTTAAATTCTTATTTGTTAGAGCTTGTCTATAATCCTAGTACTTAGATTGTATGTCTGAGGTCATCCTTGGCTGTATAGCTAAGTCATTGTCTCAAAAATAAGCAAACTATCAATCAAAAAAACAAATTCCTACTTGTTTTTGAAAGTCTGTCTGAGGCATATTTTCTCCTTGACATTTAAAATATTGACAAATTCTCCACAAAAACCACTTTGTACTCTCATGGAAAAGCCATTCTCTATCTCAGTGGTCAGTAATGCCTGCCTTTCTCTGAAGAGTTAATTTCCCTTATTACTATCACTTAAGTCTGATTATTTTTTATAATTAAGAGATGTTGGTGGAAAATTGCAAAGGTAAATAATTGTCTCTATTGCCTGATTAGAAATTGTTATTTGTCCATTGTGAAGTGGAATTTTCACTTAGAAAATTTCCCCCATGTAGTAATTATTGAAGGTCTCCCAACGAGTCCAAAGGGAAGTAAAGCTCAGAACACAGAAATGCAGAAATTAGAATGTTTGTATAAAAAATAATATGCCATGAGAAGCTCTCTTTGAGTTGTTGGTCAGTTTTGTCCAAGAGACTCCCAAAACATTACAGACTATTGGTGTTATCCTTGATTGCCCCTCAGAGGTGGAAAGTGAGTCCCTGTTGCTGAAGACACTATGCACTTAAGACACAGGGCCTAGAAGAGCTTGAGCTGGATCTGACCTGAATGCTTCTTGCCCTAAGAACCAGTTTTCGTGATATCAAATGCTGCCACTCAAGCTTCCAAAAGAAGGAAGAAAATGCCAGTCCTTATGCTATCTGTGAACCACAGCAATGACCAGCATGGGACAATAGCTCTAAGGGGACAATAGTGTCATGCATACCTTGATTGTAACCAACAGCTTTCTAATTAGACTTAAAACTGGCTCAACAAGATGGTAACTATGCCTGGTACTGGAAACCTAGCAAACTAATCAGGTCTAGAGAAGTTGTGGCTCTTGAAGGAGAACCTACAACTGCTTTCTTAGAAACCAGCATAATCTCTGACTGCATTCTAAATATTTGTCCTTATACCCACACATAAGTGTAGTCTTCATCAAGGAAAAATTCCTTCATCAAGGAAAATTCTCTTTGCAACAGATGGAGACCATTACAGATAAACCACAACCAATCAAAATGCAGAGTTGTGGAGACCAGTCCCAATGAATGTGTTTATAAAACAGTCACATCTAAGACTCAAGGAACATCACAGAAGAGGGGGCAGAAATATTGTAAGACTCCAAGGATCAGTAAGTTTGCTGTGAGATTGTGTCTCCTAGTAATGTCAGAGGCTATAACCATAAAATCTCATCAATATGACTCCTAAATATGAGCTAGACAAGGACAAGAATAGATACGTTAAAGTGGATGAGGGAAAGCCTGTGAGGCCTCAACTCTACCCAAAAATATTACAGGCAACTGAGGAAAACTGGAAGCAAGTGAAGTGGTCTTTCCCAGAGAAGAGCACACCAATTGGTTGTCTAGTGCCAAATGGTCCTAAAGTCCTCAGTCCTAGGTCCTAGGTCCTCAGTCTATATACATATATATATATATATATGTATATATATATATATCAGTAACATTATACAGACTGAGCAGGCTATATTTAGAAATACATATGTACATATACATACATATAAGCATGTAACAACTAAGGAAAAAAGAACCCATGAATTTTGAAAGACATCAATGAGGGTATATGGGAGGTTTAAAAGGAAGAAAATGATATAATTATATTTTAATCTGGAAAATAAAAGAAAAAATTTAAACGAGGAGTGTACAGACAGATGGATCTGAGTGAGGTCACCGGTTCCTGTTGTTTCCGCCTATATTATCCTTGACTGACGAGACGTGAACTAAGAGGGCTTTGCAGCCCTAGCCACATCCTGGGAAAAATGTTGACGATTAGTTCGCAAATCCCGTTCAGAGATTAGGCAGGAAGTGTTAGGAGTCCAGGGAAACCAGATCCGGGGTTGTGTCACCAGGCACAAATACAACATTTCTTAAAGAACTTCTGAAACACTTAAACTCAAACACCTTATATAATTACAGAGAGTAGACAATTAAAAAAAATGTGTATTTGTGACAAAGGGAAAAAAAGAACCAACGTGCCAAAACATACTTATTTTTTTTAATATAGACCAACCAATAACCATGAAAACTGAAGGAAGTCATAGACATATATTTCTTTATATAGCTATTTACTACTGGGGTAGAGTAATAACGCTTGCATGCAGTCCACAAACTGGAAGTCTGCCTGAGGTTTTCCTCAGTACTCAGAATATATCATTTTGGTGATATTTCATTATTAGAACAGGTAATATTTATGTTTCTTCCTCAAAATATTTAGTATTATAAAGAGCATTATGTGAACACATTATGCTGTGCACTATGAGATGATTTACTCATATAATCCTATTCAAAGCATGATGTGCTTGCTTTTTGGTTTTGCCTGTTTTGATGCAGAGTCTCTATGCAGCTCGGGTCAGGCTCAAGCCACTTTCTGTAGTCTAGAGTAACCTTTGAACTCGTAATCTAGTATCATGATGCTAAAGTTGTAGATGTAAATCACCACACTGGGCTTCAAACATTGTTTGAAATTGCATAGCCTTTTTTTCTTAGTTCAAGGAAAATATAATGTGTTGTGTATATTTAATTTTATGCTCTCTGTCTAGAAGAGCTCTCTGTTCCTTAGATTGTGTGTTTCTTTCATATTAGGATTAAGTATCCAAACTACATGATAAAAATAATCATGTAGCCATATTTAGGCAATTTTTTAGGTCCCAGTGATGCATATAATCAAGAAGCATGCATATCACCCCAACACTTGGAATGAACTCTGTAGTTGCATGAAAATTTGAATTCTTTCTCCTTTAGGTGCATTATATTCTGCATTACATAAAGTTAATACTACATAAATTATTATATGTGGATCTAGATGATCAGGAATTAGAAGTCAGTGAATTTCTAATGCGTATTCTTTTTCTTTTATCTCAGCTTCTCCTTCCTCCAGAAGCTCCAGTTTGAGTGAGTATAACCCAGATTCTTTCCTCTCAGGGACAATGTGTAATCTCATTTTAAAAATCACAAAACAATTGCTTGAAATTTGAACATATAAGCTAAACATGGAAAAAGAGTATTTTGGGTTCAGTGTAAACTACTAATAAATGTCTTTCTTCTAGGGGATTTTGAGTTTTAGAATGTCATACTTTAGAGCCGTTAGTACATTCTTCATATAATTAGAAGAGGCCATCTTAAACAGAGGGAGAAAAGTTAACAAAGATGAGTAGCAGTTGAAAAAAAATCCTCTAACACAATGGTGCAAAAGCAAGCAAGAAAACATGTTTGTGACAAGGACATAGGGCTGCCATAGTGGCTTCATACATACTCTCTCTCCATTCATGGATCAGATCCCATGTTGACGTCTTCCTGTTTAAGCAAAACAAAGCTTAAAATTAACATTAAGATTCGAGAGAGTTAAAAATTCATAGCTATTTAGGTACCCGCAATGGAAATGCATGTAATCAAAGACCGTTCTGTGAATATATTTCCTTTTGATTTTTCCTAGAATCTACTCAGTCACTGAATGTAACAATGATCAGGCTTCGTAAAAAACTTGCCTTTAGTGCACTACATATTACATCTCCTCAGATGCATCTTTGGCATATCTTCAGAGCGGGAATGTAAATTTCTAGTCCCTGCCATATTCTGAAGAGCAATTACTATGATGAATCTGGTTTGACAAATCACGTGAAGATAACAGTGGCATAAGGTCTGTCCTGTTCAGCTTTGGCCCTTTACTACTTCATGATCTTTTCCTGTTAGAAGTGAGGAGATATACATAAACACCCAACCCCATCTAAAAGATGTAAAATATCTTTGCTATTTTCCTATTGTGTTCCTTGAAAAGAGAAAGGAGGCAGAGACTTCTATATTTAAAAGATGTCCAGTAGTATAGATGGCAGATATTTAGGAACAGGGAACAAAGGCAATGGAGAAAAGGGAGTGGTTTTGATCACTGGCTTGAAGAAATGGATGGACTAAAATAGTACTAACCATAATACACAGTGAAGAATGACAACACAGATTTGGGAAAGTACTTACTTCAATCTGTGATGTACTGAGGTTACTGTATTTGAGAAAAATCAAATGAATACTTCTAGAAGAAAGCTATGCAGGTGATTCTTGGATAGCCAAATATGAGCTGTTCAATAAGTGATGGTTGATCAGCAGTATATGTATCAAGAAGAGAATTGTGTGGTTGACACCATATATACCATTAAAGTGCCACTGAAAATGTATTACTGGGATAAGAAAGAAATAAGGAAAAGTAGTGTTTGGTGAGTCTTAACTGAGAGCAATGTCTACAGCTTAGCAGGAGTTGATATTAGATTCTGTATTCAGAACTAGGAGCTTAAAATGGAAAGGAATCTGTTAGAATCAATTTTTAAAATAGTTTGGTCTTTTTAATATGACTATTAATTACAATGGTGGTGGAAGTCAAAGTGTACTTTGAATATTCCATCAACTATGTAATAAATTTCTAACACATTCAGGGGAGGATAGCATCATTTATCCATATTATTCCTCCCTTTTCTTTTCTCTGGCAGGAAACCACAACACATAGAGGTACAGACAGTGCCTTAGTGCAGGGCACTCTATCCTTTAGTACTTGTTTTAAAGTAATAACACATACTGGAAAATAGAACCAGACTTCAATTTTCCCAGCATTGAGCTGAGACAGTAACTTTCATTTCTCTCTCCAAGTGGTCAATAAATCTCTGTGGAAGTGATGCCAAGCATAATGCACAGTGGTTTCTTTCTAACCAAATGAGTTTGGTTTCTTAGTTCTTTGTTTCATGCTTAAAGAGTCGAATTTAACTGTTTTAACATTTGCTGCTACATTTTATGAAACTAAAAGTATAAATGATTCCAAATGAATTACTGTAACAAAAGGGCTATTTTACATTGTGATGACTTCAGAAGACATAAATAAAGTCAACATTAACAATATAAATAAGCAGAAGTTGGTGAGTAAAAAATGTTTATAATTTTTTAAATCTATTATCTAATTGTGAGAACTTGGAAATAAGATATTTTCGTTGGTATAAAATTTGTTACATTTCAAATACAAACGGTCATTTAAGTTTCTGAATAGTGTAGTTTTTTTAAATTCTCTCTTATTGTCTGCAATGGGGAAAAGCCCAAAAGGATTCAACCCTACAGAAAGAACCATAGGCTACTGAGGAAATCTGGGAGCAGGAGAGACCGCCCTTCCCAGGGAAGAGCACACCAATTGGTTTTCCAGTGCCAACCAGTCAGCCCTGAAAGCATACATGCAACTAACAGTATACAAAAGGAAAAGGTTATATTTAGGAATATATGATATACATACATGCATGTACAATTAGTAAGAAAAGAGGCATGGGTTTGAAGGAGAGTGGGGAGGAGTACATGGGAGGGGGGAGGTTGGAGGAAGGAGGGCAAAGGGAGAAGTGTACTTAAATTAGAATCTCAATACTAAAATTAAAAATAATTTGAAAATATGGCCCAAATATTTTAACTGAATAATGAGTACTATATTTCCTTTCTAAAATTTGGTTTCATGGCCTCTCATATCAACTTTGATTACAAATCTAAAACCCACTCATCATACTCCTTAGAATTTATTACTTCTGACCCCTAGTGGACTTTAAAGTTCAAGTATTTGGGAAATTGTTCTGAATACCATTTAATAATCAAATTCTAAGTATGTTAGTAAATTCTGGTGTAATTTCAACATGATTACCGAGATATCTCATATTATATTTCTTAGTAGAGTTTATATCTGAAAGTGAACAAAGAAAAAAATTTAAATGTTTGGAAGCAAAGTAAAACCACATTTATCATTGAACAGTAAAAATGCAATTCTTGAGTTATAAATGAATAATATATGCATGTTATTTATTGAAACCCAGAAGCAAAATAAGTAAATAAATATTAAAAGGACATTATTTATATATTAAGTGAAATTCTGTTTAATATCACAAATGGAACGTTCAATTCTAATCTGATGTCTAATTCTTTTTTGTTTGTTTGTTTTTTCAAGACAGGGTCTCTCTGTTGTACCTTTGGCTGTCCTAACTCACTCTGTTGACCAGGCTGGCCTTGAACTCACAGAGATAACCTGTCTCTGCCTCCCAAGTGTTGGGATTAAAGGCATGTGCCACCACTGCCCAGCTGATGCCTGATTCTTAACATAGCTAGTTTATTTGAAGGCAATAAAGACAGTAACACATAAAATAAGACTTGAACCTAGAATAAAACCAAAGTAATTGCAAGCTATTTTTCATTTCATTTTACCTGATTTTGTTTTACTCTCTCCCATATGAATTGTGCTGACAGCTTAACTATGTCCTAACATGATAATTGTGTAGGTGTTAGTGTACAGGTATTTCTGCTTTCTTGTTATATGTCTTCAGTCCAAGCACCAAGTAGACTAAAAAACATGGAAAATAGCTATGATCCAAAGAAACAAAAGAAATATCAAAATAAAGACATCTCTTAAAAAGTCATGATATTATTATGTTCATATTAAAAGGTTTGCTCTTCTTCTCCCTAAGAAATTTACATTCAGCTGGATATATTTCAGATGCAGGATGGCAGAAAATTGAATTCATGAGCTGTAACAGATCTTAGTTTCCAATGACACTGATTGATATTTTAGTTTAAGTGAGAGACTTAGAGGATTTCTAGAAAAAGTTCCTTATATATCTATTTTAGTAGTCATTTGAAAAGACTTTAGAGGAGAAAGAACCACCCCATACTCCCCAAGGAGTAATCTGTATACAGGGAATGAAAACCACAGTGAAATCAACAACTGTTCTGTCAGTGCTGTCAAATCAAATTCTCTCCACCTACACCCAAAATAAGCAGTTTGCTCTCACTGGAGGAGTTTATGCACAGATAATTTTGCCACAGGCCTGCTGTCTAATAAGGTAGCTAAAGGAAGACAAGCCAAGGATGTTTCAAGAGTGCTTATGGCTATAAGTACAAACTTTTAACTTCTAAAAATGTTTTCTTTATAAATTCTCTTGCTTATAAGCTCATACATACATACGTGTGTGTGTGTGTGTGTGTGTGTGTGTGTGTGTGTGTGTGTGTGTGTGTGTGTGTAACAGGAGCTCAAGAGGTGCAGCAAATCCAGCGTAGGAAGACTCAGCTTCCTAACTCCTGTTTATTGCTTGTTTTTCCATAGCTGTCAAAGGTACTCTTCCGACAGTAATAATATTATTTTGTTTTACACCATCATGAGCTTGTTATGAATGCCTAATGTCATCCTTGGTCTGTTCATAAATCACAATCTTTGCTCAGAGTCAAGAAATCAAACTGCATCTTTATTGAAATGAGTAAGAGTTACACTTTAAGTCCTTAAAAGGTGTGATCTTAATAAGACTAGAGAATAAGTAGAGGCTATATAAATTTGATTACAAGCAATAGAAAATGATTAGGCTTAGCAATTTTATCCAAAGTCTAGATGTCAATACTAAAGCAAAAAAGAGTTATTAAATGGCTGAGTTATCCCTTAGTATCCAAAAGAAATTTGGTCTCATTTTTTAGGAATAGCTGAAAATCATCAGAGTACTGATTTTTAAAAACCCTGGCATACTCTTGAGTTTCTAATGGAAGAAGCTTGATCATGATCCTGGAAATAACATGACAGATCCAAATGCTTTTTAGCACATCTTGCTCAGCATCTGTCTTCCTAAAATACCAGCTAACTTTTTCAAGGCAAGGCTCCTTTCAGAGCTATACCATAACACTAACACATTAAAATTATTACTATCATGGTCACAATGTTAGAAAACCAAATAACAATCCCAGTGCTGACAGCATATTGTCTAAACTGCATGAATAACAACTTCTCATAGATGGGGTACACATCCTATCTAAGACCGGCTAAGGATGGGATCTGTAGATCCTATACAAAGAGAATAAATGTTTCATCCAAGGCCCAACAAAGGATCCTTGGCCTTAACTCATTTTAATATCTCATTCCCAGGGAATGACATGGAGCTTACAGTTAAAAAGACCTAGTATGTCCTCAGAGTTCAACTTAATTATTTAAAAAAAAACTTCATATTCAGGATGAGTGATAAATTCTCCATTTACTTTGTTTTACTTAAACATCTGGGATTTGTTTTATAACTTCTGGTTTTGTTGAGTTTTTAGATTTTCATCTCTTAAGGAAACAAATGAAAGAACCTTGGGCAAATGTTTTGGGTTCTTACTTTCCCAGATCTCAGGCATACCTAGTGGTCACCTAGAGCAAGTGTTTGAAACACAGCCTGCCTTCCCCTGAGTCACCACGGCTTTTGATCTTTTCTTCCTTATTCTTGTCTTAAATGCCTTGACTTTTTTGTCTCCATATTTTATTCTGTCATTTATCTTCCTTCATCTTCACTTCCCTGCTGAGTTCACATTTCTGGCTTTAAATGTGGTTCTTCTTTTTAGGTCACAGCATGGCCATGCTTGTTTTGTCTTGAGCAAATTTTGGATCCTCACTTCTCCTACTAAGAGAGTTTGCATGAAGTGATGTTTCCATTCCCATAATCCTAGGCCCTGAAGTGGAATAGACTTTGACTTAATAGAATAGAAATAGAATAGAATTAGAATTAGAAATAAACTCTTTAAGAAATGTGGTTGTGCAACAATAGATGAAGAATTACTGTAAAACATAAACATTTGCTTTTAAATTTAGACTTTATTTCTATATGTGTTGTAGAGGAATTAAAAGCTCTCTATCAAATGTATATGAAGTCTCTTTTTGAAGCACAAATGTATGCGTAGATGAACTAGAGAGACTAATAATATGACTTACTATAAGAATATTATCATAACTAAGGCAAACATGGGGTACCAAATTATACACTATTAATTTTTAATTGGCTAAAGATTAAATCTGAGAACATAGGATGCTTCTTGTGCACTTAATCTTAACAGACCCATTGGATCTAGAGTCTATTAAAGACTACTACTACTAAAGTCTACTACTTTATGTCTCTGCAGGTATTTCCAGAAATGATTAGTGAGAAGATTATCAAGCAGGCTTCTTAAGCTTTCCAGTGTGGACTGAAGATCAGTGGCACTTGAGAAATCCTCCACATCTTTAGCACTTAATTTGGAAGTGTGTAGGGGAGTGTTCCTCGCCCCCTGGGGCTAGTAGGATGCACGGAGACTCCTTCCCTCTGAAGCCCAGGAAGCCACTACTTAATAAGCAGATTGGCAAAATGTCTGCCTGCCCTGTGGTGAATTATACGCCTGGGTCTCTGCAAAGGCCATAGATATTGTGGGGGTTGGCCAGGTACACCCCTCCCCCTGTCATGCTAATTAAGGCTTCCCCGCTAGAGGGGAGAAGCCATGCCCTTATGGGGAGAGGTTATTTATTGGGGAAGAACCCCTTGAATAAATGAGTTCGGGTCCACCAGATGCCGTCTCCGTCTCCCGTCTTGTGTTTGTTCTCAGCAAACGGGGTCAGGCGACACCACGCGGTCCAAGGAACCCATGTCCCAAGCGACCCCGGTGCTTCCCCATGGCTCTCTGCTTGAGCCTCTCACCCTGGCCAAGCGGCTTCCCAGCCAGCTCCGGGCTGGGATAGGGCGGTGGCAGATCGTGCCGGGGGAGACCGAAAACTAAAAACAACAGAAGTGATAAAGCATCTTGCCATGTGGACTGAGCAGATTCTGGGTTCTCAGTTTCTTTGATGTACAGATAGTCACTATTCGACTACTCAGTCCTTATTTTGTAAGCCAATCTAATAAATCACCTCTCATAATACGTATCAAATATATCAATTATGTTGTTCTAGGGAATCCTGACTGAGGAACCCCTAATTTTAAGAGAAGTATTCATCAACTTAAAATTAAAAAAGCTCTCTTCCCATTGCACTCAATGAATACCAACCAAAACCTCAACAATATCTAACAGCCTTCCTTCTCAGTTCAGAATCCTCCACTCAGGAGTCAGGGAACTCCACTGAAGAGGAAATGTAAGGAGTATTTGAACAGATGGAATGGAGGACACCAAGAGAACAAAGCCCTCTAAATCAACATGATCTAAAGTTCATATGAACTCACAGAGATGGAGGCAGCACGAACAGGGCCTGCACAGGTTTGCACCAGGTCCTCTGTATATATATTATGGCTTCTGGCTTAATGTATTTATGGGATTCCTGGTTGAATGAATGAGTGGGTCTATTATTCTTATGCCTTTTCTTGGGCTCTTTTCCTTCTGTTGGTTTGCCCTATCCAACTCCGATGTGACAGTTTTTGTTTTATCTTATTATACTTTATTTTGTTATTTTTTATTATTATCCCTTAAAAGCCTGCTTGTTTTATAATGAGAGAAAGAAAGGGAGAGGATTCACATGGGAGGAGATGTGATAAGGAACTGGGAATAGAAAGAGGGAAGACTGTAATCATGATATATTATGTGAGAAAAAAATTTATTTTCAATAAGATAAAAAAATAATTAAAAGAATAGTTTTAAAATGATAAGTTGGGTCTAGAGTATCTGAGTATAGTAGCTCTTAATTCTTAAAGATCAGCTGATATATCTACCTGTATCATTTTATCTACATATCTAATCTATACAGGTGTGATTTTATACAATTTACATATTACATAAAATCACTTGTGTTATATCTGTATGTTAAAAAACAGACTAATGATAAACTAAAACTAGCTAGAACTATATGAACCACATTTTCAAGTTTAAAAAGTTGAAAAAGAATATCTGAGTACCTGTGGGATGTCCAGGAGCCTGCAGGATGTCCTTTTGCCTGCAGGATTCATGGGGCATCTGTGGGAGGCCCTGATGCCTGCAGGATGTCAGGTTGCCTGTGGGATGTCTGGATGCCTCTGGGATTCCCTGGTACTTTCAGGTTGTCCAGGCACCTGACTGATGTCTGGATACCTGTGTGATGTACAGGTACCTATTGAATATTCAGATACCTGCAAGATGCTCTGGTGCCTGTGTGATGTCTCGATGCCTGCCTGTTTGGGGTTGAACTGCAGGTTAAACTTTGGCCATACATGATCTCAGGCTAATATGGACCAGACGGACGTCCATAATCAGAGTAGCCTGCTGCCTCCAAAAATCACGGTGTTGCCTGTGATCCATGCTCCCACCACATAGGCTGAACTTAATTTTATTATCATTATCTTTTTTTTTCAGAACATAAGGGTAGGAGGGTAGACCAGGGATGAATGGGAAAAAGGCATGATCCAGATACATTGCATGAAACTCAAGTAATTAATAAAAGGTTTTTGAAAAGAAAAGAAAAAAGTTGGACCATATTTTATATTTTCATATTAATATGATACCTTGGGGACAAAAAACATTATGGTTTAAAGTTATGGGTTTGTATGTCCAAGTTGACAAAAGAATTAAAAGTTATAATTAGCTCTGTAGGGGAATATAGTTGTGTGAAAGCTAAGAAGGGTCTATATTCCAGGGGTCTATATGAAGGAATCATGTTTAGAGGCCTGGGTAGTCCATATGGAATGTAAAAAGAATGTTAGGAATGGTGGTATACACCTTAATCCCAGTATTCAGAAAGCAATGGTAGCAAACACCTTTAATCCTAGTATTCAGAAGGCAGTGGTGGTCCACACCTTTAATCCCTAAAACGGAAACAGAGTATGAAAGCAGATACAGGAAGGAGAGCTCAGAAAGAGTCAGTGTCACACAAGAAGTGATGAAGAGACACAAGTCTGTGATGAGTCAGTGAAGGACAAGGAAAGAGATTAATCATAGGAAGAGTTAGCAGAGTGAGTCAGGGTGAATAGCAGGATCAGTAACAGAAGAGGCCCGTTCAGCAGGCAGCTGAGACACAGAGACAATTGAAGTGTTCTGACTGAGGCTAAGGCAGAGAAACTGACTAAGGCAGTCTGGAGTAATGAGAGCTCATGAAGAGAGATGCAGAGACAACTCAGCAGAAGAAGTCAGTATCAGACAGGAAGAGTGAGTCAGTTTGAAACTAAGCAGAGCAGTTCAGTCAGAAAAGTTGTAGGAGTTAGCCAGAGTCTGTTAGAGACAGAAAAGTTTAGTCAGAAACAGTAAGCTGACACAGAAGTTTAGTTTGAACCAGGCAGCTTGGAGAAGAGTTTGGGCCAGAACAACCAGTGAGTTGAGTTGAACCAGAAGAATCAGAGTTCAGAAGGAGCTAGTCAGAGTGTCTCAAGTCAACAATAAGGCGTGAAGGTTGATCAGATTGTACTGAGGCTTTAATGTTCTGGGTTTTATGAAGGCTAACACCTTCAATTTCCGGTTCTCAACTTAAGAGCAGATTGTACTCAGGCTGAAATGTTCCAAGCTCCAGGTTAGAACCAGTGATTTAATTAGCCAAAGAATAAGCCACTTTGGGCTTGAATCAATGTCTATATCTGGTGAATCTATTGCTACATTTGTCACATCTACATGGTTACTAGAAGGATCCAACATTGCCGAGGATAGAAGACATCCAATTGAAATGTCACAGAGGACAGAAACATCACAGAGGAGAAAGTCACCTGGGATTATCTCCAGCAGAAGTCATCATGTTCTTCAAGTTGAGCTGGATGCCCAAAGAGACTCAGCCATGGGAGCCTCATGCCCAGAGCAAGAACAAAAAGGACCATCCAGAACCTCCAAGACAGAGAATTATGTCTCCATAATTCTCCAAAAGACATTTCTAAGAATATAGACAAATTTTTCTAACATTGAAAAATGGGAAACTTCATTTCTGGTGCCTTAATGGCAAGTTCAGGGGGAGTAGGTTTAGAAACTTTAGTTGAAAAAGCCAAGACTGGATGCATGCATGATGTCCAGGTGTCTTGGGGTTTGCTGGGTGCCTGTGTGATCCCCTGGTGCCTGTGGTAGGTCGTGGTACCTGTGGAAGTCCCTTGTATCTGTGAATGTTTGTGTGCCTGTGGGAGGCATTGATGCCTTCTCTCAACAATCTTGATCTTACATATTTTTCTCAAAAAGTTTGAAATATTAATTGTAGAATTGAGAGAATTAAAGATAGAAATGAAAGAATTTAAGAGACAGGAAAGGGAAGAATGTTAACAAGACATACAGGAAACTAATCAAGATAGAAAGCCTCTTCAAGAGAAATGTTTAATTGTGAAACTACAGCACCACCTCAAAAGGAAATTGAGGAAAGGTGACCACCTCCATTTAATTGTGAACCTACTATGCCATGTCTTAATGGAATTAAGGAAAGGTAACAACCTCCACTAGCTTTCCTAGTTACTGTGGAACAAATGATTGAAAATGACCAAAATCCACAAAACTATGGGTTAAGCTGGAAACCAAGGGAAATGCTAGATCTAAGATGACTTAAAGAGGCAATAGTACCATATGAAATGCACTCACCCTATGTAAGACAGATGTTAAATAACAGAACCCTAAAACAGAATTATTCCAAAAGTCTGGAGAGATTTGGCAACAGCTGTTCTACAATCTGGCCCTCAGCTTCGATGGCTGACATGATAGAGAGAAGAGGCATTAATTATAGAAAATCATAATAGGCCTAAAGATGTTATTATATTGAAAGATCAATTGTTAGGCCAAGGTCAATTTGCTGATGTACAAATGCAGATACAATTTGATGACTGTTATAGTACAATGTTGTGTTGTATCTTTAAGTGCCTAGGATAAGGTTGAGGAGCCAGGAAAGAGGTCTACATCATTCACAAAGATTATGCAATGCTCAGAAGCTTTCACAGACTTTTCATAGAGATTAACTTCAGCTGTGAACAGAGCAATCTCATACCTAGATGCAAAACATGTATTAATTGAAAATGCAAATGCAGAGTGTAAAATAGTTATTAGACCTTTAAAAGCATGATCGATGCCTATAGATAAGTGGATTAGAATTACTGCTGACATTGACCATAAAAATTATGTAGTTGGACAAGTGATGGCTAAAGCTTGTAGATTTCAAAATGTGTGTTGTTTTACCTCTCCTGTTGGAGAGGAGGTCATTTGAAAAGGGATTGCAGGCAGATTGTTCCTAAAGTTAAAGATAATCTAGAAAGAAGGAAAGACAATGTTTTCTCTAGAAGGTTTCCTGGTGTTTGTAGAAGGTGTGGTAAGGGTCAACATTGGATTAATGAATGAAGATCAACAAGAGATTTATGAGATAATCCCTTACCAGTGGGAAATTCTCTAAAACGGGAGGAAATGCTGCATTAGATTTAGCCATAAATAGAAAGGGGGGATAAGAATAAGGACTCCCAGAGATAGAGTGCATAAAATTTTTGAATACCAATGAAGCAGGAACAATAGCTGCTGAAAGACACTGAACTGTAGAAAAAAACTCCTGAATTAAATCAGCCTGTATACTATAAGGATATGTTAACATCAGAATGGGAATCAGGAAATATGTTAGGTTGGGGAAGAGATTTGCTTTTATTTCCACAGGTGACTAAAAGCTGGGGGTACTGTCAAAATTGATAAAGATTTGATCTGAGTAAGAAGCTTCCTAGCAAAAAGACAGCTCAACAAACTGGCTGAAAAAAAAAGGGGGGGGAGGGAGAGATGATAGTTCATCTTACTGGAAAACTTTGATGCTGAAATGGACATTTGCTGAAGAGAACTCACCAGATGATCAGAACCAATGGAAGATCACTGCATGGATGGCTGAAGTGGATCTTCAAAATAACATGCAGACTGTTAAGTTTACGGAGTTGATCATTGTTCCTATTGTAATAGCTAAACTGTGTAAAAGTTATTTTTACAGCACAAATTATATCTTAAACAGGAAAATGGAATATGTAAAGAGAAGAGTAGGACTGTGTGAAAGCTAGGAAGGGTCTATATTCCAGGAGTCTATATAAAGGAATCACATTTAGAAGCCTGTGTGGTTCAGATAGAATGTAGAAAGAATGTTAGGAATATTGGCACACCTTTAACCTAGTATTCAGAAGACAGTGGTAGCATATGCCTTTAATGTCTAAGACAGAAAGAGTATGGAAGCTGACACAGGAAGCAGTGATTGTAGACAGGAGGTGGAGCTCAGAGGGAGTCAGTGTAAGAGGAAGTGATGTCTAAAATGAGTCAGGGTGAAGGGCAGGCAAAGTGACAAATCAGAGGAAGAGTTAGCAGAGTGAGGACAAGCCCAATTCTCACAGTAGAAAGGCAGGCTCTCAACTCAGAGCAGAGTCAGTTAGTTACAAGCTTCAGTTGTCTATGACACACCTGGAAAAAAGGAATCACATTTGAGGAATTGTCTCCATTAGGTTGACTTTTCTATGGGTCATTTTCCTGGTTACTAATTGATATAGGACAGCCCAGCCCACTGTGGGCAGTATCATCCCTATGCAGGTGTGCATAGACTGTATAAGAAAAGTAAGTGAACATGATCTTGAGAACAAGCCAATAAGCAACATTTCATCATGTTCTCTGCTTCATTTCCTGCCCTTCTGGAGTTCCTGCCCTGACTTCCCTCAAAGATGGACTATAACTTGTAATATGAAATAAACCTTTCCCCCCCCATAAAAATGTAAAAGGAAAATGTTTCTATAGAAAAGTTAGCTATATCAGGTGTGATGGTACATGCCTTTAATCCTAGCAGAGAAGAGAAACTCAATCCCTACATGGCTGATAGAAGCCAAGTCCACATTTAAGGTAGATGAACTTCACCTAGGCTTCATTGCATTGGTACAGATGGCAGGTGGTTTCTAACTGTAGTACTCATGTGTCTGCTGTGAGCGCTGTAATATTTGAATGTAAAGACATAGTTATCCCTTTCCCATTCTTTTGGGAATGTCTCTTATGTCGTACTTCCTTTTACCTGACTTCTGTATCTTTTTCTTTTTCCTTTTTCCTTTGGTGGAATAAATTCTCTTATAGTTTTGTAATAAATTAAAGTAAGTTCTTTCTTCCTATGATCAACTATTAAGCCTTTATTCAGTTCTCAACAAATTGAATTTTTTTGCAGGTTGTGTGATATGATTTGAATATGCTTTGTCACCCTTGTTTTAGTTAAATTTCTCTTGCTGTGATAAAAGATGACCAAGGCAATCTATAGAAAGAAGGGTTTGCTTTGAGCTTATGGTTCTAGAGGGTAAGAGTCAATGAGCATCATGGCTCAGAAGTGTTGCAGCAGGCAGACAGCGGGAACAATGGAAAGTTTACGTCTTGAGCTTTAATCAGGAAACAGAGAGAACACACTGGAAACAGCACTTGGTGTGGTGATTTGAATGAGAATCACCCCCACAGGCTCATACATTTGAATACTTGGTCAGCAGTTGGGACTGTTTGGGAAAGAATAGAAGGTATGAACTTGTAGGAGGAGGTATCACTAGGGGTGAGTTTTAAGATTTTAATAGATTTGCACCATTTCCAGAATCCTCTCCATCTCCTACTTGCAGAACCAGATGTGAGCTCTCAGCTATTCCTGCTGTCACGCCTTTGCTCTGCCATCATGGATTCTAACTCTCTGAAACCATAAGCTCAATTAAATGCTTTTGAGTATAAAATAAAATAATCTAGAAATAAAATAGCCATGAAATTGATGGCACTTTCCTATTACTGCTAAAATATAGGAAAAAAAATGAATTGTAAAGAAGATTATGAAATTTATATTCTGAGAAGAGATATTATATGTGACCTCAATGCTCAAGAATAATTATTGTGAAGTTATCAACTACAGGTTAAAAATAGCAATTCTTACCTTAATAAATAAGGAGTTCTTGGGACTGGTAGCTGTCTGTCTCTTTGCCCCTCTTCTGCTGTCTTCCTGTTGGACTTCAGGGATCCAAACTGGGACCCCCAGGGTCCAAACCGGAACGCCACATCCCCACATCCCCACAGAGACTCACAGACGGGATATCGATGCAAATAGCAAGAGGATTTATTCCAGTGCACTGGGACCGTTCTAACACGCAGGATAGAAGCGGCCCCAAGGAGCAAATGGTGAAGCTTTTTGAGGCATTACTGGTGCGCGTCCGGTCCCGCCTATCCCACGCAGGAGATGAGCCTGGCGGCCCCATCCCTTCCCCACCAGCCCTTTTATCAGGGGAAAGGGGTTTGGGGATGGGGGCTCGTGCAGCTGACTGGCTCCGAGCTCTCTATGTTAGACTAATTGGTCGGGAGTTTCACGCGCGCGGGATCCAGGGGGGGCATGGTCAACCTGTGCCCTTGGACTAGCCCCTTGGGACAGGGTGGCTCCTGGTATGCTGGGGAACGAGGAATCCTGCTGATAAGCTTAATGGTCATTTCCCTGTGGGTGGGGAGGAGACTGAAGAGTACTGTTAATAGCCATACTTGGGAAGGCATTTCCCCCTATCTTAAACCTTTTCATTCCCATGTCTTCCCGGTGCTTCATTATCATGTCTAAAATATATACTTTCTTAACTATCCTTTCTTATTGCTGTTGTTTGAAAATTCTAGTCCCTCTATTTTTCTGCAGCTCAATTTTTAAGACCTACTTACTTGAGGTACCACTTTGTGCAGTCACATTCCTGGATGAACCCCTCTATCTTCCATAACATTACATACCCAAGGTGCCTTTGATTTCCATCCCTTTATCTATCATGTATCTAGTGCATAATTACTTCTCATCAAATATTTCTTTACAGATGAGTTATGCTGGCATTAGTAAAATCAAGTGAACACTGTTGTGGAAGTTTAGTTATATATAAAATAATTGTTTTGTGCACTGTTGGGAAAAGGGATGCATAGGTCTTGGCATTTTGTATTGTCTGCAGGTTTTGGATTTCTGAGGGGGATGTTTGATTGCTTATGATCTTCACCTGAGGAGTTCTCCATGAATAAAAACACCTGAGCTCAGATGTTCAGAGTTCCACTGGGAGTATGGCACTGGCCATGACGGTGGTTCCCTCTGCTGAGGTCTGGCAGGGTTTGCAATTATGAAATATGCTTCCTTGTCTTTTGTGCTGAGCCACCCCATAAGCGAGCAACTACAGAACACAAAGTGCATTTGCTTCAGTTAACTTCCCTTCTTCAGCTGTTCTGACTTTGCCAAACTTCTATGAACATATCTTTGACCTTTTTTTCCAAACATTTCTTCTAAAATATAAAACAGGACTGTGAAAATGTTTTTGTGTCCACACATTTTTCATAAGAGAATGACATTTAAAGCTTTACACATTGAGAAGTCTTTCGTTACACCCAGTGATATCAGCCAGGCTCACCTCTGACATCAGAAAGTTTACTCCAGTTCATTTCTACATGCCTGGATCAGCAGCCCATGGGAACTCAGGACTGAAGTAGTGCAGGCATTTTAGGCTGGAGCAGACACACAAGACCAAAGGTTCAGATCGGTTAACATAATCTAAGCCTCAATCCATGAATTAGGACTGGCTTCAATAAAGTTGGGGTTTCCTTTAATTAAAATGAAACTCTGAAGGAGATGGGTTTTCTATAGCAAACTCATTGCTGGTATTTATCAGAGCAATTGAACTCCAATTTATTGTTCTTACTAAAAATGATGTGAACATGCATTATGTATTCAATTGTCATAGACTTTCCTTCCAACTATTCTATTCATGAATGTAAGCTAGCATTTAATTTTGAATACACAGTTTTAGTTGAAAAACATAAAATTTCCATTTTTATTAGAAAAAGCTTCTCCTTTTTAAGAAACGAATTACCTAATTTGTAAGTTTTATATTTGGATACAAGAATTTTTTAATTGAAAAAAATCATTTATGAGGAGTTTTGCCTCCACATATTACTGTTTTATCTTCCTTCCAGCTTCCATTGCTCCTTACCTTAGGCTCTCACAGATTGTCCAGGTAAATTTGTTAAAAATTAGCATGGAAAGTCCGGTTTCCATATGGCATTTTCACATGTGTTTAGTTTCATTAATTCTGATTGCCCTCCTCACACTTGTATGATTCTGCTGCCAGAATTTCCCTTTCCAATTTCACATCACACGTTCTCCATTACTCTCCTCTGCTTCCTTAAAGCCCTCCACCCAATTCTGGTATCTTTTTGGTCTCACTAACTATACCCACACTCATACTCAAATAAGTACACATGTATAAAAACTGGAAGCTGAGATTTGCTTATGGAAAAGAATATACAGCATCTGTCCAGGGAGTCGCTAAGGATCACTGGTCAGAAGAGTAAGGAGAAGCAACATCAGGAGCCAAGACATTAACTCCCCACTAAGGTAAAAACCACAAGTTATCCTAATTATTTTTGTCCAGTCTTTCAGTAGTTAGCATGTTTTTCATGAAATGTCTTGACTGAATAGACTTGAAATAGAAGTCCATAACCACTTTGCTTGCTGGGAGGTCATTCTATAAAATTTTTAAATCACATTAATTAATGTGTGTGTGTGTGTGTGTGTGTGTGTGTGTGTGTGTGTGTGTGTGTGAATGCATACTACTGAACATATCTAGAGGTCAGAGAACAATCGTCATGAGTCGATTCTCTCTTTCCATCATACGGGTTCTGGGAATTTCACACAGGCCCTCGGGCTTGGCAGCAAAAACCTATACACGTTGAGCCATCCCACAACTCCCTAATATCATCTTAAAAATGCTAAAGAGTTTCAGTTCGTGGTTTCTATGAACAGGTAATTATGCAATTTATCAGATAAAATTATGTTTTTTTAGATTAAGAAAGATAAGCATTTCGAAGTTTCGACTTCATTTTCTAGAGATCTTAGGAAAATCTATCTTTTCCTAAAAATTAGATAAGGGTAATGCTGTGCTCAAACGTCAGATTCTAGGGCTAGTGAAAGCCATAAATGAGCACATTTTAGAACAGTCTTTGAGATTTTAGTCTACATTACATTTTTTTAAAAATTAATTTATTTTTTTTATGTGTGTACGTTTTGCCTGAGTGTACTACATGGTTGCAATGCCCAAAAGGGCATCAGATCTCCCTGAACTGAATCGACAGAAAGGTTTTAACCATTCTGTTGGTGCTGGGATTCCAACCTGGATCCTCTGGAAGAGCAGCCAGAATTCTTAACCAAGGAACCATTTCTCCAGCCCCTGGATTCTAAATTTAGATTTAGTTTTACTGACTTATTTCACTAGTGTCAGCTTCCACATATAGAATTCTGGTGGAAAAAAAGACAACCTACATCTCGTAAGAGACATTCTTATAAAAACTTGAAGAACAAAGAAATCGAGTTTACCTTACTTAGTTCCCCCACTCCCTTCTCTCTTGAATTATGCTAAAATAATAAAACCCAGTCTTTTCTCCAGGATTTATTTGGGGAATCAAGGGACAAAAGCAAAATGGGAAAAAGGAATTCATGCTAAAGACTAGAAAAAGGAATTGGTAGCAGGAAAATATCCTGACAGGAAGATACCCCTGAATTGTTGTTTCTTCTCTTTAGTACTGTGTAGGGTGTTCTAAGAAGCCTTGCTAGACTAATTTAAAGAATCCAATGCAGTGATGCATGAGTTATTAGTTGCTTTTTGAGATATCAAACTTTTATGGTACTTTATAAGATATGTAAATATTTACATTTACATACTTGCCTTTTAATACATTTTTAATGTATTATGAAAGTAGGAGAAACAGAATTTGAGTCTCAGAGTGATCAGAAATTGTATTTGATTTGGAGGCAACTCTGTGTCCACCTCATGGTCAGTAATAAATCTCTTTTGT
Source organism: Cricetomys ansorgei (assembly GCA_026225945.1). Classification (NCBI taxonomy): domain Eukaryota; kingdom Metazoa; phylum Chordata; class Mammalia; order Rodentia; family Nesomyidae; genus Cricetomys; species Cricetomys ansorgei. The sequence continues at coordinate 2,662,831 of JAMJFZ010004027.1, read as the reverse complement.
TTGTGTCATTTTTGCATTTTTACTATTTATGTGTTTCATTCTCTCATTATTACAACAAGATTGAACTTAGTTTGTTTTTTTTTTATTTTTTATTTTTTTGCCTTTAACTTTAATTTTTCTAACTCCTTATATCTTCATGGTGTTCAAAGTTCCTGTTGTTTCTTAAAATTAAATTTATTTATTATGCGCACTTGAGGAGGTCTGAGGACAACTTGTGGAACAACACAGGTCCTGGGTTGTCAGGTATAACAGCAAGCCCCCTTATCCTCTGAAATATCTCACAGGCTTTTCATTCATTCATTCATTCATACATTTATTTCTGTTTAATAACAAGAGTCTTTTATAATTCTTCGAGGTGGCTACCTCATATCAATTTTCATGGCCTTGCCTTCACTTTAACATTTTCCTGGTTTTAGCCTGGGCTGAGACTAGCATCTTTCCTTCAGATTTTACATTTTAAGTTCCCCCAAGAAATGTGATTGGTCCAACTCCTTGCAACACAGTATTAGCACATGTCATAAACCTATTCCCATTTGTAAATCAGATGTTCCAATGTCCAATCAACTATAGACGTTGGAAATATCATGAGATTAAATTATACCAGTGTGCATCCAGAGAAATAGTTCAAGCAAAGGAAGCTCTGAAACTTCAGGGAGAGGGGCGCATTAATTTAATTTGCTAGATTTTCCACATAGCAACAAAAAATAGAATTTTAAATAGATTTCAGATATCCATTTATCCAAATATTTTCTATATTATTCAATGATTACGTACCAAGTACTATTCTATTCTCCGTGTCTAGGTTATAAGAGTATAGAACTGAACTGTCTGCTTTCATGAAGCTTTCCTCTTGTGGAGAAAGGCAGCAAAAACAACAAAAACTAAAAAAAAAAAAAAAAAAAAAATGTGGTAAATGCTAGAATGAGGTGCTGATGAACGTGAGGATAAATATTGAGGCAAATTAAAAGGACGGAAAACCACAGTGTTTGTCTACAGTAACTGGATGAATTGTCATTTTATGTGATGCTATCAGGCTTGTGGTTTTTAAAAGATGCCATTTTCGTGGAGACATGCCACAAGCACCTTTCAGCTAGTTACCCCTGGCCATTCTCAAAGGAATTTCCCCAAACTAGGTTTCAAAGATATTTAAGATGATGGTGAGAGGTTGGTGCTGTTTGTTGTTCTTTATGTGCTTTATGATGCTGAGGAAAGAGAATATTGGTCAGATACGCTCCCTTTTACTCAATATTGTATGCTTTTCCCAAGGCATGGGAAGGTTGAGGTATTAGTGTCAGGAATTGGGGGCCTTTAGGAGGTGACTAGAACATGAGGAGGGTTGGGATTAATATTCTTAGGACAGAGGTTTTAGAAAGATCCTTGCTCTTTCCGTTAATTCAGGAATAGTAAAATGTATTGCCTGTGATCCAGAAATCAAGTTTGCTGGCACCTTGATCCCCATAACTCTAAGGAGTAGCATTAGCTTAGGAACAGTCTAAACTCCGTGTGTTTTTCAAACCGTGTTGTTTTAGCATGCTTTAAATATTCTAAACATCTTTTTCTCATGCATAATTCATAAGGTTAAACAGCAGTAATCTCTGTAAAATGCATGATAGAATGATAGTTATAAATTATTTTATGCATAATTTATTTAACTTTTGTCACATAATAAACACATCAAATGTTTTTGTTGCCTTAGCCTTCCTTTGCGTATATTTTTTCATTTGGCCACAATAGCATGCTTGCTAGGCAACAGAAAAGGAAAATCTTTCAAAAATATATATCCATGAATTCCCCTCAAGAGAGGAAAAGGCAGGATTTGCTGCATTGCTTAGGGAGGGAAAGGAAGGGGGTGGGAAATCAGATTAGCCTCTGCAGCTGTATTTTGGTATTCAAGGCCACACCTGGACAGGGGAACCCTCCTCTGATTATAAGCCTTTGGCAAATAGGAAAAGTTGCTGCCTGAAAAAGCAGGCTGGGTCTTTAGGGATTCCTTTGGGCTATTTCAGTTTCTGACAGATGCACTAGTTTAGGCTTTTTATTCTTAAAATAGCCCAGAGCATGGAGAAGTACTATGTCTTTTCTTATGGAAAATTCTCACAGTGAAATTCAGTGTTTAAGCTGTATTTATCCTAAAGTGTAATTGTTTATTGCCTGTAGATATGTGGTGTGACATTTGTTCATTCTACTTAACAAAAAATTGATCTTGAGAATTTGAACATTTATAGCCTCAGGATAGGATATGCAAATATTCACTTCATATCTAAATTATAAAATGGAAAACATGGTATTTATCTGCATCATTTACATCTAAGATATACCCTGAGGAGAAGCAGACTAAAACATATAACACACACACACACACACACACACACACATTGTCTTGACTTTCTTAACATAATCAGTTTCAATACTTTAGTAAAATGTTTTCCTTATTTTATCACTTAAACAAAACTGGTACATATTATTATATGGTATTAATGTTTAACATCAACGAGATAAAGTGTAAGAATACATAAGCTAAATTTTTTCCAGAAATATTTCATTCTCATTGAATGACATTTAAATATGACTTTGACAAAAACCAGGTGACAGGGAATAACAAAATGTATCTAATGGTAACAACTATTTAAACAGATTTGGGTTAAGTTATGAGAAAAGTTTTATGCCTAGTGGCCATGCCAGGAACTTTCATTTGCACAGTGATTCCCATGAGAAAAGTTTTATACATACAAACATGTTTTTAAAAACCACCTAGGAGAAAGTAACAATAGTTATATTGTCAGTAGCCAATTTTCTCTTATAGAGGCATTTTGATGTTTATAAAACATATGAGAAACTATTACTCATAATTTAACCATAAAACAACAAAATCCTATCATACGAGAACATGAAAGACCTGAGGACATTACCCTAAGTGAAATAAACAAAATACCATGTAATGATGTCACTTACATGTGTGATTTTAAAACACTGAACTCATAAAAACAGAATAGGAAGGTAAATGGAACCCTCAGGGTGTAGGGAAGGGGGCGGTGGGGAAGTTGTCAAAGGGTACCAGCTTTGAGCTACTGAAATATCAGAACATTTTAGATATATTTGAGCATGCGTCTAATATTAAGTTCTCTAATATTAAGTATAAGATACTACAATTTATAAAATTATTATTTTGTCAACATATATTCCTTTAAGTTTAAAAGAAAAGAGAGTTTTCAGTAAAAACTATTTTATAAGGAAATTAGAGTATATGGACTTATGCCCAGCTTTTTTCATTGATAAGACATTGAGTTTTTAGGAATAAAATTTAATCTCTCTCAATCTCAGCTTCAACAACTGAATGATAAAACAGGTAGCTACTCAATTTAAGATGTTTAAGCCACGTGATGGTGGCGTGCACCTTTAATCTCAGCACTTGGGAGGCAGAGGCAGGCGGATCTCTGTGAGTTCGCAGCCAGCCTGGTCTACAGTGTGAGTTTCAGGACAGCCAGAGTTACAACTGAGAGACCTTGTCTAGAGATTAAAAAAAAAGAGAGAGAGGTTTGTTCATATATTGAACAGTTTTCAACTAACAATTTACGAGTTGCTTACTCTGTCCCTGATTTCTGCTGTGCGAAGCAATTTGTGATTTGTGATGAAGACTAAGTTCTCCCTGTGAGGGTGTTTACATTCTGGAAAATGAATGATCAAGAAGCTAATAAGCAAATAAGAAATTCAGATATCAGTAATAAAAACAGCAATCAAGGAAAAGAATAGCAATGACTATAGTAGTGTGCTCCATGATTGACATTTTTTAAGATCCAGTTGAAAATAATCAAGTCCTATAGGATCCTTAGGGAGGAACTTTGCCAGCAAAGGGGGAAGAAAGTGTCACAGCACAAGCTCATGAACATAAAGTGGTCAAGGAACTGAGAAGTCCAGTTTTTATTCTAGAAACTGATTAACAAAATGTATCAACAGAAGTCCTTCAGATCAAATTATTCTTGAGTTTGGATTTTATTATATGGGCAATGTGCTGTGTTTTGGATGTTATTGTTTGATCTCAGTAAAAATCATATCAAATTTTATTGCCATCACAGCACTGTGACGTAAAGTAAATGTGAAGTAAACCTTCAGGGCAGTTCTCCACCTATGGGTCGCCATTCCTTTGAGAGTCAAACAACCCTTTCACAGGGTTCACTTAAGACCATCCTGCATGTTGGATATTTACATTATCATTCATAATGGTAGCAGCATTACAGTTATGAGGTAGGAACAAAAATAACTTTATGGTTGAGGGTCACCATAACATGAGGAACTGTAATAAAGAGTTGCAGCATTAGGAAGGTTGAGAGTCACTGCTATGGGGGTGATTGGCTTCCTGATCTTTCTAGTCTTGACCCTATAGTGCAATTAGTTCCAACCTCAGTTATCATTTTATCCCATCTTGATGCATACCTAGCAATTAATTTTTCACTGGATATTTTTGCTATACAAGTAGGTTTTTGACATATTATTCAACTAGCGAGAAGTATTTGTAGAAATCTTGATTCAAATCATGTCTAGGTCTGCATGTATGTCTTTGTATCCACATTCACCAGATTCGAGTGAACCAAAGGAAATGAACTATGTCTGTCTGTTTACAGTTCTCACAATGGCATCATATGATAGGTACTTTTGTTGTCTTCTATATTACAAGTGGGGAATATGTTAATGCTACAAGCTATAAAGACATTAACTATTTTTTCACAGGTAAGTCTTCCAAAAAAGCTTTAGTTCAAGGCGATCCGTTTTCCAGGGCAAGTGCTGAGAATAATGTTTCTAATTTCTCTAAAAGTGAGATCAAAGACAGCCCATAACCAGGCACAGGACATACCACACCTCTCAGTGATACCACTTCACACTGGCAGCATTTTCCAATGAGAAATATGAGGAGAAAAGTAGCATTTGGGAGATTTTCATGTTTGGGAATAGTAATCATCCCATAGCTTCTAAATTAGAAGATCCCATGACAGTCCCCAATAACAGTGTGAGTGCAATAATCACTGTAATAGCTATTATTAATACTATTTACCATATTTCCAACAAAGACATTCTGGACTCTTCCTTCTGTCTCCTGTGTGACATATATACATTCCATACACTATATGCTTCTACTACGTAATGTCTGTTGCCATACTTCTATGGATGGATCTCGTTCCTTAATATTCCACTGTGACTATTAGGCTTATACATATTTCTAATCCTTTTTCTTTGTGGAGTTAATTTATTGGTTATTAGTGTACATGTATCTGATGTGTGTGTCAGGGGGCGCATTTTGCATAGTGCACGTATGAAGGTCAGAGGACAACTATTGTGGAGTTCCTTCCTTACATTTTTATATGGCGTCAAGGCTCAAAATTAGGCCATGGGGCTTGCACCAAAAAATGCTTTACTTACTGAATGAAACTCTCTCTGTTAAACTTTTCCTTGGTGCAAGGAACAAATGTGCAAATTTGGTATTGACCAAACAAGAGGATCCCTCTTTAGGGGACTATTGCCCTGGGCCTCTCTGTGCCAAATCCTCATGAGTGAGAAATCTGGGATTCAAGAGAAACGTGCTCATCTAATTCCATGTCTCCATCCTTTGGGATAGTTTCCAGTACCCAGAAAGCTCTATGGGGCTGAGGGGGAATTTAGATACTGTGTTATGACCAAATGTTCTTTGTTTTATAGATGTTATGGGGATGGAAAGTGGTGGTAATAGGCAGCCTTTTGTCTGAAGTCCTTTGCTGAGAAGGTAAGAGCTGGAATAGGAAAGGGAAGACAAAGTCCCTCAGGCATGCATTTATATTTTCTCTGCCTTACAAATATAAGAGACAGGTCTTTCTGGAAAAAGCAATAATTCCCAATTAGTCTGTCTCTATTCTCTTGATAAACAAGCCTGTCTCTGTTTAACACTTTCTAGTACTTTTTCATTAGTTACAGAACGTCTAGTCTTCTTGGCAAGACACATAAGGACTTGGCAGTAGATGTCAATGTCATCTTTTGGCCTACCCAAATCTCAATCTCACAAAACTGCCATTTCTTTGGAGTGTCTTACAGTTTACTTTATGCATTAAGGTTTTTCTCTTTTTTTCTGTAAAGTGGATGGATGTTTTTCCTCTTTTGGGGCCTCTTTCTCATCTTTCTGCCTTTCAAAATATACACACTCATTTGTCTAAATATAAATAAGAAATAACCCCGTCTGGGTAGATTTTCTGAATCTGGTGTTTTCCTCTTCTGTGCAGGCACCCACATCCATTCTATCTCCCATTTTAATATTTTTAATAGTGAGGTCTACTTATTTGTTTTAGCTTCTATCTTTTTTTTTTTGCCAGGAATATCCTTCTTCTCAATAAGCATAGACTATGCCAGGCATGGTGACACATGCCTTTAATCCAGCACTTGGGTGGTAGAGGCAGGCAGGTCTCTGTTAGATGGAGGCCAGCCTGCTTAGAGAGAGTACCAGGACAGCCATGGCTATGTAGAGAGACCCTGTCTCAAAATAAAACAAACAAAAACATAGAGTATATTTAATACCACAATGTCTGCATGTCACAAAATTTAGACATTTAGTTCCTCAACATTCATTCCCTCATTGTTTATAATTGACCATTATCTGAAAGTAACAAGTAAAAAAGGGTTTTTCTGTGTATGTGCATGTGGGTGTGGTTCGTGTGAGTGTATGTGAGTGTGGTTCGTGTGAGTGTACATGCGTGTGGAGGTCAGGAGTTGATGTCAAGTGCCTTCCCCATTCACTTTCCCACTTATGTACTGAAGTGTGGTTCTTCACTTGACCCCAGGATTTGCTCAATCTCACTAGGAAGCTTGCTCCAAGGACCCCTTGTCTCTGCCTCCCAGCACTTTTTCCCTACATGGGTGCTCATAGTTCCAAACATTGGTTCTCATTCTCGTGTGACAAGTGCCTAACCACTGAGCAATTTCCCCAACTCCATGAACAAGTGTTTAGTATGGAGAGGAAACATTATCTTTAGGCTTTTCATGTTGCTTTGGAAAATTGCCTACGATCCTCTAGACATCTGTACCAAAATTAATACCTGTACTTAATTAAACTGAGGTTTTATGAGCTTGTACATTCTGTATATTTTTATAAGATGGAAACAGCAAAAATTATCAACAGTAATATTTTATGTACATTATTTGATTACTTATTTAATAGCATTAGATTTTCTGCAAGTTTCTAGTAACAAAAATAGTTTAAATAGGTTATGATTTCACAAAATAGTTAAAGAAGAAACACGCCAGAAAGCAACTACAAAACAATGAAGACATTAATCTGCCTTATAGAGTTTAAACATTTCTGAAATCTTAATAATGCCTGTGAACTGTATCAGAGTAGGTACCAAACACTTCAAATACATGATTTTACTATTTAATTTATTCACCATTAAGTAGGAAGTGATTATCCCCATGCAGCAATGTAGACATGGTTACTGGAGAAGTTAACTTGTTCGGTCACATGATATTCTCGGAGGCCAGATTTAACAGGGTTTTGTATGGGTTCTCTTGTCCACTGTAGGATGGGCCTAGGACTGTAAGTAGTAGTATATATTGGCAAGCTACAGAAAAAGCTGTGAATGTTATGGAGTGGTTAGTGGGTTCTGAGTATCTGTGAGACACAGGATTTTAAAAGACAGGTCATTTTCTATGAGAGCTTTCAGTAGTAAATCTTAAAATAGCAATAAAGTAAAAGCACCAGAGACTTCCTGAGGATTAAAGACTGGCTAAAATTAAAGGCCAGTGCTTTGAACTGCTTCTTCTAATCGAAGACAAATCCCCAGGAAATGCCTTGTATTCCCATCATTTAATGACAGTTCCTTGCTTGAATCCAAGGCCTCCGTAAGCTTTTATTAATTATTAATTTTATGGCCTCAGCAGTAAGTGGTCTTTCTCTATTGTCTGTGATCATGTACCTTCCCTACTCCCAAACATAGAACCTTGGGGGGGTGGGGAGGAAGATAAGGGGGGTGTCATTTAATCCCAAATCGCTTTATCAGATGAGTGTATTCACTTATTCCTTGATTGTAGAATGTATCAGTTTGTTAGGTTATTTAAAATGGAATACAATTTTCAACTTCTGTTTCTCTCTGTGTGTGGTCATTGACATCCTTATCTAATTACAATGTCACTTTGTCCTGAGAATGCTTCTCTTACACGATCTTTTCCTCTAAAAGAGCGAATGGAGGGCAACCACGGTAGTTTATATTTTTGGAAAATGAGAACCCTGACAGCTACTGAGTGACTCGCTCTTATCTGAGACCTGAAACTGCCATGTACGAAGCACGAGGAGGATTTGTTTTCAAACCCAGGAAATCGTGTTTTCCTTCTAGTCTCTCTCTGCTGCTGAATTTCCTTTTAGCCTTTTCAGCGCAAGGCCGTCTTCAAATTGTTGTTTCCTTTGCAACTTGCCTCCTGTACGAAATGCCAACACAGCGGCGGCGGCGGCGGCGGCGGCGGCGCACACGCACACATGGCTTCAGCACTGTAGTGGTGGCAGCTACTCTCTGTACGGGTTGTTTTAAAATACAGTTGTAATCCTTTACACTGGATCCTGGGAGGGGATCAGTCAGGAGGAAAAGCTCAGGAAATGTCAGGGGAAGCTGCATCCCGGGAGTGTGCTGGTCCATCACACTCAGGAAGGGACAGTCTAGTCCCCAGTCACGTTGGTTTGCTCTGGCCTTCTCGATGTGGCAAGTTTCCTCCGATTCATGCCTCGGTAAGTAGTTACAGCTCAGATAGGAGTGGTTCTCCTAGGTTTCAACCTCCTCTTCTAGGAAAATGTTTCCATCATTCCCCACTTCCTGCAATTGTTAGACCTCAAGCTGAAAAAGCTGTGCCTGGCTGGGAAAAGGCAGACTTCTGGAACTCTCTTTTCCTGCCTATCACCTGAATGAAAGCCAGAGGGAGGGGAACGGGATACAGCACCCCACGACATTTCCACTGGAAAAAAATGGAATTTTACAAAAAGTTTTAGAAACTTCCAGTCAATTCCCGAGTGAATGCTTTCATTTGCACAGACACAGAACTAACTAGGAAATGTTGTCTTTCTAATGATAAATTTTACATTTTTCTCAAAATGATTTTTTTTAATCCCCACAGCACTTTTCTTATTCATTATGGCGAGGTTACTTTATTAAAACGATTAAAAAGAGACCCAGAGGACTCTCATTCTTCACTCCTTGGGGAGCCTCATTGCCAAATGAAAGCCTAGCTAAATGGCCACCCAGCTTATGGCCCACAGCGTGCAGAACAGATTTGACTGCAGTACCTTCATAGCTTTCTCTGGACTCACTGTTCCTTCTACAGTATTTGTTGATAAAACAGAGCTTTTTCTGTTTGTTTGTTTTTAAAACTATCTTAGTTTATAAATCTTGTCAAGTAATCTGCAACGTTCAGTTCTCCAGTGGTCACTTTCTGGAAGTCTCTTCAGCCACCGCGGACATGGCAGGGCAATGGCCTCAACTGCTGTCCTTGCTCTTCCTCGGGGGGGGGGGGGGGGGGGGGCGGGCGGGGGGGGGGGGGCCTGCGCAGCTGGCCAGCAGGGCGCAGTGTCTTTCCTGGCTTCTGCTTTATTTTTCAGGATATTTCCTGGCTTCGTTGTGATCACGGTTTCATTGTCAGCCAACTCATGAACCCTCAGGAACAGACATCCTCACAAACAAAATGACATTATGAAAAACAGACCCCAGATATTGGCACATCAGCAAAACAGATGGGATTTTGAAAGACAAAAAAAAAAAAAAAAACTACTTTGGAAAGATTGGCATGACTCTACTATATACAAAACATAGCTCATTCTCTACCAATTCAAAGCACTACAACTTAAGAGCACTTTGATGAGATTACATTGAAAGTGAACCGATTATTGAATCCACAGAAGGGATCCAACTGTATAATTTAAAGGAGCTGCTTGGCAGATCTCAGCATATCTGGGTATGAGTTTGTGCCTTTGGACCTCAGAAACTCAGTAAACTTAAATGAATGAAAAAAATGTGTAAAACTTGCTTTCTGTAAATACTAAATATTCAATTTTGACTAAAATCTTTAGTTTTCCTGATTAATTTAAAATAACAATTGCTCACAGAATTCTGAAATTAATTATTTTCCCAAATCGTGATGTAATGCTTTTTGGAGAACTTGTAATGGACTTGGACTTGGCACCATATTTAAAAATAAATAAATAAATAGCATTACCCACTTTAAGCCTCAAAATAATCATGTGAAAAAGGTAATCTTATCATTACATATTTTTTCAAATGAAAGAATTGAAGGTTAGACACTTGGCCTTACAGAACTATCTTTTGGTATAGACCCAGAGCAATCCAATTCCAGAGCTGGTGGTCTTCATCACTCCCCTCCACTCTCTCACTCCTTAGTCAGTAAATATTCCTGGTGTGTGCACATCAACTTCAGTTACACACTCTGTAATCTGAGGCTTAAGCAATACCAAAGCTTTACCCCATCCCTGTTGACTCAGTTCCTATACTTGGAAGACTTGGCCTGGACATTAGTTTTTACAAACTAGTTCTGGGGATTATTTTGAACTGCATTCAAGATTTAGAACTGTTGTTCTAGACAGCAAGGTTACAAGATAAAAAAACAAAAAACAAAACATAGTCCTTTTCTCTCTTAGGGGACTGCATTTGTGTCTCGTGACCAGCATAACAAATTACTACAAACTGGGTGGCTTAAAATGACAGATTAATTTTCTCACAGCTCTGGAGGCCAGAAGTCTGGGATCAGGGTTATGATAGGCCATACCCTCTCAGGAGAATAGAGGGGGAAATCCACTTCAGTGATCCTTGGCTTCTCTCCACATATGTGACTGCATTTAGGACCTACCTGAATTGCCAGTATAACGTCCCATCTCACAACCTTAATTTAATCACATTTACACAATCCTTTTTCCAAAAGTAACATTTTTAGGCTCTTAGAATTAAAGCCTGATGTTTGTGGGTGGTCATTATTCAGACTGCTATGAGGAGTAAAGTAAATGAAGACAGAATTCAAATATAGATGGAAATGCTTTGAGGGAAGAGAGATTGTCAGCATGATATTTATGATAGGTTTCGATTTGTCACAGAGAAAAAAGTCAGTGCTTTTCAGGTATTTGTGGTGTATATGTGTGTGGATGCAAATGTTCATATGTGGGCACATCTGTAAGTGGATATACTCGTGTGCACGTGTATGAAGGTCAGGGGTCAATACCATGCATCTTCAGTTACTCTCTACCTTATGTTTTGAGACGGATTCTCTCATAAATGCTGGATTTTAGCTATTGGGCTATGATTGCTGACCAGAGAGCTCCACCCTGCCTCTGCTTCTCTAGTACCTAGATTATAGCTGTGTGCCTCCAGACCTGAATGTTTACATGGGTTCTGGGATCCAAGTTCAGGTCCTTATGACTTGGCCTCACTCTGTCACCCAGACAGGACTAGAATTAGTAATCCTCCTGCTTTGCCTGTCATGGAAGTCTCTTATGTAGAATGTACTCTCTTTTCCTAAAGAATGATCACTTCAGATTAAACTTTTAAAGTTTTCTTGTGACTATGAATTACTGATACTGAATGCATTGATAGTAGAGATGAAGACCGTTTGGTTCACAGTATCTCAGAATTAATGATCTGGAGAACAGGGTGAGGACATGCATGTATGTGTGATACCAGGTATGAAGTCTTCTTTCTTCTTAGAGCAAATATTTGAATTTTTGATCATTCTCTTTACCTCTTGCCAGAGTCCAGCTACAGCAGGTTCTAGAGCCTAAGAAGGAGGGGCAGAGTTAGCGTGGAATGAGGCTCACATGAGTTAATGTGATTAGTTCTGTAGCTGCTGTTTTTATTTTTTCTCTTCAAAATAGTCAGCCATTTATTTATATGAAAAGAAATATGCCTCAGTGGCCCAGATGCTTACAGCATTATTATTCCAGGCATATTTATTTTAAGAAAATCATTATGGCATCATAATAGTCAATCCCAGATCTTCAACGCAGTTCAGAAAGTTTCTAGTATACATACAGCAGGAAGTCATGTCTGATCTAGCAGGTCAGCAAGCAGGTATTCAAGCCAAGAGTACTTGTCTGGCAACAATTGCAGTTGCAAGGTGCCAGACAGATGGCCTTAAAGTTTAAGTAATCAAATCTCTTTACAAGGGGGTTAGTTTTTCTAACATAGTCATAAAATTGTTTTTAAAAGACAAATCTTAATACCTAACTCTTGCATCAAAATATGCATTCTTGGTTTTGTCTGTTTCTTTCTAATTTCTATTAACCTAGGGTTTCCTGTGGTTGTTTTGTTCAACTTAGCATACTCAGAAAGGTATGTTCCCATTGAAATCATCTGCTGGTGCAAGTGGAGTCCTTTAGAGTTGAATCAGAGAGAATTGTTATTTGAGGGTCTTTTTGTGTTAGCCTCTATAAAGTTTTATCAACCATGGGGGAAGTTGGAATCTCAGAAATCTGAGAATGATTAACTTTTACATGAGAAATCTGAGTTCGATTCTCTCCCTTGTATGACCTTATTTCCCCAGAATATTTAGAATATTTAGAATCTGTCAGTATAGTTTGAGTAGTTTTACTATCTGCGTATTCATGAGAGAAAGCAAAACTGCCATAGGAAAAGAGAGTAACAGGCTAATCACACATCCTAGGAATTCAGGGGAAATCTGTGGGATCGCCCAGCTGGGGATTTTGCCACACAGCTGGAAACTCAATGCCCCTTGCTAATCAGAGAACCTTCCCTGTTGCACGGCAGTGTTATTTCCTGAAGCTGCATGGTTACTGCCAATCCCTTAAAAACTTACAGTCCTTTAGACTAGTGAGTACTACCCACAGTAGATTGATTACATAGAACCTACACATCATACTATAATATAGTACTGCTTAGTAACAGTACTATACTTTCTTCAGAATGAACTACATAGAGTGACGTCACTACGATTTTTTCATTATATAAAAAAAAATTTTTTTTTTTTTCAAGACAAGGTTTCTCTGTTGTATCTCTAGCTTTCCTGGAACTCACTCTGTAGACCAGGCTGGTCTTGAACTCAAAGAGATCAGCCTACCTCTGCCTCCTGAGTGCTGAGATTAGAGACATGTGCCACCATTTCCTGACTCATTATATAAACTTAAAAAAAAAAATTAATTTTTACTATGAGAACAAAGAATAGAATGCCATTTTAATACTAGATCTCTAGGACTTTCTAGATATATTGCTAAAACTATTGTCAATTTTTGAAAATGACAATTAATATCCCTGATACAAATATGACTAATGGTTTCTTAGTCCTTCCACTTATAAAGTTCATCTAAAATTCAAGCATAAAGATAACAGACTTTGGAGAGAAATAGCATGACTCTGATATTTCAAGCCAAGTGTCTGAGAAGCAACTTAGCATCTCTAATAGAGGCTGATACTACGTTGTAGAGTTGTGGTAAGGATTACCTTAAAGCACATCGACTGCACATGGATTTAATATTTCTTCTCTTTAAAGAGTGTTATTTTTAGTCAAGCACACCTTTAATCCCAGCACTCAGGAGGCATAGGCAGGCTGATTTCTGTGCGTTCGAGGCCAGCCTCAAACTGGTCTACAGAGTGAGTTCCAGAACAGCCAGAGGTACAACAGAGAAACCCTGTCACAAAAAAAAAGAAGAAAAAAGTGTTATTTTATTTATATGTATGTATGTGTCTATGTGTACATATGCCACATGTGTGTGTGGGTGCCTGTGGGTAACAAAAGAGGAAGAGAATGTTGCAAGCAGAAGAATACTAGGTGTTGCTCTATCCTCCAATAAAATGAGTTTAATCAGCAAAATCAAATTATCTGGGAAGCATCAATTTCACAACCACATAAATAAACTAAACCCTGCACACAAAGCATTTTATTTCCTGAGAACTACTGAAAAATGTCCTCAGAAAAAATGCAGATGAATTGACTTCACAAAACATGTCATTTTAGAGGCTTTTAAAAATTGTATATGATTATAAATTATATTTATATAAGATTATGGATACCATTTTGATAGATTTTATTTTAGCATTTAATTCAAAAACTTTTATACAATTTACATTTAAAGTGTTTTAATTGTAGATAAGAAAATTTAATGTTCTACTAAACCTCTTAAGATGTTGTTAAACTCACAGATTTAACATTTTTCCAAGACAAGTAAAGGATAGATTTATAAACATACAAACGCCAACCCTACTTGGAAAGAAAAGTACAGAAGGTTCAAGTTTAAACATAAGACTACAATCTTCAGAGCTTACAGGCAGCGATGTATTTTTATGTAGATGTATATAGTACTAAGTATGCTATATATGAATGTGTGTGTGTGAATGTACACACCTGTGCATGTGTGGAGAACAGAGGTCAACATCAGGAGTCTTTGTCTATTGCCCTCTACTGTATTTTTTTTGTCCCTATAGGAGGTATCCAGTCAAAAAACTAGAAATGTGAGGACGGTGGTTATGTAGGTAAAATATCTATAACTTTTTGGTACAGCTCTCTTTTCACTAGCATTTGAAAGAAAACCCCAAAGCTGTAAGTGGTTTCAAGTCAGAGTATAAACTCAATAACTTGAATTTGATTGAAGTTTTTAATACTGTTGCAGTTCCATAATCATACTTACAATATGTTTTATATAATTAAAAATGGTCCTCCACCAAGACTCAGTAAATATTAAAGGCTATATCGTTACACACCAAATGCAGTTCTCAACAATCTTCACCCTCACTGTAGTGTTCTTAAGGGCACACGTGAGCGATGTTGCTGAATGAGCCTCGATCATTCATTAAAACTAAGAAAAGTGCTGAAAAGAGATCAGGTTTGGTTTTTATATTTACTTTCATTTTCATTATTTATCTGTGTATGTGTTTGTGCTTGTGTGTGTGTGTGTGTGTGTGTGCATGTGTGTGTCTGCCTGTATTTCTGTATATATGTGTGCGTGTGTGAACATGTCATGGAGGCCAGAAGAGGGTGATGGATTCCCTTGGAACTGGAAATATAGCATGTAGGAGCTGCTCTACATGGATGCTGACAACTAAACTCTAGTCTTTATGATAAAGTGTTTATTTATTTATTTGTTTGTTTATTTATTTATTTTCTTCTCTCATACAACACATCCCTACCACAGCGTCCTCTCCCTTCAGTCTTCCCAGCTCCTCCCCACCTCCCCTTTCCCTCACATCCATCCCCCATCCCATGCTTCCTCTCAGAAAAGAGCAATCCTCCCAAGTTACCAATTGAACAGGGCATAACAAGATGGAACAAAACCAGGCACAAGCTTCCACATTAAGGCTGGACAAGGCAGCCCAGCAGGAGGAAGAGGGTCTCAAGGGCAGGCATTAAATCATATCTACAGCCAGAGATTAGTATTGTAAATGTCTACTCAGTTAAAAGTATTCTTTTCAAATACTGTTGCAAATTCAGAAAGTTTTGACATTGAAAAAATGTATTTTAAAGGGCTAGAGAGATGACTCAGTAGTTAAAAGCACTGGCTGCTCCTCCAGAGTATCTCGGTTTGATTCCCAGAAGCCATGTAATGGCTTGTAACTATCTGTTAACTCCAGTCCCAGGGGATCTGATGCTCTTTTCTGGACTCCTCCAGCACCAGGCACGCACATGTCACACAGACATACGTACAGGCACGACAGCCTTACACGTTCAGTAAATAAATAAATAAATAGATAGATAGATAGATCTTTAAAAATGTATCTGGGGGACATAATTTCTTGGCTAAGAAATTAAACCCTCTTCATCCATAATTTTCCCAATAAGAATAGAAGAGTAACAACTGCCTTCTTAACCTTTTCGGTAGGAAAAATGAGAATATTGGAAAATTGTCAAAGTTCAGAACTCTGGAAATCAGCTAATAGTTCATAATAGTCAAAAGCACCAACATAACTACATGAACATAACCTGAACAGGGACAGCAACAGATATGCTAAAGTGAATGGGGGAAAGACCACAAGGCCTCAAATCTGCACAAAGAACTACAAGCAACTAAAGAATGCTTAGAGCGGGAGAAATAGTATTCCCTGGGAAGAGTACTCCAATACCAAGGGTCAGCCCTGAAACCACATATACAAGTAACATTATACAGACTGAACAGATTGTATTTATGTATTTAGGAATACACACACACAAAGCAACAATTAATAAGAAAAGAGAGCAAGGGAGTATGTGGTAGGGTTTTAAAAAGAAGGTAGAATGATGTAATTGTGTTTTAATCTCAAAAATAAAAGAAATAATTTTTAAAAGCATTTATTTGAAAAAAAAGTAACTGAAACTTGGTATCACAAATATCACAAGCTTGTACTGTTTGAATTTCTTCTTTCTCCTCAGATCCCACAGCCTTCCAAAAAACAGGCCTGCGATCATGGTGCAAAGACTCCCATGAGACACTTTAGTAGGAAGGTTTAGAACATTATTCTCAAGAACCTGTCACTGTTTGCCTGTCTGGCCATCTGCTTTGTCAGAGTAACTTTCCTGCAAGCAGCCTTTCCCCTGGCAGCATGTGTCAACATTACTGGCAGAAGGATCACAGTGCAGCTGTCTGGGGAGAAAGTAGTTGAGCCAATGAGAAGTAAGCCATAAATCTATGGGTCACGAGGTGAGGAATATGATTCTATCGAGAGTTTCAGAAGCCCTGATGTGTTCGAGGGCATCTAGAAGGCCATGTATATTCATAGGACTGCATAACTATTAGTGCACGCTGAAAACAGGCCTCAACACTCACAGAACTAGAGAACCTTTACCAATTCGGGTCACGGAAGAAATTCTTCCTAATAATCACTGACCAGTAAACTGAGTAGAGATGCCAGTGGTATGTCTGTACGGTGAAATATTGTTTGATTGTGAACAGGGAGTGCTGATAAATGTTACAACATGGGTGTATTTTTCAATAAACCACATAAAGAATACTAATTTTACAGATTTAGTACAGGGCAGTCATTAAAAGATCAGCAGCAAGGATCAGCCCTTTGGTTTGGGGCTCTTGGCAAAAGCATGTCAGTGGAAGCTGTTCTGTGAAAGTCATGGTTCACTGCATTTCATATTTGTGTTCTCGAGTCATTCAAGCGTCTTTTTTAAATAGATAACGCTATTATCGAAGAACTGAAGGCAAATGTGACAGCTGTATTTCACCAAGTACAGAATGCCAATAAGAATTATAAAAGGTCTCATCAGTGGGTGAACAGATTAACTAATATGGTATGTCTATATAGTGGAATATCGTCTGATCACGAACAGAAATAAAGTGCTGATAAATATTACAGCATGGATGCATCTTCAATAAATCACATCAAGTGAAAGAAGTCACATGTAAATGAAGGCATCATGTCATCCATTTTACATGATACATTCAAAACAGGGCTATCTAATAGGAGAGCATGTTAGCAGCCGCCATCATTCAAACCTCGGGAAAGTGGGAACTTACTGGTATAAAATACAGAATTTCTTTTCAAGATGTATTCTGAAAATATTCTGGAATTAGATAGTTGTGAAAATTCCATGACATAACAAATAGATTAGAAGCAATAATTTTATCGCACACTTTTAAAGGCACATACTGGGCCAGAAGTCTATGAGACTATTTGCTGACAGGCTTGATGACAAGAATTTGATCCCTATGACTCACATGGTGGAAAGACAGAACTGATTTCTCCAATCTGTCCTCTGACCTCTACATGTGCACTATACAATGAATAACTATACACACATGTACACATCCAAACACCAAACATTAACATAAAAATATTTAAACATTCTTAAATGTGAATTAGGCTTTAACAAATATTGAATTGAGATTTATTAAAATATAAATAAATACTCTCTCTATATATATTTATTTATATATTATATAAAAATAGAAAATCAAAATGGGAAAATAAGTAGAATTCTGTCACTTGAACTGTGTGTGGAACTTTAAACAGAAATGACTATGATGTTGAGAAAACCTGACTCTCTATTCTAGGTGTTTCCAGGCACTATACAAACTGCAGCGTCACAGAAGATCCAGTTAAGACAGCTGTGGTCTTCCAACAGCCCTTATGCAAATAATAATAATGATACAGAGAAAGTAAAATGAGCTTCAGTGATGTAAGCATCCGAATTTGGGGGGGGGGGGGAAACTATTGTCTTTTTATCTAAATACACATTTTTGAATAATGTGCAGTTGAGAGTGCTGAGAAAATCTGATGGTCCTCTCTCTCATCTCCATTTTAAATGCATGCCAGTGAGAGGCAATAGCTTTGTAATTAGCTGGTATGTAGAATAAATATTACCACTCTTAGATTGTGCTTAGCATTTGTCCAGGCCCAGTATAGAACTGGTAAAAGTATGTCTGGGATTCCTCAGCGGACAGTGTAATCGTTAGGTGCTGCATGTGGCAAAAATATTTGCTTACTGGGCAGTTAACAAGACAATTTATTCACATGTCTGACCCCCCATTCAATTCCACCGCCATCTTATAGATAAAATTTAAGTTTTTAATAGAAAAGAAGAATCTGAGGAGAGGTACAGTAATGGCTGCAGGGATCATGGTGTGTCTATTAAATTTTTGATTAGTTTAACCCCAAGGCTATGCAACAACCCTTTACTGATATCTATATCTAACACACTCAAGGTTTAAAACAGCTGATAGGATATCCTAAAGACGTTCAGTACAGTGTACCCATGAGGAAATATTTAAAAGTTCCAAACTGACCACTAACTTTTGAAACATAGCCAGTTTTAAGTCAGAAAATGTCTATCATTTAAATTTTATAGATATCCTATGACTAAAAATAAACCTACCAAAAAGCCTTTCTAGACAGTTACATTTACGTAAATAAACTGCAAGCTTAAAATGGGGCTGGCAATTTTATTTTTAGAATTGTTTGTATGTGATCCTTCTATAACATCTTGTTCTCTAAAGAGAACTTGGCATAAAACGAATCTGTACTGGATCCCATTCAAAATGATTTAGTCTCCAATGTATAAAATCTCTTATAATTTCTTCCACTATGATTCATGTCCATATATTTCAAGGAAACATAAAATAAATCAGCCTTTGCCAGGTTGTTTCCTTAATGTTGGGAACCACTTAAGTTTTCTTAGAATTATAGACATGCTCCCATCTTAATAACTTTTGAATATGTTAAGATTTTCTTGGAAAACATGAAATGTAATGCAGTTGTTCTAATCCCAGAGCAATATTGAGGCAATTGTGTGTTCAAAAAAAATCACAGATGCTAAAATTAAAGACCCAGAACTTGTGACATAAATGAGGAAATACAAGCAACAATAATTCACTAATAAATCACAAAACCCCATAGGATACGTATCAGGTGCTTATCCTCACTGTTGGTTTTGACTTTGTGCATAAAATAAATCCTTAAATCGGAAAATTCTATTTTTTTTTTTTTACACTACAAACAAAACTACAGTAGTTCAACATGGAGAAATATTGGTAGGTGTTAGTGGATGAAGGTTGATGTGATTGGAACAGTTCTTAGACAAGAATAAACCCAAGTGTTGTTGTACACCTTAAAATCTAGTGTCATGTACCCTATAATCACAGCACTTGAGAAGTAGACAGGAAGATCCAGAGTTCAAGGACGTCTTTAGCTAAATAGTAAATTCAAGACCAGGAAGGACTACATAAGACTCTGTCTAAAACATAAAAAAAAAAAAAACAGGACAGAAACAATAACAACAAAACAAAATACATCTGCCACATTGATTGAAACATTCTTTCACAACACCTTTTACTGTTCAAATTTCACTATATCGGGTTATGTGTTTTTGCCCCCAAAATTGGAGTCAACCATCTTTATCCTGGTGCTACCTATTATATATCATTTGTTATTGCATACGTTAGAGTCTATCTCTAGTCCATTCTTCAATGTACATCCATAAAAAGTATGTCATCAACCGTTAGTTTTATCGCAGGATTGAAGCAATCCAGATTATCAGACACTTTTTACAGCTCTCTTGCTATTCCTGCCTTGCCTGTAGACGTGTCTGTCACGGAAGCCTTGAGCCCTTCAGTCACTATGAAGGATGGAGTTAGTTTCTTCCCTACTCCTGCTGCTGTTGATGTTTTTGAGAGTGAACATCCATGTCCTGCCTCATGCGCCACAGCTGTACTGACGACGTGGCTTTCTAGAATCCTTTCAAATACTTTGTTACAGAGCAAGAGCGATCTGTGAAAGCCACGGCCTTTCAAAGTATAGTATTTATTAAATAACGAGGCTTGTGTTAGGGTTTGGATTCAAAGTGCCTCCTTTCTCACAGAACAAGGTTCGTCTCCAGCTGGTTGTGCTATATTGGGAGGCTCTGAAAACTCTGGGATGTGGGATCTAGCTGGGGGAAAGAGTCAAGTGGGACAGGTCCTTGGAAAATATTAACACTGGGCCCTTCCTGCCATGCTGTCTGTTTCTCATATACTGTAATGTGAAAAGCTGTACTCTGTCACAGGCTCTTGATACAGTGACATTCTGCTCAAATATATGAGGCCAAGAGGGAACAGAACAAACTCTCTGAAACTGTCCAAATTTTCCTCCCTTAAGTTTTTCTGTCTCATATTTGAACACATTAAGAATAAAACTAACTAATACAACTTAAAAGTTGAGATTGATCCTTGGGCTATAGAATTCATATTGTGTTAACACTGTGAAAAATAACATTAATCTCATTGTATATCTCCATGAGAATTCTTAAATGACTAACAGTATTGATGAGGGACAGTACTATCTTAAAAGTAACCCTAGTAAGTTGTAACATCAATCTACAAATGTTTAGTGCAATATGGTAAACAGATGTGTTGTCATTTAGACTTTGTTATTTGCTATGGGCAGAGTAGATTTAGTCTCATTTTTAAGAGACCTTACACTTTCAGAATGGTCAATGAGCATTGGCCTCAATCTAAAGTCACCATCTACAATAGGCACTAAACAGAAAGCCCATTCTCTGAAGCTTTGAAACCAGACATTGATCTCTAGCTACAAAATTCCTAGATGGCATATTTATTCAGCATAAAATTTTATTTTTTGCTTTGAAAAATCTGTCTTTTTGTAAGCCAGTGTCCTCAGTGCTTTGAAGTGGATCTCCTGAGTGACTTGATGTGACTTCTGCATGGCTCTGTGGTTGTGAGGACAGTTTCTTGCCTTAACCTCAGCAGTTGGCTTCTGCTGGGTTCCACATTTTTATCTGCAGCTGCTTCCATTCTCCCAACTTTCACAGAACTGAGTAAGAACAGGGCCTTGCTCTGGGTCAGACACTGGTCTAAGGGAATGCTGTAGCTAATTTGATTTTCTAATCAGACCTTTTATTTTTTTTTTTTTCCCTCAAATTAACAATCACACTGTTGAGCTTTCTTATCATTCATGTTCCCTCAAGAAAGACTTTTAATTACTTTCAGGAAACTTTGCTTGAATTCTCAATTTGACTAAATAATTCTTTGGTGCAAACAGATTAGGTTTCAGCCTACCTTGGCTTCTGTCATACCACCTCCACCATCTTTAATCACTTATAGTTATTTTTTTTTTATTATTTAAACTGGGAGATGCTATTTTCCCATTCAGTGGGACACTAACAAGTGAGTACTGTGTTATTAACTAGCACAACTTAGATATTTTTTTGTTTCATGATGTAGGGAGACGCAAGGAGAAGGAAAGAGACAGTGGAAGGACTAGCCAGTGAGTGAAACAATCAGATTATGCAATCTTTATGTCTTAAAGTTTCTTGTCTTTTAATTTAATTTTATTTTTTATGTGTATGAGTGTTTTGCATGCAAGTATACCTGTGTACCACATGCATGGTGCCTGCAGAGGCCAGAAGAGGGCTTCAGATCCCTGGGAATTGGAGTTATGAGCAGTTGTGAGCCACCATTTGGGTACTGGTCCTCTGTAAGAACACCCGGTGCTCTTAACTGCTGAGCCATCGCTCCAGCCCCTAAGTTGCCTGCCTTATTTTGGCATGGTCTGATTTTCCCATATTATAGTGGTAATATAATAGAACACGTGTCACTATAACATGTGATAATAATAAATAGTTTGAAATACTGTAATAAATGCCAAAATATGCCACAGACACTAAGAAAGAACAAATTGTCAGGAAAGTGAGGCTTACACATTACAGAGTTTCTTCAAACCTTTTACTTGCTAAAAATAAAGTATCTGAGAAACAATGAGGCAAAATACAGCAAAATGAGGCATTGTGTGCTGTGGGGGGAGACACTTAATTAGAGAGCTTTCCAACTATGTTTGACTAGTTGTAGCCAGTCAGAAAAAAAAATTAATTACATTTCTGGGAATAACAGTGATTTTTGTATTTGTCATAAATAATAAAATATAAAATTTAGGATTATACTGTCAATGCAAAAATCACAACTCTTATCTTAAAAAGAACAGGAGAGTTTATTTTGGTCCATTTATTTTGGGCCATTTGAGTGACAATGGCCCAGGAACACAGATTTGGGTTACTCTCAATTCCATGTGCCAACGGAAGCAGTTTCATGAAGTTTTTATAGTTTTACAGGACAAAGAAAGTCACAGATCAAAGCAAGCTTAAAACACATTGGTGGATACACCAGAAAGGTGGGTTCAGTGAGATGGGGGAGATTTTCTACAAGACCAAGGTTATCTGATGGTATTCTCAGCTTTGAGGCTGCTAGTCTGGTATGTTAATAGATTCTCACAAGTTGTTAGTCCACTTCCATGAACAAGGAATGGCTGTTCTGAATCACTAGGTGAAGTAATCAGTCCGTGGCACTGCAGCATTCCGATCTCTCAGTCCTGACATTCTAATCAGCCATCAGTCTCTGCAGACACGGCTTCTTTTCAACTTTTTTTCACAATATTATGGCTGTCCTTTTACAGTTCTGTTTAGATAATACACAAACTTCATTTAATTTGCTGTGATTGTTTTCAAGACCTTATCTCTTCAAGTATCTCCTGCCACTATGCCATTTTTTGCATCAAGACAAGGTTCAATGCTTGCTATGCTTAAGGGTAATTTCCACCATTCTAACAAAACTTTGTTTACACGATATCCTCAAAAGTAGAATATGAACTGTTTACCTTGAATACCATCTGATAGAATAAGATTCTGGATAGGAAGAATTTTTAGTATGTTGAATTAATAGATAGAATAATAGGTTAGGCAATTCGTTGGCCCTTGGATAAATTACAACATTATGTTTTCTGATTCCTGAAGTTAGCGCCATTTGGAAATGAAATAGTGCTCTGGCTTCAGCTTAGAAAAAGGCCAGCACCCCTCAGCACATTCACTCCTGTTTGTTAGAGATCATTCAAATTTGAGTTTCCATTGGACCCGTACAAACCTCCAGCTAATGAAAGTCTAATTGCTATATGTCCAATTGTGCCAGATAGATTTGTGTCTACTTGACACAAACTGTAGTCATCCGAGAGGAGGAAATTTCAATTGAGAAAATGCTTCCGTAAGATTGGATTGTAAGCAAGCCAGTAAGCAGCACCCCTCCATGGCCTCTGCATCAGCTCCAGCCTCCAGGTTCCTGCCCTGTTTGTGTTTCTGTCCTGACTTCCTTCAATGATGGATTATGTAAGCCCAATAAATCCTTTCCTCCCCAACTTGCCTTTGGTCATGGTGTTCCATTGCAGCAATAGAAACCCTAGCTAAGAAAGGTTAGTACCAGCTAAGAAAGGGATATTGCTGAGATAGACATGACCATGTTTGGGGGAGGGAGGACTGTAGGACTTTGGAACCTTGGGCTAAAAATGCCATTGAGTGTTGAGAGCTCAGTGGGATGTTTTGTAAAAGCTTGAAAGATAATGTTGACAGCAATCCAGAAGATAGAGGTCTGGCTTGTGGCATTTCAGGGGGAAGTTTAAGGACTCTATTGGGGCCGTTTACTATTTTGAATTAAGATTCTATCATTCTGTTCAGCTGGGGCTGAGGAGTCAGCTGTGGTCAACAAGAGACCAGAACCTTTTCATTACTGGGACAATTGATGCTGGTTTGATGGAGCCAAGAAATTAGTGGTGATTAAGAAGATACCAGTGTCACAGAGGTGAAATCTGGTAAGTGTTTCCTCAGACTCAGCACACTGAAGCTGTGTTCCAGAAGAAGCCAAGGTTGTACCTTGTGCTGGCAGCTGAACTTGGTAGTGTAAGAGTAACCCAAGTGATACTGGTTTTGAAGGCATAAAGGGGTCAAGAAGAGCAACTGAGGCTTGGCATCATGAAAGGCCAGGAGAGGACATTGGTAAAGATGAACCTCAATGGCAGTTGAATGCCCAAGGCTAAAGGGGTCATGCAGAGAAATTGAAGGTTGACACTGATGAGAGCCTATGAGAGGCTATTGGTGAAAGTGTACCACCGTTACAACAGAGGACTAGTATTTTGGAGATGCCAGTACCATGTTCACCAAGAGCAGCAGCAGTGGTGGAGTGGAGCCAGTTGCAGCCTAGAAGACAATCTGCGTACTG
Source organism: Cricetomys ansorgei (assembly GCA_026225945.1). Taxonomy (NCBI): domain Eukaryota; kingdom Metazoa; phylum Chordata; class Mammalia; order Rodentia; family Nesomyidae; genus Cricetomys; species Cricetomys ansorgei. Next base: position 2,638,371 of record JAMJFZ010004027.1, on the reverse strand, counting down.
CAGATGGCAGTGCTGGAGAAATGACCCAAGCCCTTTGGAGGGGCTCAGAAGACCATGAGTGAATTACAGACATTGGATATTCTGTTTACACTTTGGGGAGTTTGGTTTTGCTTTGTTCAGATTATGATGGTGCCCTGGTTCTTCTCTCTTGAAGTAAGGAAGTACTTTATTTTGATTTACAGAAGCCTACAGTTGAGAGACTTTAAACTTTAAAAAAATGAGAGAGAGACAGAGAGAGTGTCAGAGACAGAGAGAGACAGAGAGAGGGAGAGGGAGAGAGAGGGATTTGGGATTTTACAGAGAATCTGGATTTTAAAAGAGACTGAATATTTTTAGAGACAACTTTTTGAACTTGTAAGGCTCTGGGACTTTGTAAGTTTGTAAAATGCTTTATATTGTGATGTCTCTATTAATATGTGATCTTGGAGATGAACAAGAAAGGAAAGATTGTGGCTTAACAGCGTTGTGTTTGGATGTCAAGTTGACAAAAGGTCAGTTGTACTGGCTAGATTTAGTGGAAGCCCAATAAACCCTTTCTTCCCCAGCTTCCTTTATTGTCATGGTGTTTCATCACAGCAATAGAAACCCTAGCTAAGACCCCAATTAAGAAACTGGTTTTGAGGTCAGGTCATTTTTTTTTTTTAATTTGTAAATAAAAATAACATAGTTCAGTTTAACAGAATCCTGGATTCTTTTCTTCTCATTCCTTCCTGATCCTGGCTCATCCTCATATGCAGCCAGTCATTTGTTAAATTTATCATTTCTTGCCATTGTCAGTGAAGAGCTTTTCTGCCTTATACTTTCAAATCAATGTTTATCATTAAAGGACAGGAAAGGATCTCAAACAGGGCAGAAATCTGCACACCTGCTGATGCAGAGGCCATGGAGGAGTGCTGCTTACTGGCTTGCTCCCTCTGGCTTGCTCAGTCTGCTTTCTTACAGAACCCAGGACCACCAGCCCAGGGATGGCACTACTCACGGCTGGGCCTTCCCCAACCAATGACTAATTAAGAAAATGCCCTGCAGACTTTCCCACAACCTAATTTTATGGAGACATTAATTGAGGTTCTCTGCTTTCTGGTGACTCTAAGCTTATGTCAAGTTGACATAAAACTATCCAGCACACTCCTCTTCTGTTTTTATCAGCATATTTTAGCAGAGCAACAGAAAAAGTAACTGAGACACTGACTAACTCTTCTTACAAGGATATTTGTCTGATTTTATTACAGCCCCAGGTCTGGGACAAACTTAACCTAATTTCTTCGTATACAGACTGAAAGTTTCTGTCTAGATAAGACATGTTTTGGAATTTAATCCTCAACGATAGTATCAGAAGTAGAGTTTCTGCTGGTGATATTTATATGAAATTTTTCATATTTGTATTCCTCAAACTTAATGTTGCTGAGATTAGATACTTAAGATAAACAATCTAGTAGAAAAAAAAAAAGATTTATTTTGGCTCATGATCTTCAGAGGTTTAGTCTCAGCATTAGAGACAGGGACTGCACAGCAAACAGATAACATCATGGTACCCAGAACAATCATGCCATCCTCCATCCAATTACTAATCTGGCTAAAACTTTCTTGGTTCTAAGAGCAGTGGAATTACGGGTATTTTTTCATAGATAGGCTCTTTACTAGCATACAGCACTCATGGCCATTAGTCCAGTTCCAATACAGATGTTGTTTCCACCTGAAATCTCAAGAGAACAGTATTTACTTTTTGAATCACCATTGCCAACAGTGATCAAGTGTTCAACACAAGCCCACAGCAAATGCTTTACTTTCAAATGGGAAGATCACCAAAGCATCACAGCCTGTATGCCAGGGGCTACTTTTTCTTTCTAATTCACAGCATTTAATTCCAGCTCAGTTGCTGGAATTAATATCATATTCTGATACAAAAATTTTTGTTTTAATATGTTCAAAGTTAATGTTTCTCATGACAAGTAAGCTCTCTAGCGTTTATCTGTATTACTTCCAAGTTTTATTCTTCTAATTTCCTGGCCTTGACATAGATAGCTTTATGGAATCCACAGAGGAAATCCCTCCTAGGTGTGGACAAATTGGATAGGACACCTCTCCTCTCATGAAGGAAGTGTATTTTGGAGAGCCACACTTGTATAGAATTGCTTCTAGGCAAATTTAAGCACAGCAAGAGTTTTGTTGGATCCCTGCTGCCTTCTTCCCTCTGCCTCTCTATGTGTCATTCTGTAAGCACCCACAGTGCCACCCCAGGTTCCCAGAACCCTGACTGTCTCTAAGGTACCACTCCCAGCCTGTCCTTTTGAATTGAGTGCTCAGGGCTTTTCCTCCTTAATTACCCATCAGGATATACCTACCCAGCCTCATTTCCTGTGTTCCCACAGCTGCATTAAAATGTAGCTGACCAACCCCTGTTAATGCTTTATTGCTTTTTGACACCATTACAAACCCAGTACAAATTCATTGCGGCTTCCTGGAAACAATCTTCATTTTCAAATGCTGAGAGTTTCTGACTGGGAGCTTCAGCATTGTTTAGGGCCAGGCAGAGCACATTTCTGTTGGAACAAAGCTGGTAACTTTCTATCCTACTGGTCCTGGCTGCTGTAAAGTCACAGTGAGAAAATGTATGTATTAATGTTCTCTCAGACCTTGAACAATGATCATAGAAGCCTCATTCTGGAAGGACTGTAAAGGACACTCTGCTCCTTGGAATGCCAAAGGAAAGAACACTTTATTATTTCATTGCTAATTTCCCAGCAGTGGGGTATCTTTATCTGAGCTGTGCTTTTATGAGTTTGAGATATGGAGAAATTCTCATGTGAAATGTCCAAATAGTAAGTCAACAGATGGTTGCTGTAAAACATACACATTTTCTTACACACACACACACACACACACACACACACACACACATGATATATACCTCATCTCTCTTATCAACAAGTAAGTATTCTGTGGAGATGACTAAAAGAAAAAAAAAGTGTATTTTAGAGAAATTATTTTTTCAGTCTGCCTTAACTTCAAAACAGATTTCACACTCTTCCTGAGAATACCACATGGCCTTCATAATAGTTAGATTTCTCCCTAGGGATGAAATTTTAAATAGTTTTATTACAGAGTAATGTATTTAGCATGTGGGTTAGAATTTTTTGCAGTGGTTATTGGAGGTTATCTCTTTGCCACATTGATTGCATAAAAAGCCTTTCAACTGCTGTATTTAAACAGATGTGGTGGCTGTCAGCACTCTGTGTCGGCTCTGTTTCAAATGTGATGAGCAGGCCACTATACTCCACTTTTATTACTATTATTATTATTATTACTATTATTATTATTTATAACTTTAAAAATAAAGGAAGTTTGCTGTGGTTCACAATATGGTCTAAAGACTGGGGAACATGATCTTGCAGGCAGAATCCTGAGATGGCTCAGCTTATAACACAACAATACATAGGGAATATGCATGTGTGCATGTGAGTAGATTTCTGGGATCTATCTCTCTGTTATTTTTATACACGTCTGTCCTTACGGCATACTGTTCAAGTTATCCAGCTGTCAACTTCGTACACCCTACAGTCATCTGAGAGGAGACGCTTTGATTTAGAAATTATCTAGATTAGATTAGCCCATTAATTGTCTCATGTGAGTACTTAATCCACTGAAGGTGGCACCATCCCTATTCAGGTGGTTTGGTGCTGCAGAAGAAAGCTAGCTAAACATGATCCTGTGAGCAAGCAGCCTTCCTCCATGACTTCTGCTTCAAGATCCTGCTTGAGTTCCTGCCATGACTATCCTCAGTGACAAACTGTCTCCTGGAAGTATAGGCCAAACAAATCCTTTTCTTCTCTTAATTGCTTTTGGTAATGATGTTTGTCACATCAACGGAAAGAAAATGGCAACACATACCATAATAAACAATACTTTCTTCTAAGCAATGAAATAAAGAACTGTAGCTTTATCTTTTTGACTTTTATTTTTCTGACTTTATTTTTTTCAAGAACGTTCTGTCCATTTAAGGCACCTTGTAATTCCAGAGGAATTTGATCCGTTTTTATTTTTCTGTGAAAAACATTCTGAGAATTTTGATACTGATTGTACTGAATCTGAGCCAGTCTCCACGGCACCTTTGAATCGACTTCACCTTCTCCATCACCAAGCAGCGCCACTATCCTCACCCTGCTGGAGATTCGCTCTGTGTGTATTAGTCATATCCTTATGCCAGGAAGACGAAGCCCCTAATCTTATTGATAAGACTGTTAGTAGGAATTAGTTTCTTTTGTGATATTTTGACAATGATTCAGCAGCTTACTTTCCAGATTTGCATTTTACTTATAAGAGCTCTGAATTTATGTTCTCTACTTATCTTTAAAACCAATTTCAAACTTATAGAAAAGGAATAGGAATAGAAAAAAAAAAATTTTTTTTTTCCTTTTGGGCCTTTTTGTAAGCTGCCAACAATATCCTCTCTCGTTAAGAGGATATGGCATCTGATCCTCACAAAAGGAACATTTTTCTACATAACCATAATTCAACTATTTTAGATCGAGCTGCTAAACACAATTGAAAAATTTGCATATGTATTTTATTTCCTTCCAGTCCTGGAGGCTGTAAAGTCCAAGATAAAATTTCTGGCCCATGAGTGTCTGGCAAGGATACAGTTCTTACTTTGCACATGGCTATCTTCTGTTTGCAGCTTCACAAGGTGGAGAGCAGTGGTATCAAGCACGCTGGCCTCTTCTAAGGAGATCAGCTCATCCTCATGATGTTAGAGCCTCTGAGAAGCCTACCTTCTCCACCATCACACTGGGGGTTAGGATTTCAACACATGGATTTGGGGTGATACGAGCATTTCTTAGCACTAGAGTTTGTCAAACTTTCTCTGTATTGATTTTCTCTGTGTAATATAGAACCATTTTATGGAGAAGCTACTTTGAGAAACATATACCATCTCAATTCCTCATAAAAATTTTACAGACTTGTTTTAGGAACCATTAGTTTTTCTCAACCGAATTTTTATGATTATTCCTATAGTGTTGGTTGGCATTATATATTATAAGGCAAAAGGTATTGTTTCTTATGTTATGAATGCAATAAATTAAAGTAGGGAGGTTACAATGTCTATTCTACTTAGTGATGTATAAATTGTTTAGATTTTCACTTTGATATTCAAATTCTCTTAAATTCAACTAGTGAAAATTCTGACGTGGATCATATAGCTTCTGAAATGGGTGCTTTTCCTAGCCTTCTAAGAAAAAAAAAAATTTATTTTTAATGTGTGTGTGCATCTCCACACACACCACAGTATGTGTGGAGGTCAGAGGGCGACGTGAGGGGTCATTACTCCCCTTCCACCATGTGGATTCTAGGGATTAAACTCAAGCCCTCAGGCTTGGTGGCTAGTGCTTTTACCTACTGAGTCATCTTGCCAGTCCCCTGTTTTTACTTTATTGAGCCACAGAAGGCTCAGTAAACATATTTCCTATTTCTTGCCATGTGAAAAGGCCATAAGCCACCTCTAGATTCTGATGGCAAGAAGGATGTCAACAAATTTGGCACCTTGCCCTTTGATTCAAACTGTTAGTCAAAACAAACCTTATTTAAAAATATTATGTATCCTGGAACTAAAAAAGATCATATTGAGTGAGGCAACCCAGAAAGATAAACGTCACATGTTCTGCTAGGGTCTCTTATTGCAACTGGGCTGCACTTTCACCAATAGCCTCTCCTGGACTCTTCATGGGCCAAGTCTCAACTTTTCTACATGACCCCTTCATTCTGGTCCTTCAATTGCTATTGAGGCTGAACTTTTACCAATGGTCTCTCACAGGGCTAAGCCTCAATTGCTTTCCAAAGACTCCCTTAATGCCTTCAAAACCAGTAACACCTGGGTGTCTCTTACCAGTACGAGAGACAACCTTAGCTGTTCTGGAAGACAGTTTCTGTGTGCTGACCCTGAGGAAACACTTTCCAGATTTTAAGATAAAGTCTGGTTTAATGGAAAAATAACTGGTCATTTTGTCTGCAGGAAAGGTTCCCTCATGTGTGGAGTTCTCATCACCATCACCAGTATCTGACGGATTGTAGTCAGGTTTGCAGGAAAAAAGAATCTGTTCAGTTTAACTAAGTGGATGTTTGGCTCCAAGCTGTGGCTTCCACAACAGCAGGGGTTCCTGGGCCAGTGGAAAGAATCTCTGGTTGAGACATTCTGGCAGTTTGGCGTTCTTTTTCACAACCACTAAGGGTAAACATATACCCTTCTTCATAGACCTCAAACACAAGATCTTGAGCTTCAAACACATACAATGCAGCTATCAGAAAACTCAATTTGTGAAACAGTATGCTACCACCAGCAGCAGGAGGGAGCGCCGACTCCATGATCAGAAAAAGCACTTAGAACCTTGCTTTTTCCTGCTCCCAGCTAAATTCTTATCTGTAGGGGGCTCCATTCTGTGGCTTTCACTTCAGAGCTTTATTCCTCATTTGTTTATTAATTTCATAGGTTTTCTCTTCATAGAGGCTTATTTCCTTCCTTACTCTCCTCTTCCTTTGGGAGAGTTCTACTCATTATTTTTGCATATATATAATCTCTGTCCTCTAGGACTTCCCCTTAGTGTACTTTACTGGACTCTGTGACATCTGAGTTTCTTTCTTGTTCTTTCTTGTCTCCACGCTGGATGAGCTAGTGTGATGTTGTTTCCCATGTTGGTATGCCATTTGTAGTAGTATACCTACTTTGTAGGTTTACCAAGAAAGCAAAGAAGCATTCTCATACATGCAAATTCTGCCAGACATGCAAATTCAGCCACTCCCAGTGGCACACTCCTTCCTACAAGTCCACACCTACTCCAGCAAGGCCACACCTCCTAATCCTTGTAATCCTTCTAAACAGTTCCAATCCCTGGTGACTAAGCATTCAAATATATGAAATTTTGGAGGCCAGTTTGATTCAAACCACCACAAATGGCTTGAAAATTTTACAGTTGATATCTTGCTCTTACAGTGGGTTAAGTCCCAGATTATAAAGACCCAGATTATTTTCTTTCATTTTATTCAACCTATACTTTGTTGCCATAGATATACAGGTCAACTGCCTCTCAGAAAAAAAAAAAAAAAATCCCTGATTTGAATTTGTGCCATTCGCACATATTTGTGGTATATATTCCAAATCACAGCCAGCTTTAAGATACCCATGGTACAGTCAGTGGCTTGTTAAATATCCTAGAATCCAGCAGTCACCTCTGACAAGTTTGTGTGAGTTAGGTTTAGCATGGGTGATACTGTCATACCTATGGTCAAAACTGCTTATCAGCATGCCTATACTGCCAGAGGAAAAGGATTTTTATGTTCTGACTGTGATTCGATGTTGTACACATTGTTTCCACTTACATCCCACTAGCTGGAAGTTAACCACATGACCATGCCTATCAGACAGGCTACGGATGTCATCTTTATGCCACGCATCTGATCATATGTTTAACTAAACCCTAGGGATTTTATTCTCATGGGAAAAGAATGAAAATGATCCTATTGAATGCAGATATGCATTAAAAATAAGTGGAATTAATTTATCATTTATGGCCATGAGAATGATGAGAATGACCAATATGAGTGAAGTTTATATGAATAAATTAATTTATGATAGATATTAATTTGAAATTACTTTTTCATTTCAACGAACAATGGAATGAGTGATAATGAGGGTGTCTCATCAATAACAGGCAAAGAAAAAATGCAATGCTAGTAAAAACAATCACAAGAGGGACTGGAAAGATGAAGTGGTTATGACCATCTGCTCTTGCGGAGAACCTGAATTTGGTTCCTAGCATCCATGTCAGGTGCCTTACCAGCTGCCAAACTCCAGTTCTTGGGATTAGGTGACTCTGGCCTCCGTGGGCACCTGCATTCAAGTGCACAAACCACTGTACAAGCCCATACACATAATTAAAATATTTTTAATTACATGGATGAGGTACTTGCAAGCTAAATGCCATGATTATAATAATCCATTATCACTCTTCAGAAAGGCACTGTTACAGAATTTTTTTTAATATTAAAATTGCATAAATAATAGAATGGCTTAGAATGATGATTGAGCACTGGAAACTTTTTAAATTCTGATTTATCTACATTATCTATCTATTTCTTAAACCAAAGCAATAAGGAAAGTTGAAACCTTTATATTGTGAAGAGTCCAGACAAAGAATAAGTAATCTGAAGCAGGTTGTCTATAATCACAGCTGAAGAAATGGGTTGGATTTGTTCACAAAGAAAATAAAGGGAGATCCATAGGAATCAGTGAATTTCACACAAGATTTTAGATTTCATCATGAAGTTAATGTCTATTAAAGTAGCACATGTTTTTCATATCTATTAGCCAAAAAGCCGTCTCACTTTAATAACAGTACTTCCTTTAGTGTGCTACCCATTCAACTTCTTCAAATGTCACCTCCAGTTCTTCATCAGAATTTAAAATATGACTCAAAAATTAAAACAATTGCTCATTCATGTAAACGCATGCTTATGTATAATATCACCTCTAGGGGTAGCTGTGTTGACGTTAATCCCTAGAGGATTTCTGTATGATTCTTTTTTCCCACTGGAAACAGAGTCTCACTATGTAGCTCTGGCTGTCCCAGAACTCACTATGTACACCATCCTGGCATCAAACCCAGAGATTTGATTTCCTCTGCCTTCTGAGTCCTGGGATTCTTAATCCTCATCAATAATTTGGTATTTTGTATCATGAACTCTTTTCTCATTCTCTCTGAAAAAAAAAATCAGAAAAATAAGAGATTTTGCTTATTTTTCTTTACTTTTTCTCATGGACTGAAATGCAGGAAAGAAAGTGATTGTCCCAAATATAAAGGGAGTGATCCTGGAATCATTTATTTGTGTACATGTGGTTTTGTACCTTTTATAACATTTCATTGTTATCTTATTTAACTTATTTTTGTAACTTTTATTGAACATCTTCACTGGCAATTTCATACATGTATATAGTGTATTATTGTTTCCTGTTCTTGTTTGTGGTAGAACCTGGGAGAATGGAGCCTAAAATGAGGTGAACTAAAGTCTCATTGAACAGACAACTTTATTCAGCGCATCAGACAATTTACATTCTGAGTTAAGAGAAATCACATGAGTAAAGTTCTCCTGATATACAATCTAAAACACAATCTGCTATATGCAATCACAAGGATAAGCTGCAAGTGGCAGAAACATGTAATTCCATAAAGATGTATAAACAAATAACAATAGCCAGTTGTAATGAATAATCTTAAGTAAACTCACTCCTATCAACTACACCTCAAGGGCATAAAAGCACATTCTCACAGGCACCTGTGGGCATCTGGTCATCCAGCAGGCACCTGGACATCCCGCAGGCCAGGGGCTCCTGAATGCACCAGGGCATCCCACAGGTGCCCAAACATCCAGCAGGAGCCTGGACATTTTGCAGGCACATGAACATCACAGAGGCACCTGGACATTGCATAGTCACCTGGTTATCCCTCAGGCACCCATACATCACATAAGCACCTGGACATCTGGGAATCACCAGGGCCTCCGCTGACACACAGCCATCCCATGGGTTCCCGGGCATCCTGCAGGTACCCAGACACCTTGCAGAAACACAGAGTGATGTCTGGGTATCTGAGGGTTAGCTGAGTGTCTATGTGATGCCTAGGCATCTAAAGGATCCCCTGATGCCTTCAGGAGGTCCTGGTGCCTGTGGAATGTCTGGGTGTATGTAGTATATCTGGGTGCCTATGGAATGTTCAAGTGCCTGCAGGACGCCTGGTGCCTGTGGGATGATCAGATGCCCACGGGTGTCTGTGAGAAGACTAGGTGCCTGTGTGATGTCTGGGTGTCTTCAGGTTGGCTGAGTGCCTTCTTGATGCCCAGGCATCTGTGAGATTCCCTCATGCTGGAGGAGGTTCTACTGTTTATAGGATGCCTGGGTACCTGCATCCTATACCTATAGGTACCTGGGTACAGGCTTCGGTGCCTGTGGGAGCTTCAGGTGCCTACAAGAGGTCCTGGTACTCATGGGATGTTCAAGTGCCTGAGGGATGTCTGGGTACCTGTGGGATGCCTGGGAGCATGAGAGATATCTGGGTGCCTATGGGAGGCCCTGGTACCTGCCAGATGTCTGGGTACCTGTGTAATGTCTGGGTACCCAAGGGATGACCAGGCTCCAGTGTGATATCTGAGTGCCTGATGATGTCCATATGCCTAGGAGATGTCCATGTACCTGCAAAATGTCTCTCCTGGTGCCTGCAGGATGTCTGGGTGCCTGTGTGACATCCAGGTGCCTGAGGGAGGCCCTGGTGACTTTGAGAGTCCCTGGTGACTGTGAATGTTGGGGGATTGTTGGATGCCCTGGTGCTTGTGGGATAACAGGGAGCCTGCTCAGTATCCAGGTTTGGGTGGTGAGACCCAACTTCAGGTCAAACTTTGTCATGCTTCATTTCTGGGTAATATGGGCCAGATGAATGTCCATGATCAGAACAACCTTTTGCCTCCAAAGACCCACAAGATTGTGATGGCCACAATCCATGCTCCTGCCACACAAGCTCAACCTGATTTTCCTTTATTTGCTCTTTCTTTCTTTCTTTCTTTCTTTCTTTCTTTCTTTCTTTTTCTTTCTTTCTTTCTTTCTTTCTTTCTTTCTTTCTTTCTTTCTGGGAGAACAGGGCTGGGAGAGTGGAATACACTATATGAAATACATTGTTTTAAAAATCACATTCCAAGAACAAATCCATGGTTTTGAAAAGACTGAGGTCACAAAACTCTTGTCTTGGTTTCTTGGAGTTTTCTCACAAGCTCTCAGAATTCCCCATACATGACTCCATTCATGGACCATGCTCTGACATATTATGATTATTCTCAGACCCTACCTCACTTTTCTCCTTTCCACCCTGTTGTCCACTCCTTATAAATTTCTTTCTCATATTTATTTATTTATTTTTCTATTGTTTTTGTCATCGAGAGTTTAACCAGTTCCTTCTATGTAACCACAGGTTTGGAACTATCCACTAGTTCCTGGGGAATCATTAGTGGGTACACACCTGGAGACAATGACTGCCCCTTCCCCAGAAATCACTAGTGGCCAATGTTATAGGAAAGAGGGGTAGAACATCTGTCGTAGGAGGTCCCTGAGTGACTGTGACAAGCCCAATATTGTTCAGGCCCATTGCAAGTAATTATAGCTACTATGAGACTGTAATTGAATTGACTATGAAGCCTAGAAGCTTTTCTTTGCAATGAATGGTGATGAATGCTGAAACTCAAGGCTACTCAAGTCCTGAGAATAAGTGAAAGTTGACTATTCAGCCCTAGGCAGGACACTTCCACCCCCTTGTTAAGACCTAGAAAACATCAAGGAACAGGAGACAGAAAGAATGTAAGAGTTTGACAATAAGAAGAAGAACTACAGATTCTCTTTTTTTTTTTAAATATTAAAATCCTCAAAGGTTGTTATTGTCATTATTGGCTTTTTAAAGTCACTTTCACAATTATTTGGCTTGGAATAAACCTTTCCATTTTCTATACATACATTTCTCTTCAGTGTATGTCTGCAAGAGTATATGAGAAGATTTCAAAAGACAGACAATTAGGCTTAGGGTTAGAAGGTATTTATTTGGTCTTATCTTACTTTTTCTGAGATCATGGCAAAGCAGTTGACTTGTGCCTGAGCCTCTCCATCTGTGAAATGGCACCAATAATTCTTTCCATAACAATACAAAGACTATACTTTTAGAATTAACTATTTTAAAAGAACAGTTTATTAAGTGCTCTGTTTATACTATAAGTAGAGTTTGGACTACATTCTGTGTCTCCACCATGCTTTGCTATCCCAGCCTGCCGGATCTTCAACCAAGACCCTAGGAGAAGGCGTGGGAATCGGATATGGGCAGGGGCGCGAGGAGTGAAAGGCAGATAATCTGTCCGGTCAAGCCTTCAATTTATTGCACACATAGTACCAGTATTTATACAATTTTCGAAGTGGGGAGAAGAGCGGGGGATGCGTAAGCAGGTTGCTATGGTAACCTTATCTGGCATTCAGACTGGTCTGGTCTAAACAGTATTCCTAGGTAGGGTCAAGGATGTCCCAGAGCTAGCGATAAGGAAGTGCGAGGAGCTGTGAGATTCTCTCTAGGGCTTCCTGTGTAATCTACAAGGGTGGAAGCGTGGAATGAAGAGGCAATAAGAATGTATTAGCTAGTTCAGAAGGCAGTTTTCCCAGAACTGAGCAGCTTCGGGCTATCTGACCTTAGTCCGAGTTCTGTCCATTAAGGTCAGAGAGAAACGTGGGGTGCCTTGTATTTCAAGCTAGCGCATCCAGAGGGACCGCTTACTACACTTTGCTTGTCACATTTTAGAACATGTGAAAATGACTAACTAAAGTAACCTCACTGTGTATTTTAAAATCTGTAAGTGCAGTATAGTACAGTAAGACACAGTAACTAGAGCAAATTTTTGTAGGTAATATTATGCCAGAGGATGTCAGTCAAACAACAGTACCAATAAAAACCATACACAGAAGACTTATTGAGCAGATAGCAATGGTAGTCACTATTTTAATTAGTTTGTAGATAGCAAATCAACCTCCACAAGGAACCTGGGATGTGAAGACGATGTGCTCTATAAAATTGGTGAATATTTTGGGCAGGCTCAGCCTACATCACTGTTTGTTTAAGTGCAGCTTGCATTCATTACCTGGATGATAAGTCTCTCCACTGGCCCTCTGTTACTTCTCTTTGCCCCTTTAATGCTTAGGATCACATTAAAGTCAAAGCTTAATTCTGCTCCTGACTAATAATGTATGTTTTGTTACGATGGCCTGTGTTGCCATGTAACTCAGCAACTTTCATTACAAATCAAATTTGCTTAGATTATCTCTCATAAAATACTCTGTGTACTATGTCATTTTATTTATTTTTAATGCTATTTCCTCGATATAGTTTTCCTGACCCTACTTGCTATACAATATTTCTTTTGAATGCATATGATAGAATACCCAGGTAGAATCTTGTTTTCTAAATTCACCATGAATCTGTTTCAGTAGACCACATATCCAAGTGACACTTGTAATTATAGATGTTTATTTTCTGAGTATGTTTTCCTATTAACCAGGCATTCATTCCCTTCCTAGAGCCTGCTTGCTCACATTTGTATTTATCTTTAATTCAGTCATTTTTGGAGCAAGAATGTTTTCTGAGGCTTTGAAAGCTTTAAGAATTTGTATCCTGTATTTGTTGATTTCTTCCTTCAAACTCCTCCTCTCTTGCATAGATTCCAAACAGCAGTTGATTGACTGACCTTTCCACCATGATGCCTACTTGCAAAAGTGTAGATTTTGCCTTACAGTTCATTTTTTGTCTTTGTCATCCACTGATTTTACTTCCTGCGCTGCCTTCTAATTTACTTCTCTCTTCAGATTCAACAAAACTTCTAAAAAACAGTATCTACGGAGTGATTAATATATTGGTGTTATTTTGACCTAAGAACTGCCATGTGATTCTTTTTATGTCGTTTTTAGTTTTCAGCTGACATTCTTCATTTTGATAATTTAATGTTTATGTAGTTATCTATTTTCTCCCTTAATTACACTACCTGATGCTTCAGTACATTTACTTTTATCAGTACATTTTTATTTTCCTTTCAATTATGGTCGATTTTATTTTTCCCTTCCACCTATTTGTACTTACTGTTTTCTGTTAAAATGTATGTGGAAAATGTTAACTGCGGTTTTATGCTGTTAGATTACATTTTCTTTCTCTAGAAAGGATTTTTTTTTTTCTTTTTGCCTTCAGGTGGCTAAGCTGTAGCTGATTCATCTTTGCCCAGTTAGATTGCAACTGATTGAAGCTGGTTTTCAGTTTGTGAGAAAGTTCATTTTCCTCCTCACTCCCACGTCTAGGGAGTGAGTGCACACTCAGGGCTCCCAGTCTCTATTCTCTGGCATCTCTTTCTTGATTGTGCTTGCTTCTGGAATTCAGTTTTTGAGTTTAGTGTTGTTTGTTCAAAGTTTTTCACCATAGCTTCTGCCTGTCTGAGATCTCTTTATTCCTCCTTTATCTTCCCAACAGAATCCAGAACAAAGGCCCCACAGGGACATTTAATTCCCCTCCCACCTTCTACCTCCTGTGGTCCAACAATCCTCTGAGATATACTTTGGCTGGAAATTGGAGAGGTACAGCACCAAATTTTGGTCACTGTTGCCTTCTTATTCTAGTGAATTTGATATTTGTAGTTCATCAACCCTTAGATCTCTCTAAATCCATTTCTTCTGCTGCTCTGGAATTACAGTGTAAGTGGAGATCTCTGAGGGCTGTTTGGAGCAATTTGGGATACTGGGCTATCTGTGGCCTTTTGTACTGGCCTCTGCAGTCCTTATGAAGAGGAGACCTAGCCGGAGGACCTCTGTTGTCTCAATTATGGCCTTCTCAGGGGCTGGTTAGTGCCTGAACGCTGGCCATCTTTTTTAATTTTTTCCATTCCCTGTTATTTTGCCCAAATCTTACCACTTTGAGACAATCAAACTTTTCTCAAATTGTTTATTATGGATTGTGTATTAAATGCTTGTGTTGTGTCCACACCTGCTCTCCTTCTTTGTACTTTAAGTCAAGCTTTTGAAATTACTACAAATGCACAACCAGCTCTTTCCTCTTAAGTGCTTGATCTTTTCATTGGAACTCAGAGCTTTCAAAATTACAGTCTCTATAACGCAGTTTAACAATTTTAAAGTAAATACTGGTGTCTGGAGAGATGGCTTACTGATGAAGAGCTCTTGCTGATCTCCCAGAAGACTCAAATCCAGACCCATCACCGTGTGGCAGGTGGCACACAACCACCTGTGACTCCAGCTCCAGGGGATCTGACACCTTCTTCTGGCCTACATGGACACCACACATACATGGCATGTATGAGAGGACAAATACTTGTGCAATTCATTAGTAAGTGACTGCTCTAGGATTTGAGTTCAGACTCGCGTCACTCCAAAACTGAATGCATTTATTCTCTGTGCTTTATTCTTTGCTGGAATTTCAATGACTAAGGTTTTTTGTTTTTTGTTTTTTTAACCTCAGCATAATAATGGCAGTAAGTAGCATTGCCTAGGGAAAATCACCTAAGGTGATTATAAGGTACTGGTATTCAGATGAAGTTTTGACTCTTGTAGTGTTTAGTTTCTACAATTTCTAGGCTGGGAATTTTGGAGGCAGAGACTTTCCTTTTGTATTTGTTATAATATTCTGATAAATTCTTCACAAATAATGGCTAATGATCATCTTGCTATGGTCCAAAAGGATTTTTATATAATTATTGTTAATTAATCCCTTTATTACAAGGCGATTTTTGTCAAGTTTATTGTTTATTAACTTTCTTATCTTGAAAGATTCTATGGAAAGTCCCACAATAAATACAGTTGACTCTGTGTCCCCATCTGGGTTGATCTGTTATTTGGATTTTGTGACATTTGCTTAATGTTCTTTCTTTTCACACTGGCTAGTTGAGAGTGAGCCCCAAGACCTCCACCTCCCAACACTTCATCCTGTTTCCTAAGAATAGGAATATTTTCTTCTATGTTTACAATGAGGGTCTCAAATTTGAAATTCTAGTTTGATAGATCCTAATATTTGATCATATCTAATTTCAACTATTTTTGTGTGTCTCTTATGCTATTTATTTCCATTGATTAGTGTTGCAGGCTGCATTTGTCATGATCTTTTGCTGAGGTTTATGGTAACGTCAACTTTGAAGTGGCCAGCTTTACTGGGTTGTGGTATTTGACCCTTTGTTCCAGGAAACACATTGTGCAGGTACTTACTCCTGATTGACGTTTCTTAAAATACTAGGGCTCTTCTGTTTTGAGAACTGGCACTACAGGTAAAGCTTACAGGGAGACATTTGCAGGGGATAATGAAGCACAAATACACATTTATATTATAGTTTACATTATAAGCACCAGATATGTCAATTATGTGTTATGACAGGAGAACGACTAACAACATTCTGGCAGCAAAAGGGAAGGATGTTAGGTAACCAGGGAGAAACTCACTACTTCTTTTTCCCACAGGTTTTCTGGGGTTAGCTCTGATGATCAGCATAACCCTGAAATAAAGTTTCCATTTTCCCAATTATACTGTAAACCGAGGCAATGATATTTGACCATCACCTACTATTCTTTCAGGAAGTAAATCTACCTCATGGTAAACTAACAGATTATAGACATAAAAGGATCAAAATGTAAATTGTTTTGAAATATACTTCTATTTATTTTTTTTATATGTGAATGCAATGTGTTTTTAAATCATGTCTTTCCAATGCTCCCTCTTGTCCAACTCCTCCCACACACATTGACAACGCATATCCATCCCAACCTCAAAAGTATAAAAATACAAATTCAAGAAATCAACTTAAATAGATCCGGAGTGGTAAAGGAAGGAGCAGAGAATCAAGTAGACCTGAGAAAGCCAGTACTGTTAGCAACAGTGTTAATAACACTAGTTATTTACTGGCCAATGCCTATGAACACTGTACTAATGTTATCTTATAAATGACTTATACTTACTACTTCAAATTATCTGATTTTGCCCGGGGAATCTTTCTGTTGTTACAAACTCAGGACAATATTTTGACCTTCCCCTTGAACTTAGTACTTTTTTTCTGTGGTCCTGTATTTTTAGGTTTTAGAATTAACAGGAAAAAAATTAGGTCCTGTTCTCTCTCCTCTGAAGCTCTAGTTTGGTTCACATTTCCTCTTCTTTCACCAGTTGCCTAGCAGCAAGGCAAACAAATGGAAACCTTTTATCTTCACTACGAAATTAAGATAAAAACTGAGGGATAAATGAAGATTATCTTTTTGGATGCTCATGTAACTAAAAGGAAAGAAAAACATCTCTTACTTAACTTTTATTTACACACCAGCTGCTAATGCTGCCTAGGGCCCTCTGTGTGAAGCTGGCCCCAGAGGCCTCACAGATAACCCTTTGACCTCAAATAATCTATCCATTATGAATTTATTTACCTTTCTTTTTTCTTTCCCTTTTTACATGAATCCGTATATCCTGTCAGGATAAAATCATTTAACTGCTAATAAACAAAACCATTCATTATAGTAAAAGACCCATCAGTAGCTTTTTTATAGGCAAACCTAAATCAGACAAAAAATCTTTATATAGTTTTCCAGATCATGGTGTCAATATGTGTGCAATGACTTGGGTTTTTTTTTAATTATTATTTTTAAGTTTTTTTCTTGAAAATTATTTGTTTTACCCCAAGAAAACCATCTTGACTTTTTTACATAATTAAGGAAAAATTACCCATGAAATCTATTAAATAAAAATACCAGTTCTGAACTATTAAACTGTTCTTAAAAACAGAGGCAGACACAGCAGATTCAGTTTTCAAGTGGTTACAGGGGTTGTAGCATATGGCCATAGTATCTGAAGCCATTGGAAAATCTTTCTGTAATCTAAGTACAAAGAGGACAGTGATCATTAACATTCCTGGGGGAATCACTGCTCTGAGGCTTGTGCTGAAACCTGTGGATATTTCCAAATAAGCAGAGAAAGAAGCCAAGGAAACAAACAGTTATTGCTACCCCTTTACAGCAGAGAGTTGTCCTTACACCTCATTATTAAACAATGGGCATGTGTGTGCATGTGTGTTTGCATGCATGCCTCTGTGTGTGTGTGTGTGTGTGTGTGTGTGTGTGTGTGTGTGTGTGTGTGTGTGTATGATAAAATATCAAAGCTGTACAATCCATTAAACACTCATGCCTGGACTCTAAATGTCAACTGTGATGAATACATGATTTCACCATATAACATGTGCCCCACTGTGAGACAGTTCTACTTCATGTCGGCGTGGCTCTTGCTTCTATGTGAATCCTATAAAGAAGGGCCTTCTTTGGGAATCACTGTGTCATTATAACCTCAAATCAATACCTGTCATACGTAGAAGCACATTTTACTTTTGAGCTGACAGTTAATTATGACTACATACAAACCCTAGTTGTAATCACAAGTTTCTATATCACCATGGCTGCCTCAAGTCAGGTAGCATCTGTTGAGGGTACTACTATTAAGAATGATTATTACTTTATAAGTACTTACATGTGTCAGCCTTTCTACAGAATTTCTAATTAGTTAAAATTTTCAGTATTATTTTCTCTAATCTCTTTCCCATCCCTATATCCTCCACTCCCTGCTCTTCCATATTCGTGACTTTGATGATTTGTTTCTGGAGATCCACTGAGTTTAACCAGGATGGTTTGTGTGCCCATGTGTTTGGACTTATCATCTGGAGCCTGGTGGACTCTGCAGCGCATACCATAATGACTGCCCCTGCCTAGAATCTGTCAGGGTTCACCTTTTCTCACTGTCTTTGGAGAACCAGAAGGAATCACTGTAAGGAGATGACTTTAATCATTTGTCATCATTGCCAGCTGAAGACTTAACCAGAAGTTGTCCAGGAAGACAATGACAGACTGCAAAGGCTTTTAGTTGTTTATGATGATTGGATTTTGCTGGGCCATTCATTCTCAAAAGATTATTACAAAGCTGCTATATTGCTTTACTGGAATGAAGGTGAATTTCCTATGTTTGTAATTTATAGCTCTTGATCTCTATGAATAGTAGCCATTTTCCACAGGCAACTGCTCAATGAAAGGAAAAGATTAAAAGATACTTGATCCCACATCATCGGGTATAGCTTTTTGGCTGTGTTGTTCATAATTGCTTTTATAAAATGATTTTACTTGCCTACTTCTATGTTGTTGCATAGTAACTAATGTTTCTCTAACTGTGCTTGGCATCACACAGGCAAGTGTCTAGAATACAGAGAATGACTTTTAAAAGGAAAGAAAAAGAAAAAGAAACAGAAACCATGAAGCACTAAGTAAAGTTATCAAATGGCCACAAGTTATATTATCAAAATTTTAAGTCTCAGCAGTCTCGACTTTTATCTGTGGCTACTTTTTCAACATATTGTTTGTAAAATTTCTTTAACAGTGATTGATACAAATGCAAGCTAAAGTTATATTTTCCAGAATTGCCATAAATAGGACATGACCCCACGTTGTTCCACAGTTGCTATTAAACAGTAAATTAAGCACTACACAACATTTACTTTTAGAGTCTTAGAGTAGGCATGTAGACTAGATATTCTAAACCTATGTTTTTAAAAATAAACCTCGTATATACTTACATAATGTGATTATAAATACAACGTTTAAGTAGTACTTCTTTATCAACTCTATTTAAGAACAGTTTCATCCTACTAAATACATTTGGGGGAGTAGCTCAATTTAAAAAATTACTTGAAAATTTACATATTTTTTCTCTTTATTCACCCATGATAAGTACATATCCAGTCACCATTTTCTCAAAGTAATTCAATATGGTTCCCTCCATAAGTTCATTTGAATGTCATTAATGCTTTGTTCTCCAAGTATTGAAGCCGTATTCATCATCGTACACAGAAGTATAATGTGAGATGGTTGAGATTGTTAAAATAAAACCAGATGAAGTTTTATATGCAGAAATGTTGTGGTGCCTCATCAAGGAGACAGGAGAGACATATTCATAGATGCAAACCCTGCCAGACCTCAGCACAGGGAACCACTATCATGGCCAGAGCCATACATGATTGAGGGTGGAACCCCCAGCTCTCAGCTCAGGGGTTTTTATTGATTCAGATCTTCTTAGGTGTTCTACTGATACCACGTGCAGATCATAAGCAATTAAACATCCCCCACAGAAATCCAACACCTACAGACAATACAAAAGGCCAAGGCTTATGCATCCCTTTTTCCAACAGTACTCAAAAACTATTATTTTAAACACAACCAAAAATAAACTTCCACGACAGTGTTTATGTTTTATTCTGTACATTAATGTAAAATGTGGAAATTTAAAGGATTTTATTAAATCATTTTCTTAACAATAGTAAATCCTGAGAATGTAATGATTATCAAATGGAATATAATTTTCCATATTATTCTGGTGCATTATTTTTGCGTAAATGACTGTCCCAGTAGCAGAACGTCCACAATGTGGGCATACCACACCTCATTAATAACCTTCTGCAGTAAATGAACACTCATGAAACTTACCTTCAGAGATTTTCAGGAACTGTTCCTTGCATTTTCTGAGTCAGTTGTTTAGGTTTCTGATAATGGCATACGTAAGTACCATCTTTGTATAATAGCAAGGATTTAGGAAGATCTGAGGCCTATAGAGCATCTGGATCACTATTTGAACATTTGGACACTTTCGTCTGCTGACTCTCTGAATAGGATCCATGGGCACTTAAAATTTATCATGCAATGGAGAGTCTCAGTTACAAAAAAACCTGCTGTAACAGGCATTTTATACTACACATGGTTAGTAACAAATTAGTAAACTGGTGTACTTCCTGGTTTTCTCTTCTCCATACCCACTTTCTGGAAACATTATAGAAAAGTAGCCTGTTTGTTTGCAGAAGATGGACAAAGTTTTTGAGGTTACTTGATGATAGTGAATTTTAGTTGCAAAACTCTCCCAGTGTAGTAAACAAATATTGGCTCTAAGAGCCTAAAGAAAAAGTTTGCCCTGAACTTAATAACCCCAACAAAAGAAATGACTACATCTAGGATGATGAGATTATTTTTTAGGTGGTAAGAGCCTCACTAAGAATGAACATGACTTCATATCTTGTGCAAAGCTGTATTCAAATTGAAATTCATTTTCTGCCTGTGTTATGTTAGTTACACACCAGAATCATCTAAAGTAAATCTCAAAAGTAAAGATTTTTCTGTCTCTCTGACTCATTATTAGCACCCAAATAGGGCAGGTTAAAACTGCCTGTTATTCAGCTCCAAGAGGTCCAACACCCCCATAAATCTTCTGTGGGCACCTGCATTCAAATGAACATACTCGCAGACCCATACACCATGCACATAATTAATTTTTTTTTAAATAAAATGATGTTGAAATAGAAGCTACAATTGGAGGCTCTGTGTGGGGAATACATATGTAAGCAAAGTAAGAAATCACCAAAAGACATTAGTGTGTCGAATGTTCTTCAGAATTGTCCTGTTGTATGCCAAAACAAATTACATTGTTCATATACAGGACAAATATTAAAGGGTGGTTCAAAGTTGAAGGATAAATTGAAATAAAGAAGCAAAATAAAGAAAATCACAGTGGTGAAAGAGTACGAGGAAATGAGAATTAGACTAAAAAGAAAGCAAAGTGTTAAAGTAGCCACTTGAACTGAGAACATTCCATTTACAAAAGAAAGGAAATACAACTCACTGAGTTTCTCAAGGCTGAAGTTTCCTAAGAACAGCAGAAAAGGGGAACGTGAGAAATGGGCTCAGGTGGACTGTGCAAGGCAGCAACAAAATGAATAATTGCAAGTCAGATGGTAGAGTTGGTGGGATGTGGTTCACGAGTGAGGGAGGTGATGGTCTGAGTTAATCATGTATACACTGTATTAATTGTTAGACACAGATTAGAAAAGTGTAATTGCTACTGTCATTTAGTGGTTGCTGTGTGTATATGCCAATTAAATTATTCACTGAATAACAGGATATTTTGAGGCTTGTTTATGCTGTTTGCTTGGCCCACTCTCTTGCAACTTGTTAGGGTGCAGGTGTTGCCCATCATTGCATAGCACTGCACACAGAAGGCAAAACCTTTGAAGATATCATAATGGTGGAAGAAAGGAAGAAGGAAAGAAGGAAGGAGGGAGGGAAGGAAGGAAGAAAGGAAAGGAAGGAAGGAAGGAAGGAAGGAAGGAAGGAAGGAAGGAAGGAAGGAAAAGGAACTCAGAGATATTTCTCTTTGCAACAAATGGAGACCATTACAGAAAACCACAACCAATCAAATTGCAGAGCTGTAGTGGCCAGTCCCAAAAGATAACATCTACAAGACAACTCTCTCACCTAAGCTCAGGGGTCATTGGGGAAGACAGGCAGAAGGATTGTAAGAGCCAAAGGATCAAGAATTTTGCCGTGAAGTTGTGTCTCCTAGGAATGACAGAAGCTATACTCATCCATAAAGTCTCATCCATGAATACCTAAACATGATCTGAGCAAGAATAGCAACAGACATTCAGAAATGGACAGGGAAAACTGCAGAAGGCCTCAATTCTACACAAAGAACTATAGGCAACTAGTAAATGCTGGAGTAGGAGAAATAGACTTCCCCTAGGAAGAGCATACCCATTGGTTATCTGATACCAAATGCTCAACCCTGAAACCATACATACAAGTAATATTCTACAGACTAATCAGATTGGATTTATATATTTGGGAATATATATATATATATATATATATATATATATATATATATAT
This sequence comes from Cricetomys ansorgei, assembly GCA_026225945.1. Lineage (NCBI taxonomy): Eukaryota > Metazoa > Chordata > Mammalia > Rodentia > Nesomyidae > Cricetomys > Cricetomys ansorgei. Next base: position 2,616,038 of record JAMJFZ010004027.1, on the reverse strand, counting down.
ATATATACACACACACACATAAATATGTGTGTGTGTGTGTGTGTGTGTGTGTATGTGTGTGTGTGTATCAACAATTAATGAATAAAGAGGCCATAAATTTGAAAGAGAGCATGGAAGTGCATATGAGAAAGTTTCAATGAAAGAAAAGAAAAGGGAAATCATATGATTATATTTAATCTCAAAAAAAATCTAAAGAATAATTTAAAAAGAGTGTTATACTGAAACAACTCCATTTCCTAAATAAAGAACATGTTCTTCAAGTACTTAAAATTTTAAAAAAGACTTTGCTCTTTATATATAAAATTCAGGATTCAAAACCCAAATTGAACCTATATGAAAATAATTGAATAATAATTTAAAGCAGAATGAAGTAGACACATGCTGAGTTCTCCTTTGGAAAAATACAAATAAATTATAATGATATATGTAGATGTAAATTCGCCAGATGTAGTCGTTGATTCAGGGCAAAAGGCTTTTTATTCTTTTGTCTAATTCAATCACTTGGTTTAGCCTGGAGCCCTTGAGCTTTTTGATCTCCATACAACCCTTAATCCTAGAACTAGAAGGACTCAATCTCCATTCAATCTAGAACATTTAAACCTCTGTACAATCTAATCTACCTTTGAGACCTACTACTACTAAGCCTCTCTGACTAGCTCCTTCAGAACTCTGACTCTTCCAGTTCAACTCAACTCACTCGTTGTTCTGGCCCAAACTCTTCTCCAAGTGGCCGACTCCAGCTGAACTTCTGAGCCAACTGTTTCTAACCAAACTATTCAGACTCTGTCAGACTCTGGCTGATTCTCTGACTGCCTCAGGCTGCATTGCTCCGCTCAGCTTCAAACTGACCCATTCTTCCTGTCTGATACTTTCTCCTGCTGAACTGCTGAACTGCCACTGTGTCTCTCTTCCAGCATGCCTGCTCCTATAACTCATTACTGCATACTACTTCAGTCAGCCTCTCTGTTTCTCTGCCTTATCCTCAGATTGCTTCATTGTCTCTGTGTCTTGTCCTGTCTGTCTGCTTCAGACTGCTTATGTCATACTGCCTCTGTAACTAACTTCTTGCTGTAACTGATGGCTCTAATCGAGAGCCTGCCTTTCTATCATGAGAGTTGGGCGTGTTCTTACTCTGACTCACTCTGCCAGCTCTTCCTCTGATTATTCACTTTGCCTGTCCTTCACTGACTCATCTCAGACATCACTTCTTGTGACACTGACTCTTTCTGAGTTTCTTCTTCCTGTGTCTGCTTCCATATTCTGTTTCTGTCTTAGGGATTAAAGTCATGGACCACCAGTGCCTTCTGAATACTGGGATTAAAGATGTGTACCATCATTCTTAACATTCTTTCTACATTCCATACAGACCACAGGGGCCTCCAATTGTGATTCCTTCATATAGACCTCTGGGGAATATAGGCCCTTCCTAGCTTTCACACCGGCCTATTCCTCTACAGATACATTATTCAAAAGCTAGTAGTTCTCTGAATCCTGAGAAAAAATGCTCCTTCACTCAGATTTCAAAGCTGTGTTCTGATTGCACCTCTACTACAGAGTGTATACGTCCATTTAAATTCCCTCTTGTAATGGTATTCTTTGTCTCTTTAGAATCTCTATTAGAACTTTCTAAAGACAAATGCAATTAATAGCGAAGAAATCTGATGGATATCATCTTAAAGTGAATGTTACCACCATGGTATAGATAAGATCGTGACATAAGTTTTAGCAAGTAAGTAGAATCTATTCCTGTTCACATCTGACAAAACCTAGATTCCACAAAATAACTGCCCCATACATTAATTCTAAGGCTGTAAACAACAAGGATTGTGGAGACACTCTACCAGACTGAAAGACAGTAAGGAAGTGTGAATCCATAGTCCTCAATCAGGTCTTGTATGTTTGAGATAAATTTATTATAATTATTTTCAAAATGTGGCAGAAGTCCTTGGACGGGATCATAGTCCTATATTAATCTCAGTGTCTCAATTTTTTTCTTTTTCAAGGAAAACACCAAATATACTTCCTTAACATGAGAAAACAGTCATAAGGCACAATGGTAATGTATTCTGATTATGTGAGAAAGTTTCCTCTCTTTTAGAAAATACATAAAGAACCATTTAGCAGTAATAATGCATTACACTTATAACATCTTCATGGTTCAAAAAGATCACATCGATACTATGTATGAATCATATGAAGTGCATGATTTCATACCATCATAAAATATTTATTGAGGAGAAAGATACTACATTTTAAAAATTACTTAAAATGTTAATGAGGGGGAATGGTATGGAGAGATAAGGGAGTGCTTTGGACTCTTGTATTTCTTCGGTATATTTTAAAATGAGACATTTAAAAGTTAAGCCCTTAAAAATGAAACACAAATGTCTAAAAACCAAAATTCAAAAGAACAAACTGAAATAGGTTCAATTTGATTTGTCTAGATGAATCTAAGCTCTGGCTCCTTATTGATTTTTCAATGAACCTCAAAACAAGAACAGACATTTTGATTCCGCTTTGGTAAGCACAGTTATGTACTTATGATTTGGCTTTGGTTCACAGCCTTGTTTGGGGGGGGTCTAGTTTCCAATTTATATACAACTTTTCAAGCTCACTATGATTCATAACTTCTCGTTCGTGTTGCCCAATTTATGAGGGTAAATTTTGAAATGTCATAAATCAGAATGCATGCAGCAGTGCCAAGTTCATTTTACTGCGTTGTCAGTGAATGCTACGGCCGTGGATTTGTTTTTAATGGGAGTGAGATATAAACACAGAGCAGGGAATGTACATGCCTTGGAGAGACATTGTCAGAATAATTTGTTAAACAAAACTACCAGTTTTGTTAAATTGCACATCTAGATAACAAATAGATATACCAAAATAGTCACTATTGTCAGACTGAAGTAATCCTCTTATGTGAAATCAGTCATATAAAAGATAGAACATACAAAATACCCCAAATGTTTCAGTCCTACTTCTGTGACTTTAGGAAGACATACCCAGTATGTAAGGATATTGGAGCTTTCAAACAGATAATATCCTCTGTGTTTTCATTCAAGTCTTAAATAATTTTTAAAGCATTACTCTGAAAAATACCCCAGGAGAATTTCCTAGTAAGTTAGGCTACTTATTATTGAAATAGTCAATAATCAATATTTCCTTTTGCCATCTGTTTTTTCCATCATTTTCCTTTTCCCCCTTCCAAACCATAGTCTAGTTTTCACAACCTAGCCAGTTCTTGGTGAAATTCATAGAGTTGTTAGGATGGTAATTGCAAGTGGGTTTTTTGTTTGTTTGTATGTTTTGTTTTGTATATACTGCATTTAATGTAAAATTCTGGTTGTTTTCACCTCACCTAATTTGAACCTCATTGACCCCTATACGGGTGTTTTGTTTTCAATAATCGCCTTTGGTGTGACATTTCCAAAATAATGTGAGATCAGGACAGGACCATTGTATCATTAAGTATAATTAAATAGTGGTACAGAACATTCAATCTATTGTGTTATTAAAGATTCCTATAAAATGATACTTCTGTGTTAAACCATATAGATATTTATGCAAGCTCTACCTAAATTCCCCATGTTGCAGATATGAAGTTAAAACATAAAAGTTAATATGGAGTTTCATGTAGAATGAGATGGGGTTCACACTGCCATAGGGAAAGCCAGTGATTAAGATATCTGCAGAGCAGTAACAAGCACACTCTGTAGGAAATAAAATTCTTTGGAAGAGTTTTATAGTAAAGCAAAGGAAATTAACAAGTTCTGCTCCTAGTTTTGAGAAACAAGAGCTAATGATTTTTTTAAATGTATTTTTAATTGAAAATGTGATAAAACAATGAGGAGAAGGTCAAAGAGAAAGTCCAAAGGAAGAAATGGGAAGCAGTTAGAGAAAAGACAGGAGTCAAAGGGCTAGTCCTCTGATTCTTTATATGTGCTGATTAGTTTTTGTCTCTAGGATTGTGTCAGTCAGTTTGTGCATTTTACTCATCCCAAAGGCTCACAGACTCATGCAATTTTCAACTACATTACTTTCTCTCCCAGTGCTGTCAAAGAAATGAATATATCACTCACATTTCCCTAATGAACATACAAAGTTTAAAACACACACACATACACACACAACACACACATGCACACAAACCTTTTCTAATAAATTTTCTTTGGGAAAAATGATTACAAATGTAATCTATACTACACAGGTCTCTGAAATCACTCTCAATTACATTGTTACCATGTTCTAATGGACATGGGTCAACATAACACTCTGACCAGTCTGGAATTACTGAGGAGTTGACCAGCAAATCATGACAATAGTAGGAAATACCCCAGCTGGAGACTCCCCTGTGGAGTTCTAATTTCTACAGCATTTCCTCTTTGATATAATTTGTTTGAAATAGTTTAAGAACATTCTTTGCACCATTATTTGAGTTTTGCATAGCTAAGAGAATTCCCCTTTTTCTTTTCCAAGTTTCTAGAAGACAAAAGACAATCATTAATTATGCAGTTCAATTGTATGATAAATGTTGCTTTGCATGAGAAAATCTAACTTATTCATAAAATACATTTGATTCTGTGTGTGTATTCATTTAACTTTAAATAATGTTGTGATGATTGATGAAGTTAATTTTGGAGTCTCTCTTATCAGAATCTCACTCTTGAGAACTGTCATGTATTCTTTTTTCTACCAGCAGTAAGAACATGGAACTGTTCACACTCATTTTTAATGGCAGAGTTCAGCAGGGGCTGCACATTTGTGATAAATTCAACTGGGAACTGCAACTGAATCTGAAAACATCAGTTGATTTTGTCTAAGGTCTTTTAAAGAACTCAAGGGAAGAATTGCAAGACTGGGGGATGTGAATCTCTTCTGACTTTTGTTTGTGAGAGGAGAAATAATCTGGGTCTGGGAGCCAGGGACCCTTGTCCTCACTCATCTCATTTACAGAGTGAGAAAACTAGATGATATGACTTTCATGCTCCCTGTGCTCTGCAACACTACGATCTTCCTTTCTTCTGCTTCGTGGATCTCACTCTCATATGCACAGGGAGAATGTTAAGGGGTTCCTAAGTCTAGGGCATAAGAGACTCAGCTAAACAAAAACTGAAAAAGTAGAAGGTAGTTTCCCAGAAATGAGTATGACTTAGTCCTCCTTTCTTTGAACTTGTCTCTGCTTTCCTGGGAGTTCTTTTCTTTAGTTCCTCCCATGTAAGCTCTTTATCAGTCTTCTAGTTGGTCATGTGTCTTTTCTATTTTCTTCTCTAACATTGCCACACAGATAAAGTTAGAAATCCTTCAGTTCTCTGCTTCTTCCTATCCCAGAGAAATATCTTTAGGAAACTCAGAAGATTTGAGTAATTTAATTGTCTTAGAAATTATAAACACTGTATTTTGACATTAAAATTTGAACACTGTACCTGTAGAAACTGAACACTTAAATGGAATGGATTGGTTAAATGAAAATTTTGAAAGATTTAGTTATTATTTATTTTATGTGTGTGTATGTTATGTTTTACCTGATAAATGTCTATGTACCACATGCATCAGTCCCAGCAGAATTGAGAAGAGGGCATAGGATCCTCTTGAACTGGAGTAACAGACAATCGTTACTGCCACGTGGGTGCTGGGAATCTAATCCTGGTGGGATTGTTGGGAAGAGCAATCATTGTTCTTAATGGCTAAACCATCTCTCCAGCCTCAAGAAATATTTTTAAGATTAAGCAATAATTGCAGATGCTGTGTTTATTGCTCTAAGTGTGCTCCTAAATCCAAAAATGCAGATGCTGAGAGCATTTGAATGGATTTAAAAACATTAAAATATGTTAAACTGAACCTATTTTTGATTCAGGATGAAGGATGGGGGGGGGAATACGTCTCATCTAATATCTTACTAAAGCCATTAATTTATCCTTACAAAATTAGGAGAGTAACTAGGTAGTGTCAGGAGTCTCTAAATTATGAGTTTCTTGTTTTGATGATCTTGACAGTTATTAGAGTGCTGGTCAGGAATTTTATAAAATGTTTCTTGAGTTTGTTTTAACTATGGTTATAGTTTCTTCTGAGAATGACTACAGAGATAAAATACTATTTTCAGGTAACAGAGTTTCAGATTTCGTTTGCCATGCTAACACACTACTCTAGCTCATTATTTAAAATTAGATTACATGCTAGCAATGGAAAAGACTTTGCTGATAATTTTATTTAATGTCTATTTTCCCAGGAAATAGAAGGCAAGCTTCATGTAGAAGTTTTTAGTTGCTATTTCTGTTACTCTAAGCTTCCATAAGTCTGAAGTCAGAAGAATGTGAAACACTGCTGAAAATTAAAGAAATAAATAAATCTATTCCAAATGTGAACCTTAATTTGTCCAAGGATTAAATGTGATATACCTCTTTTTACTGATATCGAAGAACAAAATTTCTGACCTGATTCAGCCATTGTAAGTAGAAATATCAGGCCTCTTCAAATATAAAAAAAGTAAATAAAACAAAAATGTCATTGACGATCTTAGACATGATAGAACAAACTTTTAGTGAAAGACAAAAAAATCGCACTGTTTAAAGGAGATATACTCAGGTGTTTCTGAATATTCAAGCATTAACCCACATTGTCTATCCACAGAGAGTCTCTTCAATTATGTTCTAGGAAACAGGTTAGCCCATTCTTTGCAATGCTACTACACAGTTTTTTAACTAACTTTTAGTGTCAAGTTTATTCACTACCTCTACCTTTCTTTCACTGGCTGTGAGATCACAAAGAATGAACATGTCTCTTCATTTTCTCGTTCATTTATTTAATAATCTGTCTGCTCATTCAAGCATCCATGTACTTTTATATTAAGCAGATACTTTTGGGAGATCACAATGTTCAAGATATGTTTATTATAACTTGTATGCCACCAACACTTGGCTAGTGTTCACATCTTTATATCAGCATAACTGATATAACCAACTTTAAAAGAGGAAAGACTTATTTTACACATGATTTCAGTGGGGAAGGTGTGGCAGGGCAGTTCACATAATAACAGACAGGAAGCAGAGGAGATCAGCAGCAGGAAGGCCAGAGCAAATTCTTGCCCCCCAAGGGCATGAGACCCCATGAATGACTTCCTCTAACCAGGTCCTACTTTCTACGATACCAGTACCTCCAACAGCATACTCAAATTTTGGATCCATAAATGATCAGAATTCTCATGACCTAATCAGTTCTGGAAGTGTCTTCCCAGTCATACTCAGATGTACATTTTACTAATCTCCTAGATATTTCACAATAAAATCAAGTAGACAACCAAGATTAACCATCACAAAGACCTTGGTTCAGTTGTTGATCATGAACATTGTACTTGAAATCCAAAATAACTGCAGGATTATATCTCAAGGGTTTGTTATGACTGATTATGAATTATTTATTTATATGTCTCATCAATCAGCTTTCAGAAAAATCTTGACATCAACCTTCTGTGACAGGAACAATCTTCCAACCAAAAAGAAAAGGTTTACTCCAGTCCGCAAACCATTTTGACAGTCTGAAATGAGTACACTGACTAGAAAATTCTTTGGTACTAGAAACCAATGGAGTTATCTAAGCAATACTCCTTAATTGTATCTTATATTTTTACCATATCTTTTTTATGATTAATTTTATCTGGCATCTTAATAAGTTGAAGGAATGTTCAGGTATCTGCTAAAACATCTTTTTCCTATGTGTATCTGTGGGAGGTTTTGAACATATTAACATCCTAATCTCTAGCCTGAGTGAAAATCTGTCATGTTTTGTGAGTGGGCATTAATCAGTTCATTGACTACTTGAACAGAATAAAAAGAGATAGGAAGAATGTATTCTGTCTCCTTTTTGTTTGTTTATTTTTATTTCAACAGTTTTTTTTTTTAATGCAACATATTCTGATTATAGTTTCCCTTCCTCCAACTCCTCCAAGATCCTTCCTGCTCCCCCACCCACACAAATCTACTCCCTTTTGTCTGTTTCTCATTAGGAAATTAAACAGAAATCTAATAATAATTATTATAAGATAAGATAAAAACAAACCAGAACAGGACAAAACTAACATTTTGAAAGGTCAAAGAAAAGATATAAGAAGTACATACAGACTTTGATACATACACATTTCTATTCACAGAAAAACCATAAACAAAAAATAGAAAACCATATATAAAGCAAAATATTCATAAGGCAAAAGCAAATGTCCTGACAAAGCATTATGAGGCAAAAAAAATCCTCCAAAAATATCATTAGTTCTTTTTGTGTTGACTGGACATGGGGCCTGCCCAAAAGTGTGGTTTGTACACCCAGGAAGAGTCTGTTGGATAAAACTAATTTTTTCTTTGTGGGTAGTTATCAATTGGAGATAGTTCAGAGTTAGGGATAGGGGCTTGTATCTACTTCACTTCTATTCTCATCACTGGGACTCCATCTTGCTTAGACCTGTGCAGGTCCAGTGCGTGCTGCCTCAGTTTCTCTGAGTTCATACGTGCATTGTATCTATATAGCCCTGTTTCCCTGATGTCTTCCATCCCCATTTGTTCTTACAATCTTTCCACCTCCTCTTCTGAAGGGTGCTCTGAGCCCTGAGTCCTGAGGGGAAGGATTTGATGGAGCCATCTCATTTAGGACTAGGTATTCCAAGGTTTCCCCTTCTCTGCTCATTGCCTAGTTGTGAGTCTTTGTATTTGTTTCCATCTACTGCAGGACAAAGCTTCTCTGGTGATAGCTGAGCAAGACACTGAAGAGTCTAGCAGTGTACTTCATCTCTGTGTTGAGATGGGAAACCTCATTTCTCCTGTCTTTTGGCCAATTAATTGGGTCTATATGCTCAATCCCCTCCCCTCCAGTTCTGAGTTTGTTCTCAGAATTATGAATCACACCACTGGCATTCTTCTCCAGTTTTGCAAGCAGCAGTTCCCGGCCATCCTATCAGGCAAATCATTCTACAATCAATTCTTTCTTTACCTAGAGATACTGATACACATATATCCTATTGTTTTTATTTCTCTGGAAAGTCCTAACATCATTTCTGATAATTCCAGCCTATTTAAACCTAGTATTCTCTTGGCAATTGTTTCAAAGTTAGATACTTTTTTTCACCAAATGAACCAAGAGTCATACAAATGTAAGGAAATTGAGTGCAACTGAAAGCACATTTGAAAACAAATGTAGCAGATTTGGTAGGTAGTTCAGTATGTAAAAGTATATGCTACACAACCTGTTCAATTCCTGGAACCCAAGGTGGGAAGAGAGAACCTTAGTTCCTAAAAGCTGTTTTCAGACTTCCACATACTTGCCATTGCATGTCCATGTCCATACTCACATGAATCATACTACATACATACATATACACACTACTACTACTACTACTAATAATAATAATAATAATATTCTTATTAAACTGTTGAAATAAAATGTAAAAATAGGCCAAAAGTCATACAGTTTGGAATTTAAGGGGAAATCATATTTTAAATTTAATTTTAAATCATACTTTATTTTTTGAATTTATTAAATTGTATCTTATATGAGAGCTTTGGTTTTTCAATAACTATTTCAGCTAATCATACTATACTGGCTGAAATAAATTTACTCTTAAATGTTTATTCTTTGGAAGACAAGGCTATAGATAGGGAAGAATCATAATAGTTTATAAAATAATAATATTTGTAGTTGAAAACAATGCTAAGATATGATGTACTTTTAATATGTGTCACTGCTATTTGTATATGTGTTTAGTGTATAGGGATAGAAGGAACAAGAAGATATGTTTACAATAAGAATTATACGGCCAGCATTCTACAATATTGCAGTTAGCATTGGTCGCAAGCTCTCTCATTAAGAAACTGGGGCAGAAAGGGAAGGACTTTCAGGGTGCCACCCAAAGCTGCAGCTGATTGATTTAGAAATATTTCCTCTGCAGATTTTCCACAGACTTAACCCTGAAACACTTGGACTGAAACAGCTCTTCCTGTACTTAGAGGAAGTGTGGCTAAGTTCAGACTGCTGTACTTACTGTGACACTATGCTTCAGAGAGAGAGAAGAGTAGCCAAGACTTTTGGCAGATGTCTCCAAAATGATTATAACACAGGTCTCTCTGAAAAGCCAGGCATTCTGAGGAAGCAGCTGCTGTAGAAGCAATAATTATACTATAATTCTAGACATCCTGGACAATTTTAATAGTAGTAGTTGTAATAAATGATATTAATAAGTTATATGCGAAATAACTAAGAAATTGGTTAAGTTTCATTAAATATTAAACTATGATTTCCATGGTAAAAAGTCACTGGCACAGCTGAGTGGTCTTGATTTCTGTTCTACTGAGGAATTCAGGAAGGTTACTCAGAGAGAGCTAACATCACATCGAAAGCAAAGTTCTTGACTCTCAGATCCTTTTTTGCCTAACTTTGAAGAATAGATGAATTTTGTGTAAGGAAGAAACTGTCCACAGAATTTGCAAAACCCAGGTCCAATGCCCCCTATGTTGTTTTGTATACATGTTATGCTACCAGATTCCAGTATTACTTGATAAACTTTTTCTGTCTTAAGAAGGCATTTGTGATAACTAGTTATCAACCAAAATTGAAAACTAATTTTTTTCTCCACAAATCATTAATGATCTCAGAAATGAGTTTTTCAATAGAAATTCAATTTATTTATTTAATTTATAATAACATGAAATGACAAAAATTTACTGTAATTATTAAAATTAAATACAAAAAGGCTGAAAGTGTGTAAACTGTGCTTTTAGATGGACATTCTTTTTAAATTTTAGATTGAGCTTTCATCATAGGAGGTGAGAAGTTGAGTTAAATTTTATAAAAATAACAGATTTTCTTGAAGACAGCTGAAGGTATTTATAATGAAATATAAATTTAAGGAAAATAAGTAGATGGGAAATGTATGAAGGTCAACTAAAGATGTTTAAGAAACTACCAACTATTCTCAAAGCCCAGTTTCAACCTCTTCTACAATATAATATTAACACAAAGTTCAAAACAATTTTTTAGATTAATTAGAAGAAAATAAATTCTTATCTAATTTAAAATGGCAAGTTCTCAGCCATGGCTTTGGCTAGCACATGAATGACACGTTGAAGAGAAGGTGTCTCATGAGTATGTAAAGAGTCACTAAAATATCAATATTGCCAAATATTAAAAGTGTCCCATGACCTCGATCCACATACAAAATGGTTCTAAGATTTATTTTCCCTTAGAAAATATGTAATGTATTTAACTAGAATACCTAGAAAGACAAAACCTCAAAATCTTCAATGTTGTACAAAGGAAAGAAGAGATTAAAGGAAAGAAGAAAAATTGCAATAGGAAGAGAATTGCACATAGGAGTCAGAGATTAAGGAAAGGACCCAAATTTCTAAGAATTTACTGAGTTATATGTCACAAAATGGCTTGGTGTTAAAGGTGCTCACTGCCAAGCCTGACAGGGAGAGTATGATTCCTAAGACCAATATGGTAGATGGAGGGAACTGACTCCTACAGGTTGTCTTCTGACCTCCACATGATTGCTGTGGTACGCATGTGCCCTCCGCTTCACTGAAACAGGTGACATAAAGTGTGATTTTTTAAATTATTGTTTCAGGTATTATTGTGAGCATCGCTATGTATTGTGTCTTATGACACTTGCAGGAAGTCCTTCAGAGTCTGTAGATGAGTAAACTAACATTCCCAAAAACTCAGACTTGACCGCAAAGCTAGCCAAGGCTAAAGACAGATTTTGCAAGCCTGATTTCCAGCTTCAAACCCCTAGCTGCTATTGGCTTATTCATGGGGGCTATTTCACTGGTTTCTCTTTGCTGGCTGAGATGTTGTAGTACTCACACTTCTAGCGTCACCTTAAGCTATAAATCCAGAGAAACGAACGTTTCCATATCTCTTCACACTCTCCCTCAGGCCTTTACTATAAAGAATGCTTCTGGGTAGAGCTGGTGGGGTTGGTGGGGGAGGAGGCGATGGAGCATTAAACTCTGGAAAATGAAAGGGGGAAAAACACAGGGAAGCAGAAAGAATGAAGGGGAGGACATAAAAGTAAATAAATGCTCTTTTATTTTATTTTATTTTTTATTTATTCTTTGAGAATTTCATACTGGAACACTGTGTTTATACTATCTCTCCTCTCCTTCACATCACTCCAGTTCCTCCTGTATCTCTCCTATTTCTCAAATTCATGATCTCTTAGTCTTCAATTATTATTGTTTTACACACACACAAATATTATATAATTTATAAATACCACCTACTGAGATCATTTAATGCTTCTTATGCATATTTAGGGTTGACTTCTTGGGATTATGCCAATCTATCATGGGAATTGTCCTTGGAGAAGATCAACTCCCTCTAACAACTGATTGCCTGTAGCTTTTCTAGGGGTGAAGCCTTATAAAAATCCCCCATCCATGTTGTCATGTCAACTGGTGTTGTTATTATTCAGATCTTGTTTAAGAAATCATATTGTTGAGATTTTCTTGGTGAAGAGTCCCTGTAACACATAGAAGACACTATCCCAGAGCAGACACTCCATCCCCGGCCCTTCTTCCCTGATGCTCCTTGAGTCTTAGGAGTAGGGATTGTATTTGAGATGTATCATTGAGGAATAGAAACCTACAGTTGGTTATTCTCTGTATTTTGACCAGTAGAGACTTCTGTAATAGTCTCCTTCCGCTACAAAACAGCTTCTTTGATGAAGGCTGAAAGTTAGAATATCTGTGGCTTAGGATAAGTGTCTAAAATGAATATAGAAGTTCTGCTGGCTTGGTGAAGTGGCAGTGTAAGATCTCCTCTAGGGTCCATGACCTCAGCAGCAGCTGTGGATAGGGGGTTCAGTTTACAAGGACCAGTCATGAATCCTTTCTATTGAGCAGGCCTTAAGTACAATTACATGGCTGTTGCTTACTCTCAGAATGTAATTGCCACTATTGCACTTCTTGGAATATCTTGCTCTTCTGGTCATTGTTATTATTTGCAAGCATTACAGCTAGTGGGACTATTGATTGCTTTTATCCTTTGAGAGCTTGGATACCTCCTTCCATTTCTGTGGTAGCTAGTTCTTGGCTAGGAGGCTTCTTGTTCAGCACCTGCCTGATTTCGTCAAATTTTGTGTCTGACATGTATGGTGTTTTCAGTGTTAGAATCTCACAATCAAATTCTGGGAGACAACTAAGGGCAATGGAAATAGCCTATATTATTTTTGGAGTTCTTTGGATTCCTCTGATCAACAACTCCAATATCTGCCACTTTGATTTTTATTAGATAATCTGTGGCTCTTTGGATGGAGTGAGACTTATCACTCCAAGTAGTGTAGCTTCAACTCCAAGAGTGTAACCCCACTCTCCACCAGATCTACTCAGCCACTCAGTGACGAAATCCCATGGCTCTGGTTCCCTGGCCTTTGCCTGGTTGATCCTGCCACATCAATTCAGGAACTTTCACAGCTCAGCTCAGTCATGAAGGAAAATTAATCATGCAGGATGTTTAAGAGGATTTGAGAACACTGGCTTTTAGTTCTTACGAAAATACTCACTGTTTAAAGAAATGTGAAGTTATTAATAAAAGGAAAGGGTTTAGTCAAATTTCTCTAGAGAAACAGAACATGCTGTGTGTGTGTGTGTGTGTGTGTGTGTGTGTGTGTGTGTGTGCGCGCGTGTGTACTGATAGATATAGAGGGTAGATAACGTGACAGAGCAAGAGACACAGAGACACAGAGACAGAGAGAAACATAGATAGCAAGACAGGGAGAGACCGTGAGGAGTTATTTTAAAATGTATAGAAGTTCCACAGTGTAGTTGGCAGGATGGCAAAGCAGGAGAGCTGACAAGAACTTCTAGTCTGACTCCAAAAGTCTGAGAACCAGGAGATGATGGTAGATATTCCAGTCTTAAAGCTGGTATGTCAAAATTGAAGAATAGCCAGGGTTTCATTTTTATGTTCAAAAGCTAGCATAAAATAACAACCCAAAGCAGTGTCCAACTCCTTTCAAGCAGTAGTACTCCTGTTCCTGTGAGGCTCAGAATTTTCTAGCCTTCAGCTGCGTTTGTGAGACTCAGTTATATTAGTGAGAACAATCTCCTTTCCTCAATTGACTGGTTCAGGTGTTGGTCATCATGTGTCACATGCTTTGGAAGCTTGGCTCCATATACCGTAGAAGCAGCTCTACAGACACAGTCAGGTCTTGGAGGAATAGTGCTGCTATAGACACATACTGATCAAGAACATACCTGGTCTAGCTGCCTAACTCTAAGCGGTTAGCACTGAGAACAAGTTTCTTATTCTTCAGATGTCCAAAAGGTGGTGCTCAGCGTTCATTTACTATGTAAGTGACTAGGCTCACTATTTTTCAGTTGCCTCCTTTTGTGAAAAAAAGTAAGTATAACAACCCTACAGCACCAATAAAAGGGAAGGTGGAAAACTGAAAATGATGATTCGTGAGCCAGGAACTACACAGCACAGAAACAACCAAGGCATTGAAACTATTTGGAGTTCAAACCTTAATTATCCAATTTCTCATGTCTTCGATGCTAAAAACCTACTTCATCTTCAAAATTGTAGTTTCTTCCCCTAAAAATATGGAAATAAATAATGCTCTCTTCTTCTCATGATTATTATTTGAAATAATAAACACAAAAGCTCTTCACGCAGACTTGGTCATATGGTAATACAGCAATATATGCAAGCCCTGTCGACTTCATCATCTATAGTAGTATTTAAATTGTCGGTTTCATTATTTGTAGCGTGTATGGAATATGCTGTTTTCACTGTATGCCCAACAATAAATCAAAGTTCATGACCTAAGTTTTTAAAGATAATTTTTTATGCTTTATTTATTTATTCAATGTATGAGTGTTCTGTCTGCATGCCAGAAGACTGCATCAGATCACATTATAGATGGTTGTGAGCCACCATGTGGTTGCTGGGAACTGAATTCAGGACCTCTGGAAGAGCAGCCAGTGCTCTTAACCTGCTGAGCCGTCTCTCTAGCCCTGTTTTAAATGTAATGGAAGAAAATATTTCTGAGTTGCATTCAGTAGTAAAATATTTATGAATGAATTTAAAATCTGTAGTAATGTTTTAATGAGTTTTTTGTGTGATGTGTGATGTGTGTGTGTGTGTGTTCTTGTCGACACACGTGTGCCACAGCATACATGTGAAAGTCAAAGGACAGCCTAGCCTAGGGCATTGGTTCTCTTCTTCCACCTTTGTTGTCTGCCACTGTTTATACAAGGCTACCTGATACATGAGTTTCCAAGCCTTCTTTTATTTCCATATCCCAGCTCACTGGTAGAACACTGGGATTGCCGACAGAACCACAGCGCCCATCTCAATATGGGTTCTTGAAACTCAGATTCAAGTGGTCCTCATGCATGTGTGGCTAGGACTTTACCCACCACGCCATCATTCCTGCTTGTGTTAGGGTACTTCAAATGAATATTTTTTCACCGCCTTTTTTATAAAGCTGTTATCAGTGTATATGTGACATTTCAAAATTTTTATTTCTTGTTCATAAATCCTTTTACAGGTTATGTTGGTGGTGGATATTTATTTCCATTCATTACACTTCTGAAGGGAAATTTGTAATGAATATGTTAGTGGAGATAATTTTCTGTTCAGTATTACCTAACTGCAGCTATTCCTCCTAATATCTTCTAGTGACATATCTTGCAGATTATAGTTAAAATGTTCAGCTTAAATAATTTTCTGCTCTTCTATTAAATTTTTGAGTTAAAGAGAATATTATTCTTCATATATATATATATGTATATATATATATATATATATACTAGATATATTTGCTTACATGAATAGTTTTACTTCATGGTTTGGTGATTTTCTAATATAGCATGGAGACTTAGTTGTCTCAGGACTCCAGGGATATTTGACCATGCTGTTTATCTATCAGTAACTTTCTTTTTAAAGGAAATTTTTATAAATATCAAAATAGTATTTCTATAATTACTTAATATTTAACACAAGTAATTACTCCAACCTTACAAGATAATATTCGGTGATAATATAGATCCAAAAGCACTCATACGCTGGCACTCAGGTCAGAGAGAGAAAGAGAGAGAGAAAGAGAGAGAGAGAAACAGAGAAACAGAGATTTCCAAAATCACTTCCCTCGGGCCTTACTATAAAGAATGGCATTATCTGCAGGCCAGTGAAATGAGCAATGAGGGTGAAAAGGAGCAGCAAATTCAAAGTGAAATTGTAAATGCCACAGAAAACCTAAGGTAATGTTGATCTCTGACATTAAGACAAAGATAATAACTGATACAATCTGGGTTTGAGGCTGAGAACACCGTATGAGGAGTATGTATAGCTCTGAATGAACTTGTGAATTTAAAGATCCTCATATGTCTTATTTAGTAAAAAGTTGGAAATTTTCTATTTAAAAAAAGCTTACTATAATAAGATTAAGTGAGTGTGAAATTTTTGCTCAACCACTGTTCTAAAAAGAGAAATAAAATATTTCCAGGGTATTAAGGTTGAAAAAAATGAAATACTCCTATCTAACTAGAAGTCCAAAAGCTGTATAAAATACACTTTGTAGAATACATAAAATAGTGTGTTTAGCATTAATAGACAGCCACAGTTAATCTGGATGCAATTGTTTTCCACAAAGATAGCAAATTTTAGATGAGATCAAAATAGAGCTATGACTCAACTTTGTTTGCAGGTTGGGTTATCAGAGAAACCCTATTAATACCTTTTATATCACCATGTTTCTTCCATAATATTCTTTCTTAGAGAGACATTAAATGGCTTACAGACTGTCCTCAAGTTTCAATTTTCCTGTAATAATAAGATCATTTTGTCTGAGTTTAAAATTAATTATGGAACTGAACAAAGTTATCAAAAAGAGAAATGCAAAGGGTAAATAAAGACTTTTAAAAATTCACTATCCTTAGTCATCAAGGAAAAGCACACTAAAACTATGTTAGGATTCCATCTCCCCATGCTTATAGTGGCCATCATCAAGACCACAAATGACAACAAATGCTGACATAGACTTGTTGGTAAGAGTGAAAACTAGTAAAAATAACTTTGGAAGCCAGTCTACAGGTTTCTCAAAGAGCTAGAAATAGAACTACTATGCGACTCTACTATACCTCTCCTGGGTATTTACCCAAAGGTAAACATACGTGTGTGTGTGTATGTATGTGTGTACATATAAGTATATTATTATATACATGCATAAATATATACATATATAAATATATACATACATATGTATCATATATGTGATATATATATATATATATACATATAAACATGTATCCTACTAGACAGACAGTTACTAACCCAAGTTTACTGCTGCTCTATTCACGATAGCTAGAAAATGGAGTCAGTCAAGATGCCTGCCAAAAGATAAATGAATAGTGAAAATGTCTCAAATAACTACAATGGGATTTTATTCAGCTATAAGGAAAATGAAATTATGAAATTGGAAGGAGAATGGATTGGAATTGGAAAAATTGTTCTTTTTAGATTTGTTTGCTTAAGATGAAAGTCTATAGAGACACAGAAGTGAGAAAGGGGCCGAGGAAAGGTCAAAGTCCTTAGGGAGTGGGTGGAGATGGCACAGCTCACTCATTGTCTGAGAAAACAGATGGAAAGAATACTAAGGGTAGCAAGATTTGAACATGGATGCGGATGGGGGTGGGGATGGGGAAGACTGAGGAAAGCTAGAGCTATATGAGGAAGCCACATAAAAACTCATTATTAAGTCCCCAGTCTTCTCCCAACTCTGTAGCAGACCTGCTACAACATCCCCCTTTTATCTGTCCCCATATCCAGTGAATTCTCTACCACATCATCCTCTTTCTTAGACACCAATTCCTTTAGGCACTTCTTGGGAACCCTACAGTCAAAGCAGCCAGGGAATCAGTGGCAGTCTTCACTCTCCTTCCTCTTCTCCAATTCCAATCCCCAATTCTTACCCCCAGCTTTTTAATAAACAATCTGCTGTGGCCTCTCCTTCCTCTCTTTCCCCATTTCCAAGTATCTACACAGACCCTGCTGACACAATCAGCTTTTCCTCTCTCCTGAGAATGCTCTCAGTCTCCCCTTTGCTTAGTATCAACTCCCAACACCTAAAAACAAGTTCTATGCTGGGTACCTTGTGGCCACACCTGGCAGGATCTCAGAGGCATTCTATACTAGGCAACCAATAGCCACTACAATCTCTTAAGTTCCAGGGAGGGTAATAGAAATCAAGGGGAAAAACCAACTAGCTAAAAAACAAACTTAGATAACAGTACCTAGAATTGCATCATCCTAAAGCTAGATGCCTAGACACCAGCATAAAAACACAATAACATCCTGTGCAATTTATCTCCACTGGAGTCCAACAACAGTAAGCCCTGAGAAGTGCAACGTAGCTGAAGCACAAGACAAAATAGCTATAATGAATATGATAATGGACTTCAAAGATGAATAAATAATGAATAAATTCTTTAATGAAATCAATGAATACACAAATAGTCAACCAATATGAAAAAAGAAAGCGTTCAAGATATAAAAATGGAAATGGAATTGAAAAAGAAAACCCAAACTGAAGAAAAACTGGAAATGAAAAAATTTAGGAACTAGTACAGGAATTTCAGAGGAAGCCTCACCAACAGAATCAACAGAATATAAGGGATAGAAGAAAGAATCTCAGGTGTTGAAGACAAGGTGGAAGAAATGAATATAATGGTCAATGAAAATATTAAATGTAAAAAAAAAATCCAAGAACATAACATCCCAGAAATCTGGGAAACTATGAAAAAAACCTACAAATAATTGAGGAAAAGGAAGGAGAAGAAACCCAGGTCAAAGGCACAGAAAATATTTTCAACAAAGGCATAGAGAAAAATTTTCCCAATTTAATGAAAGAGGTTTCAACCAAGGTACAAGAAATGTACAGAATACCAAATGGAATGGACCAGAGAAGACATTTCCTTTGACACAGAAAACTCAAAACATTAAATGTACAGAACAAAGAAAGACTATTAAAAGTTACTAGGGAAAAAGACCAAATAACATATAAAGGCAACCCTATTAGAAGAACACCTGACTTTTCAATGAAGACTCTAAAACCCAGAACAGCCAGTACAGAATGTTCTACAAACTCTAAGAGACCACAGGTGTCAGCTTAGACTACTACACTCAACAAAAATTTCAGTCACAATATATGGAAAAAGAAAGACATTTCATGATAAAATCAAGTTTAAGCAGTATCTATTGACAAGCCCAGCTGTACAGAAGGTACTAGAAGGACAACTAAGGCCTGAACAGGTTACCATACCCAAGAAAACGCAAGGAATAAATCATCTCGATCAGCAAGTCAAAAAAGATGAGGGGAATCTCACACCACAACAACAAAATAACAGGAATCAAGAAACACTACTCATTGATACCTCTCAACAACAGTGGTCTCACCCCTCCCTAAAGACACAGACTAAAAGATTGGACTCAAAAACAAGATCTACACTTCTGCTGCATCCAAGAAACACAACTAAACATCAGGATAGGAATCATCTCAGGGTAAAAAGAGAGAAAAATATATTCCAAAAGAATACACCCAAGAAGTAAGCCAAAGCAGCTATTGAGTATCTGACAAAATAGGCTTCAAACCAAACTAATCAGAAGAGATAGGAAAGGATACTACATAGTCACCAAAGGAAAATTCCACCCAAATAATACTGGAATTCTAAACATTTATGCACCAAAAAAGAGCATCCAAGATCATAAAAGAAACACTACTGCAGCTTAAATCTCATATTGACCCTCGCACACTGATAGTGGGAGACTTCACTACCCCAATCTCATCAATAGACAGACGATCCAGACAAAATTAAGCAGTGAAATGCAAGAACTAAATGACATCATCAACCAAATGTCTAGCAGTTATTTACAGAACATTCCACCCAATACAAAGGACATACCTTCTTCTCAGTAGTTTGTGAAACTTTCTCCAAAACTAACCAAATTCATGGACACAAAGGTACAAGGAAATTGAAATAATGCCCTATATCCTTAGTGACTATCATGAATTAAACTGTAAATCAACAACAAGAAAAAAAAAGACCAAAAGTCTTGTAAACTCATAGAAACTGAACAACTGGATGAGTGAAAATGGGTTGTGACATAAATTGAGAAAAAAAAATTAAATTTTAGAACTGGATGAAAATTAAAACAGCATATTTAAACTTATGGAACACAATGAGGGCAGTTCCAAGATTAGTTCACAGCATTAAGTGCCTACATTAAAAGAATGAAAATATTTCATATTAGTAACTTAATGTCAGACATGAATGCTCTAAAACAAACAGAAGAAACAACACCCCAAAGGAGTAGAGGGCTGAAACCAACAAAATAGAAACAAAGAACAACAACAAAGCAATTCAAAGAATCAATGAGGTAAATAGTTGGTTCTTTGAGAAAATCAAAGAACAAATCCTTGGCCAAATTAACTAAAAAGACAAAGAGAGAAGATCCAAGTGAACAAAATTAGAGACCAGGTAAACATAACAATAGGCACTGAGGTAATCCAGAAAATAATAACATACTTTAAAACCAAAACTCCACCGAATTGGAAAATCTAAAAGAAATAGATAACTTTCTTGATATACACCACCTATCAAAATTAAATAAAAATCAGGTAAGCAATTTAAACAAATCTATAAATGCAAGTGAAATAGAAGTGATAATTTAAAGTCTCTCCCCTCTCTCTCTCTCTCTCTCACACACACACACACACACACACACACACACACACACACACGGCTTAAGGCTAGATGGTTTTAGCACAGAGCTATACCAAACTTTCAAAGGAGAATTAACATCAATACTCCCCAAATTACTCCACAAAATAGGAACAGAACATTGCCAAATTCATTATGAGGCCACAGTTACCCTGATACCCAAACAACACAAAGATTCAACAAGGAGAATTACAGACCAATTTCCCTTATGAACACAGATGCAAAAATATTCAATAAAATACTCACAAACAGAATCCACGAACACATCAAAGAGATCATCTACCATAATCACATAGGCTTCATCCCAGAGATACATAAATAGTTTAATATACAAGTATCAATAAATGTAATTCACCATATAAATATGCTGAATGACAAATTCCACATGATCATCTCAATAGATGTCAAAAAAAAAAAAACTTAGACAAAATCCAACACCCCTTCAGATTAAGTCCTGGAGAGATTAGGGATACAAGGGACATTCCTAAACATAATAAAGGCGATTTAAAGCCCAGAAGTGGTGGCGCACACCTTCTGTATACAAATGAAAAATAGACTGAGAAAGAAATCAGAGAAACAACACCCTTCACAATAACCACAAATAACGTATAAAATATCTTGAGATAACTCTAAACAAGAAAGTAAAGGACATGCACGACAAAGATTTCAAGACTTAGATGAAAGAAATTGAAGATGATATGGATGAAAGAATTGAAGAAGCATCTGGTCATGCAAAGATCTCCCATGCTCCTGGATCAGTAGGACTCACATAGTATAAGTGAACATTCTATCAAAAGCAATCTACAGATTCAACACAATACCCATCAAAATTCTAACACAATTCTTTACAGATATTGAAAAGACAATACTCAACTTCATATGGAAAAATAAAAAACTCAGGACAGCTAAAACAAACATGAACAAAAAGAGAACTGCTGGAGGTCTCATCATCTCTGATTTCAAGATGCACTACAGAGCTGAAGCAGTAAAAACTGCTTGGTATTGGCATATAAACAAACACTTTAATGGAATCAAATCACAGACCCAGATAAAGATCCTTTGGTCATATCAAAAGACAAAAAGAAAGCATGTGGTTATATAAAGAAAATCAAGATTAGAACAACAAGCCTTATCAATTCATGGATGATGTTTTGATATATTAGAAACAATGCTATGGCACTTTTCTTTCTTTTTGAACTTAGCAGTTTCTTGCCTCTCTTGCATACCCTAGTCCATTTAGTTTTTTGGTTATCATTGAGACCAAAAAGTACCCACAGCTTAATCTTACATCATGCTAGTATGTGATTGATTAGAGATTGGACGGAGGCAACAAGAACCATTTCATATCAACTTTCAATGAATATCTGGAGGCTCTGAAAGAATATGCAGGTGACTGAGAGCATGAGGCTTTAGCCCACAGGTGGAATTTTCGCAGCATTAGTGGGAGTAGAGGCCAGATGTCTTGCTGAGAGACACTGATTTGTCTATAAGATGAAGAGAGCTAATAGTCCTCTGAAAGAAGCAGGGAATCACAGCTCCCCATCAACCCAGCTCCTACTTGGTAACAGCTTCTTCATTCTTAGGTTAAATATATTTTCCCCTTTGTTTTCCTGGTACAAATAATGTGAATGCACTGAGACAGAAAGCTTGGTGTCTAGAAACAGGGAACATCTACATCGATTTCCACCTTGAATTTGTGATTTGTCCTAATCCGATTTAGTTGCCGTGATTGGCTCATTATTAGAGGCAAGTTGGGGATTGATAATAACAATTATGCAGTGGAAAAGCAATCATTCCAGTGACTATCTCTAGTGACAGAGTGGAGGGAGGGGAAACTATAATCAGGATATACTGTATGAGAAAAGAATATATTTTCAATAAACAGAAAAAAAAACAGTATATTTTTCTAGGTATGAAAGCCACTAAAGGTTTCAAAGCGGAGGGAGGGCAGTAAGAAAAAGACTGGGTAGGTGAAAGATGACTTGTATCTGCTTGTTGCCTGATGGGGGATGGTTGAATTACTTTCCATAAGGTCCCTTCTATTTTCAGAGGGTAGTGCCTCTCTCTTTTGTTTCTATACTTTTTGGACACATGGTCTTTCACAGAATCTGGAACTCTCCTCTCTTGGCTAAGTCAGATGGCCAGAGAGCTCCCAGGGATCTTCTTGTGTGCCTGACCCCTCATTCTTCCACCAACACTGGGACTGCAAGCGGAATGCCCACTTCAGTGTTTCAAGGCACAGGAGGAATCCCTCCTTTTTCAGAACATGCCTGTTTAGGTAGGTCTGGTCCAGGGAAGGCAGTTTCCCTTTGTTAATGTCAACTGTGCCACATAGCAAATCTAATAGAGGGATTGACCTCCGTTCATAATCACTGGTCTCTCGCACACTCGGGTAGGAGGTTATAAAAAGGTCCAGGTCATTAAAAGCCTTTTAGAATGTTACCTATCATAATGAAATTTAGGTATATATCAAGAGTAATGACTACATATTAACCTGTGTTTATGGGGCAGACAGGAGCATCATTTTCTAAGATTTGCTTGTTAGATTGTGTTATTTTTTAGTATTTTTAACTCTTGTGGAAACATATAGATGGTGGCACTGATCTACATGTGAGTCAAGGGCTGAGGATTCATAGAATACAAATGTACATTGTGAACTTTCATTTTCCAAACACATCTGGTCAAACAAATTTGATTGCACACAGCACTGAAGGACTGAGAAAGGATATGAGAAAATTTGCCTTGAGGTATAATTTGAAAAGGAGAACATGAAAAAAACTCTCCGTCGGGGGAAACCTGGGAGTTATTTTTGACATCTGTGATGGGAGTGAGTTGAGATGCTGTGCTGAGGTTCAAGAAGTTTGCAGGAAGAATATATTATTTCATTAAAAATAAGAACTTTGGAAAGTCTGCATCCCCTGGGGATCTTGTTGATGTTTGTGCATCATTTTAGCTAATTAAGGTGCCTGAGCCTTTAGAGTTTTTTTTTTTTTTTTGAACCAGTTTAAATATAATGAGACTTTTTCCTCTGAGATTGAGGCAAAAAAAGAGAATTATTTTTCCCTTTAGGAAGTCTGTATTTTGTTCCTATGGCCTTTATATAAATGTGCTTTCAAATATGCTGGAGGATTGAGAGAAGACAAATCCTAAGGGATAAACTGTATTAATGCATGTGGCAATGTGATTTGGAATCAGAGAAAGCAAGTAGGAAGAAATGAGACAGTTAGGACCCTGGGATCAGCTTTAGTCTCCAGAATTAAGACTGTTTCTTTTAGAAAAGCCGAACGTAGAAAGAGGAAGGTGAGATGAGGTAGTGCATGGTGGACCTCGTTTCTAACACCCTTCCCTCACACACATCCAACTCACACATAGGATAACACACCTCATTTTCTCTTAACAAGGCCCAATGAATGTTTATTGAGCATGTGAATATAGATCATTGATTGACTCTCCATTAAAAAATTTCATATTTAAAAAGATAGCATAAATATATTCCCAGAGAAAGAAACATTAGAATGTAAATTTCAGTAAACAAAACATATGACCATACATCTCTAAGCCTTTCTTTTCCTAAGCTAGCTTTAGTTTAAGTATGTTTTCCTTTTGTTCTGGCTCAGGCCTAGGGGTAAAAGTCCTGATCGCTGCCAGTACTTCCAGGTACTGTGGAAACTGGAATATTCAATTCTTCAGGGGGTAATTAAGTTCACTGGCCCAAACAATTTGTCTGAGCCTGGATTTATATATCAACTTAAAACTAATTTTGTACTCATTTCCATCACAGATGAATGCCTTTGTGGTATTCACCAAAGTCAAATTGACACCCCTGTTCCCAGTGGAGCTAATGTATTGTATTAACATTTCCTAATGTTGTTACAGCTTACTGGAAGGCTAATGACAGCAGTATATTTCAATTTTATAAGAGAAAGGGCTGGAGCTTTTTTATTTTAATTTGATAATCTTTACCTCTTTCCATATGGCCACAAGAACTTCCTTCTTCCTTCTTCCTCCAGTTGGAGCTTTCCTTTCTCCATTCCCTCTGTTCTGCTTCTTTGATTCTCTTAAATCTAACCCATAATATGTGCGGTCTTTATTCTTTATGTCAGCCCTTTTTTCCCCTCACTCGTATTAGGCTGGAGTCTAAGTCGATGGACTGGCAGGATTTGTGGATGATAGGAGAAGAAGAAGCCCTGGCATTGCCTCTTCCCATAAACCCCTGTTTTGTTCAGCACTACACCAACCCTGCTCTGTGTTCGTAGCACACAGCAGTTCTGCACCATTGCATTTCTTTTCATTTTTATTTGTCAAGTATCATAGATGGATTGATAGGATACTAACTGAAATCAAACCCTGAATCTCCTTCCTGTTGACACTAAGAAACGCTCTGCAGTAGAAGTTCCCTTACCTCTGTGCCCTTCTGTTGTGGCTTGCCTTTTCTCCCCTGTTCTATTCAGGCACTGTCCAAGCAGAGTGCTCTCTCTCCCTTTCAACTTATTTGATTCATTACTATGGTAATTGTGAGGTTCGGATTTCATAAAAAATATAGAGAGAGAATATATAAAGTATTAAAGACTATGTGTTTATGTTATGTACATATATATATATATCTTTACAAGTATTTATGTGTATGCTTTATGTGTATTATAGCTTTGAAGAATACACACAAAGGAAACACCTGTTATCATGCCGAAGTCTCTAAGACATTAGCAGCATTCCAGAAGTTACCTAAGTAAAACTGCATACTCAGAAAGCCCACCTTTTCTCTTGAAGTAAGATTTTGATAATTTTGTTACTTTTATTTGTAATTTTTCCTTTTTTATAGCCTCTTAAATATAGTTAAGAGTGGCTGTGTTTCAAGTGTCTACATGTGATCATTGATTATACACACATCTTTAACTCCATGTACAAACATGCTTGCTCATTGTGGTGACTGTTCTTACTAGTGTTGGTGGACAAGAGAGTATTCTTGTATATGTTCACTGCTTTCTGAGTCTTTCTCTTAGTTACATGCCTAGGATGCAATTACTCTTTTTTTATAGTATGTGTATTTGAAAATGTATTGGTTTTTGGTTTTTATGAATTTACGATTCCTTCAACAGTCTATGAAAGTCACTACTCCAAATATTCACTAAATGAGTTATTCTCCCCTTGCATCATTTGTGCAAGCCAAGAGTTTTCGAAAATTGAAGACTATATTAATGTCTACGGACTTTCTCTCTCTGTTGTAAAAGCAAACCAGACAGATTTGAGGATCATAAAGTAGTGCAGTAGATTGAATGGTGGTCCTACTGAAGAAATGCCTACTTGGATTTTATTCAGAAGAATCTCACACTAAGATTTTATACATTATAGTGGGCATTAAATCCAATGACAAGTGATTTATAAGACATGAAAAGGAGACAGTATGCACGGAAGTCCATGTGAACACAGAGACTGGAATTTGAAGCCTCAAGCCAAGAAGAACATTTAGAACTCCCTAGTGAGGAAGGATTCCCTGCCAGAGCTTGCAAAGGGAATGCAATCTTACCAACACGTTCATTTTGGATTTCTGATCTTCAGAACTATAAAAGACAAGAACTTCTGCTATTTTAAGCTGCCAAGTCTATGGTGATTTATTGTGACAGACTTAGAAACTAATGTAGCTGATTAGTGTCTGCAAAGTGTGACACATCTCATGCTGCTCATTTTATTGTAAGACAAAATGACTCCTTTCTTCATTCTCCATTCTAGTATCTGTGATAAAACACCATGATAGACAAGAGAGTTATTATCCTATATATAAAATGCACTTCAGTACTCTTTGTATTTAAACATGAATAATTACATTTAAATGGAAATGATGTAGAACAGAGTCAAGTAGATTGTGTGTGTGTGTGTGTGTGTGTGTGTGTGTGTGTACATGCTGCATGGGTGTGCAGCTGCATGTGAAGGCTGCAGATCAATATCAGTTTTCTTCCTGTATTGTTTTTCACTTTATATTTTGAGACAACATTTTTTCATTAAACATGGAGCCCATTGTTTCTACGAGACTGGTTGGCCAGTCAGCCCCCAGAATCCTCTTGCCTCTGCCCCACCTGAGTACAGGGATTAAGAGGAAAAAGCAGCCATGCCTACCTTTTACATAGGGTCTGGAATTCCCAATTCAAGTTCTCATACTTGCATAGCAAGCCCTGTACCCACTGAAGGGCTCTCAGGCCCCAAAGACTTTCATTTTAGGTACCATGCACATGGAATATAGGGTTTTCTAAAGAAGGTATTTATTATAGAGATTAAGGAAATGCAATCAGATTCCTATTGCTTCTGTAACAGATTGCTACATTAGTAGGTTAAAGCTGCATAGATTTACTTTACTCCTTGACTCAAGGAGTCAGAAGTCTGAAATGAGTCTCATTGGCTAAAATTAAGAAATCAGCATTGCTGAATTTCTCCTGGTGCTTCTTAGGGAAATTTTTACCATGCCTTTCCAAGTGCCAGAAGCTGTTCACTTTATTTGAACTGTAACCCTTCTATCTTTGAGTCTAACTGTGGCCATTTGAGTTTTTCTCATAGTGTGTCTTTTCTACATTGACTCTTCTTTTTTATTCTAAAGGAACTATTTTCATAAACTGACTGAATGATCTAGGATAATCTCCTCATGTCAAGGATACATAATCGGTCTGCTAATGTCATCTACAACCTTAATTCTCCATTGTCATGTATCTATAGAGACTAGAATGTGGACCTCTCTGGGGGACCTTTATTCTGATAACAATGATGTAAAATTCTTTCTATTAAACAAACACACTAGAGCAAGTGAGCCCAAGACCACACACCCTAGCAGGAAGCACACACACCCAGATCTGCTCCCAAGATGACCTCACCTCCTCCTGATTCATATTCCAGGATCCCAAAAGACATCTGCCACCTAAGCTTGAAATAGTCATTGTTACCACTAAATACTTCCATGAAAGCTGACATTGAAAACGAATTACAATCCCAGAATGTAATTGCATATACCTTGTATTACTTTTTGAAGTATGTAATTCATGCTTTCCTATTCAACTAATTAACATATATCATTTCAATATGGGTCCATGGGGTGCTTTTTGATTTATCTTAATTCAGTTGTTTTCTTCAAAGAAATAGAAAATCAAGATACTCTGAATATAATCATTACAGCTTTTATTGTTTATATTACCTCTGAGGAAAGGAATAATTACTGAACATTTTGACTAATTTTTCTTTTCTGATATGAAACAAAAATTAAAGAATCTTATTAGATAGTGGATTCGCCGGACTTAAGATAATAAGTTCTAAAGATCAGAAAAATAAAATCATTTTTTACTTCTCCCATTATTGAGGTTTTACTATTGTTTATGGTGGAGAGTGCATTTGGTTTTTCCAGCTTTTGGAAGCACTTAAGGACCTGAAACATGTGAGGTCAACATAAGTCTGAACAGCTGATGGGGTGTTCTTCCAGCTGAAACACAGCTGTACTTCAAGGGATGCTGGAACGGAGATGGATAATCTTTTCTCCCTTCCTATTCTCTGGGGAGAGGCCATACAATAAATCTTAATTGTCCTGCTCGACTAGAAGCCAACTTTAGGTGCTGTGGCATCAGTGAGATTGGACAGCTTATCCATTAAACTGAAGAGGCAAAAACATGTGCTTGCTAGAAAGCTATTTCCCTCACCTGGCCCTGTCACTCAGCATTACCCCAGAACTAAGAAAAGAGAAATATCTGGATTCCCGAAAGGTTTGGATTAGAGCTAAAGCAACAGCAACGGATCTGTGACGTACAGTTATTCTTTTATGCTGTTAAACTACAGAAAATGCACCAAGAACAGGGTGATAGTCTATTCTCAGTGTCTCTAAACATATATGCCTTTTGAATAATACTTTAACATAAGTAAAAATACTTATTTACAGGCTTTTAGAAAAATCTGTCTCACTGTGCATATAGTATTATTTTCTAATAAAGTTCATTTTGATATAATAGATTATATTTTGTTAAGCGAGTCACAAATCACTCTTTGTTCTATTGTTTACAAAAATAATTTTTGTGCAACAAGACTGAATAAGACTGAGATGGTTTTAACATGGCCTTTTGTATACTGAGAACCAGGTACTAGTCGATAACTTTTCAGTGATCCTGATTACAGCTATTTTTACTGAATCAATTAATATTTTTACCTAACGAACTCTGTGATTAGTTTTGACTTATAGGAAATAAAGTGAATCATACAGAGTTCCCATATATTGCCTTTCTCCCCTGTTTACAAGGTCCCTGATCATTAATAGTAAGTCACATATCTTGCAATTAATGAACCAGTACTGACATATTATATTAACTGAAGTTAACTAATCTTGTTAGGGTCTACACTTGTATAGCTTTAAGTGTTTTTGAAAACTGTGTAATGTCCCATAGTCACTGCTACAGGAACTATAGACTAGTTTCATTATCCTGAATGTCCTCTATATTCTACCTTACCCTCTTCTTCTCCCACCTAACCACTGACAATTTTGTTCTACAGTTCTACAGTTTTGTTCATTTTGTTCTACATTTTTGCCTTTTCCTGAGGTTAAATAATTAGATTTGTACAGTTTCCAGCCTTTTCAAATTGGCTTCTTTCACTTACAAAATGACAAGGTTCATCCATATTTTGATGGCTTGATAGCACAGGTTTTGATATTGCTGAGTGATATTCTTTTTCCTGAATGAACCATTTGTTTATCCATTCAGCCTGTTTCAGTTCCACCTATTTCCAGCTCACAGGCGCTGGGGATTTCAAATGATTGCCACCAAACATAAGAGTTTTTGTTTGATTTTTTTTATAAATGTATTTTTATATTTAAATTTTTATACAATATACTTTGATCATATTTTCCCTTCTCCCAGTTTCTACCAGATCCTTCCCACCTCCAAACTCAGCTAACTACATGTCCTCTCTCTCTTAAAAAAATATCCAGATCAAAATATAAGAATCAAAACACATAAACAAACAGATTAAAGCCAACAGAGAAAAAAGCAAAACACAAGAAAAACATGAAGCCTGTTTTTTATTGGACAATTGCTCAAGGGCATAGTGTCTGCTCTGAAGTGTAGTTGATATACCCAGTGACACTCCTGAAGAAAACTAATTTTCCCTTTCCCAAAAGGTATCAAATATAAATAGCTCCTTGGTTAGGGGTGGGACTCTGTGTCTACTTTTTTCCCATGCTAGGATTTTGTCTGGTTTGAACCTGTGAAGTTGTGTGCATGTTGTCAGGGTCTCTGTGAGATCATATCTACACATCAGTACTGTGTGTCAAGATGATGCTGTTTCTTTGTAGTCGTGTACCACCTTTGGCCCTTAAAATCTTCCTTCTTCTATGTAGATCCTTGATCCTAAAGGGGAGGGCTTTATTAAAGACATTCCGTTTAGAGATGAGTTCCACAGTCTCTTACTCTCTGTATATTGTCCAGTTGTGGGTGTAAATTACCAGCTACTGGGCTGGAGAGATGACTCAGTGGTGAAGAGCACTGGTTGTTCCTCCAGAGAACCAGGTCCAGTTCTTAGTACCCACGTGGCAGCTCTCAACTGTGTGTAACTGCTGTTTCAGGAAATTTGACACCTTCATACAGATATACATGTAGGCAAAACACAAATGTACATAAAACTAAAAAGAAATACATAAATTATTTTAAAAAATTTCCATGTACTGCAAGAAGAAGCTTCATCATTAGGCATTTGAAGAAAGGCTAAGCCAATGTTGGTCAGAAAACACAACTAAAGTAACCTCAGTGGAACAGTAGTCCAGCTCTGTTTATACAGAATAAACTGGCTTGCCCAGAACTGTAGTCTAGATGACCTGTGTTCTCTGGGGCCAATAGTCTCTCTTTCTTACTTTGTAAGCCAGTTATTACATTTTTACCAAGTTTTGATTATACCTGATGCTTTAAATTGTGCCTTTATTTGTTATGGACATGTTAACTATGAGATTTCACTTATTTGCTGAGGGTTTTAAACAGTTTTTTAAGCAAATGTGCTAATATTAACTATGAACACTGATATTAAGTCTGTCCTGAAATCTGGCATTCATGTGACACGTTCTGTCATATGAATGTTATGTACATGTTATAATTATTAAATAAAGTTGAGGTCTGTCTGTGATTTTAAAATGTAAATGAAGCAGACTCAGAAAGAGTTCATTAGAGGTGGCTGAATATAATACCTCACTGAAAGTCTGAAATGATTCTATAAGGCACATCCCTCTGTAGCACAAGGTAAACACTATAGAGCAATAGTGACAATTATTTGGGATAATAGATATAGAAACGTGAGAGCTCCCCGCAGACCAGAGGAGAAGGAATTGTAGGGACCAGGGTGGTCAAGGACACAGAAAGAACAAGCCTCGCAGTGTCAACTGACCAACACCCTTGGTGGTTCACAGAGCCTGAACCAGCAGGCATGGAACCTGCAGGGTCTTCTAGATATATCTTGTGATTGTCTGGCTTGGTCTTGTGGAGCTCCTATAGACTGGATAGATGGGGGAGGGGGATCTCTGTCTCTTTTGCCTGCCCTTGGGACCCTTTTCTTCCTGCTGGGCTGCCTATCCACCCTTGATGTAGAGATAAGTGATGGGTCTTGTTCCACTTTGTCATGCTCTGTTTGAGCAGTAACCCTGGGAGGACTGCTCTCATCTGGGGAGAGGTGGGGAGGGAAGAGGGAAGATGGGTGTTGGGAAGAGTCGAGGGAAGGGAGGGGGGTCTGATGTGTTACCCAAGAGAAGAAGAAAGAAAGAGAGATAGAGAGAGAGGGAGGGAGGAAGGGAGAAAGGGAGGGAGGGAGGGAGGGAGGGAGTGAGGGAGGAAGGGGAAAGGAAGAAAGGAAGGAAGGGAGGGAGGAAGGAAGGAAGGAAGGAAAAGAAAGAAGCATGAGTGTTGAGGATTAGGAATTTCTTGGTTCTGATTTGATCCCAAGGAGGCAGAATGAGGTAAGGAAGCAGAATAATGTAAAATAAATGAGGATTCTCACAGATAAATGTCTGTCATCAGGGCAAGACAATGAGACTGTATTTGATAAACTGCTCTAGATCAACTAATCTCTGCTGGCTAGGTGACAAGTACAAAATAACTTATCCACATGCACACATACCCAGAGAACTGTCATACATTTACATAAAATAAATGAAATAAACTACAATGAAGTCAATTAAATTTTCTGCCTTGGAAGTTATAAATTCAAGTATACAATATAAACTCAGGCAACGTGAGAAGTCTTGTTGAAGCTTTTTTTTATTAAATTAAATTTATTTTAACTGCTCATAACAAAATGTACATTAATGGAATGGCATGCTGTTTATACAAACATGCATGTATACAACTTATGTTAAGTTAAACATATCTCTTTCCCTAAATTTATCATTCTTTTGAGCAAAAACTTTC
Organism: Cricetomys ansorgei; assembly: GCA_026225945.1. NCBI lineage: Eukaryota > Metazoa > Chordata > Mammalia > Rodentia > Nesomyidae > Cricetomys > Cricetomys ansorgei. The sequence continues at coordinate 2,583,868 of JAMJFZ010004027.1, read as the reverse complement.
AAAATTCTTTCCTTTAGCTTTTTTAGATATACAATCTGTTATTTTTATTTTATTTCTATTTTTATTTTATTTTTACCCTATTGTCACTGGACTTTTCTACTTACTTTCCAGCTATAATTTAGAACTGTTAAGCCTGTTTCTACCTCCCCTTGTCATACTTCATTACCTCTAATAATCACCATTCTACTTTAAATTCTCTAAGATCAATGTCTAATATCACACATATGAGAGAAATATTGACAATCCTGCCTCTTGTGCCTGATTTAGCTCATTTAGAACAATGACCTCCAGTTCTATCGATTTTGTCACACATGACAGGATGTCGAGGTTGCTGCTCTCTTATGACTACGCAGGGATCCATGAATAGATGTAGTACGCATTCTTTATCCATTTATTATTTAATGGGCATTTAATTTTTCCCATTTCATGCGTATGGTGAGTAGTGCGACATTAAACCTGGATAAAGATGTCTCTTTCACTTAGTGACTTCATTTCGTTCGCACACATGCCCTCTTGGTAGGTCACCGGACCATCTGAGAGTTCAATTTTTAGTTTTTTGAACAAACTTCATACAATTTTCTATGAATACACTCATCTACACTTTCATCAACAGTGCTCAAGGGTCCCATTTCTCCATCTTGACTGCACTTGTTATCAGTTTTTGTGATGCTGCCCTTCTTGAATAAAGTTATGTCTAATTGCTGTTTCATTTCTTGGATCATCAGTGATGTTAACTCTTATTTAATCTAAATGATCTTAGTGGCTACAGAATCCTAGTGAGCAAGGGTTATGGCATGTTTTTTGATATAAGGAAAAAAACTATAGAAAGCATTATGACCACCATGAAAAGTCCTCTCCTGTGCTTGTGAATTCAAGTCTATTTCCTGATTTCTCTTCTGTCCGACTTTAAGTATGTGTTCCTTGTTCCATTTGAAGTTGAGTTTTATGCAGGATAATAGATATGCATCTATTTTCATTCTTCTACATAAAGTCATCCAGTTTGACCAGCGCCATTTGTTGAAGATGCTGTCTTTTCTCCAATCTGTAGTTTTGGTGGCTATGTAAAATATCAGGTGTTCACAGAAGTGTAAAATTTTATCTGGGTCTTAAATTCTATTTCATTGATCAATGTTTCTGTTTTTTATACGAATACTACGCTGTTTCAAATACTATAGCTCTGTAATATGACTTGAAATTTAGGATGTTGTTCCTTTCAGTATTTTTTCCAACATTGTTTTAGCTATCCTGAGTGGTTTTGTCTATCTATCTATCTATCTATTGTGTGTGTGTTTCCTCATGAAATTGAAGGGCCTTTTTTTCAATTTCTGTGGAGAATTGTATTGGCATCTTGAAGTCAATCACAATGAATCTGTAGGTTGCTTTTTGTAGTATGGCCATTTTTACAATATTAATCTTACTGATTCATGAGCACAGGATATCTTTCTGTTATCTGGGTTCTTCTTCAATTTATTTCTTCAATGTCTTAACATTTTTATTATCCAATTCTATTGGAATAGATGAACAACACTAAGGACCTTTGGAAACACCATTGTGGGAGTTTCCTAATTTATATACACATGTGAAAGTAATTTAAACCGGTCATCATATAATGAGGAATTCTACTCACTAACCAACTATCTAATGCCACCTAGTGAAACCTCCAGTACCAGTAATGAGTTACATATTATTGAAACGCTGGTCAAAGGGGTCCCATAGTCTCACACACACACACACACACACACACACACACACACACACACACACGTCATCATCATAGTCTAGGGCAAAGGTTACTGTTATTTTCCACGTGTTGATAAGTTCTATCACTGAAGACACCATTTACTTATATAAAAGAACATAATTGAGAAATTGAGCTGATACCCAACTATATACTTCACATCTACTGAGTAGCATTTGTGGTACTGGAGAATACTTTGCATGCTACTAGAGGAAAAATAATCATCAATATCAACCATCTATAAACCTCGTGACCTACAACAGTGAACTGTCTGTATGATATGCTGATGCAATAGTGGTACAAACATTAAGGGAGTAACCCAGTATGTTCAGATTGGATTTAAGGTTAACTCCATGAGATGGAATGTGTACCTGACACTGCTAACGTGGCAAAGAACTTGAGCCCATGGGATAGGTCATTGCCCCTAAGGGAAAGTTACCATGATTCTTCTTACAGACCATAACTATAAAATAAGTGCTAGTGACATATTGCTAGACCCATAAATCAGTGCATCACTCAACCCTCATTAGAGAAGCTCTTTTTCAGTAAATGGGAATTAGCACAGAGATCCACAATGTTCAGAGAATGAAAGACTTTGGAGCTCTTATTACTAAATGTGATGTCTTTCTCTCTCTTCAATAATCAGGGATGTATGCAGAAAAGGGGGTGGAAAGATTGTAAAAGCCAGAGATAATGGCTTACTAGAAGGAAACAGAGTCATTCTGACTCAACAAAACTGGTATACATATCATACACATATGAACTCAATGAAACTATGGCAGCATACACAAGACCTGAACAAGTGCAAACCAGACAAAATCTCAGCACTGAGAAGGCAAAGTGAGTACAAAATCTCATTCCTAATCAAGAAGCAATTTGCAGTTGATATCTACCAGAAAAGGAAAAGTCAGCTTTCTCCAATGGAGTGCCACTGGGCATATCAACCACACTCCAAGGCAGACATCATATCCAGGAGTAGCTGATAAACAGAAAATGCACTCTGTGTTTTTTGTTTTGTTTGTGTGTGTGTGTGTGTGTGTGTGTGTGTGCGCGCGCGCACGCGCGTGCACTTTTTCTTTGGTTTGGTTTTTTTGGTTTGGGGTTTTTGTTTGTTTTGTTTTTTTGCCTTACTGGTTTTTACTTGTTTGTTCTGATTTTTCTATTTGTTTTTGTATCTTATTTTGAGTTTTGTGTTGTTCTTTTAAGAGACAGAGAGAGAAAGAACTGGTATTCAGTAAGTAAGGAAGTGAATAGGATCTCAAGGGAGTTGGGAAAGAGGAAAGAATATTGAATAAAAATAGTATCATTAAAATAATAAAAATCTTTATCCCACTGAGTGGCATATATACTTTTCAAAGAGGAAAATGTCACCTCAGCAGCCCATGTGTGATGGTAGCTTACTGATGAGCTTTCCATTTAATATTTAAATTCTCACCTAAACTAATCAAGATATGCCATCTCAAACGCCTGTCCAGTTCCTGCCGACCACTGTCATCATGTAACTAGGCATGGTGCAGTGTTTGACACTCCATCTTATATTTCATACAAAATGCATTTTATCCCAATGTCTTCTGGGTATTTCCTTCTCTGTTGACATTTGAAGTCACTAAAACTCCCACAGGCAAACATTTGGAGATCTTCTACCTGTTTCTTGGTTGGAAATTTGTCTCTTAAAGACTGAATTCCAAATCCTTCTAATTAAGTACCATACTGGCTGGCAGTGATGTAGTAATTTCAGTTTCTGCAAATTTAAAAGCCATGTGATTACAGCAGAAATTTTACCTATAATTCATGCCAACTGTAAAAATAGATGGCTGGTAAGAAGTCATTACAAAAAGCTACATCCATGAAACAGCAAGATTTGGATTTATGGTTAAAATAGCATAACATCATCTTTCTTTTTAACATATAATTATTTTACTCTCATCTATGTTAAACAGCTATGAAGGTTTGGCAGTTTTAAGTTGCTGATAGCTGTTAATTCAGCATATTTACTTATTTTTTCCAATGGGATTTCTATCACTTTCAAAGCATATTTGCTTTAGAAGTTAAACTCAATCAGAATTATTCCTAACCTGTACAGCTGACAGTTCCCTTATGTGAGACAAACGATATTACCTTCCTTAGAGAGAAAACAAAATTTCCCCTTTTGTCCTATTTCTTTTGTATCACAAATACTCAAACTAGTTGGGAGTATCTGCTGTGCACAATGGTTTAAGGGATTTAGGTTTTACTAATGAAAAAGTCTCCTTTAAACATATACAAAGCACTACTCTATAGCTCATGCCTTACAGATTTACTTGTAAGTTAAGTAGATAATGAAACATAAGAATAAGCTTTGTATGTTAGAGGAATGAATTTTTTGATATATTAACTCTTTTCTTCTATTACAGATACATTCTTTTCTCATACAATATATCCTGATTATAGTTTCCCCTACCTCTATTCTTCCCAGTTCTTCCCCACATCCTAAAGGGAGGAGTTTGGCAGCAGAAGTAACTTTTAAAAGCATAGAAAAGCTTTGAGCAAACTTTCCCTGAGGTAGAGGAGAGCCTGAAAGCATACAATGACTGTATCCTTTGCCCAGCCTGGCATGTGGAGACTGGAAGAGAAGGTAATTGTAGCAGAGCATATATACTGTGTTGGGCCTGGTTGTACACACTGTGCTAGGGACATAATCCTTTTAGACATTGAGGATACATTCTTTGTTTTAGGGTGTTCAAGCATGATGCTTCAGAAAGATTTATGGATGTGTTTGTAATTCATGGAGGGCAGGATGGCCAAAGAGCCACAGAGGAGGCGCCAGCACAAAGAACAGGGGGTTTGTTTCTAGATGATATAAGCTTTGTGTCCCCATCTTCTTGAATCCTGCACTGTAGATGACTTGCTTTTCAGTCAGGAGAGATGAGTTATTTGCTACTTCATGAGAACAGAAGGTTCTCATGGGAAAAGAAAAACACTAGCCCAGTGAATGCAGGCATCCAGATAACATGATTACAATCTAGCGTATTGTTGGTTGGGCCCACCCAGTTTTATTATGGAACAGGCGATCACAAATGTATACAACGGAATTAGTATTCAATATAAGAACCATGTGTTCCTTGGTTATCAAGTATATAAACAGTAGATGTTCATCTGTGATTATTTTATTATGTGTTGCCGAGTCTGTATACAGAGATCATTAGGGGAAAGATTCAATCTGGTACAAGATATATCAGGCTGAATTTTAATTAGAAATTTTGCTCATTCCAACATGATGACTGCAAAGATTTCAAATGGATATTGGTTATACATGCAGCGCTCTGCTTCCTAGTGCCTTAAAGCAGTGTTTGCTTTTCCTGAATTTATCAACAGCCTTAATTCTTTTCTTTTAAGTAAAAAAAGAAAACAGACTATACTTTTCTCAGTTTTATAAAATTAAAGTTGTATTGCAGACTTTCCTGTTGTTTTGAAAAAGGAAAGTATGGAAACTAATTATTTCTATTGTCATCTTTCTTCTTTGAATCAAAGAAACACATATTAGAAGAAAATTATTCGGTGATAATTGATAGCACATTTGTGGAAATCCATATTATCATTACTTATTACTTAGGCTTTTACCAGATATAGAAATAAGGCACGAGTTTGCAACTCTAGGTCCTGACGCCAAGACTGAATTGACAGTAAAAAAACAGTTAAGTTTTTTAACTTTCTATTTTGAGGTGGTGGACACAGTAAAAGAGAAGCTCAGTTCCAGGCACTTTAAGAGATTATAAATTTAAAGGAAATGTACATATAAATTGACAATACAAAAAAAAAAAGACACAAAAGAGTTTATTGTTTAGAAGAGAGTTATACATAGACTTTTGAACTAGTAGCTTATTGAGATTATTTAAAACACAACTTTATGGCTGGGTAATGATAGTGCTTGCCTTTAATCCCAGCATTCGGGAGGCAGAGGCAGGCAAATCTCTGTGAGTTCAAGGCCAGCCTGGACTACAGAGTGAGTTCCAGGACAGCTAGAGTTACAACAGAGAAACCTTGTCTCGAAAAACTTAAATAAATAAATAAATAAACAAACAAACAAATAAACCACAACTTTATTAAAATGCTTTTAGTTATGACCCGGCTTTCTTATCCCATTATTTATATTTGTCTCATTACTTTTGGCTACTTACACTTTCGATGCCTTCATAGCCTCAGTTTATAAAGGTCTTTCCAACACACTCAATCCAACTGTGTTTTCTTCCTTAGGGCTGTTAGCTGCACCTTCCAGGATGTGTAGCATAGATGTTGGTTCTTTCTTGAGGTTAGTTGCTCTTAGATCCTATAGCCATTTTTTGGTATATTTTGTAGCAGAGACTCAGTCATAGGTATAGAAATATAGGTTAAAATTACATCAATGGGGGCCGGAGAAATGACTCAGTGGATAAAATGACCAACATCTCTTCTAGAGGACCAGGGTTAGATTCCAAAGACCAACTTTACAGTTTACAACCATCTGTAACTCCAATTTCAAGGGAATTTGACTCCTTATTCTGTCCTCTGAGGATGCTACACACACATGGTACACAGGCATAGTTGCAGGCAAAACATCCATTTATATATAATACAAATAAAAATAAATTTTTAAAAATTTTCCAGCAGTGAACAAAAAATAGATTTTATTTTTCCTTTAGGAAAAACAGGCTTAGAAGGAGTATTAATGGCCACATCTGAGATAACAATTTCCGTATTGAGGCTAAGAATGTAGCTCAGTTATAGGGCATCCTCCTAAGCAAGCAAGAAACTCCAGGTTTGATTTCTAGCACTGGAAAACAAACAAACACATCCCCAATGTATTTTGCCTTAACATCACAGAAGTAGTGGGCTGCAATATTATGCATCATTGTATTATTAATATGCATATTCCTATGTAGGCATTTAATTAACAATGACTATATAAATAATATACACTATTAATTAAAAGAGAATTCACTGGACTTTGTATATCTTCTTAGTACAAGAATTGAGGATATTCAATGAAATAAAGTTATCAAAGTAAATTATTAGTCACATGGATTCCTGCCTGAGGTGTTCCCCCAAAGCTAGGCCATTTGCCACAGATCTTTCGTAGTATAAGTTGATCTCATTGCTTCTATACACTCGGAAACCTTGTCTTGGTTGGCACTCATTTCTAAAGGACCACACTGCTTGGAATATGGGTATGCGAGATATGATAGTGATGACCCATAGACCTTGTTCTGTGCTGTGGGAATTCTAGTTACTCTAGTCAAGCATGGTATACTAAGGAGTTGCAGTGCTGTTGAAAGTATATTACAATTTATATTAAAGATATACAATGGTTCCTCGCAGCATGCTTGGAGAGTCACTAATGCAGGTCTTAGTTAAAGTTAGAATAAAAGTAGCAGAACAGGGTAAAAGACAGATGAGACAATCAAGAGTCTTGAAGGAATTCTGGAACATGGGAAATAAATTCAGAGGTGTTATTTGGGAGCAAAAAAAAAAAAAGGCCCAAGTTAGTAGAGAATATTACCTTGGAAATCAAGGGACTCTGAGTTCCTAAAGTTCATTTTTCATAGCAGCATGAGACTTGGGAAAGGCACAGAGAAGTGAATAGACAGAAGAGATAAAATGCAGACATAGTCCAAATGTGGACATAGTCATGCGAAGCAAGGCAGTCACTGATGATTTGGGTACAGGTTATTTTCTTATAAGTAAAGATCAGACATAAATGCATGAATAAATAAGTACAAGGAAGGCTAGACTATGAAGGCATTTTGCTTCATTCACCTTGATGCAGTTCATGCAAGGTGATGGAAACTGTATCTTAAAGAGAAGGAGGAAATTCTGAAAAAGGTGGTCTCTGGTATAGGGTCACAGTTGATGTGGAGGGAATGTTTGAACACAAACAGAAGGGAACAGGTGTCTTGTATGCGCTTGGGTGAATGTGGGTTAGAGAGCAAAGTTTTTTTTTGTGTTTTATTTTTATTTTTTTAAACTGAGGAAATTTTTCATTTTTATGCATGGTGTGTCATCATGTGAATGTTCCTTGATAGTAGAGGGTTGATGGGGGTGGAGTTTCAAGAGAAACTGTTTCTGCTATTTACTTCAGGCAAATGTTTTGGGTAATACTTTTGTGCAAGGTGCAGACTTAAAAGACAATATTCATAATGTTGGTTAAAGTTGAGGAGGGCACAACGAAGTTGAGAGCAAAGGAACTTAGCCATAATGTTGCTTCTGTTTTAAAATTTACTCTGCAAATGATCCTTTCCAAATTTGTAAATCTAGATGGCCTCTAATTTGATTAATCACCTCTCAGGAGCTGAGCCTGCTTCCTCCTAATAAGAATGTTTACTTAAGTCCTAGTCTGTTGCTTTGTTTTGTTCATTTCTTCCTAATTCTCATTGAATTTTCTTATCTTCTGTCACATTTGTTTCCTTGTGATAGTGCGTGGCTGATTCTAGACTCTAGGACTCTAGACTCACCAAACAGCAGTGCCTGTCCTTCTCTCCTCAGACCCAGCTGACAACCATCTTTCTTTGTTCTATGAATCTGACTACTCTAGAAGCTTTCTAACAGGCAGAATCTGTGTTGAGATGGGCGCTTTTGACTTCTATTCCAGAAAGCCATATCTAGTTAAAATGAAGATTCTAAGTGATGATACAGCAAACAGACCAAATGGAATATACAAATATCACAGGTAATTGTTCTTTAAATAAATCTCTTTTCTCTAAATAATTTAAGACTGTAGAGTAACTAAAGTCCCTTTCTCTCTTCTCCCTTGCCATCCTGCTTTGTTCAGCTCAGTTACGTTTCATACAGATACCTGGGTGGTCTAAAATTTTTTGCAACAGCTTCAAACTGACCTACTTTCACAGGAATGGGTATGGTCACTTAAACACACCCAAGCTAGACTCATCCAGTCCTCTTTCGATGTCTCCCAGTTTTTCTATAATAGCGATTAACTGAGTTCACAGACATAGCTCTATATCTTATAAATTTTAAAAATGAAGGCCTTGATGTAGAAATGTTGTGTTTAATTTTCACATTGACCCTCACACACTGATAGTGGGAGACTTCAATACCCCATTCTCATTAATGGACAGGTCATCCAGACAAAAATAAAACAGAGAAATACTGGAACAAACAGAAGTTATAAACTAAATGGACATAAGAGAAATCTACAGAACATTTCACCCCTGCACAAAAGAATATACCTTCTTCTCAGCACTTCATAGAACATTTTTTTTCAAAACTGACTGCATACTGGGTCACAAAGCAAGTCTCAACAGATAAAAGAAAATTGAAATAACCCCCTGCATCCTATCAGACCACTATGGGTTAAAACTGGACTTTAACAATAGGACAACAGAACGCCTACAAACTCCTGGAAACTGAACAACTCCACTGAACAACTGGGTCAAGATAGAAATAAAGAAAGAAATTAAAGATATTTTATCACGTGTGTGTGTGTGTGTGTGTGTGTGTGTGTGTGTGTGTGAGAGAGAGAGAGAGAGAGAGAGAGCAAGAGCGAGAGAGAGAGAGACCTGATTACAGAGAACCTCAGTTGAGAAAATGTCCCCATCAGATCGGTCTATAGACAAGCTTATGGGGCATTTTCTTGATTGATGATCGATGTGGAAGTGTGTGGTGCTATACTGGGTTGGTGGTCCTCTGGTATGAAGGAAAGCAAGCTGAACAGGTCATAAGGAGCAAATCAGTAAGCAGCATTTCTCCGCGGCTTCTGCATCAGTTCTCCCTGTAGGTTCATGACCCAACTGACGTCCCTTCCTGATAGACTACAACTTTAACCTGAAACGCAGCCTTTCCTCCCCAAATTGGTTTCAGCCATGGTCTTGATCTAATAGAAACTCACTAGGACAGTGAGAATACTGAGCAAAAATGCCAAAACTTAGGGTTCGGTTTTAATATAAAAGATCAAATAAATAGGGCAGAGGGAGTTTTAGCCCAGTGAGACTCATGCTTAGTAGGCTCAAGCCCTGGTTCACTCCCAGCAACACACACACACACACACACACACACAATAAAATATCCTTTCTTATTTTGCAGAAGAAGTTACACATTTTATCCATTAAAATGTGTACTATAATTGTAAAACCTATAAACAAGAAGATATCTTTCTTTTTCTGGATCTGAGGACAGAACCCAGAACCTTGAGCTTACAAGGCAAGTGCCCTTTACCTCTGAGCTTAAATCTCCAATCCAAGAAAAAGGATACTGTGAAACAGTTCATTGTCTTAAAACTATCAAACATTTGCAAAATTCTTAACGATCTGATGCTTTTGTTAAGGTTTTGCACCAATACAGTCAATATTTACATCCAGCTGAAAAGGGGGCTTGGGTTTAGATAAGTACATAAGAAACTAAAAAACAAAAGCTGAATACTGCTACCTGAAGCAAAAAGAGAAATAGAGTACAATAATACCCTTAGACATACGGAATACGAAGAAGGAGCCATTTCTGCAAACTTCAAGTAGATTCTACAGAGACATGTCTTAGTAGATGTGGCTTCTGTCCTTCATGCTGTTCAAGGATGCAGGAGATGGGTATCACGGTAATAAGGAAAACATTGCCTGGATGTTTTCAACCTGATGGACCCCTAGGGCTTTCTAATTCTCTGAGAATGTGCTTCTGTGTTCATTCATCAAAGGAGGCGCAATGGCATTTTGTCAGAACAGAAACATCATAGTTTCAAATTGAGTTCTCAGTGAATCTGTTGTGAATAATTGTTTTCATAAGGCACACATGATTTGGTGCTTCTGCTTCCAAGGTGATCTTATGTAACGCACTTGAATTTCATTCATTCTACTCAGGATGCCAGATGAAATATGGGATCATATACGCTGGAAAATAGTTGGCTAATGAGGTCTTAGGAATCAAACAACAATGCTTCTCTGCCAACCTGCCAGAAAGATGAGTCTTTCTTAATTAAACCCTTTGTGTTGTTATTTTGCAGAATTATTTAGAATCAGAAAGTAACTTTGCCTCCTTCCATTTTTCTCCATTCACTCTCTTATTTGTTGTTTTTGCAAACTATTTTGCACATAAGCATGATAAGAAATTCAAATGACTTTAAAAACAAAAAAAAAGCAGGTCCTATGAGCCATGTCTTTAGGTACAATTAAGCCTGAAAATAGAGGGTTTGGAAAATAATAAAATGAATTATATATGTTGTTTATGGAAAAGAACAGAGCATATACAGGCATAACTAAATAATTAAAGCAAAAATTAATTAATTAAAATAGCTTACAAAATTCTACTAATAGAGATTAAAGGTAAGAAATGGGAATATAGAGTGATTTTAAGGGAAAATCAAACCATTTTGGCTGACATAGTTGATGTCAAGAACAATGAGAGAGTAAAATAAGAACAGAAGAGAAATAAGAACAGATTTAAACTTGAATCTCAGTAGGTAAAGAAGAGTGTGAAGACTTTGAACTCAGAAACCTGACTGTTATATTGTGTAGGTTTCAAATTTTTTTATTTGAAGTTTTTTTTTGTATTTGAAAAAGTTTTGATTGAAAAAATTTGTTTTAAATTTTTGACTTAAAAAAAGTTTTGATTGTTTCTTGGAAATACAGAAAATGTGGCTGTGTTTGGGTGTGAGATATTTTCTTTTTCATTTTTTAAGATAGTAGCAAACTTTTTGCTTATTTTATGTTTTAATTGTTATAATACTTTTATTAATAATTTGAGTTCATACAATGTATCTTGATAACACCCTCTTCCCATTCCTCCCTGTTCCACCCCTGTGCCCTCAAATTAAAAAAGAACAAAAATTAGGTTGTGCTGTATGGCAGGAGCATGACTCACAGATATCACCTGTAGAGGAACATTGAATCTTTTAATCTAGCAGCATGGCTACTCTTGGGTAGAAAGAATGTTAGTACACACCTTTAATTCCAGGATTCAGAAAGCAGTGGTAACACATGCCTTTGATCCCCAAGACAGAAGCAAGTTGAACCAGAGGAGGAAGCAGAGACTGTAAATAGAGCTTAGGAGTCAGTGTCAGATGGGAAGTGATGTCTGAGATGAATCAGAGTGAAGAGCAAGCAAAGTGACAAATCAGAGGAGTTAACAGAATGAGTCAGAGTGAGGACACACCCAACTCTCATGATATAAAACTCAGAGAGTCAGGCAGAGACACAGAAGCAGTTTAGTAGGAGAGTGAGTTTGGGAGAGTCAGTTAATAGCAAGAGTCACTTTGAAACCTAGCAGAGCAGTTCAGTCAGAGAAGTTTCAGGAGTCAGTCAGAGTCAGCCAGAATCAGAAGAGTTTAGTCAGAAACAGTCAGCAGGCACAGAAGGTCAGTTTGAACCAGTCAGCTTGGAGGAGAGTTTGAGTGAGAACAGCCAGTGAGTGAATCAGCCAACCAGAAGAGTTAGTTGAGTTCAGTGTAAGCTCTGAGTTCAGAATGACTTAGTCAGAGTGAGTCACAGAGACTGAAGCCTTCTAGGTCCAGGTTTATATTTTTAAGATTAGATTGTTCCTTGTTCTTCCTTGAACCCCTACAAATAAAAATGTATCTACAATCACCATGGTTGCTGGAGGCAGAAAGCTGCTCTGATCATGGACATTCACCTGACCCATACTAGCCCAAAACAAAGCATGACAAATTGGACCTGAAGTTGGGCCTCAATGCCCAAACTTAGACACTGAGCAGACTCCCAGGTATCCTCCAAGCAGTGTCAGGTATGTGTTCTGTCTCAGGGAGTGGGCCTTAAATCCAATCAGGTATTGGTTAGTTAATTATTACTACAATTATTATTTATTATTGTTAATTATTAATTAAAAATAATTACTAATTACTGGTTGCTTTTTTAAACATCTCAGTCGTTCTCCCCTTTATACTGCTCTTCCAATTGCCACTGGCATATCCATGCCCTGCCAAGCAGTAGAACATTAAGTACAAAGTCCACTTTTGAACATACTCTTTCTCTTCTGAAAATGATTTTGTGACTGCTCATCACAGAACTGTTTGTAGGTTTACATAAAAGACTTTTTATCAGGAATTCAAATACCTTCATTATCTGCTTCACACTTTCAACCTATACACTTTCAACCTACTTTCCACCCTTATCATTTTGTTTCTGTCCAATAATCATGGAATAATTTTTCCTATGTTCTGTTCTCATATCTTTCAGTTTGCCAATATCTCATTTAATGTTTGCTTTTGTTTTTGGTTTTGTTTGTTTGTTTTCTTCTTTATTTCCATCCTCTACTCTTCTTTGCTGATATATAACAATACTTGAGAAATTATTCTCGTTCTGCCTTCCAATTGTACGTCCTCCAAAATGTTTTCACATACTCTTCTAGCAATGATTTTGAAGTACATTTACTTGAGGGCAGATGTTTTATTCCACCAAAATATAACTTTGCTGAGTCAGTACCTGCCCTTGCCCAGTTAGGATAACCATTCTACTACTCATTAGAAGGTATTAGTACACTAAACAAATTCTTGTTGAACTGATGAATTTATAAATATAACTGTAGTGTTTTAGATTTTTTGTGAATACATCAAAATAATAAATACAAGCATTTTTTTTACATTCAGTATAATCATTTATGCTTTTATTTTGGATCTCCATTTCATTTAGTTATAGATCATTCCTGATGATTTAGAATAATTGATATGATCATGAAAATAAGTTAATTTATTGCCACCACTAATTGAAATGCACACTACAGTATTTAATCCTAATTTAATCCTAATTACTACATATGTTATATATAGTATATATAAATGCTATAACTCTACCTTCTTTTTTATTGAAAGTTGGCGTTTTCTCATATATTATACTCTGGTCATGGTTTCCTCTCCCCTACAACCTCCAAGATCCTCTCCACCTTCCCTTCCATTGGAATTTATACCCTTTTTGTTTTTTGTTAGAAAACATACAAGAATTTAAAATAATAACAAAATAATATAAAAAATGACAAAAAATCAGAATATGACAAAACAAACAAACAGAAGTAAAAAGTCAAAGAAAAAGCACAAGATACAAATGTAGACATAGAAACACACATGCAGATGCAGAGACACATGCACAGGAATCCCTTCAAAACAGACACATACTCAAAGGACCTGCAAGGTAAAGAAAAAAAATGCTCTGTCAAAACCTTATGAGACAAAGAAGCTCAAAAGATGCCATTGTGTACGCTACAATCTTTTACCCTCAATTTAGGGAAGGAGAAAGGAAAGATAGAAATCTTCACTGTTTTTACAAGTGGCCTGAATACAGAAAGAAAGAAAGGTAGAAATCTTCACAGCCTCTTTTTAGGCTGTCCTAAGCTCGAATCTCTCCAACCTTTGTTCTCACACTAATGACAGCAATCCAATCAATGAACTACCAACCAACTGCCACTCCGACTCTCAGGGGCTTCAGACCTTTGTATAGCCTAAGCCAAAAGTTCTCATAAACCCATGCAGCATGCAATCCCAAAGACAAGATACAGGTGCCAGAACGAATGCACCCAACCAAATTATGGCCACCTGCATCAACCATTCCAATTTCAATTTTTAAACAACCATACCACAGCTGGGGTGGGAACACAACCCTCTAGTGACTAGTCAGTTAAACCAAAAGCTTTTCTTAACATAAAAATTCCAAGTGTTCCTTTACATTCCCCTTTGTTTTTTAACTTACAAATTATGAGATATTGATTACTTTTCTTTGGTCCCCAGCAGTTTATTAAATGAAAACTCCTCCAAATTCTAAAATGGTCTAATCAGCTTGTTTTTTTTTTATTCTTAGTTTTTTCATCGCTTCCTTGCTTCAACTGTCAGGGTATTTAGGAGATCTTTCTGGCTCATATCTTATCTTTATCATTTTTGATGGTACCCACAGCTTCTCATTTCCATTGGAAATTTGGGCATACCTGCTGCCCCAATGTAAAACTTGCCCTGTTTTCCATTCAGATTAATACATCTTTACAATATATGGGTTGATTTATATCTTCAGATTTTACGATGGTCCAATGTCTTTCACCTGCTATTGTTCCTGTCTCATTAACATTCAGAAAATTTAAAGTTAGAAGTGCACTATGTAGTCTGTCTCGTGGAGGGGTGGGGACGGGGGAGGTTAGGCTTGCTGTTTCTTTTTGTCTTTCAAGCATTCCTTTAATGTCCGATTAGATCTTTCTATAATTGCTTGTCCTGTAGGATTTATGGTATGCCAGTAATATTCTTTATGCCATAATATGCAAAGAAAATTTTTCATTTTACTAGAGACATGTGCAGGGGCATTGTCAGTCTTGATTTGTAATGGTATTCCCACAACGGCCATTACTTCTAGTAAATGTGTAATTACAGAGTCAGCCTTTTCAGAACTCAAGGCAGAAGCCCACTGAAATCCTGAGTATGTATCGATAGTATGGTGTACAAACTTTAGTTTTCCAAATTCTATGACATGAAATACATCCCTCTGCCAGAGTTCCCCTCTTTTTCTACCTTTAGGGTTACTTCTAGCAGGCAATTGGGCTAGGTTATACAAGGGGACAGTTCTTTATAATTTACTTAGCTTGTCTCCAAGTAATGGAGAAGTTCTTTTTTAACCCTTTGCTGTTTACGTGGTACTTTTCATGAAATTTTGAAGCTTCTAACACATTTCCACTTAATAGCTGATCAATTTCATCAGCACCTTGTGCCACTGGGTCCAGCGAGCTCAGTCCGTAGAGCATGAGAATCTTAGTCTCAGAGTCGTGGGTTCGTTGTAGTAATTAGGGGCTGTTATGGCAGCTCACCAATAAGACAAGGAGGCATTTTCATATGTGGAAACTCTGCCCGACCTCAGAAGAGGGAACCACCAGCATGGCAACCTGGACAGTGGAACCCTGAGCGTCTGAGCTCAGGTGTTTTTATTCAGCACTTCTCAGGTGCAGATCATAAGCAATCAAACATCCCCCACAGAAATTCAACACCTGCAGATAATACAAAATGCCAAAAACCTAGGCAGCCCTCACTCAACAGCACATAAAACTACTTCAAACATAACTTAAAAATAAACTCTCCAACACCATTGAGTTCATTTTGTATTGGGCATGGGGCCTGCCCTTAAAAGTGATTTGTATCCCCAGTGAGACTCTGTTGGAAAGAACTAATTTTTCATTTGCAAGCAGTTATCAACTGGACACAGCTTCTGGGTTAGATTTGGGACTTGTGTTTACTTCTCTCATCACTGGGACCCTGTCTAGTGCAGACCCAAGCAGGCCCTGTGCATGCTGCCATGGTCTCTGTGAGTTCATATGTGTTCTGCTGTGTTTAGAAGGCCTTGTTTCCTTGGTGTCCTCCATCCCCTCTAGCTCTTACATTCTTTCTGCATCCTCTTCCATTCACTGAAGAGAGGGATTTAATGGAGATATCCCATTAGGACTGAGTGTTCCAAGGTTTCTCACTCTCTGTACATTGCCAGCTGTGGGTCTCTGGTTTTTTTGTTGTTGTTTGTTTGTTTGTTTTTTATCATCTACTGCAGGAGGAAGCTTCTGTGATGATGGATGAACAAAAACTGATCTATGAGTATTGCAGAATGTCACTAGGAATCATTTTATGATTATGTTCCTTTAGCAGAACAGTAGTACTTTGTTTCCCCCTATGTCCTCGCCTATCTGGTTCCCAGTTTTTTACCACCAGAGCAGTGTCAGGGATGTGTTCTGCTTCAGGGAGTGAGTCTTAAATCCAATCAGATATTGGTTAGTTACTCCACATACTTTGAGCCACCATTGCAATGGCACCTCTTGAAAGCAGGTCAAAGTAGATCAAAGAGATTGTAACTGGGTTGGTGTTTACTTTCTCCTGTTGTAGCATTCAGAATGCCTTCCAGTACCATAAACACTACAGTCGGGGTGAAGGCTCTATGTAGGTAGGCACCAGCTCAACTGTTCATGTTCAATATTATTCTACCTTCTTAAAAATCACAAAAAAATAGCAATTATTACCTATGGGCAGGAATACGAATGATAAAAATAATAGAGACCAGGGATGAGTTAGTTCCATAGCGATTCTGGAAACTGATTGGTTTCCATATGATTAAAACTATAATGAAATGGATATTAATGTGTTTTAAAGGGCCATCTCTGTGACTCAGCTGGTAAAAGGGCTTGCTGCTAAACCTGACAACCTGCATTCAGTCCTTGGCATTCACCTAGAACAAGGAGAGAACTAATGCACATAAGCTGTCCTCTGACTACAGCCATTCTGTGGTATGCATTAAAGCACACACATGCACAAACACACTAAATAAATAATTTTAACAAAACAAAACAAACCATAATAGCTGTGGGTCAGAAGAGGGCAGCAAAATGTAGCTCAGGCCAGAGAACTGGACTTAGAATGACCTGTGAGGCGTGTGCCTAACAAACAAAGGCTTGCAGGGTGGGTGCAGCACATAGATGTAGGCGTCGGAGGAAAGGTAGGCGCTGCAAGATGCTCATCCGTTGTCTTTGTACCAGTGACAACAGCCAATATGTCAGATACGAAGACTATAGAGGTGATAATGGGTTCTCATTATCTCATGACTAGATTCCACCTGAAGGGAACTCAGCCAAGGATCTACTAGGGAAAAAAAAAAAAAACAGAGCTAAGCTTTTTCTTAGATATTCTGGCCAAGAAAAACACAAAGAACTCAGATTGACAAGACGCCAAGACACAAAGACTGCGTCCTAGAAAACAAAGACCAAGGCCAATTCCAGGGTGAGAGGAGAGCGGCAGGGGCCAGAAGTAAATGGCATATTGAATCTAAATGCACCACAACATTGGGAGGAACTGTGAGATTAATTCTGATACATCCATAGCCTTCCTCCTGGTTAAAGGTAGCTATGTTCACATGAATGTGAGACCTCATGGCTGAAGAAATGTCACGTTGGGAAACAACTTTTGACACCTCTTCACTACTCAGGGTCATCAGTGTGGTTTTGAAAGTTGAGATTGATCTCAGAGTTCTGTGATCTCTAGCCCTCAACCTTCTCCCCACCAGTGTATTTGCATTTTAAAACATCTTTCCTTGTCTTCTTTAAGACCTTGCATTATACCTTTAGCTTGTGTCTCCCCTTAACTTACTTGCACTGCCTAAGCATAGGTTTAGGACATTATAACAGGCTCTCAAGAATTTCTTGTCATATGCATTGTCAGTTCTTACTCATGTAGATGCAGTGTGCTTTAAGCTTTGCCGTAGAGATCACAACTTTGCTATCCAATTGTGCTTCTGTCTACTATAACCAAAGCGGTCATGACAGGCAAATTAATACAAATCTTTCTCTTTTGAAGTGGTAGAAATTTTTCTTAGAAATTATTCTTAGAGGAGGTAGGTTGCGAAGAGGTTCCCTCTAATTTCCTAACCTGTCAAAATACAGCAGTGAGTAGAATTAAACGTTTCTGCCATCACAAACCATTTGCATAAGGCCACAGTCATAAAGCCACAGTTAAAAATAATATTTTAAGTATTTCCCTCCCTCCCCCTTTTATTGTGAAAAATTCTACCAAAACAAAAAAAATCTTTTCTTTTTCTCTTGTAAAAATATTTTCCCTTTAACCCACAAACTAATTATGTATTTCCCTGGGCCTACAAACAAATTGGATATTCACTTTATTAATTATCTGAATCCCAATTTATGTTTTCTAATTATCATTAATGTGTTTTTATTTTCCTCTCTTAAATTTAATTGCTGTATATTGTACCATAAAAAAAAAAAACATGTAACAGCTTATTGATAGAAAGACAGAAAGTTAGTATTGCTCAATTAGGATAATTAATTACTGAAGATAGACTCTATGCGATCCGTGGGTCATTTGACTTGATCTAATAGAATCCATACGAAATAGCATAGTTGAAAGGCTTGAGAAATATTGTGTTAACTAATTAACTACATAACTCAGACCTTCAAAATCAATTGTCTTGTTTTATATCTGTATTTCAAAAGCTCATCTTAAAACAACGTGAAGCATCAAGTTCTTACGGAAATTCTGTCTTATTTTATTTGGGGCTTTTATACCAAAGTTCTGAGGTTGTTAAAAATTAAGTACTATATACCAAAACTTGTTTCTGACATTTTTACTTTAGCTAAACCTTTAGTCCTTTTAGAAATTATCTGGTGCCTGGCGATAGTGGCACACACCTTTAATCCCAGCACTCAGGAGGCAGAGGCAAGCAGATCTCTGTGAGTTTGAGGCCAGCCTGGTCTACAGAGTGAGTTCCAGGACAGTCAGAGTTACAACAGAAAAACTCTGTCTCAAAATAAAAAATAAAAAATAAATTATCTGGAAAATAACTGTGTACTTAAAGTTTTAAAATAAAAAATTTTATTTTATTTCAAAAAGAGATTTTCAAGTTTAATAACAATTCACTTTTAAGTTCCCATAATTTAATTAGTAAATTAAGAATATGTGTATGTGTGTGTGTGTGTGTGTGTGTGTGTGTATGTCCCTGTGTGAATGCATGCATGCATGCATATTTGCAGTTTCTTACTAAGGTGAAAATATTTTAAATTTAATTCCTATTCTTTTCTATAATAAAAATGCATTTTAAATTCAAAAACATATGGTTATCATTTTAAAATGCATTAAAACTGAGGTAAATTCATTAGTCCTGAGAAATTAAAAAAATTCTTCCTGTAAACAATGTTCATAGTCACTTCTAATCGTTTTTGTTAGCAATAAAGAGAAAATCCTACAGATGTTTAAAACAGATAAGTCGTGAGCTAAATTCAGTATCACGTTTGGAGCTTTGATTTGGCAAGATTTCCTTGTATTTATAAAAGGGCAATCCTTAAGAATATGCCTCTGGATAACATCACCCCATTTAGAGAAAATACAAACAGAGCAGGATCTCTCTGTGTGCTCACTTCTGTGGCCGAAGTTCAAAAGCAGCAGGAGTCTCCATCTGTTTGCAAACCGCCCTGGACTATTTGATTCACAAAGTTGTTTTCCTTTGGTAAAGGCACACTTAGCTAACCTCTGAAGAGCAAAGTCTCTGGCGACCAGAAGGAAAACTAAGAATACTACGCATAGTAAGTGTGCTAATTCTTAAATTGATAATACAAGATTACATTTTTGAGAATAAAATATAAACATGAATATGTTATTGATCAAAGAACCCAGAAAAAAAACAAATGAAAGTTAATAATTTATAAATGTTTGAAAACATTAAAAACTTAAAATTAAAATGAAAGCAAAATATTCATGTGATAAAACGAATCGCAAAATTTAATAGACTCAATCAATTGTTGAGAGCTTTGTAGGAACATACTGAGTGTACACACACACACACACACACACACACACACACACTTCCTGTTCACAGTGGAAATATCTCCCTTGTATTGAGTCCCCAGTTTTATCCCATTGTTTTTAAAGACCAGGATGTGATTCACTGTAAAAATAGCTTTCTCCAGTATAAAGTGTCTGAACAAAAATAGTTTGTTGTTGTAGTGTTCAGGAAAGTCTAAAACGTGTGTGTGTGTGTGTGTGTGTGTGTGTGTGTGTGTGTATTCAGCAGGCCCACAGCATCTCTAAACAACCACTCTATGACTGCATTCTTTGCACTGAAGAAATGTGTAATATGTAGATGTTAAGAACACAAAAGAAAATATTGATTCTTAGATATAATGACTTTCCAAATTAAACAATAGTCTTTTCTATGGATAACTAAACACATTTTTCTCATGTGTATAATTCATTTTAACATTAATGGTATGGTCATGTTTTTAGTAAACCTAAACTTTCATGTTTCTTCTCTTACTATGTATCTATCACATTTGGTATATTTTAGGTGACCCTACATTTTTAAACAGGCTTATTTTAATAAGATAAAATTATTTTAATAAGATAATAAGATAAAATGAAAATTAACACATCAGAATTGGAAAAAAAACAAACAAGCAGAAAGAAAAAAGCCCAAGAGAAGGTACAAGAATCAGAGACCCACTCATTTGCATACCCAGGAATCCCATAAAAACAGTGAA
The DNA here is from genome assembly GCA_026225945.1 of Cricetomys ansorgei. Taxonomy (NCBI): domain Eukaryota; kingdom Metazoa; phylum Chordata; class Mammalia; order Rodentia; family Nesomyidae; genus Cricetomys; species Cricetomys ansorgei. The sequence goes on along the minus strand of JAMJFZ010004027.1, from coordinate 2,563,173 downwards.
CTGGAAGCCGTAATAAATAGACACAGGGCCCTGGGCCCTGAGGAGCGAGATTTGATGGCAACATCCCATTTAGTGCTGAGTGTTACAAGGTCTAGAGAGGATTTTTTAAAAGTTAAAAAAAAAAACTTTAAATGACAAAAAAGAAAATGCATAAGAACAACTAACTGTTTCTGGTGGCTATTTTACTTATTTATTTATGCAATACTGTGCCTAGTTTGACATGACAGGAACAGTTTTTATTATAACGCTGTTTGTTTTTTTCTTTTGTTTAGTTTTTTCTTTTACTTTTCTATTTCAGAATTCAACAATAGAGGAAACAGAAAGCTTTTCTGGTGTTACATAAAATATGCATATAGTGGAGGGTTAAAAAAAAATCTTCTCATCTCACGCCAGTAGTCATAAATGACCAGAAGCAGACCCTCTGCAGAGCTCGTCGGAGCACAGACCTGGAGGTGTTGGAAAGAAACATCCCAATTTCGAGAATTAGGGCGACAATGGTCTCTCCGTGTGCTGGCCTCAGGAGTGGATTGTGAATTCAAGCAGGCGCTACGCTACGAGGCTTGCACATCAGTCAGAAGCACTGGGCTGTTTTGTGAGTTACGTGTCTCTAGAGCAGCCAGAAGATTCAGAAGTTTTAGATTAAATACTTAAATCAGTTCAGACTCTTCCAATCCCCTCAGTTCCTCCCCTTTGTAGGGATTTTCCCCCCCATTAGTTCCCTATCAATATATCAATGCTTAAAAACAGGAAGCAGCTATTAGTAGTGGGACAGACTCTGCTATTTATTAGAACTGAGACTTTCCTTGTCAACCTATCTTTGCAAATGGTGATGAATATTCATTAAGCTAGAAAATGACCGACCGCCAGCTGCAAATCTTTGAGAGGTGTCTTAGCTCTCCAAATGCAAAGGAAACAAAATCAGTTCTCAGTTTATGGGTGTCATAAAGAATGAAGATATGAGCTAGCAAACTCATTCCCAGGAAGAACACGAATGTTCTATCTACCTCACAAGTCTTAAAGGAACACGCGCATTTAAAAATACCTTAGAGAATTGAAAACCAGGAAATATCTAAATATTATACTAATCTTTAATTTGATCTCCCTTTAGTTGTAGATAGGAATCTAGATAAATGCCAAAAGGTGAGAAGAAACAAGAATGTTTGAAAGATCAGCCTGGGCCATGAAGTTTGTTCTAGCTTATGGTGAGTTAGTCAATAAACTGTGTGTAGAAAAATCCTCCATTTTTATCTGAGACATTAAAAGAAATATTAACTACTGGAGAGCTTCCCAGGAGAAAAGCTGCTGCAATCCAGGAAACCTAACTCTCAGGGCCTTTCTCTCTTTTTCTCCATTTCCTGCACCCTTGGCTTGCTCTTGTGCTTCCTATTCCTTTTATCACATATGGAACAACAAACAAACAAACAAAAAAAACCGCAACGAAAAAGGAGCACCTGCTTTTCCCAAATTCGGTCAGCTTAACAAAGACTGAGAAATCATGATATAAAATAAATATCATAAATCTTTAAACACTCCACCTCATACATTTAAAGAAATATGCACACTTGGAAAAATCCTGATTTTCAATTTAGTAACTGAAGAAAGTGGGAGAACTTTGATTTTGAGTCTGTGAAATAATGATAGGACTAGAACGTGCCAGTGACGCCGAACTCGGGAGAAAGTTGACTGGACTTCCATGTGGTGTTTCGTCTAGCATTTATTTGTCCTCTGTTAACTATGGACAAAAATCCAAATGCTATCTGTCATGGTTTTATTCTACCAGTGTGTATTTATTCAAGCAGCTTTGTACGAATTGTACAACTTCTTAATGTTGTTACTTATATGTCCATAAAATGGTAGATTTGAAATTTTATGGAATTATTATAAGGAATTAACATCAACTGACTAAAATCTATTAATATTGATCATAATGAAGCATAAATCATACCTCATCTCCTTTAGAATATTTTTAAAAATTCAAGAATGGCTCGCTTTATTCTAATTTTCAAGAATTACAGTTCTTGACACAATAACAAGGAAGTGAAGGTTATCTTCTCTTCCTTTTGTGTTTGCCTGATATTCGTGCTCACATTGGGTCACACTCCAGATGTCTAAAATTAGCCATTCTTTCAGGCTCTTAGGATTTCAATGAAGGACATGAAAATATCCCTGACTGTGGTACAATGTGCCTATACTTGTACCTGGTTGAGAATTCAGAGGCTATTAAACCTGAAGTTCTGCACCAACTTAGGCAACATGACAGACTGTCTTTGAAAGAGAAAGCAAACTAAAACAAGTCAAATCAAACGAAAACTCCAGAAAATATTATTACTTTTGTTTTTATTATAACTGCTCTTTGTTTGCATATTTATTATGTTCCCAACATACACGAAATGTAAGTATAATGCTGCAGACACATTTAAAATATGTATATAAGTACATGTCAAATTTTGTAAAGTCCAACCAGAAAGGTGACTCCTTGCTGTTTTAAATTTCTGATTTTTTTTTAACATGGTGAATATTTTTCTATCCCACATCGAGATAAGCTACCAAAACTGTGATGTGATACAGTAGTTCATTTTTTCACTTGTTCAATATCAGAAGGCCTGACTAATTACACAGGGTCCAGAGACACATTACTGCTTTATGTTTCATTGTTCTTAATATATGCAACTTCTGAAAACTGCCTAACTACACTATCTTCTTTAACTATTGATAAAATAATCATATGACACTCTTCCTCATGGTGTCACTGTGATTGTGGATAGAATTAGCACGTGGAAGGTACTTATAGCAGTCCCGGCTCATGGATGCACCACTCATAATAGCAGTCTTATTGCTATTGTTACCATGTTGCTACATCTAAAGGAAAAATAATACATAGAACTTGTGTCTGACTCCAAATTTTGAAATTCTAGCTAATATAAAGACAAGACCTATAATGAATATACTTTCAGAGAAGCCAAGGTCAAAGTTTTTAAGGAAGTACCCGGTAGATGAGCATTATTAAATGAGTATGTACACTAAACATTATCATTTTATTTACAAAACTTACTAATTAATTTTTATTCACAAATAATAATAAATAAATTTATTTTATTTTCAACACAGTGTAGTATGATTTGCCAAGAAACCCCAGTGCTTAGAACGTAGTTAGGAATTTTGCTGGCCTGGTGAAGTGGTGGTAGCAGTTTCTCTTCTATGACGAATGACTTCACTAGCCCCAGGGAGTTGGCTGGGTTTCTAGTACCCTGCATTATTTCCCTTCTGTTGAGTGGCCCTTTTAGGGTAAAGAGACAACACGACCATGGCAACTCTTATAAAGAAACATTTAATTGGGACTGGCTGACAATTCAGAGGTTTCATCATCATGGTGGCACATAGGCAGACATTGTGCTGGAGAAGGAACTGACAGATCTACATCTAGAGTCTCAGGAAGCAGCAAGAAAGAGACACTGGGCCTAGCTTGATCTTCTGAAACTCCAAAGCCCTCCACCAAGTGACATACTTCCTCCAATAAGGCCATGCCTCCTAATAGTGCCACTCCCTATGGGCTTATGAGGGCTATTTTCATTCAAACTACCACAGGGCCTTATATCCAATTAGACAGCTGCTGTGTACAACCAATATATGAATGCCACTTTTGCACATTTGGGATTATCTTGCCATGCTGGTCATTGTTTGTCTATGTATGTGTGTATATATAAATATGTGTGTGTGTGTGTGTGTGTGTGTGTGTATAAATATATGTGTGTGTGTGTGACAGTAAAGTCAAAAAGTGGACATTAATTAGAGAGAAAGTGGGAGTATATGAGAGGAATTGGAAGCAGGGGTCATAGGAGTGGTTAGTGGGAGAAAAGGGCAGGGGAAAGTGATGGAATAAGATTTTAATTAAGATTTTTAAAATTGTAAATAAAACATAATTCCAATTTTGCCACTAAAGGAGAACAGTCTCCCAACTTTTACTGAAGTAGAATGTCTTAGTGGTTCTACTGGGCCATGCTGAGACAAATACTAGCTCTGCCTTGTCCTAGTGTCATGAACTTGAGCAAGTTACAAAAGTTCTGTGAGTCTCCGCCTTCTAATTTGCAAGGTATAAACATTTTACTTATCTAAAAAAATGTGTTATGAAAAATTTAAAATATAAGTTTAGAAAACCTAATATTATATGTAGACTATAAGTAGCACTCAATGAATGGCATTAAGATACTCATTGTCTCCTAACTCTCAAATAATACACTTGGCACTGTTTGACGTCTGTTTTTCTTTTTGCTCTTAAATGGCCACTCTTCTTCCAAGTCAAAGCAGATGCAGGCACACGCTTATGGAAACTTGGCTATCACAAAGTGCACTGTGATAGATAGATAGATAGATAGATAGATAGATAGATAGATAGATAGATAATAGATAGATGATAGATGGATGGATAGATAGATAGATGATAGATAGATAGATGGATGGATAGATAGATGATAGATAGATAGATGGATGGATAGATAGATGATAGATAGATAGATGATAGATAGATGATAGATAGATAGATGATAGATGATAGATAGATAGATGGATGGATAGATAGATAGATGATAGATAGATAGATAGATAGATAGATAGATAGATGATAGATAGATGGATGGATAGATAGATGATAGATAGATGATAGATAGATGGATGGATAGATAGATAGATAGATAGATAGATAGATAGATAGATAGATAGATAGATGATAGATAGATAGATAGATGATAGATAGATGGATAGATAGATAGATGGATGGATAGATAGATAGATAGATGATAGATAGATAGATAGATAGATAGATAGGGAGCATGAATAAGTTCTCTTTTGTGATTGTTATCAATGCTCAAACTTCACCCATCTGTTTTCCTTTAAATGTTCTCTGACTGTCCCTTTCCTTGTATGACTTCAACCATCTTCTTTCCAGGCCCTTGGGCATGAAACTCTATTCTTTCTCATTGCCTCCCTTTCTCGATCTTTTCATAATCAAAGTCTTGCAAAATAGTCTCTTGAAGGAAAATTGATTTCATTTGTCTTCTCTTATCTGTCCTATTGTAGCTGAGTCCCTGTGAGAGCATTAGTCATCATCCAAGGTTTTTTTTTCCCCCCACACATCGATTGAAACAAAAAAACTCCACTCAATCTCTGGATTCTCCTGTATTTGAAATTTGAAATTCATTGTTGAGAACTTCAAGTGTTTTAGCTTCTCCCTCATCTTTTTCTGCATCACCATACACTCTCCTTTTGTTCATAGGTTTTATAAACTCAGTAATTTTAAGAATTATTGAGATTATTAGCCATTTATATCAGTAATATCATATAATATAGTTAAATGTATATCCTTGGATTGATATTTTTGGAATAAAGTGATATAAAAATCTATTTTACATTTGGAAAATTCTAGCTCAAAGAACATAAGCATTATCACATTACATAAGCATGTCTCAGATTCTTGTGCATGTAGATTTATAATGATATAAAAGTCATAGTATTCACACACAAAAAAATCACACTATTTTAGTACACAAGATATCACATATACTTAAGGAAAGATATTTTCTAGCTACAGATGTGTTTGCTTAACTTTCTGGACAAACAGTGGCTGTAAAATTGCAATTCACTCTGATTTCTTTAAAGTTGGGAATAATTCCAGTTTGATGAAACAAGAAACTGAGGGAGAGGAGAGATTGGAAAATGTGTTTGCTCTTGGCTCCATCTTCAATACTGATCTTAATTTTTACTCTAACAAAACTACAAACTTGTGACGTTCAAAGTTGGACTGAGTTCACACATTTAATAGAAGGTAATTATAACTATTGTCACACAGCCAGGATAACAACGTGCCAATTGTGACTAGCCAAGAAGCCTGGAAGTAAAAAACTGCCTTATATTTATTTATCCTTTCATGCTGGCTATTTATCAGGAAGTGACTTCAGTAAAAAGGAGATACAAATAATATATTGAATAAACTCACAAATCCCTGATACATGGGTTCCATTAGAAAGCTACATATTCAAAATATTTATATGTGAGTGTTCATTATATTTGACTTGACTATTACTGTTTCTAATGATTTGTGAAAATAAGATCATAATGATAAGGGTGAACTTGACATATAATATTTTCATGTTTTTGAAACATAGTATTGATCTCTGTCCAGTATCTTACAGGAAGGAATGCACATGTGAATGTGTGTATGTGTGTGTGTGCTTGTGAATGTGTGTATGTGTATATTTATATTTATTGTGTAATTTTAAACTTAATCTTCTCTCAATAGTAAATGCAATAGATAAACAGAATATAAATCAAGTCTTGCAAAATTCAGTAAAAAGATTGTGTGAATAAAAAATAACCTGTTCTGATTGAGATGATGTTTGATCAATAGGTCCAAGGTTTAAGTTAGCAAGAGGAATGAGGTCTGGTATTTTACTATCTCACAGTAAGGAGAAATGCATTGTACATACCAAAATAGCTAGAAGAACACATTTTGAATGTACTTACCATAAAGAAATAGTTAAAGAAAGAAAGAGAGAGAGAAAGAGAGAGAGAGAGAAAGAAGAGAAAGAAAGAAAGAAAGAAAGAAAGAAAGAAAGAAAGAAAGAAAGAAAGAAAGAAAGAAAGAAAGAAATAAAAAGAAAGAAAGAAAGAAAAAGAAAGAAGAAAGAAAGGCTAATTAGCCTGATCATCACCCAAATTATATGTATGAATCAGAACATCACTTTGTAACTGAAAAACATTAACAATTGTTATGGATCAATCGAAAAATAACTCTGTATTTTGATTGCTTGTGATTTTCTGTAGTGGTCTTGATCTGTTGCAAAGACAAGTTACCTTGATAATGAATGAAGACTATACTTACCTGTGTGTCTTAGATAAATGTTTAGATTGTGGTAGCGATTATGCTGGCTTAAAGTCCAACCTTTGTCAACTTGACACACAATCTTATTTCCTTATGTCATGCTTAGTTTCCAAATGAAAACAATAATCAGGTCACAATTATACCTAACATGATATAACTATCCCATATACAATCAGAAACATAGATTTAGAATACATGGCAATGTCCTTTACAAGGCATTCTTTTGTAACTCAAACTTAAATATGATAACTACAAATACTCTCTTAATTGATGTTATATTATATGATAAAGAAATTGAGGAAAGAAAACACAAAAGACATGCTTAACAAAATATGACAGAAACACTCATGTCAATCATAATCCTTGTTTCTGCAAAGATTACAGAAAGATCATGTGGCCTCAGCTGGTATTTATAACTGTCGTCCTTTACTACCCATTCTGAACTTCCTCCACCCTCAAGCAAGCACCTCAGCAGGTCTTGACTCTTTTCCTGGAGGAGTGACCAACACCTTCATTCCTGACAGGTCTGTGCCCTTTGTCATCCTGCCTGGATTAGATTGTTGTAGTTTCCCATTGACTTTAATCACAAGACATGGTAGCACCAAGAGATGCCCTAAAGAATCTCCTGAACTCCAGACAAAAACTTTCTTCCCTCTATTGTGGAGAAACAATCCAATTTCCCCATGGTAGTCTAAATCAATCACACCTCCTGTTGGGTTAAGGGCATTAGAAACCTAAAGTGACCAGGGGAAGTTTGAGCATACAGTTCAATGGAATGTTTGTGGTGTCTCTTGGCAGGAACACACACACACACACACACACACACACACAGAGGAACCAAAACTCCTAGGGCCAGCAGAACTTAAAATTGTGGGAACAGGAAGCAATTTTTTTCTAGTGGGCGACTAGGAGTGATAGTGAGTGGAACTATTCTCTTTTCCACCCCTTGATTGCCTGACCCATGGATCCTGGCTATGGGAAAAACATACAATATACTGGATGCTGATTCAAAGCATACACCGTCCTCTAGAGAACCCTGTCCCAGATCTCCAGGCTGCTGCCACCTGATTGGTGCTGTAACTGTGTCTTCAAAGTCTATTCCACCTTTCTATTAGTCCAGCTGCTTCAGGATGGTGGGGATCATGGTAAGATCAGTGGATTCTATGATCATGGTCCCATTGTCTTATTTATCTGGTTGCAAAGTGAGTTTCTTGGTCAGAAGCAATACTGTGTGGAATACTATGGTGGTGGATAAGCCCACAGATGGTGGTTTTATCAGAAGCAGTACGTACAAGAAAGGCAAATCCATGACCAGAAAAAGTATCTACTCCAGTAAGGGCAAAACATTGTCCTTTCCATGGAGGAAGTGGTCCAATGTAGCCAACCTGCCATCAGGTTGCTGGCTGATTACCCTGGGGAACGGTGCCATATCTGTGTCCCAGTGTTGGTCTCTGCTGTTGGCAGATCTGGCACTCAGCAGTATCTGTAGCCAGGTCAGACCTGGTGAGTGGAAGTCCATGTTGGTAAGCTCAAGAATAACCCTCATCTCTGCCACCATGACCACATTGTTCATAGGCCCTAACCCTAACCCTAACCTCTTCACCAATTTTCCAGTCAGGGCCTTTCCAAGTCCCTGACCATCCAGTCAACACATTGGCTAATTTCTTCAGTTCCTCCAGGGATGCAATACTATTTTTGAGTCATTATTTTCCTTGGCAGAGTCAATTCTATTTATCAACCATAATAACCTTCATTCCACAGGTCAGGGAACCAATGTGGGAATTCTGCCAACATATATATGTCAACTATATATGTGTGTGTGTGTGTATATATATATATATCTTTGTATATACAAAGATATATATTTGTGTGTGTGTGTGTGTACATGCATATGTTGGCATTCACACACACACACATATACACACACACACACTTATAGGATTTGGTTCTGCTAGTCCAACAATGGCTTTCTATCAATGGAAGGTCCAATAATCTAATAGTTTTTCAGTCCACAAGCCTGGGTGTCTCAACTGGTCTTCAGTATATGCCAGAATCCTGAAGAAGTAGGCTCTAATGTCAGTGAAGGAATGGACTTGCTACAGAGAGTGAGAACAAGCAGGCCAAGAGAGAGCAAACTTCTTTCTTGCACATCTTTTATAGAGACTGCCAGTGGGTATGGTACAGACTAAGGATGAATCTTCCCACATCAAAAGATTTGGATAAAAGTGTATCTTCCCACTTCAAAGACTGAACAAGCTTCCTTCTTCCATGACCTTTATATAGGCTGCCAACAGAAAGTGTGATCCAAATTAAAAGTCTATCTTACTATCTCAGAAAATCTTTATTTAGTGCTGGGGAGATGGCTCAGTGGTTAAGAGCACTGGCTGCTCTTCCAGAGGTCCTGAGGTCAATTCCCAGCAACCACATGGTGGCTCACAATCTTCTATAATGGGTTCTGATTCCCTCTTCTGGCATGCAGGCATACATGCCAACAGAGCACTCAGAAACAAATAAAAAAAAATTTTTAAATCTTGATTTAAGATTTATCTTCCTACCTCAAAGATCCAGATTAGAAGTGGATCTTCCCACTTTGAATGATTTAATTAAGAAAAAAGTCCCTCACAGGTGAGCCCAGTCATTTGGGTTTTAATTATTTACAGATGTAGTCAAGGTGACAACCAAGAATAGCCATCACAGTAAAGTAGTGGTTACAGGTCCTCTTCCAAAATCCATAACTTCACTGATACTCAGTAGTTAGCTAAGTATTAGTTGCCACTAACAAGCATGTTTTCCCTCTTGTTGAAAGGTAGGTCTGAAGCAGGCAGACTGGGGGAGAGAAACAGAGACACAGATGCAGCTCAGCAGAAGTCAATATCAGACAGGAAGAGTGAGTCAGTTTGAAGCCAAGCAGAGCAGTTCAGTCAGAAGTTGTGGGAGTCAGCCAGAATCTGCCAGAGTCAAAAGAGTTTAGTCAGAAGCAATAAGGCGTCTCAGAAGATCAATTTGAACCAATCGGCTTGGAGAAATCAGTACAGCTCTGAGTTTAGAAGGAGCTTGTTGTGTTCACTCAGTCAGCAGTAATCCTTGGAGGCTTAAACGTTTTAGATTGTACTGAGGCTGGAAAGCTCCAGGGCTCCAGCACTAGAACCAGTGATTGAATCAAAGAAGAAAAAGCCTTTGCTTTTGCTTTGCTTTGAACCAACATCTACATCTGGTGAATATATACCTACACTATCCAAAAGTTTTAAGAATTGGTATGGGGCTGCTGATAATGTATGTGATTTTGGAAAACAAGCCAGAGATGATTGGGGGAATATTTCAGTGAAGTTCATTTCAAATATAAATACTTAGTAACAGTTTTGCTAGAGAACCAATTGATGTCCTTAATTCATTACATGAGGATGTGGGCCAGAAAGTGAGAGATGCCAAATAATGAAATACATGTTTGATAGAAATATAATTCCCAGAAAACTGCAATGTATTCTCTTAATACAACCAGTATAATTGACATATAAAGAAGCATTTTCTGGCAAGACTGTTGAATAGATATAGCCTTCTCTCAGTATGAGACACATGATAGCATGCATCCCTGTGTTTGTGTTGTACACTAAGAACACAGCACATCACACCTCTTTTAAGACTTATGAGTGAATAAATGAATGGACTCTTGCATATCTAGAGTTCTTACCAAAGTCACCAACATTGTCTGGCTTTTTAGCATCTGCACGGTTGCAAAATTTAACAACTTGACTTTAACTTTTTCCTTGCTTTCTAAAACTTCACTGCGTCTTTGCTTTTGCTTCTACTTCATTATTTTCTGTCAACTTTTCTGAGTTTTCTCTTTCAACTGTCCTCGAATTTGAGTTATTACCACATTACCATGACAGTCAGTCTCACGCTACAGTGGCCTCATCTACCACATTTTCACTGAAGAAACAAACAGTAGTGAGGTTGGTAGGTGATAATGATAAAAGAACAAAAGGAAGGAGGGAAGAGAAACGATGGAAAGGATAGGGAGGGAAAGACAGACTGAAAGGCAGAGAGGTTCGATCAAGCTGATATCCCAATATTTTCTTTTGTAAACACATCTAAATAGAATTATTTCTCTCTCTAAATGACCCTGTACTGTCCCTATGCATTCAGTAGGTAGCAGATACATCATTGTCTGCAGTAAGGAAAAGGGGGGGGGGCGTAAATAAAATGATTCCTAAAATCTGAACTTATAAATGTCTGCCCTCAGCTCATACCTCAGTTTGACCTTGTCCTTTCTTTCCACGGCCTTGGTTCAGTTCTGTCGAATCCATCCCTCGGAACACTGTTTCTCCTTGCCCCTGTGGCCACACTGCTGTGCTTTCCTACTCAGAGTCCTTTGCAACTAAACACTGCATAATGGAGCCTGCATCTTTTGCAAGCATTCTGTCCCCTTCTTCTCTCCTTTGAATGTTGTATCTCCCATTGCTACAAGTCATCCAGTTAAACAATTGACTCTTGCAAACTAATTCAATATAGACTTGCTCCCAGAACCTGTTTCTTGGGAAGCAGACTTCATGAAGAGATTCATACAGTGCAAACTTGTGATTCCTCCAGGGCTATCAATGATATTTATTAGCTTTGTTAAAAATTGGTATATCCAATACTTCCAAATATTCTCACCATGATGAAGACTTTTTCTGTTCCTGACAGATGAACTGAGATTTCAAATCCCAAGGATAAGACAGTGGGGAAAATATGTGTTAACTGATGCAATAGTAATGTGGATTTCAAAGCTGTAATTTCCTTTTCTGGCCTTTCTTGTGAAATAGAACAATATGAATGGAATAAAGTTATTGCATGTTATCATTTACCATTTAGTACCTGATACTCTCCCACGGACTTGTGAAGAGGGAAGAGATGACAAGCTCTTATCAATAGCTTCCAGATGTTGGTTTTTTGTTTTTTGTTTTTTTAATATGAACTAGAATAAATCTTGGATTGTCTTAGAAAGCTTGGATCTTAATAAAAAGCTTTCATTTATTTTGACACAAGGAAAACTAAAACATCATTTTCTTTTCATAGGTTAGCATCAGGCTGAACTGTATTTCAGTCATTCCCTACTCCTGTTTTTGTTGGTTAAAAGGGGGCATGAACAAATGAAAATAACAGGTTTAACTGTGAGACGGTTTAGACCCTTTCCTTTGAGAAATCAAAGTTGCTTTGTATTCAGATCTCAAATTCTAAATGAATGTAGTTAAATTTGGCAGGACTTTCCTCAATTTTCTCAACCCATTTTGATTTTCCTAAATATTTAACCATGGGTTTATGATCTGACCTCTAGCAGCTGTCCAGTGTCCTGGGAGTATTTTTTTGAGTATCCAAATTTCCTTTTTGTCTAATATACATTAATGGTTTCTCATATTTTTTTTTATTTTGAGGCTCTCTATATTCGGTCAAATATTCTCCTTTTGAGATGTGGTCTTACACAGCATTGGTTGGAGTTGAACTTATGGCACTCCTGCTTCGGTCTCCAGAGTGCTCGGGTTATAGATGTGCATCACTACATTTGGCTTCTTCTTAATTTAATAAGTACCTAAGCTTAAACAGTGTGGCTACATTAAAAAGTACACATTGATTCATATGCATGGAATGGTTCTAGAATTTTCAGCTGGACATGAACTTCTAGAACATAAGTAGAGACTATCACATAGAGTGCTTCCCAGTCACACTAATTATCTTACCTTTACCTTCATGTTTTGCTTCTTCCTTTTTTTTCTAAGAAGTATTGCTGAATACAGAATTTAATCCATCAACATTCAGAACCCATAATTTAGGAGCTAACTCTAATTAAAAATCACTGGAGGAAAGGAAGGCTGTAAGAGAAGAGTTGATCACCACCTGATTTTCTCATATACTTTGGGCTAAAAAGAACTAGATGTGCCCAAGAGGCAGTGAAAGACTATCCTAACTTAGAGCAGAACTAATTCAATTATGAATGGAAAAACAAACTTCAGAACTTCAGTTGAGCACAGATGTAAAGATAAGTTCACTGTTCATCAGTTTACATTAATATTTATATAACTGAACTCAAGATTTTTCTGTCTTGGATAGATTTCTACAAAGTGTCCCAGGAATAAGATCTCTGATGTCACAATGGATCACACATCAGTCTGAAGAGAGACTTCATATGCATGGTACACAATGACTCATTTACTCTGGATTGATTCCTTGACTGTGGAATCCTAACTCCTTCAATATTTCTTGTAGTCGTAGAATAGATTCACCAGATGTGGGTGTTGATTCAGGGCAAAGGAGGTCTATTCTTAGTCTTATTAAATCACCGGTTCTAGTCTTGGAATCTTGGAGCATTTTGGCCTCTTTACAATCTAGTCTTAATCCTAGAACTGGAAGGCTTCCTTCATACAATCTAGAACATTTAAACCTAGAGACTTACTGCCAACTGAGCCATCCTGACTAGCCTCTGAACTCAGAGCTGGTTGAACTCAACTGATTCTTCTAGTTCGCTGTTCTGGCTCAAACTCTTCTCCAAGCTGCTTGGTTTAAACTGAAATTCTGAGCCAGTTTACTGTTTCTACCTGAATGCTTCTGGCTCAAGCAGACTCTGACTGATTCTCTAGCTGCCTCAGACTGAACTGCTCTGATCAGCTTCAAACTGACTCACTCTTCCCATCTGATACTTCTTCTGCTGAGCTTCCTCTGTGTCTCTGTGTCTCTCCCTGAGCTCTCATTGCTCCTTACTGCCTCAGTCAGCCTCTCTCTCCTCAGTCAGACTGCGTCATTGTCTCTCTGTTTTGTCCCCTATCTGCCTACTTCAAACTGTTCCTCTCATACTGCCTCTGCAACTGTCTGCTTCTCTGCCGTATCCTCAGTCAGACCACTTTATTGTCTCTGTATCTTGTCCTCTGTCTGCTTGCTTCAGACTGTTTGCCTCATACTGCCTGCAAAAACTGACTCTCTGAGCTGAGAGCCTGCTTCTAAATCATGAGAGTTGGGCGTGTCCTCATTTTGATTCACTCTGCTAACTCTTCCTCCAATTAGTCATGTTGCCTGTCCTTCACTGACTCATCTCAGAAGTCACCTCCTGTTTGACACTGACTCCTGAGTTCTGCTTTCTCTCTCCCAAGTGCTGGGATTGAAGGTGTGCACCACCACTGAGTTCTGAATACGGGGATTAAAGGTATGTGCTACCACTGCTTTCTGAATACTAGGATTAAAGGTACCTACCAACATTCTTTCTAAGCTAGAGTAGCCATGCTTACAGATTAAATATTCCTCTATAATTTCTGTCCTGGATCAATGTAAAATATGTTTATTCTTGAAAAAGTTGCTGCTATTTCTATTTTATTTCTATTATTATCACCAAGAGAAGAGACCAGCCTTTCAAGGCATGGGTCTTTCTACAAATATTTCAGTCTTTTTAGAAAATATAAGTGATTTTAGCATGCTTGTGCATTCATGATCTCTAAATTTTTCTGCATTAGCCCTTGCTAATATGATTATAACAATTAAACAGCTCCAGACGTTAGTGGTAAGAACTGCTCATTCTTTCAGGCCATGCTATTGCAATCATTTTCAAGGTGCTGTACCTGGAGCAGACTCACCAACAGCATCTGGGAACTTTTCTAACTCCAAGTCCTCAGATTCACCTAGACTGACAGAATCAGCAGTATGTTTCCTATCAAGCTATCCAGGACAGTCTGGAGCATGCTTAGGCTGGGGAGCCACTGCTCTTCTGAACTGAGGCTCTTTTGTTGTCGTGATACCTCCATGTTGGCAGTAGGTTGAAGCCCAGATACTTTTGTCAGAATCACATTTTATATGACCAAAATATAAAATAAGTTATATTGAGATTTAGTTATCCAAATAGTAAGAACAAATCTGCGATACAGTGCCATCCCTGCTCCTCCGTAGCACAGTTAAGATATATGGACCAGCTTAAAGACTGCCATTGTTTTGAGATGCTGGTGATCAAAAGTCTTCTAGACATCGGCGCTCACTCTGTGATAGGACCACATCTGTGATTTATACAAGTGACAAATTAACCAATACTAATAGAACTGTAGTTATGACTATATTAATAATGCAAAAAAGTCCTGAATTTTAGCCAGTTAAGTAAAACAACAGTGTGAGTTTTCTTTCCATCCAAGTCTATGGACTCTGATTTCTATCCATTATCCCCTAGGGTGAAAAAACAGTCTCAAGAAACATGGTTTTCAGCTCCTCTAAAAGATGTTTCTCTTGATACATAGTGGTTCACTATGAGACAACAGAAAAGAGACAATGTAAATCAAGGTTTTCTTTTCTGTAAGAAATAGAATAAACTTTTCTCCCCACACTTGGGGCACCTACCTCACTGTGGGGCACCTGCAACAGTTACAGCGTAGCTGATACAGCACTTCACTGGAAATCACTAGTAGTCCTACTGAGATGATTATTCTAGGTTGTCAACTTGACTAAATCTGGAATAAACTACGATCAAGAAATGGAGGGCACACTTGTGAGAGATTTTTTTGCTTGGTTTGAAGTGGGTGAATACACTTCTAGTCTGGACCTTAGAAGTGGGAAGATGTACACCCTTGATCCTGATCTTGAAGCGGGGAGACACACCTTTAATCTGTGCCGTACTTTCTGCTGGAAGTCTATACAAGGACATAGAAGAAGGAAGCTTTTGCTCTTTGCCTGCTTGCCCTCACCTTGCTAACACATCCATTTCTTTCACTGGCATTAGAGCCTACTCCATTGGGACTCCAGCATATACCAAACACCAGCTGAGACATCCAGCCTTGTGAACAGAGCAACTACTGCATTCTTGGACTTTCCATTCACAGCCAGCCATTGTTGGATTAGTTTGACTGCAGTCTACAAGTCATTCTAATAAATCCCACATATAGAGAGGAAGGGAGGGAAGGAGGGAGGAAGGGAGGGAGGGAATCAAAGAGAGAGAGAGACTCACTCTGTAAGTTCTGCTGCTCTAGAGAACCCTGACACATAGAGTTTCCTGCCTCAGTACTCAGTCTTATACACTGTAGTTTTCATTCTCTTTCTACATGCTTTGAAATCTTTACTTATTGATTTATGCATTCATTGACACCTCTGAACTCCTTAGAAACTCTTAGAAATGCCATATTTCGGGACATTCTTTCATGTTGTTACAGCCAATCCCCATTTGAGGAAATGGATATTTGAAGATCACAAAAACAAGTCGAGGTCAGAGTGCAGTTCAGGGCCACCACTCTCTTCCATATTCTGGTTCCATGCACTGGCCTTGCTGGCTATAACTCCAAAGAGGCAAGGAGCCAAGTTGACCTGGCTGCCATCTGTGATAGCTGAATAATAGTATCAAATGAATGAACAGGATAGAAAAAGAATTCTTTCAATTCCAGTTACTGTAGACAGACTCTTCAAACAGGAAGTAGCAGAGTAGAAAGGGGCAAACTACTTTCAGTACAAAAACAAAGAGACAATGGGCTGTGGGGAAAGGGACATGCCTATACTTTGTGGTTTTGTACAGTTACGGGCTTTGCCCCCTTTTGTCGATTCCTTCTTTCAGAACTTATTTTAAAACTGCATTTTTTCTTCCAACTATTTTTGTTTTTCAGATACTTTCTTCAAACTATGCTTATCAGGGGGGCAGTGAGAAGTCCTTTGGAGCACTTTATTATATTGGCTCTTTTCTGTATGTACCAAGTAGAATCTGAAATGGGCACTAACTAATCTTAATAATCTGGTATCAGTGCAACATGAACTAAAACTTCCAAAATCTCACTATTAGTTGGCACTTAAAGATTGCATTTCCTCTACAGATTCAGATATAGAATTCCTAGATGAGAGAAGTAAAGCAGCTATTTATTGAGTACCTAGTATGTATGAAACTCCCATAAAAATAGAACAAGCAATACAAGCCAAGGAAGAAGATAACACAATTGAATAGATGAGGACACAGGAAAGGAGAGCAAGTATTTGGAGATGGCACAGCTGTCAAGAAGCCAGAAACCAACCGTGATGAGGTGCACAGCAACCAGCCTGTGCTACAGGGAGACCCTACAGGCATTTCCTGAGTGTCTGCAAAATTAAGTCTATCAGGAATCAACTCATTTACGTATGTTTATGTAACATAGTATGCTGAGAGATTTCTATCAGTTTTTGCTGAAGGAGGCAGATATGAGAACAGATGGAAAATTTAAGAAGGATGGAAGTCAAGGCAATCCATCTAATGTATAACAGACATGAATGCATTTTTATAGGAGAAAGAGGAAAGGAGTTGAATTTTCTGTTCGCATTCTTCAGTAATCTATAATATCCACCTCTGGATACTGAGACAAAGGCAGAGAGAAGAAGGTCTTAATTGTTACCAGACAGGAGTGAGTACAGAACTATTACCCTTTGGGTAAGGCAAATTTTCTTCCAGGTAAACACACACACAAAAAAAAAAAATAGGACAAATAAACTTTGATGT
Organism: Cricetomys ansorgei; assembly: GCA_026225945.1. Taxonomy (NCBI): domain Eukaryota; kingdom Metazoa; phylum Chordata; class Mammalia; order Rodentia; family Nesomyidae; genus Cricetomys; species Cricetomys ansorgei. Next base: position 2,545,849 of record JAMJFZ010004027.1, on the reverse strand, counting down.
TTGATTTAAAGCTTAAGAATGAACAGACATTTATTGTTTTAGTGTGAGAGTGGAATTTGAAGTGATCTTTGAAACAACAGTGTAGCTATACTTTAAAATATCACAGTGGAAGAAGCTCATGATTTCTGGAGGGACTCTTGTTATTATATCTAACAACTCACAAGTAATTTGTTACTTTAAAGGCACAGCAAGATTCACATGTGTGATATTTGGACAGTAGAATGATAAAATCATGGCTGGTTTGATATTGTAACTAAAAATTATTAAATTTGATCTGTTGAAAAACAGCATTTTTTTCAAAGTAGTAAAAAATCTATGGCTTAAATAAAAGAATATTTAACTATTTAATATTCTTTTCCATTGGGGACAAGAAAGGATTGGTAGACATAATATGGGAATACCTATGCTTTATCAAACCCAAGGTACTATTATCTAACATATGTATTCAAGCTCTTTCCTAGTATTGATAGCTCAGGCAAGAGTCTAAATATAAGCCTACATATTTGACAGATGTCAAGTATATAAATAAAGTTACAAGGCAATTCAAAAGGCTTCTATTTTCCTCTTTGCAAATAATTTTAACACCCTAGAAAATTAGTTTCAAATTTAGAATTTTTGGAAAGCTCAGAATTCTTGGAGACTTGTAATTAAGTATGCTAATTTGGGATGAGCTACCCTATGGCCTTTGAAAGTCTCTTTGTTCATTATTAGGTCATGTAAAGGAATATTTAATCTTTCAATCTGGCAGCATGGCTGCTCTAGAGTAGAAAGAATGTTGGTACACACCTTTAATCCCAGTATTCAGAATGCAGTGGTGGTGCACACCTTTAATCCAAGCACTTGGGAGACAGGAAACAAAGCTCAGAAGGAATCAGTGTCAGACAAGAAGTGACATCTGAGATGAGTCAGAGTGAAGGTCAGGCAAAATGACAAATCAGAAGAAGAGTTAGCAGAGTGAGTCAGAGTGAGGACATGCTCAACTCTCACAATAGAAGAGAGGCTCTCAGCTCAGAGAGTATGAGGACAAAACACAGACAATGAAGTGGTCTGACTGAGGATAATGCAGAGAAGCAGAGAGACTGACCGAAGTGATATGAAGCAATCAATCTGACTAGGAGTCTGTGAGCAGTCTGAGGAGTCTGAGGCAGTAACACAGAGGAAGTTTGGCAAAAGTCAATATCACACAGGAAGAGTGATTCAGTGTGAAGCTGAGCAGAGCAGTTCAGTCCGAGGCAGTCAGAGAATCTGCCAGAGTCAGAAGAGTCCAATCAGAAACAGTCAGTTGACTCAGAAGGTCAGTTTGAACTAGCATCTTGGAGAAGAGTTTGAACTAGACCAGTGAGTGAGTTGAACCAGAAGAGTGAGAGTTCAGAAGGAGTTAGTCAGAGTGGCTCGGTCAGCAGTTAAGTCTCAGAGGTTGGTTAGATTGTACAGAAGCTTAAACGCTCTATATTGTACAATAGCCAAAATGCTCCAAGGTTCTAGAACTAAGGACTGGTGATTGAATTAGGCAAAGAATAAATGGCTTTGCCCCAAATCAACACCTACAAAAACATTCCTGAAAACTAAGGATGGTCATAAAAGATACACAACCCACCACCAGGAAGGAAAATTCAGATAAAACTTCACATCATACCTATAAGAGCAAAGGCCACTAGGTTGGAATGCTTGGAGTTTCAAGGATCTAAGATCTAGGATATGCCTGTAAGTTCATAGTTAAGCTCTAGGGAGACCTGTTTCCTTGATTCTGATCACTACTCATCGCAGGAAGAAAAATCAAACAAAAACAAGTCCAAAGTTAAGAACTGTGAGTGCAGAAACAAAAGCCAAGCCTCTCTCCATTTTTCTTCTCATCGGTCTAATGCTAGAACAACAAATGCTGAACCAGAATTGATGCCAAGGCTAAAAGAAAACACAACTAGATCCTTAAACAAACTAGAATATAAAGTTTGCCTAAATTTATGAAGCATGTGTTAATTACAGACCACAACAAACTGCAATCTACAAAATTACTCTGGACACAGACCTGGATCATCAAGCAATGTTTTTATAAGCAAATTAATAATAATAATCAGAATACATAAAGAAAAATCAAAAATGAAGGAAAGAAAAAGGAATCTTTGGGTGCTTGAGCTGCAATGAGTCCTTTGTTCTCGGAGCATATTTTCCTTTTAAGCATGGATGTACAGCCAGAAGCACGCAACTTGGTGCTCAGCAGACGGAGGCTCATGATCACACCCATGGTGGACATGCTCCACATGGGACAAGATGAGACAGAAGTGGCTATGCTTTTGCTATTTTTCCTGTTTTTATCCATTGCTCCCACATGCTGTAAGCTGAGGTAAATGTTTACAAAACTTTTGGAGACTAGCATGTTAATTTTGATCCAAGGGAGGGGTTGTTTCTGGGTCAACTGAGGGATTTTGAAACGGTCTCCAGTTGGAACATAAACCATTTCATTTTGTAATTAAGAGAGATGAAACCGGATTTAATTCAACAACTTTCTTTTAATAACTGAATCTACTTCTGTAAACTACATTGGAAATTTATTCATGTAGTTGAATTGTAGTTTTCATAGACTCAAAACAAAGCAGTATTGTGCAAAGATTTTAGTGTTTATTAGGAAGTCTTATTCACTGTCACAGGAGTGCAAACTAGTACAGCATTGTGAAAATCCATATGGAGTATTCTCAAAACATTAAATATAGAATGTCCATATGTTCCTGCTATACCACTCCTGATAAATAGCCAGAGATATTCATGCATCCATGTTTCTTAAGGCAGTGTTTATAATCACAAGGAAATGGAACCAGCCTAGATGTCCATCAATAGAGTAATAAATATGCACAACTGAATTTCATTCTGCTCTAAGGGAAACTGAAATAATGAAATTTGAAGGATGATGGTTGGATGTAGAAAGTATTATATTGAGCAGGTAACCAAGATTCAGAAGACAAAAAGACATATGCTCTTTTATACACAAATCTTAGCTTATAATGTCTGTGTGTGCATATAAATAGGGGTGAGTGTGGGAATAGACTAAGAAACCACTAAGGAGGTCAGGAAAGGAAAAGAATGTTGAGGTAGAGGACAATAAGACATTTGAGACACGGATGCAGAAAGGAGGCTGTGTAGGACAGTATGGCACACTGTCCCACACGGTGTTGTGGGACAGGGGTATGAATAAGAACATAGAGAAGGAGAATCAGCAGAAACACATGTTGTTTGAAAATGAAAACTACCACGGTGTATGCTAGTTAAAAATTTAAGTTAAAAGATAAGTTGAAACATTAGATTGTCAGATAACATGCAAATGGTAAAATCTGACCAGAAAAATTCCATTCCCTACTGTAATATTCCCAGTGTGCTTCTGGAATAGTATATGCGTGGGACAGTTGGTAGACTTAAACTTATTTTATGATGTGATAATATCCTCTCAGCAATAACAATGTTAACTTCACTTTGTGCCTATGTTGGCATTTGTTATTAGGCATCACACTACGATTTTTTATGAATAATTAACTTCAGAGGTAATAGTTTCAAAGTGCATTGAACAGTATGTGATCTGCCTAGTTGGCTCTGTTATATTTTAACCTTTTACCATTGAACAGCTTAAAATACTATGGGAATATTTTTGGTTTTGCATTTTTGCTAAATGTAAACATTTTTCTTACGTAAGCCTTATGTTATTTTCTGTATATCACTATTAGTACATTATTTTAATGTCACTCCATCTCTTCTGAGTGTGTAGTTTAATTATATTTACTGTTTTGTTTAATTTTATCAATAACTACATTTGATAACCATTCTTGAACACAATATTTTTATATTCAGCTCAATATGTTTATATTCTCAAGTATATATGATACTTTTTAAGTTCTCCATTGAGTAATTATTACATATTACTGGTTCCATCATTAGTTATTGAGTTACACAAAGTATTTGACACGTTTAAGGTTTTTTTTATCTGTGTGAGGTTAACCCCATGTTTCTTTAAAAACAAAATCTTTATGTAGTTGTTTTAATTCTTTTTATTTCTAGTATTTAACACAAACCCACACACTGGAACATAGTTCAGAAAGGAGGAAATGCCCTAAAAATGTTCCTATTTGAGAGGATCTTTCTTTTCTTACAATATAAGAGTCAGTGTGTGCTATAGTATTAGCATGGAAAACAAATTCATATATTTTATATTAATTTACTAAATTCACTTACTAGTTTATTGAAGTACTTAAAGAAAAGGAATAAAGACATCATTTATTTTGCAAAGTATTTCATCCACTGCTGTAAGAATTTTGTGATAAATTCAATTACTCTGTACTCCAGTGAAAATCAATGTTAACTTGCATTTTAATAGTCACATAAAATCTAAATAGAAATTTTAAGTAGATATAACATGAGTTCTTTTAAGTGGCTGGAACACCTTGAATATGTTTTACAGATAATGTTTCTATGAGCAAATTAAAACACAAAAGAAATTGAAATATCTTCACATTAAAATATCTAAGCAGTGAGTACGACGCTGAAACTACTACTAAACTCTGTACAGTTTGTTATATTTGAACAAACACTAAACTCCAGAATAGATGATTTATCAACAAAATAACATGCAGTCACTTCTAAAAATGTAAGCCATGACTTTAACAAATAATTGTAAAAAAATGATAGATCTAACGTTTGTTGGCTTTCGTTTATCGAGACAGGGTTTCTCTGTTGTAACTCTGGCTGTCCTGAAATTCACTCACTCTGTAGACCAGGCTGGCCTCGAACTCACAGAGAACCACCTGCCTCTGCCTCCCGAGTGCTGGGATTAAGGCGTGCACCACCACTGCCTGCCTAACAGATCTAACTTTTTAGGAGCTAGAAAGTCTCTAAATTAGTTTTTAGGCACCAGAGAAGTTTCCTTTCAGAAATGTCAGATTTTTTTTTCTACAAGCAATACAGAAAGATCTCATTGGCACTTCAGCTTTAGAGAAGTCCAGCGTTTAAAATTATTACCACAAAACTAATACTGACCAATCTCAGACTGGTATGGCTGAGGGTTACACCGCAGTGGATGTTGGGAATAAAGAAACCTCAGCGACGTTCAATATGACAAAAGAATGATAAAATTGAAAATTGTAATACTTTTAAAATAGGTTCACCAGTAACTCAGCATTCTGCAATATCATTTATGGCTAATACTGGACAGTTCATTTGGAAGAATGCCAAACTACATGAACACTGTCAGCAAAGATACAAACCTATGCTTTTGAATAATAAATAGCTAGAAACTGAGTGTATTAAAAGGCAGTTGAAAGTTCAAACCAGCCGGCATTCTTTTTATGATGGCTTGCAATGACATCCACAAAATGGAAACTAACTTAGTAACACCTTTCCCTGTGCTGATAAATTACAATCTATCAAACCATCTAATAAGTCAGTTATTGATAATCTTATTTTCCTTGAAAATTTCAAACTTCTGAATCACTATCTATTGCAGCTTAAGACATAATTAGTGATGACTAAATCATTACTTTCATCCATTGTTTAACCTGACATACTTCAACACACACACACTCACATACACATACACATACACACACACTCACATACACTCACATACACACACACACATACACACACACACATACACATACACTCACATACACACACACATACACACACACACACTCACATACACTTACACACACACTCACATACACACACACACACTCACATACACACACACACTCACATACACACACACACATACACACACACATACACACACATACACACACACTCACACACACACACACTCACATACACACACACATACACACACACTCACATACACACACACACATACACACTCACATACACATACACACACACTCACATACACACACACACACTCACATACACACACACACACATACACATACACACACTCACACACACACACACACTCACATACACACACACACACACACTCACACGTACACGCACACGATCTGGGTGTGACTTAACCCAAACTGACTTTTACTAACTGAAGTCAATCTTGTTCTTCAGAAATTCCAGAACAAAGAGATATTAGAAAAAGTAAATCCATTTAAATGTCACTTTAGCTCAGAAGCAAGACTTTCTTCCATCTTATTTTATTATCTAAATATCTGACAGTTCCTCCTCAGTGATAAGTTCAAGTCTTTCCCTGGCTTGTATTACCCACACAAGTCTACTGAAATACTGAAACAGTGCAAATTATACATATAAAATTCCTCTGGTTCATTTAAAAAAAATAACCTGTGTCTGTTTCAAAATCACATATCTTCATTTAGTAAAAGTCAGAAAATTTATATTTTAGTGAATTAAAGTCAACACATATAGAAAATTAGCGTTTCTTACTGTAGTTGTCCAAAATTACTGCATTTAAATGAGTTGTCATCAAAATGGAAAAAGCAATATGTCAGCACACAAAAGATAATGTGTTTGTAAAATTATGGCTTTGCATTTTTAAATAATTATTTCATACCTTGTCGCTGATATTTCTGGAGTTCGTTTTTAGTTCTCAAACTTCTGATGCTAGTATCTGGTTGTCCTTATAATATTTACCAAATATAGAATACAGGATTCTATTTTACTATAAAATTAGCCCAGACACAGTATCAGATAGTAAGGATAGTAAGTTGTTACGATGTTGCATTATCTGTCTGCTTTAAAACAGTTGCCTAAGTTGTGTTTTGAGAAACAATAAAATAAAAAGACAGAGTATTTACAGGTTCATTTGCAAGAATACCCCTTTCTCTCTCCCTCTCTCTCTCTCTCTCTCTCTCAATGTCATTACCAAGATAAAAAGAAATCCTTCATTGATTCCCTTCATGTAAAATGATTGATCACTTGTCTACACAGTAGAAACGGAAAGGCCAAAGTTTCTATTTACAGATTCAGGAAAACTGATTTCCTCTATGCCTGCAGTAAGATTAAAAATAAAAAAAAAAAGTAGCTGACAAAGAGTGCTTGAAGCTCCCACCACTATGTCTCCCTAGTGATTCAGAAAAAACAAAAACAAAAAACAAAAACTCTGAAAATTGTAGATTTTGCTCCCCAAGTGTCAAAATGGATATACCACAGGATACAACTGCATGTAGCAGCAACTGAGAAGCCCGTAGGGATTCTGCTCAGTTGCTTTTCTTAAAGAACAAAGATGGCAGAAATAACGAACTCTTTGTCTAGTCCATTGGAGAAGTTATAAAGAGGACTGGAGTCTTTCCAGGCAAACCATTCACTGCCACCAAATGACAATAGGACAAATAGTTTCATAATAAACAAAAATCAAATTTTCTTTTCATGTCTTTTGGATTGAGTGAGGTCTCCTCAGGTGAGAAGAGCAGAATTCTGGTCAGTTTGAACATGCACAGTCATCCATTTGTGAGGGCATGCAAAGTTCTGTGGGTTCTGAAGCATGTCAGCTCCCAAGAGTTGATTGTGCTTGTCTTCTTTCCAATCCCATGTTCATTGATGTCAGGTTGATAACTTGAAATCGGCCACAGAGGAAGTATTTACTGGCCAACATTAGAAACTGAAGATTCTTCCCTCATAGAGAGAGGGTTATTAAACTTTTATCAACACAATTCTAATTTCATTTGAGGGCTTTCTTTATGTCACTCAAAAAAATTAAATCTTCTGGTTATAAAAACCATAGGTTCAAGTGGCACAACACAGGGAAACCTCTATTTTCACATGACTAGATCATACATTTTTTCTGGTTTTAAGGCCACATTTTCAATATCCTGGATGCTCTTTCCATTTAAGTGTTCCGTGGGACAGTCAGGACTGTACCCTGGAACCTCACTGATGGTTGACACTGTGTAGGATGCGCTACGGAGGGCATCAGCGTGGGAAAAGCCATTTCCAAATTGGATTTTATATTGATTCCAATTTCTTCTCAGAATTGCTTGAACCTACCAATCAACAAGAAATAGAAAGAGCAAGAACAACCCATTAGTTGAGATGAAGACATTCTATTTGAAGCACAGCAAAATGTTTTGCAGAAAAGGGTTTATTTTTTAAAGTCGAGAGGAAGACCAAGTGGTCCTGGTCTGTAATTTTAGCTACCCATGAAACTGAGGCAAGATGATTGCAAAGTGAAATCCTGCCTGTATGCTAGCATTAAATAAGCTCAGGCAAGCCTACTGATAAGCTGTGTTAAATTAAAAAGTAAAGTAGACAGATAAGAGGGAGAGAAATATTTAGCTCATGGTAGGTTCCTTGCTTAGCACGTGTGACGCCCTAAATTCAGTCCCCAGTACCACACATGCACATACACGTGAATTTTAAGTAAAACACTTTCACATTAGAAAACATGTTGCAATTAATCCATACTTTTGATTTGATTGATATTTTAATACTTTTTTCTGTGTCTTGTCTTTAAAGCTATAATAATCCAAATGTAAAATGTGTATTCTTGTCAAACATGATTCATCTAGATCATTCACATCCAACTTTTATATCAATATCTTAATGAAATGGAAGTGTAAATGCTAAGAGCATTTGGGAAAAGATGTGAATAAAAAGGATATAAGGTAGCAGGGAAAATCATGCTGTCATCATTACTAGCAATAGCTTTTATTGCATGATTACTGTATGGTAAAAATTGTGCTACTTCCTGAAAGTAACAGGTCATTTGTCCTCACAGATTTTATTTCCTGGGATAACGTAATGCATTGGATTGGACAAAAGTTATTGTGAAAAATATTTAGATGTTACTTCCCCAATTCTGCATACTTTGTCTTTCTTTTTTCAATAGTCTCGGGAATTTATTTATTATTTTCATTTTATGTGTATGAATGTTTTGTCTGAACGTTTGGAAGTGCATCATGTGTGTGCATTCTTAGTACCAAATGAGGCTAGAAGACTCTGTTAGGTGCCCAGAACTGTAGTAACAGATGTTTTTGAGCCATCATGTGGGTACCAGGGCCTGAACCTGATCCTCTGCATAAGCAGCAAATACTCTTAACCCCTAGTCCATCTCTCCTTCCCATGGATCTTTCTTTGTTAAAAATGAATGTGAAGTTTAATGACATTTTTAGTTATGTCAGATACAATGACTCTGATTTAGATTGAACTTGGGGCACTAGGAAGAATCCTTCATACTGAGTCATTAAACACAAATAAGAATATTTAACTCCATCTTGGATGTCATCACCTTGATACTAACAGGTCTGGTAAGTGCCTGACTAAAGGTTGCCTACTTTTAGGTCATAAAATTGCTGTCCCAACCCTGTGGCATTATATATGTTTGCTTAAGTGTTCATTTTTGAACAGTTTTCCATAAGCTGTCATCTGATTTTTGGCCAGTTTTTGTTTCTCCCTCAAAAGCTATCTAAGCATCTAAAAAAAAGTTCCAGCAATTCCTGTACTCTTAACATCCTCAGATGTTAAGGATATGTAATTAACTTTCTGTCCAATATATTCATGTAAAAGCTATATTAAATATTTTATAAAATCTTTCTGGTTTCTTTTCTTGCTCCTTCTCCAAACCCCAAACATTCTACAACCAATATTGGTTTATAGGAGACTACAGCTTTGGGAGTACTTTCAAGTCTCTCATATGCTATCATTCAGGAATTCAATGAAGTTTTCCTGTCTTTTTTTTTTTTTATTAAGACAGGGTTTCTCTGTTGTAACTCTTGCTGTCCTGGAACTCACTCTATAGACCAGGCTGACCTCAAACTCACAAAGATCTGCCTGCCTCTGCCTGCCAGGTGCTGGGATTAAAGGCTTGTGCCACCATTGCCCAGCCCATCCATTTCTTAAATAGAATTAAAAATTAATTACTAAAATGTCAGTTTAATTTCTCTGCAATTCAAATACTATATGAGTGAAATGCTATAATCTCATTTATGTAATATATTACTTAAAAGTTCAGCAACTTCTGAGCTTTCAGGATCATTCCTTTGTATTCAAAAGCTAATGGATATTCATGTAAGTACTGCGGAAATAAAAGAACTATAGGAATATATATATATATATATATATATATATATATATATATATATATATATATATATATGGCACAAAATTACTATTTGCTCCTCTTGTGGTAAAGTAATTCTAAATCAACAAATAAGATATTTAAATTAAAGTAACTCATATCTATGTATGTAATGTCTTCAAAAATGAGAGCAAATGATAACAGTAATGGCTTTAAATGGTATATTTTAAGTAAATATTTAGAGATTTGAACAAAAAAGTACTTTTGTACTATTTTGGATGGGAATTATTTTATTAAAATGTTTATACATATTTTTCTCACTTATTATGAATGCTAGACTCATTAGAGACTGGGACTACATAGTTTCAAGTTGAATAGGAGTGAGATATAACTTCCCATTAAATATTCCACACTAATGTTGAAAAGATGCCAACAAGAAGATATCCATCTTGAGGTCCTCGGGACTGATAGTCTAAAAGAAAAGTTAACCAAATCCAAGAAGTCAAAATGAGTTTGAAATGTTGGATATTTGACCTTGAAGAATCTATGATTATGATCATCAACTTATTCTTAGTGACTAAATCATCAGAAAAATAATGAAAAGATAATGTCCTGAAGTGTGGATTAAAAAAATGAATCTAAGTTGGGCAGTGGTGGCACACACCTTTGATCTCAGCACTCAGGATGCAGAGGCAGGCAGATCTCTGTGAGTTCGAGGCCAGTCTGGTCTACAGAGTGAGTTCCAGAACAACCAAAAACAACAATCAAAAAATGAATCTAATTAAAGACCCATGATCCTTACAAACTTGTGTGATAAGAATGTTAACATTTGTAACATCTTTCTCCAATACAAGATCATGCTTATTTAACAGCTAAATCAAATATGCAGCATAATATATGATCATTAACACATGCTAAAGATCAATGATAATGTTCTTTAATCTAAATCAACTTTTAAGAAAATGATAGAGGGATATAAAGAAAAAATACCTATTTTTCTTTACAGAATGTGAGTTAAGGCTTCTCAACAAAAATTTTTGTCTAGTTTATAAAAATATTTACAATTCACTGTTGTTACATGTGCCCTTCTGATGACCATAGTCCCTTGTTTAAGTTACAAGTGCCTATTTTTATTTGAGTGTAATGGGGCTCAGATGAAAGTGGCCTGACCACTTGTCAGACTACAGTTAACTAGCAAGCAATGCTAAGAGGAAGGTAGATGTTTGCTAAGAATCAGAAGTGAGAGTCGAAAGCAAGTACAGATATTATGCAAAAGCAAAACACTTGACCTAACATGAAGGGCAAGAAGGAAACTAAGACCAAGCAAATGATTTTAACAAAAACATGACATAGTTGGAACCACACAAACTGAATCTGGCAGCTATTTCTTCATGTTACAAGAGTGGGAAAAAACTAAGAGGCAAAGAGACAAAAAGGGAGGGATTATAACATTTCTTAAGATGAGGGATGAATCATGCTCAAACAGGGACTGTGTCTCCCAAACAGAAGGAAAGGGGATCAGATATTAAAGATGTTGTGATGAACTAAGGGATTTGGCAACAACCTAGTTCAAAGGATTTCTTACTATTAAAGTTTTCCAATGCCAAAATTTTCTCAATTTAAGGCATGGCAGAACAACAAGGCACTGTGTCTCTTTTGTTTATACAGATGAAGGACAACAGGAGTATAAGGCATTAACTTCAATATTCCCTGGATACTGTTTCTGAAGGAAAGGGCCAATTTGAAATTTAGACCATAGTATGACTAATGTTCCCATTGCTACATGGTTTTTTACTGAAACAGTGAGTTATTTGATGAACATAGCAATGAAGCTACACTATATGAAGGGTATGGTGAGGTTAAGACATTGTATAAAAACTTTGCATCCCTCAATTTACACTAACTTTTTCAACATAGGTGTAAAGAACTTGCTTTTATTTCCTGTTGATAAGGACAAATGCATTTTCCCTGGCTCTAGATGTCCTAAATTATAACTGCTAGTAAGAAAGAAGCCTGTCTAGAGCTTAAAGGTGCTACCATGCTCTTTCTCTACCGACCCCTACCCTATGCCACCTAGTCTACTCGTGACTATAATTTAAATCTAAGAAGCTCATCTTCCATAGTTCACATCTGCTCTTTAGCATGTGTTTGTATCATTATCATCAATATTCATTATAGTCAACATCACCAGCATATAAGATTGCCTAAGTCAGTGCATCTGTATACATACATAGTAAAGGCTGTATGCATTGCCCTGTCAAAACAAATGATCTATCTGTCCTTCCTCATTGCATTCTCCGCCTAGACTAGATGCGGACTAGAGGAAAATAGTCACTCATGTATAATGTAGAAAAAACCATGGAACTACCACCTAAAGTACAACTCAATAGCTACCTTTGACAGTACACTGTTCTATCCCACTGCAATGCACAATATTATAAATAAATATAATTTAATAGTTATGGGTTTAGTTACATCTATTTTAATTTCCACTTCAAGCAATTTGTTTGATTATACACAAAAAAGAAAAAAAGTAAAAGTTTACTTAGGTCTGGAAAAAGTACTTTATAGTTTCTCATGAGATGTACATAATTTCCAATAATGTATTTTATAGGACACATTCTCACAAATTATGCCAACTGGTCTATGTGTTCCCCAGCTGAGGCTTCCTGATGAGTTTCTCAGTTATCCAGTGCCCGTTTCTCACTGAGTTTCTGTCTACATTTCTGTATATATTTCAATTTTGCTAGCATCTTCCAGATGAAAATTGGCCAAGTAGATTAGAAACAGATAAAAAGCAAAGTTAATAATGCTCAGGGAACTGAGCAATAACAATATCCACATGTATAAGAAACATGCACCCAGTTGGATTGGTGGAGCCTCTCAAGCAGGAAGACCTCAGGTAAGAGCTGAGAACTCTCCAGTGACACCTCACCGGGCTGCTTGTCACAGCACTCCTTTCTAAATTTCCTAACTTACTGATTTCACTTTAATTTGTTTTAATCTTTTTTGTGTCCATGGTAAAAACCTCTCAAAAGATTACATATTTGAGCCTATTTAAAGAGAGAAAGAGGGGAATGAATAGATTCTGCTTTTTGTGACAGTGTATGTTCTATGAAATTAAAGATTGCCTAGCACAGTTCCCACAGCAAAATCCAGACTTAGTACTTCCTAATAGTAAGTCAAAGGCTTAGCTGAAAAGAAACAACTCATTGGAATATTTTGAAGTAAAATTATTTTTCCCCTACTTTTCAACTCTAATATTTTCTGCATTTTAGAGGTGAAATTTTGTGCCTACGAAAAGTAATTTTATTCTATTTTTTTTTTGTGATAAAGTTGGTATTTGAAATAGTTGTTTGGGAGGAGTTTACAATCCTATCATGTTTATAATCCCATCTAAAAAGGAAATTATATAATTATAAAAGTAGTAAAATCAATAAGCATACCTCTCCATTAAAAAAGCAGAAAATTGTAGACACCAAAAGACCCTGTTTAAAAAAAAAAAAAAAAGAATTAACTGAATCTATTTTGATTATATTCTTTATTATTTAAAACAACTTTTAAATTTAAAAAAATACTTGGTCCATATTCTTCCCCTCCCCCAAATTCTTCCAGATCCTCTCCCCTTCCCTACTCACCAAACTTTTAAGTTCTTTCTCAAAAATCAAACAAAAACCCAATACAACAACAAAACCAAGAAAACGAAACAAAACCACATTTAAAAATAAACAAAAAACCAACAAACCATAACCAAATAAAAGCAAACAAAAAACTAGAGATTCCATTAAATGTTGACCAACTACTCCTGAGCATGAGGCCTGTCCTGGAGTTGGGTGATATACCCAGTGTCACTCTATTGGTGAAAACTTATTTCCCTCTCCCACCAGGTATAAGTGACACTTCAGTTGTTAACCTTTACCCTAGTGGCTAGGTTTTCATTCATTCATTCACTCACTCATTCATTTAAAAAAACAAAATGTAATAAGATGAAACAAAAACTATCACATTGAAGTTGGACAAGAAAAACCAACAGAAGGAAAAGAGCCCAAGAGAAGGCGTAAGAATCAAAAAGCTTGGTGTATTTATACTCCACTTTTTACATAAGTAGTCAAGAGTAAAGCCAAGTGGCTGGAGAGATGGCTCCGTGGTTGCTCATCCTGAGGACCTGGGTTCAATTCCCAGCACTCACATGAATGTTCACAACTGCCTGTAACTCCTATTTCAGGGAATCTGACAGCCTCACACAGATATACATGCAAGCAAAACACCAATGTATATAAAAATAAGTAGAATTTTTAAGAGAGTAAAGCCAAGCCTACATGCAAACTCAATACAGAACCTGTTAATCTTCCCCCTTGAAGGCGGGAGTGCCTTACCTGAAAATGCATCAGGATGTGCATGACGTAGTCATACACTTCCTCGGCAACCTTTCCTTCAGGCCGCCATGGAAAAAGCACAAATTCAATGCCCAGGAGTGGTACCAAGATGAGAGTAGCCCTCACAGCTTTCATGTAGAGATTGGATTCTGCTTGGTGTGTAACTTTCAGCTTGGTGATGAGAACACGTACAATATTTAATAGGAAAAAAAGATTTACCTTAAAAAGAGAGAGAGGAAACATCTGAAAGTCAGTTCGTGCTTAGTATTAAGAAGCCTTATGAAAACTCCAGTTTTATAAAACTTGGACTGTTTCATGTACAAGGACTAAAGACACGTTTCTGTAAGATACTAATTAGTGTGTATTTCAAGAGTGACGCTGTTCAGACTACAGGTACATAAATTTTAGTGAAATTAACTTATAAAAATAAAATTATGGTAGAGTAACTGTGGAATACATTCAGTCTGGACATATTTGAGTCATTTTCTAAGCTCATTTTCTATATAATATTTAAGATTTGTCAATGATTCCAAATCAAGGTCATAAACACTTTTAGCAAAATAATTTATTCTTAAAAAGTGTCAATTAAAAAAAATTATTAGTATGTGCGTGTGAGTGTGTGTGTGTGTGTGTATGTGCGTATGTGCACACACCCATAGACGCCAGTGGAAGATATCAGACTCCTGGAGCTGGAATTGTAGGCAGTTGTGAGCTGCCCACCATTCAGGCTGGGAACTGAACTCAGGCTCTCTGGAAGAGCAGAAAGTGTTCTTAACTGCTGAACCATCTCTCCAGCCTCAACCAATGTGAATTTTTAAAGAATTACCTTTTCATCAGTGCCTATACTATGAACTCTCCAAGCATATATTGTGCTATAATAATATTTTTATACTTTTGGTTTACCTTCCTTTTTTGTAATAACCTTCATGACATCTTTTCATATAAACATTTGTTATAACAAGTACCTGAGATAATACTGTAATCTTTTATACTTATGAAGAGATGGTCATGCAACTGAACCCACTGATGTTCAACCTAGATTATGCTAGAGATAGAATCTTTGGCTTCCCATAACAACTGTTATAAATAACTTTCTGTAATTACAATTTACTAGTTATTGTATCATAGCAACTTTTCCCAAGAGATAACATTGTCTTTGAAGGGATTCAAAGAACTCTGAAAATGGAATTTGACTCAGTAATTAAGAATCTGACTTATGAAATGCATTAATTTCAATTCATCTATACCCTTCCATCCCTTTCATCTACTTTCTCTTTCTCCAAACTCTACTTTCTCTCATTTTATACTGACTATTTTAGTTTCTTTTCCTATTCTTGTAATAAAATACTGTGACAAAGTAAAGTAAGAGTTTATTTTAGCACATAGTTAAAGGCATAGTCTGTTACACAGGGGACATCAAGGTAACAGGAATCTGAAGCAGTGTGTGTCCTATATTCAGTCAAGAATCAGGAGCAATGAATGCATGCTAGTGTTCAGGACACTTGCTCAATTTTATACCTTCCAGGATTACCTGGTTATGAAATGGTCCAGCCCACAATTAAAATGTATCTTCCCACATCAATTAAAGTAGTTAAGACAATCACCTACAAGTATGCCCAGAGGCCTCTTAGGTGATTCTAGATCCTATCAAGGTGACTGTGGTGGTCTGAATGAAAATGGTCCCCCATAGAGCTCATAGGGAGTGGTACTATTAGGAGGTGAAGTCTTGTTGGAGAAAATGTGCCATTAGGGGTGACCTTTGAGGTTTTAAATGCTCAAGCCAAGCCCAGGTCACTCTTTCTTCCTGTTGCCTGAGGATCTGAATGTAGAACTCTAAGCTACCTCTCCAGCACCTTGTCTGCCTGTGTGGCTTCTCTCCATGTTGATGATGGACTAAACGTCTGAACTGTAAGCAAGCCCCAATAAAATGCTTTCCTTTAGAACAGTTGCTACGGTCATGCCGTCTCTTTCAAAGCATTAAAAACCCTGAGACACTGACAGTTAACACTGACCACTATATTAGCTTAAATGCAAACTAAATTTTGCCCATTTCTTATTGACCATTCCTCATACTTTTAAGGGGAGTATGTTATAAATGTCTTATTAGGAAAATTATTAATTTCTTTCCTTTACTCTCACCTTGACTTCTATAGCACCTGTCCTTGATTTAGTACCCTAATCATAAAATTTTAAACAATAAACAAATATGCACTTTATATCTATATGGCTTAATAAATTCAAATAATGGAAGCCCATCTCTCATCAAGGCATAAAATACATAAGTAACATATTTATCAATTTTAATATGTGTCATGAAAATGATTGAGCATAAAATTATTCCACCATTAAGAGAATTCAATGTAACATAGGCTTTAAAAATATATAGCTAAGCAGACTCCTGATGAGAACACATCTGTGAAAAGCATATGTTTATAGACATTGGAATGCAATGAAGACAATCCTAGAGAAAGCCATTTGACAGGTGGGGTATGAAAGATGACACAAGTCAGCCTGCCAGCTGTACTTCTGTCCTCTAAATAGATTTCTCTCTTAAATGTATATGGATACTTTTTAAAAATAAAAATTACTACCATTTCCTGGGAAAAGTTCGATAATGACTTTTCATCCACTTATAAATGATCTTTTATCCATTTTATGTTATAGATATAAATTATCTTACAAAACTTTTTTTAAATCCTAGTACACAAAAAAACACTAATTAATAAATGGTAGAAATGTGGCAGTTTAGGTCTATCCTTCATGAAAGAATAGATAAGTACAAGGCAATTCTTTACAGCACCATTCTGGTTTAAAACATGAGGCTAGAACCGAGAAGGAAGCTAATGTTTATGTGAACTTCTCTCTATATGTAGCTGAGGCGCAGTGAGCTGGATACTATGCTCTCTGCAATTTCCCATATCAGTAAGTGTCAGTAAGTAAGCAAAAATAGAAGACGACTTTTAAATTTCAGATGAACTATATGTGAATTTCATCTATCTTAGGTCAGACCTGGTTAAAAGATTCCTGTGTTGTTTGTTTTTTTTACTTGTTAATTTTTTGGAGAATTTTGTACATAAGTACTTCATTTACATCACTTCCCCACTCTCCTCCTCCAAGTAGCTTCTGTAGGGTAAACCCCCATCCCCACACTCTCTCAAATTCATGGCCTCCTTTTCTTTAATTATTATTGTTATATGTATGTATGTATTTAGACATGCATATAAATATGTAAGTACACCTGCTTGGTCCGTTTAGTGTTGCCCATATGTATAGGCACATATAGGGTTAACCTCTTGGTTAGCCAATTATGGTTCTCTTCCCTGGGGAAGATAAAGAGGTACAGGTAATTAATGTCTGCTGAGAAAACTGTTTTTACTATGACACCCATGATAGTCGACAGCTAGTAGATACCACAGGACATCTTCATACAACCATAGTGACCAAGGTCTTAGAAGGAAGCAGAGTGAGTCAGTACAGTGGCTGCAAGAGTACTATCGGAAGACTTTTACACAAGGGTAGCCAGTAATTCCTTACCTAAGCCCTCAAGTGACCTAAACATCTCCAAGATCTCAAATTAAATGCATCTTCTCTAGGCAGTCTCTAAAGATGCTGTAGTTGCGCAAGCGCCTGCTCGGGGGAAGTGCAAAGGAGGAAGTCTGAGTAGAAAGGGATGGATTGTGGCTTAAATGATTTATTTATAAAATAAATTCTTCAAAGAAACACGGACTAGAGCCCCACTCAGAATATTGGCATTGAAAACGACTCTAGAATTAAAACAAGAAGAGAACAATTTAAGTTGGTTGAGAAAGCGTCTCTTAATTTTGTTTTAGTTCAGTCAGTGTATGTAATACACCATTTTTACTAAGGCTACATCTCTGTTCTTCTCCCACAGTTGATGTAGACAGGCTTTTCTGAAGATTGAGTAAAATGATGCTACATTTTTTACTGGGTAGGTGCTTTTGCTTCTTCAGCATTTCTGATTTTAGGAGGTTTAATCATAAACATCTCTGCACAGTTTGATCATACGCAGTAAGATATTGCTTTGGGTTTATTTGTGGGTGACCCACACAGCACGTCTGAATTTCTTGGAACTCTGTTCCATATAGAATGATGACATCATGCAGAAATTACAAGTGAGGAATTGTTTTGAGGATTGCTTTTGTACATTCTATCATATTCTAGGCATTCTGCTAAGCACGTAACAGTAAAATGTCATTTACTCCTTACAGGACTCTCTGAGGTATTCCTATTATCCTGTTATTACAGGTGAGAAAACAAAGTCATGGGAAGGCTAAAAATAAAACATATCGAGCACTACTTTCCATGGCAATTGTTTTTCAACCAATTTATATTTTCAGAATTTTGGTTTAAAATAGTTTGGCCATAAACATGTGGGCTGGTCTTTGTATTTTATTTTGTTGAATAGATAATTTGTGTCTGTTTTATACCACTCATATTCTGTTTCTAATTATCATAGATCTATACTATGTTTTGAAGTTTAGTATTGTGATGCCTTCAGTGTTATTTTTGCTTAGAATTGTTCTGTAAATTCTAGATCTTTTGAGTTCATGTGATTTTGCAATTGTTTTTCCAACTCCATGTAGAATGTCATTAACATTTTGATATGTGTTGTGTCCAAATCTGTAGATTGCTTGAGACAATACATTGGGCATTTTAATAGTATTAATCTATTTAATCCATTAATTAGTATGAGATATCTTTCCATTCATATGTAGATCTGCTATTATTTCCTTTATTTTTTTATAAATTTCATTCTTGAGATCTTTAATTTCCTTAATTAAATTTACTACTAGATACTTCTGTCTGTGTGTGTGGATGGTATAAAGGGAATTGCCATTTAAATTTATTTTACTGTCAGTTTGCTATTGCTATAAAAGTCGCTATTATTTATCTATATTTTGCAAATGAGGATCTTAAGGTATGGAATGATTAGCATGTCTACCTGTTACACAATCTAAAGTGGAAGTAGGATCTAAACATGGGCAGCAGTTACTTACCCAGAGTCTCAGTTATGATATACTTTTGAGAATAGCTTGACAATGATATTTGTGAATTACATCAACAGTGTTCTAAGGCAACCATATAAACTAAATTGAAGCTAAAAAATAAATAGTAAAATAATATGTTTCTTTTTCTGTAAAAAAGAATCTGAAAGCAAAAGTCAGAAGCTCTTAGCTTGTTCTAAGAAATATGCACCTTTCCCTTCTTATATGAACCTAATGCCAACTGCAAAGTATCACTCTTAGGAAATGTAATTGCCTTCGGCTCTCTTGTGTTCTATGAAGATGTGCTCATTTGTATTAATTTATTGCTCACTGAGGTAACATAATGAAAGCACTAAATGTGACTTTTATTGCCCTATAACTAAAAATGATATGATATAAAATTGGCCAGGCAGCTTAGGAGCAAGGACCCCAAAATGCACAATTCCATTCTCATCTTTGGCCAGAGGCAGAGAGTGTTCTTAGATTTCTGGTTAGGAATTACAAAAAGGAGCTCTGGTTTCTTAACTTCTAAATTCCCTGCCTGGACTATACATGATCACATGGCCCAAAATCCAGTCTCCACACAAATCCCGTCTGAGGAGAAGCTGTGGAATCGAATCTCTAGATTTTCATGATGAAAATGGGTATATCTATTCCTCAATTTCAGCCTATTTCCTAAATGACTTTAGGGACTCTTGATTTAGGAGTATTGTAGTAGTCTTGGAGGCCACTGAGAATGGGTATTAGGTTCTCTTAAGGCTTCTTAGGAAGATCTATTGAAGGGTTAGGGTTAGGGTTAGGGATTGGAGAATTCAATCCTCAGGATTGAAGTGAATCTATACCTCTGCCCCTGCATAGAGACATGACATACTTTAAGTGTAGTTGGGTCTGTCAATCACCTGGGCATGATACCACCCTCAGGAAAACTGATTTATCTTAAGCCATGATAAGGGGATAATGGAATAATTAATGAGATAATTAATGAGATAAGATTATCTACATAGTCTTTCAAAAAGGAAAAAACCCTCCCCCTATGCAGATGCTTGAAGAGCTTTCTTATGAAAGATTGAAAATGCCTGCTTTTCTGAGTTACTCAGAGAAGCGTAAATTTTTCTTTTTGTACTTTCAATCTCTTTTCCCAAAACTTAGCATTCTTTTCCTGATACCCTGAGCTTTCTCACTCTTTTTCTGAAGCCCCACCCCACCGCATCTTCTGTCATGCGGCTGCCTACAAATGACATTTCTTTCCTTCTTCCTCCTCTCTCTTCCTCCAGCTGGAAAGATTTTCAGCTTGTCTGCTCTATTGTTTTTCTCTTAAACTGTAATAATATTGTCTGGATTTTTTTTTTTAGTGTCTGTTTCTAAATTTGAATAAGGAGACTAAGAACCCAAAAGAAGAAAAATGCCAATTGTGGTGAGGCTCTACAAATTTTCTGGTAACACAAACACACTCAGAAAATGTTCAATTGCTGCACTCATATTAAATGATGAGTATTATAATTACAGACTACATGAAGCAATCCTCTTCCTAAATAAAGTTGTTACTTCATTGGTCCACTACTCTTGCATAGGTGTGTCGTAGTTTCTTATTAGAATACTCCTCTGCTCTCCTCATGCCTCAGAAGGCAACAGTCATGGCATCAGCACTCAGGCTCTCTGACATTCTGACATTTACTGTATTTGGCTAGTGGGAGGAACTAAGAAATCAGAGACGAGGAGAGAGAGGTTTGCGTATTTGTTTCTGCGTCTTCTTCCCTGCCCGGCTGTGGTTTGGGCACCAGCTGTTTTCCACTCACCAAAACCAGAGTGCTTGCTGCATGGATTACTCTTAGCATTTGTCTAATGCTGTTAGTGCTGCTTTGACCTCACTTCAAGTTCAGCTGCAAAAGCAACTTCCCACACTTGGTCCCTGGTGCTTCTCCATCACTTGCAAGTTAGCAGTTTACCTTTCCTGCTCACATCATAAATATAACATCTTCACTGAATCCTATCCAATTAAGCAACACGTCAATTCTGACTAGAAAGGTTGGAGAGGAGATTTAGGAAATATGAGCAACAATGAGGAAAAGAGAATTTCAGTTACGTACCAGTAAAGCAGCACAAATAGGACCATGGATAATGTAGAGGAGATGAGTATCCGAGCTGATCCAGCAACTAGGGGACAAAGTGAAGATATTATATAGAAGATTTTCATTTTGCTTAGTTCTAATAAAGGTCACAAATGGAAAATATCTTACTTGTCATTGTAATACAAGCTTCTGGCAATAGCATGGATGCATGCAGGAAGCAATGGAAACCCTACGAATAAAGCAAAAGCAGATTAATGGACAACTTTCCTGATAGATGAGGCTTCTCTAAGAAGTCAAGAGTGTGAACTTTAGAGACACTTTAGTGGAAAAAATAACTAGCCACCTATGTTTACTGTGTAATTGCGTATGTATTGTCAAGTGGTAAATGGGACAAACTCTTACGTTTACATCTCATATATTATTTCCCATCAGTAAGATTCTGAGACTAAGACCATAATATGCTGCCTACATCACAATCCTTAAGGAATTTCTGTAGTCAGATAATTTCTGTGAGATAAAATTGGCTCATATTTAGTACATGATCAAATTTTGAAGAAAAGTTGAGACTGACAATTATTTCTACTGTGAAAGACAGACTCACAGTAAGCCATTTTTTTTGCCATCTTGCCATGCCCTGTTCAAGTGGTAACCCTGCAGATCAGTTCTTTTCTGAGGGGAAGTGAGGGAGCATGGATCTGAGAGAGAGGAGATGAGGGGGTCAAGATGTATTATACAAGAGAAGAAAAAAATAAATGATAATGAAAATAAATAAATAAATAAAAAATTAAAAGAAAACAAAAGAGAGAGAAATGTTTCTTTTACTAAGATTTCTGAATGTTTTGAGCCTTCTAAATAATCTCTTGAAAAAATAAATTGAAGGCATATTTTATAGAGACAATCCGAACATCTAGATTTATAGAGATAATCAGAATGTCTAGGCTAGAAACCTTCTTAATCAGACAATTAAGATGACAGTGTCACCTACCCCAGCCAAGAAAATAATACCACATCAAGTGCTGCTTCTCAGCAAACACAGCCACCACAATGAGTGTGTGCAGGTAAATGCCTTCGCAGAGCATCCAGAAGTAGTTACAGCCCATCAGGTAAAGATGAATGAACTGAGACACCTTACAGCTCACCTGTGAGGGGGGAGAAAGAGAGCTTTCTTAGTTTATGAAATCCACATGTGAGGCAACTGTCCAGTTTACTTCAGAAACCATGGGATTTTTCTGTCATGCACACAAAACTGTGCATTCTGAATAGTACAGCACTCTTTTGAACACTCATCCCATGATCGCTTTAAAGTTATTAACCATGCACTCTATCAGTTCAAACAAATCATGTGATATTCCAAACAATTCTCTAAAGTCCAAACTCTCCCTCTACTTAGAGGGTGTCTGTTTTTCTAATGTGTTCTGCTTATCACATCATTAAGAAGATATGTGTTCCACATTTGCACAGCTGTACATCTGTTTTGATCATGTTGTTGCTTTCTGTTAGAAAAACTCTGAGTCTTATCAGCACTTAATTGAACATGTCCAAATACTTGGTGAGTTTTGTATCCTTCGTCCTACAAGCATAAACAAACTTACTAAGTAATTCTCTAATGAACCTACACATTACCCAAATACAGAATATGAGATTTTCATATCAGAATAAAGATAAAGAACTATGGTTTTGCTTCTTCTTTCCCTTGGGTTCCTACTTTCACTAAGCCTATAGAGAGAAGAAGAAAGAGATTCGCATATCAAATTAAAAGCACGGGAGATGAGAGATATAGATTCTTCCCTTATCAAAATAAATGAATGTGTAGCAATATGTGACAATCTTCAATTTCCAATCTGGAATTCAATAAATATTTAGTTTGCTATTATAATTTGAAATTAATATTATGTTAGAAACCCAAAGCACCAGAAGATAACTTTAGAGTTATCATGGACTAGAAGGAATAATATTTGCATAGCTCTCATCCTAAAGTGTCTATATAGTTATCATTTATACATGTTTTATCAAATCTTTGAATATCTCTGTGAGGCATACATTGTAAATGTCCACATATTGTATACATAAAGGACTAGTAGTAGAAAAGTGAAATTACTTGAAAATATTCATATAACATTAATCAGAACTGTACCCTAAACAAAAGTCTATAATTCAAATTTATTATTATTATATGTAATAACACCTTCCCAAAGGGTATTTGTATCATTTTCTTTATTTAACATGTGTGAAGAATTCATTTACCAAATTTTAAATAATGCAGCATCTTGTGTTTCTCAAAGATAAAATAAATTTTAACTACATATATTTGAGTATATTTATAATGGATTTAAGCATCAATATTTATGTATTCTTATCTAATTCTACTTGATCATGATGTTACTTTAAAATTAACATAAACTATTGTGAGCTAAAGTGTTTAGGACATACTTCAGAAAATTATTTCTGTGGATGGCACTGTTAATATAATCAGAAAATAATTCTTTCCAAATAATCAATTCACTGTTCTTTAACTTATACTTTGTCTAGTGAATCTATATCATTTTGCATAAGTATAAGATTTAGAAACTTTGCTGTGTTACAAAACTTATTCTTTCATTCTTAAAAAATTTATTCTGATATGGCAGGATCTCGGCCAGTGTTTTACAGTGCTAATTATATCCTGGTCTGTTTCCTGACCCGGTGACATTAGAGAGGAACACAAGCAAGATTAAACCACTCGGATGCACATGTGCAAACAATGGGAGAAACTTTGGAACTTTGTAAGTTACCCTAAAAACA
Source organism: Cricetomys ansorgei (assembly GCA_026225945.1). NCBI lineage: Eukaryota > Metazoa > Chordata > Mammalia > Rodentia > Nesomyidae > Cricetomys > Cricetomys ansorgei. The sequence continues at coordinate 2,521,641 of JAMJFZ010004027.1, read as the reverse complement.
CACATAAAATATATACAAGAGTGTTATTTATTGACCCGTTTGGTGGAAATGCCTTCCCTTCTCTGATTTCAGTAACTAGATAACCTAGTCCATAAAACACAACCTGATGTGGCCAAGAGTACACACACAGAGAAAGGCACATACACATACATATGCACCACACATGTACATGCACACTACACAAACATACCACACATACATACACCGCACACACACATGCACACCACATACACACACACATGCTAAATACACAACACACACATAAACAACACATACACACACACTACACATAAAACACCACACACACACACACACACACACACACACACACATCCACATCCAAAATTGGAGTTTTTTCTACAATGTTAAAGTAGATGATTCTAAAAGTGTGAATATTTCTTCTATAAATACGTATATTTGAATCCAAGTACAGTTTACATATATATATAATGCATGGATAATATATATATATATATAAAAATTTTAGCATATATTTTAAAATATGGTTTATAGGGAGAAAAATTATGAGTGTTGATTGAGACAATGATTGGTGGACTATCTAACATTTTATTTTAATGGTGTTCAACATTACTCTATGTACATAAATCCTGATCTTTCTGGTCTCATTAATTTTTATTGTAAGCCTGGTACCAAAATATAATGTAGTTTAAAATTCCCATTATATATATTGTTTCTTTCACATAAGTACTCAGTTCCACCGACTGCTTTTAAATTAGATTGAGCATCGTGTAGTTGTAGTCTTATGGGCTATGAGAACCAGGACTCCATAGCCATGACATGAAATGAAGCCATGGAAATACTGAAAGAAATTTACCTTCCTTGACTGCAGTATAGCTAAGATAAACTTTTTGTACATCAAATCCCACAGTTTACATATGTACTTATTCAATGACTCATATATTCCATATCAGAAACTACCCCCAACCCATATCTCATCCCACTAATCCTCAAAGGCACCACCATATTTTACTTACAGGATTTGTGGCCACTAGGGCCTGGTTATTGGCCACCGCAGTGAGGTGAATGATTGTTACAATTGAATTACAAACAAATGAAAAGAACAGGTTTTTATGTAAGGTAATCCTTTGGCAACTTAGGCTCCTACAAGACAAAAGAAATACAATGTGTTGGTATTATAAAATGCTTCTACATTTCTAATTAAATGAAATTCAAATAAAGTACACTTTCAATTCATAGGCGTTGCTATAATTTTGGAAAAAATATTTTGCTTATAATTTTAACTCAATGAAAGTTTTAATTGGGGAAAAACTCAGATGCAAATGAGTTGCTTTAGTTAGTAGAAATATCTATTTGTAGGAATAGGAAACTTGCCTGTGGAAAAACATCTACATTAAGTTCTTCTGCTTAACTCTGAACACAAGTAATATTTTGACTCATTCTGCAAAAGCAGAAACGAAGATTCAGTGAAGTTACATAATCAAAACGATAATGAACTTGAATGCTTCAATTTATCTGAGACACTCACACGGATAAAGTGCCGCTCCTTACACTACACGACCTGCTCTGTTTAAACAGTCGAGTGTATTTTGTTGTTGTGGTAATGACTCTACTACACTGGTCAGTCGTGGGATGTACAGAATTGTACTTAGCCTAGCTGCCTTGATGAAAATTAGAAATCACTGAGGACTGGTCTGTTTTATTGATTCTTTTTCTCATTGGTCCAGATGCCCTCAAGATATAAAAAGAGGTTTACCTTTTACCATTTTTACAACAGAGGAAAACTAGCCACGTAGAATTCATACAGAGTAGATTTCAGGACAGGTGTCATTACAGTGGAGTGAAGCAGGTTTTCAGATTTAATACACAGTCATTCTTAAATATTTTTTGTACATTAATATTTTACCCACATTCAAGGGACAATTCCAGCGTAGATTTCTTCATGAAGCAATTGATCATGGTTTGGGGGAGGGGGCTCCAGGTAGAAATAATAAAAAGAAGCCTGCATGAAGCTAACTGCTGAGTGGCGAGGTTAAACACATGAAATGACATATATCATTTCATTGCAGAAGATGAAACCTCATGTATTCTACTAAAACCAATTCAGAGTCTCTCTAGAGAAACCACCCTACACAATTCCAAGACTTCTACTTTGAAAACTAAAGGTTTGGTATAATTTTGTCACTTCCCTTTACCTTAAAAAACAGAAATGTCAAAATTTGAAATTAGAATAGGCTATCAATGTTTTCCATGCTTAAAAATACAAAGTTTAGTTCCTTCTGAAATGTCTGTAGTTCTGTGATTCTATATATAGCTCTACTATTTTAAAGAATGAGGAAGTCAATATAAACCAACCCTGGGAGGATTGTTCTTTTGTAGGGAGAAAAGGGGAATTGGGGGTTGGCTGATAGGTAGGGGTGGAGGTAGATCTGAGGGAAAGGAGAGATAGGGGAGGCTGGGAAGAGTGGAGGGGGACGAGGGAGTCAGGGTGTATCGTATGAGAGAAGAAAAATGTATTTTAAAAAAATAATTAAATATACATAGATAAATATACATATACCAAACTAATGTTTACAGGTTGTCAATATATGCTGGATGCTATTAGTGAAGATTTCTAAAAGCTTAATGGATGGGATAGTTCTTAAAATAACCATTGAATGTAGCTGAGACAGTCATTTAACAACAGGTGTGTGCAACCATCTGCAATCCATCAAAATAGAACTGCAACTCCTTGTTTCATATTAGAGTCAGTGAACCTAACAGCACAGTGCATAGAGGCAAGGAGAGGGAGGCTCAGACAAAGCCTGATCTACAGAGTATGGAAGATACTCCACAGAAAATAAGAATTTTTGAGAATTTTAAAGAGTAGCACGATTACTGAAATTTAAAGAAATTCAACATTGAAAGCTAGGCCAATTTTCAATAAAATGACACAGCCATGGCATGATTCTGCTTATTGATAACACAGAGGACAGGTCTATCTACGGGTATTGTCCTTACAGTAACTAATATTATGTGCTGCTCATCTCCATAATGCATCACTCCTCCATGATGGAAGGCATGGACGTACAAACTTGGTTACTAGGGCTGATTTCAAATTGTCTGCTGGGAACTCCCACTGTTTCTATGGAGTGTCAAGCGTCGTTTAGGGAGAAAATATTTAGTCATGTATATATTTCTTCTTTGGGTTAAGGAATTTAAGAAAGCAAGCTACCAAGAGAAAATATTTCCCATAATGAGGCTAGTTTGCCTTTTTCTGCTGAGCACCTCTCTAATCTAAAAGTCTTCAGATAAGATGCGTATCCCCACTCTAAAGAAAACATAATTTTCAAATTATGATTAAAGATTAGGAAGCTTTGCATAAAAGGCAAATTTTAAGTATTTTAAAGAAATTTAATACAAGCATTAAAGAACTATTTTATAAAAACAGTTCTTTTAGCAATACCTACCAGACCTGGTTTCAGAGGACTGAAATCTCAAGGCTAGCCTGAGCTACAGAGGGAGTTCCAGACCAGCTTTAATAACTTAGTGAAGCTCCATCTCAAAATAAATTTTAATAATTTTATTAAATTTAATAAATAAATTTTATTTATTAAATTTAAAATTTTTATTTTTAAGTAAATTTTAAATATTTAAATATTATATTATAGTTAATAAATAAAATAAATAAATAATATTTATAAATAAATAATATTTATTTAAATACATAAATTTTAAATAAATTTAAATAATTAAAATAAATTTTAACTTATAAAAATAAATTTTAAAAAATTACTGTAAAATAAATTTTAATATAAATAATAATATATATAAAATCCATCAAAATTTAAAATAAAATTTAATTTTAAATTAAATTTAATAATTATAAAATAAAATGTTAAATTTTAAAATAAAATAATAAAATTCAAATTTTATTTAAATAAAATTTAAAAAATTACTGTACTAGGCATATATTTCAGTGATAAAGCACCCACCTATCATGCCCAGAACCACAGGTTGAATCTCCAGTAATGCCAAATTAATTAGCTAATTAAAATTAAAACTAAGAATAGTAATACTTCAATGCAGTAGTAAATAAAAGATGAAAGATAAGATCTGAGGAATATCATAGCAACATCTATAATGATAACAGGAAAAATACTTGGTATACACGTACGAAATCCAAAAGGAAATAAAATAAAATAAAAACTAAATTAAAATAAATAAATAAAATCTGATATTAAAAGATAATTGCAACTGTTGATATTAATGATATGCTAATGGGGGAAAATGTAAGTTAAAATGTTAACCACAGTTTAAAATTTTTAGACTGTTTTTTGTACATGTAAACATCCTGCCCTTTCCTGTATTAGCCTGTCCACTTCAGAAATATCCTTTTCTTGTTTGTTTTTGTTTCTTTGTTTGATTTTCAAGACAGGGTTGCCCTGTGTAGCCTTGGCTGTCCTGGAACTCACTCTGTAGAACTGGTTGGCTTCAAACTCAAAGATCCACCTGCCTCTGCCTCCAGAGAGCTGGGACTAAAAGCATGCACCACCTGGCTTAGAAATACCCTTCCCAAATCTGTCTTGAACAGTGAAAACTTAGGAATGTATATATTGTCTTCTGAAAATGTACCTCTGAGGATCAGCCTACATAGTTCAAGCCCATGGTTTCTGCTTTAGCCACCCTGATATTCAGCTGAGCTGTCAGGACTGTTCTAATAAACTAGATCACTGCCAAGCCAGTTCACAACACGTTGTGAAAATCTACCCCACTGTCTAAAACTTTGGCCTGTTGCTTTAGTTTCTTCCATTTCTGCCTTTGGGCAGTGCACAGATTAAACAAGTGCAGACAGATGCTATCTCACATTTGGCTTCTATCAAAGTTTAGTGGTAAAAAGGACTCAGATTCATACATTGATTCATAATGTTTCCTTCTAAACATAGTCCTTAACACATGTAAATAGATTGGTACAGACAAAAATCAGCTTGTAATTGAAAAAAATTTAATGTAATTATTAACAAATGGATTGCTTAAAGAAATATGCTAAAATTTTGAGATATATACGTATACAATTTGTCCTAGGGACTGCATTCAGACTTTGTATGTGTTGGACAAATCCTCTTCTAGTGACATCCTCCACAGCTAGTGACATTTTTTTGAGACAAGGTCTCCCCTGTGTCATCCCGGTTGTCTTATATCTTCTTATGTAGATCTGGATGGCTTCAAACTCACAGATATCCACCTGCCTCTGCCTCTGAAGTGCTGGGATGAAAGACATATACACCATACCTGGCTAGGGATATTTTTCAATTGTTAATCTATGTCCAATTTTTTTACCTACTCCAAATTATTACTTTACTTAAATATTAAGAGGAACTAATTATAACCATTGGAAATACTTTGCAAAAACTATCTTGATTATTTCTTTAAATGTTATAACCACCCTTTCTATTTTAGCATAACCACAGGAAAAAAATGTGGTTAATGAGTTTGAATAGTTTCCATTTCATATTTCTTTTCTGATAATTATTTCATAAAATCATTTCAAGACGCAATTTTGGTAAGCCGACTTACATAGGCAATTGGTGCGTGTGCCAATAATATCATTCTAATATGAGCCATTTCAGCTCTTTTTTGAAACAATGTTACAACAAGAATCACCACGTCAATGCACATGATTCTGACTGGGCTTTTGAAGCCTGAGTCTTCCTTATAACATGCATTTGAGCAAGTTTCTAACATCCAATCCTTGGATTCCTTATCTATACTAGAGGGGTCGCCATATGATTGCCTTGAAGGTTAAATGTGGTGAGCCATGACATGTGTTTAGTACACCATTTAACATATTGGGGACACTTGTTAATATTTATTACTTTTAACATCATTAGTGCATGGTTAACTTTCATTTTGCAGTCCTTAGTCTCCTGACACAAATAGTGAGATGGCATCAAATTATATCTCTGTGATTTAAAACTGCTTCAATTGTAAAGCAAACATCTTTTATGTAATTCAACGAGAGAATTAAAAACCTATCATATTTTTGTTACAATCAGAGGAATTTAACATTGAGAGGTTAACTTAATATGATGAACATCAATATGATCAACGTCAGTTGATCAGACAACCTAAATTACCTCCCTCAAGTAATTCCATCCTGTCTACATGTATCTCCAAACCACTGGGTTTACTATCGTGTTGACCCCAATTCTACTGTTGCATCTTTAAAATTTGCCAGATAATGTAGTCAAGGCTCTTGCCTTTATTTTCCATTTGGGTTTGCTGTGAGAAAAGAAATATTTAGGATATTTTTCTCAGTATTAATCATGAGCAAAAAGCATAGAAGGGTGGGGCGCAGTGATGCAATTGTAACCCCCCTGTAAAGAACTGTTTTCTTATTCCAGAGTTTCTAATTGAATTACTGACTGCTCAGATCATTCCTCATTAAATCACTAGCCATGCCCAGTAGTGGTGGCACATGCCTTTAATCCCAGCACTTGGGAGGCAGAGGCAGGTGGATCTCTGTGAGTTCGAGGCCAGCCTGGGCTACAGAGTGAGTTCCAGGACAGCCAGGGTTACAACAGAGAAACCTTGTCTCAGAAAAAAAAAAAAAAACCATGTATTTGAAAGGACAACTCATGCCAATCTGAGCACTAGCAGAAATAATAGGCAGAAAACAATGAATATGTTAAAAGGACAGTCTATATTTTGATCATTTGTCTATTGAACTGATTTGTCCTGATCAAAACATATGATTATTTGTCACAGGAATAGACATAATCTGTAGTGACAGCTCTTTTTGAGGCTACTTGTGATCATCATCACCTCACATTAGAAGATACATGCTTATTTTCATAGAGTGTTTAGTAAAAATCCCTGCCTGGAGTTGGCCCTCTTCCATCATGCCCTCTCCTTCCCATCCTTGCCTTTCAAGGTTGCCTCTTCCATGCCACAGGTAAGTTCAGGGCTGCGCAGGGAGCAGCCCGTTTTCATGTGACCGGCTGGGACTTTCCTATCTGTGAACTATGTTATACAAGTGATTTCCCTTGTCTTCCAATGGTCAGGAAACCATCAGAAGAGAAAACAATCTTTTGAATGTTTGTTTGTTGCATTCTCAAAGCAAAGTCCTTTTAGAAGTAAAATCAGTAATGACAGTAGCCACCATTTATTGAGTCTTTAATATATCCTGGGCATGAACATGAGCTAGCTAGAGTCATTATCTTAACAATTCTTTAAAATAGCATTATCTTTTAATAAAATTGAAGAAGGTTATTCAAGTTCATACATCTAGCAGATGACCTATTGAACTGGCAAGTCTTAAGGAAGCAATGAGGGAAGCAAGTTTTATTTACTTTATATTCAATTAGTTACCATTTATTGTTTATAGTTAGCTGCTGGCTGCTGTTTCTAGATTCTGGGGAAACTGTTGTGAACTGCTCAGAGCAAGACCCTAATATGTTATTTTTATCACAGTGGGAAGCAAACAGACACATGAATCGATGTCATTTTTAATTCTTGTGCTCTAAAAAAAAAAAAAAAAAAAAAAAAAACTATGGTCAAAGTAAATGGCATACTCAGGATGGACCCAATGAATGGACATGAATTTTAGGTAGAGGAGATGCTCTTGTTAAAGCCATACACTTGTTTTAAGGAGCAAGAAGACCACAGGATGATAGTGTAAGGTAATATTGCACCTTTCTACAGATGAAAGAAATTAAAGAGATTAATGTACAAAAGTATTTTTTTTATTCTGGGGATTGCAATCAATTGTTATGTTTATTTTACTGCTTTCTAATGAAAAATGTGTGTGTGTGTGTGTGTCTCTGTATTATGTTTATATATACTGTACTTTTCTAATTATCCTCGTCTTCTTTAAGATCTCAGTTTTGATATCTGAATACTCCACCATAAAGTGTAACAGTACAGTTTCCAGTCACTATAAGCTTTCTATTTTCTAACTACTAAAATGATGGTCCAATTCAGAGATTTTACTTTGAGTTTCTCAGACCTAGTCACACCTAGTCACATATGGATTAAGGAAATAAATTTCTTATTACTACAAGACTAGATTACAAATATTTTGTAATTAAATTAAAATAGTTACGAAATAGATTCACTTCTGGAAGATAACACCTTTTTTTAAATCTCTTTGAACTATAAAATTTTAATGCATTGAAATAACTATAAAGTTTTAGCCCAGGCAATGATTTGCCAGCTTAGTTAAAATAATTTTGCGTCATTCTATACAATTATTTATATAGCACTTTTGGATAATTTGTTCAAGAAACTACATATAATATATTTATGAAAAAGCTAATATTTATAAAACATCAATAGACATTTATATTTAACATATAAATGTAGCTTCAAATTATGTAATTAACTCTTAAAACAATCCCAAATTCTCTAATGGGTTATTTACCTGTATTTCCATACTTGAGACTCTCCTCAGTTAGCGACTAACAACAGTTATCTTAGAATAGAAATGGTTCTTATTCAACAAAATTCATTACTTCTTGCCCTACTCTACCCGTATCCAAATCTAATGCTCTAATATGGAAATGAAACTTTATTACATAAATCAGTATATATTTTTAAGTTGTTTTTCTAAATAAGACTCAAATTAATGCAGAAACGCAATTTCATTACGTAATCCATTGTATATTCTAAGATTACTCGAAAACTCACACAACATTCAGTATGAAGAACGGTTTTCAATGCGATGATTAAACTACAGCTTGGAGTTAGACTAAGTCCGACTTGATAAACAATACTGCACAGTTAGGTAAACAGTATGCAGTGTTAAGCCAGAGGAAGCCTAGGGTGCATATGTATGACATAATACACTTACATAAAGCTTACAAAGGGATACTGGATCACACAGTTCGGAAAGCACTGATGTGGTGAGTGGGCTTTGACGGGTATGCTATTCGGGTGACTCTAGATGACATTTTGTGAACTCAGCCCTCATCAAACTCCTAGCAGTATTAAGAAAGACGTTGTAAATAAGCTACTTTTAACTGATTGCTCTGACTTCCCAGACAAGTTTATCAGAAAGATTTGTAGAAAAAAGACTGAATGTAGGATTTCTTTGATTCTCAGTTGTTTTAAAGGCCAAATTTTATGATTTCTGGAGAAAAATTACAGCTGTAAGGAAAGGCTATAGTTGCTTTAATTCAAAAGAAATGTGAAAACAAATAAGATGGAAGTTCAGAACACTGATTAAAATATTCAGATATGGTCTCTTAAGAGAGATGAGAGTTTTAATCATTTGCCTTGAAATATATAACTACAAAGCATATACTGTAGCACTACAAGCTGTTTCACTAAGTTGAGAATGTTTGACTTTTTTTTCTGTATTTTATTTGGGACTCATGTCACTAACCTAGAAAGATATTTTATACACTCGAAAATATACAACTAATTATAGCCCCGGTGAGTAGATGGACCAGGTGAAATTACAGCCTGGTGGCCAGAATATTGGTTCTGTCCCCACAACCCACTCCTTCAGTCCCACCTCTGCTTCTCTCAAGACCTGAGGAAGGAGCTCATCACCATTACAGTCCCAGCCAGTGGAAAGACCAGGTAGGAACTCACTTGCAGAACACTTAGTTCTGTCCCCACAAAACATTCCTCCATAGCCCCTCCTACTCTCCTCCAGCCCTGCCACCTGGCCCACAAAACCTCAGGCCAACACCCAATAGTATCTCAGCACAAACCAGCTGAAGAACCAGCCACCAGGACTCTCACAGCACACCTCATTTGAAGAACTAGGTCAAGTCAGGCCAACCAGCCAGATGAACAGCAAAGACCAAGACAGACAGCCAAAAGAATAGAAGCTAAGTTCCAGCCCCCAATGCAAGCAGAGAGCTACTGCTGGACCAGAGGCCAAATAGAACCAGAGCTCCAGTCTTGAACTCAAGTGGAGACTCCCAGCTTCACAAGAGACCACAAAGAACAGAAGACCAGAGAAGAAACTACCCCCAGCTTCACAAGAGATCACAAAGAACAGAAGACCAGAGAAGAAACAAAAAAGAAAGAAAGAAAGAAAGAAAGAAAAGAAAGAAAGAAAGAAAGAAAGAAAGAAAGAAGAAAGAAAGAAAGAAAAGAAAGAAAAGAAGAAAGAAAAAGAAAGAAAGAAAAAAAGAAAGAAAGAAAACATGGGAGAAAACACTCATCTAATAAAGACAAACACAGGAATTCAGGACCTAAATCTACAATCACCCCAATCCCAGATGCCTAAACATCAACATAAGAGCATATGCACGCCCAGGCAGAGGTGGTGCACACCTATAATCCCAGCACCTGGGAGGCAGAGGCAAGTAGAGCTCTGTGAGTTCAAGGCCAGTCTGCTCTACAGAATGAGTACCAGGACAGCCAAAGGTACAACACAGAAACCCTTTTTCGAAAAAACAGAAAAAAACAAAAAAACAAAAAAAGCACAACAACAACCAGGGCAATATGCCACCACCAAAGCCAAGCTATCTTACTACAACAAACCCTGAACACCCGACACAGCTGAAGCACAAGAAAAAGATCTCAAAACCAACTTTATGAAGATAATAGAGGCCCTTAAAGAGGAAATCACTCAAAGAAATACGTGAAAAGACAAACAGATAATGGGAGGGATTGAGTAAATTCATAAAAGAAAGTCAGGAAAATACAAACAAAAAATTAGAAGAAATGAATAAATCCCTTAAGAAAACCAAGGGGGTGGGGAGAAACAAGTAAACACAAAAAGGAAATGCACAACACTGTTCAAGACCTGAAAACTGAAGTAGAAGCCATTAAGGAAACGCAAACAGAGGGAATTTTGGAAATGAAAAATCTAGAAAACCGATCAGGAACTACTGAGTCAAGCAAGCTACAGTAACAGAATACAAGAGATGGAAGAGTTGAAGGAGTTGAAGATAGTATAGAAGAATTAGAGATATCAGTAAAAGAAAATGTTAAATTTAAAAAAAAATCCCTAACATGAAACATCCAGGATATCTGGGATAATATGAAAAGACCAAACCTAAGAATTATAGGAATAGAGGAAAGAAAAGAATCCCATCTCTAAGGCCTAGAAAATATTTTCAACAAAATCATAAAAGAAAAATTTCCAAACCTACGGGAGGTCTCTATTAAAGTACAAGAAGCATACAGAACACCAAATAGACTGGACCAGAAAAGCCAGCCCCCTCGCCACATAATAATCAAAACACTAAACACACAGAACAAAGAAGAAATACTAAAAGCTGCAAGAGAAAAACAGCAAATAACATATAACTGGAAACCTATTAGAATTACACACAATTTCTCAACAGAGACTCTAAAAGCCAGAAGGGCCTGGACAGTTGTGCTACAGACTCTAAGAGATCACAGATGCGAGCCCAGACTACTATATCCAGCAAAACTTTGAATTACCATAGGTGGAGAAAATGAAATATTCAACAACAAATCCAAATTCAAACAATATCTATCCACAAATCCAGGCCTACAGAAGATACTAGAAGGAAAAATCCAACTCAAGGAGGTTAACAACACCCATGAAAACACAGAAAATAACCACACCCCATCAGGATCAAAAGGAAGACATAAACACTCATACAGGCACATACACACATGAATACAACCAACAACTACAAAATAACAGGACCTAATCATTGGTCATTGATATTTCTAAATATCAATGGACTCAATTCCCCAATAAAAAGACACAAACTAACAGAATGGATGCCAAAACAAGATCTGCATACAAGAAACACACCTTAACATCAAAGAGAAACATTACCTCAGAGTAAAGGGTTGGGAAAAGATTTTCCAAGCAAAAAGACCCAAGAAGCAAACTGGTATAGCCATTCTAATATCTAACAAAATAGGCTTCAAACCAAAATTAATCAAAAGAGATGGGGAAGGACACTTCATACTTATCAAAGGAAAAATCTACTAGGTTGACATTTCAATTCTAAACATCTATGCACACAATAAAAGGGATCTTACATTTGTACACTGCTAAAAGCTTAAAATACATATTGACCCCCACACACTGATAGTAGGAGATTTCAATACCCAACTCTCACCAATGGATAGGTCAACCAAAGAAAACTAAACTGAGAAACACTGAAGTTAACTGATATTTTTTTCACCAAATGAATCTAGCAGATACATAAAGAACATTTCACCCACACAAAAAATAGTATACCTTTTTCTCACAACCTCACGGAACCTGCTCTAAAATTGACCACATCCTGGGCCGCAAAGCAAGTCTCAATAGATACAAGAGAGTTGAGATAACCCCCTGTATCCTATCAGACCACCATGGAATAAAGTTGGATTTCAACAACAACAGAAATAACAGAAGGTCTACAAATCCATGGAAACTGAACAACTCTCTACTGAAAGACAACTGGGTTAAGACAGAAATAAAGAAAGAAATTAAAGTCTTTCTAGAATTTGATGAAAATGAATCCACAACATACCCAAACCTATTGGACACAATGAAAGTGGTGCTTAGAGGAAAATTCATAACACAAAGTGTTTACTAAAACAGGTCACATACTAGCAAACTAATGTAACATCTGAAAGCTCTAGAACAAAAAGAAGTAAGCACACGCAAAAGGAGTAGATGGCAAGAAATAATCAAGCTGAGGGTTGAAATTAATAAAATAGAAACAAAAAGAACAATTCAAAGAATCAATGAAACAAAGAATTGGTTCTTTGAGAAAATCAATAAGACAGTCAAATCCTTATCTAAACTAATTAAAAGACAGAGAGAGAATATCCAATTCAACACAATCAGAAATAAGAAGGAGGATATAACCATAGACACAAAGGAAATCCAAAGAATGCTTAGGTCATACTTCAAAACTTCTATTTCCACAAATTTGGAAAAATCCAAAAGAAATGACAATTTTCTCAATAGATACCACCTACAAATATTAAATCAAGATAAGATAAACAATTTGAACAGAACTATAAATCACAAGGAAATAGAAGCAATCATTAAAAATTTCCCCACCAAGAAGCCTGCAGAATTCTATCAGACATTCAAACAAGAATTAACACCATTACTCTTCAAATTTTTCCACAAAATAGAAAGAAAAGGACCACTGTCAAGCTCATTCTACAAGGCCACAGTCATCTGATACCAAAACCACACAAAGATTCAACAAAGAAAGAGAAACACAGACCAGTTTCCATCCTGAACATGATGCAAAGATAATGAATAAAACACTCACAAACCAAATCCAAGAACACATCAAGAAGATCATCCACCATAATCAAGTAGACTTCATCCCAGAGATGCAGGGATGGTTCAACATACAAAAAACAGTCAGTGTAATCCACCATATAAACAAACTGAAAGAAAAAAATGATTATCTTGCTACATGCCAAAAAAGCTTTTCACAAAATCCAACACTCCTTCATGATAAGTCTTGGAGAGATTAGGGATACAAGCGAAATACCTAAACATAAAAAAGGCAATTTACAGCAAGCCCACATCCAACATAAAATTAAATGGAGAGAAGCTCAAAGCATTTCCACTAAAGTCAGGAGCAACACAAGGTTGTCCCCTCTCCACATATGTACTCAATATAATACTTGAAGTCCTAGCTAGAGCGATAAGACAACTGAAGGAAATTAAGGGGATGAAAATTGGAAGGGAAGAAGTCAAAGAATCCTTATTTGTATATGATAGAATAGTATATATAAGCAACCCCAAAATTCTACCAGAGAACTCTTACAGCTGATAAACAACTTCAATGAAGTGGCAGGCTATAAGATCAACTCAAAAAATCAGTAGCCCTCCTATATTCAAATGACAAATGGACTGAGAAAGAATTCAGGGAAACACGTACCTTCACAGTAGTCAGAAATAACATAAAATATCTTGGGTGACTCTAAACAAGCAAGTGAGAGACTCAGGTGACAAAAACTACAAGTCTCTGAAGAGAGAAATTGAAGAAGATCTCAGAATATGGAACGATTTCCCATGCTCCTGGATTGGTAGGATCAACATAGTAAAACTGGCCATCTTACCAAAAGCAATGTACAGATTCAACCCAATCCCTATCAAAATCCCAACACAATTCTTTTCAGACCTTGAAAGGACAATACTCAACTTCATACGAAAAAAAAAAAGGGGTAGCCAAAATAATCCTGGAAAATAAAGGAATTTATGGAGATATCACTATTCCCGATCTCAAAGTGAACTACAGAGCTATTGTAATAAAACTTCATGATATTGGCATAAAAACAGACATGTAATCAATGGAACTGAATCAATGATCCAGACATAAACCCACACACTTATGGACACCTGATCTTAGATAGAGAAGCCAGAAATACACAATGGAACAAAAAAAAAGCATCTTTAACAAATGGTCCTGGTCTAACTAGATGTCTACATGTAGAGGAATGCAAATTGACCCATATTTATCACCATGCACAAAACTCAAGTCCAAATGGATCAAAGACCTCGACATAAAACCAGATATGCTGAACCTGATATAAGAGAAAGTGGAGAATAGCTTGAATGCATTGGCACAGGAGATAACTTTCTGAAAAGAACACTAATAGCTCAGGCACCAAGGTCAATGATTAATAACTGGGGCTTCATAAAACCGATAAGCTTCTGTAAGGCAAAGGACTCTGTCAACAAGACAAAACACAGCCTACAGAATGAGAAAAAAATTTTCACCAACTCCACTTCCAATAGAGGGCTAATATCCAAAATATATAAATAAATCATGAAAATAGACATCAACAAAACAAATAATCCAATATCAAAATGGGTATAGATCTAAACAAAGAATTCTCAAAAGAGAATCTCAAATGGCTGAGAAACACCTGAAGAAATGTTCAAAATCCTTAGCTATCTGGGAAACGCAAATCAAAGCCACTTTGAAATTCCATTTAAACCTGTCACAATAACTAAGATCAATAACACAAATGACAGTTCATGCTGGAGAGGATGTGGAGCAAGAAGTACACTCCTTTATTGCTTGTGGGAGTGCAAACTTGTACAGCTCCTATGGAAATCAATATGGCGATTCCATAGGAAACTGGAAATTGACCTACCTCAAGACCCAGCTATAACATTCCTGGGTTTATACAAATGAAGATGCCCCATCCTACCAGAAGGACACATTTTCAACTATGTTCACAGCAGTTTTATTCTTAAGAGCCAGAAACTGGAAACAACCTAGATGCCCCTCAACTGAAGAATAGGTAAAGAAAATGTGGTACATTTACACAATGGAGTATTACTCAGATTTTTTTTTTTTTTGAAAATGACATCATGAACTTTGCAGGCAAATAGGTAGAACTAGAAAAAATTATCCTTAGCGAGGTAACCCAGTCCCAGAAAGACAAACATGGTATGCACTCACTTATATATCTACATTAACTGCTAAGCAAATGAGAAAGGTACTAATATCTACGGATATATAAAAACTACACAACAAGAAGGACCCACGTTGGAACACAGGGATCTCCCTGATAGAAATGAAATGGAACAGAGGGTGAAGGTGGATTGGGGCAGAACTGGAATGGGAGCAGAGGGCACCAGGAGGAGGAGGGAGAAAATATATGGAGAGATGACAAGAATTGGGAGACAATTAGGGAATGATCAGGAGACCTAGTGTAGTGGAAACTTAAAGGAGTCTATGAGGGAGACCCTAGCAAGTATCCCTAGTAATCAGAGATAGGGAGCCTGAACAGGCCATCTCCTGCGGCCAGGAAAGGACTCCAGTGGCAAGAATGGGACACCATCCCAGCCACAAAAACTCTGAATTATGGCCTATCTTTCCAGAGTGATCCTCTTTGACAACGAAAGGGCAGAACCCCATGCCAAAGGAGGGAATCCCTACCTGAAACTGCAGGACAGGACAGGAACTAGAAATGGGATAACCCCGAGAAAATTTCTAATGGTGTCATGTTCTGCTCATAGATTAGTACTTAGCCAGTCCTCACCAGAGAGGCCCCCTCCAGCAGCTGGTTGGAGCATATTGAGAGGCCCAGGGCTAAACATCGTGCAGAGATGGGAAAACCTCCCTAAGAGGGAGGGGAGGGTTGGTGGATACCAGAGGAGTCAAGGAACAGAACAATCCCACAGTGTCAACTAACTTAAATTCTTAGGTGCCCACAGACGTTGAAGCCACACACACAGAACCTGCAGAATCACCTAAATACATACTATGGCTGTCTAAATTGGCGTTCTTGAAAAACTCCTACAGGCTGGAGTTGGGATGTCTCTGACCATTTTATCTGCCCTTGAGACCCTTTTGCTCCTGCCGGGCTGTCTGGTCCACCCTTGATGTAGGGATAGGTGCCTGGCTTCATTCCAATCCGCCATGCCATGCACTAATTTTGCTGTAACCCGGGGGTATGGGGTGGGGTTCTTCTCTGGTGAGAAGGAGGGGGATGTTTGTGGGTAGGATTTTGGGTAGATCTGGGGTTGAAGGGGGGGAGATGGGGGTGGAGGGAGGGGAAGATGGGGGTTGGGATGTATTGTATAAGTTGTGTGAGAGAAGAAAATTTTTTAAAAAGAAAAGAAAATACATAACTTGCTTTAAAAGAAGTTGGAATTACTGTTTAAAATTTCAGCAAAGATGTGCTTTCAAGAAACCAAAACAAATTGAAAAAAATAGAATAGAAAGCAAACCGTTTTCCGCTGACAAGTCTATTCAGATGCTGCGTGCTCCCTTTCATGTGCAAGCAGATGAAACCTTTCTGAGTTGAAAGCAATAGTTGGGTTTGCTATGCTTTCTGTTTTTGTACGGTAATTAAAACATAACTAGTAACTAATTCCAGTAAAGTTTATTTATTTTTTTATCTAAAGGGCTCTGCTTTGTTTTTCCAGAGATTATTCTGAGTAAGTCATTGCCTCTGAGGGCTTGGCAAACCCCAAAGTTATGGCTCTCCCCGCCCCCTCCACTTTCTGTTCTCTTTCTTTTAATCTCTTCCTCTGACTCTTTACTAATTGGCTCTAATATAAAACAAATCTATCTGGTGAACAGCATTTCATGTTCTCTGTTTCTAATTTAAAGCATGGATGAGTAGTAGGCCGTCGTCTTCCCTTTCTAAACAAAAAGTAAACAATACCCTAAATCAACGTTTTGTATAGTTCTTGGTTTTATGAGGGTGGATGAGTAACCTTGAGTACCAAAGCAGGGGGAGGAGGGGTTGTTCCATACCGGAAGACTGTAGTGTGAGGAACTGGACTAAGAGGCAGTAGGAATATGTGGATGGATTTTTCACACACACAATGATTTTATCAGAAACACCAGCTCCTCTAAAAATTGTTTCCAGGTTACTTGGCATGAAACTAACAATTTCCATTGTCCCTGACTGTCTGTGAACATGCTTCATGCAGCATTTAAATCTAGGAATTTCTGGGGTATCCAGACTTTTTTTTTATTTATCTGCCACCTCCCATCTTACTTTACATGGATACTTGTATGGGTCAGAATTCACAGTCCCAGTCTAATTGCTTTCTTTGATGGAAACAGCAAAGCCTAGAAAAGCTCAAGGAATTTGTTGGAGGTCACAGATAATGTATGGACAAGTCAGTCCTGGATGCAAACTACAAAGCCAATTTATGTCTTCATTCTTCCAAAGTTCATTGAGTACCAGTTTTATGCAAGATACTATTCCAAGGCCTAGGGTATGTGAAGAAACAAAACAGAGATGATTTCTGATCTTCTGAAGCTAATTTTGTGAAGTTTTTATATTCTCTTTATTAGATTATTTATTTGGGGAGATGTTTTTTTATGCCTCACCATTCTTGTAGAGGTCAAAGGGAAGAGTTATTTCTTGCTTTCTACCATGAAAATCCCAGGAATCAAGCTCCCATTATCAGGTTTGATGGCAAACACCTCTCCCTAGTGAGCCATTTCACTGGTTCTACGTATCTTTAGTGTGGACTCAAGTGTGGCAAAAGCTACATAATATCTTGTGGACTTTTTGTGAGGTTTTACCTAACCATATATTTTTTCTGAAATAATTATATTGTTAATTCAGTAATATTGTCAATATTAACAAAAGTTTCATTCCATATTTGCTTTCTTTTATGCAGACATTATTACAATTTATTTCTAAATATGGTATATATATATATATATATAACTAAAAGTTTTGCTTTCAGACCAAGTATATAAACTGAGGCCCTTTAATGGAAGGAGGAGGAGGAGAAGGAGGAGGAGGAAGAGGAAAGAGAAGGAGAAGAAGAAGTTATAGCACTGCCCATAGACTGGGATATTTGATTTTACTAAGATACTGCTCAGTACTGAATCTTACTGACAAAACTGCTATAACAGCAGCCTTAAGCACAAATCAGTCATGTAGATGGTGATGCCATCCGCATGTCAATGTGAAACAGCATCAGAGAAACAGTAGAAACTGCACTATGCTCTGCTCCATCTGTCCTGTAATGACGTCTACACCCATAAAAGGTATTCAAAATGCCATATGAGGGTCTGACTTAAGCATCTGTATAATAGCAAAGGAAAATGATTTGTGGTCTTGTTTCTTTATGTTCAAACTATCCATAATTCAAGAATGTTCAAGTTAAAGAACAGTTCAGTCAAACAGAACAAAAAGAAGGATCTGGGAAATGTTAGTTCTTTACTGGGAAAGCGTCACCCTAACAATTTCCTTATGACCTCCAGTTTACAATTTCTACCTGTTGGAATTCTGTTCATCATAGAAACATCCTTTTGAATGACATTATCACTTCACAAATCCCTGACTTTTGAGTCAGATGAGTCTTTCTTCCTGCATGTTCCTACAGTTCTTTGTAGCTCTACATTAATACTTTTAAAAACTGCTTGGCTATAATACAGAAATAATTATGGGTAACTACACAAATGTGGTTTGTCTATGTTCCCTTTAATTAATAATGCCAGGTACTGTGTGAGTCTATGATATGTAACAAACACCTATGAAATTGTAACATTCCACCCTGCAGGGAAGCTCCTCAAGCAGAAAGGTAGACAACTCAAAATATCCTCAGGAAGTTCCTGAAACTGAACATATTCAATAAGCCCCTCCATGCCAGAATAAGAAATAAAAGTTTGGAGTCCCCTCAGATTAGGTGAAGCCAAACTGCAAAGAAGACCTTTAGACAAGACAAGCTGGAAAGAAGGCTCTGAGACCAGACCAGCTGCCTGGAAAAAGCAAAAACCAGTTCAACTACTCAGACCAAATGAAACACCTGGAAAGGACATTCTCCAACCTCCAAGGCTGTGCAGTGTGCTCCAGGTTCTCAGCTTTGTGATTGTCACCTGTGCTAGTGTAGGCTTTGATGATGTAGCTATCTATGAATCACTTCTTCTCCTGTCAGTAACCCCTCTTCCATATTCATGTAAGTAATTCCAATAAAACTCATTAGTTCACCAAGTAGGGTTTTGGTGGTATCCACACTTTGTTCTGTCCTGGGATCCCTATATGGCGTGAATAGATGTGTATGTAATGTCTTCCTGGGAAAAGTTTTGTTACACAACAGCCTACTTAAAACATGATGACTCTCTTAAGAAAAAGAAAAGGTTGAGCTTACTTAAAACCAGAATCAGGCAAAGTACATACTATTAATAAGTGTGATGTCAAGATTAAAAATATATCCTATGCTTTTAAACACTGTCTTGCCCCATTTGCTAGAATTATGTACAGATTCAAATGTGTGCCTGTCATACTAACACAATTAAAAGATGCTTTCTTGCTTCAGTAAGGCAAAGGACACCATCGATATAACAGAACAGCAGTCTGAAGAATGGGAAAGGATTCTCACCATCTCCACTGCCAATAGAGGACTAATACCCAAAATATATAAATAACTTATGAAACTAGACATCAACAAAACAAATAATCCGATTTTTAAAATAGAGGTGCAGATCTAAACAAAGAATTCTCAAAATAGGAATCTCAAATGGCTGAGAAATACCCAAAAAAGTGTTCAACATCCTTAGCTATCTGGGAAATGCAAATCAAAACTACCCTGAGAGTCCATCTTACACCTGTCGGAATAGCTAAGATCAATGACACAAATGACAGCTCATGCTAGAGAGGATGTAGAGCAAGAGGAACACTCCTTCATTGCTGATGGGAATGCAAACTTGTTAGCCACTATGGAAATCAATATGGTGATTCCTCGGGAAATTGTTAATTGACCCATCTCAAGATCCAGCTATACCATGAGCATATACCCAAAGGACATCCTACCACAAGGACATTTGCTCAACTATGCTTACAGCAGCTTTATTCATAATAGCCAGAAATTGGAAACAACCTATATGCTCCTAAATTGAAGAATAGATAAAGAAATTGTGATACGTTTACACAATGGAGTATTATTCAACTATTAAAAAAATGACTACACATGAATTTTGCAGGCAAATGGATGAAACTAGAAAAAATTATCTTGAGTGACGTAATCCAGTCCCAGAAAGACAAATATGGTATATACTCACTTATATGTGGATATAAACTGTTAAGTAAAGGACAAAGAGGATGCAGTCCACAGACCCAGAGAGACTGGTAAAAGGGAAATAGAACAGAGGATGCAGGTGGCCTGGGAGAGGACAAGAATGGGAAAAGAATGTACCAGGTGTGGAGAGAGGGATGGAGGGAAAGGATATATGGAAAGATGAGCAGAATT
This sequence comes from Cricetomys ansorgei, assembly GCA_026225945.1. Lineage (NCBI taxonomy): Eukaryota > Metazoa > Chordata > Mammalia > Rodentia > Nesomyidae > Cricetomys > Cricetomys ansorgei. Next base: position 2,501,042 of record JAMJFZ010004027.1, on the reverse strand, counting down.
GGAGGACATTTCGGGGGGTAGAATCACTAGAATCTATAAGGGAGACATGGTGAGGACCTCTAGCAATGGGGGCTGGGGAGCCTGAACAAGTAATCTTCTGTAACCAGGCAAGGCTTCCACTGGTGGTGGAATAGGACACCATTCTGGCCACAAAGGTTTCAACCTGTAACCTACCTTCCCTACAGGATCTGCTGGGACAATGCAATGCCAGAACTCCATGCCAAGGGAGGGAACCCATGCCTGCTATTGCAGGGCAGGCCAAGAACTAGAGCCTGGATAGCCAGGAGATGATTTCTAATGATCTCCTACTCAACTCATAGATCCATGCCTAACCCATTCTTCAGGGAGGCTTTCTCCAGCAGCTGATGGGAGTAGATGCATAGGCCCAGGGCCAAACATCATGCAGAATTTAGGGAACTCTGGGGAGGAGAAGAAGGAAGAATCGTGGGGACAAAAGGGGTTGAGAATCCACAGAGATCAACATACTTTGGGGCTCACAGAGCCAGAAGCAGCAGACTTGGAACTGCAGGGTCCCTTAGAGATGTCTTGTGGTTGTCTGGCTTGGTGTCCTTGAGAAGATCCTACAGACTGGAGTGAGGGAATGAAGTCTCTGACCATTTTGTCTGCACTTGGGACCCTTTTTCTCCTGTTGGGTGATCTAGTCCACCCTTGATGCACGGATTAGTGCCTGGCCTTGTTTCATCTTGTCATGCCCTGTTTTAGCAGTAATCCTGGGAGGATTGCTCTTATCTTGGGAAAGTCAGGGGAGTAGATCTGGGGGAGAGGGGAGATGGGTGGAGCTGGGAGGAGCAGAGGGAGGGAAGAAAGGGGTCGGGACATATTATGCAAGAGAAGAAAATTAAATAATTTTTTAAAAAGCATGTTTTCTTTTATAAATTTCAGTATAATAAATAGTGCATTGCAACTTTAGTATAACCATTAGGTATAAGCAAGGTAATTATTTGTAGCCTTTCGGTTTTTTTTTTTTTTTGGTAGCAATTAAGAATCAAATTTCTTAAATTGCTAAGTAACTCATTTGATTTAACAAGGTTTCAGTTGTGTAGCATTTTGCCATTATTTTTAAGAGCAAAAATTTTAGCAAATAACAAATACTTGTATTTATTACATACTGATCTTTAACTTTCCAGTTGTTCTTTTTCCTAGAATTTTTAATTAGGCCACTTAATTTCTTATCTTTTCCTTTTTGTCTATTTTATTTTATTTTATTTTATTTTATTTTATTTATTTTATTTTATTTTATTTTTATTTTATTTTATTTTATTTTATTTTATTTTATTTTTTATTTTATTTTATTTTATTTTATTTTTATTTTATTTTATTTTATTTTCTTTATTTTATTTTATTTTTTTATTTATTTTATTTTATTTTATTCTATTCTATTTTATTCTATTTTATTTTATTTTATTTTATTTTATTTTATTTTATTTTATTTTATTTTATTTTATTTTATTTTATTTTATTTTATTTTATTTTATTTTATTTTATTTTATTTATTTTATTTTATTTTATTTTATTTTATTTTATTTTATTTTATTTTATTTTTTTTATTTTATTTTATTTTATTTTATTTTATTTTATTTTATTTTATTTTATTTATTTTTTTATTTTATTTTATTTTATTTATTCTATTCTATTTTATTTTATTTTATTTTATTTTATTTTAGAGACAGGGTTTCCTCTGTGTCCTGGAAATCACTGTATAGACTAGGCTGGCCTTGAACTCAAAGATCCACCTGCCTCTGCATCCCAAGTGTTGGGACTAAAGGTGTGCACCACCACCACCCTGCTTCTTCTCTTTTTTCATTATCCAAACTCTAATCATAATTATTTAGACTCAAGGGCTCATATTTCCAACACTGCGTATCTTAATCTATTATGACTTAATCTATTACATGTAATAGATTAATGTAATGTAATAGATTATTTATCTATATTTGGGACAATATGAAATTTGTGGCCTCTCTTTGGGAATGAGGTTTGTATTTGTCTAGTGTATCTTTGAAACTTTCAAAATGTCCTTCAGATAAATATATGAATTCAGCTTTGAAAAAGTAATTTCCATAGGTAGATAGTTTGGAGGTTTAAAATCTTCAACCAAAATTTTAATTTATAAATATTGGTTGAATGGCGACTGTTTTAGAATCAAACATATATAAGTAGAGACATCAAAACACTGTCAGAAATTCTTCCAAATTCATATCAATGATAGTTCACATACATAATTTTTTGCATGCAAAATACTTTCACAAGTGCCAGCTTCTATGACGTTCATAGTTTAACTTAGAGTCGACTCATTCTAATTCTCATTACAAAATTACTTCTCTATTCATAGATTCTTAGGCCTTGAAAGAACATTATAAGCCCTCAGTTCCAGCTATGAACCCGAAATAGGAACAACTAACTATAATATTCTTTTGTGTGTATGCGTTCAGCATGTTGTACATGTATGGGAACGTACACAAGTATATGTGTACGCATGCGGAGGCCAACCATGGACAGTAGACATCTTCTTCAATCGCTCTCTAAATTATTTTTTAAACAGTATGTTCCATTAAACCTGGGGCTTGCCAATTTGGCTAGGTACCTCCCCAGCATTGGAAAAACAGGCACCAGTTTGCTGCTCCCAGCTCTTTACATGAATGCTGAAGAGCCAAACTCAAGCCTCATGCTTATGTAGACAGCACTTTACTGACTTGAGCCAACATTCTTGATAGACTAGTATACGATTTCTGTCTGGAAACTTTGAGTGACAATTAGGTCTAGTGATAACTAGATGTTCACTATATTTTGTTTAGCTGTTAAGAGGTTTTTAAATTAAGTCACATATTTTTCTCTTTGTTATTATACAAACTCTATTCTTAACTATATTTATTTGGACTTAAGAGGTTATACTTCAATCGTTATACATCTGTATCTTTTATGACTTAACATTCTTTGTACTTTTACGATATAATCAAAACAGATATTGTTTGCTTTAATTTCTCAGCCTCCTTGATAACCCATTTATTATGACAGTGTTTTCTCCATTGAGAACGGAATGAATGAGCAGTCTGGTTAGAGATTTAGACTGATATTATACTTTTCCTGGTCCCATTTGGCTTCAATATTGTTTGCCTTGGCAGCCCCCCACTTGCTTCATAAGCCCAGTGAGCATTTATTTTATTAACTCTTAGATTTTTTTTCACATGGGGCAATAGTATTAATTTTGCTTTTCAAAAGTGGGTATTTAATGACATCTTTGCTAAATCAGAATTTCATGAGGGCACACAGCCTAGAATTCCAGGAGACCATTGTTTTCTTTCTTACTACTGGTTTTGGAACACAATGTAATTGCTATTAACTTTATCGCCTTGAGAAATTTAATGTCCTGTGATGTTTTGGCCTATTGTATGAAAAATAGAGACAGTTTAATCTGAAGAGTCTCAGCTGAAATAGTGTTTAATTTTAAAAGAATATCATCTTTCAAACACTTATAAAATTTTATATCATGTCCACAGTAATTAATTACAGCTTCAGTAAGGAATTCAGAAATAGTTCACTGAGGAAATGATCAAGTATAGTTCTCAGATATGAAAATTTTAACCAGGCTAGGGAGGCAGGATTCATTAATAGTTTTGTGTTTATGTGAGATGCAGTAAAAAGTAACCTAACAATTTTAAGCAGAGAATGATAAGTGAGGTCTGTACTTGGTACAGTTTTTTTAAGATTATCTATAGTTGAATAAAGGAAGCTGATTTAAAGTCTACTAAAATAGCATCTGGGTAGGATGGAACACACCTTTAATCCCAGCAAATGGAGGGCAGAGGTAGACAGATCTCTATAAGTTTGAAACTAGCCTAGTCTACATTTGGAGTTTCGGATTAGCAATGGCTACACAGTGAGTCTCTGCTAAAAAAGAATAATTTTTAAAAGTTAACATAGAAAATAATTAGTGGTGATGGTATTAAAGATAATGCAAACTAGATTTTAGAAAGGTAGAAAATATATTATAAGGAGAAATGAAAAGAGAATGGACTCAGATTATTGCTTAATTTCTGATGAATGTGACTGAGTTTCTGGTGATGTCATCAATGAAGATGGGTCACTCAGTAAGAAAACCTGTCTTAGATCTGGAAGAGTTGGATGTTATGAATTTCTTCTGAAAACAATGCTTTTAGAGGATATATTTCAATCAATTTAGAATTGATATATTTCAAAAAGCACAAAAACACATATTATTTGACCAAGAAATTGCAAGGCTTTGAAACGTATAAAATATTTGCACAAAAAACTAAAAACATATTGTAAAAACTGGGGCTGGAGAGATATATCAGTGACTAAGAGCATTTTCTACTCTTACAGAGGACCCAGGTTAAACTCCTAGAAATGTGGACAAGTATCTGTAACTCCAGTTCCAGGAGATCCAATACCTCTTCTGGTCCCTATTTGTATCAGATATGCCCATGGTGTACAACACATGAATATATGAAATGTTCAGCCACTATAAAAATCAATATGGCAGTTCCTCAGGACAATAAAAATTGATCTATCTCAAGATCTACCCTGCAGAAGTTTATTTCCAGTTATGTTTAAAATGGTTGTTTTGTACATTGTTGGAGGAAGGGCTGCCTACGTCTTGGCATTTTGTATTGTCTGCAGGTGTAGTTATAGGCTTTATGTAAAAGATGTTTGATTCCTCATGATCTGCATATGCTACCAAAAGAACACCTGAGGAGCTTAGTTTAAAAAAAAAAAAAAAACCTGAGATGATATGTTTGGGTTTCCACTGTCCAGTATGGTGCTTGCCATGACAGCTGGTTCTCTTTGCTGAGGTCTGGCAGGGTTTGCATTTATGAAAATGACTCCTTGTTATCTTGATTAGTGAGCCACACTATAGATGTACTGCTACATATATTACTCTTGGCCATAACCCAATGGATGCTTCATCCTACCACAGAGACACTTGCTCAGACATGTTCATTGCTAATGAATTGATAACAGCCAGAAACTAGAAACATCCTAGCTGTCCCTCAACAGAAAAATAAAGAAAATGCAGTACATCTACACAATGGACTATTAGTAAGCCATTAAGAAAAAATAAATCATGAAATTTGCTAGTAAATGGATATAACTAGAAAAAAATCCTGAGGTGGGTATCCCAAACTCAAAAAGACAAACATGGTATGTATTCATTCATATGCAGATATTAGCTATTAAAGTCAATGATAACCAAGTGTCAGCCCAAATAATCACAGAGATTAGGTAGAGAGTAAGGCAGTAGGGGGAACGGAACAATCTTGTTAGGAAAGGAAAGTATAATAGACAGGTATGGACAGATGTGAGATTGGAATGGGAGGATCATATGGGGAAGGAAAAGAAGGGGAGAATATGGGGAGAAATCGCTAAAATTAAGGGTCATTTGAGGGGTAGTATGGAAACCTAATGTAGTAGAAACTTCCATACACACACACACACACACACACACACACACACACACGGTGGAAATATATGAAGATATATAAATCAAACTGCCACAGAATCGGGGAGACAACCCATCTAGCCATCCCTTGTCACCAAATGAAGCTTCCAGTGTTAGGATTGGGTTATATCTAATTGGGTTCTTGGCCAAAGGAATCCCATGGGAACCTCCCCAAACGACCCATACCGTTGCCAAGACTAAGGATTGCTCTCCACAAACTGTCAGCAAGGCCTCATTGCTGAAGACAACACCTACAAAACTCACTGAACATGGAGAAGTCAAGCTGGTGCCTAAATAGAGCCTTCATTCCTTTGTTCCAGCACCTTTGGTAGAGGAAAGCACTCTGTATGCTACCAAAAGAGAAACATAAACACCAACCCAGTCACATGATCATCAGTGGTGTCCCTGCCTGCATAATATGCTAGTGCAACGGTGGCACAAAGACTGTGGGAGTAACCAAGCAATATCTGATTTGATTTAAGACCCATTCCATGAGATGGAATCCATACATGACGTTGCTTGGGTGACCACGAGCCTGAGGCTATATAACCCAGAGACCTAGGTCAAAACCGAATACTACTATTCTAAAAAAAAGAAGAAAACAAAACAATAAAATTACTTCTAATGATATTGTGCTATACTCATAGATCATTGCCTTGTTTAGCCATCATCAGAGAACCTTCCTCCTGCAGCAGATGGAAACAGATACAGAGACCCACAGCCAGACGTTATGCTGAAAATAAGAGACTTTGGAACATTCAGCCCTCAGTGGAATATGTCCCTCAAATCCCCTCTGGCCTCAAGGAACCCCAAAAAGAGGAGACCAAAAGAATATAGTAGCCAAAGGGAATGGAGGACACTAAGAAAACAGGGCCCTCTAAACCAACATGATCAAAGCACATATTTTATATTCTTATATGTCCAATAATTTTATAAAATTGTGATTAAGATATTTCATTCTTAACCAGCCTATTTCATAAAAATAAGATAAAATGAAAATATTTCAGTTTACTTTAAATATTAAACTTAATGTTATCTATATTTTATATACTTTGTAAACATATAAGCTGAATTCACCACAGCTGTCAAATTTTTAAAAATTTAAATGCACTTACTTGAAATAAAAAAATATGACGAGAGAGATGAGCAGAGAGGCAATAGATAATCCATGTCCAATTATAGTCAGGTAGAACAAATTCAGCGCAGTCTATAGTGGTGTGATTAAAAAAATAGAATGAGTTCTATATCTAAAATCTACATGTATATTAGATAAAACTCAAAAGAATAAATCTTATTTTTTAAAAAGTGCTGGCAGATCCATAATCACTTGTTTGCAAACTAATAAATACTTGAAAACGTGTAAATGAAGAACATCTACACAAACTTACCAAGTGGTTTATCAAAAATGTGTAAGCCATACATCATTTTATAAGGAATCAGAAGTCACATTAAGTCTTTGAGGTGGTGCACGCATTGAGTTAGTCTACACTATACATAAAATTAGCATTTTTATATTTAAAACCAAATGATACTCAATGGAATGCCTGATAGGGCTTCCTTTATGGATTGGGTTTTCTATTTCTTTTCACAAACCTGAGACACAGAGACAGTTCTTAATATAGAAACTGAAAAGATTCTTTGACTCTTTACAAGATTCTATACAAATGTGTTTTAACGTTATCTTAGTTTTTACTTTCTTTTTCTACTCACTTTTAATATACCATTAACAGAGGTTTTGTTTGGTTGCTTGGGTTGTTTAGTTAGTTTGGGTTTGGGTTTGGTAACTTAAACACCTCTGAATAGTCAGAACAAACATGTGTGTGTTTGTGTGTGTGTGTGTGTGTGTGTGTGTGTGTGTGTGTGTGTGTGTGTAGAGAGAGAGTGATACCTTGCAGTCACTGAGTGAGTGCTTACACTACACTGATTTTCTGAGAGCCACTGGAGAAAAGTACACTTATCCTGTTTAGCACAAGAGGGATTGCTTGCCCATGACCACAAAGCAGATGATTTGCCAAAACAGGAAGCACATATCAATGTTCACATTTGTAATCATACACACAACTGAAAATACATAGAAGTGTTTCAATAAGGCTTAACTCTGTGACTACTGCCCTTAACCTTGGCTTTTATTCTAAGTTTCAAAGCAGGAACAAGAGTGACAGTGTGAAGCCCAACCAGTTAGGATGGGTGGCTTCAACTAAGGGGCAGGTGAAGGTTTAAAACCCACTGAGTTTATCCTATTTGTCAAAAGACAGCTTTTGAGGTAATTCTAGAATTCCACTAGAAATGAAAGTTTTCCCTTTTTACACATTTAAGTTATTTTTTTTTTAGAAAATATAATGTTATATTACACTTTTAAGTTATATTTTCTTTGGAAATTCTGAAACCCCAATATTGAAGCTGACTTGTAAATACACTGTTACCTAACAGGATTACTTCCCCACTGTAATGACAGAATTAATAACAGCTTTTCCACCGATTTTTTTCATTGTTCTTCTCAAATAATATTAGGAAATGGTTTTGCTGTGGAGTGGAACACTATTTTTCCCCAGTACTGTATTAGCTTATTTTAAAAGTGTAAAGAAATTCAGCCGACAATTGTTACTTACCTTCACTTTCTCGTGTGTGCTGTTATTACACAGAGTGTAATTTGTCCATGTTCTGTTACTATCTGGGTGTCTAAACCAGTTTCCATCTTGGTCACAGATCTTTGTAACTTTTTCTTTAATGTTAAAAAGGAGAAAAAAATTAAAAATAGTTTAATAAACCTACTGTTCTGTTCAAATTCTTTCTTTGGTTAAATGAACTCAGAAAGAAAAAGTTAAAATTAAAATAGTTATATACTGCAAATCTTTCTAGCCTAATTTTGTCGTAAGTTCCAAGTGCACTTAATAAATACTGTAGTCACTAAACAGACTCCGAAGAGGTTTGTAGTTAAATCCCAGCATATACCTGAAGGATCAAAATCCTGAAAGTAATCAGGGCAGTATTGCATTGACTCAGTTCCTGCCGCAACATCGTTCCAGCACAGCCATCCATCCCAGGTCCTGTTGCAGTAAAGACCTTAAGGAGAAAGGAAGACAAAGGTCACTAAGTCTCTGTAGCTACCCATGAATTCATGAACTCTTAAGGAAGGTTTCTCTGCCTTGCTACAGAGAAGTCCTCTGGAAATGAAGATGTATAAAACCTACAACAATTGCTTGATTTTGTCACTAAATAATCATCACAATAACTATTAAGAATTATTATTCATAATATCCAAACCAAACTTAGAAATGACCCTGCTTAGATATTAGATTCAATTTGATTTCTTCAAAGCAATTATTGTTCAGTAATTCCAGCTGTCTTTGATGATTGTATCTGACCAATAGGCAGTGATTGAGTAGTGTCCGTGAACTTACTTTTGTAAAGGGAAAAGTGAAGTATATTTTATTTTGGAAACTGTATTCGTAAGGAAAGTCATTTGAGCATTTTCTGAAGTGAATACCTTCTAGTTGATGCTACTATTTTAACATTTTAATCATAATCGTCTTATCCTTCATCAATGTGAGTATGAAGAAGCTTTTGTAATATATGTATTAATATCTATTAGTATTTTGAATATTTTTACACCTTCTAAAGGATGATTCTGTAAAATCAGTGTATGAAGTATTTTGTTAAATGTCACTAAAAAGAGCGAATTGGATCATGTCCTAAAACACACCTCACATAAACATAATGAAATTTGTACATAAACCAGAAGACAAGCAGCTAATCAATTTTTATTCGCAGATATAAAGGACCGACGTAGTTTTCTTTTAAATATTTGTTAAGTGCATCTAGAATTAGTAGTAACTACCTTCTGCTTGTTGAATGGGATCTTGCATAATCTTTTGGTAACATTCATACTGAGCCGTCATGATCTTGTTTCTAGTGACTCCCAACTCTGTTTGGTTCGAGCCGTCTTCCGGCTCTGCTGCGACAAGTGTCTAAGAGAGGAAAACATTGGCTTTAGAATGGTGGAAATCTTCGTTAAAGATCTTGTGGGAAACGGCAAGACCAGTGAAGTCCTTGAATGCTAAGTGACTCTCATGAGGAAAACCCTGTATGTATAGTGTTTGCTAATTTCTATAGCCTAAACTCTGAGCGAGTCCAGTTTCAAACAGGATTCAGGGTGCTGCCAAGGACAGCACTGAGAAGCACCACGGGCTCTCCAAAGCCTGTGGTAGTTGGCTAACTATGGCACAGCCTAGACACTCATTTTGAATTGCAAACAGCTATGCTTACAGTCCCCAGTGTTTTCTCTCGCTCTGTGGATGCCGCCAAGCTATCCACCACTACCTCCAAGACTCTCTTTCATATTGCAAAACAGAAAATAACATCCAGATATCGGAGGCATTCCCAAACACGTGGAAAATACTCAAATTTTGTACAGTTGAAACGTCAAAATAATAATTCCCTCACTGGGTAGCATCACGTTGCCCAATTAACATTAATATTGACTGTTGTTTTCTGATAGGTTTGAATTTCCTGATAGAGATTTAGACAGCTGTCACCCTGTGAAATGAAATTCTAGAAAATCAAGACTATTTCGTAGTCATTTGATTTTATTTTTCAATGTTGGGGGCCCCGGGTGGGGGTGGGGGTTAGTTTGAACCTAGTGCCTCCTGTAGGCTAAACAAGCACTGTACATTAAGTCACATTCTATCCCAAGACAGTATTAGAAAAAAAAAATACATAAAACCATTTTCTGGAAAGTGATGTTAATTCCAAATATATTCACACACTATCCGTGGATGAATTTAAGCAGAAGAGTCACAGTGCCTTATATTACACTAAGTCAATCGGTAATAATGCTAACTGTTGCCTGCAGGGAACTCATGTTGGCCTGTGTAGCTTGCTGGCACACTGAACATCGGGTGTTAGCTGAAGAAACAGTTCTGTCTTTTGAAGCCTAGTCAATTACCCAAGATAACATCTCATAAGTGCAGACACTGGACTGCTTCTAGACTTGAGGATGTTTTCCAATGCATATACTCACAGAAATATAATACTGCTTTTTTTCTCATTTAAGTTTTCAGTAATTTTTTAATTCCTCTGTTTGAATCTTTTTGAGGGCTTTGCTTGGAAACACCACAGGAAAATTCTTTGCTGGCACAGAATTAGATGAGATTATGTTTCTGGGTTTCTCATACATACAAGGAGATGAGAGCAACATCAGTTGCTTTAGTGTGATGCAGAGAAAAAGATGAAGAGAAACCTAACTACAAACAAGAAGTGAAACCATGAGGCATTGTAGCTCTTTTGGCTTTGGCAATCCTCTGACTTTACCTCTGGTCTCACATCTCTAACGCACACATAGAGATGCACATGGCTGTGCACACACACACACACACACGGAGACACACTTGTCCCAAATTTAGCATCAAGATCTGTTTTGAACCAGTGAATTAATGAACGAATAAGTAAATGAATACAAAATTCAATACATGCTTCCTATGTTTTAAAATCTATACATGCCAATAAATTGGTGAAACAAAAGAAAAAACTTAAGACTAGAATATGATTTTTTCAAAGATATAACTCTGAATCCATGCATCTCTTTAAGCATATTTTATGTACTGTGTATAATTGTACTACTATAAAGTGTCATCCCAGTGTTTTCAAACTTTACCACCTTAATAAAGAGTTTTTTGCACATTCGAATCCATTGATTCTAGCTTCCTTCTGAGGATCGAGCAGTTAATACTGGTTATAAAAATTCATAGCACATACTAAAAGGAAATGGATTACTGCTCTGCTAATTGGATATAAAAATGAAAGCAGGTTACTCATCTAATAACTACTTTAACTTGTATTTATTAACCTTTATCAATTAGATGTATTTGTAAGTAAAGCGTAAATAATAATAACTGATGAGATAAGTATGTGGGGTGAATGCTTACCATATTAAAAGGCAAGAGAAACAGAAAACACAGTAGATGCTTGTTTTCCATCATTAGAGTCCAAATTAAATGTGCCATATGTTCAAACTGTAATAAAAATGAAAGAAATAAAATTCAGTATTCATGAAATCAATATACGCCTCAAAAGAAGATATCTGTTATAATTCTACACTGACTCTAAGGATTTGATTAGTAGTCATATGCATTATAAATACTGAGAAAATTATGGCTTAAAGTATACCAGAGTTTAGTGAAATTAGTTTAATTTCACTAGTTTAATTTGATTTACCAATTCAAAAAATCTTACATGTATATTTTTGTGCAATTAGAAAATATCTTGATCTCTTTGCTTTCACCAAAATTGGAGTGGAATTAATTAAATACAGACATAATCAGCTTTATATGACTATCTTTAACATTTCATTATATATAATCTATCCTTATTTCTTATAAGTATTAAACTTATCTGTAACTTTCTGACTTCAGTTTAAGGAAGGAAATTGTTCTCAGGCCAATGCCTTGAGGATTAACATTCAAACAATATAAAAATGTATTTTTAATTCTTCACTGTAGGAAATTGTGGGTAAATTTGTGTTAGTACTGATCATCATTTGACCTAGAAGACAAGCTGTCAGGCACATCTGTTAGGAATTATCCGTATTAAGTTAGTCTCAGGTATGACTGAGAGGAATTATCTAGATTGGGTAAATTGGTGGGGGAATACCTACCTTAACTGTAGGCAGCAGCATTCTATGGTCTAGGATCACGAACTAAACAAAAAAGACAAAGCAAGCTGAATAGGAGCATTCATTGCTATCTGCTTCTTAACTGTAGACACAAAGTGACCAGATGCTCAAATCCTAGTATCATTACTCCTTTGACAAAATGGATGATATCCTCAAACTGTGGGCAAAAATAAACCCCCTTCTTTTAAGTTTGCTTCTTGACAAGTATTTGTTAAAACTATAAGAAAAGTAGTTAATATAGAGATCAGCTCTTTCAAATCAGGAAATTAAAAGATTCTCGAAGTCATCTACGTTATTGAAAAAAGGCTATGGAGATGAACAATATTAAGTAGATGCATTTGCATTTCTAATGTTAGATCACATTCTAAGCTGGTGAAAAGAGACTCTCAAACACCATCTTCCAGCTGACTGCTAAGAGACAGACTCTGCTGGGCTGAAGTCCCCGAGACTTACTTCCTAACATACTGTAACACACTAGTTTTATACATCAGGGTTATGATGATATTGCCACTGAATATAATACACATTTAAATGAATATGTAAAAACGAGTTTACAAAGGAAAAAATCTTCAGAAGGTATTTGTCAGTGAACAATGAACTTGGATTGAATTCTGTCAGAATTCAATAGCAAGGCATGCTATTCATTATATAACTATTTTCAGAATAAGATCAGAAAGCCCTTTTCCATCTGACTCCATGTTTTGTGTTTTTTACGACATGCATTGAGAGCACTCTATTGGTTGCTAGACTGAATTTGCTCCACTATTTGCCCCCATAGACTCACCTAGCTAACTGTGGCTGTTCTTGTCAATCAGAAGCAATCTTCTGAATATAGTTTCTCTTCTATCAGCTACCCTGAACTTCCTTTTTAAGATCTTAAGAAAAGTATACCTGAAAATCAGGAAGGACTGAATTAATCTCATATCTTAAAAAATAGTGTATTAGATTGAAAAATATGAATCAAAGTTTCTGTAAGTTAGCAACTAACGAGTTGTTATTTTAGTTGTTAATTACATTTCATCCCTGGAAAAATCTAATTTACAAATACTTACATGCACAATTGTCTGCAGACTCAAATCACATTTTCTCCTGGATCAAATTCGACATTGTCTTCAAGAATTTCTTAATTACAAGGGTCATGACCTAAAATATGGATTGATTTAGAATAATTTAACCTGATGTTAACAGGACAAAATTATTTCCATAATAAACTGAAATTTTCTAAGTAATACCTCTACTAAAATTATACATTCTTGAGCTATTCTAATTTTTAATAAACTACAGAAATTATACTGAAAGGATAGTCTTTATCTTGACTTTTAGACTCTGTTTATAATATGTTTGAGTTACTATAAAACAGTTTAGTCACTGCATACAATTTTTCAGTATAAATCATAGATTATATAATAAAAACACAGTTGGCCTAGAAATGTACATATTTCCTATGAGTAAATAATTTTCAAAGTGGTTATATTTTCAAAGAAAATGTTGTCAGGCCTAGTGGTACACCCCTTTAATCCCAGGACTCTGAATGCAGAAGAAGGCAGATTTCTGTGAGTTCAAGATCAACCTGGAAACATAGGGAGCCAGCTGGAGCTATACAATGAAACCCTGTCTCAAAAAAGATAAAATAAAATAAAAAATGATTTGGAACATTAGCATTTACTTTTTTCTTTTTTCATTGGTTTGTTAATAACTTTTCTTTAGGTATTTATAACCTGAGTAGCTTTTTCTGTATTTATTTATATCTTTATGTGGTTTCTTTTTTAAATACTTTCAATCATTTTGCCTTAATACAATGAGGATGGCTTTCTAATCTTGTTAGTGAAGCTTCAATTATCATCCAGAATTAATAAAAGAGAGAGAGAGAGAGAGAGAGAAAGGAAGGAAGGAAGAAAGGAAAGAAGGAGAAGGAAAGAAGGAAGGAAGGAAGGAAGGAAGGAAGGAAGGAAGGAAGGAAGGAAGGAAGGGAGGGAGGAAGGAAGAGAGAAAGATTGATTTTCTAGGGGTGGGAATGATACATGCACTTATATTAAAGGGACATAAAGGCTGTGTAGTTTTTCAAAGCTTTTCTTATCATGGCAATGATAATTTATCAATATGTCTGGTTAAAGAATATAAAATCATAGCAATTTAAAAATCCATCACTAAGTACCATTATAATCTGGAGCTGGGAACAATACAGAGCACTCCAGGTTTTCTGTGATGGTGATTTAAAGTCACGGAGCCTTGGCTGTTCTGACTTATGATCTAATTCCAGTCATGCTATATTGCTGTTAATATCTGACCAAAAAGGCAATGATGTCATATTGATTTGTTAGATCATATGAACATAACTTTACAGATTCTGTACTCTACGGGCGGATATATCTTACTTTTACTGCATTAGTTCAACTAGTAACACATTCTTTTTTGTTTGTTTGTTTTTGTTTTTTGAGACTGGGTTTCTCTGTTGTAACTCTGGCTGTCCTGGAATTCACTCTGTAGACCAGGCTGGCCTCGAACTCACAGAGATATGCCTGCCTCTGCCTCCCAAGTGCTGGGATTGAAGGCATGTACCACCACTGCCAGGCTAGTAACTCATTCTTAATAATGATTAATTTTGCATCATTGTATCATTCAAACCATGGAAAGATAATTAATTTTTGTATATAATATCTTAAATAGTAAAAATGATGTTTTCAAACCTCTATTTTTGGTGGTTAAATAGTATCTAAAGTAGTTAATTATTGAAGAATCTTTTTCTGGAAAATACGAGAGGGCCAGAAACATGGCTCAGAAGGTAAAGACGCCTGCCACCAAGTTTGACCACCTGATTACCCACATGACCTGATGATCCAAAGGAAAAAAAGCAAAAATAACCTGTTGGGGAAGTTTATTTTTAGTTATGTTTGAAACTGTTTTATGCACTGTTGGGTGAGGGGCTATCCTAAGTCTAGAGCATTCTGTATTGTTTGCGGGTGTTGTATTTCTGTGGGGTCATTTAATTGCTAATGATCTGCATGTGCTATCAGTAAAATACCTGATATTTTACTGAAGTGCTCTGAAAGAATAAAAACAGCTTAGCTGAGATGCTCGAGGTTCCACTATGGAGTCTGGTGCTGGCAAGGACGGTGGTTCCCTCTGCTTAGGTCTAGCAAGTTTTGCAGTTATGAAATATGCCTCCGTGTCCTCCTTGCTGACTCTCACCACAGCTTACTACTACAATAATCCACTGCTAACAGTCCTCTGACCTCCACATATATGCCACGCAAGTACTTGCCCCACACACACACACACACACATTAGTTACAAAGCTAAATACATGATTAGTTGCTTTAGGGTTTTGCTTCTAGTGAGCTAATTCTTAATGATTGACTATTCTTTATAAGCATATTTGCTCACAATTTTTTTCTACTCATTTTCTGATATCTCTAGTTTGCCTTTTAGTACAGTCAGATTATAGCAAAAATTTTTGGAAGGCTTGACAATTTTATTCTTTCTTGTGCACACACACACACACACACACATATGCGTGATACCCACAAGCAACTATAGTCACATCAACACAAATGTCTACGTAGTAGGCCTCACATTTCTACAACTACATATTATTTATATCTAAATTTGAATTGATTATCTGCAGAATCAGAAGGGTTGAAATAAATTCTAATTAAGTATAGAATAATTTTGTTTTAGATTTTGTTTCATAATTGTTTATAACTTGCTTTTAAACATCATATTAATTTTCATTTATCTAGGATAGTTGAGACATTGAATATCCAACTGAATTTTTACTTATATAAATTTAAAATACAGCTAGACTTGCAAAAGTTTCTCTGAGATCAAGTTTAATCTTTAGGACAACCTCCTATTGCAAGATATAGTTCTGCAAGTTTTCTACTTTCCTTTCATTTGATGGTATAGTTTTTCAAAGACAGAAGCCACTTCCAAGTCAACTGTGCACTTTCCTGACTGGAAGTTCATAAGTATTGACTGAATACATTAAAAAAAAAAGAATTAATTAATTAACTAATAAAATATTTTAAGATACCAAAGCTGCTATCAAGAATTTTGATCATAAATAGCAATTGTTGTTTCTTATTCTAGAAGATTTTTTATTGTAAATCTATACTGACAATTAAATTCTGATGTAAAATATTTACATGAGCATCTATATTTTCCTACAGAATAAAATCATGAAAGCTACTTAGTCTTCAAAACTGAAGATGCCAGGATGTTGAATAAGCGCTAGTCTACTAAATTTGAAATGCATCAAGACTAAGAAAAATCTAAAGCACTGGATGCTGTGTTTAAAAGATGACCAGTTCATAGTCTTGTGTGTGTGCGTACAAATCTGTGCAAATCAGAATATAAATAAATATTAATCTGCCAGGAAAACAGATTGGTTTAACAAAACAATGCCTGATGATTTACACACGAGTAAGGATTGAATTTCTTTTATTATGTACATGGCCGAAAACCTTAGAGGCAAAGTGCTTCAAAATCATGTTTGGAGATTTCCCAAACATAACATATTGAGAAACATTATACCCAACACTGCTCTTATTTGCGTTGTTATCTACTAGATTTCAAAATCAGAGTTCTAAAAATGCATCTCAGTGAGATCTATCTCCTTAGTGGTCGCCAAGTTATCTTGGCCACAATAACCAAAGAAATATTCTCAATGCAAATAGTTCCACTATATAAAAACTAAATATCTTTTACAGCTTTCCCTCATCACTCTATTCCTTAGTGATCTGGAAAACAAGCTCCTAGGAACAAGATTGTACTTTACACTGATTACTGCTTTCCTAATCAGTAGGATTGGAGTATCGTCCCAGGGTTTGCCAAGGATATAGCAACAAGTTTGTGTGATAATCATCAATCACACAGTGGACACTTTAACTCTCCACAAGACTCAACCATATTCAGTCCATTGGGTGATTCAATTCATTGCTACCATCTGCTCTTACAAGGTCTTACCCAAGTTTCCCTGATAATAGTCACAAGCAGTGAATGGGGGCAATGGAGGAACCACTCTTTTCACCATGAAGTCTTTAGGTGAGTCAAAGATAAACCATGGGTGAGCAAGTGGATAGCACCATTACAAACGCAACTGAAAATCAACTTTAGACGCAGTCCCATATTAGTAGATGCAATTTCTAAGATTGTTCTCAGGGTAAGTACACTTAAATGTGCCCCTAGTTTGAACACATTATTTCTTTGCACATTTCCTTGATTGGCTCATCCTGCAAATGTTTTGTCTACATTTAGCTCATTTCTAATTCATTTTTATTAAAATGCTTTCCTTATTAATCAACTATCACTCTTAAGCAAATGATCTTTTAGATCCTAAATTGTTTAGTGACAATTTGTAACCCCATGGAATATAGTGGTCTTGATTCAAATTTGGAGAGAAAGTTAATAATCTGAGGGGTTCACAGTAAGCAGTGAAGTCTGCTGATAGAGTTTCCAAGTGGTTTATTTGAAAGACACTTGCCCAAATTGAGAAAGCTTGATTTACTCTTAATTCAGCCTGTAATCACAATGGCACTGGTAGGACTTGCTAACATTTTCTCATTTTAGCTTATAGGCTCAAGGATTGTTTGTAAATTTGTTCTCTTTGAAAGTAATACTCCTTCAGTTCAAATAGAACAAGTACATGTCACTATTTCTGAATATTCTCCTCACTCTCCTCCCCAACCACAAAAGATTTCAAATTTTCACACAATTTATTTCATCACAGGAAGAACTCTGAGAAGCAAAGAGTGTCTTAAAATGTAAACAAATTTTAAAATCCAGATGTCTAGGGCTGAAGAGCTAGATGACTGAAAGAGAACTTGCCCCACATGTGTAAGACACTGGGTTTGACTCTCCCTGCTAAATAAAAATAAATAAATAAAAACAAAAGTTATTTGCAACATAGCTGTCTAGTCAGTTATGACATTATATAATTTACCTTTCTGATTTTAATTTACAAAACTGCATGCATTCACAAAATAACTTTTTCTTGGCTCTATAAAGTTCATAAATTTTGAAGAAGGCCCTGCTACTGGCTTATTGCAGGGTAACTCTATGTGTTGTTCTACAAAAAAAAGTATAAATCAAGATGGGTTAAACAATACTAATTGGTCAGAACACAAAGATTAAAATGTTAGCATGCTACCTGCAAGCCTGCTTATTCTTCTCTCAATTTATTATTCTTCACATATACATACTTTACATTTATTTTTTGTTATAATAAGTCTTAATGTTTAATCCTGATATTAAAAGAGTATGTTCATTCTACAATTAAGAAGAAAATAGCTTCCAACTTCCATTTCTCTGTTTCTGAAATAGCCTGAGTTATTTTAATCCCAAAGCCATATTTTTCTTTTTTGATTATTTATCCGGTCACCGCAGAGCTGGACACACACTTATCTAGATGCTCTAATATCCTATACCTGGGCTTTATCAAAGATCAGCTACATCCTAGCTAGCATTTCCTTTCTTGTGGTATATCAGACAAGCCATTTCTCCTCAGTCAACTCAAAGGATTAACTTTCTTCTCCATCCTTATTGCAAGTTGGAATTTCTTTCTTGCAATCTAAAAAAATATCTATTATAGAGAAGAAATTTTTTATGTAAATGCCTCAAAACATAATTATGTTTTTATTTTCTTATCATTGTTTATTTTTTACAAAACTTAAATCTTTACAGTAGAATTATTATTACATTTTACCAATTTGTTACATATGCAAAAAAGTCATTGATAGAGAAGTGTCAGTCTAAGACTCTAATGCTACAGCCAAACCTGACCCAGAATAGCCTACATAGTTTTAAGATAAATAAAATATAAAAAGTTAGTGAGGTCTCAAAGGATGCTGCCAAAAAACCTAACAGCCTATTGCCGTTGCTCTTGGTTACCCTCCAGACCTGACAGTAAGATCCTACAGCTGAAGATAACATGTGCTCGTGTAGTAGAACATAGAGAAATCTACATGGTACTAATTTGGAAGCTTCACTCCTGATTTCTAGGTTTCTTAATTCTGGGAAGCACACCAGCATAGGAGAAAAATAATCATTGATTTTACCAGCTGTGAAACATGTGAGCTACAATGGCCTGGCAAGACATGTGCACTGGTACAAACAATGGAAATCATGCGAGTAACCAACCATTTGCTGATTGGTCTCAAGACATCTCCATAAGATAGAACTCATGCCCGGTTCTAAACTGGGCCAAAATCCTATGACTGGCTACCATAGGCCCTAGAAAAGAGCATAATACTATTATTCTGCTAAATGAACACAGTAATAAGCTATCCCCCAAAGTTTTTATCTTTACAACCATAGATTGGTGCAATTTCTCAGTCCTCATCAAGGACTTCTTTTTGCAATGAATGGAAATTAATACACAAACCCATAATTAGTCAATGAGCAGAGAATGAGAGACTGAAGTACTCAGCCCTAAATGGAATATATATATCACACACCTATCGCTAAGCATCAGGGATTGTCAAGGAATAGCAAACGGAAGAGCTGTAAGAGCCAGAAGAGGTGGACGACTAGCAGGAAACAGGACAGTTAGTCATATGAACTCAAATAATTGTGACAACCCGGACAAGGCATATACAAACTCAAGCTAACAAATTCCCAGAAGGAAGTCAGGGAGTTGGGCAAGAAGTCCTATCTCAGGAGATCTTGGCAATTGACAGCTTCATGGAGAGGAAATGTTTTCTTTAAAGGTGTGACCCTGTTAGGTTTACCTCGCCCCATGAGTTGACCCCCACACTGAAGAATATTTGAGAAACACCAATTGGACTCAATAAGGAGAAGGAAGAGGAGAGAAAGGAGGGAAGGAAAGAGGTCAGGAAGAAGGGGAGAGAGACAGGAATATAAAGTCGGATGGGTAGGGAGATAGGAGTGGTTCTGAAAGGAGATTGAAGGAGAGAAACGAATATGATCAAAATGCATTGTATGAATCAAAGAATTAATAATATTATTACTTTTAAAAGAAATACCTGCTTCTCTTGCAGAGTTCCTAGGTTTAGTTTTCAGCACTCACATCAGGCACTTCACAACTACCTATTACTCCAATTCCAGGCTATCTAATGCCCTCTAGTCTCCTCAGGCATGTGTGTGCATGCGATGAACAGAAACTCACACAGACAAGCGTGTGATAGATAAAATAAAATAAATCTTTTTAAAAGAAATATACCTCTAAAATCTTAAAACCAATTTCCTGACACTGTTTTTGTCTATTATGTTTTTATGTCTTAGGAATATTCTCCTGAGCCTCCAACTGCCAATAGTCCAAGAGTCTAAGTTTGAACCTGACCATTTGGCTGAATAACAGCCTGTATAAACTGAAGTTCTAGCAAATTTTTATGCAGTATATTCAAATAGCAGCATCATAAAAATATAGCATTCTAAGTTTACTTAAGAATAAAAAGCAGATGGATATAAAGCCTCCTAATTTGATTTTACAGTGAACTGTAATGGCCTTTACGAACATTGTGCTAGAACATAAGCCAAAGAACCTCAACGGCTCTGTGCTGACTTGCTTATCTAATGAGCATTCCAGGCTGAACAGATGAATAGCTGTTAAGAGAGATTCTTTTGTGATTGGGTTTTGGGATTTCATTTTACACTTTGGAGTATTTACTCATGGGAATAATTTTCCCATTGTGGGCATAATTAGCCATTTTCCGGTAATTTTGGCCACACTCTTTTTATTTGAAAAGGCAAATGGCCAATGTCAGCCCAATTAGTAAAAGCTGGGAGGGAGCCTTAAAAAAATGCAGCTCTGTACTTGATGAAACACTCTCCACATCTAATGTGGAAAGAATTAATTGAAGTAAGATGTGAAAAAACTCTGGTCAGGCTAGCAAAACCTCTGATTTAGGTGGGGTAACCCTGGAAATGTAGTCAGAATCATACAGTCAAGATCCTCCCTTCTAGTAAAGTCATAGGGAAAGTGCATTTTTCAATTGGAGCTGCAAAGTGGGCAGGGCACAGCATCAGGATATTCTTATACTTCCTTTTTACCATATGTAAAATGTGGAGCCAAGTAGCGACAGTCAGCTAAGCACTTCATGCTGCAGAGAAACCTATGGCATTAACACAGTCCTTGGGTCTGACCATATTAAAGATGAGTTACAATTCTGAAATTCCTCATCAGTGTGAATAGAAAATTGAATTACGTGGCTGAGTTGACTTGATCTTGAGGTTTGTTTTGCTTTGTCAACATTTAGGAAAGCTTCAATTTTCACTTTAGGGTTGAATAAATTTCATGAAATTTCTACAAAATGAGATGAGTATGTTTCTTTCCATCATGTAATCGAAATATTTACGGAATTATTTTACCAATGATTATTGTTACTTGACTAGTATAGTCTATGCCTTGCTAATAATACATAGCTAACATTTTTAAATCCAATGAATCTATGAAGTGATTATTAAGGGGTAGTATATGTTTTCAGATGATCAATACTTAAATTATGCCTGTGGAATATGTTTATATCCAACTAAAAAAGTAAAGTTAACTCACAGGACAAAGTATACAAGATCATTTTGTCACCCTATTTTAAGAAACACTTTTTAGACATGACATCAAAGGTACAAGAAGTACAAGTCACAATAGCAAAATATATTGGACTACATAAAAATATATATGCTTGTGTACAAATTGTGCCATCATGGATGAGGGACTGAGGATATCTCAGTGGTATAACAATGACCCAGAATGAGTAAGGCCTAGATTCTAGATTCAATGTATACACACACACACACACACACACACACACACACACACACACGGAAAAAAAGAAAGAAAAGAAAAACAGAGAAGAAAAGAGAAGAGAAGAGAAGAGAAGAGAAGAGAAGAGAAGAGAAGAGAGAAGAGCAACCCAACACAGAGGGACAAATTTGCAAACCACGTGTTTGATAAGGGGTATTTGTCTTTAATACAGAAAGAACTTTCACTGCTCAAATAAAAATAAATAAACACCTCAAGTTTTAAAAAACTGCCAGAGGATCTGACAGGTGATCAATAAGCATTTTGATTTACACTCAATATTGTTAGTCATCAGGAAAATGCAATTCAAAACTACAATAAGGTACAGCTTCCTATACAATAAGTTAGTATACTTATGATAAAAAGAAAGGCAAGCAACAAGAAGTATAGGAAGAGATGTGGAGAAATGAAACCCTATACATTGCAGGTGGGAATGTAAAATGGTGTAGACACTTTAAAAAAGCATTTCAGAGTGATATTAAAGATTAAACCTAAAGTTACCATATGGCCACAATTATATGTCTAAGTACGTACTCAAGAGAAATGAAAACATCTATCTCAAAAATTGTACATGAATATTTATCCACTAGTTCACTGACAGACATTTGAATAGGTTTCAACTTCCAACTATCAAAATCTACAATGCGAGAAGCATTCATGTGCAAGCAATACCAATGCTGGTTACAAGTAAATATCATGCTAAACGAAAATCAGTCAAAAAGATACACATTTATGACATTTATGTGAAACGTCTAGAATAGGCTTATCTAAGAATCTAGAAATTCCATTATTGCTGACTAGGACAGGGAAAGAGTGACCATAGACGAGATTGCTAATAGGTAGAGGCACCCTCTGGGTGATACAGTGTTCTGAAATCCGACTGTGTGACAGTTACACAATCTTGAATTCATTAAAACCGTGAAATCGTACACTATAAATGAGTGAGTCATATGTTATGTGATTCATATCTTAAGCTATTATTTAAAAGTTAAAGTCAGAAGACATATGTATCTCAGGAGAGAAATTGATTACAACAACCACTTCTCATAAGCACGCTCTCTCTCCCTCCCTCCCTCTTTCCTTCCCCCCTCCCCTTCCCTACCTCTCCTTCTCTCAATTTCCCCTTCTCTGTGTCCTCTACCTTCCTATCTCTGTCTCCATCTTCCTTGTCTTTTGTTAGAAACATAATAGAAATGTTTTAAAACAAAACACAATTAACTGCAACCCCAACCTGTGGAGGATCAGGAAGGCAGCCTGCCTGCAAAACACTTGGTTCTGCTCCCACAACCTACTCCTCTGTAACCCCAGCACACTCTCCTCCAGCCCTGCCTGCCCGGCCTGCAAGATCTGTGGACAACACCCAGTTCTATCTCAACTCAAGTCAGCTAAAGAACCAGCCCCTGCACCATTTCAGCACATTCCATTTGAAGAACTAGTGTAGGCCATACCAACCAGCCAGAAGGACAGTACAGGTCAGGACAGCCAGCCAGAAGAACAGGAGCCAAATCCCGGCCTCCAACCCAGGCAGAGAGTTCCTGTTGGACTAGAGGCCACCAGAGCTCCAGTCCTGAACTCAGGCAGAGATTCCCACCTCAACAAGTGCCAACATAGACCAGAAGACCAGAGAAGAAACTAAGAAAGAAATAAAACAAAAACAACAAGGAACAAAGCACTCATCCAATAAAGACAAACAAAGGAATTTGATACCTAAATCTACAAACACCACAATTTCAGATGCCTAAACACCAATATAAAAACACAATCAACAACAACCAGGGCAATTTGTCACCACCAAAGCCCAGCTATCTTACTACAACAAGCCCTGAACACCCTGACACAGCTGAAGCACAAAAAAAATCTTAAAACCAACTTTATGAAGATGATAGAGGCCTTTAAGGAAGAGGGATTTAAGGAATAAATTCCTCAAAGAAATGCATAAAAAGACAAACAGGCAATTAGAGGAATTGAGAAAATTCATAAAAGAAAGCCAAGAAAACACTAACAAAGAATTAAAAGAAATAAATAAATCCCTTAAAGGAAGCCAAGGAAAAACAAGCAAACAATTAAAGGAAATGAACAACACTGTTCAAGACCTGAAAATTGAAATAGAAGCCATCCATAAAGGAAACAAACTCATTTTTCATTTGGAAATGAAAAATCTAGGAAAACAATCAGGAACTACTGAGACAAGCTACAGCAACAGTATACAAGAGATGGAAGAGAGAATCTTAGGAGTTAATGATACTATAGAAGAATTGGAGACATCAGTAAAAGAAAATGTTAAATAAAAAAATAATCCCTAACACATAACATCCAGGAAATCTGGGATACTATGAAAAGACCAAACCTAAGAATAATAGGAATAGAGGAAGGAGAATAATCCCAGCTCAAAAGCCCAGAAAATATTTTCAATAAAATCATAGAAGAAAACTTTCCAAACCTAAAGAAGTAGATCCCTATTAAGGTACAAGAAGCATACAGAACACCAAATAGACTAGAGCAGAAAAAAGAGATCACTCAACACATAATAATCAAGACATTAAACATACAGGACAAAAAAACAATACTAAAAGCTGCAAGAAAAAGAGCAAGTAACATATAAAGGCAAACCTATTAGAATTACTCAACTTCTCAATGGAGACTAAAAGCCAGAAGGGCCTGAATAGTTATGCTCCAAGAGATCACAGATGACAGCCCAGACTACTATATCCAGCAAAACTCTCAATTACCATAAATGGAAAAAACAAAACATTCAATGACAAATCCAAATTGAAACAATTCCTATCTGAAAATCCAGGCCTACAGAAGACACTAGAAGAAAAACTCCAACCCGAAGAGGTTAACTACACCCATGAAAACACAGGAAGAAGAAATAACTTCACCCCATCAGAATCAAAAGGAAGGAGGCACAAATACTCACACAGGCAAACACATACACACATGAACACAGCCAACAACAACTACAAAATAACAGGACCTAACAATTATTGGTCATTGCTATTTCTAAATATCAATGGATTAAATTCCCCAATAAAAAGATACAGACTAACAGAGTGGATTTGAAAACAGGATCCATCCTTCTGCTGCATACAAAAAACACATCTTAATATCAAAGATAAACATTACTTCAGAGTAAAGGACTGGGAAAACATATTCCAAGGAAACACACCCAAGAAGCAAGCCAATGTAGCCATTCTAATATCTAACAAAATAGACCTCAAACCAAAATTAATCAAAAGAGATGTGAAGGGACACTTCATATTCATCCAAGGATAAATCTACCATGATAACATTTCAATTCTAAACATCTATGCCCCAACAGAAGGGCTCCCACATTTATAAAAGACACACTGCTAAAAGCTTAAAATACACATTGACCAGCACACACTATTAGTAGGATACTTCAATATCCCTCTCTCACCAATGGACTGGCCATCCAAACAAAAATTAAACAGAGCAACACTAAAGCTAACAGATGTTTTACACCAAATGGACCTAAGAGATAAATACAGAACATTTCACCCACACAAAAAAAGAGTAAACATTTTTATCACCACTTCAGGAAACCTGCTCTAAAATTGACCACATACTTATCACAAAGCAAGTTTCAGTAGATACAGGAACATTGAGATAACCCCTGTATCCTCTCAGGCCACCACAGACTAAAGTTGCATTTCAACTACAGAAACAACAGAAGGCCTATCAATTCATAGAAACTGAACAACTCTCTACTAAATGACAACTGGGCTTAAAACAGAAATTAAAAAAAAGAAATTAAAGTCTTTCTAGAACTCGATGAAAATGAATCCACAACATACCCAAACTTATTGGATACAATGAAAGCAGTTCTTAGAGGAAAATTCATAGCACAAAGTACCTACCAAAACAGAATGGAGATACTACATACTAGCAAATCAACATTACATCTGAAAAGTCTAGAACAAAAAGAAGTAATAAACTCACTCAAGAGAAGTAGGTGGCAAGAAATAATCAAACTGGAGGCTAAAATCAATAAAATAGAAACAAAGAGTTGGTTCTTTGAGAAAATCAACAAGATAGACAAACCCTTATCCAAACTAATTAAAAGACAGAGAGAGAATATCCACTTCAACCAAATCAGAAATGAAAAGGGGGATATAATCACAGACACCAAGGAAATCCAAAGAATGCTTAGATCATACTTTAAAACCTGTATTTCCACAAGATTGGAAAATCTAAAAGAAATGGACAATTTTCTCAGACAAATTTCTCAATAGGTACTACCTACAAATGTTAAGTCAAGGTAAGATAAACAATTTAAATGGGCCTATAAACCAAAAAGAAATAGAACCAGTCATTAAACATCTCCCCACCAAAAACTAAAAATAAAAATAAATTTAAAAAACCACCCAGGTCCAGATGGTTTTAGTGAGGAATTCTATGAGACATTCAAAAGAGTTAACACCAATACTCCTCAAAGTATTTCCCAAAATAGAAACAAAAAGAGCACTGTCAAGCTCATTCTACAAGGCCACAGTCATCTGATACCAAAACCACACAAAGATTCAACAAAGAAAGAGAATCACAGACCAGTTTCCATCCTGAACATGATGCAAAGATAATGAATAAAACACTCAAAAAACAAATCCAAGAACACATCAAGAAGATCATCCACCATGATGAAGCAGGCTTCATCCCAGAGATGCAGGGATGGCTCAACATACAAAAAACAGTCAATGTAATCTACCATATAAACAAACTGAAAGAAAAAAAACACATGATTACTTCACTAGATGCCAAAAAAGCCTTTCACAAAATCCAACACTCCTTCATGATAAAAGTCTTGGAGAGATTAGGGATACAAGAGCCATATCTAAATGTAATAAAGGCAATTAACAGCAAGCCCACACCCAACATAAAACGAAATGGAGAGAAGCTCAAAGCAATTCCACTAAAATCAGGAACAAGACAAGGTTGTCCCTCTCCCATATGTATTCAATATAGTCCTATATTGAAGTCCTAGCTAGAGCAGTAAGACAACTGAAGGAAATTAAGGGAATAAAAATTGGAAAGGAAAAAGTCAAAGTATCCTTATTTGCATATAGTTTGATAGTATATATAAATGACCACCAAAATTCTACCAGAGAACTCTTACAGCTGATAAACAACTTCAGTGAAGTGGCAGGCTATAAGATCAACTCAAAAAATCAGTAGCCCTCCTATATACAAATGACAAATGGACCGAGAAAGAAATCAGGGAAACAACTCCCTTAATAATAGACAAAAATAACATAAAATATCTTGGGATGACTCTTACCAAGCAAGTGAAAAACTTGTGTGACAAAAATTTCACATTTTGGAAGAGAGAAATTGAAGAAGATCTCAGAATATGGAACGATTTCCCATGCTCCTGGATTGGTAGGATCAGCATAGTAAAACTGGCCATCTTACCAAAAGCAATGTACAGATTCAACCCAATCCCTATCAAAATCCCAACACAATTCTTTTCAGACGTTGAAAGGACAATACTCAACTTCATATGAAAAAAAAAAAAGGGGTAGCCAAAATAATCCTGGAAAATAAAGGAACTTTTGGAGATATCACTATTCCCGATCTCAAAGTGAACTACAGAGCTATTGTAATAAAACTTCATGATATTGACATAAAAACAGACATGTAATCAATGGAACTGAATCAATGATCCAGACATAAACCCACACACTTATGGACACCTGATCTTAAATAGAGAAGCCAGAATATACAAAGGAACAAAGAAAACAAATGGTGCTGGTCTAACTGGATGTCTACATGTAGAAAAATGCAAATTGACCCATATTTATCACCATTCACAAAACTCAAGTCCAAGTGGATCAAGGACCTCAACATAAAACGAGACACACTGAACCTGGTAGAAGAGAAAGTGGAGAATAGCCTTGAATGCATTGGCACAGGCGATAACTTTCTGAAGAAAACACCAATAGTTCGGGCACTAAGATCAACGATTAACAAATGGGACCTCATAAAATTAAAAAGCTTCTGTAAGGCAAAGAACATTGTCAATAAGACAGAACGGTAGCCTACAATATGGGAAAAGATCTTCACCAACTCCACTTCCAGTAGAGGGCTAATATCCAAAATATATAAATAACTCATGAAAACAGACATCAACGAAACAAATAATCCAATTTTAAAATGGGGTATAGATCTAAACAAAGAATTCTCAAAAGAGGAATCTCAAATAGCTGAGAAACACCTAAAGAAATACATCCTTAGCTATTAGGGAAATGGAAATCAAACTACTTTGACATTCAATCTTACACCTGTTAGAATGACTAAGATCAATGACACAAATGACAGCTCATGCTGGGGAGGATGTGCAGCAAGGGGAACACTCCTTCATGGCTGGTGGGAATGCAAACTGGTACAGCCACTATGGAAATCAATATGGCAATTCCTTAGGAAATTGAAAATGGATTTACTTCAAGACATTCCTGGGTATATACCCAAAGGATGCTCCATCCCACCAGAAGGACACTTGCTCAACTATGTTCATAGCAGCTTTATTCATAATAGCCAGAAATTAGAAATAACCTTGATGCCCCTCAACCAAAGAATGGATAAAGAAATTGTGATACATTTACACAAAGAGTAGCCCAGTCCCAGAAAGACAAACACGGTATGTACTGACTTATATGTGGATATTAACTGTTAAGCAAAGGACAAAGCTCCTAGTATCAACAGACATAGAGGAACTATGCAACAAGGAGGGCCCCAATCTGAACACAGTGATTTCCCTAGCAAAGTGAAGTAAAAGTGTTTGGGGGAGGACTGGAATAAGAGCAGAGAGGCCTCGGAGGATGAGATTGACAGAGGGAGAAAATATATGGAGAGACGACCAGAATTGGGAGACAATTAGGGGGTGATTGAGAGACCTAGTGTAGTGGAAACTCACTGGAATCTATGAGAGAGACCCTAGCAAGGATCCTCAGGAATCAGGGATAGGGAACCTGAACAGGCCATCTCCTGTGGCCAGGCAAGGATTCCCCATCCCCTTGTACTTAGCCTTTCCCATTATCTTTCCTTCATGTTATACATCTGTTAACATATATGCAAATATAATTGGCTACAAACTGCAGCGGAGAAAGAATATGTAGGGTTTTTTTTTCTTTTTGAGGTTCTGTGACCTCACTCAATTTTTTACATTTGAAGTTGATCCATATTCCCGTAAATTAATTTTTGCTTTAGCAGAGATTTACATATGGATGTCCTCTCTGCTTTGATGAGGGAGGCAACCAGACTGATCTAAGCAGTACAAAGTGTCTGTGGCAAATCCCGGATGCAATGAGTATAACCATCCTGAGAAAACTAATGTTTTTCACGTATTTTCTAACCCGTTTGCAGAAAGTGAATAGTAGTTGTAGAAACAATAAGCACTATCTTTCTGCCCCTTTTTCTACTATTTTCCCTGAGCCTTGGATATAGTAGTGTCACTGTAGATAAATCTATTGAGAAATTTCATAAGGCCCAGCCCTAGATGAAGACCTACAGGCAATCAATGGCAGGAGAAAGAAAGAGAGAGAGAAAATGAGAGAGAAAGAGAAAGGGAGAGAGAACCAGTTTCCTCTAAGGATGAGCTCTCTGATACCTTATCTAGTCCCAAGTGGTCAGTCTGAAACACATGTACATACAAGTAACACAAAATGGACTCGGTGGTGTGTTCATGTATGTGTATTTACATGCACATTTGGATTTGAGTGTACCATCAATGACATCATAAGAGAATAGCCAGAGAGGGAATCTTCATTAATAATCCAGGGAGCCAGGTTTTAGCTTTGTGACTTCTGGAACTCAGCCCACATTGATTTGCCACAGCAGGTCACAGTGACTAGGACACAGAAACATATTTAAATGTCCACGATGCTAGAAAAAAATGCATTTATAGTAACATGAGAGCTTACTGACTTAAAAGTATAGGCCAACTCCCAGAATTGTATGTTGGGGATTAGAATAGGAATCAATGGCTGATTGAAAGACTACAACTGAGAAACATGGTGGTGAGGAAACCCCTGAGCCCAGATCAGACATTTTATGGAAGAATGCCTCCTAGACTGCTGTCTTCAAGATTGTAGAGATCAGCAAAGGAGAGCCTTGAAATGGGAAGTGCTCACCTATCATCAAGTTTTAGATATTCGGTCTAGAAAGAGCTGTCTTTCACAGTAAGGCAGAAGACTAAATATTGTAATAAATATGTGTGCAAATTAATTTAGATCACTTTCTCAAACGTCAGTGTCGAACGAATTAAAAGTCATCAAGGATGTGTATGAGCAGAGAACAGAGGCAGGCCAGCTTTCTAGGGATAAAGACCTAGAAACAAGAAGGCAAGGATACAGGAGTGAGCCAGGCAACGTGACTGGAGAGACGGGGGACTGTGGGGAACTTGGAATGCTCAGGGGAATTCACCAGAGGACACCTGGACGTGAAGCTTCAGGCATCATGGGCCAAACAGGCTCTCAGGACACTCTGTGAGTGGTTGTAATCTTGCACATCCCAAACACTGCTTAATTTAATGACCAATTCCTGAGACTCTGTCTGGGTCGTAATTTAAAAATAGATTTTCCAGTGTAAAAGAAGTCAGCAGGAAGGGGCTCCTGTCTGAATTAAGCTGAGCTTAAGTGAGAACTGCCACTGAAGAACAACACGTTCCCTGTGAAAAAGATGGCAAACCCATTCCAGTGGCACTAACCTTTATGGGCTGCTATTATCAACCCAATTGTATGTTTTTTCCTGTTGCACAAACATGTTCCCAAAAGACTTTTAAAATAGCTTTCTTTCCTGCTAAATTGTTGTGCCAAGCACTTTTTCTGACTCTCAGCTCTAAGTGGACCAGGATGTGTGAAGGGAAAATAAAAAAAAAAAAATGCCCTGTCACGCTTGACAGGGTTTAATAGACCTTAACAATAGTGAAATGTTTCCTAACGTTGCAGCCCCCCCGCCCCGCCCCTGTGGAATCTTTTCATAGTGTATTCTAACCAAAATGCAAACGATCCTGAAGGAACAGATGCAGCACCTTCCCCAAGAGTTACACTTTCCATCAAGGCATCTAGGGAAAAGGCTG
Organism: Cricetomys ansorgei; assembly: GCA_026225945.1. Classification (NCBI taxonomy): domain Eukaryota; kingdom Metazoa; phylum Chordata; class Mammalia; order Rodentia; family Nesomyidae; genus Cricetomys; species Cricetomys ansorgei. Next base: position 2,470,042 of record JAMJFZ010004027.1, on the reverse strand, counting down.
CAAACACAGATAGAGTTTTCTCCAAGTGAAAAAAAAAATCAAAACAGAAAATAATACTTGCTCATAAACATTTAAATATCCTATAAGAAAAGGGAAAGGATGTCTTATTTATAGACTCAAAACCTTGATACCGAGTGGGCTTAACCCAGGAGGTGAAGAGCAGTCTAGAAAACATGTCTTCAGAAACAAACAAACAAATGAATACAAATCTACACAATTTATTTTTAGGTACTTGGTAGTTCTGAATATGCCTAATAAGTCTCTTTGGGGCTTTATCTCTTTTAAAATGTCTTTTGTTGCTTCTGAAAAAGTTATGAAAACCATAACCACAACGTACTGAGATCCGTCTCAGCTGTTTCAAAATGACTCTGTTGCTTCCATAACATACGTTCCTCTAACTGCAGTGCTGCTGTGCCTCCGACTATGTGTCTGCCTTCCTTGTACAAACGTCTTTCTGAGCTGAAAAACAATGGCAATATAAAAGGAAACAGATTAAACTAAGCAAAAGATAGACACTAACCGATATTTTGGTGGTAAATGTAGCTGGAAAATTCTATGAGGCATTTTGGAGCAGGAGCCAAAGTGATTATCTGAACAGTATGGCAATTTGGCATTAAAAATCAATGAAAAACAACACTAGTAGTCTTGTGTTCGAAAGAGGGGGTAGATATCAGGCAAATACTGGAAGTGAGCAGCAGGGCAGAGAGTACAGACTCCAGGTAGAAGGCCTAGTGGTCTGGATACCTGCAGTAATGTTTGCTAGCTGGGGACAAAGGCAGCAGTCAGGTCTGGAGCCTTTCTCCAGGCTTCTGCAGTTGTAAGATAGGGTTAGCACGTGCGTCATACGTACTGCATGTGGTCTCAGGTGGTAACCTCTGCCATCACCAATTAAGCGCAATGTCTGGGAGATTCTTCCTGTGCAGTAAGTGGTGGTCTCTCCCCAGAGCAGAAACCATGTGTCTTGGATCACTCTGTAACTGGCCACAGTTACAAGACTTGTAATGTTGAGTCAAATTATGTATAAAGACTTAAGAATGCCAACTCTCTCAGCTTTTTATAAAGTAAACTTCGTGGGCCACTGAAGATAGAGGGATTTAAGACATTCAAGAGCGAATGAGGATGAGTATTGTGTCTGAGTCATTTGTTTCTAATCACATGACTTTCCTCTGTGTGTACATAACCCAGCTGCTTTGGGCTTTGTCTGTTGGCACCCTTAAAAATATATGTCAGCCCTCTCCTTTAAGAGCAATAATAAGAGGTAATATCCAAGTGTCTCTGTCTCTTTCCCTATCTCTCTCTGTCTTTCCCTCTGCGTACCTGTCTCTGTGTGTCTCTCTCTGTGTATCTTTCTATGTGTATGTATCTCTCTCTCTGTCTCTCCCTCCCTCTCCCTCTCCCTCTCCCTCTCCCTCTCTCTCTCTCTCTGCCTGAGGATAATATTATTAAGAAGGAGAAGACTCACATTTTGTCACAGAGTGCTGAAAGGGGCCTTCTGAGTCTACACTATCTACTCGGTTAGTTTCATCCATTTGTGGATAAAGAAGGAGGCCAGTGAAGGTGTTAGATAATGTGGTCTGCAAATGAGAGGTTATTAGTTCAAGAGAAACTGGCGTAAAGAGACGCAGGGTAAATTGTTCAAAGGGAGAGAAGAGCCTGTAGCACTTATGTTTAAAAGAAGGCCTACTGAGTTCCTTTGCAGGTGAGAACTGGGAAATAATTTAGATATTTTGTTTTTATGGACTTCCTTGTATTAGTTAAGACCTATATGTATCTGTATGCAGGGTGTGTGTATGTGTGTTTGGCATGGGGTGTGTGTGTGTGTGTGTGTGTGTGTGTGTGTGTGTGTGTTTTCATCGTTTTTAGACATTCTAATGCTGTATGTGCTCCTTTAAAATAGTGCCGATGAGTGGCCTGTAGCAGATAGGACTTGTCACCTCATTTGTGGAATATCTTGTCAAAACTTAACACCAGACCCCACTAACATTCCATTCAGGGGCAGAGGGCACCTGATGTGAGTAAAGGTCACCACTTCATCATCTTACATGACTTTTTAAGTTCAAGAACGCTCATATAATTTCTTGTTCTATAATATTATGGTGTACATTTGATTAATTTGTGAAAATTTTTTGTAGGAAAACATGAGTAAAACAGAACAATCAATTCACATTTTAAATATAGTTTCTGTGAAAAAGTCTCGTCAAGGAAAATCTTGGAGGATTCTGATTTTGCAAGATGTAAGGGACCAGTAAGAAGAAAGAGACAGAGTTTTGAAACAGGAGGGACTAGAGGAACCTAACCTTTATTTATAATTAATTTATCAATTTTTGCCCATTATTTTCAAAGGAAATATTGTCATACTATTATTGAAAAAAATAACTGTTTGAAAAAATGCAGTTTGCAGTTTTGTGGTGTTTTTTACTGTGTTTTTCTGTGTTTTTTCTGTATTTATGTTTATACACGTATATGACTTACTAAGATGTTTCACTTTGTTAATTTTAAAGTAAATCAGAAAAAACAATAAACTTTCTGAAGAAATTATCTTCTCAAACTTTGAAGAACATGAAAACTTAGTAGACATAATAAATCATGGCAACCTGCTTGTTTTTTAATGAGAGACGGAAAGGAGGTAGATCCAAATTGGGGGGCTGGAGAGGAACTGGGAGAAGTAGAGGAAGTGGAAACTATAATCAGGATATATTATGTGAGAAAAAAAAACCTATCTCCAATAAATAAATAAATAAATCGTGGCAATCAAATGCGGAAAGTATGAAAAATTTTGAATGGACTATTTCTATCAGTTCATCTGTAATGTACCTTCAGAATTTTAGTAGCGCAGTTTTTCCGTTAGTCTTAACTTGTGCCCATATTGACTTTCATATTATAGTAGAAAAATCCAACTTTAGAATAAGAGAATTGGAAAATTAATCATTGGGCATCAAATAAAGGCTGAGATAAAGTTTAGGGTGAGCACGCAGAGCTTTGACACTGCAGCCGTCTTTAGCACAGACATGCATCTAAGTAACAAACTGTACGTAAAACATCAAAAACCGTGAAACTGGGCACGAAGAAACCCTAGTTCTAATTTTAACCAAACCCGGGGATTACAGTGGAGACAAATGGTGACTAGAACGGACGACAGGTATGGCTCTTTTAGCACGGTATACAGATGACTTCCTAATGAAATACCCTCACGTGCTGTCCCAGTTTCTGTTACTGGACGGATATATATTTAGTCTGTATCAGCACTGTCTTTCGTTTGGTGGACTCCATTTTCCTTTATCTTTAATTCAAATAGGACTACGCTCTCAGATTCTTGTTGGCTGTTAACCCTTTTTCAATGCTAGTGCTCCAAGTAAAAATCTACTAATATTCGCATGATATATGAAGCATGTGTGTATGTATACACGCGTGTATATGTGCACATGCACATGAATTTAAGTATTAAAGCCCAAACCAAAAACAAAGCACATTCCCACCATTAATTTACATTGGAGCTTATATGAAACAAAAATTACAGTTTAATACATAACACAATTTTCTTGTTGATATAGATATAGAACTGATTTTTTTAGGGTTCTGTTTCATAGCAAACATGAGTTTTATCTTCCCAATAGTAATAAATTCTCTGAATAAGACTGATATTATACTTTAAAGATTAAAGCATTATTGAAAAATAGACCCCAGAAATAAAACTCAAAGATGCTTAATACAGTATTTAGGACAGTTTTATTGTTGTTGGGTTTTTTATTGTTTCTGTTTTGTTTTGTTTGGGAGTTTGGGGTTTTTGTTTTGGTATTCGGGATTAAGTTCAGTTTGTGTACACTGGGCAAGTGCTCTGCCACTGAGCTACAGCCTCAGACCCAAATTGTGTTTTCTACTGTGTGTGCCTATTTTATCCTTTTAAAAACTAAAGATGAACATGGTGACTCCTACTTGTTCTCCCAGTGCTTCAGAGGCCAAAGCAGGAGTCCTGCCTTAAATTTGAGAAGAGCTTGGGCAACGCACTGAGATCTGTGCCAGAATGGTTTACAAAGACCATGTATCAAAAAACAACAAGGGGGGTGGGGGGAGAAGAGAAGAGAGAAAATGCACCACCGCTATTCACCAAAAACTCTCACTGGAGACAATACTCACACTGTAGTAATAAATATGCGATGACTGTAACTGCAAACTAGAGTTCTGTACACATCACCTCCTTTGCTTTAACTCAGGATAATGCATGTTTTTATTTTATTATATATATATATATATATATATATATATATATGTAAATATTCCCAGTTTAGAATGCAGACATGGTCATGAAAGAAATGAAGTAATTTAATAACCATAGTTGAAGAAAGTAACAATATTTCTACTAAAACTGAAGACTTCAAAAACCAAGGAAAATAGGCCTGTGGGTTTTTTCTCATTTTTATCTCACTGTCTCTTCTCCTCAGTCAAAATGGTAATTACAGCAATTTTGTGGAAGTATTTAATTAATTTTTTTATAAAGAAGCAGTGATCATATTTACAGGTCTTTTAAGTAAATTAGCTAGGAACCCTGAAAATGCTTGCAACTGTTCTTGCTCAAAGGTCTAAAGTCTTTTCCCTTCCTGGCATCATTTTCTTTCTCCCAAAGCTGTGGCAGGGGCTGAGAGTGTTTTTGTTAAAGGATGTTTTACATGTGAATGCCTTTAATTGACCCTGTTTGCCAAATAATGATGGATAATTGCCTTGATCTCCCTGGGAAAGTGTTTACAACACGAAGTACTCTTTTCCTCCCGCCTTTGAGTCAGCTTCTAGGGCTTGCTTGTTTTGACTTAGTGAATAGAGATGCTGTGATCTAGCATCTGTAAGAAAATACATACTTTCTGATATTTTTCCTTCTCCAGTCTTAGGAAGCTTAAATAACTTTAAGCAAAGGAGATTTGGCAGTAAATATTTGACTTTAAAGTCACACAATTTGATTGCATACACACTGAGGACAGCAATACAACAATGTTCCAAAGCACAGTCCACTATATGGCATCATGCTCTAGGACTCACTGAAGCTTGATGTATTCAAACATCCAACAAATATTTATTGAGACTCCAGTAAGCACCTGCTACAGGACTAGATGTAAACAATGTAATGAGGAATAAAAGGACATGAGATAAAAGTTCTTATAAATTACAATGCAGAAACAGTTTAAACATTTGCACAAATTTAAAGCTACAAATGAAGACAAGTTCTGTGAAGGAAGGAGGTGATCTCATATGGTGGCCCGATGGATGATTTCCCAAAGGAAGTATTATTTCAGTAGACATCTGCACTTGGAGATCACTGTTGAGAAACACAAAAGCAAATGGCTTCTATCAGAAAGAAGGTGGGGTGGTAGGGGCAGAGGACAAAAGAGACGGTGAAAAGAGATGGGACTGTGAAGGGTGGTAGAGACCTAGAGAGCACTTTAAGCTTAGAGTTAGATAACTCGCTAAGGACTCTGTTCTGTGTCCTTTAACACCTGCAAACATCTGTTTCCAGCGAGCAGAAATGATTTGGTTTACCATTGCTCATAAAAAGTCAGATGCAGCTGGGTTGGGTGTGAGGGAAGAAAACAAGAACAAAGAATCCTTCCAAAGAGTTTGGCTTTCGAAAAGGAGAAGAAAGAGGTTTTGTGGTAGGTGTGGGAGGACCTGTAGATGGGGAGTTTTATTTTTAGATAAGACTGACATCACCATTTTACAGTAATAATGGGGATGTATGTGAATGGGAGAGTTTGACTACACAAAAGACATTTAGAGTTCTCTGAAGTCTGGGAAAAATAGCATGCCAAGCAGCATTGGGAAGGACTACCTGACCAATTTTAAAAACTGGAAAGGAGGAAAGCAGGGTAACAGTTCTGGTGAGTCTGGACTTGCAGAAACAAGGTAATAGCATTCTGTCTCCTCCTTCATTTTTAAACACTGATTGTTGAAAGAGAACAGAAGGATCTGATGGGACTCCTGGAAAGCACAGGAATGTTGGAAGACTTGAAGACAGCAGAATAAAGTATCAACTAAGCCAAGTAGGACCTTTGCAGAGGCAAATACCAAGTCTGAGCTAAGATTAAACTTTGCTGATTAGGAGAACAGCAGTCCCACGGCTCACAGGAGGATTTTACAGTAGTAAGGTGGAGCCGGGGTTAAAGAGGGACAGGCTAAGGAACCACAGTCTCTGTGGGCATCGGTGGCCTAAGGATTGTCACTTTGGGGATGACAGCACTATAGATGTGGGTTTCACACTTTGTGACTGGATAATGTTTGTGTGATAGAGTTAAGAAGTATCTTTTTTTCCCCCTGATGTAGCATCCTACAGATTTTCAGGGAAAAAAAAGACTAAATGAACAATATATTGATTTTTTTTCTTCTGGTGTTTGATAAAAGAAAGGATGTTGTGAAATAATAATTAACTTACTGATGAAAATCTAAAGAGCAGAAGCTCTTTTATTGTTCAAACCTGGCTATTCTTATTTCTTCTTTCAGAAATCATGCCCTCTTCACTTCCTGGACTCAGCCCTGTAAGTACTGAGAGTAATGCACTAAAAGTACATTAAAAAACAACTTATTTTCAAGGTAATGTTTTTGTGTGTAAGATGGTTGTGCATGTGTGTGCTCTGTCATTTTTTGCCTTATTCCTTTGACAACACATCTTTCACTACCCTGAAACCATCAAGTCCCAGTGATCCTCCTGTCTCCACTCTTCACCATGCTGGGATTCCAGGTTTGTGAAACCACACCTGCCCTTTTACAAGGGTGCTGAGGATTATAACTCAGATCTTTTGCTTGAACACCAAATGCTCCCACCCGAGCTATCTCCCCAGACTCCACCAGAGGCAATCTTAATACAACTGAGAGAAATGCAGCTACAATAGTTTGACCTTGTGTAATACCCATACAAAACTAAATAAAGCATGTATATAAAGGGATGTTTCTAAGTTGATGGAGCACAGGCTTTGCGTGCAAACAGAATTTCAATCCTAGTACTGCCACATGTATGCACACACACATACACACACACACACACACACACACACGCATGCATATACACATAGAGAGAAAGAAGAGAGAAGAAAGAAGGCAGGAAGACAGAAAGGCAGGCAGGCAGGATGGAAGGAAGGGAGGGAGGAAGAGACGGAGGTAGGAAGGGACGAAGGAAGTAATGAAAGAAGAAAGGAAGGAAGGAAAGGTAAAGTAAAACATTATTATGATTACCATTAAGTTGACTCTGACTCCTATATGTTAAAATAGCAATAAAGGCCCATTAAGAAAAAGCTCCTCTAGTTAAGAGAAGAGTATTTCTGGTCTTGATGGAGACCTAACATTCTACTTGAGGCTGGTCACTCACCTGACCAAGGTTCCACCCACCCTAAGGAGGTAGGCTCACCCTAAGCCACGCTGGAAAGAAAAATGGAATGATTTTTCCTTTAATGAGAAACTGTACTTTTCTTACTAGAATCCCCACCCCCAGTGCCGCAGATTATTGGGCCATAGCCATGCAGTTTCATAAGTTGGTCCACTTTTCTGATTTAGAAAGTGTGGCTTATTGTCTTCTTTCTATATTTTCTATGTTTTCTCTTAATAATTTGGGCATCCAAAGTTATGACTTGTTTGACTGAAGCCTCGACATGCTAAGATTTAATGTAGAATAACGTGGGTAGAGTAGGTACAGTGAGTAGCTTTTCGGTTTCGAAGTCCATGACACCTCCAAGTATCTGTTACTTGGTAAGTTTCAGTAAGTCTATGGATAACTACTTTTATTGATTATTTCCTATCAGTATGACTATAACGGTAAGTGCGCTGTTTCTCTGGAGAACTTACGGTCTGGTACAGAAGTCAAAATAAACACAGTAAACATTTAATTAAAATAGTTCTCCTATCTGCCTGGAATGCATTCCAGCACAACCAGTAGACGTTTTTCATACATATACACAACTTTGATAAAGTTTAATTCATAATTAGTGTACAATAAGATCAAAGGAACTAATAAAATTGAACACGGAACAATTATGATAAAACGCTGCAACAAAACTGGTGGCAGCATTGCTGTTCTTGTGCTTTGAGGGATTTATCGTGTAAAATAAAGAAAACTCAAACACAAGCAGTGAATACTGTAACTACTGTCCTGATAAGTAAGGCAGCTCCTACCTAATTTATGGATCCCCGTGGGCTAGCCACAGATGTAGCATGATCTGCTGGACAAAGAGCTGATTAACATCCGAACTGGATACAGCGGGGCCCTGCAAGATTCCATCATGCTTCTCCAAACAGAGCACAAGTTGAAAACACTAATAATTTTTCTTTGTAGTGTTCTGTTTGTCTTGGCTGTGGATATAACTGAAACCATGGAAACTCAAAGCAACAGCAAGAAGGGACTACCGTTTCTTAGTTTGTGATAATAAAAAAAACAAAACAGATAGCTGTAAGGTTTTAGATTGAGAGGTAACTAAAATGACAGGAACAGCTTGACCACGAAGAATAAGAAGAGGATGGGGAAATGAGGAGAGAGAATAGATTCCAAACACGAGAGATAATATGGGCAAAGACAGAAGACAAATGTTGTTATAATGCTGTGACTATTGTGTTATGCTTCAAACCTGTAAGTGAGGTGCTGTACTTCTCTAACTGCTGCTCTCCCTGTGGTTGGTATTCTTCTTACAAGTTAGTTTGATTGCATTTGCCCATCCTCACATAGGAGGAAAGCAAGAGAATGTTATAAGACTCTAATAATATGTAAACCATTCTTATCAATGAATTAAAAGACAAGAGTGGGTTTGGAACACTCCAGAAAATAATATAATTATTATATCATTTAGCGGTTCTTAATTGTTGATGGTCTGCTCTTTAAATATTCCTTTTATTCAGGCTCTTTGTATGTTGATGGTGAGAGAATGAACACACACAGTGAAAGTGCTTTGTGCTTGAGTAGCTATGAAATACCAATGATAGTAATTCAGAGGAGCTTTGCCAACACCTAGATCTGGAGATGGAAGTCAGCTATTTGAAAAGACTGGAAATTGGCAACAAATATAGTATAGAATGACTAGAGCTGAATTGTGTTGCTTACTCATATAAACTTATGTACATATCTTTGGAACTTGGGCAAGTTATTTAACTCTTCTAAACTCAATGCTTACATAAATAAAACGTAAATAATAATGCTATGCTCTATATAGTATTTATGTGATCATATCACAAAAGAGAAGCATGTAGCAAGCTGAGAAAATTTTCTAGTAAAGTGGAAGCCCTCAGTGAATGTTAGCTATTACTGTGATAAAAATTTAACGATAGCTATAATTAATTGATCCCATCCATCAGTAAGAATGGAAAGCATTATATCTAAATTGAACGAATTAGTGTTATAAGGATTTATTTATATGCAACTTTGCTCATGAAATGAAATTTTTCCCGCCATGCTTTGAGTATAAGAAAGTTGTGTAATTATAGTTGCCAAATAAAATCCATTAATATATTTTTACTCAAGAGGTTTTCTGGATTTCTCAATATTAGTCAACTACTTTACAGCATAGCAACATTAAGTAACAAGATTATAAGCATGGGCACGCTTTAAACCTGCTGCTAATATCTATATGTAGATCAAAAGGGGCTCATTTGAAATCTATTCTGTATATAAAAGTCCATAATAATCAGCAACCTACCTTACAAGAGAATGAGAAAACTATCTTCCTTTTTATCATCATAAAATAAATAATACCCTAGGCCAAAGTACATATATAAAATTGGCAAAAGATGCTTCTGCCTGTAGCCAACAAGACAATCTATTCCTTTCATCTTGTCCCATCTATCTAGGAATTTAATCTCCTCCTAGAAAACATGAAATTCAAGTATTTTTTAATTGATTAACTGTTTTGATTTATTTAGGAGTAGAAAATTGTGCTTTGGGATATTCTTTGATTAGTGCCACAAATCACAGGCCTGGGGCAAAGAATGAAACAGTAAAAGCCTTAGTGGCAATGTATCAAGAAGAGGTTTTGATACATTGCATTCATCAGAGGGTGAACTCACTGACTGATGGAATATGGGATACAGGAGAGGAGAGAATTCCACTCTAGACAAATGTAGATGAATGTCTCCTAAACTTTGGGACATAGATGGGGGGCTTAAGCTGACATGTATATCACTGAACTTTTCACACAAAGGGGGTATTTCAATGGTAACCTAGAGAACAGGGAGCATGCCTCAAGTCAATTCTCTAAAGTATGCCCATGGGTAAGCAGCTGTAACAGCAGACTAAGTACCAAGCAAAATAACTAACAACAGCAAAAATAGCAGAATGCCTCGAAAGTGTTGAAAAGAAAAAGAAAAATTCCTCTGAATAATCAGGAAAAAATAGACCTAAAGTGCATGAAGATTCCTTGCATGCTGTTTCAGCATCTAATGGTGTCCATGGTAGGAAACTTGCTGCGACTCTGACATTATTTTCATTCAGCCACAGAGGGATTGTAAACTGTGATTTTTTTAATAGAATGTTGGCTGAAAAACATGTTGAATGGTTGATATGTAAATAAAATATATTATCATTAACTACAGTCCCATACTGGGACCATGCCCTAGCTATGTGTAATTTTTTTCCTTTGATTCACTTCTCTCTAACATTGCCCCCAAGCTATCACCTCCCACTTGTTAGAACCGTAATGATGAAATCCATGAAAGATGACAAGTGATCTGTCAGCATGGTGAAAAAGAAACCCTTGCCCACTATGAGTGGACACTAACGTAACTAATATGGGCATTGTAAAAATGGGATTTTCTTAAAAGAATAAAAATAGTACTCTTCTATGATCCAGCTATAGAAGTACTGGGTATACCCTAAGGACATGAAGTCTGCAACAGTATTTACAAGCAAGATATGGAACCAAATTAAGTATCTTTCAACTTATGAATGACTGAAGAAATGTACTACACACACATGGTGCATATTCAGCCATAAGAGAAGAAGGAAATTATTTTATTTACAAAAGAACATTGATGGACCCAGAACACATTATACTGTGATAAATAAGCCACGCACAGAATGAGAAACACTACATGGCCTCAGTTGTGTGGAATTTAAAATAATTGATCTTACACACCTGGACAGTACATTGTGAACTCCAAAGACCTTACAGAGATGGAATTGGTTTGGGGGGAAAATATTGGTCAAGGGGCACAAAATTCATTACAGACAAGGAATAGGGTCAAATGATGCATTGATTGTACAGCATGGTGATTGTAGCAATATAAGGAATCCTTGATAAATGCCAGCAGTGTTCCCACCACAAAAAAAAGAAGAAGAAAAATAGTAACTATGTAGAGGGATCCATATGCTGATTGGCTGGATTTAGCAGTCCTATACCATGCATATGTGCTTCAAGATATCACATTGTACATGCCAAATACACACAATCATATCTGTCAATTTATAAAATAGCAATGATACACAAATTAAATGATGGTTAACTTATAAATAATAGCTAAGTGAAGCATTAAGTCCTAATCATTACGATTATAAATATCTACAAATTTTAAATGACATAGAGCTGCAATGTCATATATAAAGGCGAAGAATATCTCATGTTTCCTACTATTTTATGTCTTCTAGGATTAAACCTAAGGCTTTGTGTGTAGTGGGCAAGAGTCCTGCCACTGAATTCTATCTACAGGTTTTCTCTTCTGTCTTTTATTCTGATATGGAGTCATGATAAGTCACATGGGCCTTAAGATTGCAAGTCTCCTGCTGTACCCTCCCATGTAGAATAGCTAAGATTATAGGCCTAAGCCACCAGGTCTGACTCTGTATTTCTCATTTACATATTATCTTAGTAACAATTAAATATATGAGAGTCTATTTCTTTCCTGATTAAATTTAATTAACACAATTATAATGACATATATGAAAAGGAGGCAAACAAACTAAAGTGTTGAAGTATAAAGAGGAACTACGAATGAGATTGAAAGGTCAGATATGTCATCAATGAAAGTCATTACTCTTTAGGGCTGGTTTAACATTTTGATTCCAACTTTTCCAGCAGGGTGAGTTTCCCAATGTACCAGCCATAGGATAATAACTAATCAACTACTTTGGATAAAGCACTATTATTCTCCAAAGAATGTCCAAAAGAACATTTTGTAATGAAACAGTGTTCCATGAAAGTCCATTGACTCATTGATAAAGAGCTGCTATTGGCCATAACAAAGTCTCCACATGAATTGATTATGATCTGTCCTTCAGTCTACTAACTGACTCTACCTAGGAACAGATTTTGACCTATATAAATATATTTTAGTTAATGATGACTATCTATTCTTTCTCATAAAAGAGACCCATTTGGAGATTGAGAGATAGCTCAGATAGATGTGTAAAGTGCATGTCTTCAAAGCATGATAACCTGAATTTGATCCCCAGAACCTACATGAAAAAGACAACCATGGTGGTATAGCATAGGGGGAGGGGCACCTCACTGGCCAGCTAATCGGTATCCATGTAAGGTAAGCTCCAGACTAACAAGAGATCCTGTCTCATAAAACAAAATAGAGACCTCTTAAGGCCTCTTAAGTCCTCTGTTCTACACACACACACAAGGTCACATACATGCAAGTAGGAAACAGACTGGTTTATTTTGTTTGCTGTTTGGTTTTTTGTTTGTTTGTTTGTAACAGAGTCTCACTGTGTGGCCCAGGCTATCTGTAAATTTAGATTCTCTTAACCCTGCTATTCAAGTGCTGAGATAACAGGTATATGCCACCATGTCCAGCTTCAAGAAAAATATAAATTAAATGTTTGTCACACATGATTCTTGACAAATATTGAAGAAAAATTTCTTTTTGAATTGAGGCTAAATTTTTCTTATACGTGAAATGAACTGCATTTCTTTTATAGAACCAGATGGATTTAAAAACTTTCAAGGAAATTTCCTTGAAAAGTAACAGATATTTAAAGAAAACAGTCATGTTCCAAGGATCTACTCAAAATATCACAGCAAAAATAAAGAACAAAACAACAAAAAGGAAAGTGTTATCAAAATCTAGCAATGCTGGTTTTTGGAATTGCTCCCAGAATAAATGAAATGTGAGATTTGGACCTGGGTAATTTTGTGTTATGTTGAATATCTACCCAAATTCAGTTGAGACTGGAAAAGTTTCATAAAATGTATGCCTCCTGTAGAATGAATTGATGCCACTTATTTTACTACTAAACTTAAGTTCAAATAATTGTATATACATGAATTTGACCATATCAAATATATAATCAAAAGATAGACTACTAAGGAGCTAGACAGATGGCTTAACAGTTAAGAGAGTTTGTTGCTTCTGCAGAGGACCTGGATTCAGTTCCCAGAACCCATATTGTGGTCATAATATAATTCAAGTTTCAGGGGATCTTCTGAGCTTCCTGGGCACCAAAAATACACATGGTGCACATGCATGAAGGAAAAACACTCATATACATTTTTTAAAATCTAAGAGGAAAAAGAAGACTGATGATAATACTAGAACAGGATATAAAAATGTTCTCATTGCAAGGAAATGGACATTTCCAAGCAACCACTAGGAATGTGAACTAGAAGCTAGGGCTTGGCAGGTCCCTCTGCAGGCCACTGCTTTACGTTCCTTTACATCCAAGGTCTGTTTTTCATTGGCAGGAAGGATTTAGATTCAGCACATTAAAAGTTCCAAATATTTGTGTTTGGTTTTCCTTTGTGAGATATCTATAATAGTCTGAGAAAGTAAAGAGCGTTTAACCACAGCAGGAACTTCCTTTAAGAATATAGTAAATGGTTCTGTCTTCTTTATAAACACACCCTTTGTTTCTTTATAGATTCTAGACATTTCTCAAATGTTTGAACAGAAAAACAGAATGCAAATAGGTTTCATGAGTCTTTACTGACCAGTGGAAATAAAAACAATATTTTTTTTAACTGAAGAGGTAAAGAAGGCAAAAAAAAAAAAAAAATGGATAATCTTTGAAAGATACAAAGGCAGCAGGACAGAGGAATCTATCTGGAAGTGAAGAATGACTGACAGAGGTGTAGCTCTGAGAGATATCCGTGAATTGTAGACAGGCAAGTGTGTAGCTCTGGAACAGCCTGTTCCTAGCATGTGTGAGGTCCTGCATTCAACACCCAGCATTAAAATAAATAAATAACACAAAAATATATTTTACTGTATTCGCTCTAGTACAGGTCATTTTAGAAGAAAATATTTGGCTAAAACTGATATAGTTGATAAAAGGTATCTAACCTGCTTTGACAGAAAATTAATTAATGCCAGATAAAAAATTATTTTTATGAACTAATATTTAAATTCATGCGCCCAAACCAAAACTGATTTAAAATGCTATTTATCTTCAAAATAATATTAATTATAGTAAAATTAACAAATAATTCTAGTATTCAAGTAAGAACAAAACAAGTAAAAATGGAACATAGAATTCAAACATCTTGATTACTATAGTTTAGTAATAATTATTGAATTGAATTTTTAATTAAAATGATCAGGGTAAACTAACAAAAGGTATGTGAAATGATTGTCCTTAATTCAAGAGAAATATCTTAGATTTAATTCAAATTAGATAAAGATTAATGTAAGATGCACCTAAGAAATATTTAGAAATGTATCTGAAAGTTGATATCTTACTATTTTGAAGTCAGAAAAAGTTTTGAGCAAGACATCAGTGATAGCTAGGTGCTCCTCTTTCTCCCCTACCTCTTATCAGTAAAGTTGTAGAGTCTGCTGAGTGTGTAAATTCACCATTCCAAAATGCTTGAAGTTAGAAGACCTAATACAGAGGAATAGGCCTGTGTGAAAGCTAGGTAGGAAGAGTCTATATTCCAGGGGTCTACATTCAGAGGCCTGTGTGGTCTGGTGGAATGTAGACACACCTTTAATCTTAGTATGGAGAAGGCAGTGGTGATCCACACCTTTAATCCCTAAAACAGAAACAGAGTGTAGAAGCAGACAGACATAGGAGGTAGAGCTTAGAAAGAGTCAGTGTCAGATTGGAAGTGATATCTGAGATTACTCAGAGTGAAGGACAGGCAAAGTGGCAAATCAGAGGAAGACTTAGCAGAATGATTCAGAGCAAGAACATTCCCAACTTTCATGAGAGAATAAGGCTGGCTTCTCAGCTCAGAAAAGGAGTTACAGCTCAGAAGGTCAGTTATAGCAGAATCAGTTACAGAGGCAGGATGGAGCAGTGAGAGCTCAGGAAAAGACACAGAGACACAGCTGAGTGCCACAGAATTCAGTATCAGATGGGAAGAGTGAGTTTGAAGCCTAGCAGAACAGTTCCAGTCTAAGGCAGGCAGAGTTTGCCAGAATCAGAAGAGTTGAGTCAGAAGCAGTCAGTCGACTCAGAAGGTCAGTTTGAACCAGCTTGGAGAAGAATTGGTACAACTTTGAGTGTAGAAAGAGCTACTTGGAGTGGCTCAGTCAGCAGTAAGCCTCAAGGCTTAAACGTTTTAGATCTAGCCCTGAGCCGAAAAGCTCCTGACTGTTACAATCTTGTTCCTAGTTTGAAAGATATGCAAGGCTTTTTTTGTTCAGCTTATCTTTAGGTCAAAGCATTTTAGTCAGATATTCCAGATTTTCAGAGCTGGAGTGGACTTGAAAATCTTGCAGTATAATTGCTTGCTTTACAAACTTAGAACAGAGGAGCCAGGAGGAGTCAGCGGATTGCCATATGTTCCATAACAGTGGCACTGAGCTAAGAACAGGCATCATATCTCCTCAGTCTCAGCTCCAGGCTATTCCATCAGACCAAAACTAAACCACTATTGATTCAAACTGATGTAATGGAAGGCTATTCCTACATCTAGTTACATGTTTCATCTCCATGGTTTTACAAACCTATTTCTTGCTGGAATTTAAAGTTTTTTACACTTTAAACTTAATTGTTAGAAATAAAAATAACTACAAAGGCACCAGTTAGCTTCACATTCACACAGAGAGAGAGAGAGTCTTATCCTCTCTCAATATGTCATATGAGATGAAATAACTAAAGAGACAGCAGTTTAAATCTGGAACTTTCATTGTAGCTCTTCCAAACTACTAAATACATGATAGAATTTGCACATTGGAATAGTATTCTAAAATATTATATAATCCCCCTTCAACATCAAATTATGATGGATACACACATTGGGAAGCCAAAAACAGATCTTTTCTATTAAAAGAAATCTTTTGTTATAGATTCTTCCCTCCATATCTTTAAGAAGCAAAATTTGAGTCTTATAAGAAGTGATTTGGCACCACATCACATAGAAAATATCAGGAAGAAAAAAGGCAGCTGTCACATATATGTAGGCATTTGGAGCATTCAAACCTTGCTGTGAGGAACAGTGAGTCATCTGAAATGTAATGTGCAGAGGAAGCTGACACATAAAAGGACAGAACAATGATGAGTTCCCAAAGACAGGCCGTGAAACAAAGAACAATTACTGATGGTCTATTTTGGGGTCTTGCAGTGTAACTTGGGAATTCTTTAAAAAACCCGCAACTTAAAAACAGAAAAAAAGGAACCATTTCACGAAGCTTTGAATTTACGATAATGCAATTTAGTAGAGTTTATCTTCATCAGTATTGTTATACTTTACTAGGAAAATCATTATTAAATTATTCAAACCTTTCAGCCTGAAAATAAGATAGGGTAAGGAAATCTAAATATTGTGGAGAAGGGACTATCAGGTGTAGCAACAGATACATAATTAATGTTTTATTTGCTATGGCACTATAATGACTAAACACATCTGTCTTTTGGGAAGTACCAATGCCCGTGAAGCTTGCTGTTCTTTGCTTACACTCTTTTCTAGGGATTCCTGAAAACAGTATCTGGAATATTGCAAAATATTGAAACCATTCATTCCCCTATATTCATGTTCTTTTACTTATGTATAAGGTATCCTCTACTTTCTAATTATAAGAAACTTTTATCTCACTCCATTTATAGACATATAATGTAACAGTAACATGTGGTTAAGAATACAAAGAACTCTATACAAAGAAGACATTTCATTCAAATGAATAACCTAGCCATATTACAACATTTTAAAGCATCTCTAGATCAATGTGATATACATATATACACATGGTTTACATTACACCGCTAGAATTTACATTACATCTCTAGAATGAAAAATCTAATAGGACGCATTCAAAATTTACTCAATAGTCCTAGTCATCTGACTAAAAAGCACAATTATAGGGTGAATTCCACTCCCCAAGTCCTGAGAAAATAATTTTGAGTTGATAGGTGTGCATAATTCCACTTTATCGGTAATTTATTGGGTTGCAGCTCAAGGCTCCATTTATTTAGAAGTTAACTATGAAATTTTTGTTCCTATAATTAATGCATTCTTAATATCTTTGACTTTATTGGCAATCCAAGATGTTACTTTGAATATCTTGTTAAAATATATGCAATACCTGAGTGTTAGACCATCCAAAGTTTTGACAGTTGGTAGCACAAGATGTTGGTGTATCATCATAGGGCCCTGAACGACAAAAGAACATTCCTGTGAATTTGGTAACATTATGAGTGGACAGGGGAAATTTACAGAACCTAACTTAAAATCATATACTAGTGTGTTTCTGTGTTAAAATCATAATTTTAGACGGTACATTTGAAAAGGAAGTTTGAAGGAGATAAATCTGTCACATTTAGGTTGCCATTAAGCTAACCTGGAAACACACATACACACAAAATAAAAAGCTTTGTTTTTGTAGCATGGCAACAGATCCTTATAATGGGGTCATTGAGGGACAAAACGTGAAGGCAGATGCTTCCTATTGCTTGAGATCTTAGCACTAGAAAGAGGTGGAGTCTGTATAAGAATAGCTTTGCTCTGTACATTGAGAATACCACAGTCCCTGGCCTACTGGAGCTATTAAGGAGAAAACTTACCAACAATTAAGAATGTAAAGGTCCAATGGTAGTAAGTTAGTAAGCGCTACAAGAAAAATAAAGGAGATAAAGGAAATATAAGAAGACTGTGAGGGTCATGAAAAGTCTCTGAGGAGGTGGCATCTAAACAGTGACTTTGGCGAGGGAGGGAGTCTGCTGTGACGACCCTAGGGAAAGGTTTGTCCTAAACTGGTGGCTTGATCAATGGTTCTGAGACACGAATGACTTGGCTGGTTCAAGGTATGAGTGGAGGGTTAGCACTCTCAGATTGGAAGGATCGAAAGCAAGGAGTAGTCATAGACCCGGTAAAGAAAAACCCGGAGGATTATAGGGTCAAAAACAAACTTGAGCTCTTTTTACACTGAGTGCTAGTAATAAATGAATCTATTGCTAAATAAACTGAATGCATATGTTGGCTTGTGTACATCTTTCCAGGTCGAGAGAATATTGAAAGTCAGATGAAATCATAATATAGTTTTCATTCCTTTACATTCACACTGCATTAAAATTTACAGAACTTCAAAGATGTCAAATTTGTGTTTTCTAACATCTCTAACTCCCATTGTGATCTGAGAAACTTCATGATTCATCAATCTACTCTTACGTTTTAGTGATCACATTGTCAGGGATTGCTATAGAATCAAGACAAAAGCTTATGTGGACATTCAAACTTTTTAAGGAAGACTATTTTTAAAGCAATAAAGTATTTTGTGAACCAAAACTTAGTTTTATCACCTTGTAATATTACTCTATAATTAAGAAAAACTTACCACGCTTTCGTAATTTCTATATATGATTGTACTCTAATATTGCTATTATTAGGATCAGGATCTGGTTATATTAGAGATTTATTTAGATGTGAACCAAAGCTGACTAAAGCTAGAATCTGGATTTTTCTAAAAATGCTTTTGAAAAAAAACAAAAAGTCTTCGGCCTCAGGCTGTATTGGCACCCATATGGAATCCAACAGGTTAAAAGTTGAAGTTTATTTTGACTATTTTCCCAACTTGTTAGAAAATACCACTAGAAATAGAAACAGCTAAGGAACATTACTGTTTTTTTCTTAGTATAATTCTGAATTTTTCGTTTTTTTTAATCTCAGTCAAAATGACCATGGAAGACTATTTTAAATGCTTTGGTAATTAAGTCATGAAACCAATTACCCTGTTTATCATAAAATTGTGTCAATTTATGTTGATAAATAATCTTATATATATTAATAAAATTACAGTGTATGAGTTGTTATGTACTTACTTTCATTTTATATGATAGGTATTAATACATATAGAATCAAATAATGTGGTAAAGGTAGATTAATATCTGATATGAAACTTAAGAAGTATTATTACACAAACCTCATGGAGATGGAAAACATCTAGCTAGATTAAAAAGAAGGAAACAACTAATTTTGTTCAGTAGCAGAATGTCTAAATCGACTGAACAATGAAATTAAAATTAACTGAATCTTGAGAACTTTGAAAGGAAACATAGCACGAACACATAGCAAATAAATTTTCTTCATAAAATGTTGCCATAGTCAATAATTAAACTAAAGAGAAAAACCTCCTGCACCTAATTATAGTAAGTGGAAATTAAAGTCTTGAAGAATTATATAAGATAAATTTAACTGATGGTTATAAAGGGAATTATGTAGTTGCCAAATTTTGACTTATGCAAGAGATGCAAACTCCAGTGCCTTCTATATTGTTTTATTGTATAAGAAGTCAATATTAAAGCAGTAGGGAAAGAGATACACAATATTCAGGTGATATGTAAACTCCATACCTTACTTTCAATATCTAGAATAATATATATATATGTGTATATATATATATATATATATACACACACACACACACATATATATATAATATATATATATATGGAGAGAGAAAGAGGAAGAGAGAGGGAGGGGGGATAGATGATATATAGAACAAGGATTTTATAGATGATACATAGACAGATAGTAGATAGATAGTAGATTGATGATGATGATGAAGATTAGATAGATAGACAGACAGACAGATAGATAGATAGAGATGACAGATGAAAGAAAGAGAAAGAGAGGAGAAGGAAGAAAGATAGAAAGATGATTCGCAAAACGTACAGTAGTCACAGTTCCTCCAATTCAACTAATTATTACCCAATTTGAGGCAAATGTTTCAGAGGAAAATTTTAATTCTTTTTACATGTAAATTCACCATGATTCATGGCCAGAAAATTGTAAGTCAAAACCACAATGAGACATTGTGTTACACCCTCCAGACTGGCAAAAATTAGAAAGTTTGACAGCAACACACATCTTTGGAAAGGGTACGGTGCAATAAATAGCTCATTTACTGTTGATGAGAATTTAAAGTGAGTCAGCACTGTGGGTTACTGGGAACTATGTCTTATAAATCTTTTCTATAAAGAAATTCATACAGGTGTATAGGGATATATGTAAGAAGAACTGTTTATGACTTTCTTGCTTGTAAAAGCCAAATATTGGAAGCAATTCTAACATTCCTCAGGAGGAGAAAGGGTAAATGCATTCTAATTCTGTCATGCAATGGAATCCTACAGTAGTGCTAAACACTGTATTAACACAGCACACTCTAACAGTGATTTATGTCAAGAATGCTCTGTGAAAAAAAAAAGGCAATATCTACAGAAGATCTGATTGCACTTTCATAAGGTGAGAAACAATGCAATAAAGCTAAATAATATATTACTTAAAAAGGTGTACTGGGGGTGAGTGATCTCCAGATATCTAGGACATAGTATACGGTAAGAGTTTACTGATGGCAGCTGGGACAGCGCATCACCTTTAATCCCAGCACTCAGAAGGCAAAGGCAGGTGGATCACTGAGAGTTCAAGGTCAGCCTGGTCCTCAAAGAGAGTACCAGGACAACTGGAGTTACAACAGAGAAACCCTGTCTCAAAAAATCAAAGAGAGAGAGAGAGAGAGAGAGAGAGAGAGTGTGTGTGTGTGTGTGTGTGTGTGTGTGTGTGTGTGTGTGTGTGTTTTACTGGCCAAATTGCATGTGTAAATCACTTAGGCAAGTACATGATGCTCAAACCAGGATCTAGTAAAAGGGTGGTGTTTATTTAAATAGGACATTTATAATAGATACAATCTGCAAACGAAATACAAAATTTAGAAAGTAAACTTAATAAAACATTAGCCTAGCATGACTGTCTAGAACTGTGGATTTTGAATCTTTGAGTTAAAACCTAGAAGTAAAATACATGGAGAAGATTTAGGAGAGAAATGGCTTCCACTCACAGAGTATTAATCCAATTTGAATTTTTTTTCCTTTACAGTCAAATATTAGAATATTCATGGGAGATCGCAAGTACTGTTATATGAACAAACTGTGTACTTGAAATTTAATGAGTATGATTTACTGGACAGAATTCTAGTCATCTGATTTTTTTTTTAAGCGTACTTTTTTCTGAATCGTCTAGGAAACTAGCAATGGAATTTTAGGTTACCAATGATGAAAAACCCTTGAGTCTAATCAACTAATGTTTGATTTGACTTAAGGCTTACTACACGAGATGGAACCCATATCCAATACTGCTTAGGTGACCAGGAACAAGAGACTAGATAACCCAGAGACCTACAGTAAAACCAAATACTATTGCTCTAAAAAAAAGATGTAACAATAAAATTCCTCCTAATAATATTCCACTGTACTCATATGTACTCAGAGATCAGTGTCTTATTCAGCCACCATCAGAGAAACTTCCTCTCCCAGCAGATAGGAACAAATACAGAGACCTACAGCCAGACATCAAGCAGAGAAAGAGAGACCGCGGAATACACAGCTCTAAATTAAATGTCTCCATCAAATCCTTTCCCTTGGAGCTCAGGTTACACCGCAGAAGAGGAGGCAGAAAGAACGTAAGAGCCAGAGGAGATGGAGGACACCAGGAGAACACGACCCTCTAAACCAACGGAGCAAAGCTCTTGTGAACACAGAGACTGAAGCAGCAGGCACAGAGCCTACACTTGTCTATACCAGGTCCTCCCTTTCTTCCTTAAATCAATTCCTTTAGTTTTTGAGAATTTCTTGTGCGTACTGTATTTGCATCACTCCCCATCTCTTTTCTTCCTCTAACTCTTTCCACATTTTCTTCCACTCCTTCTCAAATTCTACGCAAGCCTCCTAGCTTTTCACTTTGCCACTTGTATCAAGTGTGGTGCCCTGGATCTCCTCAGAAGTGAAACACTTGGGTTGTGTTAAATGCTTGTGGGTTTTTGGAAATATTTGACCAAACTATGATACGTATAAATGCTTTTCTAGAGCTGTCTGGAGCAGTTTCCAACAGAAGTTACTTGAAATGACTATTAAAAATTACAAATAATGCTTATTTGTAGATAAATCATGAATTACAGAGTTGATCTAGATACTATTTCACTTTGTTGGCAGTTACTTAGTCAATGGTGCTACTACCAACCTCTTGGGATAGAGATGCTTCATAGAGTCAAGGGAGTCCGGCATATAAGAGCCAAAACATGCTCTACCATATGATTTACCATTCATTTATGCTGTGCCAAAATTTCTCTATGAAATGAAGAGGAAATTGCAGCAACTGTCGAACTATTCAAAATTTACAGCAAATTCCACAAGAGTGTTTTAGTATTAAATACTTTAATAGATTGTATTCAACCTATAAGTAGTATCCTAGTACTCAAATACTCAAAAGTATTTATTGCCTCTTCTGAATCTAGATGAAAGAGAAGAATTATTTTGCCACAGTGCTTTTCTGAACAAGAACACAGGGGAAACTAATTTGTCACTGTGGCGCTACCTTGAAAATGTGAAGTGGTTCTGCAAACTGAGAAATTAATCATCTATGCACTCAAAAGTACTTGACTTGAAATTTCATTAAAGTATTTATGTTCCTATGGGTGATTTATTAAGTTTCTTTTGCACAGTTTAGTCAAATCCTCTTGCTATTTTGTCTTTTTAAAACATCATTGATGCCGAATTATCTTATTTCCTGGTGTGTGCTACCTGGAATGAAGAAAGTATGTTGCGGAGTATTGCACTGTCTAGTTTGTAGCATGTGCCACCACTTATGTTCTTGGGGTATAGTCATGAACACTACAAGATAAAAGCAAGCAGAAATCTTTGCATTCTAGAAATGCATTAAATGAAGATTACATTTTTAAAGTTACGGCATGATTTTCTATATACTTGATGATAGTACTTTAATCATAAATACTATATTACTTGATAATTACCACATCAAATGAAATCAGAAAGTTCAAGAATTAGTGATAGGAAATAACGGCAACAAAAGTCGTTTTGATTTTGATTTTTAACAGTACTTCAACAGTACAGAGCTTAATGAGTCCAATGCAGTTTATTGCTTATGGTTTAAAAATCTAGTCACCATTATTACTAAAGGATGATAGTAAAATATGAATTATGATACATATTCCATTCATTATGCTCCAAATATGCATAGTATATATCCAAATATAATGAATATCCATCACTCTTTATCTTCCCCAAAATTATTGTATTCCTGTATTGTATCAATATCTGGGCTCAGAGTGAATGTTACTGCGATGTTTCCTCGTGAATGGTTAGCTTTATGACGCTCAATAAAATGGGAAATCTAAATTAGAAAAGATTGGTTGTATTTTTTGAATTATATCAACTTATATGTGAATTATATCAACTCAAAGGATAAATTTGGTGAAAGTCAAACATGGAGCATTGTAAAAAATCAAAACTTTACTTAACACGTGTGTGTGTGTGTGTGTGTGTGTGTGTGTGTGTGTGTGTATGAGAGAGAGAGAGAGAGAGAGAGAGAGGCTGTTTCTGTACATATAATGTTGGGTTTATTAAATAATCCTTTGGCCTTAAGTTTAGGAAACCCACAAAACTGCACACATGTGAAGGACATTGAGAGTTAGCATTATTTTTGGAGTTGTACATCAGCATTTAAAAGCTATTAACTTAGAGATAATAGTCATATAACTCAACGCCTATTAAACATTTTCTTTTGCTGTTAAATCAAATTTGCGTTCTCCCATATGAGATTTTTTTAATGCTTGATTTACTTTCTTTCATCTCCTCTGCTAAACTCTTTGCTTTTGTTGAGGACTTAGCTCTCTTGTCCAGAAAGGCATCAAGTAATGGAGTAATGCATTGTTAGGAGCCAACAGTTGGCAACCTTGCCAGTTTCAACAATAATTCTGCCAGTTACAACCATTGTCTGGCCTCTTGCAGAAAGATTTCAACACTTTGTGTCAAAATACTGGGCCATTCTCATGAATACTAGTTGGAAGGGTCATTCCTTGGAATCCAGTGAAACCTGAGCACCAAGCTCATCACAGAAAGCGTCTTTACCAGTCTATTTCCTCTTACAAAGGATAAGTATTAGACAAACCTAATAATAGAATAGTCACTGGTTTCTAGACATGTTCCCTTTGGAAGTGTGCAGAGATTCTAACACATTCTGAATTGAAGCTCCAGCATCTTAAACCATGAAGTCAGTGTGCAGTTTTCTGTGACATAGAGGCCACTATAGAAAATCCATTCATTTATCACTTATTAAGTAACTTTAAGCACCGATGACATATAGACATTTCTAGAAGAGTTTAGAACATTAGTGGAATGCCTTTGTATAGGAAAGAACATATTAGAGGAACAGACAAAATTCAAAAAATTATATAGCAATTATGTAAATTACAGTAGATTGTCACAAGGGCTTAATATTATAGGAAAAGACCAGGTGGTACTACATAGTTGAAAAGCATGAGAGGGCAGTGGTAGGGTAAACATAGGTTGGTGTTAAGTAGTAACTTGTTCAGAGCTCACACAAAATGACTAGAATGAGTCACACTACGGGGAGGTGAGGGACTTTGGCATGTTGATGTCTGGGAGGAGAACATTTTATTCATTCATTAAAAGAAACATACAGAAAGTTAGATGGCATGCTTCTCTCTCTCGCTCTAATTTGTGTCAATTTACATTAAAGGTCCTAGCACGAAGTCTATTTTCTACAGCTGAGAAGTTCCACAGGACGAGAAGAAACTCTAAGGTCTGAGTGCTAAGGATTCTATGCCTGTGAATAAGGAGGAATGGGTTAGTTTCCATAGCCAGAGTGATGCATATGTGACTATCAGAAAAAGAAGCTTTCTCTCCCATTTTACTCCAATAAGACCTCGCTCACTGAGTTCTGTCATAAACCTCTATCCACAATGTGGTACAAAACGATTTTTGGTGTTTATACAAATTTTGTTTTATTTCAAATAGTTTGTCAATTTAGAATGGATATGTTGTGACGTATGTCCAGAAAAGCTCGTATCTTATACTTAAATAGTTGTTTCCCTTCTAAGATTGCAGTGCCATTAGATTTTTTGGAAATTATCTATCGAGAGGTGAAACAATCTTTGAAGTCAAACTAGGGGGAGTTGACTGTTGTCTGAGTGTACAGATATAGCTTCTTTTCTTCAAAGCAAAAGCAATCTCTCTACTTAATAAAGCCCTCTGAGGACAATAGCACTGGGTGGCCAGCCTGGTCTACAGAGTGAGTTCCAGACCAGCCAGAGTTTCAAAAGAGAAACCTCGTCTTGAAAAAGGAAAAAGAAAAAATTGAAGTTCAGTTGGTGAATGAATGTACTTGACTTTTAGTGTCAGTTTAAAAACTATATATTCGATAAATATTAAAGAAGCACATACACAAAAAAAACCTAGACATTTAGTGAGTATTCTTTAAAAATTATCAAACTCAAATATAACTATGTTAATTTTATTATGTTCATTTTGAACTAATATCAATAGCTCTTGAACTAGGTTGGATGGAGCATGAGTTATTAAATATGAACAAACTGATTTTATTTTTAAAAACAAATGGATATAGTTAAACAGAATAATTTTCATAAGAATAAAACTTTGAAAACTGTTTGACTTCAATAATCTGAAGAGAAAGGTTTTCAAATAAGACCTGATCAAACAGAAAGTCTCAACAACCCAACCAACAGTGTTGAAACCTTCAGATTATCTTAACATTTGTCTCATGGTTTAGTTAATTCAATTTCTCATACGATTTTCCTTAGTTATACAGTTTTTAAATGCTTTTACTATGCTGTACTCCATGTTTTAAGTCTTAAAATGATCATAAAACAGTGATACAGTGTTTAATCGCAGTTAGTACATATCAATATTTAAAGAGCAAAATTCCACCCAAATAAAATATATCAATATTAACAAAGAGTTGTCAACATGGTTCTCAACAAACATTATCTCAACAAAACAAATAAGGCCCCTTATTGGTTTTTAAAGACATATGGCATGGGGCCTCTGCCCTGGGCAACAGCCAAGTCACTCAGGTAGAGGAATGAACTCAGTCTATGCTGCTGTTGGTATTCTACTTTTCTCATTTGTTACAAGATCAGTTGTTCAAGTAGAGTGTTTTCTAAAGTATCAGAGCTTGATATGTCAGATATTCTCTGTATCTATGTATTAATTTGGACTGCTCTGGATTATACATGAAACATGAGAGGGTAACCACTCTGAAATAAAGAGCAATCTAATGAATTCTATACCACTCACATTATATGGGCCTTTGTTAGGATATTCTAAAACAGCTTTCACCTTTCATACTTTAACAGTGAAGATTCCTCATTTTTAATTCCACTGTCAATGCTATGCAGTTTAACCCTCGTATTTTTAACGGAAATATTTATATAGTCAAATGTTCTATAACAGAGGTGTGCCCTGTGGAATTAAACCATGATGTAAAGAACAAAAAGAATGACTTCTTCCTCAAAATGCAACACCGCAACAGAAGATTTTAATCTAGACAGAAGAGTAAATGTGAAAGCTTCCTGTGGATGCGATTCAGGAAAACGTGCTCAGTCAAACAGGAGGTCCTGTGAAATCCACACGATTACATAAAAAGGTGCCTCTGTGAATGCAGTTTATTTGCATGTTTATTGTCTCTTCAGAAAGTGTCTTCAGTTTTTCCTACATTCTCAAGGGGGTCATCATTCACAAATACTCAAAAGCAAACTCTTGCAATGAATTATCTTCAAACCTTTCAAAACCTAATGTGTTTTTCCATCTTGTTGCACAGGTATTCTTGAGAGATCTTAATACACAAGAAAACATGTGTTTACCATTAGTATTTAGAAATATCTACTACAAGACATTCTAAAAACTCAAATAACCAAAAAAGACTTATAATTACATAAATTGAGTTTTTTGAATCATTCTCTATATCCTTTCTATTTTAAGTTTTTGTGGCTATTATAGTATTCACAGCTAAAATTTTCTTGACACTCTAGACAGCTTTTTATTTATTTACTTTAGATAGTATCTCACTTTACATCCCATGCTGTCCTAGAGCTTATTAGTTAGCCCAAGCTGGCCTCTAACCTGGGGTAATCATCCCGCCTCAGATCCATAAGTGCTGGAATTACACATATGAGTAATCATACCTTGCAAAATTCTAAATTTATATGGAAATAGTAAAGCTTTGCTCTGCTACCTATTATGAGGGAAGAAGGATAATCACTTCGAATACTACAATTTTAAACTACACTTGCCCATGCCCCATCATATGCATAGGATATATTCTCATTGTCTGAATGCTGGTTTTAAGAATACACTTTTATACAGAGACACATCATGGCTTCAGTTGTATTTCAAAAAGACCTGATGATTTATGAAGTTTATTGAACATCTACTTATACCCAAATATTCTGCTAGACATGTATCATGTATTTTCTCATATACTTCACACTGAGAATTATAAAGCAGTGTGATTATCACTTGCAGTTTATGATGACAAAGGAGAGCTAGCAAGTGATGAGATTCACATGTGGATGTTGTAGGGCTAAAGTCTACTAAACTACTTGTGTGTGTATAACATATCTGAATTTCTAAAGCAATTGTGAGAGTTGTTTTTCCTTAGCCAATAAAGCATATTGAAATGTTTTTACAAAGATTTTTAAAACATAAAGTTTGTTGAAATTAAGTTCTTGAAGGAACACACATAGGCAGCCTGTTTTATAAAATACTAAAGCTGTTATTCTAATATTAGGTTTCCACTTACTAAGCTAAGTGACTCTCTCTTTTGCCTCTCAGAATAAAAATAGCTACAGAATTATGAATAACAGTTTTCTATTGATGAAATTATTTCCTCATAACTTTAATTACCATTTCCTATTTAAAATGTAATGTATTCCTCCCTGATACTTTGACCAAAGTCTCAGTTTTTCCTTCTTAGAAAGTAAGCTAAATTTATACACACACACACACATACACACATGAAATAACTGTATAACTATTGATCTCATGTTAGTGGTTGGATTTATACTATTTTCATTGATAAAATTATCCTCATCTATTCAAAACAACATGAGGGAATCTTCCAGGGGACTGAGGTATGACAAATATACTCTTGTAAAGCAATCTGCTGTTTATTTAATACTCCAAATGAGACTTTGATGATTTACTAGAGTTTTTATGAAAAACACAATTAGACTCAGGTTAAGCTAAACCTGAGCAGGGTACTAATGGTAAAGTTCTTTATAACAGTGTGTGCTAAAGAGAATAAGATGTCTCTGAAAAATAGGTTCCATCCCAAGACTATAATAAAACTGGGAGTTATAACTTCAATATCATAGGATTTGTTAAGTAGTTGATTAATTAATTTTTGTTTTATTTTCCCCATGTCACTTTGAGTTTGATATTTTATCCTTTTAATTGTCTAGAAGGCAGAAAAGTGACATTTATTTTATTAAAACCATGTATGGATTAAATTTCTCTACTTTTAAAACTTTGATACACCATTTTGATCATATTTGCAAACATTACATTAATATGTCATGCTGCATAATATAGTGTTGCATAAATGGGCTAGATGAAGAAAAAGTAAACGAAATGTGTTCTGCAAAAACCTAATTTATCATGTGATAGTAACACTAGCAAACTAAGAAACCCTAACTCAGTTCATGCTCAGTAATCAATTCATTTAATAATAATAGGGAGTAAAACATTTAACACGTCCTAAAAAAAATTAAAGCTTTTCCTATGATAGCTTATTAATTTAAAAACTGAATTAATTTTAAAAACTGTTGAGATTATTTGACTTAAATTAATGTAGTGACAAATATTATAACACTAATTACACATGAAAAAATAATCACCTGGATTTATTGAGGAATTTCTGCTTTCCTGAGAATTGCAATGGAATACAAAAATATATTTCTTTTTGTCAAAGGCATATTATAATTTGATGATGATGTGATTCACATGTTTTTCTGTTTTCCTTAAGCATGATAACATCATATTTATTCTCCAAGTTTTACAATTAATTGTATTCTACCTGTTGTCCTACTTAATATTCAACCACAATCACAGAGAATCAGTCACATACAAATTTAAAAGTAACAAAATCATTGGGTTATTTAATATGTTATTCCTAGTTCTTTCTCCAGTTACCTAAAACTTCAAATGTGCAAACTGTAGGGACTTGGAGTTTGTGCAACCATCATTAATGAAAGGTTTTGGGCAGGAAGAGAATTTCCATGTGCGTAAACGGAGAAATGACTATCACACCTAGTTAGCATGCAGATCTTATTTGTAGTTTTGCAAAGTTTTGTCTCTACACAATTGCTCCAGAATACTTTTGCATATTAAATGAGCTTTTTTAAGTAATTTAATATTGTGTAGTTCTTCATAGAGAAATATTACATTCAAGGAAAAAAAAAAAAAAAACAATGTATAGAGTTCATCCAGATACTGGACTTCCAAATCAGGCCTAGAGAATGCTCTGTTTCCATCAGCGGTGTGCTATTTACTCATCTTAAGTATGAGTTCTAAAATTCTGAGTAGGTCAGGAATTAAGATGTACTACAGACTTGTCTCCCATTAATATTATTGTCAGACATAACGTATTTTAACGCCTTAGAAACTTTTCTGAATTCCAAAACCTAGAAATTAGGCCCTTGGACTCTATTTGCATTCTGAAGAGGTAACATCACTGTACCTCTAAAAGCAGAATTATTTTTACTAGATTCAATCAAAGTCATGTATAAAACATAAAACACATTTTGTTTAGTGAATACCTGTTTGATTCTTTAAAGGTAATTGTATTAATTTCGCTACAAAATTTAAAAACAATCATGAATCAATAGTTACTACCAAATTGTAAGCTGAAATAAAACTGATAATACATTAGAATTGCACTAGCTCCAAATAGCCATCTAAATATTTCACTTTACAGATAGAACATTTTAGGCAACACATACTTTGGATCACATGGGACATGACACTTTTTAATTCTGTGTTTTTATTTGACATATTTAGAACTTGTTCAAGACCATATGCATTGATTTTATGATGCAAAGGGAAATGTCACCTGTAAAGTTAAATTAACATTATAAAAACGTGATTTAGCTCTCAGACATTCTTTATTTATTTTAAAAACCACATTTATTCTAGAATAATGTGAATTCTTATTTTAATCTCCCAGTTATTTACTCAGTTAATGTCTTTGCCTAATAACCATCAATATTCATTGCCTGGCATTTTTCTGCTATCGTTTTTGGTAATAATAATTGTTTTAAACAATGCTATTAATACAGATGAGCTATTTAAATAAATTATACATGATGATTATGTGTTTGGGAACATTAAATCAATAAAAATCAGAAGAGTTTGTGGAGTTACTAATTTCAATATTTTACTAATAAAATACATAGTTTAAGAAAATAATCTGTCTTAGAATAATGCTATTCAATTCTGTTATTATATATGACATTGGGTTATTTAATGTGTTGATTACACTTCTTTCTCCAGTTATCTAATGACTATTTGTAAAAAGCCATATCTTAAAACACCTCGCCCATTTCTAAGCATCAGAGAGCTCAGCGATGTAATACAAAAATTGAAAACATAAATCAGAAGAAATGCTTTTAAATATTGCAAGTATATAAATTATTGTTTCCATTACACTGAAAAAAAAAAAACATGTGTGGAAATGGAGCCACGAGTCACTGGGGAGTTACTCAGGATGAATTTGTAATACACTGTTTATTTACCAGACTATGGGTGACTACGCTCAGAATGTCAGAATTGAAAGGCATCATGCAGTGCATAATTTCATTTAAGTAAGAAAGCATTGAATTTAATAATTATGCTAATAAACATAATCTAAATCCAAATATGATGTCTTACATCCCAGAGCAATAATTTGTGATGCCTTTATAACAACCACTCCTTAACTAGCCACTAGTTTCTTAAATTCTTGGAACAGTCTGTACCGTGGGAAAGAGCATTACAGATGTTTCATCTCAGCATTATCCCAGAAATGCTTCTTTTAATACCTAGTCTAATTTCTCTGTTTAATGAGCTAATACACTTGCTTATCATGTGGCTGTGGTTACGTATCTATAGAGTGTTCCTATCATAATCTTCCCCATAAGTTGGTGGAAGGATAGATAAAGTAACAAACTCTAAGCTTAAGAGTTTAAAAACTGTGAAGTAAAGCAGAAATCACTACCTTTTCTGAACCCTAGGCAGTCGAGTTTGTTTTGTTTTTTAGTGGTGGTGGTTTGTTTGTTTGTTTGTTTTCTTTCTTTCTTTCTTTTTCTTTCCTTTCTTTCCTTATTTGTAAGATGCCCATGATCTAAATATAATGGAAACAGTTCAGGAGCACCCCCTCCCAAAACAACAACA
This sequence comes from Cricetomys ansorgei, assembly GCA_026225945.1. NCBI lineage: Eukaryota > Metazoa > Chordata > Mammalia > Rodentia > Nesomyidae > Cricetomys > Cricetomys ansorgei. Next base: position 2,438,448 of record JAMJFZ010004027.1, on the reverse strand, counting down.
AAAGAACAAAGCAAAAAAGGTATTTACACATATGTGGCAACAGCGAACAATGAAAATTCCATTGGTGCAGTAGTTAGAGGTGTAAGTGTAAATAGAAGCGAAAGGCAAACCGAAGTCCAAACTAGTGGCTTCTCTTTTAAACCTGCTTTGTGTTTCCGGTGAGTCTTCATTCTGTCACCCCTTCCTTAGAAAACAGATTATGTAGAAATTTTAAAGACCCTTCCTGGGGGCAAATGTTTTCCAGCTGTCAGGACTCAAGCTTAGCTAATAGTAGAAGTAATCTTAAACGGTATTGTTTCCTGTTTAAGGTATTTGTTCAGAAATTTGCCTTTTACTCCATTCACATTGCTATTAACCGGTAAATTTATTTTCTAAAATACCACCGTAAATACTTTTAGGCACTAGTGAAAGATTTTGTATGCACTCTTGAGTAAGACTCTCTAGTTTTTCCATGTAGAATAAATGAAGTTGTTTTAACATTATTTCAATGCCACTTACTAAATTCTTCTTAGAAACATTGGCAAATACATGAGAATAGTACTGAGAATGAATATATTTATTTCAAATATACACTTACCCAGCACAGCTCCTAAGGAAATTCTGTGTGAAATAGTCTCAGGAGAGAATATGATTTTCTGAGATCAGATTCCGCAGAAGAGAGTTTCCCCCAAACGAGGTGTGGAAGAGTCAAAGCCTTGCAATGTGGTCCTGCAGGCAGGGTGAGCTCCAGGCAACAGAGCCAGATGGTCCTCAGGCTGGAGTGCACCGCTGGGGAGAGAAGGCTTGTTCTGAGTAGATGAGGAGTGTTGTCAGATTGTAAGTGATCAGCAGCAGAAGGGAAACATCACAGCTTCCTGTTACATCACCCCCGCCCCGCCTGCAGTTAGTGTTAGGTTACTTTCTTTCTCAAATAGCTTACCCCAGGAAAGGAGCAGAAACTCCCTTCTCACTTGACAAGAGCAAGAAGCAGCCTGAACAGACAGAGATCTTTTGCTGTATGAACACATTGTTACCAGCAAAAGCTGGCTGGCTTTCACCTACACTGAGTTCTGTTAGAACTTGCTGCCTGTGATTTGAAGGCAATCTGAGAATAAAAGAATCAAAGGGGTTAGGGGTGTGTGTGTGGTGTGTGTGTTGAGTTAGAGTTCACAGAACAACTAGGGACAATTTTTATCTGTCACATCTTTCTGCTTAACTGTGTATGGAACCATGAGGCACAGAATTACTTTAGACTCAATAATTTGGAGCACTGATATGTGATCCAATTCCATAATCAATTTTGTATGAGGATATGAAGCTTTGTGCTGTCCTTCCTAAAAACTCCTTTTATTTGTTCATGACATAAGTATATGTGTGAGTGTGTCATAAAGCCAATTTGGGGATAGAGTGTAAAATTATTGTACATACTTTTAAATATTTGATGTAATTATGCCACTGGATATAACCTAAACATTATATTATTTGTATCTCAAAATAACCTTAAGGAAAATGTGGCTGTTCTCTAACGTGATACTATGAAATAATTTTGTATAGCAAATGAACTTTAATATTTTTTAAAAGTTTTACCTCTAAACATAATTGTATCATAAATATTTTAAGAAATCACTGAGTATGATCAGCGAAAAACCTATAAACCTGAAATATATTTCTTAATATTATATAATATGCTAAGTTGTGAGATTTGACAATAATCATTAGTCCTGAAACCAGACAGCACTAAAAGTCACATGATCTTTGCATCATATTTCTCACCCACAAACTGGAAAAGATGAATAAAGTAATATAAGGAATTCCTTGCATCTTTTAAACTTTGGATCGACATTTAGAAAATGGAAGCTCCTCTAATGAGCAGGGAAATCTTGCTGAATTGAGCTCAGAGACGCATACTAACAGGTCAACTACTGCAACTGAGTAGCAAACTAAGGAGCCAGAGTCCCTGAAGATTAGTAATGAAAGTAAAGACACAAGAAACAGAATCTAAGAATGTCATATTGCTGAAAGATTGTGCTCTTTTTTAAACTTTTACTATCTTGATCTGTGGAGGAAATTTATTCCAGAATCTTTGACTTTATATATGTATATATATAATAGGATATAGACATACAAAAATAAGAGACAGAATTGACAGTCTCAATCACAGATAAGGGAAGGGCTGTGTAAGAAACTGAATTCACATAATGTAGCTTTAGGAGATGGAGAGTAACCAGATGAGGTAAATTGGGAAGTTACTTTGTATAGAAATTTAGTTTTGCTTTCTTTGGGGAACTGTTGGATTATATTTTTGTTGTGGTATTTCCTTCAATGCTCCGGAAGAAAAGTCAACACTGTAAATCACTACTGCCTCCTTAAATAATAACTCATTAGTTAGAAAAGACAACAAAGACATTGTTGGGTGAAAATTGTAGAGTTCTGATGTGGAGTCACATTACACAGGGAGCCAGGAGAAAAGCAGAGAGATAACATCCCAGTGCAGATGCTTACAAACTCTGGGATGATCTTGACAGAACCTTTGGTTTTTAACTTCCAAATGATCACAGTACATGTCCATATATCCCATGCTAAGAATATTTGACCTCTGATACAAAACTGATGTGTAGAAGCTACACATATTTCCAGTAAATGTTAAAGTGTTTTTATGTTAACGTTTTTGATGCATTCATTGGATTTGCTCAAATACAGCAGTCTTAGTAAGTAAAGGAATTCTTTCTTTGAGATAATGCCTGAAGAATCGCAACCCAGTGATCCTTCTCCTGTGTGATAGATACACAATTGTAAATGGAGAAATCAATCCAATTTAAATTATTTAGAATAAATTATTGACTAGGCACAAAGACTTACGGCTGTGGTCCATGAAGATTCTGGATAATTCTTGATAGTACCATATATGTGTCTTCTTTACCAAGAAAAGTAAGCACACATCCAGATAATCAGATCATCGAGAGTTACCATTTTATGAACACAAAAGAATATGACCACATGCTAGATTAATGCATGCTATGTGAATACATGCTATATTAAGAACTCCTGGGAAACTACAATGTGCAGAGATTTGTAGGGACAAGTAAAAAGATTGAGTGAAACTTCTCAAACATATGCTTTAGAATGACAACAAATATTTGGATGTCTATGGAAAAACTAAATGAAACTATTTCCAGAAATCAATTAGGTGATTCTGAGCCAATGGGGTACTGTTAGTACATCATTCTATTCTCCACGTGTATTTCATATTTTAATCTTTCCCTAGAACACACTAAAGCTACTTACGATTATTTGCTAAGTCATAATCAAATTTGTATTTTCAGATAAATACTCAAAATAGTTGTGTTATAAGAAATTAAGAACAAATAAGAAGTGTCTTCTGTTTTGACCACTTAAAGGACAGTTGACAAGCATGTAAGAAATCACAGTATACTCAGTTAGCAGCTAATGCTGCCAGCATAACCACATAGAGCATGAACCACGCAGAGTGTCCCCAGTCCACTTTTCCGAAAAATGAAGAATGGTGCCCAGATAAAAGGTATTTTGAGGAACAGTCACATTTGTTCACACAGAATTTTACTGCATGACTTATGTCCTCTACTGTGGTCCTTTATAGGGCTACAGAGGAGGCTCTGGGCTCCCCTATGAAACAGGCCTTGCCTCACAAGAAATCAAGTCAAAGTCTTATGTCCACAAGTTAAACAAATTAGACTAAAATTTTGTGTGACAAATTTGGGTTTCGGCTGTCTAAACTGATCGCTTAATTTGAGTTTCTGTAAATACTGTCTTGAAACATGGTTCTATAAAAACAACCAAAATAAAACTGTTTTACATGAAACGTTATAGATGGAGCACTCCCAGTGAAAATGCAAGAGTAGTCAAAAACAGCATTTAAAAACTAATGTACAGCTGGGCCTTGGTGGCACATATCTTTAATCCCAGCACTCGGGAGACAGAGACAGGCAGGTCTTTGAAAGTTTGAGGCCTGCCTAGTCTACAGAGTGAGGACCAGGACCACACAGAGAAACCTTGTCTATAATAATAATAATATTAATAATAATAATAATAAGCTTGTGAAAGCTTTCAGCTATCGTATTCTGAATTAGCAATTCTTTTGTGCTTTTTAATCATTATTTTAATGATTTAATAATGAAAAATTCATTATTTATCTCTAGATAATTGATGTTATTAGAAAGCTAATGTACCCCATCCCTTGTAAGAATTCACCATTTAAGAAACAAGTAAGTCTTACACACTTACAACAGGAAGAAAATTTATTAAGGAAATAAGTTGACTTTATATTGTACTATTTTACCTAGCGACTGCTGTTAGGATTTTTTCCAATGCAAATTAATTGCATTTGGTAAAATAATTTCTACCCAATACCATGTCTACTGAGAGTGAATATGCTAGTACTAAAACAAAAGGACCAATTTTCATTATATTGATACAAATTATTGATCAAAAGTAAATAATAATGTTTTAATAAGCTTTGCCATGTATGAGATTCTTACAAGTGTGAAAACTGAATTTGAAGTCAGCAATCGATGCATAATGATAAAGTGATTTCACATGCCTGTAGTATTTCTTTTAGTATCTATTGATGTATCCTCTAAGCAAGGCAGATTCCATCAGAATCAGTCAAATACTTACGTATTCAAAAAGCCTGATTCCTGTTATGTCTTGGTGGAGTTGAACTTCTATAGGAACTTTCTATTGTCTGATTGATGGTGTCCCTGAGAATCTGAAAAGAGGCTCCTGGAAGAGGAAAGAGTTTGTACTAGCAAATGAGGCATGTAATAAAACAAGTAAGATGAGTATTAGATCTAGCAAACTTAGAAATACGTTGTTTAAATAAGGTGAAATGAATTCTCTGGCCACACTCTTTGGTGGGGAGAGCTTATTTCTTGGTTCCGAAGGCAGATCCTCTTCCGTACTCAGAACTGTTCCTAAATTTGGGTGAAAAATCATATGTGGTTACTCTGTCCCATGAATCTGTCTGTATGAACAAGTAGTAAATAAAGACCAAGAATTAATGTGTGGGAGGTCCATTTGAGACACAAAAGTTTCCTTTCCCAGAAAAGTTTAAAATAATTCTTTCTATTTCTGGGGCAGAGTTAGCTCACATTGAAAATGATGTTTGGTCGGCTCATGGTATCGCTTCATACTGGATGTGTTGTGAAATGCTTCATATTTGTTGACTACTAATCTTGATTGTGAACATGAAAGTTGTATTTAAATTTGCATTTGACATCTTGACCCATAGGTCATTTTTAAATGACCAATTTTATATTTGCGAACAAATTAATTACTAAATTCTAAGATGACAGATAGTTTTAATGTTTTCCACTGCTAGAAAACAATGTTATTCAACTAATGTCTTTAGTAGAACTTGGGAAAGGTTTTAGCCATGTGCAGTTTATTCTATTTTCTTCCAATTTTTATTCATTTTATTTACCACAACCCTGTTTTCTAGAATATAAGCATATATATATATATATATATATATATATATATATATATATATATGAATTTGTAATATATCTAATATATAAATTAAAGAGCAACATGATGTACTTTTGAATAAGAACTCTGAAAATATGTGAAAAGGTACAGAGTTTTTTGATACATAGTTGAGAAAAAATCTGCAGTCTCGTTCTGCCACCTAGTGTTAACTGTTCTCAAATTATAAAAAGTGGCTTGTGGACAGGAGTAAAGTAAAAGTCTATCTTCTTTTTGCTAATGAAACAAATCTCAACAATGAGAAAAGACATGATGCTCTCTCTCCCTGTGTTTCTGTGTGTGTGTGTGTGTGTGTGTGTGTCTGTGTGTCTCTCTCTGTGGTGAGCCCTTCAGACTCTGTGCCTAGACCCTGCTGTGAGCCTCTGGCTATCTGGAGATCTTCTGAGCTAAACTGAGTCATGAATAATTAATGACTTCCCAAGAGCAGCTTGTTTACAGGGAAGCCAAAGCCCCCTGAAGGGATACTTCTTCCAGAGAAGCTATTGTCCTAAGCATCCCACCTCAGCAGGGAAGATGTTTTGTTCTGATACCTATCTGGGCTTCAGGATGTTTTTACCTATGCATTGTCTTATCCTGTAATTAACACCTTGGTTCCAACCCCTGTAGCTGCATGTAGCCCCCTGATGAGAGGGGTATAAGATTGGAGGGAAAAATAAAGTTTCGGCTCCATTCCATCTGAGCACATGATACTGTGTGTGTCTGTCTACTTCTTTTCTCTCCTGTCTCTTTTCCCCTCTCCTCATAAAGCCCTTCAGTCCCACTCTCCATCCAGGTACTGTCCAACTTGCCAGGCCGGCCCTGGCATCTCTCTGTGTCTCTCTTTGTCTCTCTCTCTTTCCCTCACACACACACATGCTCTGAAGTCTATGTGTGGGTGGGTTAATGAAGATGGACTCCTAAATAGCTGATCAAGAATATAAATCATGCCAGGTGGTGGTGGTGCACGACTTTAATACTAGCACTTGGGAGGCAGAAGCAGGCGGATCTCTGTGACTTCAAGGCCAATCTGGTCTATAGAGTGAGTTCTAAGACAGCCAGAGGTACAACAGAGAAATCCTGCCTCAAGAAAAAATAATAACAATATAGATCATATTTTCAACAACTCCTAACACAATAGTAAATATCTCGTACATTATGATAAGCAAATTTCTTTTAAGAATGATAAGTACTTATTCAAAACTATCTGCCCACAATTTCAGTCATTAATAGGCTATAAAACTGCTCCAACTTAAAATTTAGCTGCCCTTTCACAGAAAATATATTGTGTACATACTCATTATCTCCAAGATCCAGCTTTTCAAACTTTTAATCATGAGAAAGATGTTCTGAACATAGTCGTCCACTAAGCACAAATCTGTTGATCATCTATCATGTTAAACATTCAGACAACAACTAGATTATAAAATCTGTCAATGGAACATTCTCTGCTCTTACATTTTGACTTAAATATTTTTATTCTCTGAAATCTCTGAAATGGTTATACATATATACAATATAAGTTGATCATCTTCACCCCACTCCATCCCTCCAGCTTCCCTAGAAGCCCCAACACATCTTAATCCTCATAACTTCATATTCCCCCTCTCTTTTAAATAACTTACTAGATCCAATTAGTGCCAGTCTAATGCACATGGGTATGTGAGACATCCTTTGGGGTATGGGTAATATATCAGTGGCTTCAGTCTTAAAAGTGACTCTCTCTCTTCCAGAATCCATCATCTGTCAATAGTCCCTCAGTTAGCGGTGGGGATTGTGATCCTTTCCCCCTGCATGCTGACATGTTTAACCTGCTTGATCTTGTGCTGGTCTTGTACGAGAAACCACAGCTGCTATGAGTTCATGTGTATGACAATCACGTCATGCCCAGAGAATAGTGTTTCATGGTACTTCTCCAATTCTCTAACTTATTACAGTTTTCCACCCCTTTTCTATTTATTATGCATGAGCCAGTAGGGAGGTGAGGTGTTTGACATATGTGGGGCGAGGACAAACTCCTGAGCTGATATGTTTTGTTGACATTGACAAGACCAGGTCAAAGACCCCAATGCTTCAAACCTGCGGGAAGATCAAAGCCTTTCCCAGTCAGGCTCAAGGGAATGGAAAAGCTTTCCTGTTATGTGTGCTATTGACAGTGTGTACAAAAAAGTCTGAGGAAATATTGAAAAGCTGTTTCACTATCTAGTCATCATCTTCCTGGGTTTTTCCCCCTATGGTCAATAACTGATCATCTTCCAAAGAGCAATATGGTGTTTTATTTGTCTGGGAATCAAAATGGCTCAAAAATCTAAGGACTTCTCATATCCACTCATACAGGAAATCAGAGCCTCTGGTTTAAAAAACATTTTTCCTAGACCATGAAGCTTTCTTGTATTTTTTAATTTAATTACATCAAAGATATGAAAAGAATTGACACAGTATACTATTTACAACTAATTTCTGTGTCCTGTCTTGTTATATCATTATAAAATTAAGATTGTTAGTACATGTTAAGTGGAAGCAATGGGGAGCATTTAGCCCTTATTCTTCACTTTAATAGAATGATTTTAAAATCTGATCACTAAACTTCAAGTCACTTAAGGTTTTGATACATATGTGTCATCAGATTAACTCATGTTTTGCTGCAAGATAATTCATAAAAAATGTTGAACTTCATCAAAATGTATTCGTTTATTGAAACTGATGTTTAAACTTTACACTTTTTTATATTTATTTTTTACTATATTAATGGTTAAATGTGATCCCTCTCTGCTCACTTTCCTTGTCCCTCTCCCTCTCGCCTCCTTCTTAGCCCTTTTATAAAATAAATTACCATGGGCCATTCTATCCCATCCCTCCTTTTTCAATGTTCTGAGCAAAAAGCTATCAAGGATCTAACTGTGCCATTGGGATAATCCAAGGCTGGACCTGGGGGACTGATAGACTGGGGGATTTTATGCTGCATAAGAATACAGGAAACACAGTTATGGCTTCTGTGTTCAAGTCAAAGAGCCTAGGAAAGAATAGGTTATACAAAGAAGATGAAAATAAATACAAGTGCCAACTTAATAAAGATAAGATAAAATGAAAACTGCTGGTAGAAAAATCAACATCCTCTAAATAGTTGTCTAATTTGGCAGCATTTTCTTCTCCCTTCTCCCAGAGTACTAAAATAGTTTGAACTAAAATCATTTATATAATGGATAGTTATACAATTTTTATTTAATGATATGTTTAGTTTTATACAATAATTGATGTAATAGTTGATGGAAATATAAATGTAGAAAGCTTCCAGAGACTTTTTAAGTTTTCTATTTATGTATATATGTGTATCCGTCTGAGTATGTGCTGTATGTGCGTGGGTGCCACGTGTGTGTGGGTGGCTGTGGAGACCAGAAGAGGACATCAGAGCACCTGGAGTGTGGGACAATGAACCCATGTCTTGTGGGAAAGCAGCACATCCTCCTTAACTACTCATTCAGTCTCTCTGTCCTCCCATACATTTTAAAAGCATTTTGTACTATTTTCTTTGACACATAAGAAATCATAATATATGACTGCACTTTTATATCTGAAAGAGATTATCAACAAGTTTTAAATAAGGAAGCAAATGCAAAGGGAAGCAGGGACAATGATTTTTATTTGGTTTGATAACAGTATCTTTGTGATAAGCAACAAGAAACTCTTTAGTAAACACCAGTGTAACAGTCAAGTTTATTGTTCAGGATAAAATATTTTACTTCTTACATTGTTAAAAAATAAAATCATTTGAGAAGGTTTTAACATTACTTGTTCAGGTTTAGATGAGAAAATTGAGGAAAGCCATGATAGAAGTTGAAATGTCCAGGAGGCTATTGAGTTGCCAGACTACATATTCTTGGTAGAGGAGGAGAGATACAGGTCTGGATATAGAAAACTAAAATAACTGTTACTGAAGGCTCTGAATGGATATAGCACAGCTTTTCTAGTAGAATTACCCAGAATGATATCTCTAATTGAAATGTTTCTTAGCATGAATTGCTATTTGCAACATGTACAAAACCACATAATAAATGTAGGTTTCAAAAAATTGACCAAGAGAAAACTTAGTCAAATAAACTTAGGAACATGTATTAAGATTCATTGTGATGGTCATCAAAACTTTGCTTTTTCTATAACACTTGTTCCTCTCATAAACTATACTTAACTTCTCTACGGACTAATGTGATTTGACACATCACAGACACAAAAGTCAATGCAGTAAAACTGTAAGCATATAACGTAGAAGTGATCATCCTTTGTTCAGAAATGGTTGGCTCACTATCATTGCGGGTACTGCTTAGTAAAAAGGGAGAAAAACATATGTCTAAGAAGGGAAGGCATGTGATGGAACTTTGTTATTGCCAGTTATTTTTACTAAAGGCACAAATAGGTAAAATTTATCTGAAACAGATGTTTGCCACCGTTTTGGATATGAACATAAAGTTGTTTGTTCTATAAGACTATCAAGGGTACATAATGTTCATGATCATAACAAATGAAAACAAATCTTGCAATAGATGGTCACTAATAGAAACAAGAAATCTGGTTCATGTGGTTAGTAGTAGAACTTGTAATTAAATGGAGAATATTGAGGAAGGGATCAAGATGAAATTCACAGTACCAGTTGATAAATTATAGCTTCAGGAAAGCTATAGAAAAGGATTAGAAAAGGAACACTAATGCAAAGGTATCCAGAGCAGACACAATAGCCTGGAAAACTATCAATATATTCATTAAAAGTACTGTAGTAAGAGAATAGAATTCATAGTGAAAACACCTAATAGAAACATTCCGTGAAATTAATGCAACAATATAGTTTTATATCTTAACACTAATTAATGTCTTCATATACTACTTTCACTGAAGGATTCTTTCTTCTTTGGGTTTTAATTACTCCCCTTTTTTGAGGTTCTTCTGATATAAGCTACAATAAGAAAAATAAATGATAATAGTGAGAAGAGAACACATAGGAATTTGCCTAAAATTTTCTCAGAGCCTTTAATTTGTCTCTATTTTTGTAAAATAATCTATTTTTAAGCAAGTCATTTCACAAGTGTGACAGTCACCAAAATTGGGTAAGTATACTATAATTTAGTTAAAAATAGATACTCATTTTTATAAAAGGATAAATATAAAAGGAAGGATGTGGTAAATATGTGGTTATTAGAGTAACAGATTATTTTATTTAATTCCTTTTTGTATTCTATTATGTCATTATTATGTTCAGGAAAAAAAGTAAAACATGTTAAAGTTTTGTGTATTGTAAGAGAACTTGCAAGAATTTTGATATATTTCTTAAAAATAAATTCCTAGGTTTTAAACGCCTAAGAAAGAAATATTGGCTGAGATATGGTCAGCCATTAAAAGTGTGCTCTGCTTCTGCATAAGACCAACTTCAGTTCCCAACACTCACTGTAGACAGCTCGTAGACATCTGTAACTCCAGTTCCAGGGAATCTGACATCCTATCTAGTCCACAGACTCCTGCACACACGTGGTGTACCAATATGCAGATGCATACACATATACATAAATAAAAAATAAAAATCTTTTAAAAAGAAAAAATAAAATTTTGAATCTGTTTGAAATTGACAAATTTTTTGTAATACACGTGAAGAACAATTATAGCTAGCATACCTATCAGTATTATCTAAGCTTAGTTGGTGAGAGGATAGACATTAACTAAGCCACTATACTACTCCTTATAAGTAAAGAAATATTGGTTATTTCACAAATTAAAGCATTTCATAATCTCAACATAATTTTCATTCTAAGTATTAGTGACTTAATGGGTAGCATTCTTCCTTACCTCTTTTACATGCCATAAGACATGCTCTTTTGGAAGTAAAATTGTTTTGATTTCCACCGCATCCAGTGTAATTAAATTGGCGGCATTTCCCAATGGCCGAATTGTAGTAGAATCTTTTCTCATTGGCTTGACATGATCCACTGTCTGCTGGAGCGAGACACCATGAAGGGCCAAGATATACTAAAAAGAAAAAAAAATCAAAAAAAACATGGTAAGCTCTATGCATAATGAGTCCAAGTCTTTTTATTATGAATTTCTTGCAGATTAGCTTTATGGCATGTCTTCTGAATAAAGCAGAATCCTACAAAGGCTAATACATAACAGAGCCCAAGAGTTTCAATTCCTAGAATACACCTAATCAAACTGAAATGTCCAAGATACCACAATCTTTCTCCAATGAATAAAACACAAGTACATTTGATAAAAGGAAAGCCTATGGTTAGTGTTTGCATGAACAAACCAGTTATAAACAATCAAAACACATCCATTTATCTTCTGAAACTCCAGCTTTATATTTATAAACACATATGAATTATTATATATGAAACAAATTCTCCATATTTACATAGTAAAGTAAGGCACTGGTTTGGAATAGACAGCTTGGTCTGTCAATGGAACCAACATTCAAAAAACCAAGAACATGCAACTAGAGTAATAATGACAAATAACAGTAATAATAACAACTCTAAATAGTTGGAGCTTAGTAGCATTTTTTAAGTTTCTTTCATGATTTCTCTCAGGAAGAGGAAGCTGGCACTTCTCAGCCATCCAGCTATTCTTTTGTTAGCTTGTTTTGGTTTTTCAAGACAGGGTTTCTCTGTGGTAACTCTGGCTGTCCTGGAACCCACTCTGTAGACCAGGCTGGTCTCGAGCTCACAGAGATCAGCCTGCCTCTGCCTCCCAAGTGCTGGGATTAAAGGCGTGTGCCACCACCGCCCACTATCATCCAGCCTTCTTGACGGCTGTAAATGAAGGCTGCAAGTAAGGTGTTGGATGGTGATGAACTATGGAGGGAAATTTAGTGGCTTTGGCAGATGGTGGGATGTCATATAGCACATGCAGAGGAAGATTTGGTAAATGTTGATGGGCAGAAAATATGACTTCCAGGAATCCGGTGGCCAACAAAGCAAGCAGGCTGTGCAGAAAGCAAGCGGTAATCTTTTGGCACATAAACCCTAGATGGAAAACGACTGCAAAAGAAAATAAATAAAATGAAACAAAATATAAGGAAAATCTTAATTTGATAAACACATTTTATCATCCCCTGCCGTCTATATATTAAGTAGAAGCCAGAATGTCTAGATATAATAACTGACATACTGTGTAAAAACCTAGATTATTTGAGAGGGACTGAGAATGATGGAATCTATAAGAAAAAACTTATAAAGGTTAGTGTGTTTGTGCAAAGTGTGTCATAATCACATAAAGAACATGTCATTTCATTTAGATCTTTGACTAAATACATAAACAGTGCTTTTGAAAGAAACCTATAAGATCTTTAAAGCAGTGTTCAAATAGTATCTAGATTATTAACCTTATAGTCTGCTACTGTGCATTCTTGAACATGAATGTGCCCAATCATAAACTCAGGTTAAGAGCATGTGATGGAAATAGCTTCTAAAGTTTCCACCACATGCTAGCATTTCCTGTCATGAAGAGTTTAAGAAAGTAATTCTAGAGGTAGGAAAGACATGTTGCATATAGGAATTTGCCTAAAATTTTCTCAAAGCCTTTAACTTGTCCAAAAAACTCCAGTGGGTTTCCTGTGTTTTCCCCTCAGTCCCCAGTTTAGATTTGAATAGTTAGTAACAGCACCTCCTTTGTCTCCTGAACTTCCAAAGCCATCACCTGGGATCAGAAGCAAGTGACTAGAAGCAATAGAAAACAATTGACAAACAGAGGAGTTTGTTACTTTCTTTGTTTTTTCCCAGCAAGCACCACATACGTTTCATAATAAATAGTAGAAAGAATGATACCTAATATACACATCACTTTTACTTCAGTGCTACCATTACACGGTGTTATCGTTACAAGTCCATAGTGAGTTGCAGATAATGTATGCCAATGTATTGACATTTATTACTGTACCTTTTTTTTGCAAATGTCAATTACTATGGTTAAACAACAATGCCCACCCTAAGGTCCCTTATTTCAGGACACAGATAAATTTTCATTCCATGAGAGCAATTCCTTTTCCACTTGACATATGACCTGATGCGAATTTAGAGTCATAATCAAAATCAAACACATTTCAAGGAAAGCTAATTCGACTCTTTCCCCTAGACTGGAGGCAAGAAGGAAGAATGTTATGAGAAACTCAGAGCCCACAACCTGAGTTAAAACTAGAACCAGAGCAGGTGTTTCTAGGGGAGCACAAATCATAGAGGATAGACCGCAGGTACAGCAGCCACATGGGCTCTAGCTTCTATCTTCCTTTCACCATCTAATGACCCAGAACTATTTACTAATGGCCAATGAACTCAGAAGCTGGTGGAAATGGGTTTAGTGCAGCACAGGTGAGTGGAAGGCAGGGGCAGTATGAAAGCAGGCACTTAAGCACAGGTGTATCACAAAAGCTTCATTACCAATTTAACCATCCAAGACATCACCTTTTGCCGCCTGTACACAGTGACTTCTGCATAATTGTCTAGCATGTCTGGCAGCTGAGGACGGTGTGCAAATACACACCACACCCCTCCTGTTATCACACACACTTGATCCACTCAGAGGCACCGTCCCAAGAATGACCCAGTGGCAGCTGTTCCTTATCTCACTTTGTTAGTCCCGATACCAGTTTCTGTCTACACAGATCCAATACAGCTTTGACCACATCAAGAATCATGTCCCTAACGCTAGAAAGAATGCTACTTTCAGAGTGGGACTACAATATGAATTTTATCACTAAGTATTTTGTATTGTACACAGTTAAGTATTTAAAAATACAAAATGACTTTCAATTCAGAAGTCTTTTTATATGGTATTTGTTTTTCCAGAACATAAATCGTAGATATTACTGAAGTGAATTCATTGTTTTTAAGTTTATTTTAATTCTGACTACCGTTTAATTACTTTATCATAAATCATAAGTAAAGTAAAGCAGACAGTTTCTCCAGGCTGTTTGGAGTCCTTGAATGGCATCTAATTAAATGTCCAGAGATAAGAAAAGAATAATATTTTTGTACCTCATGAAAAACTAAGTTTGCCTGTGTTCAATTAACAAATTTATTCTAGACATAGGTAGACACTCACCTATTCAAATCCAGACTTTGATATCTACAATAAAAGAAAATATGTTTTGAAGTAGTAGCAAAATGTGATTTCTTTGGTCTAGATTATGAATAGTGACAGACATTTAAGAGGAAATAAAAACACACTAACCTGGCTGTTTTCTGCTCATGTTCCAAAGGGACTTTAATAGCCAAATGCATTCTATCTTGATCCGCCATCAATTACAAGTTGAGTGGTTTTCATCTAGAAGGCTTTTTGACATGTGTCATGGCATACCATCTCCTTTTCCTTTGTTGTTAGGAAACTTTACTATCTAATATGACTGCTAAAATATAAGGTCATGCATGGCCAGGGACCATTTTTCAAATAAAATGTTTTATGAAAATTTTCTTTGACATTCATACCATAAACTTTGGACTTAATGCACTAAAATTTACTGCAATGTCTTAGTCCCACAATACTTTCCTGTACGTCCTCATTGTACCAAACAATGTATCAAACACCTCATGACTTGTGAACATGTTTTCTTCTGAGATTTTTTGGGGGTGAATTGAATAACAAAGTCATTCCTTTTTTTCCTATAAATTATAGTAAAGAAAACTATAATTTTATTACAAATTTTTATAAAATTTTAAACAATACCAAAACATAAAAAAATGTAAAATAAAACATCTGCATAATTTTCCTCCCCCAATTAAATTACTTCAATGATTTAGTAAAGTTTTTTTCTCAAAATCATTTGCATATGCAAATATATATTCATATACTACTCTAAATATTATTATTATCCTTATCAACTTGTGAATATGTATTAATATCGTATACAATTACACATCCTTTAAAAATATGCGTAATATTTCATTTATTCTACTAAATATCACTTACATAGACTCTAATACGTCTTTGATTTTAAGATGACCTATTTTATGTACTACCAATAAGGAAAACCTGATTATATTATTGTATACTATCAGTGCTAGCCTCTATCACAATTATAATCATGTTAAGATGTTGAAAAATGTGCAACTTAAAATTAGAAAAATATGCTAATTTGCTTTATATGCTAAGATTCCAAATTCATACCTACATACATACAGAACAACATAAATAAAAATGAGAATAATATATGTTACTCACTAGGCAATGTTCTGAGAGGCTATCTGATATGTAATAACTATAAATATAATTTTATCAGGCTGTAAGCTTAGAAGTTTGGTAGGCAAAGTTCTACATAGTAAATGTTTATGTTGAGCTTATTGTATGTTTTTGAACTTCTCCAGCAAATACTTACAGTCTTCCTATCATTTGCTCCTTGATGAATTTTTTTTAAGTAAAATAAAATATATCAACAAATTGACAGAGTTTTTTTTTTCTGTGTGCTGTGGCAAATATGTTGCCAAAAACTTATGGTTAATTTTTACTTCTGCTCTCTATTTTTCTATATATTTTAATGTTCCTAAATTCTAATGCTTGAGTTACACATAGAAATAATTGACTAGATTAACTCCAGTTCCCTAAGGTGATAAATAAATTGGTGCAAACTGAAACCTGCTCTGGTTGGTAATGGACAGTAAGCCTACCATCTCCTCTGCTTTACAGAAAACACATCCATTCACTAGAAGAACAGTCACTGAACTGGTAGAAAATGATACTCCATCCAAAGTTGAAAAGATGCAAGGACTGCTGAGCAATTACCTTGAGGATTAGTTGTCTTTCCCTGTGTGTATTGGGCCACTTAGTAGAGGGTGAAATTGTAGAGGCTGTGCAGCCAAAAAATTTGAGATTGGAAGGAACAGACTGTAAGATATCTTTCCTGGGCAAGAAAGCCCACACAGATTAAAAAGGAAAGAGAGAAACTTAAGTATTTGATTGCCTTTATCTAGATGCTGACGAAGCCATACCCTGAGTTTACAAAGGTATCTTTACTCAAAAAAAATTTTTTTTTACAATCCAGAAATCAAAAGACTTTAGGCAATTACAATTATGAAGTTTTCATGGAACATATTCTTTCAATTAAATGTATTGTTAGGAAATACACATTTGGAAAAATGTATCCTTACAATCAGTACCGTATGACTGTTGGTATGTATTTGCATCTTAAAATACTGTACAGAGAGCCTGGAGAGATGGCTCAACAGTTAAGAATACCTGTGGCTCTTGCAGAGAACCCACATGGCCACTCATGACCACCTGTACTTCCAGTCCTGGAACTGATGCTAGCTATCTCAGACAACGTACACACGAGATACGTGGACATACATGCATGCAAAGCTCCCATACACAAACAGTAAAAATAAATAGATCTAAAAATAACATATTGAAAACATGTATAGGAAAGGCTATACATTATGATTGCTGACACAAAACATGTGTGTCATTGACCTTTCTCATCTTGCAGCAGATTATCTATTGTTGTCTATGTCAAGTCCAATTGCAAAATATTTTATAGGAGGATACTGATATAATTTTCAAGATAATTTAAGTTTTAATACATTTGAAAAAATACATGGTATGTGAAATTAAAAATATTAGATTTCAGCAAAAGATGAAAATTCACTATTTATTTAATATGTCAGTAAGCTTTAAGAGAATGGGATTTTAACAGATACTGGACATGGGTGAGAGCACAAAAGTCAGAATATTCTTGCTTTCTTTGGGGGAGTATTTTAGAAAGTCTAGACTTGCTAAAGAACAGAACACAACAAACAGGATTGTAGAGTATAAATCTAGAAAAGTAGATTTAGAATGTACACAAAAAACTATAGACAAGCGAGGAGCCAGAAGTGGGAAAGGCGGTCTCATTGTGAACTATGCCACTGGTGCCCACATTTTAAATTTGGACTTAGTTTACTGTGACTCTATCCTGCTATATATCTTGTAAGGTCTCAGTACTGAAGTCATTCATTTCTCTGGCTCCTTCTTCTACCTGGCAATCATATCTGCAAAGAACAAAACCACCTTCATATTTTCATTCTTCTATTTCCAGGTTTATTACAAATCCTATCATCTAGATAGTTAATTTTTGATAAATTTCATTTAAATTAGAAAGCGTAAAATCTATACATTAGGTCATAAAGGTGGATAGACAGCTATTTTATGCCTCCAATGATCACAAATAAAATCCAAAGGCACAAAATATAAATTTTATTAATTCTGCTTGAATTTTACAAGCACTGCATGTTGTTTCAGATAGCTATAGTGAATTAAATACTTCAGCTCCAGGTTACAACTTTACTTGTATTATAACTATAATAAAATACACATTAACAATATCTTTGAGCTACTTCTTTATGTCTATAAATCTTAGATGAATCTGAGTCAGCGTCATCACCACCAAAACAGTCTTAAAATCAATAACTTTGGTTTCTTGCTAACAACACAGGATAAAGAGTTTTACACGCTAGTAGAGTGTTTCAAATACCTTACAACATATTACATTCCATATGTAGCAAAGAAACAACTGAAGCTGAGAGAAACTGCATGGGTTTTCAAGGGTACAAAACAAGTCGAGAAATTAAAGAACTGGAATTAAACTTGAATTCAATTCATAAAGTCAATTTTCAGGCCCACTATGCGGCATCGCTCTAAGACTAAGTAGTAAATCCTTCTAGGCTAACTGGGCAAATGTTGCAATAATTTTATCAGATAAAGTTTGTGAAACTTTATTATTTTTAATCTCCAAATACTTTCTTCCCTTAATCTCCAATCAAGATGATCTAAATGTGCCTCATTAACAGTCGCATGCATGGACTGGTGTTCAAGTCTGAACAGGAGAAAGACACCTAACTGAAACAGAAAACCTAATAAGGAGGTTGGAAATCAGCCTTGGGAGCAACAGCCATGTGCCAAGCGGCTCTCCAACATCTGACGGCAGGAATCACTGGGTTGGCATGCTTAACCTGGCCTCATTCTAGAAATCACAAACCATAGTCCGGGCCTTTATGTCTCTGTGATCAGATGCATACCAGTGAGCAAGCTCCTGGCATTCATATAATTGAAAACTAGGAACACAGCCTTGTGGTGTTATGAAAGGTAGAGTTGGGGGCTCATTAATGAATGCCTCTCACTTCATTTCTGTAGAGATCATCCAATTTTTAAAGAGAAGAATGACACTCAGAGAATTATGACTTAGAGTAGCATAGATTTTTTTTCAAAACTAATTCTTTTTTTTTCTTTTTCTTTTTTTTCTCTTTTTGGTTTTTGGAGACATGGTTTCCCTGCTGTGACTCTGGCTGTCCTGGAACTCACTCTGTAGATCAGGCTGGCCTCAAACTCACAAAGAACTGTCCACCTCCGCCTCCCAGTACTGGAATTAAGGCGCACACCACCACTGCCTAGCTTCTAAACTAATTCTTATCCCTTGACTTTTTGTTATCTGTACAAAACTTATATCACAAAATAGATTTTCTTACTGTTTTAAGAAAAAGAAATCTTAACAAATTAATCATAATTAATTAATTAGTAGTTTGGTCTATATTAATATGCAACCTAGTTTTGTTGTAGCTTTATAATTGTCACAAACTTAAATTTCTGTTATTTTATTCAATACAAATGTCATTTAAAATAATTTGGTTACCACAATGAAGTTTTCCATTTCATCTCTTTTTAAAGTACCTGCTGATGTTTGAGAAAGAGTTCTTGCTGTCTGGGACAACCATTATCTTTGTTGGGACAACCATAATCTTGACTAGACTCAAGATTGTCTGTGAAGAGATTTGCCAGGTAGGTAGGGTGATGGCTGTGATTTTGGCAGAGGAAGTGACACATTTTTGTTCCTTGCCAGCACTCCTGCCAGGAAGTAGGCAGCCTGATGTAAGCTCTGCTAAAACTGTCTGTCTATTTATGGAAAGCAAGATTGCCAGAATGTAAGCACAAGCTACCAGATTTACTATGCAGGCAGATGTAGGTTATGAGATATGGTCTACACTTCTTGGTGAGAATATATTTGAAGGCCACTGTACTTGCTTCAAACTGTGTGTGCTTGTTGATGAAATGAAGTTTACAGCACTGTGTACAACACTAAAGGTTTAGTGGGGTATGCATCTAAATGTGTAATTCTTTAGTTGGTAGAGGATATTTTCTTGCCAGAAAATTTGCAGGATTACAATATTCCTCTGCATGTAATCAATATCTTCCAAAAGGACATTTAGATAGAAGTACTCTACTGCGGATCTCTAACGTGAACACATCAGCGATGACATTTGGTTATTGAATTCTTCCTCTGTCAACATCATTCCTCTTCCATAAGAACAATGATAATAAAATACACATATATTATTAGATATGTGTTTATCTATTTTCCACCATTTTCTATGTATGTTGGATAGAGTCAGGTGAGAATTTCAAGTGGCCAAATGATCTTCTTTATTATATCTAGTCATTCTCCCTGGACCTGGAAACCAGTATGAAGCACCATGGCCCTAGAACAGTACTTAGGTACTCCTTTTCTTATTCAGAGACCAAGTGCCGGAGATTGAGCTAGCAGTCGGCTTTTGAAATCTAACCAAAGATGATTTTTTTCAAAATATCATAAAGGTGATATAGTCCCAAGGCAGCTGTTAAGAGATGATATATAGAAGCAAAGTGGGCTGTGAGAATTTGGAAAATAATTTATTTTTTCCATGAACAGTCAGGTCTACCCCAAGGACTCAGAACCATTCTGACTGGTCTTTCTTTCCTAGCTGTAAGTTTACCAGGTAGACATAGGAAAAGACTATGTTAACTATGAATGTTAACATTAAAACTTTATTAGTAATACGTATAAAGCATCAAGTATAAAAGTATCAGCCATCTAAACATTAAAGAAACCCAAATGCAACAAATAATAGGATATATATACATAGAATTCTATCCGATCCTAAAAATAAAAAACATGAGTGCATGAACGAAGGCATTCAGAAAGACTTTGTAAGTATAATCAGCGTTCTTCCAACCACCATTTGTTCCTTCTTTTGTAACTGTGGATTATAAAGTTAATAAATAAAAAAATGTAAGTCATCTATCACATGCTTAACACTGCGATAAATGCTGGAACAGCGCGGACTACAAACCATCACACTCAAAACCTTGTGGCATGGTAACTTAAGCAAAGCAAACACGTGATAGCAATGGTCGAGGAATCCGACTGCACAGCCAGAGCAAATGCAGAGGAAGGAGGTTTCTGAACAGTAAGGAATCCAGAAATAAGAAGATGAGCGGGTCGGTGAATACAATCGAGGGGGAAACCCCACATAGATTATTCTGTGGTATGAACATGGATACCTTGTGAATCAGAGTAAATTTAATGAACAGAAAGGCTTATATTTTAAAGCTCATTTTAAGAAATCTGTGATAGGTAAAAATCTAACAGAAAATGTTAATTTAAACTGAGTGGTGAGGCTAAAACAGACAAAGAATGCATCATGTACACATTTTCTACATGTTACATACACAGAAGCCCTACTTCACAGCACATTTTAAAAGAGATTAGAAAAATAATTACTTTTATGCGATTAAGTGCCTTCTATCCATCAAATGTCTATATTTTAATATACCCTCAAATAACAAAATCAATATTTTTAAAAAAGATAATTCTAACACACACCTCCTTCTATTGTTACCAGAACATATTCATAAAATAATTTTTAAAAAACAAGATTCTTACCCCCAAGGCTGGACACTTTGGTAGACTGGGGTGTCGGACTGTTATTTGCAGTATTAAGACTGGTTACGTAGTTGTCCCTCTGTAACTCATTCGCTGGGGGGAAAAACAACATAAGCAATTACAATCTGAAAGCAACAGAATTTCATGTCTTTATACACAAGCGAATGAAACTGTTGGGTTAAGAACTACAGACTTGTTGCAATTTAGTGCCACCACTGTTCTAAATTAGCAAACAAGGAATTTTAAATAAACATGCAAGTGAAGATTCTCATTAGTGATTGTGCAGCTAGTGACCAAATCATGTAACAGTTCACGCTTAATGTTTCCTTTCCTCATTTTTACGAGTAATTATTAACCCTCAGGTTTTATAGGAGATTTCAGCACTCCTAACATTTGGCTGAATACACACTTGCAGTAACCTGAGGAAAGAGTTAAGTACTATACCTGAAAACATTATGGCATTCAGAGTAACTGCATAGATTTTCTGTTGGGCTGGGTTTTGCTTTTGTTTTCTGTTTTTTAAACACAATGCTGTATCTCTTTCAGACCTAATTTCTGTTTGTGTAGCTTACACGGAATCTGGGTACATTTTCAAGGAGTCCTCATTTTAAACAATACGTGTTAATGAACCTGTGAATAAATAGCTATAAATAAGATGTGAAATGAACTTACGTGTGTCCCCACAGGTCTTCTTGCATTCATCCAAAGTTTCAAAGTTGTTGAGGTTGCCCAGACACCCACCGTACTTGAATCGTTCACACTGGTTTGACTGGTTGTTGTAAAAATACCTAGTAATTAAGCCTCGGCAGATTCCAGGGTCTTCCTCCAAGAAACAGAAGTCTGGCTTTCCTAGAAATTATAAAATATATCAGAAAGAAAGATTTTTCTTTTGTAAATAATTTAGTTATCTTAATGAAATTTATAATTAACTTCTTTAGAAGCACCAGCTTTAAAAGCTTAAAGACTAAACCAGAAGATACTTCTTATCTCGTTAAGAGTAAATAAAATGACGTTATTAAAAACTGAACTATTACCTAGCCATCTTGGTACTTGAAATATGGAAAATGAAACTATGTCTTACACTTTTTAATCTGGTATTTCAGCTCTAAATTTCTTAGAGTACAAGAAATTATATCAACACTTTCATGAATCAATAAAATAAGGATAGTTGGTTATTTCATAATGAGCTGACCTTTCTTTAGAAGTACAAAATACTTCTGGGAAAGTGGGAAATTCTGGCTTAATTATTTCTGCTAAGTTTAATGCACTTATATTAAGGAAAGATCTACTGAAGTGTTGGGAATCACTAGGCAAGTAGTACTGTGTTACTTTGTTAAGAATGTTTTAGAGGCTTTAAACTTTGGAAAGGATATTAGAGGTACGGAAGCTGTCCTGGCTATTCTTGGAAGTTCCTGAATTCTTATGCTGGAATTAATATCTGTGCTCAGTATGGCATCCTCCACTGCTGGGTCCCTCCCTCCCAACCCTCTCTTTTCTTCTTCTTCCAAGCATTGAACTAACCAACAGTGTAGAGGCAGAAAGGAAATACATGTTCAGGGATTAGAAGGGCTTGTGAAAAGTCTAATACCCTTTCTTTGATCATGTTTCCAAACCAGGCTAAACACAGCTGTCACCAAATTTGTAATATTATGACCTCCATTGCAATCTGTCTCCATGCATACTCTGAAGAGAATTGAGTTAGTTTTCAAATGTATTATGATCAAAGGTCTTACTGCAGTTGAATGTTTTGGACAAAGTTCCAATTCCCCCATTTTCTCCTGTAAATATATTTCTGTGGCAGCAAAAGGAACCATGATACCCTCCCAAGTCTTAAAGTAACTTGCTTTTCTATATCAGGAAACCCATCCTCACAAGAGTTCTACTATCAAAAAAAAGCATGCATTCCATGCACTTCAGATACAGAGTCCAGAGTCCCCTGAGCTGAAACTAACCTGAAAGCCTCCTCCCTGAGGATTAGCTTTCATGGAACTAGAAGGTGCTATTCAAGCTTCCAAAGGAGGGAGGTGACCCACAGTCCTATACCCGGCTACAACACTTATGAACAGCAACGACCAGCATGAAACATTAATCCTAAAGGTGCAGTAGTGGCATCCACATCTTGATGGTAACCAACAGCTCTATAATTGGACTTAACACCCACTGAACAAGAGAGAAATAATACCTGGTTCCAGAAACCTAGTCAACTACCTGGGGCTAATGAGGTCATGAATCTTAGAGGAGAAACTACAACAATTACCTTACTAAATGAACACAATTCCTAACTGTATTCTCAATATTCACAAATAAGTGTTATCCTCACCCTACATCAAAGAAACTTCTGTTTGCAACAGGAGACTGTTACAGAAAACCACGCTCAATCTAAACGCGTATTTCTGAAGCTCAGTCCCAACTGAGACATCTAAAACACAACTCCTGAACCTACAACTAAGGGATCATTGTGGAAGAGGAGGCAGAACAATTGTAAGATACAGAGGAACAGAGAGTTTGCTAAGAGATTGTGTCTCCTAGAAATGTCAGAAGCTACACTGATAAAGTCTCACCAATATGACTGCCTGAACATGAGCTAAACAAAAGCAATGACAACAGACATGCTAACATGGACTAGAGGAGAGGCATGAGAACACAAAGAACTTCAGGCAACTGAGGAATGCTGAGAGTGGCGAAAATAGTCTTTTCCAGGGAGGGGCACACCAATTAGTTATCCAATGCCAGATGTTCAGCCCTGAAAACATGGATAGATGTGTGTGTGTGTGTGTGTGTGTGTGTGTGTGTGTGTGTGTGTATAACATTATACAGATTGAGCAAGTTGTACTTATATATTTAGGAATATATTATATATTTAGAAATATATATTAGATATTTAGGAACATTGCCTATATGTGTGTATATACATATAATCACATAATATATACATACAGGTATATATTATATGTATATATGTCTGTATACATAGCAATTTATGAAAAAAAGAAGTCATGAATTTGAAGGAGACCAAAAAAGAGTTTATGGGAGGGTTTGGAAGGAGTGAAGGGAAGGGAGAAGATGTGGTTATACTTAAATCTCAACAAATAAAAGAAATGAAACAGGAATATGCACTCAGTAATATTAGTGATATCCACAGTGGTTGCAGATCTGAAGAATCCAACACCATTTTAGCAAAGAAGAAAAATGTGTTCTCTATAGTTTCTCAACATGCCAAATTGAAAGTTAGCTTTGTTTCTTATTATTGACTTTTACTTTTAAAGTGACTGTCAATACAATCCTTGTGTTGTTCCCTTTTTCAAATTTAAGTGAAAAAAAAAAGCTTTCACTGAAATTGTTGTGTTCAAGATGATGGCTTCAAACATAGATTTTGGAATGGTTAAATCTGGATAATTAATAGATGGCCTCACATAGTTGTAACATTTTTAGACTGAGAACACAAGTAGCATCTACTCTCTCAGCTTTGACAGGAGCTAAATATATGGCTGCTAACTATAATCACCAAGCTATATGATAGCTCTTTTGAATGTTCCCTCTTACTCACCACTATATTTCCTCAGTCCTGTCTCCACTGTGCAGTGTTGGATAACGACAATGCCACATTCTGCTTAAGATTCCATGACTGAGATCATGCTGTGCATTCAGCATGATAGTCTCCAAATCCAGCCATATTGTAAATAACAGGATTTCCTTCTTCTCCGTGGCTGAATAGTATTACATTGTGAGCAACATGCCCTGTTTTCTTTATCCATTATTCACAGATTGAAGTTTCAGTTCATTCCATATTATTGTAGGATAATACTTCAATAAATGGGATAGACAATCTATTGATTTCCCTCCCCTTTGATATGTACTGAGTAGTGGAGCGGACTACTAGACTAAAGGGTAGTTCTATTTTAATGTAAAGTTTCTGACGAGGAGCATTCACATTGTTTTCCCTGATGGCTGTGTGGATTTATATGTCAGTGCTCTTTCCTCTTTGGGTAACTACCATTGGAACAAGAGTGACATGACAGCTCATTTGAGTTTAGATTTGTATTCCTTGATGGTTAGGGTTACATAATCATTTCTTATCATAGTCCTGTCCTTGAATATGAGTGTCACTATGGTACGCAATTATGTCACATATGGGAAGTGTGAAAAACCCAGTTTTGTACATTTTAATAATATTTTAAGGGAAAAAACAAATACATTCAGTTGCCATTTTGATTAGTTTTAGTACATAGCTTTTTATGAAATTTTAAATAGACTATACAAATTTTATACATAAAGTTAATGGATAAAATATATTGCATATAAAAACCAAAAAAATAATATAAATTTATGCTAATGATTACAATTCAAAAACTCTACATGGAAGGATTTTTTTTAACCTGAGACCCCATCAAATTATATGAATTTATTTTATGAGAAAACTGTGAATGTATACATGTATAATAATTCTTAGGTCTATAATTTAAAATAGTATTAAAACAAAAAATAAGGCAGGATTATAAAGATGTTAATTTCCCATAGTCCTTAAAGTGTCATTCTTTTGGACTTGTGTACGTACTTGTGGTAAATGGTACTCAGTTATAATCGAGTCACAATGTTGATGCAAGCTGTATCAGTGGTCCTCAACCTTCCTGATGCTGGGACCCTTTAATACAGTTCTTCATGTTGTGGAGACCTCCAACCATAAAATTATTTTCATTGGTACTTCATAAATGTATTTTTGCTACTGTTGTAAATCATAATGTAAATATTTGATATGCAGGATGGCCTTAAGCGACCCCTGTGAAAGGGTCATTTGATCCCCTCCTCCCCAAAGGGGTTGTGACCCACAGGTTGAGAATTGCTGCTCATAGCATCTTTCATAAATCATTGAAGTACAATGTCATATTTTGTGAGTGTCTATACACCAGGAAATTGCTCAAGAGTAATCTTTCTCTCAGAGGGTTTATCCTGGATCCTCATTATCTTTTGATATCCTTTTACTATCTTGTGATATTGCCATTATTATTAAACATGGAAATTGATTTGTCCAGTTTTAATGCTAGGAAGCATATCAACTTCAATTTGATATCGTTTTTATTATGGAGTAATGGTAGTAGCAATTAAACACTTTTAACATTCATATGTTCAGAGCTTTGTTCTTTTTCATATTTTATACTAAAAGTGATTGTTTCTTGAATTCCAAAATATATTTTTACATTCTATTCTGGCATTTATTTTTTTTTTCTAATTTCTATGTTTTAGAAGAAATATCTTAATATTTCAATGTCACTATTTCCTTTCAGAAAAATATCTTCTTTCACTTACAACTCAAGAGCATACAACCATTCGATGAAATTTACTAAAGTCACACAGTGCTGAGAGTAACAATGGCTTAGAGATGGGAGAACTAAAATGAGACAATCAAGGGCTAAACCTCCATCTGCATGTTGTTAAAAGAGCCTGTGTGGCTCTAGAGAGAAGTGATGCAAAGCTCACGGCCCTGGAGCCTCCCCACTGAACAGCTGTCTGCAATGTCGAAGTTCCACTGTATCCACTTAAGAAAACATTATCTGTGACGTCATGTAGATTTAAAGTCAACCACCAACAGAGGTTTATAGGAACTGAGTGTCCAGCTGTCTTAGGTCAATGCTACTAATTTACACATAAGTGAAAGTTTACCTGCTCCGGGTGCTGTCTTTTTATAACCTGCAAAAGAAAGTATGTGAATTAGTGGCCATTATATACAATGCAATTTTATGAACTTGACCTTAAACTAGAACAATTACATAATCTTAATATTATCCTTAGTCAGAAAGTCTTAATGAATTAAGTTTGTTTTTATTTATAGAGAATTACAGCCAGTCCTTTTTGGTTGTTTGCTGTTATTATTTGTTGTGGTAGTGTATATCCAATGCAGGGCCTTACAGACACTATGCACTTAACCTCCAGCTCCCACTTTTCTTTTTTTTTTAAATTATTTTAACAGATATAAAAAGATGTAGAATTATGAATAATATTGGGGTGCTATATTTCAATACATGTGTATACTAAGTAATGTTTAAGTGAGGCTAAATATATCTGCCCTCTCAAATACATCAGTTCTTTTTGTTACAACCTTTTTAAACTCTTCCATGCAGCCTTTGAAATGTGTAATATCTTATTGCCTGTAGTTCTCCTACTACCGCATTAGCACCCAGACTTCCTATCTATCTGTAGCTTGGTTCAATTGGTCAGCCTGTGCCATGGCCACCAGCCTTCCCCCAACTCTGGTAACCAACCTCTCTCAACTTCCATAAAGTCAACTTTCTAATTTTTGTTATTTGCTTTTAAAAACTATATTGTTTTTATTCATTCATACATGTGTATGTCTGTGTATCAGTGCCCACAGGAGCCAGAACAGGATGTCAAAGCACCTGGCTCCAGATATTTGGCTCCAGAATAAATGTGTCTTTTATCAAACCTTTTGAGGTAAAAGTTGTATCTTCTCATTGACAGAGATTTACTTTTGTTTGTTAAATAATTTGGTACGATGCCCTAGGATATTATAAGCAGGCTAGGCTTACTGGTGAACAAAATGATTGCATTTGATAACTTCTAAAGAAAAGAGTAACTTTTGCACAATGTTGAACTTTAAGATGTATTAATTAAGCCTGGTGGTGCATGCCTTTAATCCCAGCACTCGGGAGGCAGAGGCAGGTGGATCTCTGTGAGTTCAAAGCCACCCTGGTCTACAGAATGAGTTCCAGGATAGCCAGGACTACACAGAGAAACTTGTCTGGAGGGGAAGGGGGTGTTTTGACTTAAAACAGAAAATAAGCAGGTGTGAATTTCAGAGAATGGGCCAGCTGATAGAATAAGTAGGCTGGTATGTGCAAACAGTATGACAATAACCCAACAGAGCTCCAGCCCCAGCACTACTGAATGGCAGTGAGAGTCGTGTCAACCCCACCCGAGAAGATGCGTGGCCCTACGGGCATGGGAAGTACAGGATTCTGTGGTGAATGGAAATAACCAGACATTCAGAAACACCACTGGCACCACTGAGCATCCCTAAGCTGCCTGAGGTGTGTTAGCGACATCACTAGGACATCTGTGGAGAAGAAGGAAGATCAGTGCCCCAGAGGAATCACCAAAGCATCGCTCAGAGCAGAGGAGAGCAGTCCTCTCTGCACACGGTGGCCGTTCACACGGGCCAAGAGTATCATGACGTCAGACTGTGTAGCAAAGCTGCTCGTAAAGCTGCCTGCTTTGCAAAAATAAAAGGAAATAAATAAAGAACACCAATGTTAATAACTCAAGTTATCTCCACAACACTGTGATTCAGCTAGTTTTTTCAACAGGCTGTGGGTGAGGACTGGACATAAAATTGAGGAATAACAGTGGCTGTCTTTTGTCTGTCTAGGAGCTCACCTTTCGGATGTATTGACATAGATTTAAGAAAATTGCCAGTAATTAGTTGGATCTTAATCCAGTGAGGAGAGGTAAAACTACCTATGATAAAATTTGCAAACATTCTCATAATGTTACAAAATTATGATGTGATTAAAACAGTTAAAATATTCAGTAAAATTTAATAACATATTATCCTGTGCTTTACCGTCTTACCGCAGTATTACAAATTTCCAATAAAAATGACTTGTTTCCGGGTCAGTCTTTTAGAAGTACTAAGCTGACTCAAATAGTAGAAATTTGCATATGCTAACATATTTATTTTTGGAGCCTCACAGGGAATCCTCTGCTTCACAATCTTTAGAGCTGAGCGCTGGGAGACCATTCTGTTTATAAAGGCGGAGCCAAGTCTATCGGAACAACAATAATTTCCTACCAACCCAGCTCCCAGGAGTGTTAACTGCACTCATTTCATTGTTCCATTCCTTCAGTGGACTTTAGGGTTCCTTCCCTGGTCACTGGAAAGGAGAGTTTCTAAGACAATAAATGGAGCTTCATAATTTTGTGATAACATGCAAACAAGGGGATTTCTTAGGAAATAGTATCATTTTTCTAAAATTACTAAATCTTCATTCAGACCTACTAACCATGTGAGCTCTTCTGTCACAGGCTTCCTGAAAACCTACCTGGTATGCATGTTTTCTTACACTCCTCCATAGTTTCAAATCGATTTTGGTTTCCTCTGCATCCTCCGTATATAAATTCTTCACATTGTGAAGTGAAAATATTGAAAAAATATCTCTTCTTCATTGCTTTACAGGGCCCATCGTCTGCCTTCATTGCACAAAATGTATGCTTCGGTTTTATCGGCAGCAGCTCTACAAGGTGAAAATAAAAATATCACTTGTGTGATTATCTACCAATTCTCTCCTTGCTTTCATTCTGTCATATATAATTTTCACTCTCAGTTTTTTAAAATGAGAAAACTAAAACAGAAAAGTAAAATTATTATGGGTTCAGTAAAAATAACAACCTGAATGTGCATATGTGTTCCATGTGTTTGATAACTTTTATTATTATTGATCCTTAAAGAAAGCACTTGAAAGTGTTAGATGACATAATCCAACTAGTCCTCTAGAGGGCAGCAGTGCTGCTAAGTTAAAAGGGATCAGCACAACTACAAAACATTTCTTCCTGCACTACAAAATTATTTTAAATACTAAGATATGAATGAACATCACTTCAATATTTTCATATAAAAATTACTTTAAAGCAAAGTATAAACCTGCAAATAGATAATAATCTAGTAATAAACTAATTTTTTTTAATTATATGCAATTTTAAAATGCAAAGTTTTGAACAATATTTATATAAATTTGACTTAGGTTACTTTTTCAAGTATTTTATACCATTTGTATTTTATCATCATAACTATATATTTTAAAATAATATCATTTACTAGCCATATTTTAATAACTTTAAGATTCTAACAAAGAAATTGGAATATTCTCTTTTATTTATTCCTAATGTTTACTTACTTATTTGTGTGCATATATGCCTGCAGATTCGTGGAGGGGTACACATACACCCTGAGGGTCTTTCTTCAACTACTATCAATTTTTTTCTTTTTTAGAGATAGATCTCTTACTGGCCTGGAAGTTGAAAAGTAGGCTTGGTGTCTGGCTTGCTCACTTGACAGTAGGTTCCAGGACTCTACATTCCTGTGGCTTCCCACCTCTGGGCTTGCATACACCATCAAGGTCCAGCACTTTCTACGTATGTCCTGGGATAATATTCAGGTCCTGGTACTTGCAAAACAAGCACATTACTATCTCCCCAGCCCCAATCATTCATAGGACTAATAAAATTACAGTTACATAATTGTGATGGTTTGTGTCGATAACCAATTTGACAGAATCAAAAATCACTGAGAGACAGTCTCTGAGCGCCTGGGGTATGGGCAGGGGAATATTGATTAGATTAGTTGATGTGGGAAGCCATGGTAGGTGGCTCCCACACATGGGGCTGGGAACAAGGCAGTATAAGGCAAAGGTGAGCTGAGCAGACTTTGTCTTTCTGCTTCCTGACTGATTTATATAAGATCTTAGCTTACTGAAATTCTTGAGAGAGAGAAAGTTCAGAAAAAGAAGGCCCAAGTTCAGCCTACTATTTAATAACCTTACCACAAGAGGGTGAGAGTGTACCACAAAAGAGTTGTTTTTTGTTTTGCTTTGTTTTTAAAGCTATGTAGTTACAGAAATAATGGCAATTTTTTTTTCTGAAAATTGTAATTTCCCAGAACTTTGTTAAAATATCATCTAATGATCATAACTTTCTGATGTAGATGTTATATTCATCTTACAACAAAAACTACAGAAATTAACTAATTTGTTCAGATATAAACCAGCAAATGATAGAACTGACCTTCACATATACCTTCACAATAGCGGGTACATATTACACAATCTTAATACAATATTGTCACAAGACAATATAGCAGTAATGATGACTGCACAACTCCTTCCTTTTCAATTATTAATATTTTCATTTTAGACACAGTTGGAACTCACTTCCATACCCAGTCCTTTGATGTCCTGCTCAATGAGATTCCTACTTTAGTTTCATCTCAGAAATTCTTATTTTGAAAATATTGGTAATTACGAGAGGATGATTGAAGCTTTCCATACTATTCCTAGCTCAAAGATAAAATCGGGTTAGTAAGAATCTCCTTCAGCTCCTCACTTCTTGCAATATTCCAGAACTAGTTCTGACTTTACTCTTTTATATAAAATGTTGCCACTTGCTGAAGTGGCCTGATATTGGAAAGTCTAAAAACTAACCCACTCAATACATGAACTGTCTAAAGAAAAATATTATTTTGTTGAAATTAAAAAAAAAAAATCTAAGAGGGCTGGAGTGGTGATTCAGCAGTTAAGAGCACTTGCTGATCTTCCAGAGGGACGGAGTTCAATTCCCAGAACACAAATGGTGGCTCACAACTGTCTGTAACTCCAGTTCCCAGAGATCTAAAGCTGTCTTCTGGCTTCTGCAGACACTGCACCCACATGGTGCACAGACACACGTGCAGGCAAAACATATAAACGTAAAATAATAAGATAAAAATTTAAAAAATAAAAAAAACAGCACAATGAAAAAATATAAATTTTATACTAAATTGAGTTTTGATGAGCTAAAAAAAAAAATCAATCTTCGCAATATTTTACCTGTGGGTTTTGCATTTCCATCAGCTCCCTCGGGAAGAGCATTAAGAAGCTCGGGGACAAGGACAAGCAACAGACACACAGATGCCCAAAGAGCATGTTCTTTCTTCAGTATGTAAGTCATTTCTGAAACACAGAACACAAACACAGAGTAAGGAGTCAGTGCGGATGCTGGATATGTCTCTGGGCTAATAGGGATCTTGCAAACTTCCAAGTGAATTCAATACATCCCATGTAATGCATGCTCACGTGCTGTTTTCAACACATTCTGAAGTTCACCTTCAAAGCATGTACATGAAGCATTTAAAGCTACAGACACATCTGTGCTGTGTACATTTAATAACATTCAACGGGAGGCCATCTTTTAGCCTTGGAAATACAAAATAAAAGGGAATGATTGAGAGATGTATAAATATTGACTAATATGGATCAGTACAATCTCTCATGTGGAATCTAGATTTATATATAAGTGGAGAGAACATGACGGGATAATCGGGTGGTGTTTTAAATGCAGCCTAAAATGAATTAATTTTTTTAAAAAATGGTTTCAGTCTAAAGAGGTTGCACTTCCCGTGTCACTCAGCTACTTTTCCTTCTTAGTCAGGCTATTTGTATTTAATTTTTACAGCATTTTTTGTTAACATTCTTAAGGCAACTTTCAGTTTTTCATTACTCTGTCCCCTTGCTTTGATCCATCTTTCAGAAAGGAAGCATTTTCACAATTCCCCTCCTTACTTCCTGTGGTATTTGTCTTAGAAGCCATTTCCTAACCAGGTTTTCTCTGAGATAAGCATTCTGAAGCTGCACACAATAGAGTATCTCCCCTCGCAGCTACCCGCTCAGACTCCTCAGTTCACCTTTTCCCTGTTTATGGAGTTATCTGTCTTAAAGGAGCTCCAGAGAAATGTGATGAGCCCACACTTTTACACTCTGAGGGAAATGGACTGGGGCAGGGAGAGAAACATTTCCTGTTTTAAAATCATTTCAGATCTATATCTAAAAAGGAAAAGAAGTGGGAAAACATGTAGCTTTTAAAAAAAACAAGACTTCGCCTTTGCACTCAAAGGTGAAAGGAAACGGTGTTCATGGGACATTGATGTTTTAAGAGTCAAGAGCAAATGCACAATCAAATACACCTTCAAATACCTAAATTTGCATTGTATATGGAATTGTCAATCAATTTTAACTTCTACAACAGAATGCCTGTGTTTTTATGCACAGACTGCATGACTTTTAAGGCAGAGATTTCTGTCATAACTGGAGTCTGGAAACTGCCAAATCAGGATACTGCAAAGTAGGAAAATAAATGAATGAAAAGACACGGATAGCCTTCAAATACATTAATACTAAAGTAATAAGTGTGTATTAAATCACTGATCATTAATACCATAAATCATTAAAATCCCTGATACATTAATCTTGTTTCTCGTGACATATTGAAAATGCTAGAACATATGTGAATTTCAGTCATCAGCAACGTTACATATGTGCAACTCCTACAGTATACCACAAGTCACTGAGATTCTGATATACACATGTTATTATGGAGAGCTGTTCTCCTGAACCTCTAGGTTTTAATTTCTTTTTTTTTTTTTCAAACACTTTCAGAGACTCTTCAATTCCATTTGATTCCATGAAAAGTCCAATGCAACTGTATTCTGTACGTACTATGAAGCAGGCTTTGTGTCTACGTGGTTCAGAGTGCAGGCTCAGGTTGAGTGCCTTGGAAAAACTCAAGACTAGAGACTCTAAATCTATCACGTTATCATATTTAAAAGCTGTGGCTTAAAATATTGCTTGTATTTCATCACTTAGTCTTTGCTTAGTTGCAAGTAGCCAAAGCCAGCTTAGATGAATTAGGTCAGAACATCAGTTGCCACATTGATGAAAATGTGAAACTATCAAGGCCTGGAAGGGCTGATTAATGTTAATCTCAGAGACAGCTAGAACCAAGGAACTGAGCACCACCAGGTATCTCCAGCTGCTTTATTCTCTGTCTCAACACAGCCCCTCTCACTCCCCTCATCCCCATAGCATAGAATATGGTCCTCACCATTCCTGGGATCTGGGCCATAAAGTTTCTTCCATCAAAATAGTTTGGCTACTTTCTTTATACACCAGGTTCAAAGAACTAGTAAATACCCTGGCAATTTCAATTTGTAAAAAGTGGAAACTTTTCAAACGGGACCTTTAAAATGGAGCATGCAGGGGACCTGAATGGATTTCATGGAGCCCAAACCTGATGGAATCTGGAAGGAATCTGGAATAAGCAAAAGCATTATACAATTATATGGCTGCTCATTTTAATATGTGTGTATGCATCTGTGTTTGTAACGGCAGGGTGGGGGCAGAGGCAGAAGAGGGTATTGGATCTTCTGAAGCTGGAGTTGAAGGTGGCTGTACACATCCTGATGTGGGGGCTGGGAACCAAACTCTGATCCTCTGAAAGAGCATCAGTGGCTCTAAACAGCTGAGTCAGCTCTACAGCCCAAACACGACGAATCTTAAAATAAAAGGTATGCATTTGTTGGTGCAGAGAATAAATATAGTTCCTAGGAGGATGGAGTTATTGTCTCCAGAGTAGGAAAAAGAAGCTACATTATACACTACAGCAAGCCATAGCTAAAATACTTTTAAAGTAGAAAATTTAAAATGATTTTCGATGAGCTCAGTTTCCAATGATATATAGAGATTATATTTAAACAAATAATGTAAACTTTATGATTATGAAGAGAAAAAATAGGCATATATTTAGTGTTTAGTGTAAAATAAACAATATATCTGAAATTTAATTGAGCGATAATGCTTTTTATTTGCTTTTAATAAACATTTTTGGTTTACTGAAAAAACTAACAGTTGGTGTAAAGCTAGAAGGCAAGCAGTTGATACTCAAAACTCTGGTTCTTCATCCTCTGGCTCTAAATAGAACTTACTGGAGAAAAATAGAAATTGTCTTAACAAAAAGTATAGCAGTTTCACAGGTTCTGGCTACTGAGTGCTAAACCTGATGCAAGATAGCACTAGAGTTTTGTTATAATTTATTTCTAAACAGGCTTCTGGTGAGCAATGGTTTTAAGTGTCTGTTGCTGAAGACACCTTCCACTTCAGATGCAGGGACTAGGTCTGCAGAGCTGGAACTGACCTGAAAGCCTCCTGCCTGAGGACTGGTTTTCATAGTACCAGAAGTACCATGCAAGTTTCCGCAGGAGTATAGCAACCAACAGTCCAACCCAGCTATGATCCCTATGAACCACACTGACCAGCATGGCAGAATAACCTTAAGGGTGCAGTAGTGGCACCCATACCTGACGATAGCCAATAGCTCTCTAATTGGACTTAAGACCAAAATGATGCTTGGTACAGGAAACCTAGTCAACTACCTGGGAAGTGAGGTCATGAACCTTGGAGGACCTTGGAGGAGAACCTATAACCGTGACTTTACTAAACCACATAATCTCTAACTATATGATAAATATTTGTTTTTATACCCACAATTAAGTGTAATCCTCACCCCTCATCAAAGAAATTTCTCTTTGTAATAGACTGAGACCATTACAGAAAATCACAGCCAATGAAAAGGCAGAGCACAGGGATCACTGTGGAAGAGAGAGGCAGGAAGATTGTAAGAGCCACAAGCTCAGGAAGTTTGCTGTGCTACTGTGTCCCCTAGGAATGCCAGAAGCTTCACCTATGACATCTCCCCATCGTGACTGCCTAAGTATGAGCTGAATAAGGGCCTTCTAAAATGGACAGAGGCTTCAATACTACACAAAGAACTGCAGCAACTAAGGAATGCTGAGAGCAGGAAAATTGTCTTCCCCAGGGAAGAACACACCAGTTAGTTATCCAATACCAAACAGTCAGCCCCAAAAACATACATACAAGTAACATTGTATAGACTGAATAGGTTATAGTTAGTAATATGTATGTATACACACAGACACACACACACACACACACACACACACACATTTATGCATGTAACAACAGTTAATGAAAAAAAGAAACCATGACTTTGAAAGAGCCAGAAAGTGCTAATATGTAGGTAGGTTTGAAGGGAGAAAAGGAAAGGGGAAAATTATGTAATTATAAATTTCAAAAAATGAAAGTAATTAGAATATATAATACATAAAAACAAACTACCAAAAAATTGTTATCTGTCACCTTTGGTGACCTATCTTTTCTTTACAAGTTTTCAGATCCTTATATGTTTGAACTCAGTGTTGTGGGAGAGGGTGGAGTTTTGCTTGTTTGTGTTTGTTCTGAGACAGGGTCTCACTTTGTAGCCCTAAATGGCCTGGAACTCAGTATGTAACAGGCCATCCCTGGACTCACAGAGATCTTCCTGCCTCTGTACCTGAGTGCTAGGATTAGAGGCATGTACCAGCATGCCTAGTCTCAATGGGATCTTTGAAGCAGTATTAATCTCAACTATTATCATTTATTTATACCTCTTATTCTTCTAAATTCCTCTATACATAGTGACCATGTATTTCATTTCCAACACAGCATAACCATGCTAGCAATAGTAGTAAATCCCCTTTTTTTTGAAAATAGATTCTTTTCTCACACAACATAACCTGATTACAGTTTCTCCTCCCTGTACTCCTCCCAGTTCCTCCCATCTGGATCCGCTCCCTTTCTGTCTCTTATTAGAAAAGAACAGGCTTCTAAGAGATAACAACAAAAAATAACAAATAAAATATAGTAAGATGAAACAAAAACAACAGATGGAAAAGAGCCCAAGAGAAGGCACAAGAATCAGACAGGAAGCAAATCTTTACAAGCTCCTACAGACAAAACACCTCCCAATGACCACAGTTGTTGCTATTTTCCTTAAGAGATGAAAAGAACATTAAAATACACCCATTCCACTATATTCCACACTACGACCTCAACCCCTTCAACCAGCTGTCCAACATCACCCTTGATCTCAAGTTCAATATGTTATTTAGTCTTATTGTGACAGATATTGACCAAAAATATCTCACTGAACGTATGGCTATATTTACAAGTACGCACATTTAAATCTATGACATAAAGAGATGATTTTGTTTTCTCTGTTGTCACTCTGGCTGTCCTGCTGGAACTCACTCTGTAAACCAGGCTGGCCTCTAACTCACAGAGGTCCGTCTGCCTCTGCCTCCTGAGTGCTGAGGTTAAAGGTGTTCACCACTACCACCGCAACAGGAAAATACATATATTTATAGAAAAAATACAATTAGAGCCCTAACCTTTTTCTTTTTCATCCTTTGACTCTTCCTCTCCAGAAATAACTTATCATTGGAACAAATCAGTGTGTTTCATCTAGAACTTACGTATGCTGTTGTGTATATACTTTTATGCTCTGCATATGTAAATAGGATGATATGTATCATGTATCGATTTTTAAATACTCTATTTCATTGAAAAAACTTTCTTTCATAAGTATTATATGAGAAATATTCAGAAATCAACATAAAACCAACTTCCCTGATTGTAATACATAATAAGGCATTCCAAAAACATAGGACTGAAATTCTTTTGAGTGTTCAGATTTCTCCATATTATCTCCATCCTTGTCAACTATGTCCATTTTACCAGAGAGCAGAGTTAAATAAGGAGGGATGGTAAATCCCAAATCCGGTCGAGAATAAGACCACCACATTTGAGCCAAATTTGAAGCAAGCAAGCTTTAATTAAACTAATTAAATACTGGCCAGGAAGATGGACTCTGATCAGGTCCATTCTGAGATACCCATGGAATAAACTCACGACCTCCAGAGTCCCACACAATGGCCTCAAATCACATGGCACAGGTACGTAAAAAGGCAGAACCCATAAAGCTATGCACTTCCCACCAGGTCCAATCAACCACCTACAAGTGACCAAGCACATCTGATGCAAGGAGCACATCCAGTGCAGTAGGGTCAACTTGGGATCTAGCCACTCCCTACCCAACAATCCAAGATGTCCTTGGGTAAGGGAGATTCAGGATTATCTCACCTGGCAGCCCCACCTCCAGGAAGTTACCTGTGTTTTTCTTTTAGAGATATCTTAGGCACAGTACTAAAATTTAAAACATAACTCTTGCTCTTACAGGATATCTGCAGATGTCTTAGTTATTATACAAGGAATTATATTAGCCTAGTAAAAATACATATAAATTCAAGATCTAAGTCAGTTCAATATCTGTTCAGTCCTCCATCCATTCTGGGATTTTGGCTGGTTTACATAAAATAGTACTCTTTGCCTGATAACTGTTAACTGGGCCAAAACTCCTAGCAAGGTCATAGGCCTTTGAAGTAAACCTAATACTGTTATGTTGCAGTATATTTGAACTTATCCTCAAATATTATAAAGTTACATGTGAAAGGATTTAAGAAATATGAAGCCTAGGAATGCAGTCACATATAGGGGGAAATGCCTCCTATTGAGAAATGTCTTCCCAAGTACAGCCATTAACAGTACTCTTCAGTCTCCTCCCCACCCACAGGGAAATGACCATTAAGCTTATCAGCAGGATTCGTCCTTCCCCAGCATACCAGGAGCCACCCTGTCTCAAGGACGGCTAGTCCAAGGGCACAGGTTGACCACGCCCCCCCCCCCCCCCCCCGGATCCCACGAGTGCAAAACTCCCAACCAATGAGTTTAACAGAGAGCTCTGAGCCAATCAAAGCTGCACGAGCCCCCATCCCCAGACCCCTTTCCCCTGAACCCCATAAAAGGGCTGGGGGGGAAGGGATCGGGGCCCCCCATGCTCATCTCCTGCGTGGGACAGGTGGGACCCGGACGCGCGCCGGTAATCAATAAATGCCTCATGCGTTTGCAGCGGTTCGTGTCTCGTGGTTCCTTAGAAACCCACCCGGCTTGCCCTAACACATGCACTTCGGTGCAGAAATAAGAATTGTGAGCAACTTGCCCATCTGTCCCCGGATCAAAGGATTTACTATTCAGATGAAAATATTCTTCAATGTGACCTACATATTTCATGTAACCTCTATGCAATCCATTGAGGCTTTGTTTTGTCAAAACTCACAGGAAAATCCTAAAAGTATGAGGAGATTCTAGCTATTTACCATAGCAATCATACAAAAGAACATGTTTGGAAGACTCTCACTTTCCAGTATATGTGGGTGCATTTGTCGTATGAACAGATAAAGAAAATATGTTGGAGTTACATATATGTATATGTAACTCCATATACATAACTCCGTAAAGAAGTCATCTGTAAAGAAGAATGAAATCAAGTCAGACCCAAGAAAATGTATACACTGAAAACCGTCATGTTAAGTAAGCCTAGCCAAAGAAAAGAATAGAAAACAACAGTGGTAGTCTGAAAGCAAAAGGATTAATAAACATGGAAAGGGATGGCATAAGTAAAGAGAGAAAACAAGGTTTTAGGGAGGGTGGAATAGGAAAAATTTTTATATATGTATATATATCAAAATGACACAGAAAATTCCATTCATTTATATACCTAATGTGAGCTAATCATAGGCAAAAACTGAAAAACAACTCAAAGCTATGGTAATCAATGTGTTTTGGCAGCCATATGGACTCACGGAGAGCTGAGAATCGTTAAACGAATCTATGTCCACAACCAACTGGCAATGTCAAGAAATATTTATCTTTTCACCTAAAGATGCTGGCATGTATTGACAGCCATGTTTCAAAACAATGAGACTAGCCTCTTCTCTTGTATCATTCACAAAACTTCGCTAAAAATAGGTCAATGATCTCAATGGAAAAACTAAACCTTATACTATGTTTTACAATATGACTAAATCTTTGTGAACTTACGTTGGACAAAATCTTTTAGACATCGAATCAAAAGCAAAAATGACAAATGTTTTTAAAAAATTGCATTCAGTTAATATTAGAAACTTATCCTACAAAACAGTTAATGAAGAAAAATGGGAAAACCTACAGAATAGAAAATCCTTGCAAAGCATTTATCTGAGATGGGACTTGTGACTAGCCAAAGGAATTTTCATGAGCCCTTCACCCATCCATTCTGGGGTTTTGGCTAGTTTATACAAAACAGAACTCTTTGCCTGATACTGTTAACTGGACCAAAACCTTCTACCTAGCTAGGTCACAGGCCTTGGAGGTAAACCTAATACTGTTATGTTGCAGTATATTTGAACTTATTCTCAAATATTATAAAGTTGCATGCACTTCTGTACAGTAACAAGAATTGTGAGCAACTGCTTGTACAGCAACCTGAGCCACTAAGGTCACCTTCCTTAACTATTGGAACTGGCTTCTTAGGTGTGGTCTCTGGAATGCAGAAAGCATGCTAGTTTGGAGCACCAGCAATTGTCTACCCAATGGCCCTTGATTGGAACATTTCTCATTCTAATGTTGACTCTGCCCACTGAGATATTGGTGCTGAAAGCATCCGAATGTATGAACTAATGTTAATGGAGGAACTTTATAGGGTTCTCCCTCAGCATCAGCACCAGTCAGGAAAGACCTTGCTCAGATACTTGACTGGCCTGAAAAGGAGCCATGTTAAGTCATGTCATGTCAGCCAGCTGAAGCTGGAGGTTGGTGTGTGAGGCCGGAGACCCCCGGCCCTGGGCATTAATCCTAAACTCTTAATAGGAACTTAGGCTTTCTCTACTCAATACAATAATTATTGAGTACTTTCCAGAACTCCCTGTTCCAAGAACTAGCCTACCCCAGAAACCATAAAACAATTATTGTCAGGCTTAATTCAAGGGCACTGTGACCCAGCCCAAATTCCTAAAATGAGCAGCAGCTACAGCCGCCGCCTAATAGCCTTGGGCAAGGGACTTTACATTTCCTGGTGCCCGCGACCTTGCTATATGCCAACACCAATCAATTTAAAGGTTAACTGGCCCCTACCTATCAAAATGGGAAAACAATTTGGAACCAATCAACTTGTACCAATTCGATTTGTGCCAAACAACTGTATAAAAAGCTTCACCATTTGCTCCTCAAGGCCGCTTCTATCCTGCATGTTAGAATGGTCCCAGTGCACTGGAATAAATTCTCTTGCTATTTGCATCGATATCCCGTCTGTGAGTCTCTGTGGGGGTGCAGCGTCCCGGTTTGGGCCTTTGGGGGTCCAACAGTGCACTATAGAAGTTCTATTCATTATGCATTAAGTTCTATGTATGTATGCAGGGCACACATTATTTTGTCATATGTAAATTATCTAGAAAACTCTGTATTAAGTTTGCACATGCATTATAAGATTGCTGCTAGTATATTTGAGCTTTCTAGTTCAGATATGCTGGAGCCTATTCTTTCCTTTTCACACATTGTTTATCTTCTTAAATGTTTTATGGGCCAGACGGACATGGTGGCACATGCCTTGAATCCCATCACTCTGGGAGGCAGAAGCAGGAGGATCTCTATGGCCAGTCTGGCCTACATAGTGAGTTCCAGGACAGCCAGAGTTACATAGTGAGACTCTCCCTCAAACAAACAAAAGTTTTATGATGAATATATGAGCTAGTGAGTACTTTTCTAATCTAAAAGAATAGAAATTTTACTTCGACTAATTGTTTATTAATGGTCTTTATTTACATTCTATCAGTGAAAGGCTTGAGAAACAAACTTGACCATTGGAAAGGGAGAAACATTATGGAGAAACGTCTTTCTGGTTCACACAATTTTCTCTCAACAGCAGCAGCTAATGCTGTTTCCTGTTTGCGTTTATTATTTCTATCCACACAGTTTGGCCGAGTTCCAAGGGTCAAGCCCACTAACCCCTGGCCGTCTGTTTTCTTAAGACATGTGCCTTTTGACTTGCTGTTTCTCAGTTTGAGTGAGTTAGCAGCACACAGATGCCAACAAGAATGAAGAAAGGGAGAAAACGGTATAAAACTACAGTGTGGAGGGAGACGGAAGCTGTATAACTAGTCTCATAATTGTTCCTTTTTGTTTTTTCAATGTTTTCAGGGTTTATTTGTTTGTTTTTGTTTTTGCTGTTCCCGTTTCAGGAGACAGGCTATCCTGAGTCGTCTTCCCTATGTTTTGAAGTTAACAGTAAGTAAGCAGCATTCTCAACTGAGAATTCTAAAACATCTACAATAACCAGGCACTGGAAACAAATCGCTGTTAGGTATGTTTCTTATGAGACTGTCAAGTCACATTCGCTAGTGGAAGGATGACTCGATCTCTGGAAGAGGTCTGAGAACCAGATTTGTAGTCTCAGGAAAAGAGTATTTTCTGAAAAAATACATTGTGGAAATGCAAATATTTGGGTAATTCTCCAGGGGAGAACCATGGCTGAGAAGCTGCACGTTTACCACATACCACAGACTCATGAGTCCACATGGGACCTCATTTATCTCTTTGCTAACTTCCCTGGGAGTCTACATTCTTAGTGCATGGGGTCATCACTAGAAGCAAGATGTGAACATCAGGCTTGTCTATGACATAAAATTTAGGTTGAGCTAAAATGGGGCTCTGGTTATAAGACATAGATAAGCATTAACTTCAAAAATATTATTAGATGCACAAAGATATATAAGTATAAAAACATTGGAAATGTTTGTAAGAATTTAATGTTTTTAGGGAGATTTTTCTACCTGCTGGTTACTGTATCTTGACAATAATGCTGTGCAGCTAACTAGCCAGGCATACTGAATTCATGTTTGCCATCCATCATTTACCTTCTAATCTCAAATGCCTAGATGACTAGGCAGTGAAAGAAGCAGAAAGGATCCTGAAATACACTTGCCTGCAGCTCTCTTAAAAGAACTAAGATGCATGGAATAGGTGCCAAATTTTAACACAGGAAAATATAAAACTAACAAATATATTATTTATGTCTCTCTTTATTTCTCTTGAAGTATTATCTTAACTGCCTCTTGCAAAAAAGAGTCCTAGGCAGTATCCGTTAAACAGGATAAAACCTGGTTTCTCTGATATGCTAACCCTAGAAGTAAAATTTATTAAATAATATAAATTATGCAGTGATTATTGTTATAATTTTTAATAGAGAATATTGCCCAAATGTTTTATTCTTCTAATTTAAACTCTATGCTTTGTGATTATATTTATATTAGTGAAAGATATTTCCCATCACTCTATCCACATATATACAGAAAATCAAGTTTTACCCCAATTCTAAACTAACCAAAGTAATAAAAAGTAAATAAAAAATAAGAGAGAGAAGAAGACCTGGGAATTTGCCTCTTCCGCATAAAAAAGGTGTGTAGAAGTTCACCCAATGATAAAACCTGAATGAACAGACTAAGCCTAACAAAAAGAATGTCTTTGAGAGACTTGACAATGTGCCAAGTATATTTTCCTTTTTCTCTAAATTTTGGTGGAAATAGAAACCATAAATTCACACCTTAAAGAATCAGCTAAGGAGAAGAACTGAGGAGAGCAAATCTTATTGTACTTGAGCCTCTTCTAAGCACCTACCAAATGCCATCTTCTGAATTGTCAGGGTTAATCTTTGTGTTGTGTAGTAAGCTCATTTAGTTGCTACCCTGGGGATGCACTTCTTTATCGAGTTGCTAAAACCATAGCTCGTCAATTAAATTAAAACAGCTGTGATGCAAGCAGCAGCTTCCATTATAGGGATGTTAGCATCACCTTGATTTTCTCATTTGTATTTTGCACTCATGTTAAGACAAAAAAAAAAAAAAAAACATGACAAGTACAAGCCTTGCACCTCTTATTATACAGCCAGATATTGTAAAATACAGTACTGAAGGAAATTTTAAATATTATCTTAGGCATGTTTTCAAATAAATGTGTAGATTTGTTTTAGTGAAAGCACCAAATAAAAATCTGAAAAGAAGGAAAGGTCTGACAAAGGTAGTCATGATCTTCCATTGGAACTGTATTCCAAACAAGTTATAGGACCTTATTTTTATTTTTTGGGTTTTTTTAGTTTGGTTTGGTTTGGTTTTTTTGTTTGGTTTTTTTTTTTTTGGTTTGGTTTTTTTTTTTTTTTTTTTTTTTGAAACTTTGAACATACAACGTTATGGATGAAATTTATGATGATAGATATAAAACAAAACAAAACATGATACCTTCAATACTTAAGATAGGCAACTTTGATGATTTAGTCTGCGAAGAACGAGTATTAGGCCAGTTCAGTGCGGCTTTCCTTTGCTATCATTCCAAACCAGACATGACTTGAAACACATCTTCATAGTTACATAAAGGCAAAGATTTTATATGGCTAAAGCCAGAGAAGTCCAGTCCTCTGGGGCTGTCATAACAAAATGCCACACAGTGAGTAGTTTAAACAGCAGGAAAGTTCCACTATGTAGGCTGCTGTATCCTGTATCAGTGCTGGTCAGTTGGTTCCTGGAGAAGGCACTCTCTGGCTTGCAAATGGCCACTCTCTTCTCTTAAGTCCTCATTTGGCATCTTCTCTGTTTGTGCACAGAGGAACAGAGAGGAATAAACCTCTCTACCTTCATCTTACCACAAGGCTATCAACCTCATGGGATGAGAAACACAACCTTACTTCTATTTAATTTTAATTACCTCTTGAAATATGTATCATCAAACACTTGAGGCCAGGCTCCAACACACAACTCTGAGGAGAACACAGGTCAGTCCCCAGCAGGAATTTGTGTCAGAAGTGAGGGCCACTGAGCTGTCAATTGCCTGGAGCCAGTGATACATCACCAGCTATAGACTAACTCTTTTTCCATAGCTGCAGATTTGCACGTTCTGTTTATTCCTGCATTATGAAACTTGGGGAATGGCTGACCATAGGAAGTTTCTCACCTTCCTATTAGGATGTAGAAATCATAGGTATAAATAGTATAATTCCTTTCAAGTTTGACCATATTATCTTCCTTTCTGTCTCCCTGCACCTGCCCTTTCTATTTCTTCTTTATGTATATCCTAAAGAGATATTTTCAACTAAAATAAAGAGGAACATTTGATCAATTCCCTTTGCCTGGGTCTCATTACCGCTGTACTCCTGGAATCCGATTCTGATTTATCTCATGAACACAGTGTAAACACTGCTTCATAGTC
Source organism: Cricetomys ansorgei (assembly GCA_026225945.1). Taxonomy (NCBI): domain Eukaryota; kingdom Metazoa; phylum Chordata; class Mammalia; order Rodentia; family Nesomyidae; genus Cricetomys; species Cricetomys ansorgei. The sequence goes on along the minus strand of JAMJFZ010004027.1, from coordinate 2,393,709 downwards.
AAATTTCTCTTCAATGTTGCCTTATAAGACTAGTTTGAACACAGAAGAAAAATAGCTCTGTCTGTATATCTATGTGCTTTTCAGGCATGTGTATATACATATTGATATGTGTGTGTGCACCTGCGGAGGGGGGTTATAAATGCTATATAAAGTCTGAGGTTAATGGGTATTTCCTAAATCACTCTCCACCTTCTAGGTCCAGGAAGAGTCAGTCTCTCACTGAACCCAGAGTTCTGCTCAGCTACTATGTCCAGCCAGCTTGCTGATTCCCTGATCTGCTTCCCACAGAATGGGACTACAGACAGGCTTCCATGACCACTCAGCTTTTATATGGGTATGGGGGATTCAAACTTCCTTTTGCTTACATAGCAAATGCTTTATTTGCCGAACTAGCTCTTCAGTGTTTTTACAGGTTTTCTGGGGGGAAAGTCATCAACAGTCTTACTCACCTGCTCTGTGGGATACAATAATGATCAGCCTGGCAATAAATGTCTATTTGTGCAATAGAGGCACAAATGTTCCTCTATTGTTATTGTTATTGTTATGGGGGTAATTCAACAGCTTTCTACTTGGATTTTTGTTTGTTTGTTTTGTTTTTGTTTTTGGAGACAGGGTTTCTCTGTTGTAACTCTGGCTGTCTTGGAACTCACTCTATAGACAAGGCTGGCCTCAAACTCACAGAGATCTGCCTGCCTCTGCCTCCCAAATACTGGGATTAAAGGCATGCACCACCACTGTCTAATTGGATTTTTAAGGCTCACTTCACAGGAGGAAACTCATGCCTGGTACTGTAAATCTCCCAGAACATGTGGCTGATGAGGTCATAGGCTCCGGGGAGAACCCACTATTATTGTTTTGTTGAATAGACACCACATGAGACTACCTTCTAAATGCCTATTCTTACAAACATAAATTAGTAAAGCTTCACTACCATAGAGAAGCTTCTTTGTGCCATTATTAGAAAGAGTCACGATGGGTAAAGTACAAAAAATAATTGACTATGGAGTCTTCTTAACTGAGACTTCTATAATACAACCCGCCCCCATGCTCAGACAAAACTAAAGATATGCTGGAAAGATCGTAAAAACAAGAGGTCAGGGAGGACTGCTGAAAAATACCATCTTCTGGATTTGACAAGGCCTTTACACTCAAAAAGTCAGAGTAACTGGAGTTCCCTGTACAAGTTCAAGCCAATCAACATTCTAGCATGGTTAAGGAAGGTACTCAGGAACCCCCGCCCCTACCAGGGAGGTTCTATTGATCATTATTATTATTATTATTATTATTAATTGATGGTTGGTGAGAAAAATCTCTTTTTGTGGGTATAGCTCTAGTGGGTGAGCCTATATCCATGTGCATACTGGCAGCCTTAATTAGACTCTGTAATTTATGGGAAGGTTTGCAGAAGGAATGGGGAATGGATTTGACAAAATACATTGTATACTTGTATGAAACTACCAAAAAATTATGTTACCATTTTGTCTCTAGAAAAAGAGGAGGGAGGGGGGAGAGAAACAGAGAGGCAGAAAGAGGAAGAGAGAGAGAGAGAGAGAGAGAGAGGGAGAGAGAGAGGGAGGGAGCTGGCTTTTCAGAATGACAAGTAATAGTGGACTTATAAAACTGCAAAGGTTTGTGTATTCTCTTGGCAAAATGAGGTAGCAACCATTTCTCACTGAATGATTTCTGGGCTGTTGCCAACCCAAGCAATTCATCAATTCACGGTAACATTTGCCTTTAAATTTCAGTAATCCTTCCCATTAGACATTTGAATTAGACTTACAGATGGATTTTTATCAACAGAGCAGCAATTAGAGACAAAGTAGGCAGGGCTTTGGAAAGTGTTGAATCTTGTTTTGAAAATGCATAGGTGGTTTATAACATAATCCCTAAGTCATGCATTTTTCTACACATGATTGTTTATTGTTCAGAAATATGTGCAATTCCTTAATTATATATATAATTCCAAAATTATACCTATTAACTACAAATTACAAAAGTGACTAATTCACATTTATTTTAGCAAAGAAAATAATATTATATACTTAAGCAAGGTCAATTTTCGATAATGTAACTTTTTTTTTTTTTTTTTTTTTGGTTTTTAGAGACAGGGTTTCCCTGTATAGCCCTGACTGTCCTCTGTAGATCACACTGGCCTGCACACAGAGATCTACCTCTGCCTCCTGAGTGCTGGGATCAAAGGCATATACCATCACCACTTGGCTAACAATTATTAATATAGTGACACTTTTCATTCACCAAATACTATATTCCATGAAGCTGATTAGTAATAACAACGAGCAGATGATTATATAGGAAATAAGCAAGATAATATTAATTTTGAAAGCCCTTCACATTTGCAACAAAATGTGTATTTATTTGAAGACCACTGGAGGGGGATGATGTTCAAGGAGAGATCCATATTAAGGAATTATTAATAGTATCTCTAGCAAGTTTCAATAAAGGGCCAAGACAACTTTCTGAGATGGAAACCTGGACAGCTAGAGCAGAGGGTTTCACCTCATTTGGCTGACTGACAGGCCTCAGCCTCTTATGTCTCTGACCTGTTACTCCTTGTGGGGACTAATTCCACAAATTGATCATATTTTTAAAGATTGCCCAAGCTAAAATCTGAATATGGGAGCAATGAAACAAACCATTTTGGACCTGAAGAATGAATATTAGAACCTGGAGTGATTAAAACAGAACAGAACACACATACACACAACTCTCCCAACACAGTTTCTGGATCTGATTCATCTACTTACTGAAATGTTGACTAACCCAATAGTAAAACTTCTTTTGGATTTGGCTTTAGTTATAGGAAGGTGTAATTTCCTGGAGAATTGCTCAATATAAAATTCCCTGATGTCATAACATGTCCATATTTGAAACTGTGATCGTTTCACTGACTAATATATTATCTTTCTTTTAGGTACAAAAGTAGTTGACACAAATTGTTTTTATAAAACAAAAAAAGTTCCTCTTGGAATAAAGATGCTAAAATCTTTAGACCATGTGGATATAACTTTTTATTCATACTATAAAAAGTAAAAATGGAAATAACCTCATAGGAAATGAGTAACAATAGCAGGCAGGAAAAGAGAATATTCTAATGAAGTGTTTTTCAACCTTTATAATGCTATGACTCTTTAGTACAATTCTTCAAGTTGTGGTGACCCCAGCAATAAGATTATTTTCGTTGTTACTTTGTAACTGTAATTTTGCTACTGTTACAAATAGTAATGTAAATATCTTATATGCAGATGGTCTTAAGTGACCCTTGTGAAAGGGTAGTTCAACTCCCCCAAAGAGGTCGCGACCCACAAGTTGAGAACCACCATTCTAACGTTATGACAAAATAACACGGACAAACAAAGACTGTTAATAAGATTAAAAACTTAAATGAAGGTAAGGCTATTCAATGTGTACTGCTAGAGATGAAAGAACTCAAAAGTATCTGAAACATTCTGGCAAATTTTACGAGTAAACCGAGGCTTAGAAATTAATTTTCTTTTGTGGGAGCAGCTAACTGAGCCTCACGTCATATCGCTGGTTAGTCTCACTCAGATCAAGCTACTGTCAAACTAGCAGTAATTCTCGCCTCTGTCTCTCAAGGGCTAGGATTTCAGGTGTGCCACCGCATCTGGCCTTTCTTCTCTATTTGAGGCTGTGGTGAGAACAAGAGATAATAACTAGTCAGGTTGGGCAGGTACCCTAAGTCTGCGTCTCTGAGAATACCCTTGCTGGAGGCCGGGAATGCCGAAGCAAAGATCTGGTTCCTATTTCTGCTTCGGGGGCTATAGTGACTGTATGATAGAAACTGAGACGAGCACCTGGATAGCTTGTGGTTGGGCCAACTGGACTGGCCAGTACACATCCCCCTTTGGGATTTCTTACCTTGAAGAGTCCGTAGTCTTCAAAAGAGATCCGGAGATGATGTCTCAAAATTTACTGTCTTCAGAAGAAATCCGGAGACAAGCCCCCAAAATTACACAGTCTAGAATTGGATTCACTTTCTCTGCCAATTAAAGAAATAAAAGGCAGGGAAAATCTGAAGCTCAACAGAGTGGCAGGGCACCTCAAACAGAATCAGCAGTTGAATGAAGGTGTTTACTGAGCGTGAGTAAACACGCACACAGAGAAAGACTCTGAATGCAGAGAGGCACCCGGGAAGCCGGGAAGCCGGAAAAACGCCAGTCTCTTCTCAAGGCCTGGGGTTTTAAATTCTCTGAAGAGTCTTCCTCCCCCACTTTAGGGCTGGTCAGTTTGAAGACGGGATGGTTGATTGGCCTGAAAATGTGTGTGACAGGTCCTGATTAAGCCTTGAACTCATTGAGCCAGTGAGACCTTTGCCTCAAGTCAGGAGGCTGAGGAAGAAGCTGGATACCTTTATCACATATCTATGGCCCCTCTCCCTGTCTGTCAAGCAGGAAGTCTATCTAACTCCTGATCACAGACCCTGATAGACAAAAATACTAGCTTCGGGGAAGAAGATGGGAAGCAACAGTCCACCTGGTGCCTGAGTGTGACAAAGAATTGTCCCTCTTCACTCACCACCTGGACCGTGTCCAAACTATGGATATTTCTGGGTTGACTACCCTACTCTGCCTTGCCAAGGTAGTTTTAAGTTCTTCCTCCACAGGAAAATCTCTTAGACTTTCTAAATCAGGTGGCTGAGGGCTAATACTGCCCTGTGTAGCTACTGAGACTTAATGCTGCCCTGTGTGGCTACCAAAAACTGACCTCTGCCCTCAACAAAGCCATCAAGATCACCATAATGGCTGTCCAGGTAGCAGGTAAATCTCTGTCATTCTTAATTGACACAGAGGCCATCTGGTTCATACTTCCTGCTCAGATATCCTGGTGATAGCATCCACGACTACGTGAGCCCTAGCTTTATCAGTTTAGCAAACTGACCTTAGCCAGCTCCTCCCCCCGGCAAGGCTGCAGCTGCCTGGTCAGTCCATTTCCTACTTGAAAATCAGGCCTTGCCTTTTCTAGATCACAAGATCTAGAGATCACAAGATCCTTCAAGATCACAAACGAGTTTACCTTGCTGACAGGCTTCCAAATAAAGCAAACTCAGGCTATCATGGTGCTATTACTAAAAATTTGCTTTTTATTATTTCTTTATTTAAAAGAACTTACTTTTCAATGACTATTCTCAGTAATTAACCGCCTGTATGCCTTGTGGTAAATGATTAGAAATTTCCAGTTAAAAATGAGTATAAAGTTTATGCACGTTATAAAGGCCTGAGGAAGAGAATTAAAGTATGTGAAAAATTATTTATTAAATTTTAAGGTATATGACAAATGAGACTTAAAGACGACACATAAGACTTCATGGTTCATAGTTCACTCAATGGATTTCTAATATGTCAATCCAGCCATGCTAAAACACTGGCTACCAAAACTTTTAAAAAAATTACCATAGTCACAGGCTCAAATTTTTAAAATTTCCTTTGGTTGTTTTCTAAATATAGATTCTCATTGTGCTAAAAAGCAGCCCTATCCCTTTGTTTTCTTCCCTGCCAAGAAATTTCTGTCTTAGTACAGAAAAGTAAGTGCTCATGATTCCATTATGCTGATAACTTCCCAGGCTTTGTTTTGCTATGGCTCAAAGGTGTGCATCTACTCCCACTGTTTATAGACACTTACTAGCTACTCTTTCTACAATCAAATATTTCAGGGCACCTTACAGTGGTCAAGTCAATATATCTAAAACTTTTATCTCTTTTTGTAAGTTTAAAATAATTCATGTAAACTTCAGGGGGTTTCAACTTGGACCCATCTGTCACAAATGAAACAGAAGGGGGGATTCCTGGCCTTTAGTAAGCCAGTGTGGTTGCTCCTGTATCTCTCTTCAGACTCAGCAAACCAAATCCCACCGGTGCCCCCCCCCCACCCCAGGCTTTGATTCACATTCCAGCCTTCCTAGACTGCACAACCCTGTCCAGCAGCTACAGAAGAGAGACACTACATCACCCTTTATCATCAACAAAAGGATGACATATTAGTTCTCTCAGGCTGTCTAAATACACAGAAATGAGCTCAAGCTGGACTGTGGAGGGGGTGGGGGAGGAATTCTGGAGGTCAGATAAAGCCAGCATTACTCAGAGGTTTTTGAAACCAATTCTCATCTGCCAAAAGTTGTTCCCTTACTTCTGACAGAAGTGACATATGACTCCATTGACTATACCTGTGGCTGCATATCAAAGCCATGCTAGATTCTAGGCTCCCTCAGTCCCTACTCACAAGTACTGGTTATACATTTCAAAGCCCCCACGCCAGTTTTCCTGGCCTTTACCCCCCCACACCCATCCTCCTTATAACCTCATATTCTGACTATACTGTTTCTTGCTGTCTGCTTTCTCTCTCTCTCTCTCTCTCTCTCTCTCTCTCTCTCTCTCTCTGCTCTATTCTCTGTCAATAATCTCTCACTATTCCACTATTCTCTCCCACTCTCCTGCTTCCCTAGCACTGGCCATGTCAAGTCTGCTGGCCATGTTCAGTCTACTTTTTTTTCCTCTGTGCTCTAGACTCCTCCAGATGTTTCTGGCTGTTCTCTCTCTTATATCTACAATAAAAAGTTTAACCATCTCATGGAGCAATCATGACAGCAGTTTGTTTACTGCATCCCCTCACAAACAAGAATTAAACACGTGAACCTTTGGAAACATTCTTAAAACACATGCTCAAACCACATGCAAGCTGTTAGATTATGTTAGATCATTTAAGGCAGCTGTAGAGAGACAGAAAGAGGGGGAAAAAAAGATAGGCTTGGTCTGACCTTAGGTAGAACCATGTTTATTCACAGCGAGGAAGCACTTTGTCACTTACATGTGCAGATGACCCAAATGCCTACAGAGGAAGATGGGATGCGGGCCCCTTATAGGGGTGGAAATGACTTCCGTAGTCCACAAGGGAAGCTGGGAAGTGTAGTCTTTCAGCAGGCAACTATCATTCCTAACTTTGAGAGGATATTAAAAAATGCAGGCGGGGGTGTTATAGCTGTTTTTTGCTGAGAAGAGTCTTTGTTGGAGTGAGTAGTTCCGGGTCCATTAAAGAGCAGCTCCCCTGGTCACGTAGCAAGGGAAGAGTCTTAACTTGATCCGCTGCAACTTATCATGCAGTTATTCTGCATTCCTGGAGAGACTTGAAAAATTTTGAGTAGAGGGCTATAAGCAGATAATTTTGGCTATGGAGTAAAACTAAGAGATTTTCCAGGAAGGTTGATTAGTAGGTTAGAGCAGAGGTGGGGGAGACAGTGGGCCAGTGAGAGACAGTAGACATAGAGTAGTTGATTCAGGGTGACAGTGGCTCGTCCCATTGCCAGGACTGGTACACCAAAATGAGCTAGCAGAAGTAGCAGGGAGCTACAGAACATCGGAGGAAGGGACCAGGAGAAAATAGAAGATTAATGTAAAGAATTTTATCTGGCCTGGGGTGAAAGGGATGAAAGTTCTCTTAGCCATTTTCTCTACTGCATCTAAAAGGTCTTTTTGTAGATGGATCAGGAACAAATGGAGCTGTTGTTAGATTAGAGCTATTGGGAAAGCTTATGTGGGATATTTTGTTGGGGTATAGACTCAAAATTGGCAAGTAAAACATTTAAAAGACAGGGTAAAAACATAAGTATGAGGATAATAAAGAGGAAAGCAGTGATCCAGGGGAGAAGCCAAAGTGGGAGGGACCAGAGCCCATACACAGAAGACTTGTGGTTGAATATTTTCAGGTACCCATCTCTAGGCCCCATTTCAAACCAGTTAGGATTTGTTGGCCTGGAAGCAACATGTTTGCAGAGGAAAGCAACAAATCCCATCCCAGTAGTCAGATCTAGTCCTTTTTAGTTTTGGAGTACTGCAGCAGTCAAGGAGTTGAGCTGGTCCTGAAGGATGTTAAGCTAATCTGAGCTGGTTAAACAGAGAGGTTAATTGATGCAAAGAAGGCTTCAGTCCAGCTGTTTCAGTTCTGAGTCCCAAAAACAATGACCAGAGCGGCAAGAAGAAAGAAGAGTTGGCTGGCCTATGGTTCACTAGTTCCCTTTTAGAGGTTAACCCGAACTGCTTTTAGGGATTTGGGGGCATCGATCTCTCAGTAGCGGCTTCAAGGATGACAGAAAGGTAAAGAGGGGAACAGCAGTTTGAGTGCCTCAAGAGAGGATTCATCCAAGAAGCCATGATAGAACTTAATAGATGGCAAAGATCCAGAGCATGTCGGGAGGTAACGACTGTGCAGCTTTGTGGGGAACATTAAGAGACAAAATGTTCCATGAGGAAAACTTTTACATCAAGATTAGCATGAGCTAAATGCAACAGTAGAACTGACTGGACCAAAGTTCTGTAGAAGGATAACTGTAATTAGCTGTTGGTTACATCAGACTCCAAATAAGGGACAAGCACCTGGAAGCTTTGTAAAAAGAAGTCAGTTAACGTAAAACCTGAAGTGGAGCAAGTTATTAGTTTATTAAATTATGCTGCCAAAGCGGTAGCTCATAGAACTAATCCCTTACTTCCTTATAAATTACTCATCCTTTCTCCCTCTTCATCACCTACTGGGATTATATATCAGTATTATAAAAATGTATGCATGTCTTCCCCACCAAGATCTGTAACTCCTTATTTACAAAGAATTTTAGGCTTGATAATGATGGGAAAGACACATCTTAAACAACTTACTGGTAAAGAGCCTATAGAAATCATTGTGCCTCTAAATAACTGCAGGTAGATTCTTTGTTTCATGCGGATAATAACTGACAGGTAGCATTAGCATGTTACTTGGGACCTATATATAATCACTATCCCGAAGTCCTTTTTTTTTCAAGACAGGTTTCTCTGTTGTAACTCTGGTAACTCTGGCTGTCCTGGAACTCACTCTGTAGACCAGAGTAGCCTCGAACTCACAGTGATCCACCTGCCTCTGCCTCTTGAGGGATTAAAGATGTGCGTTTATCACTGCCCAACCAAAGATCAACTCTTAGGATTTTTTTTTTAAGATACTCCATGCATATTGCGCAAAATTACACATCTAAAAGTTGTATAGCTCAACAGTCTGAACTTGCTGTAATCAATCAGCTCTTATTAGTTGTTTCTCAGCCACTGACTATTTTAACTGACATTGCCTGTTGTGCTCAAACTGTTTCTTCCCCAGAAATTGCAAGATTTTAACCCAACCTGATCACTAATGTTATTTCATAGTTATTTCTCTCCCTTCAGACTTCTATACAATAATGAACCGAACCTTTCTTTGTAACTCATGTTCGTGCTCATTCTAATCTTCCAGGTTTGTTAACATCTGCCTGATTTGTTAACATCTGCCACTGTTCAAGCCAATGAGCTGGCTGGCTTCTCCTTGCCCCAAATTCTTTTCAGGCTGCTTAAAATTCCCTCAACGTCTTCACCTTCTTTCTCTTCTTTCACACCGCTGCCATCTGCTGGTGGAATAATTAATCCTCAAGGGTTACAAATCTAAGCCATTTGACAAACAGATACCACTCATATCTCAGAATTTGGATATTCAAAATATGTCTGTGTAACATTTGATAGTTTTTCTAATATGATTGTTTCACAGAGGTGAAACAACCTTGGATGCCATTAGTCATTTATTTATATACCTTCTCCTTTTTAGGATTCTTATTACAACAAAAATCTGATAATGGTCCTACTTATTCTAGCAAATGCTTTAAGAAATTTTACAATTTATGAAATATTAATCATGTTACTGGAATTCCTTACAACCTACAGGGTCAAGCTATTATGGAACGACACCATCAAACACTTCAACAGCAGATTTTTAGTACAAAAAGGGGACATGTACACCCACCTAAATCCCCACATAGTATGCTACATTTAGCTATGCTAACTGCAAATGTTTTCACTTTAAAAGATAATGCTTTTTCTGCTGCCCCAAAGCATTTTATTCTAAAGGAGTCACAACCTAAAGTATATGTTAAGTGGCGAGATCTAGAAACTAATCAATGAAAAGTACCAGATGTTCTTCTCAAGGTTATGCTTGTGTCTTTCCAGAAAATGAATGAAGTCCCAAATGGCTCCCATTGTGATACATCTGACCAGGACAGCATCCTGGAGACCACTGGACAAATAAAGCCTCTGAAAATGGATGGCAAACTTATCAAGAAGAGATGTCCAGAGGAAGAATAAGTCAATGACTTGGGGAGGCGACAAGGACACAATGCTACTGACACGAAAATGATATTGTTATGTTTGCTGATTACATTATGTGTTAATTCTCAGCTTGTTAATGCAAAACCCAATTTTATGCCTTGGCGGGCGGGGTGCATAAAAGCCACACTGTAATAAGAGACAGCATGATGCTGTTTTGCCATGCTGAGGATTGTTTTGTACACTTTTTTATTACTAGTCCCAGGAATGATTACTAAACTACAAAAAGAGGTTTCAAAAATGACTTGTACAATTACTAAAGCTGCTAATATTACAGAAAAAGCATTAGCAGAAATTAATCAAGAGATGGGTGAATCGAGAACCACAGTTTTACAAAATAGAGTTACTATAGAATATTTGTTGCTCAAGTATAATCTTAATTGTTAACAATTTCCTGAAATGTGTGGCTTTAATATGCCCTTCCAAGCTTGTTTCCATATAAATTGCATTTGTGCTTTGCGTGACTGATCATTAACTTGTAAATCTTAGTTATCGTTAACCGTTTACAATAAGTGCTTAAGTCTTATAAGATTAGGATTTTATAATTTTATCCCTGTTAGGTTTGAGCCTTAAAAATTGTAATTCTTGAATTAAAGATCTTTTGGTATCAAAGTGAACTTTAAACCACAAATACAGTCCACAGAAATTGGGAACATCATTTTTCTGATCCTTTTATAATATACTTTTACAAAATGTCGGTTTTTTTAATAAGACTCGGTTTCTCTAAATAGCTAAAGCTTAACAAAGACAACACAGCCACCTCAGTTCTTATATGACCCGGTTTTCAAACAAACCATCTTGGAAGCCTCTTTAGTGTAACAAGGGAGATACAATGATAAGCACAGGAATACTATGTAATCACCTTAATCACGATGGTGGTAAAATCACATGGTTTCATCCTGATGAGATCACCAGTTATGATGGCAGCAAGCCACGTGGTTGCTAGATCATCAGCGACATGGTTATTTACTCCAAGGTGAGCCTAGGTCAGTCAAGATGGAGGTCATTTTGGCTCTAAGCGTGGTTATAAGCCAGGGCCTTGAGAAAGATTAAAATGAACTATGAGTTATACGGAGGAGGGGTCTTGGCACACGCTAGCATAGAATTATCTATGTTGAGTGTGAAATTTGCCCCCCAAGGACCAGCGAGACCATGTATGCAAAAAGCAAAGGTACTTTTATTCTGCAGAGCAAAACAGCTTGCTGGGGTCAGGCACCATAGAAGATGGCTGACCCGAACAAAGAATTACAGCTTCTTTTATTGATGGGAAAAGGGGGTTTCCACATAGGTGAGGTAGTCTGGTTTCTAATTGGTGAACAGAGATGCAGTTACAAATGTTTATTATTGATTGGCCAGTTCCAGAGTGGCTAACTGTCCACATTCTTGGGCTATACCTGGTTAGTAGAATTAAGACATCTGGTTTTATGGCCTTCAGGGCTACCTGGCCAGATGAGATAATTTTATGGCCTGATCCTAGGATTTACTAGCTTGCAAGGTCAGGCCCAGGTTAGGGCTTGAGCACTTACATGCAGGGCTTGGCCTTGGACAAGGGCCTGAGCACATTCACAAAAACGAGGTCTCTGGTCTCTTCAATCTAAATCAGTTTAGGTATTAGAAATCGAAAGATTTTGAGCCAGCAGTGACCATTTGCTAATGAATATTGAGGCCAGATTTGAACAAGTAAAATTAATATGAGGTCTACCAGATGGAGCTTTTATGATTAGCCTGCAGCCAGGTTGAAGGTGTGGACTTTGGAATGGAGAATTTGGAACCCAGAGCACGGCTCAGTACCAAAGTAAAAAGAGGGGTAATAGCCAGCTGCTTAGGGCATCCTCTAAATCTTGAATTGACCAAATGTACCCGGAAAGTAAGAGAGTGTTCCAATCGCTCCAATTCCAGGGTTAAGAAACCATGGGGCCAGTGGAAGGTTATCAAGGCTTTCGGCTGATCAAGTAGTAGGCCAGTGGAGAATTCCCAGAATTAGAATTCTCAGCCAAACTTTCTTGACACCAGTGAAAAATCTCTGGTACCTTCAACCCAGGAGGTCTTGGATAAAAATGAGCTCCAGTGAGCTACCAGACCTAACCAGGGCGCCACGGTTACCTCGTCCCAGCATTTTGCTGTTTCATACATGTTCTGGTGCAGTGTGGACTTCTGCCTCGAAGATCTGACTGTGTCAGGGCAGGACGGTAGGGTGAGAGAAAGGGCAGAAGCAGAAAATGAAAATTAAAGGCTGCGTGAGAGAAACGGGTGGCCTGGCCCAGGGAGCGACTGTTTGAGAGGCAGGGCGGTCTATCCATGGGTGGGTTTGAGCCTCTAGTGGGCTCAGACTTCACATCCCCTGTTTCAGCATCTTTATGTTAGACTACTTACAGTGGCTGCGGAGAGATGGAAGGCAAAATAAAAGGACTGGTCTGACTTTAGGTGGAACCATGTTTATTCTCAGCGAGGGGGTTAGGGGGCACTATTGTCACCCTGGTTTGCTGATGGCCAAAATGCCTGCAGAAGAAGATGGGGTGCAACACCTTATAGGGGAGGAAATTGTAGAAGGCACAGCTCACAGAAAGCATTAAAAAATCCAGAATTGTTAAACACATGGGCTTTTTTTTTTTTCAAAGGAAGAAAATGACTGGTCACTGGAAAGCTGGAGTGGATATTGTCTAACAATATCCTGGAGTTCTTTTGCTATTCTATTGAGCCAGCCTTCACCTGAATCCTATCCCACCCCCCCCAGGTCCTGAGCATTGTTTAGCCCCTAATCCTGAGCTCTGTCTCTCAATGAATAGGACACCCTGGTGAAAGAAGTCCCACGTATTTGTATTCTCCAATAATAGAATCTATCCTTATGCTTATTACAAACCCTTCCTCTCTAGACCCTTATGCTGAGCACTGTTGGTCAATGGAACTCATTCTTACTGTAAAGGTCACATGTGCCTTGCTGCAGAAATGTGCTTTGGAAAGAAGTTTCAATGTATCTATCTCTGAAGTTTTGTTGTGATAATTATCACACGGAGAGTTTTCCCCAAAGTTTTACTGTGTTTAAATACATAAGAAAAATAAACCACAAGGTCAGATTCTGGAAGTTTTTCACCCAGCTCCTGATAAAACAGTGCTGACCCAAGTTTCATTCTCACCTCAGCAAATTGTTTCCCTGCCAGCCATGACGCTTATAGGGACTCCCAACAGGAAATCAGGAAATGGTTTCTGCAGTTCATAAGGGAAGCTGGGAAGTGTAGTCTTGCAGGAAACTATCACAAGCCAGAGCACTCAATTGTGCTGTTGTAACTTTAGAGACTTCCAGAAACCAAGACTTTAATTGTGCTTTAATGTCTGAAATGGAGGGAATAATGGCAGAAGCAGGAATGACTTTATAAAGAAAGCAATTGGAATGTCTGAAAGAAGTCAGACCCTGTATAACTTGGTTATATTAAAGGGGGGTGGGGGGAAGGAAGGAAAGAAAGAAGGAAAGAAAGGAGGAAGGGAGGGTGGGAAGCAGGTCAGAGAGGTGGCTCCACAGGTAAAGGTACTTGCTTGTTACCAAGTCTAATGTTCAATATCCAGGACCCACAAGGCAGGAGAGAGCCAACTCCTGCAACTTGTCCTCTAACCTCCATCCACACTCACTGTCTGTCTGTCTGTCTGTCTCTCTCTCTCTCTCTCACACACACACACATACACATGCACACATTTAAAAAAATAAAATAAAAGGTTATAGAATTTTTAAAGAAAAAATAACTACAAACAATAAATCTTACTGTTAAATGCAAACCTTAACTAATTTTCTATCATGGCATCTAGGGCGTCTGTTGTGACGACTTTCCACATGATCACAATTGCAGAAGAAGTAGAGAGGGGGCAGCAAAGTACTTTGGGGCAAAAGGAACTCTAGAAATCATGGAAAAGAAAAGTCTTCACCCTCTAGAATGCTGAATGGGATCTAAAATCCAGCCAAGATCAAGCACCCCAAAGAGACATCCTAGTTCTCCCACTAGTTTGCTTTGTGACCTAGTAAAGGCGTGTCACCTCTCTAGTCTGTGGCCCCTGATTTCTAAAATGAGGATAGTCGAATCAAGCTCTCCAGCTGTTGTAAAGATTTTTTTTTTCCCCAATTAGAAGAGTTGCTGAGTTCTGCAGAGAGATTGCCTCAGGGCAGACGTGAAAACTGAACAAACCGTGGAGCAGGAAGAGGGGAGAGAAGTTCTGGGAGTTACATAAATAAGATTGGTTTAAATAATAAACCATCTGTTATGACCAAAATAAGGATACAGTTTTGTGATGGTGTGTTTATTCTCTTTGAGCATTTTGCTCACTAGATCCTGTTCATTTTCCTGCTTCCTGTGTACAGGGAAGAGTGACTCTCATAATAAAATGTGAGAGATAGATGTCTCTTCCAGCCTTAAGTATTGAAAACCCCTAGATGACCCTTCAGCTTCTACCCTTATCTGCCACAGAAGCATTTGTTAGTCCAAATCGCTAGGATGCACAGGAATGAGAAGCAGAACTTTGCTGTGTGAAGAGAGACTGAGGGTCTGAGTCTTATTATAGCATAGTTGAAATGATCTCAATACAGCAACAGAAAAGAAATTAAAAAGAAAGCATGTTTCATGATAATAATCTAATGTGATAGGATTTATAGCTCAAAAAGGATATTAAGTTTTACAGTATCATTTTATACTCACCAAAGTTCCACTCCATCAAAATGAATTGACATGGCATCTTATGAATTTAAATGTATGAATTCAAAATTATATAAAGAAAATCCGTTTTAGAAAATAAGGAAGCATTAGAAAGATGGCTCAGTTAGCAAAATGCTAGCTATACCAGCATGCAGAGCTGAGCCCATAAACAATGTTTAAAAGTCAAACATGGTGGCCCAAACTTATCTGTTTGTTGTTATTGTTTTTCTTTGTTTGGTTGGTTAGTTTGGTTTGGCTTGGTTTGGTTTTTGAGACAAGGTTTCTTTGTTGTAACTCTGACTGTTCTAGAATTCACTCTGTAGACCAGGCTGACCTCGATCCACCTGCCTCCCAAGTGCTGGGATTAAAGGTGTGCACCACCAGTTCCTGGCCATGCTTGTAATCCCAAAACTGAGGTGATAAAGACAGGAAACTCCTTGGGATTTGCTGGTCAAGCTCCAAGCCAGAGAGAGAGCTTGTCTTGAAAAAAAATTTTAAAGTGTGCATGACCTGCAGAACCACCCAAGGTTGACCTCTGGCTTCCACATGCATGCTGACACATCTATACATTCATGTACACACACACACACACACACACACACACACACACACACACACACACAGAGAAGTGACAACTACATGGGAAGTCAAAGAGTTTGAACAGAAAAATGAAAACATAGGATGAACATATTTCTTTATGCTTTATATTTATTCTTTGAAGGTTTCATGCATGTATATAGTATATTTTACTCATTTTCACTTTTATTACCTTCTCTCACACCCCCTCCCTCTTCTGCTGAAGCCCTTCCTCACAAGAAGTCCCCCTTTAACCTTTATGTCTTTTTATGTATGTGTGACCCCCTGAATTTCATCATGTCTGCTTACACAAGTAAGCAGTACGGACTACTTTTCAATGGATACACCACTAAGAAAATGACCCCTCTTTCCCCTAGCAACCACGGACTAACTTCCTCAGGAATATGCAGGGCCTTGTGCACCACCACCACCACCACCACATTCATGATGAAATGTTGACAGGCCCAGTCGTGTACAGACCTTGTGCAGGGAGCACAGTTGCAGTGAGTCCTTGGATGCAAGATCCATTTCACATTCAGGAGACATCTCTTTTCAGCACACCCACCACCTTTTCCTCTGGCTCTTACATGGTTTCTGTCCCTCGTTTTCCATGTGCCTGGAACCTGGGAAAGAGTGATATAGATATCCTATTTAGAGCCAGTCACTCCAGCCTCACTTATTCTTGGTGCTTTGACCAGTTATGAGCTTCTACATTAGCCTCCACCTGTAGCTCTAAAGCTCCTCTGACAATGGCTCAGAGAAACACTAATCTACTGTTGTAAACATGAATATTGAAAGATTGTTTAACATGCCCATTTAGCTAAAACTGGTAATAAGTTCCCCTCTAGGGTATATGACCTCCCAGCCTTAATCAGGATGACAGTACTAGACTCTTAACCAGGCATAAATTACCTCTGATAGAACAGCCCTCAAATTAAACCAGAAAGCAGTTAGTTACCCCCCTAGCCAGCATAGTACCCTCCAGCACTATGAAAGCTATCCAGCAAGGAGGTCTTCAAATCAGTTAGAGCTTGATTTTTCTGTTCTGTGTACAAAGTGTATGATTGATGTCTTCAGCAACAAGGTTCTATCATCAAGTTCTTGAGGGCAACCAACAGGAATGGCAATGGTCTATGTTGTTTTGGGAATGTCTGGAGCTTCCCTGACCAAAAATGTGTAAGAGTATATCCCATACCTGGTGCATTGTCATACTTGTCATACTTCAAAGAGGTACATGCAAAGGCTAGAGAGAAGGCTCAACAGTTAAGAACACTGGCTGCTCTCCCAGGGACCTGGGTTCAATTCCCAGTACCCACAAGGCAACTCTAGTCCCACTGGGTCCAGTGCCATCTTTTGGTCTCTCTGGGCACTGCAGCACGTGATGGACAGATACACATTCAAGCAAATACTCATACAAATAAATAAATAAATAAGCAAATAAACAAATAAATAAAATCTCAGATTTCTTTAAAGGAAGATAGAGGAAAACTAGTTAGGTGGCTATTACAATGCCCTGTTAGAAGCCACGGTGGCTTAGACTAGAAGTGATGAGTAGTCAGGTCCTGGACACGCTTGAAGTATAGACAATAGAGTTTATTAACCAACTATACAATGTAAGGTTAAGACAGAAAAGAGATGAGAAAAATATCAAAATTTGGCCTGAACCATTGGGAGAATGGAATAGCTAGACACTCATTTGAGAAACATCTACAAAAGAGCTGTTTTGTTGGCCGAAGCAATGGTTTAATCATGGATCTAATAAATTTCCTTTTGGACACATCTAAGTAAAAGAATAAAATCAAGATCAATCTGCCTGACGTCCTCAGAAAATTCTAAAATGAAGATTGAGATTTAGATTTTATCAGTTTATTGATTACATTTAAGGCTGCAAGATGACCTGAGAGCACCTGGAGTGAGAATCAGAGAAAAGAGTTGCCAGCCAGTAACTGCACTCTGAGAGATGAGAGAGAGATCAGGAGAAACTCACAAGGGAGACAGAAGGAGCAGCAAATTTAAGAAAAAAAAGAGAAATATGCTTTTTGGGTGCCCAGTGGAAAAGATGTCTTAGAAAATCTGACTCATCTGTGCCAAATGGATTGGCAAACCATTAAGTAAGATTTTAAAATAATAATAAAACTTAAGAAAATTGAATTCTGATTGGAAATGATTTTAGAAAGATGTGGGTTTGTGGGGTGGTGGGAATAAGTGGGTTCAAAGAGAATGAAAGAGACAATGAATGTGAGCAGCTGCTTGGAAAAACGTGACTACAAGTTCATGCAGATGGGCAGATGGCTGGGCTGCAAGCACAAGGATCTGAGTTTAATCCCCAGAACCCACATTTTAAAATGGCAATGAAAATAGCTGAGGATTTCAGGGTTAAGGGAATCTGTTTTCTTTAAGGGTGTGGCCCTTGATCCATGGTTAGTCCCATACCCATGAGTACATGGGCAACACACATTGGACTCTGTGGATTGTTTTTTTAAAAGAGAGAGAACATGAAGTTGGTAGAATGGAGATGGAGATCTTGTAGGAGTTAGAAAGAGGAGTTAGTGGAGAAAATGATCAAAACACATATGAACTTATCAAATAATTAATTTAAATATTATATTAAAAAAGCAAAAAAGATGAGGATGGTGGCCCTTTGGGAGTTCTGAATGGAGCCATAACTAGTATATTATTGGCTTCTCTCTGCTCTTCTGTAAGGACTAAGGAATTAGCATTCTTCATGCTTTGTCCTTGTGGATTCATACTTTGTTGGTTGGCTATTAGCTGGCTTTGTTCATTTGTTTTTCTTTTGCTAATATTTTAGTGGAGTCATGTAACATAACATATAAAATCATACACTCAACTTCCCACATTTAACCTGCCTTATGGCAGCTACTCCAAAGTGGTGTTAATAACGTAAAAGTAACAATTCTGAACAACTATGTTAGTCTGAGTTTACTGCTGGATATAGAAAATCTGATCTAGCACAAAGGGATGTGGTCCTCTAGAGTGTGGTTTTTCATTAAAAGGTAACTCAGATACAGATGTGGGTATGGAGGCTGAGTGCCAGAACTCTAGGCGCTAACACAGAAAGCTAGCAATATAAAAAGCCAGCCTGAGCTACAAAGTAAAACCTGTCTCTAATTAATTCTAATTAATTAATTAATTAATTAACTTAATAAAAAACAAATGACTCAGAGACATTTAGTCTAGACCCTGAGGGTTTTATCACATTCAAGTAGACACTAAGGTGGCTTCACAGGTTGTACCATTACTCAAAATAGCTGAGTGCTTAGTTAAAGTCCTCTCTCTCTCTCTCTCTCTCTCTCTCTCTCTCTCTGTGTGTGTGTGTGTGTGTGTGTGTGAGTGTGTGGACACATGCAGATGTTTCGTTCTGCACATATGCATGCAGAGCTACTAGTGGTTGATGTCAGATGTTCTGGTGGGGGGTGGGGGGTGTTAGACAGGGTTTTCCTACATAACCCTGGCTGTCCTGGAACTTGCTTTGAAAAGCAGGCTGGCCTTGAACTCCCAGAGACCTACCTGCTTCTGCCTCCCTAGTGCTGAAATTAAAGGCCTGTACCATCATGCCTGGCCTTATGTCAGATGTCTTAATTCACCTTTTTTCTTAAAACAGGGATTCTCACACTGTACTGCTCACTGGTTCAGCTAGACTGGCTGGCCAGCAGTCCCAGTCTCTGCTGTCTCTGCCTTCCCAGTGCTGGGATTACAGGCATATCTGTCACATGTTACTTTTTTATAGCTTTTATGTGAGTGTTGGGTATCCTAACTCAGACCCTTGTGCTTATGCAGCAAGCTCTTCACCAGCTACATCCCTGGCCTGTTGAAATTCTTAATGATTTTTAAACACAGTTAAGAATAAACAGGAGAGGAGCTCAACTCGAACTAATCAATGAATCTCCTAGTTCATTTTCAGATTTTTTTAAACTGTGATCAATGCTGGAGCCCTAAGTTGGATGGAAATAAGGCATCTGAGCCACAGATAGCAAGCAGTTCACCACCAAGCTATTTCTCGGCTGATTCTGATCAGTTTCTGAAAAAGTTCCTCAATGTAAGCTCTTGATAGTTGGGGCCAGGGGCAGAGGGGGGGCTATCCTGACAACTGTAGTATGTATAGAAGTATCCCTGACATCTGCCTATACCACATGGGTAACAGCATCCCTACCCCAAGACATAACGATCAAAAATGTCTCCTTGGAGATGAAGATACAACTTAGCAGTTAGAAGGCACTGGCTGCTCTTCCAGAAGAGTCAGTCAATTTCCAGTCCCTACATGGTAGCTCACCACCATCTGCAATTCCACTTCCAGGGCATCTGACACCCTCTTCTGGTCTTCAGGGATACTAGGCACACATGTGGTACAGACACATATGCAGGCAAAAGCTCATACACAGAACTATTTTTTTAAGTCACCATGGGAACACAAGGGAGGTATCAACTATCTACAAGCCATATGATATTAGACTTCCAGCCTCTAGACTTGTATATATATTTCCATTGCTTAAGCTATGGCACATTGTAGCACTTTTGTTATGGCAGCCTGGATAACTAACACACAGCCCACAAACTCCACAAAGGCAGAGATTATAATCTTACCTAAAGAACTTACATAAGAAATGAGAACGTACTAGTGTTTGTTACGGAAGTGCTACATGTCAGTTACTGTATTAGATATTTTATAACCCGACACTCTTCCCAGTTATGCTATGAAGTTTAGGTGTTATTATTTCCATTTTATAGCCTAGGAAAGCAAAGTTTAAGAAGATAATGATGACCTATTCTGATGTGTCTTCAAAATGATTCCAGAGCATTATCTATACCACAAAATTTTAAAAGTTTGTTTTCAAACATTCTGAATTGTGATAGTTACTTCTAATTGTTGTTACTTTTTTCTCAATTTATTTATTTTATTATGAGTGCTCTATCTGCATGACAGAAGAGGGCATCTGGTCCCATAATAGATGGTTATGAGCTACCATGTAGTTGCTGAGAATTGAACTCAGGTCCTTTGGAAAAACAATCAATGCTCTTAACCACTAAACCATCTCTCCAGCCCTAATTGTTACTTTTAATTGACAGGATCTGGGAGAAACTATTAAGCCCCTGGGAATGCCTGAAATTATTATGTAAATTAGGTTAATTAAGGTGGGAAAACCTACAATAAAAATGGAAAACACCATTTCCTGGGCTTTGGTCCTAGACTATTCAAAAAGGAGAAAATGAGCTGAGCACAAGCGTTCACATCTCTGCTTCCTGGTTATAGATGTCATTCGACCAGCTGCTTCAAGCTCCTGACGGGTGACACCCAGGTACTGGGAGCTAAAATACATGCTTTCTCTGTCAAGTTGATTTTGATGGGTATTTTATCAAAGGAACAGAAAAAAAAAAAAGAAAGAAAGAAAAACACTACTATTCCCTGAAATACAATTTTTCCCCTGGCTGAGAATCTCTGGCTGAGGTACATCATATGTAACAAAAACCAACTCAAATCTGGAACAACTAATCTGGAGAGACTACCTCCTCCATCATGAAGGAATCTAATACAACCAACCTGCCTCTGGGTAACTGGCCAGCCTCCAGTTATCTGAGCTTTCCAAGAACATCTGGCTACCGGGTCACTGCTGGTGACAATCCAAACACTGAGAAAATCAGTCTTAGTTGCTAAGAAAAAGAGGGAGGGTTATCATTACAACCCCCTTTTCTATCTTCCAAGTCCTTGGCCATCAGAGCCTGTGTTAGTCTATTTGGACTATTATGACAGGGTACATTAGGCTGGGTGCCTAATAATATAAACAAGAGAAATGTATTTCTCATGGCTCTTTAAGCGAGAAGATTCAAGATCACATGCAAACATATGGGGCTTTCCTTTAAGTCATAGAATACTCACTTGTCCTTGGGTTCTTACATGGTAGAAGGGACAAGCCAGCTCCCTGGGGGTCTCTGTTAAAAAGGCAATAATCCTACTTATGAAGAATCAGTCCTAATGACCTAACCAGCTCTAAATGGGACCACCTGCTAATACCTTGACCTTGAGGTTTAGGATTTCATCATACAAATAGGGGGAGAAAGGGACACAGATGCAGACATTCAGACTGTAACAGAACCCAAACACAAGTCAGGGTATTTCCTTTAAAACACAATAAAAGTTATTTGTTGAAAGTGAAAAACTTTCTCCCAAAATTCTAGCAAACCAAACTGCCTCACGTCTTACATGACACCCGCTGAGTTCTAAAGATCCTAGAAGCAGAACAGGCTCAGTAGAGCCTTTGCCCTGAGGAGCCTTTCTTCTAGCCCAGCTTAATCAAGCCCAGTGGCTTTCAGATCACCCAGTAAATAGGTCAGAGAGATTCTAAATTTTATTCCTAGTGCTTTACCAAGACCTCCATTAGGATAAGAAGTATGGCATGTGTGGATAAATTAATTTTTATTCCCTTAAGACGGTCTAATTACATAAGAAAAATTAGAAACAGCTTTATTTGGAGATGGTAGAGTTTAAGATATGTGATTCATCTGAGAACCACCATGATAGTGACTGATCTAGGCCAGGATAACCATTAGTGCTAGATCCCTGAGTGAAAGAGGGGGGTAACACGGATTCAGTCTCAGAATATCACCCATAGATTTTGTTTAATTTCAAAGAGAAATAAATATCTAATAGTGATGAAACTGACAGACACCAACCTAAGAAATAAACAAATAGGACCAGGAGTGGAATAAACTGGCATTTTGGGTCTCACGGGTGTGAAAGATGATTATTTAGAATGTATGCCAAAAATGCTTTTCCCGGTCTAATCATAATTAGGTAATTAGAGAAATATAAATATATATAACTGGAAAACATAAATCACGCATTATGTAAAACCATTGGTCTGAATTATTCAAAACTTTGTCTAAAAAGACAAAAAACATTTTTTTTTAAATTAAAGTGGAGTAAATATAGAGCTGTATAGGCTGGAGCAGAGCTTCATGGGAGAGAATTGACCCGATATTTGTAAGATCTTCCAATCTGATCCCAAGCATAGAAATGTGGAGAAGGAGGAAGAGGAGGGGAAAGAAAAGTCAAATTAATGGTTATAAAGGGCATTATCAAGTGAATTTTATGTTAACATACACTATATATATTAATGACAATATTTCAAAGTCAAAATTTTGGGGACTGATTATATAATTGTGGTTATGTAAAAGAATGCCTTGTTTCTCAGTATTGTAAGAGTAAGGCACATGCCTTTGATCCTAGCACTCTCGAGGCAGAGGCATGCAGATCTCTGTGAGTTCGAGGCCAGCCTGGTCTACAAAGTGAGTTCCAGGACAGCCAGAGTTACAATAGAGACACCTTGTCTCAAAAAAACAAAAACAAAACAACAACAAAAAGAATAAGACAATCTAATACTTCGGCTTACTTTGGAATTATATATAATTAAATACATAGACTCCATCTACAGATAAATAAATTTCAAAGTGTGCTAATAACCTCTTGGCAAAATGTGCCTATTGGTATAAACGTAAATAAACCATTCACAAAAGACAAATGCTGCATGAGACCCCTCATGTGCAATAGCTAAAGAAATCACAATGATAGAAACAGCTTAGAAAGGTAGTTTCCAGAGCTGAGGAAAAGAGAAAGTCAGGATTTCTATTCAATGAGCTTAGAGTTTCATTTTTACAAAGTGAAAAAGCTCTAGAGATCTGCTGCACAATAATGTGGACATACTTAACATTATTGAACTGTATGCTTAAAAGTGGTTAGGATGAGCTGGGAATATAAATCTCGGTGGTAGAGTAGTTGTCTAGCACACATAAGTTCCCAGGTTCAAACCCTGGTACCACCAAAATAAATAAATAAAATTATTCCAGCTGTGGCACCACACACCTGCTACCCCAGCATTCTAGAGACCAAGGCACAAAGATCACAAGTTCAAGTTTGAGCTACACAGACAGATCTCTATCTCTCTTTTTAAATATATTGGGTTAACAAACACCTAGCAGAGCCAGGTGGTGATGGCACATGCCTTTAATGCCAGCACTTGGGAGGTAGAAGCAGGCAAATCTCTAAGTTTGAGAGGCCAGTCTGTTCTACAGAGGGAGGAGGAGGAGGAGAAAAAAAAGAAAGGAAAGAAAAGAGAAAAGAAGAGGAGGAGAGAGGAGGGAAGGGAAGGGGAGGGGAGGGGAGGGAACGGAACGGAAGGGAAAAGAAAAGAAAAGAAACACCTACTGGGAGAGGAGATAACTCAGAGTCTAAAGTATAAGCAAGGAAGACAACATCATCATGCTCTGGTTTCCACACATGTGCATGTTCACACACACAAGCGCACAGAGAAAGAGAGAGAGAGAAAGAGAGAGAAATACATAGTCACATATAAAAATGAAGATGTGCAGGCCAGCCAGGGTTGCAGAGTGAGAACCTGTCTCAAAAATAAAATAAAATTTAACAAAAGAGAAAGGAAATACCTTGGACATTAATAAGACTGTCCACCAGTTGTATCTGTACGGAAGTTTCCAGAGAGACTAAACTGAGGATGTAGAGTTATCACGAATATAGATGTCACCATTCTATACGTTATGGTCTGAAAATGGGTAAAAATGAGAAAAAGAAGAAAAGCCAGCTGAGCACCACCAATCAGCATCTTCCTTCTCTCCTAGCTGACTCCAGGTACAAAGTGACAGCATCTTACTTCCTACGGTACGCCTTCCACCGAGATGGACAGTGTCCCCTCAAACCGTGAGCCAAGATAAACCCTTCCTGAAGTTTTTTTAATCAGGTGTTTGTAACAATGATAAGAAAAGCAATTGATTGTAGGTGCTGCACATTGTGCTATGTGTTTATAACCATACTTCTAAAAATAAAATTTTAAATATATGCATGTATGCTTATAAGGTATATACAGTTTCTATAAATATATGTGCATGTTCCTTATAAAGAAAGTAAAATAAGCAAACCGATTATGGTGAGTCTGGGAAATATATGGATGTTTTTATGTTACCTTTTCTATTTTTCTTTTTTAAAAAGAGGAGAAAGGGATCTGTGATTCACTCAGAACGTATATGGGGGCCCACGGCCATTCTCTGATTAAAGTATGATAAAGATTAAAGCAATGGAGATAGCAAACTATGAAGAGAGAGCACTCGGACTAAGACCACTCAGCCCCCCTTCTGTCCCCTGTGGAGGAGTTGGCCAGCCTTACTGTTAACATGAATCGTTTAGAGAAAGGCTCATTCTAGTGTCAGCTACTGTGCCTGATGATGGAGACAGAATCCTTTTCCAAACTGTAGACCAGCTGTTTGTGCCTTTTGAGCCAAGAAAGACTGTAGAGCTGCTTGCATTTGGTAAGCTTGCTCTCACACCAACACCCTCCCAGCACTGAGGTTGTGTGAGTGGAGATACACAATGTCCCCACCCACACCTGCTTTAACACCACTCCTAAAAATAATCTGATACACACATCATGTCAATGGGCAGCAACAGAACACCAGCTGTGGAAGGTGGGCCTCTTAAATCCAAAGAAGTGTACAATGATGTAACTGAGGGTGGAAGAGAAAACTGGAATAGTCTTTCAGCTTGATACCATGTGTGCTAGAAAGAAAGAAAAGAGGGATGGAGGGAGAGAGGGAAGCAGAAGAGGAGGAAAGAGAAGAAAAAGAAAGTCAGAAAAGTAAATGAACATTTTTCTCCTGAACACACACACACACACAATGTTTTATTATAGTCATATACATGTAAAATGGATAAATATCAAGTTGTAAACAGTGATTATTCTTGAAGAATATTTGGGGATTTTTTTGTTTAATTTTTCAGGAAGGAATTTGCTGTGTAGCCAAAGCTGACCTTCAACTCACAGTGATCCTCCTGCCTCAGCCTCTCAAGTGCATAGTCACATGTATATACCACTATGTCCAGCTCTTAGAGTGTAGCTAAAGGCTGGGTGAGACTCACTTCTTTTCATGTTGTTTTCTTGTTGACTACATTAGCTTCGTTTCCTACTGTGGTGCTTAAAAAATGATAATAACAAAAGCAACTTAAGGGAGAAAGGAGATATTTGACTTCCAATTCCAGGAGGAACAGAGCCAGTCCATCACTGCGGGGGGAGTCAAGGCAGAAATTTGAAGCAGCTAGACAAGAGCAGAGAAAATGAGTGTATACACACTTCAAATGCACCATCCTGATCTCCTTCTCACTAAGTCCAGGGCTCAGCCCATTAGAGGGCATCGCCCACACCCAGGATGGGTCTTCCCACCTCAACCCAATTAAGAAGCTCCCACAGGTGTGCCCACAGGCCAACCTAATCTATATAATCCTTCATTGACATCTCCTTCCCAGGTGATTCCAGTGTGTGTCATCCTGTCAAACTAATCACCACAACCCCACCCCTTGCTAACCTGACACACAAGCACATAACTTTAAGCCATAACCTCCCATTCCTTGTCCCCAGAGCCTCATGTTTATCTCATAATATAAAACACAGCCCAACTTTAAATATCCCTATAGACTCCTAAAATTCAAATACTTTAAAGTCCAAAGCCTCTTATTTATAAGCTCCTATAAAATAAAAAACAAGTTATATAACTCCAACAAATAATGACACAGAGTAAAGAATCTTGTTCTAAAATAGAGAAACAGAAAACAAATCAACCACACCGAAGAAAACCAGCAATGTTGGGCCCAGCATTTGGGTTAATAAGGTAATTGACTACTCTCCAAAGAACCTCCCCAGCTTTACCATCTACAGCACACACAACCTCCGCCTTACATTTAGGGCTACCCCACCTCACACCTGCCGCGCTCCTTGGCGGATATTCCTTGGCCCTGGTATCTCCAATATCCTGGAGTCCCCACTGCACCGTCACAGCTTCACACAATATTCTCTCAGGGCCTCTCCACACAGCTGATCTCCATGACTCAGTCTCGAATCTTTCACGTCCTCACAATGAGTACCATGCATCCAACATTGCCAAGCCCTGCTGCCTGCTTGAAATACAGTCCAACTCTACTGGACAGCCAGCTATATCAGCTGCATGCTGATCCTGAGGAAACGCCTTCCTACTGTCCCAGTCCAGTACTCCTCTACAATGAACTTTTCTGTCAATTACAGCTGCCTCTTCAGTACCAGCCTGAATGCTTTCTCATCCCAAAATTTCCTATATCAAAAAAATTAGTCCATTAGCTTTTAATTCAACTTCACTCAGGATCTCAGAACATGAGCAGAATAAACCCAGATACTTAGCCAAAATATTACTCAAATAACCCTTAGTTCAATTTCTGGTAGAATCCCACTTTTCCGTCTGAATCCACATAAGACCCCCCCCCAAAAAAATTCTGCATTTCTCTCAGCAACTTTGTCTTTCAAATTCCCACTAGAATGGCCTATGAAGCTCTGCTTCCAACATTCAAGGGTTTTCCTAACTCAAAGTTATAATCTCTTCCACATCCTGTCACAAACAGCTCCAATAGTTTAAAAGCCACAAAGTCAGGTTTGTCACAGCAATGGCCCTACTTCTCAGTACCAATTCCTGTCATAGTTTCTGTCTCAGTAGCTTTTCTATTGCCATGACCGAACATTGTGAACAAGGCAAATTATAGAAGAAAAGAGTTTCTGGGGGCTTACAGTTTCAGAGGATGAGACCATGACCGACATGGTGGGGAGCATGGCAGGTATGTGCGACAGAGCCCAGATAGCCTACAAAGCCAACAATCATCGTGGTCTGTCTCTTTATGGAAGAAAGTTGACCATCTTGCTTTGGATTCCTTTAATACACTGATCCAAAAATTCAAATTTTTAGAGGTGGGGGTGATAATTGTAATTTTGCTTCGTGAGCCCTGAAAGTTAAAGATCAGTAACACAAATGACAACTCATGCTGGCAAGGATGTGGAGCAGAGAGAACACTCCTTCATTGCTGGCAGGAGTGCAAACTTGCACAGTCACCATGGAAATCAATGTGGCGATTCCTCAGGAAATTGGAACTTGACCTACCTCAAGACCCAGTTATATCACTCCTGGACATATACCCAAAGGAGGTTCCATCCTACCAGAAGGACATTTTTCCAACTGTATTCATAACAGCTTTATTCATAATATCCAGAAATTGGAAACAACCCAGATGCCCTTCAACAGAAGAATGGATAAAGAAATTGTGGTACATTTCCACAATGAAATTTTAATCAGCTATTTTAAAAAATGACTTCATGAATTTTGCAGGCAAAGGGATGGAACTAGAAAAAAATCATCTTTAGTGAGGTGACCTAGTCCCGGAAAGGCATAGCATGTACTCACTTACATTTGGACATTGACTGTTAAGCAAAGGACGAGGGTGCTGCCATCCACAGACCCAGAGAGACTATGCAGCAAGGAGGGCTCCAGTGGGGACACAGAGGTCTCCCTGGTAAAGGAGAAATAGATGGTGGGCTGGGGGAGGATAGGAATGGGAAGAAAAGGGACCAAGCTGGGGGAGATGGAAGGAAGGAGAGAATATATGGGGAGATGATCAGAATTAGAGGACATTTAGGGGGAATCTGAAGACCTAGGGCAGTAGAACTCATTAGAACCCATGATGGCGACCCTGGCAAGAACCTCTAGCAATGGGAGATGGGGATCCTGAGCAGGCCATCTCCTATAACCAGGCAAGGCTAGACCTTTGACCTATATACAACCTATCCTCCCTAGAGGATCCACTGGGACAATGGAAAGGCAGAACCCCATGTCAAAGGAGTGAACCCATACCTGACCCTGAGCAGGCCATCTCCTATAACCAGGCAAGGCTAGACCTTTGACCTATATACAACCTATCCTCCCTAGAGGATCCACTGGGACAATGGAAAGGCAGAACCCCATGTCAAAGGAGTGAACCCATACCTGACTCTGCAGGGCAGGCCAGGAACTAGAGACTACCCTGGAGACAATTTCTAATGATACCATGCTCTACTCATAGATCCTCGTCTATCCTAATCTTCATCAGAGAAGCTTCCTCCAGCAGTGGATGGGAACAGATACAGAAGCCCAGAGCCAAATATTGTCCAAAGCATGGGGATCCCAGCAGAAGAGGGGGAAGAGGGACTGCAGGGACCAGAGAGGTCAAGGACATCAGAACAAGCCCCATGAAGTCAACTGGCCAGCACTCTTGGGGGCCCACAGAGCCTGAAGCAGCAGACATAGAACCTGCAGGGTCCCCTAGATATGTCATGTGATTGGCTTGGTGCTCTTGCTCTTGAGAGATCCTACAGGAGAGAGAGAGAGAGAAATAAGAGAGAGAGAGAGAGAGAGTATTGGGAGTAGGGATGGGTATCTCTGATACTTTTGCCTGCTCTTGGGACCCATTTCTTCTTGCTGGGTTTTCTTTTCCACCCTTGATGTAGGGATTAGAGCCCAGCCTTGTTCCATCTTGTTGTGCCCTATTTAAGCAGTAACACTGGGAGGACTGTTTTGGGTTTTTTTCGTTTTTTGTTGTTTTGTTTTGTTTTTGTTTTGTTTTTTTCCAGGAGAGGTGGAGGGGGGAGGGTAGATTTGGAAAAGAAGGGAGATGAGGGGAGCTGAGAGGAGTGAAGGGAGAAGAAAAGGGGTGTTGGGATGCATTATACAAAAGAAGAAAAAATAATTGATTAATCAAATTTTTTAAAGTACAAAAAATCATTTGTATCTATGATTAGGAGATATAGTTGGTTTGCAATTTTTCTTTGCAGTAATGTTGTCTAGTTTGGGTAATAGCATTATGCTGATCTCATAAAATTAATTGTGACTTCTCTGTTCTCCTCTTCCTAAAAGAGTTTCTGTGAGTCTGATCTTATTTCTTAATTAAATGTTTGATAGAAAAAAAAAGTTTAAGTCAGCAAATGTCATGTCATTAAGAAGGCCTTTGCTATTCACCTAATATCAAAATTGTTTTTTTTTTAAAATGTCATCCTCAGATCTCTTATTTAGCTAAAGCCACTCAGTTCTCTCATCACAAGAGCACAGAAATCTTGTCAGTTACGTTTATTACTATTTTTAACATTCTTTTGAATATAGTGGATGTTCTATAACATCGGATTGAGGGATGGATGGAGGGGTGGATGGGAAAGTGAAAGATTAATATAACTAAATACATTGTCTACCTGTAATTACTAAGGAATACATTGTATTGTATTGTTATAAATATTGTATAAAAAGAGGTTGCCATGTCCAAGAGAACCCCAGTATTGGCAAGATGAGGGAATGACACAGCAGAGATCATTCCCTTCATCATGAATTATCAGCAGATTTCAGATAGATTAGCAATTCCTTGATCCTTCCCCCAACCTATAGATCCTATGGCCCTCCAAAAAGCAGCCCTTCACTCTCCCAGCAGAGGGATAGACAGGAGGATGAGAGACTTCAAAGAGGTTAGATCATTTTTGCTTATGAGCACCAAAATAAAAAGAAAGATAAAAAGAATGTGAAACATTTTCCCTTTGGGGGGAAAAAAGGCATGTGGGTCTCATGAAATTTTTTTAATAGGCTTTGTCGTGAATCAAAACTATCTCCATAGGATGCACAGATCTTTTCCGTCTCCCCAAGAAACAGTAAAATTGTCATTATTCATTTACCCTTTGTTGCAGTGGATTTGTTTGTGGGAATGTGATAACAAAGTTTCTGCTTCAAGGTGGGTGTAGGGTCAAGAACAGAGATTACCCATGGTGCCCAGCTACATCTGAGTTACAAGAATAGCCTATTGTATTCGGCAGCCCTGGAGTCCTTATCTCTGCCCAAACGAAACAGAAAAAAAAATGTGCAACCTTGAAATACAGAGGCCCATTCACTTTTGTAGGTGAAACCAAAAGTGAATGCCTTGTACTCTTTTAGAAATAAATGAATTCCCAGTTGGCCAGAGGATACCAATGGAAAACAACAGCCCATTGAAAGGTAAATTCATCCTTTGTACAAATAACCAAACTTGAATACCAAAACTAGTTGGGAACTCATACACCCATTTAAAATGACTCTAAGCTTGGCACAATATGTCTCATTCCTTCCGTTGAAAGGTCTAATTGTCTGAAACAGCCTATATCTATGACCCGAGAGCCTGTTTTTTACATTGACCCCACTGCAGTTCCTTCTCCAGACAGTACGCTCTACCTGATTAGCTTCACCTCCAAGAAGAAAACACAAAAGTTAAGACTCTCAAATTCATCACTCAGAATCCCAAAAGAATTCCATGTGGAGATTCTTGCTTTAATCATCTCCGGGGCCCTGCTTTTTCCCACAGCCCCCGCATGCCTTTTTAGCAGCTTTCCCCATGAGTAACGTTGTGTTTAGGCCATCTCAGTCGCTGATTTGAACCTCCAGGGAAGTCAAATGTACAGATGTGCCTTTCTCCTTGGAGACTGCCCCAAAAATAAATATAGAGATTTACTTTTTCCCTCTCAGCCTGCATTCCACAGTCTTTGCTTCTGTTTACACTCATCAGCCCCTGTTTCCGGGACTGTCTGGAACAGGCCGGTCTGTGCCAGCTTTTGCTCCATAGTTTCAGTACTCGCCTTGTCTCCCTCACCTGAGCTAGGTAGGTCATTATGGATTCTTGGGTTGCTGAGGGGAGCAGAGTGGGAAGTTGGCAGAGTACATATGTGACAGTTGAATTTACACACAGATAACAAGGATGAGAGGGGAAGTCTTATCCTATCCCACTAGGCTAGGATAACCTTTGTTAGCATCTTGGCATACGCCTTATAACCTTTTATACACAAGGGGAGAAAGAGAGTGGGAAGTGATTCAAAGTCTGGTCAGGTTAACAGTGAAGATGAACGTTCACACACATAAGGCGCACTGTTGGGCAGTATAACGTGGCAGTGAATGGGGTCACAGAGGAAGAAGAACATGATGTCAGAATACAGGTGGTATGGCAAGCCTTCAGAACCAGCTTGTGGATCTGATGTGTATCCTCTATCCTCTCTAAATGCTCCACAGATCTCTCTATGCCAGGGCTCCACTCCAGACCCAAAAGTCTAAAGATGGGCATTTCTTCACACAAGCAATCTTCCTGCTGACAAGCCTTTGTTTTTACACAATAATTCCTCATGAGGTAGAAAGCTAAAGTGGAGCCAGTCTCTTCCCTATTCTTCTTGGAGTTGTCAGTTCTTTTTTAAATATATTTGGGTGTTTTCCTTGTATGGATGTATGTTCATTATGTATGTGCCTGATGCTTGCAAAGACCAAAAGAGGAGATTGACACTCCTGGAAATGTCACTACAGACAGTTGTGAACTACCATGTAGGTGCTAGGAACCAAATTTGTGACCTCTTATGAGAGCAGCAAGTGTTCTTAATTGCTGAGCCATCTCTTCAGTCCTAAGTTACTTGCCCTAAGGAACCAAGCAAACCTAGAGAGCAAAGAAAGGAGAGTATGTGAAGCTGGCATTCTGAGCTCTAGGCCAGAAGTGGGTGGAAATGGAGAAGTGGAATCCAGTCAGCACACAAACACCTGAGCAGCCACAACAAAACTGTGACATTAAAAGTGGCACAGACAACCCCTGCATTAAGGCTAAGGTTCAGAGAAAATGGAACTAAACAGCTCCAAATGACTCAGAACCCAGATGCCTGGTCCCAGACCCACACACACACACACACAAAGGCACAGCCTGGATAAGACCTGATACTATGTATCAGCTGGACAAATTGGTGGGAGCCAATCAGGGAGCCATCAGGGAGATTACTGAGCAGAAAGGATTGTAGATGAGATTGAGATGCTCAAATGAAATGCTTGTCAAGTTGATAACAGAAAAAGAAACAGAGAAGTAAGGGAAAGAGACAAATCTAGACAGCAGCACATAAGTGGGAAAACCACACTGTCTCAACCCTGAAGTATATAATCAATTACGCCCCCCCCCACTCAGGTTTTCTCCTAACAGGAGAACCTCAAGTTGAAGGTAATGAGTATTAACAGAAGGTACCCAGAGCCAACAGATGCTCCCTCAGAGAGTTACAGGAACAAGTGTTCAAGTGTGCCTGGTATGTAACACCTGTTCACCAGAGTGTTGTGAGCAGCTTTTTTATACAAACAACTTAGACAGATGACACATGGACCCAAGGATGTCTGTGTAAGACATCATGGATGTGAATGTTTGTGTAAACATAGCACATCATGGGTCTCACAAACACAGGGTACTTTGGGGTAGCTTCCTGCCTTCCTACAAATATCCATCACACCATCTCTACTTCGTTCATCCTAAGCTCTTTGACTTAGTTTTTCCTATGTTCTAGGGCATCTTGTTGTTGAGTTGGTTGGCTAAGACTGGGTCATGGAGAACTACCTTCAACTCTTGATTCCTCCACCTTTGCAAAGCATGTGCCACCATGCCTGACTAAGAGAGTTATTCTGACGCAATGCAAAAACCGTAAGTCTCTCTGACAGGAAGGCTTTCATCCTGATCCTTAAGACAATGAAAGTAAAAAGCTATCACATCTCAGGACCACTTTGGCATGACTCAGATAGCTGTGATCAGATAGAAAGAGATGGAACTAAGCCAGAGTGAAAGAAAGAAGACATTGCAGATCCAGGACATAGAGTATGGAGCAATTCCTTTGAGGAAAGAGGCTGTCACACAGAAAAGTATCCAAAGCCTGTTATAATGACAAGTATCAGTTGTGTCACCAGTGTGTCCCAGGAGGTGACATCAGCAAAGCAAGCACCACGCCTGAGGTCCTCTGAAGTTGTGGAATTGTACTGAGCTAGAGACGGGTGGAAAACACACAAAGAATGCAAGCAGAGAGCACAGAAGACAGGAAAGAGGGAATCAGGTATGAGCTCATTAGAGATTCAATAAAAGGCTTGAGGTCCTTTTGACAAGCAGGACCCCACTCCTCCAGAAGACTAGTGTTGGGAGGGTGTACAAATGCTAGGTACCATGTCATCGGAACCTGCTGCTAAAGTGTGGAGCAGGAGTCTCTTAAGGAGACTCACAATCCGGATTCTGTGGCACAGAATAGGATGTTGAGTGTTCAGGTGCTGTAACTTAGAAAAGCTCAGGGAGGCTGGGACATGAGAAGTAAACACCAAAGCTAGACGCACTTGACTTTGTCTGAACCTTGACCTTGGGTATTCCCTCCTCAATATAGAGACCATAAAATTTTTTTTGGCCAAGCCTCAGAAGTTTATATGAAGATAAAACAAGGTATCATCACTGGTATGTGTCAAAATGAACCAGGAAACATGTCAATCAATGCCTCAGGGTGACCCAGGAATCATTTCCTGTCCTTATTTATTTTTTCAACAATAAAAACATCACAGGTTCCAGGAAACTTCTAACACCATCGCTACCTGAACACGCTACCCAGATGTGAGAATTCAGCACCCAGGCTATTTTTCCTTAACAAAGACTTTTCCTTTAGGTAATAAATTCCTCTAAGGCGATGGAGACACAGAAAACCATCAAACAAAGAAACAAGAACAGGAGGCAAACCCTTTTGTGAAGGAACCTAAAGAGAAGTGCACTTTATAACACACACAGGCTAAAATGACTCACTAGTGCTTCTCCTCATGGACCAGAATTCTCTGCCTCAACTTCAACCCAATGCTTACTCCCTGGTGAACTCTGCACTCTTGCTCTCTGCTCCTTCCTGAGGTCCTGGCTTCCCTGATACACTAAACTGATGACTGTGACCTCGGGTGATAACAAAGCTGAGCTAACAGTTTGTTACTCCAGACGGGGATTTCCAAATGAAAACGCATCAAATGTGTGTGTTAGCCTTGTTCCCAAGGTCAAACTGAGGAAAACGCCAAAGTGCAACTGGCCCACTCTGCCAAACAAGGGCAATATTTTCAAAATGGTGCTTACCTTGGGTATGATCTTCTGAGGGGCCTTCAAGGTGAGAACAAGGGGCTCTTTTTTCTTTGCTAGAACATTAGCCAGATCCTCACTTGCAATTCTTCCTAAATAACAGTTGATCTTCTTATATTTATTATTTTTTAGTTACACAAAGCAGGAAGTTCATTTTGACATTTCCATATATTCATATACTGTATTTTGAGCATTTCCAGCTTCTCAGTTGTCATTTTATACCACTCCCCCTCTCTGTTTTTCCCTCCCACAATGCCCTCCTTTCATCCCCCACCCAGATCCCACACATGAGAGGAAGCACGTTATCCTGGCTTATTTGCTGAACACTTCCATTTAGTAGTTCTACACATTTTTCTGAAAACAAGGAAATTTCATTCTTTTTTTCATGGCAAGATAGAATATCCAAAGAAGACCACCATTAATTCCCTCCTTCTCTGAACACACATTACTCCTACCAGAGGGAAGTCTGTTTCCTTTGCTCTTTAATCCAGATTGTTCTTGTGACTAGAAATAGCAAATGAATTTAGAGAATGTCCTGTTTATTTTCAATTTCATTTCTTAAAAGTAACATTTTAGTATAAATACATTGTAAATATTCCATGAGACCCACTCATACTAAAACTTACTTATTGTGGATATAAAATGTAAATGCAACTAGTCACCTTGTGTTTTATCTGGTAACTCCATTTGGAACAATAAAGTGTCAGTTGCAAGACTAGCCTTAAGAAAGATTGTCATAGGGCTGGGAATACAGGTCGGGGTAGAGTGCTTGCCTACGAAGCATGAAGCCCTAGTTTTAGTCCTCAGCAGTGTGTGTGGTCAACCTCAATCCATTACCCTAAGACCACCATATTGTAAAGAAGACCAACAAGCCAAGTGGAGAGATCACATAGAGAATGAATAAGTAGCAGCAAAACCCCGCCATCAGCAATGTGCAGCTACATTGGGCAGAACAGAACAACCTAAGCCCTGCACAAATTCCCAGCCCACAGAACTGTGAGAAACAACAATTACTGTTGTCTTTAAATGAAGTGTAGGGAGATTTCTTACGTAGCAAGAGACAACCAAAATAACCTGGAAGGGTGTTGTAATAAAAATCTCATCCATGCGAGTGCTCCCAGTCCCAGATTTCCTGGCCCACTGAAGCTGCCATCGCTGCCCGTGGCTGGCGGTCCCTAGTCAGAAAGCCACAGTGGGATCACAGCGTGGAAGGTGGGATCACAGCGTGGAAGGTGGGATCACAGCGTGGATGGACGTGGTTCTTACGGCGTTCCCAGCCCTTGAGTCACATGAATACTGGAACTCGGGGACATGTCTCATGGGGTGGATCTCATTTAATGCAGGTTTTAGGGTGCCTTTTATAGGGTGTAGCCAGGGGAGGGGTCATTGACCCCAAGAATGGGACCCGTTGGTTGAGACAGGGGTACTGGTGCCACCTCGTTTACATGTGGGGACTGTGTTTCCAGCTACAGGGCATTACCTAATACACATTTCTTTGCTCCTGTGAAGCTGGCCAGCCTAAGGCAAGGAACAGAACTCCTAACGCTCTCAGGATGAGGAAGTTCCAAGCCAGCTTGGACTCACTCTTAGCTCTAGGACAGTCGCACAGAAGGGGCCATGTTGAATTTAAACACAAAACTTCGTAGTGTCTTCTGTGATTCTCCATGGAGGATGGCTATTGTGTTCAGATCACCTTGTCCAGTTTCACTAGTTTTATTTCTCCTTAAGGAGGCACTATAACTTTGCAGTTCAGAGCATGGGATTGGGAGATAGCCAAATTTAGATCAGTTCTCTCTGTCACATACAGCTGTGCAACCTTGGTCTCCTTATCTGAAAAAGAATGTCAATATTACTTATCTTCTAGGGGAGCATATGAGGATTAGAGGTTTAATGTCAACAAGTACTTACCAGTGAACTTTTCACATGACTTTACTTAGTGCTCAGCATACACTAAAGAATTTTCCAACTTGTATAATTTATCTCCCTTGTTACGTCTATCCAGTAGAGAAAAATTTCTGCAAAGCCATGATAGCAAGGATACATAAAGTCTCAAGAATTGGTGTTTTCCATGGGGAAAGATTTGCAAGATACACTGCGGTATCTGACTTCAGTCTCAGGACCTGCCATGTACATCCCTCTGAAGCCCAGCAGTCACGGAGAGATCACAGGTACCTGAATAGGTACCAGGCTACTGTGCAATTGCACCATCCCCACAGGCCCCTCTATTATGCTCCCCAAATTCCTTATTTCTCTTTCAAAAATTCTGGGACAGGGAAAAATGTAGCTATATGAAAAACAACATGAAACAGAAATTGTGTGTGTTATGGAATCAGACAGTCCTGGGATCTAAATCTGGTTTTAGATTAACACATAAACCTGACATAACTTATAAACAGGAAAATGATTTTAAAAAATTAAACAGTTCTATGATGAAAAGTTATCCCCGGGTGGTGGCGCATGCCTTTAATCCCAGCACTCGGGAGGCAGAGGCAGGTGGATCTCTGAGTTCTAGGCCAGCCTGGTCTACAGAGTGAGTTCCCAGACAGTCAGAGTTACAACAAAGAAATCCTGTCTTGAAAAAAAAATTTTTTTTTTAAGTTATATGGTAGAGCTAGAGAGATGGCTCGAAGTTAAGAACACTGGCTGTTCTTCCAGAGGACTGGGATTTAATTCCCAGCGCCCACATGGAAGCTTACAACCTTCCATAAACTCCATTTATAGGGAATCTGACACCTTCATCTGGCACCAGGCATACATGTGGTACACAACTTATGTATAGTCAAAAATACCCATACACATAAAATTTTTTAATTAAAAAAAATTTGTAGGATATAGCATGGTTCATACCAGATGCTCATTATACCAGTCTCCCCACCTTCCAAATATTAGCCATTTAGAAACAAAAAAGGGTACTGTCTATTAAGGGGAACTATCAGCAGAATGAGTAGACTAGCTACAGAACAGGAATGAATCATTGCCAGCTACACATCAGGCAAGGGGCTAATATCTAAAATGCATAAACCACAAATTTTTTAAAAAATTTTCCAATCAATAAATAGGCCAATGATTGAAGTAGTTTGAAAAAGAAGGAATAATAATGAGTAGGATGTATTTGAAAAGTGACCAGCATCCTTAGCCATCGGGGAAATGTAAATTAATACTGCTTTAAGATTCTTCCACACCCCAGTCAAAATGACCATCAAGAAAATAAATCATAACAAATGCTGACCAGGACACGGGGAAAGAGAAAGTCTTATTAATTCCTGATATAATTTCAAGAGTGTGCAGCCACAATGGAAATTAGTCTGATTATTTCTCAAAAAAAAGAAACCCTAAGAATAGAACTATCACATGACTCAGCTATGTCATTCTTGGCGATATAGCCAAAGGACTTCGGTAGGACTTAGGTCCTACCAAAAAGTTAACTTGCACATCCCTGTTTATTTCTGAACTGTCCCCGATAGCTATGAAATAAAACCATCATAAATGCACATCAACAGATGAATATATATTGAAAATGACATAAGGTGGAATCTTATTCAGCAATAAAGGAAAATGAAACCAGGGCTGGTGAGAGGGCTCAGTTATTTCAGAGTTGAAAGCCTGGTGGCCTGAGTGTCATCCGTGGGACTCGAGGGGTAAAAGGAGAAAACCAACTCCTCTAACCTCCACATTCATACCGTGGCGTGCATATATTCAAACATACACATACACCTGCGCTTGCGCACGTGCACACACACACAGACACAC
Organism: Cricetomys ansorgei; assembly: GCA_026225945.1. Taxonomy (NCBI): domain Eukaryota; kingdom Metazoa; phylum Chordata; class Mammalia; order Rodentia; family Nesomyidae; genus Cricetomys; species Cricetomys ansorgei. The sequence continues at coordinate 2,355,742 of JAMJFZ010004027.1, read as the reverse complement.
ACACACACAAATGGAATCATGACATTTGCAGGAAAGTGTTTGGAAACAGAAAGTATCTTACACAAAGAATTCCAGACCCAGAAAACAAATACCACTTTTTTTTCTCATGTGGACCCTGTATTTGTGTGTGTGTGTGTCTGTCTGTCTGTCTGTGTGAAGGTCATGAAAGTAAAATGGGGACCATAAGAAGGGGGAAAATGTCATAAAGATGCTAAGGGATATCGTTCAGTTGGTAGGATGTCTGCCTCAAATGCACAAAAGGGCTTGATCATCAGCACTGCATAAATCAGGTATAATCACATTTGCCTATAATCTTAGCATGTGGCAGCTGAAGCAGGGTCATCAAAAGTTCAAGGTCATCCTAAGCTCTATAGTGTGTTTGAGGACAGACTGTACTACATGAGACTCTGTGTTAAATGGAGGAGGCAGAGGCACACGGGACATGGAAGAGGAGCTACTGGAAGAGGAACAAGCAAATAGTAGGCAGAGGGTTTGGAGACAAGAGTAGGGAAAGGATTAAAAATATCAAATGTACACAAGGATCTCATGGTAGAACCCATTACTTTATATTCTAGCCTAAAGATAGTTTTAAGTGTGTCAGCTCCCGGTATCTGTGACTTAGTTCTGCTGATTTCTTCTATACTTTACTTTCCTGTGTCCCCAACATCATTAGTCACAATTCCTGTGATCTTCTGCCCTCTTTCCATGATGCAACTTGTCTCTGTTGACATTAGTAAGCCACCTTTGTCCTGCTTAATCATCCCTGTTATCCAGCCATTTTTTGATGAAACATCCCTCACACAAACAGTGACAAAGCTTCTTCACCCATGCCATACTCCACCTTAATGTCATCGCCCTCTTCTGTGGCACTATCATCTTCATATGTGCTCAGCCGAGCTCTTCCGGTCTTGAGGAGCTGCAGACACTGAGGTCTACTTGGAAGGGGAGGGGAGGGGAGAGGAGGGAAGGGAAGGGAAGGAGAGGGAAGGGAAGGGAAGGAAAGGGAAGGGAAGCCTGTAGGTTTTCCCTACAGCGACTTCCCATGCCCGAAAAGTAGTTCTACCTTGGCCTTCAGCACAACTGCCAGGAGGGAAGCTGTACAGCATGGCTCTACAGCTGCGGTCCATGAGGTCCTTGATCCGGGAACCAGGAGTTGGCCAGAATGTGCAGGATTCACGGAAGCACGTGGCAGAGGGCATAACTCAGTTTACTTTGGGAATGTAGCGAGAGGAAGGGTCTCTGGAATCCTGAGACGACAGGAAAAACTCATTGGTTAGGACAGCACAGGTATAAAACAGCCCCATTTGCATGTTGGGGCTCTCAGCAGTCTGGACCTAGGTATTTTCCCCAGGGACTAAAGGGAGAGACCTTATATGGTCATATAGGGAGAATTTAATTACAGCTCCAGATAAACAATCTGCCAGGTCGCATACCTTTGAGGAGGTGTGAAAGGTGCCTGTGAAAGCAGGCAGCATAGCTTGTGGTTTGTCAGAGCAGCAGTGAAGGAACAGCCGAACACCTTCAGCTCTCAGAAATGACAATTCCAGGGTTCCAAGTACACTTTTACTTCACCTCAGCTCCAGGACAGCCCCACGTAAACCAAGGATGAGCAAAACGTCAAATACTAGGGGAAGGAAAAGACCACTATCAAACCTAAGACAAGAAATCAGCCTCCAGGCTGGAGAGATGCCTCAACAATTAAGAGAATCCATTGTTCCTTCAGAGGACCCTGGCTGGGTTCCCAGCACCCACATGGCAGTTCACAACTATCTGTAACTTCAGTGCTAGGGGATCTGACCCTTCTCCCTGACCTCCTCAGGCTCCTGCACTCGTGTGATACATATACATACACTTAGGCACACACATATACATAAAATTTAATAAACAATTTTTAAAATTAGCCTCATGAATGAACTCAGTATCAAGCATAAGATGAGAACAAGAGGAGGTGCCTGGAGTGACACAGTTGTTGCATTATCTGCCCAAAAGACTTCAGAGGTCAAACCTGGGTCATTAGGAGGGGAATAGAGGTATTTGCAGATTCTTCTAGGCTCTTACTTCTGCACGAGCTCGGTTTGGTGCTTAGCTTCTTCTGGTGATCGTGTTCATATTCTAGTGCCTCACAACACATCTGTGCTGTACCAAATAAGAGATACCACGTCATTTAGGGTTCTGAAGCGCATATGCTATTGCCTAATACCTGCTACCTCGGCATATGCTTTTTTTATGAGTCCTCTCTGCGGAGCACACACACTCACCAGTGTAGGTGTCACTGGGAAGATGCTGAATGGCTTCTTCTTCAGGATTGCGTTCCTACAGGCTCTTCCCATCACTGTTATTTGGAGGTCTGTCTCATCTCTGAACTAGCCTGTAGGCAGGAATCAAAACTTAGGCTTTGCACAGTGCTGTTTCCCATTAAAGATTCAGGAATGTTTATTTACACATAATAATTCATTCACCACTTCCTTTTTTTCGGACTGCAGGTAGCAACTGATAAAAAGAAGACTAACTGTGTTGCTTCTACATGGTTCAGGACTTAACCAAACACCACTGCTCCCTGAAGAAGGGACTTTCCAACAATAATTACTGTTGAGTCTGAAATTTGCCCCTCAAGGACCCAGTGAGACCACATATGCAAAAAGCAAAGGCACTTTTATTCTCAGAGAAAAATCAACATGCTGGGGTCAGGCACCATTCAAGATGGCCACCCTGAACAAAGAACTACAGCTTCTTTTATTGATAGAAAAGGGGGTTTCCCATAGGTGAGGTAGTCTAGTTTCTAATTGGTGAACAGAGATACAGTTACAAGTGCCAGAGTGGCTAACTGTCCACATCCTTGGGCTATACCTGACAAGCTAGTCATTAGAGTTAAAACATCTGGTTTTATGGCCTTCAGGGCTATCTGACCGGATGAGATAATCTGATGGCCTTCAGGGCCACCTGGCCGGATGAGATAATGTGATGGCCTGTCCCTGGGATTTACTAACCTGCAAGGTCAGGGCCTAGGTTGGGACTTTAGCGCCTACATGAAGGCCTGAACAGGACCTAGGATGAGAACCTGAGCATGTATACAAAATGGGGTCTGGACACAAACTGGGGTCTCAAAATGAGATCTCTGGTCTCTTCAATCCCCCCTTGAGATGTGTCCTGAGGTAAAGCTTTGACTCTATAGATCTGAATCTATCTTGCTTCAGCAGGTAACTATTTGTTGTGCCAGTAGGCACTATACATGCCATATCCCCAGTTCCAGGGAGTTTTCCTTTGACTAAAGGTTCCAGCCTGAGGAAACGGAATGTGGTGATCTCTTAGACTGCTTCCTGCTGAAACTGGACCTCATATCAGGGGCCCCAAAGAGGCTGGCAATTAGTCAAAAGCTGGGGAAAGGGGCTAGGCAGTGGGGTTCATCTGGTTCACTGATACAGCTGAGTGGTCACGTCAGCTGGCCTGGCCATCAGCTCTCAGTAAGTCCAGGACCCATAGCAGTTGAAGCAGTTTGATTCCTTGATGGTGTCTGTTAGCAAGGTTGAGACAGATAAAAAACTAGAGGCAGAAATTAAAGTTTACGAAGCTTACATTTGGGACTTTTAGCATTGAAATTTTCATTGTAGGAAAAAACAGCTAACAGGTGTCTGTTAAACAGCTGGACTAGACTCATGTCCTCAAGTACTTTTAAAAGCTATGGTGAAAGCATGAGCATTTTTTATCCAGAAAGTCAGATAAATAAATTGGATGGAGATAGTTTTAACCAACCTTTACATCTTAAACCTCAAAACATTCTTTTAAACCCTCATACTTTTTCTTTAGACCTGAAACTTTTTTTAATCTAACAAATTTATCAGAGACATGAATTGTTTTTACTGAGAGCAGTCACTTTAAGGCAAGTTTTTGAAAATAAAGGAACAGAAAAAGTTACATCTAAAACATGCTTATCCTTTAATATGGAGCCTGTTAGTAAGACAATCCTGTTTCTCTTTTTCAGAAAGGGGCTCTGGTAACTCTATTAGCTGTAGCCTCGGAGGGAGGAACTAGTTGGCTGTTGTTGTTAAACTAACAGAATTATAGTTAGCCATCAAGCCATCAGAGATCTGGGAATACTAAATCATAGCAGAAAAAAGAGCTACTAACTTATAAACTACAATCAATTGATAATTGGAACATACAAGTTAATGGTCAGTCACTTAATAGATATTCTAGCTCCTTACAGAAATAAGCTTTACTTGGCCTTCTGTATATGTTTACTATATTGGGCCTGAGATTGACATCTAGAAACATCTGTTTCTGTGGTGACAGTTGCTCCTGCATATCAGACATCATCTCTCTCAAGATATCCTTGCAGTCATGAATTGGCCTGTCCATGTCTGGGTCTGGTAACAGGGTAGCCAGGTTCAGGGCACTAGTGGTTGCAAATTGTATCTGGTAGGCGGGGAGATAAGGAGCAAGGCCTGATAACGTGTCATCCACCAGTCTGGAGGGTGGCTCAAGATCCCTTCAGTGGCATGAAGAGTGGTCACTTTTAGTACTTGGTCCAAGGTTAACTTGTTGGTGTCTTTGACCAACAAGGCAGTGGCCACCAGGAACCGGAGGCAAAGTGGCCACCCAGCCACTACAGAGTCTGATTTTTTTGTTTTTTGACAGATAGGCCACGGGCCATTTTCAGGGTCCCAGGGCCTGTGTCATGACTCCCTTAGCCACCCCTTTTCTTTTATCTACAAACAGGTGAAATGGTTTGGTTATGTCTGGTAGGGCTAGGGCTGGGGCCTCTAGCAATGTCTTTTTAATGTTCTTAAAGACTTCTTCCATGGAAGCAGTCTACTCTAGGGGGAATCTGTTCTCCCCTTGTTGCTTCATAAAGAGATCGAGCCATTTCTGAAAAACCTGGGATCCACAGCCAACAAAATCCAGCAGATCCTAGGAAATCTCTTACTCCCTGTCAGTTGGCCCAGGGATCCTTATTATTGTCTCTTTTCTGACCTTAGATAGCCACCTCTGCACCCCCTTGAGTATGTAGATTGCCTCTGTTTGACACAGTAGTGCCTTTTTGGTAGACATTCGATATCCTAACCTTCCCAACAGTCTCAGGAGATTTTCAGTTGCCTTTATACATTTTTCATGGGTTTTAATAGGCTGACATTGGGAAAGGTGTGCCGGTACTCACCCAAATCTTAAGGCATCATCAAAGATGGTAGGGGAGTTTTTGAACCCTTGGGGGAGCTGTGTCCAGGTTAGCTGCCCATTATACCCATCCTTGGGGTCTGTCCATTCGAAGGCAAACAGTGGCTGCCTCGCCTCAGCCTGGGGCAAGCAGAAGAAGGCACCCTTGAATCTAGGATGGTATAATGTTGGCACTCAGGGGACAAGCTACTGAGCAGGGTTTATGGGTTAGGCACTGTCAGGTGGATATCCTCCGCCTGTTTGTTAACTTCTCTTAGGTCCTGTACTGGCCGGTAGCCTCCGGTGTGGGGCTTCTTGCCTGGAAGCAACAGTGTGTTCCAGGCTGACTGGCAGGAGGTTAGTATTCCTAGCTCTCTCAAATGCCATATATGAGGAATGATCTCTGCTTTTGTCCCAAGACTTGTTTTAGTATAGAGTATTATGCTAAATTTGATAGGTCTCCTCTTCACCTTTAGGGATACCCAAGGCTCAAGGAGGGGTGCCAAGCCCCATTCCCCCCTAGTCATCTAGCTCATCTAATTTCAAGATCTTGACTCTTGAAACTTCTCCTCCTCTTATCTTGTTATCTTGGCACTCATTTTTCCAGTGCCCGGTTTTTTTTGCAATAGGCACACTGGTCTTTTTTGTAACTCTGACCTGTTTTTGTCTTTCATTTTATTTCCATTTCTATACGCCAATTTCCTTAACTGTTGTCTCTTCTCACCTGGTCTCGCTGAAGCTGCCAAGAGACTATTAGCCATCCCCCTTATCTGTCTTTCCTCAGGGGATTTTCTATTATTGTACACCTTTTTTGCCACTGCTACAAACTCAGACATGTTCTTACCTTGGAAGCTTTCCAGTCTCTGTAACTTGTGGTGGATGTCGGGAGCCGACTGATTAACGAATGCCAGGCTAATGGCTGAGTGGTTTTCCAGTGCTTATGGGTCCAGGGGGATATAAGTCCTATATGCCTCTAAGAGTCACTCCAAGAAGGCTCCTGGAGACTCATCCTTGCCTAGGACCACCTAAGTCACTTTGGACAAATTTGTGGGCTGTCTGGCAGCAGCTCGGAGACCTCCCATTAGAGTCTGGCGGTAAACCTTGGGCCTCTCCCTACCTTCCTCCACATTAAGTCCCAATTCGGTTGGGACAGGGGAAACGCCACGGCTTCAGTGAGAATCCTTTCCCTTTCCTCAGTGGTGAAGAGGACATGGAGTAACTGGTAACAGTCATCCCAGGTGGGTTTCTCTTTAGCCTTCACCTTCCTGCCTTCCCTGTCCTCTTCCTTGTTTCTCTCTCCTGTTGTTACTGCCACCACCATCTCTGATGAGCACTGGGGAGGTAGGAACGGCTTTAGCTGTTTTCTTCTAGGTCTTGCCAAGTTGTTATATAAGCAACCCGGTCCAGGTGGCCCCGCTTCCCAAAGATAATGTTCTTAACCTTACAGATGGTTGGGAGGTCCTAAGTCCCTTCCTCTGGCCAACCCACACTGAATGTGGGCTACTCGTTCCTGCAGAAGACAGACATCTTTCCTTTCTTTACAATGAGTCCTCATCCAGCTGCCGTGTTACAGACCTCCTTGAAATGACCTAATACCAAGCTCAAGGGAGAACTCTGAGCCTGTCCTATTTCTTCCATTAGATAAACAATGATGAACACAAAAAGACAGGTAAGACAAGACAGACTCTGGCCAGACAGATAATCAGATAGCACACAGCAAATAACATTCCTCCAAGCCAACAAAGACAAGACCTACAAGAGGGGCTCCAGATGTCGTTCAGCTCCCAGTGGTGGGGGTCCAATAGCCTGTTGGCCTGGGTTCCCAGGCCTGCAAGTTTTGGTTCAAACCAGTACCAGTCAAAAAAAAAAAAGCACGCTAGGGTCAGGTACCATACAAGGTGGCCGACCCAGAACAATAAACTACTACTTCTTTTATTGACAGAAAAGGGATCGTTGGAGGTTTTTTCCACATAGGTGAGGTAGTCTGGTTTCTAACTGGTGAACAGAGATACAGTTACAAGTGCCCGAGTGGCTAACTGTCTACATTCTTGGGCTATACCTGACAAGATAGTCATTAAAGTTAAGACATCTGATTTTATGGCCTTCAGGGTTACCTGATCGGGTGAGATAACATAATGGCCTTCAGGGCCACCTGGCCGGATGAGATAATTTGATGGCCTGTCCCTGGGATTTACTAACCTGCAAGGTCAGGCCCAGGTTGGGGCTTGAGCACGTACATGCAGGGCCAAACTGGGCCTAGGACGAGGACCTGAGCACGTACACAAAATGGACTCTGGACACAAACTGGGGTCTCTGGTCTCTTCAATTACTGGCTAATATTTACTGACTATGTCATATGCTAGACATCCTGTGAAGCCTATTGTACACAGAGTTCTTTAAGTACACCATGCCTATTGCACAGGGGAGGAAATGAGAAGTCAGACTAAGGTCTGACATAGTTCATAACTGATAGAGCCAGATTCAGCTCACATCAAAGTGTATGCTCCACCAAGGTGCCTAAAACCGTGAAGATTTTGTAGAGAATTATGTAACAGGTTTAGTTTTAGAACTGTCTCCAAAAACATCCAAAGAGCTTGTTTCCCCATGTTTCAGATTTCTGTTAACACCGTACAGTCTTAAATCCCTCTAGGGATTTTCCAGTTTCTGCAGCTCATTTGATGGGCAACTTGGAACAAGAAGAAAGAAACGGAATAGAAAAATCTGAAAAAGTCAGAAAATGAAAAGGATCTTGGGGCCACTGCCTTGTCCCAACTCTTTTGCCAACAAAGAAAGTTGCAATCCCCTAAGCCACTCACTTCTCCCTTGACTTCTTCCTGGATCCTTTCTTCATGTTAGTCTGGGGTGGGGGACTTCTTGCTTGTTTATGGAGTTTCTGTGAGGTTTTGTTTTAAGTTTTGGACCTCTTTTGTTTGTTTTGTTTTTTAAGGCAGAGTCTCATGTAACCTAACTAACCTCAAACTCAATATGTGGAGGACCGTGACCTTAGCCTCCTTAGCCTCCTGCCTCTACCTCTCAAGTACTTGGATCACAAGCATGAAATACCATAATGCAGGGAGTCAAACCCAGGTTTTCCTGCATGCTAAGCAAAACTCTACCAACTGAACTATATCCCTAGTACTAACATGGAATTTTCTTCGTGAATAGCAACAAATGAGATGTTTCTTTTTCCAAGATAAATACAGCTTCAAGTGTAGATATGCAACTATAATCCCAGCTCTCAGGAAGCTGTGGCCAGAGGGTCTGGAATCTGAAGCTGGCCTAGGGTACATAGCATGATCCTGCCTCAAGTCCAGTGCACAGAAAAGCCTTGCTCATCCAGCTGTGATCAAGGAAGGAGGAAAAAGACCCTGACTCAAAAGAAAAGATGTAACAGACAAGCAGTGGTTATTGACTGACAAGGAAGGGTGATATTCTCCAAAGAAGCCAAATTTAGTGTCTCTCCACAAAATCACAAAAAGATCTGCTGTCTTAAAACCTCAACTTTTCCTTGTGCAAAAGGCGATTATGTACAAAAGGGTAATATATGTCAGGGTCTTCCTGGTATTCAAACTTAACAAGAACCCTTAGCTGTAGCAATTCCCCTGGCTACTGATGAGTTAAACTCCTTTTCTACAGACAATCATCATTCTACTTCTCTTTTTAATTATCAGAGAAATAATGACGAGTCAAACAGGAAACAGGGGAGGAAGCTTGCCAGCAGATGCATATAGTCTCATCATTCTAGACACAGAAGCAAGAAAATTATAAATTCAAGATCTACCTGGTTGGTCCCTAAGCTACCTAGCAAGTCTTAGGCCAACCTGGGTGATATGCTCCGTTAGTTACTTTCTTCACTACTGTGATCAAATACCTACCAAAAGCAACTTAAGAAAGGGAGGATTTATTTTGGGTTTATTCCCAGCTCAAGGAAATCTCATTTACAGTGGTGGAAAAGCAAGGCACTGGCCACACTGCAGCTGCTGGCAGGAAGCAGAAGTGCTCCATTTGCTTTCTGCTTTACTCAGTTCAGGACCCCAAGCCATCACATGGTATTCCCACATGTAGAGTGTGTCATTCCATGTCAGTTAACTCAATCTAGAAATGCCAATAGATACATACCCAGAGTTCCATCTAGATTCTAGATCCTGCCAAGCTGACAATATTAACCATTGCACATAACAAAGCCCTGTTTAAGAAACACACATACCACTCCAGCCAGGGAAGTAGTTAGGCTAACTGCAGATCTTCACCTACCCCTCAGCTCCTCCAAATCCAATCCCCAGTCTCATCCCTAGCTCTGCAGCAGACCACCTGCTGTAGCCTCCCTTCCTGCCTGCCCTAATCTCCAATGGATCATATAGATCTTCCCCTCCAACCCACTACTCAACCCTACTCCTGCGCATTGCTTTATCCCAGCCTCCAACTCAAAGCAGATACTCCCTGGGAATTCAAAGGCCACTCCAGCCAGAGAAATAGGCTAACTGCAGATCTTAACCTCTCCATTTTCCAAATCCAATGCCTCAGAACCATCCTCAGCTCTGTAGCAGACCATTTGCTGTAGCCTCTCCTCACTCTCTGCCCCAATTCCCAAGGGACCAAACAGATCCTAGAGGAACACCCTGCTTTCCATTCTTGTGGATGCCCTAAGCCCCCTTGCCCTAGCACATCCCCAATTCCTAGGAGCCAGAGCTCCAAATACCTAGAAACACATTTTACCTGGAACCTTCAGTAACCATGCCTATCAGGATCCCAGAATAATTTCCTACCTAACATACAGCTACTACACTCTCCTAAGAACCACAGAAGGCAACAGAAAACAAGGAACACGCCCCCCAACAAAGACAAGACCAGACATCAGCACCTAGAATCTTCCCAAACCCAGATGCCTAGATGCCATCATAAAAACAAAATTAGTAACAGCAAGGGAAATATATCTCCACTACAGCCCAGAAAACCTACACAACAGATCCTGAGTATTGCAACAAAGCAGAAGGACAGGAAAAACTACCTTAAAATAGCCCTTATGAATATGATAGAGGTCCTTAAAGATGAAATGAATAAAGCTCTTAAAGAAATCTATGAACACACAACGGAAGGAAATGAATAAAACATTTCAAGACTTAAAAGTGAAAATCAATTAAATAAAGAAAATCCAAACTGAGGGAAGTCTTGGAATGAAAAATTTAGGAACTCATATAAGAAACTCAGAGGCAGTCCTCACCAACAGCATACAAGAGGTGGAAGGGAGAATCTCAGGCACTGAAGACATGAGAGAACAAATGAATACCTCAATCAAAGGAAATGTTAAATCTAAAAAAAAGATCCTGGCACAAAACATCCAGAAAAATCTGGGACACTATGAAAAGACCAAATCTGAGAACAATAGGAATATACGAAAGAGAAGAACCCAGATCAAAGACACAGAAAAGTAGCTTCAAAAAAACAGAAGAAAATGTCCCTAACCTAAAGAAGGAGATGACTATCAAGGCACAAGAAATACACAAAACCATAAATAAACTGGACCAGAAAAGAAAGTCCCCTAAGAAGACTTAATGGAGAAGAGATGAAGAGGAATTAGGAGAGATAGAGGGAGGGAAAACCATAATCAGGATATATTATGTGAGAAAAAAAAATCTATTTTCAATAAAAGGTAAAAAAAAAGAGAAAACAGGAGTTTAACCGCATGTTCTCGCTGGGCAGTGGTGGTGCATGCCTTTAATCTCAGCGCTCAGGAGGCAGAGGCAGGTGAATTTGAGGCTAGCCTGGTATAAAGAGTGAGTTCCAGGCCAGCCAGCGTTACAACAGAAAAGCCCTGTCTTGAAAATAATAATAATAATAATAATAATAATAATAATAATAATAATATAGCATGATCCATGATTGAAATTCTCTACTATATGAATTTTTTTCAATAAAAATTCCTTCTCAAGAAAAGAGAGGAGTTAGCAGTAATACTCTCCAAATTATTTCACAAAATAGAAACAAAAGAAAGATTGCCCAGTTAGTTTTATAAGGCCACAAATACCTTGATATCTAAACTCAACAGAAAAAGAAAATTACATACTAATTTTCCCTATGAACATAAATCGAAAGTTTCTCAATAAAATACTTGCAAACCAAATTCAAGACCACATCAGAAAGATCATCCACCATGATCAAGTAGGCTTCATCCCAGTGAGGCTTGAATGGTTCATATGTAAATTGATAAATGTAACTCACCATATAATCAAACTGAAAAACAAAACCATATGATCATCTCATTAGATACAGAAAGGCCTTCAACAAAATCCAACATCTCTTCATGATAAAAGTCCTGGAGAGATTAGGGATACAAGGGACATATCAAAACATAATAAAGGCAATTTACAGCAAACCCTTAGCCAACATCAACTTAGATGAAGAGAAACTTCCACTAAAATCAGGAACAAGACAAGGTTGTACACTTTCTCCGTACTTATTCAATATAGTACTTAAAGTCTTAGCTAGAGCAACAAGGAAACTGAAGGGAATCAAAGGCATAAAAATTGGAAATAAAGAAGTCAAAGTATCTTTATTGCTGATAATATGATACTACACATAAGTGACCCTAAAAATTCTACTGGAAAATTCCTACAGCTGACTGCCACTCTCAACAAAGTAGCCGGATACAAAACTAACTCACAAAAATCAGTATCCCTCCTATATATAAATGACAAATGAACTGAGAAAGAAAACGGAAACAACACCTGTCAAAATAGCCTCAAATAATTAAAATATTTTGGGGTAACTCTAACTAAGCAAATGAAAGACTTGTAGGATTAAAAAAAAACTTTAAGACACTGAAGAAAGAAATTGAAGACAATATCAGAAGATGGAAAGATCATCCACGCTCATGGATTGGTCAGATTAGTACAGTAAAAATGGCCATTCTGCCAAAAGCAATCTATAGATTCAAAATTTCAATATAATTCTTCACAGATCTTGAAAAGACAATTTTCAGATTCAGATGGAAACCCACACACACACAAAAAAAAAAAAAACAGAATAGCTAAAATAATTCTGAATAATAAAAGAATTTCTGGAGGTATCATCATTCCAGATTTCATGTTGTACTATAGAGTTATAGTAGGAAAATCAACATAGTATAAGCATAATAACATTGATAAGTGGAATTGAATTGATGACCCAGCCACAAACTCACATACCTATGGATACCTGCTTTTTTATAAAGAAGCCAGAAATACACACTGGAAAAAAAGCCAGTATCTTCAACAATTGGTGCTTGTCAAACAGGATGACCGCATGTAGAAGAATCCAAACAGATCGATACATAACTCCCTGCACAAAACTCAGCCCCAAATAAATCAAAGACCTGAAGATAAAACTAGACACTGAACCTGATAGAAGAGGAAGTGGAGAATAGCCTTGGCACAGGAAAAGACTTTCTGAACCAAACACCATTAGCGCAGGAAGTAAGATCAACAATTAATAAATGGGACTTTATGAAAGAGAAAAGCTTCTGCACGGTAAAAGACACTGTCATTCGGTCAAAGCCTGCAGAATGAGAAAAGATTTTTACCACTACACATCTGAAAAAGGCCTACTATCCAAAGTATATAAAGAACTCAAAAAGCTAGATATAAAACAAAAACAAATAATCCAATTAAAACATGAGGTGCAGATATAAAGAGAGAATTCACAAAAAAAGAAAACACAAATGGCTGAGAAACAATTAAAGTACTGTTCACCACCCTAGTCAGAGTACAGAATAAGGGACTAGGGAAGACAGATAAATGTTCTTAGGGAAGGGAAATAGAACAGACTGCTATGAATGGATGGGGATCTTGAACAAGAAGATCAAGTAGGGATGGGGAGGGAAGAGGGGGATGGATGGTGGAGGGAAAATAGGGAGAGACAGCTAAAATTAAGGGCCATTTGAGGGGTAGTATGGAAACCTAATACAGTAGAACCTTCCTTGTTGGGGGCCAATGATAATATTGATTATTAGGTGATCTAAATGAAACTGCTAAATGATGAGGAGACAAAGCCCTAGTGAAGCTTCCGGAACTGGGATTAGGTTACATCTAAGTGTGTTGTTGGCCAAAGGATCTCACTGGAATACTCAAAGAACCCAGGCTGTTGTCAAGAATATAGGTTGCTCTCCACAAACTGATGGCAAGAAGCTACATTAGTGAAGACAACACATATTCGACAAGGAGAAGTCGAGCCAATGCTTACAGAGAGCCTTCCCCCATATGTTTAATCTTTAGTTCAGGAAGGTATTCTGCACACTATCAAACAAAACAAGCATAAACACCAACCCAGCCACAAATCTTTTGAGCTACAATGGTGTCCTGCCTGAAATATATGCTAGTGCAATGGTTATACAAAGTTTGTGGTAATAACCAACCAATATCTTATTGGAGTTAGGGATCACTCCTTGAGATGGAAGTCATACTTAACACTGCTTGGGTGACCAAGAACCAAAGACTAGATAGTCCAGGGACTTAGGGGAAAACCAAATACTACTCTTCTAAATGTAGCAATAAAATTACTCCTATTAACATTCTGCTATGCTCATAGATCAGTGCTTTACTCGCCCTCATCAGAGAAGCCTCCCTCTTGTAACAGATGGGAACAAATACAGAGAGACCCACAGCCAAATATTATGCAGTACGTGATAGACCTGGGAACACTCAGCCCTAAATGGATGTCTCGATCAAATCCTACTCCCCAGGGCTGAGGGCACTCCTCAGAAGAGGAGGCAGAAAGAGTGCAAGAGCAGAGGGAATGGAGGACACCAAGAAAACAAGGCCTTCTAACACAGCATGATCAAAGCTCACATAAACTCACAGAGACCAAAGCAGCCTGCACAGGGACTGCACCAGGTCCTCTGCGTATATATTATGACTTCCAGCTTAGTGTTTTTATGGGATATCTGAGTGTTCACATGCGTGAGTCTCTGTTTCTTGAGTCCTCTCTTGGGCTCTTTTCCTTCTGTTTGTTTTGTCCAACTCCAATATGTTAGTTCTGTTTTATCTTATTATTTTATTATTATTATTCCTTAGAAGCCTGTATGTTTTCTAACGTAAGACAGAAATGGAGTGGATCTGGATGGGAGGGGAGGTAGGAAGTAGTTATGGGGGGGCGGGGGGGAATTATAATCAGGATATATTTTGTGATAAAAAGATCTATTTTAAATAAAAGAAAAAACAAAGAAACGGGGGGGGGGGTAGATAACAATTCTTCCAGTAACCCTACTGTCAACTAATACCTTCAAACCCCATACACTGACCAAACAAAGCTAAGTTTATTTAGCCTACTGTAGAAAGATGAGATGGTTCAGTGGATAAAAGTACTTGGGATGTAACCTGATAACCTGAGCTCAGTCCCTGGAACCCACAGTGGAAGGAAAAAAAAAAAACAGCTCCCTGACCTCTTCTGACCTCTCACACTCACAGTAACAAGAGTAATCGTAATAATAACAATAATAGTAATAAATAATAACAATAATTTTTATTTTGAAATTTCTTTCAGAATACTACCTTAATAGACTTTTCTAGAATCTCAAAAGGAAGTTTGTCATTGGCTAATGACAGACATTCCCAGGATTGTCCCAGGAAGGTCTAGGCTCAGGAGGTTCATGGTAGATTTTTTTCAAGGTAAGAGACAGTCAGGTTTGGACAAAGTCTGTGACATATCTAGCACTGGCACAAGGAGGGAAGGGCCTGGATGTTGGTTGTGGTAAGTCAGCTATTTCTTGAGAAAACTGTCTTGATGTGAGTTGTTTGCCCAGAGGAGACAACAGTTTGCTCAGGAAAGTAGCTTGCATGGATCCATGAAGCAACCATGAATCTGCTTCTTGGTTTATAGCCCTCTCACTTGGCCTGAATTTCCTGGAACAATTCATGAAAACAGATTAACCCCCAGTGCTCAGGCCCTGTGAATATGGACAGTCTCGGTTCTCATATTCAACATGTTATTATTTTTTTAAATTCACTTGAGGACTCTATACTGTTTCCATGGAAACAGAACTTTACTTCCTCCCACCAATGACACCATGCTTGGGCTATCAACTGTACTTTTTCTCTCCTCCCACACTACTCTAAAGAGACAGCTGGGAAATCATTTCAGCTGGAGGAGAGTTCTTTGCCTATGCAGAGATTCTGTCTATATCCTGGATAGTTAATGTGTCATCAGCATTCCCCTAAGGGGATTCAGAACACCCAGTAGATCCTGGAACAGCGGATCAATGCTATGGCAATGTGAGTAATTTGAGGATTTTTTTTTTTTTTTTAATTAAAAAAGACCAATTCTCCAGCCCTCCATTTCCCTAGCTGTATGTAAGTCTCTGCAAGCAGCCTCCTGCCTTGGGCCTCTACATGTGAGCCCCCTGCCCTCGGGTACACTCTGGGGGGGCCACTCCGCAGCCATAGCCAATGCCACCATAGCGTTTGCACCCGGTGTTGTCTATGCAGCGTAGACAGAAAATAATGTTCCTCATTTTTTCAAAGAATGAGGCAAAGAACTCTACAACAGAGCCATTTTATCACCATTTCCCCTCGATATATGAAAGTTTAAAGTTTATTTGAAGAAAGTTGTTCATTGTACCTCAGAATTAGAGTTTATTGAACAGAACCTGAGCCCCTTGAGCCATGGGTGGTTGGGCCCCCTCCCCCAGACTATTCAAATAGGGTGGGGGAAAAAAAACACCAATTACGCGCAGTCACTGCACCAAAAACTTTCCAATCCCTGAGCTCAAAATTCCACTAATTACTGAACTTGAAATCCCACCAGTCCCAGGCCACCCTGGAAAGCTCTGCCCCTTGCCCCCTCCAGAAACACCTATATAAAGAGCCACTTTTTGCTTAGTTCTCAGAGCAGCCGCGGTTGCTGCCTTCCTCCTGAGCAGAGGCATCACGCCCTTGGGTTTTTCCCTCCCAATAAATCTCTTTTGTGAGATTTGCTGCATGAAGCTATCTTTGTCATTGGATAGAAGTTGCCTGCTCCACACAGAGAACACATCAACTCTGCCGGGGACATCTTCCCCTCAGAGTGGCAATACCAGGGAAACTTCTCCCCTTAGAGCAGAATTGATCAGAACGGAGCTGTTATACTGTAACACTCCAGCTCAGCTGGGGACAATTCCCCATCTCAGAGCTATGTGGTTCCTTGGCTCCCAACTGCCAGGGCACCTTTCTATCTCAGTCGGAGCTGAAAACACTAACACCACCTGCTATCAAATCTTTTGAGCTAGATATTCCCCATGAGTCTTTGACGGAAGCCTTTTAGGATTTATTCTTAAGTTATTTATTTATTCTTTGAGAATTTCATATGTGTATACAACATATTTGATTATTTCCATCCCGTCTGCCCCCAATTCTCCTGCCCCATCTGTAGCACATCCCTTCCTAAGATGGTTAGTTTTATGTCAAGCTGACACAGACTAGAGTCATCTGAGAGAAGGGAAGCTCAGCTAAGAAAAATATCTCCATAAGATTGGGCCGTGGGCAAGTTTGTTGGGCATTTTCTAAATTAGTGATTGATGAAGAAGGGCACAGTCCATTGTGGATAGTGCCATCCCCGAGCTGCTGGTCCTGGAGACCATAAGCAAGGATGAACTTACTTATAGTCATATGGAGCAAGCCAGTCAGCAGCACTAATTCATGGCCTCTGCATCAGCTCCTGCCTCCCCCCGATGGTTCCTGTCCTCTTTGAGTTGCTGTCCTGGCTTCATTTGATGATGAACAGTCATGTGGAAGTGTAAGCCAAATAAACCCTTTCCTCTTCAACTTGCTTTGGTTGTGTGTTTCATCACAGCAATAGAAACGCTAAGACACTTCCCAACTCCACATTTTTATTTTTTTCAAAACTTGCAGAGTCCAATTAGTGCTGCCTGGATTCTTCGACATGATACCATTAGTGTTGGGTCCATGAAATAGCTCAAGTAGACACTGAGAGAAACATAAAGCAGTTTATTCCCATTGGGATACATACTGACATGGCAGGGCTAACCAATTAAAAAACCATGGCAACCCCAAATGGAGGTACACAGGGGTTTTAAGTGAAACAGCAGTCGCTACTGGATTGGCTTGTTCATTATATCTGGCAGGGAAGTGAGGGGTTCTCGGGAAAGTGGGGTACGTGAGAGGCGTGCAGAAAGTTCTAATTGGCCAGCAGCTGGCTTCGGGGCTTTCCAAGAATTACTGGGGATTCCCCAGGAGCCCAGGTAAGGGCCTCACCCATCATGGCGGGGTGCCCTGGTAGTCCTCTCAATTAGTATGTATCTTCTCCGAATAATAATAAAAATATGTAATACTCATAAAATAAAGGACATCTATTTGACTGACTATGAGAACTACACCCCAATACAGGCAGATGTGCTAACCCCTTTTGCTTGCTAAGAAGTTCACTTGGAAGAATGTAAAGAGTGGGAAGAATTTGACCCAAGACTTTCTTCCATTGCAGCTCATCACCTGTCAATTAAGTTTCCATTAAAGGGCTCACATAGAACCTGCCCACAATGACTAGAAGCATCTTGGACTTCAAATAAAATGACACACAGAAGGGGACATATTTTCAGGATGATGCACCAGGTAACCTGTGGGGTTGGAATGCAGTAAAGAAGGCAGTAAGTTTCCTCTCTGTGATTACATTCCCCGGGGCTTTCCCAAAATACAAGCCCCACCCCCTGCCCCAAGCCTCCTGCAGGAAACCTGAGCAATGCAATTGCAATTTCTCTTCTAGTGAAACTTTCTTCAGAATGAGTGTCTTCCAGACTCGATTTCTTTTACACAAACAAGTTACAAGCCTAACAAGGTTCTTTGTTTTGGATGGTGATTTCCCTAAGATTGTGAAAACACAAAATAGCAGCTAGCCAGGCACCCCAAAGAAGGAACAATTCTTTCCTGCCTGCCTGTGGAAAGTAGATTCTCAACACCACCTCCTCAATGCTCCAGGCCCATGGTCACCTATCAGTCAGTAAGTTATACGTAAGACGGGAAAGGCAGAAAACCTTATTGTCAACCAGGGAAGATGGGTTAAGTAAATGATAGCACTCATACACTCTCTCTCTCTTTTTCTCTCTCTCTCACACACACACACACATATCACCATCATTTTCATCCGCAGCTATTAAATATGATATCAACTAGGAGTTTTGGGTTCTTTCTTGCTTACATCTTTCTGAGCAAGAAAGTAAATTACAGAATCATTTGCGTGGTATGACTGTGGAAATTCACAGTCAGGACCACACAAAGATTTATATAAAACGGAACATTCACACATCAACCCCTACTCTGTAGTAGAGACTTCAGGTGGCATTATACTTAGTTTGTAGCTTTTCCTAATCCCACGTTGCTTAATTCCAGATAGCATGTGTTGTTTTTATAAAGATAATAAATACATTTGGAAAAAATAGGAATAATGCTTTTGCGAGCCAAAGATATACTTTCAATAGTGTTCGGTGCACTCAACACTATGTATCTGTGCATTCCACATCCGTATGTTCAAGTAAGCAAGAATCAAAAATGTTAGAGGAAAAAACATTGTGCCTGTTCTGAATGATATCCAGACATTTTATTGTCATTATTTCCTAAACAATATACCATAACAATTATTTGTATAACAATTACACTTTAGTAGGTCTTATAAGTTATCTGAAGGTGACTTAAAGCATACTGGTGGGTAAGTATAGGTTAATCACCAAGCTTTCCCAGAAATACTCTGAGGCTGGAAGAAGTAACATTTTTAGAAGTAGAGCCTACACCTCAAAAGACCCAGGTGTTGATTATTCATGTGGTTAGCATTTCCAATCACTTCCCTATGTAAGACACAGGGATTATGTTGCTATGTGTCCCTATCCACTCCTTGGTCTGGAGTCCTTAGAACTCATTAAAGTGAAAATAGAAGCTTATAGGGAATGGACACTGGGAATGAAGACTTGACAGAAGCCGCCTGCTCCCTCAGTGGGTCCAGATACCAGGATCTCTCTGGCCTCCCTTAGAGACAACTTATGACTCAGGGTCTGCTCCCTGAAGAGAAATCACAAATTCTCACTGCTGTATTTCTGAACTCTGGGGATCAGGATGAAAGCGGATAGGTACCATCTTAAGGTAAGAGTCTTCCCAGGAATAAACTTCGTCATAACTGGGTGAGTGAGACGTGTTCTTGAAAAAACTGGTCAGAGATAATCAATGAAAAAGGGAAAGAAACACTCACAAGAGGTCTCTATAAAGCCCATGTTAGATGTTCTCTAATCAACCATAGATAAGTGAGCTCAATGGTGGAGTCACATTTCTCAAATTTGCTTATCTTCCCTTTCTTATATGTCACACCCAAAGTTCTTCAAAGTTCATCTCCAGGCCCAGAATCAGGGTAAGTGGGAAAGAACAAGGTCAGATGAATGTATGGTACATAGGAGAAGGTTTTGCCTTAGGATTTTGTTGTGAGGTCTCCTGCTTTACCTAACATGTCCTAGCCTCTCTTAGCTATAACTTCCATTGCTCTTTTTACAAGAGACCTTGGAATCCACCTGAAATGATACCTTTCTCCTCACTCCGACATCTCCAGACCATCACTAAGCCCTGACATCTCTCAGTCTATTTACTTCTATCCCTACCATCCCAACCCCAACATAGCTATCATTCGCTACTGAATTTTTTTAATGTTCTCCCAAATAATCTCTCCCACCCATTGACCCTCCTTCAATCATTTCTCCACAATTACTTTCAGAGTGATCAATCATGCCATATATATTTTATTTTATTATTGATGGCACCATTTTCAATGATCTAAAAAAAAACAAACTGCTTATAATGGTCTAGAGAACTTAGGCATTTAAGTTCACATCATCGCTCTGCTACTGTTTCTCTTTGTAAATTACTTGGGTTCTTTTGCATTTCCTCCTATGCAAAATAAGACCTTCCATAAAATTATTAAGAGTATTAAATACAATCAAAGGCATCTGGACCAGTGCCTGACCCAGAACAAACATTCAATTAATTTACAAAACACTACCTGCTGGGCTAATATCATACCCCTTCACCTGCCTTCTAACACTGACCTCTCCTCAGCTACTCTTTCTTCACCAGCATCCCTCAGACCTCGGGCTTTCCTACCCTTCCTCCTCCCTTCCTAACTTCCTTTTTTTCCACTTGTAATTTCTTTTTTTATTTTTTTCTCCTTTCATAGAATACATCCTGACTCCCTCCCCTTCTTCTTTCCTTCCCCTCCTCCCATCTTCCTCCATCTCCCCTCTCCTCCAGATATATCCCCTACCCCCACCCTCCTGCTTCTCCCCAGAAAAGAGCAGTCCTCCCAGGGTTACCATTCAAACAGGGCATAACAAGATGGAACAAAACAATTCTACTAAAATCAGGAACAAGACAAGGTTTACTCTCTCCATACCTATTCAATATAGTTCTTGACGTTCTAGTTAGAGCAATAGACAACTGAAGGAGATTAAGGGGATACAAATTGGAAAGGAAGAAGTCAAAGTATCCTTATTTGCAGATGATATGATAATATCTATAAATAAACCCAAAATTTCTACCAGAGAACTCCTACAGCTGGTAAACAACTTCAGCAAAGTGCCTGACCACAAGATCAACTCAAAAAATCAGTTAGGTCTCCTATATACAAATGACAAATGGACAGAGAAAGAAATCAGGGAAACAACATGCTTCACAATAGCCACCAGTAACATAAAATATCTTGGGGTGACACTAACTTGCATTTCCTTTTTATGGAAATGCCTTTCTAGGGAAAGCCTCTTTGAGCCTCTCCCTCCCTGATCAGATTCTCCAGTGCCAGGGTTATAGCACTGGGTACCACGCTTTTCAAACCAGTCCTGGTTACCAGGACTCAGTTTTACAATAAGTTTACAATATTTGTATTCATTCTTTGAGAATTTTATATTATGTATTTTGAACATACTCACTCTTCTCCCAACCACCGTCTCCACCTTCCTATCTCGATGGGAACACCTAGTTTTGAGAATTTTTTTTTCTCTTTCTCAGTGTGTTACCCAGTGATTCTTAAGAATTGGGCCTGCCCTGTCTGTCTGCGATTGATATACCAAGGATCACATCATCAGAAAAAACCAAAAACAACAAAAAACAGAAACTGCCTCTTCCTCTCTTAGCAATTATCAAATGCCAGTAACTCATCAGCTATTGATAGGATTGCATGCCCGTCTCTCTGCCTCTGTACTGGGTCTCTTATTTTTTATTTATTTATTTTTTTGGATTATCATTTTTTTTCTTCTCTCATATGATACTTATCAAGGACCCCCTTCTATCCTCACTCCATTCCTCCCAGCTCCTCCACCCTTGCCCACTCATCCCCACTCCCATTTCTCCCCATAGCAGAGAGCAGTCCTCCCGGGTTAGTGCTCAAGAAGGGCACAAGATGGGACAAGCCGGGCACATCGAGGGTGGACTAGGCAACCCAGCTGGAGGAAATGGGTCCCAAGGGCTGGGATTCTGGCTGGCTGGAGCGTTTGCCAGTCTCCTGCATGCTGTCACAAGTGCTGTGAGTTCATATGTGCACCGTCTCCGATGTGTCTGGAAAACACTGATGTTTCCACCACCTCTTGCTCTTAATCTTTATGACCATCCATTAATGAATTTCTTTCCATAATGTAGCATTTCCTGAGAACACAGCCAACGTATCTCCCAGGCCCATGTATTTGGGTCTCCAAAACTTATGCTATCTGAAATGGAATGCCCACAGAAGAGGTAAAGGTAAAGAGGTAAAAAGGTAAATGCCCGCAGAGACCAGAGGAGTTGAGGACACCAGGAGAACAAACTCCACATTATCAACTGACTAGCACTCTTGGGGGCCCACAGAAACAGACACAGACTCGAAACCCGCAGGATCCCCTAAATACATCTTTATAGCTGTCTAGATTGGTGTCCTTGAAAAACTCCTACAGGCTGGAGTAGGGGAGTCTCTGACCCTTTTACCTGCCCTTGGGACCCCTTTTCTCCTGCCAGGTTGCCTGGCCCACCCTTGATGTAGGGATTGACTCCTGGCCTCGTTCCATCTTGCTATGCCATGCCCTGTTGGAGCGGTTATGTGGGGGTGTGATGCAGGGGACAATATGGGGGAGGAATGGGGGGGAACTGGGGGATGGAGAGGGGAGAAGGGGGTTGGGATGTATTGTATAAGTTGTATGAGAGAAGAAAAAATTTAAAAAATTAAAAAATAAAAGAAATGGAATGCATAGGCTGGAAAAGTGGCTCAGGTGTTGAGAGCACTGGAGGCTCTTATAGATGACCCAGTTCAGCTTCCACAGGTCCAGGGGATCCAATGTCCTCATCGGCCTCTGACCTCCACCGGCATCAGGCACTCACATGGTACACATACAGCCAGACAGACAAAACAAACTAGGAATCTGAACTCTGTCCTTGGTGACTTCAGCCCACAAAGCTAATTACTGACCAAGAGCTGATAAGCCCATCTCCTACGTATTTCCTTCATCTCTGTACTCAAACTGAGGGCAGAGATCCTGTGTACTTAAATCATCATTGCTCTTCCAGTATAAATGTGTTAGCTAATGTTATTAGTTGCCTAATGTATCACGCTGCCCCTCTCTTGTTTCTCTCAATTCCATTTTCAACCACTTTAGCCTGACCATGTCACTGTCCAGCTTAAAGTTCTCATTAGCTCCAAGTTCAGGACTCTGTGGTCATAGCCAAACCCACAGAGGCTGGACAATGTTTCTTGCCCAGGACAGGTTAATATAGATCAAAAGAAATAATGCTCAGCCTACCCTGATGATTCTAAAACTCTGGTCTCTTCTCTCATTCATTAAAGCTATTTCTATGAGGATACTTCTAGAATCTGTTGAGACTACACTGTGCTTAATCCATAAATATGAAGAAATACAAGCTATAGTCTGTAGTGGTGAGTTCTTCTGCACCCAAAGAAGGACAAGCATGCGTGAGAGAACTTGGGCTCATCCATATCTCTGTAATACATATAACAGAGCAAGGAGAGGAGTCTTCTGATAGTCTTAGGACTGTCTCATCTTGAGCTGGCCTCCACTTCCATAAACTTCCTCTTCTCTGGCTTTCATAAGCCTCCCCCCACCCTCTCTCCTGTGTGTGAGAGAGAAAAAGAGAAGCATTGAAATTTGACATTACCATCCTTCTATCCAAACCTGGAGCCCAGAAGCCAACTCTGATGACTTTTCCTTCAAACACACTTAATAACTAAGAACTGACAAGTCCATCTCCTATACGTTTCCCTCATCTCTCCATGCTTCCACTCTCTAAGAACAAAAAATTTGTATACTTCAACATTCACTTCGAATGAATTTTCATTGTCCTGTGGTCTGGAAACAGGAGAAGTCATTCTCTTTTTAACCAAAGATTATTACTTGGAATCCAGTATCTTCCAAGTCTCCAGCATTTCAAGTTGTACAAGTCATCTTACTCCTCACCCTGATGTATCAGTTTGCTAGAAAATTGTAATTCTAACACTCAGAGTCACTGAAGAAAAGACCTATTACTTACCAATGCCATCTTTCCTCTTTCTATTGAGGTCTTGAAGAACCACAACAAACAGTAACCTCCTTCACAATTCAAATTCTGAACCAGTTATGGAAGAAGATGTAAAAGCAAGGCAGATAGGGATGAAAGCATTACCTCCATCACTAATAATACTTGGAAATGTGGAATGTGTGTTATACCTGTTGGTAAGTGGTTTTAAAACTGAACACCAGAGGGCAGTGAGATGACACAGTAGGTAAAGGTACCTCCTACCAAGTCTGAAAACCTAAGTTCTATCCCCAGGATTCACAGTATAGAAGGGGAAAACTGACTCTTGTCCTCTGACCTCTATACACACTCTGAAAAATGAGTGTGATTTTGGGGGTGAGGGGAGAAAGAGAGTACACACACAATGTAAAAAAGTTAAGCTGAACTCTAGAGTTAGATTTAATTACCCAAATTTAAGATCTACATTACAGAGAGACAGAGTAGAACAGAACATATACTTCCAGAGATTAAAGGAGAAGAGCAGAACTAAACACACTCAACCCTTTATCCGGAATCTGCTGGTCACACAAATAATCTTCTACCAAGAGAAAAGGGAGAGGAGTGTCATACCATAGATACCCCTTCACAGGGATGGAAATACTGTAAGGTAAGAAACATTCCCTCTTGTGATCCCCACAGCCAGAAATTCCACACACTTTATTTCAAGAGACCAGTAGTTGTTTATAAGACCCTGAGATTAGTACACTATTATTTCTAGCACAGTGCAATGTGCCAAGCAGGCTCCACCTTGTTCCTTCTTTCTTCGCAGCCTCAGTTAATCCATATAGAATCTCAAACATTTAACAATCAGTATGCCATGGCCACTAGCTCATCACAGCAGAAACCTAAACAATCTAAACAGATGTTTGACTGATCTGAAACAGACCCTGGCAGCTGTTCTCTCCAAGACCATATCCTGGCCATGATTATCTGAAAGCCTAGATGATAAGGACCCTGGTACTTGAGATATTGGGATAAACGATACATAAAAGAAATGTCATGGATTTGAAAGCCCTAGTACAGACACTCAAAATAACCATGTTGATTCTTCAGCTTCAGTTCTGCAGTTAGGATTTATCTCCAATACTGCCTTGAGACTAAAGTCCCTCACTGGACTCCAAGGCACAAGACTGACACATGCTCCTACCTCCTATGTTGCTAGCTGAACATGCCTTTAGTTCTTTGTCGTGATTTTGTCACAGTGAGTCTTTCATGTTTGCTGAGCCGCCTATTCTCCCAGATGGATATTTTAAAAGACAGTTGTAAAAATCATCTTCTTTTTTGCATCTGTTATTTTCATTTATTCATAAATGCTTGTTCTCATACAATGTAGAAGCTGCCTTATCTAGAAAGCAGTGTTTCTGTCTTTTTTTGCATTTACTTATTTATTGTATGCCTGTGTATGTGCACTCAGACATACGGGGATGGGTAAGAGTGTTACTCTATTCATGTGGAGGTCAGAGGACAACTTACAGGAGTCTGCTCTCTCTTTCCTCCATGTGAATCCTAGGGCTCAGCCTTAGACTTGTTGGCAAGCATCTTTACCCACTGAACCGTCTCGCTGACCCCCTGTCATTATTCTTTAATATATTTTTATTTATTCCTTGAGAATTTCATACGTGCATCCAATGTCTTTTGATCATGTCCATCTCTCTCTCTCTCCTCTCCAACTCCTTTCTGTACTCCAAATGCCCCTCCCAACTTCATGCCTTGTTTATTTTTAACCAGTTGAATCCAATAAATGGTGTCCATATGTGCACACAAGCCCATCTCTTTTTTATTTGTTTGGTTTTGGTTTTCTGGTTTTGTTTTGTTTGTAAAATGGAATCATGCTATGATGGCTGGCCTCAAAGTTCTGGGCTCACATGACCTTTCATCCTCATCCTCTCAGGTAGTTACTAGGTCTGCTCAGGAGACCCCCATGGAATAGCACAGCCATAACCAGGTAGCCTCGTTCCCCATGGCTACTTAATAAAGTACCACAAACTTCTGGCTTAAAACAAGAGAAAATTATTGTCTTACAGCTCCTTAGACTGAAAACTTGATATCAAGATACTGGCTGGTCTGTGCCCACTCCTCAGCTTCCAATGGTGGGCCCTTCCTGAACTCTTCCAACTCCCGGAAGAACTCAAGCATTCCTAAGTATCTTGCAACCCTGCTCCTATCTCTGCCTCCATCTTTGTCTACCCTTCTTCCTCCTGGGTCTGTGTTTTCCTTCTAAATCTGTGTTTTTCACGAGGCGGTCTCCTCCCTAGATCTGTTTGTTTTCTTATAAAGAACATCAACCATAGTGGAATAGCCTCAGTCCTCACTGAGTGTGACTCATCTCAATTCAGTTCCGTCTGCAGAAGTCCAGTTTGCAGATAAGTTCACTTTTGTAGGTGCCTTGAGGGCTACAACACAAGTGTTGGGGAGACGTGGTTTAACACACAGCATCGAGAAAGTGACTGCTCTGCTGAGTCACCTTGCATTCTCATGGCATGAGGCATCTGATTTCCTGTGTCCCTGGCCCCAGGGACACTCAGTGTTGAAGGTTTTGAGCCTAAATATGGTCTAAATTCATCCTTTAATCAATTCCCCCTCCAGGCCAACAGACGAGGCCTCCTATTCATACCACACCTCCAACACCCAATACAGGTGACAGCTCCCCCAAAGAACTGCTCATGTGATTTTGTTGTTTTAATTGTTTGCTACGTTTTTGTTTGTTTATTTTTGCTTTGGAACAGGGTGTCCTGTGGCCCAGATCGGCCTTGAGCTTGTCAAGTAGTTGAGGAGGAGCTTGAACTTCTGATCTACCTGCCTCTACCCACCAAGTGTTGGGGTTACAGGCAGTCACCACCACACCCACTTAACACAGTGCTAGAGATTAAACCTAGGGTCTCATGTGGGCTAGGCAAATACTCCACCAATTACACTACATCCTCAGGCCCTGCTTGTTTTGAGACATAATCTCACTATGAAGCCCAGGCTGGTCTTGAACTTGTGATCTACCTGTCTCTGCCTCCCAAATGCTAAGAGGCATTACAGGCCTCTTGCCACCTCACCCAGTTTAGAACAGGAAACTGAAGTTAGAAAATTATTCTAGGGTCCAGAGGAAATGGCTCAATCAGTAAAGTGCTTATGTCACAAGCATGAATACCTGAGTTCAGATCCCCCCAGAACCCATGTAAAAAGTCAAGTGGCATGCGCCTGCCATCCTGGTGTGTGAGAGCAGAGACTGGAGTATCCATGGAGCTCACTGCCCACCCAGCCAAGCTGAATCAGTGAGTTCCAAGTTCAATGAGAGACTGTCTAAAAAAATAAATAATAAAGCAGAGAGCAACAAAGGAAGACACTCAACATCGACCTCGGGCTTCCACACGTACACACACATGATATGATTCTATCTTCCAGTACTATCGTCTTGAGGGTTAGTATTTCCACATACAAATTTGAGAGAGATGAGGTCAGACCTTAGCAAATTACATTTTATATGCATTTATTTTATTATTTTATGTGTATTAGTGTTTTGCCTGCATGGGTATGTTTATAACACCTGTGCTTGATGTCCACTGGTATCAGAAGAGGGAGTCAGATCCCCTGGGACTAGAGTCACAGATGGTTGTGAGCCACCATGTAAGTGCTGGAATTGAACCTGGGTCATCTGCAAGAACAACAGATGCTCCTAACCATTTGAGCCAACTCTCCAGCCCTCCAGAGCACATTTTAAAACTTCGTATTTCCAATTTCTCTGAGAAACAATAATCTGATTCTCAACAGAGCCATAATTATCTGCTGCTAAGTCCCAAGCAGCTGTTTCAGACCCTCCAATTACCCCTTACCACCACTCTCCATTGCTATCGCTTGCTTTTTTTTTTTTTTTTTTTTTTTTTTAGAATGTCTTCTATTGAAAAGCTTTATAGATTCATGCTATATTTTTTCAGAACAAATAACTAGAAGCTAGGACAACACCTGACACGCAGAGATCTCAACAAATACTTTTTGCTGAATCAAAAGAATATTACAGCTGGGTTGTGGTGGCACATATCTTTAATCCCAGCACTTGGGTGACAAAGGCAGGTGGATCTCTGAATTCAAAGCCAGCCTGGTCTACGGAGTGAGTCCAGGGACAGCCAGGGCTACATGGAGAAACACTGTCTTGAAAATAGAAGAAGGAGGAAGAGGAGGAGGAAGAGAAGAAGAGTAAATAGTGTCTATCAGTCTAATATTAGCCTTAACCTAAAAAAAAAAAGTAAAATTATATTATATTTTTCAGCCAGTACTCAGGAAGGAAAGGCAAGAAGATCAGGAGTTCAAGATCATCCTCAGCTTCATAGTGAGTTTGAGGCTACCCTGGGCTATATCTTAGTTTTATTTCCTTTTGCCATGATAAAATACCCAGACAAAAGCAACTTAAGGGTGAAAGGGTTCATTTGGCTCACAATTTCAGGTTACAGTCCATCAAAGTGGGAACTTGGAGCAGCTAATTACATTACATCCACAGTCAAGAACAGAAAGCAATGATTAATGCATGCCTGCTTATGTTTATCACTTTCTCCATTTGTATCCAGTCCTGGATCCCAGGTAGGGAATGTTTCATCCACAGCTAATAGGTCTCCCCAACACAATTAATAAATCAAGACATGACCACAGACACAAACACAGGTCAACCTGATCTAAACAATCCTTCATTGAGACTCTCTTTTTAGGGAACTCTAGATTTTGCCAAGTTGACAATTAAAACTAACCATCGTGCCAGGTGGTGGTGGTACTCGCCTTTAACCCTAGCACTCGGAGGCAGAGGCAGGTAGATCTCTGTGAGTTTAAGGCCAGTCTGGTCTACAGAGTGAGTTCCAGGACAGCCAGAGTTACAACAGAGAAACCCTGTCTCAAAACAAACAAAAAAACTAACTATCACAACTTAACCCCTGTCAACCCAGTATACAAACACATCATTTTAAAACCATAACTTTCTACCCTTTGTCCAAAAGTCTCATGTTATTTGATAATGCAAAATATAACCCAGCTATAAAGCTCTTATAGTCTTTAAAAATTCCAACACTATAAAAATTCAAAATGTCAGTCAGGCATGGTGGCACATGCCTTTAATCCCAGCACTGGAGAGGTAGAGGCAAGTTGATCTCTGAGTTTGAGGCCACAGAGTGAGTTCCAGGACACAGCCAGGGCTATACAGAACAACCCTGTCTAAATAAATAAATAAATAAATAAATAAATAAATAAATAAATAAATAAATAAATAAGTAAGTAAGTAAGTAAGTAAGTAAGTAAATAAATAAATAAATAAATGAATAAATAAATAAATAAATGCAGGACATCCAGGACTATACAGAGAAACCCTGTCTCAAAAAAACAACGAACAAACAAACCAATAAATAAATAAATAAATATTCAAACTTTCCTAACTTAAACTCCTACAAAACCAAAAGTCAGTTACATAGTTCCAACATACAGTGACACAGAATAAACATTCTCATTCCAAAATAGAAGAATTGGAGCATAGCAAGAAGTGATCAAATGGAAAACCAAATCCAACAGAGAAAATCAAGCCCTGCGGCTACATGTCTGGCAACTGGGACTTGCAATCAACTGGGCTCCAAAAGCCTTGGGCAACCTACCCCAAGCCTCCATCCCTGCCACCTGCAGCACATACAGCTTCTCTCTCAGGCTTCAGGCTCTACTCTACACCTACAACTTTCCTTGGTGAATGTCCCATGGTCTTGGCATCTCCAACATCCCAGGTTTCCACTGCTGCTTAGGTTTCACTTTCACAGCTTCACAAAATGGCCTCTCAGATCCTCTTTGCAGTGACCACATTCTTGACTCCCCCAAAAAAATGAATAAAAAATTAAAAATCTATTTTTCATTCATTGAAAGTACAGTGAGTATTGTAGGATTTGTGTTTGTGAGCTTTTGGGCCCTGGGAGGAAAATTCTAGACTTTGTAGCATTATTTTGTGAGAGACCATGCCTGGCCTTATGACAGTCAGTGTGTCCTGGAGTGGTGAGATAAAACACACATTCTCACGTAGCCAGGACTTTAGTCATATCTCCCCAGGGCTGGAATGTGCTTCTCCCGTCACTTTGTCAGCTGACAAACTGTGTGATCATTCTAGCCCCAGCACAAATATAACATCTTGTGGGAAATTTCAGACTCCACAGTTATAAACCCTCCTCCCTCTGTGCTCTTGTTTTCCTTTGTCAAAGAACAAAAATGTAGGGCTGGGATTATCCAGTTAGTAGAATGCTTGCCTAGTATGCAAAAGCCCTGGGTTCTGTCCCCAACACTGCACAAACAGGATGTGGTGCCATGTGCCTGCATTCCTAGCTCTTGGCAGGTAAGGGCTGGAGGATGGAAAGAACAAGGTCATCCTCAGCTACACAGTGAATTTGAGGCTAGCTTGGGACACATGAGGGGAGGAAGGAAGGAAGGAAGGAAGGAAGGAAGGAAGGAAGGAAGGAAGGAAGGAAGGAAGGAAGGAAGGAAGGAAGAGGGAAGAAGGAAAAAATGATCAGAAATCGAATATGGGGGAAGATTTTTTTCACTTCTAAGCAGGAAGCCCCACAGAGTCTAGGGAAGTTTTGGACCTAAAAGTGCAGGAGGAGAAATGAGGTTATTTTCTAAAGCCAGTAGCTGGGAAACTGTCTCTTTGCTGAGTTAGATCGGCAAAGTCCCTGGGGGGGCTCCTGGTTGCCAGCATTTGGATTTTAATCAAAGTTCTGGTTGATTTGGGGGGTCTTCCATGTGCTGCCTGGCTCAGGGTTGTGGCATCTGGTTGCCTCTGGGGGAACCATAAAGTGCCTGGCTCAGGGTTGTGGCATCTGGTTGCCTCTGGGGGAACCATAAAGTTCCCACCATGGAGTCACCTCACTGGCAGTGTGCCGTTGGAGAATAAACCAGGGGGCTAGAGAGGCTAGCTCCTCACCAGTGTTAGGTTTTCCTCCCACATCAGCAGGGGTACCCTAAGTGTTTGTTTGTATGTTCACTAATCTCCTATCTCAGTCTCTCAGCTTCTGGCCCCAGTATGAAAAACAGAGAGTTGGGATTAGTGCTTGACACTTGACTTAAATGAGATAATATAACGAAGTGCCTAGTGTCGTCTGTCACCAAATAGATGCTCTTTTAGTTACAGTCAAATAGTGAAGCACTGGCGTTATCTCAGTGTGGTAGGGTGTTTGCCTAAGCAGGAAAGGCCCTGGGTTTGGTTCCCAACAGAACAACAAAACAGCTATTTAGTGGGCCACAATCTTTCTCTTGAGAACAAGGAGGCTGCCTCTAGATAAAGCCCAATAAACTGCCACAAAGTTACAGGACTGAATGTTTCTCATAAGGAACTGCTACCCCCTAATCATCAAGTTGTACTCATGAGCATTTTTCCCATGGAGCCGGCCATCTGGAAACACCACTCTCTGGTACCCATCAGTCACTGGGTCAACCCCACACAGCCACATACCCCCCAGTGGGAGCGGACAGCAGTTGAGATTACCATTTCATTCTACATTTTATCGTTGCCTTCATTTAATGGAGGTCACATAGCTGAGCAATTGTAACACTGAGACATTACATTAAGATATGGACAAAGGCCATGCGATCGTGAGCACATGATCCTTTTCCTGCTCTGGATATCCCTAGTCATCCTCTGAGCCATGGCTATCTGCTTCTTAAACCCTCTGAACCCCCAAGCCCTTCTTAAGCCCATTCGTAATGGATGTAAGTGCAAGGACTCAACAGTTTGCCTTACAGATGGAGTTTATAATTAGCACTGAGTGAAATCTACTTGGGAATTGAAAGAACATATTTGCACAGACATCAGTTGTGTTACTCACTATTGGCCTGGATTTTTCCCCGAAATTCAGAGCCAAGGGCTTAGCTTTTATTCCCTCTGGGAAAAGCCTTCCAGCTTCCACCCGCCTCCTCCTTCAGAGAATGAACACCTGCTCAGCCACTCTGGTAGGGTGGGTGAGACCAGCAGCTCCAGGAGAGTGCAGGACATTTTCAGAGAGAGCAAGAACCAGGAAAAAAAAAAAAAAAAAAGACAGACTATCAAGGTAAGCATGGAAGAGAACCACTACCTCTCTGCATCAATCTCCACTGCAAGACTGTCCCCCAGACAGGCCATCTCTAGCAGGAACAGGTCCCCACCTGGGCCAACAGCACCTAACTCACACCTGGAAAATATGGGCTATTATTCCTTCCACTGTGATGTGTTCAAGCAGCCTCAGGAGCGCAGGGGAAGGGCCATGAGTTACTGATGACAAAGCAAGGGTGGGAGAGGGGAATAGGTGTTCTACTGAGTCAGCATCCTGAGCCTCCCCCTGACCTCTAACCAGGGAGATCCAAGGCCTAAGGTCCTCTCTCGGCCTTTTTAGGCCTCTCTCATTCTTGTGTCACTGGTATTTAGAACTGGGTACTTCCGTGCGTGGGAACCTCTCTGTGTGCTGCAGAGTCAGCACACGAGGCTCTACTCCAGATTCTGGTGGAATCCCCACTCAGCTGTGGCAACTAAAGATGTCCCTGACACAGGCCTTCTATGTCCACTTCTTTTTCTGGTACCTGCTTTTTGTTTTTCAGTCTTATATCTCAGAATGGACTCAAACCTGCTGTGTAGCAGATGAGTTTAAACTTCTGATCCTCTGGCCTCTACCTCCTAAGTGCTGGGATTTCAGGCAGGCACTACCTATCTAGTTTATGGGGTGCTGGGGACCCAACCCAGGCCTTCACGTACACTAGGAAAGCATTTTACCAACTCAGCTACATTTTCAGATCCTAGCGGTTACATTTAAAATTAAAATTGCTGGGGCAGTGGTGGCACACGCCTATAATCCCAGCACTCGGGAGGCAGAATCAGGCAAATCTCTGTGAGTTTGAGGCCAGCCTGGTCTACAGGGTGAGATCCAGGACAGTCAGGGCTACACAGAGAAACCCTGTCTTGAAAGAAAGAAAAAATAATAAAATTAAATTGAAAATTTAAGATTAAATTTTAAAATGTCAAGCATAGTGGCACATGTACCTGTAATCTCAATACTCTGGAGCCAGAAGCAAGAACATCAGGTATTCAGGGCCAGGCTACACTACACTTCCTTGTGAACAGAAAGAGAAGGGAGAGGGGAAGGGAGAGGAGGGGTGAAATTCATGTGAGGTGCTGTTCCTCTTTCTTCAGTCCAGGGTCCTAGTCCATGAGATGGCCACTCACATTCAGGGTAGGTCTTCCCACCTCAGTTAAGCCTTTCTGGAAATATCCAGACACACGTTTCTATGGTGATTTTAAGTCCTATCAAGTTGGCAGTCTAGGTTAACTATTATAGCATATAATCAATTTTAAATTCAGTAATCCAGTATTTTGCATTTTTTATATATTTTTTAGTTTTTGAAATTATAATATAACTACATCATTTACCCCTTCCTGTCCTCCCCTCAACCCCTCCCTTGCAATCCCCTTGCTTTCTCTAAAACTCACAGCCTCTCTTTCTTAAATTGTTGCATTCTCTTTAAAAAAAAAAAAAAGTACCTTCACTACCTTCAGCGTCTCCAGCGTACCATCTATTTACAACTTGTCACAATTTAGACTACACACATTTCCTGTGCTCTGGAGCGTCGTGGAGTCAGTAACTAATAAAAACAGACGATATAAGATTGAAAGTCTCCTCACAGAGTGAAGGTCACCGCTGCCCTTCTCCCAGCACCAGAGGCTTCCAGAGCCAAGCTACACAGTGAAGCTGTACTGTCGACTGCATCCAGTCTGTCCCTCAGTATTCCAGGGTATGGGTTCCAGGACCCACATGAATAACAAAATCTGCATTTAAGTCCCTTATATAAAACGGCTTAGTATTTGCATATAACTTACCCACACCCTCCCATGTACATCCTCTCCAGATTACTAAATGAAGCCTAATGCAGTGCAAACGCACGTAAAGAGTTAGCATCCCTCTACTGCTTAGAGAATAATGACAAGAAAAAGTGTGTTCGTGAACACGCTCAGGACAGAGGCAATTTTTCTTCCTAATATTTCTGGTCACAGTTGGTTGAACCTGCAACTGTAAAATCCATGTAAAATCTGTAACCGTAAAGTACAGAAAGCTGACTATATTTATAACTCAGAGAACAAGATATCCATTTCAAGTAGCCTCTGTCCCACTGAAAGCAGTGTTCCCTCCTGAGCAGATACACAAAGCCACATGCAGGTGGTCTGGTCCTTTTCAAGGAGAAAGCTTCCCATACCCAGGTTATAATCCCCAGGAAGACAGCTTCTAGCCCTGCCACACTGAGAGGGTCTCCTGTGAGCCCAGCTGAGCCCATTCACACCTGCTCCACTCCCTGAAGCTAACCTTGCTCACTGCTTACCTAACACAAGGCTGTAGACCCACCAGGCCCCTGTGGGCCCTGCCTTGGGCACCATAATCAATCCCCCAGCCTTTCACCCCTCTCTGCTTCTGATAGACAACCAAGGGGCTCAGTTGAATTGAGTTAAACACGTTTCTTTTTTCTCTCCGAGGTAGGGTCTCTCAAGCACAGGGCCCTAGGTTTGATCCCCAGAATCTATGTTTTTTTTTTTAAAAAAAAAAAATCTACAAATTAGGGATCATGCTTGTAATCTCAGAGCTGGGTAAATGGAGACGGGCTGTTGGCCAGCCAGCCAGCCTAGGCTACTTGGCATATTCAAGGACAATGTCTTGAAGATGGACAGTGACCTAAAAATGACACCTGAGGTTGTCCTTTGCCCTCTGCACGCTTGTACCTGCACACACACATTCACACTCTCACATACATACACACACACAAAAAGAGCACCTGAACACACAAGTTCCCCCCCACACACAAACACCTACACACAGATATATATATACACACACATAAACATATACTCCACACAAACATAAAAACATAAAATCCTGATATACTTGTTCCATGATGCCTGGCGTATAATAACGTCCCAATAAATATGTATGAGTTTGTTGGTAGTAGCAAATACAGCCTGTACCTGGGTGGAAGGAAGTCTTTGAAAGGTCTCCATTTTTGAAGCTGAGGAAGAACGACCTATAGCTGCAGCTCTCCAGTGCCCTAACCTTGTGTCCATGGAGAGAGCTACATGGACAGCCAGGTTTATGACTCAGGAAGTCAACTGCAGCCTTCTGCCTGTACCCATGCCGGTAGTGCAACCTCTCCTCCCTGTGCAGCTATCAAATTCAAACATGAAGACACAAACACAGACCCGGTCTTCTCCCTGTTGGAAGCACTTCCTCAGCATCCATTTAATTTGACAGCTTTTACGATTTTCTTCTGGTCTAGATCTTGGGGTTTTCTTTATTTAGCTTTGGAATCAGTCCTATCTTTCAAAATATTTTCTTAGCTTTTTCCTACATTTCTGAGGTTGAGGCTGGAATGAATTCCTATTTCTGCTAAGTCCTACTGGCTGAAAGTGTCAGGCTGATGTACTAATATAGATCCGATGATCTAAATGCCCTGCTCCCAGCCAGATACGGTTTCTGTAGTTCTAGCACTTAGGAGACTGAGGCAGGAGGACCACTGGAATCCAAGAGTTCAAGACCATCCTGGGCAAGATAGCAAAAACCTAGTCTTAAAAATTAATTAATTAGTTTATTCATTATCAAGTTTCTGTTCCAAGGCATCAATGAGTTCCCATTTGCTTCAGTTTAGATTCGAAAGAACACAGTCTGCTATGCAAGCTTCCTG
The DNA here is from genome assembly GCA_026225945.1 of Cricetomys ansorgei. Classification (NCBI taxonomy): domain Eukaryota; kingdom Metazoa; phylum Chordata; class Mammalia; order Rodentia; family Nesomyidae; genus Cricetomys; species Cricetomys ansorgei. Next base: position 2,320,379 of record JAMJFZ010004027.1, on the reverse strand, counting down.
ATGATAGGACTAAGGTTGACTGTAATCTAGGACTTCTATCCTCACACAAAGGGGAATTGGGACACAAAGGCAGACACACACGGGACACTGCACAAAGATGAAGCAGAGCTCTAAGTGACACATCTTCAAAGAAGACCTATGATTGTCCAGGAAAAAAAGTCAAAATCTAGGAAGAGGTACTATATGGATCCTCTCTCTCAGCCCTCAGAGGAAACCAAACCTACAGACCCTTGGCCTCACACCTCCAATCTCCAGCATTGTGAGACAGTAAGCTATCTCCTGACAAGACCGCTCAGGCAGAAGCTTGATAGGAGCCATAGCAAACTAATCAAGTCCCCAAAGTGACACAGCATCGCTCTCCTGTGTGTCAACAACTCCTGGGCGTTGCTAAGTCCACCCATGCTCAAGAAAACAGAGGCTCCATCTCTTGAAGGTATGCAATGAGAGAATTTGTGGCCATGGTTTAAATCACCACCAGATCCTGGAGTTCTCTGAAACCTTACGATAAATTCCCTTTTGTTTAAGCTGATTTTAATTTGATTCCTGAGTTTTGCATTCAAATAGTTTTATTTAAAATATATATGTGAGTATACATAATAAATATAAGTAATATATAATATAATACAATATAGATAAATAAGGCATGTATTTTTTAAAATATAAATTTAGTATATATTAAAATATGTTTTTAAATTATATTCTTAAAATATATTTAAGATGAACATGGTGGCACGTGCCTATAATCCCAGGATCTGGGAGGTAAAAGCAGGAGGATCAGGTGTCTCAAAAAACTTATACTGCTTTTCCCTAAAAAAATTTTTGATGATAAACTTTGCAACTCTTCCTGTCAGTAATGTCTCCTGGAGTTGGAAATGTTAGTTTAAGAGACCATTCATTCAAGCTGAGTGTGGTTGCACACACTCCAGCTCTCTGTGAGTTTGAGTCTACACTGGTTCACATAGTGAGTTTCAGGACAGCCAAAGCTATGTAGTGAGACCATGTCTCAAAATAAAAGTAAAAAACAAGAAATGATTCATTTAATCTGAACATGGTGGCACATGCTTACATTAGCATGTTAGCACTCGGAGGCTGAGGCAAAAGAGATAGTGTTTTGAGACCAAAATGAAATAGATACCAAGATCCTGTCTCAAAATAAATAAATAAATAAATAAATAAAACAAGGAGAGAAGGAGGAAGGGAGGAGGGAAGGAGAGAGGAAAGCGGAAGGGAGGGAGGGAGCCTCATTAATGTGCCCAAACTAGCAACTCATTCCACTTGTATAACATTCAGACTTCTTGCGGCAGCTACCCATTGTGTACCTACTCCAGAAACCTGTGGCGGAGGTGAACTGCAAGAACAGTTGCAAGTTTTGTAAGTGTGTGTAATAGCAAGGTTTTCTCTGGAGATGATTCACATCAGTTGATAGTATTTAGCTCTAGTACGCTTACGTAAAGATATAGCTTCCTTGTAACTTCATAGATTCAATGCGTTCAGGAAGAGGCTTGGAGAATCTGCTACACACCTCATGCTGAACAATGTTCTAGAAATAGTGTAGTAAGTAAGAAAGCTCCAGCCCTCAAGAAATGTACAGTCTTGCATTAAGATTATTTGCCCCAAGACGTAGTTTTTTTTTTTTAAGTAATGGTGATTCTGCCTGTCCACTTCTGTCTCTCCAACGAGAGCCTTACCTTCCTGCTGGGCAGCCTCCTTTTCTGGGCACTAGATGGCATTTGGAAGCCAAGAGGCCGTGTCTTTGAGGAGTGACTAGTTTAGCAGGAAGCATATGGTCAGAGACATAGTTGTCTGGAGCTTAATTTTAACATCCTGAGAATACTTTTTCCTTTTTCATGCTGTAGAAGATCTGGGCCAAGGACTGTGAGTGGGTGAAAAGGGGGAGAGAAATGGAAAACTAAAAATGACGACCGGAGGAGCAACGGTACATTCATTCTCACTTGAGAAATAACTGTGAAGACACTGCTGGGGGTTGGGTAGTGTGGGTGTATGCAAATTATATGTAAATCGCATCCACATCAGCTCAAATTATTACAGTCCATTTAGTTTACCTACCTGAGTACGGGTCATTGGGAACATCTCCTGGAATTGAGAAATTAGTCACTGCTCTCCTCTCTCACCTCATCTGATCACGGGTGAGACACTTCCCTGCTGCAGCCCTTTGTATTTCCTTTAACGTAGCAGAATTGGAGACAGTTTTGGAGGTTTCTTCTAGGCTTCACATACATTTTTGGTACAGAGAGAAATAGTTTCCTTTGCCATGAGTATTTTTACGAAATTAACCTCAGAAATGGAACACTCCTAGGAAATCCAAATCATAGCAACGATATGGAATAAAGGCAGATAAGAGGAAAATAAAATTATAGACATCACCTATAGTGAAAAGACAAAAGTAAAACACCAGACACATCCCTGATACAAACTAGGTTGTTGGGAACGCCCCACAGTTCTCTCAGATCCAGAGAATTGTATGTTGCCTGCATCTCCACGACACCTTACATGGTGCTACCTATATATTAGGCTATAAAACTTTTAGTTGATGCAGGGAAACTTTTTCATCTGAATTTTTTTCTAACTAGTAAAGTGGCCAAAACTACAGGCATTCAAGAAGGAATCTTTGTTTTGTTTTTGTTTTAATTTGGTGGTGGTGGCAGATGTTTGAGATAAGGTCTCATTACAGAGCCCAGGCTGACCTCAAAGTTGGAACCTTTCTGCCTTAGCCTCCCAAATTCTGGGATTACATGCACCACTATGCCCAGATCCAGAAAATGCCTTTTGGGGGTGACTTTTAGTATCCTTTCCAAGCCCACAAAAGCTTAATTTAATTAAATTAAACTGAATTCCCTGAAACTCAGATTTTAGGCTTTTTCACTTCAGTCTGTATTCGAGGCCATCTTGTACACTGTTCTGCACCAGCTCCAATACTTGTTTGGGCATTCTTTTTGTCTCAAATCTTCAGTTACGCTTTTGTGCCCAATGTAAAAAGATAATGGTCTATTAGAGTCTTCAATCTTGGGTTCTTCCTGAGACACCTTTGGGCAATTTTCAGTTTGCCTTTTGGACCCTTTCATTTCCCCCAAAATCATTTCATTCTATTCTTCAACCAATAAATATAATTTAAAAACCACTGGACTTCCTGCTATATATTTGGAACTGTATCAAATACAGACCATGAAAACACTCTGGTCCCTCCTCCAAGTGCCTACAGTTCGGTTGATCGCTAACATGATCAAGAACAGGATGACAGGAGGATCCCAAGGAGTCGAAATCATTTTAATAGTCATAGATTTCTTTTAGCTTGCATTAAAAACACAGCTCTTGTGCTAAATCCATGTATTTTAGGAGCTGTGCTTCATAAAGTGAAACTAGATTCTATTTTATCTTTAAATACGTTTATTTTTTCATTTTAGCTTTTTTTGTTTGTTTTTTTGGTTGGTTGGTTGGTTGGTTTGTGTTTGTGTTTTTTGAGACAGGTCTTTTTACAGAGTCCTGGCTGTCCTGGAACTTGCTATGTACACTAGGCTGGCCTTAAACTCACAGAGATAATCCTCTGCTGGGATTATAGGCATGTACCACCAAGCCCAGCCTTCAGTGAGTTCTTATCACTAAACAAATATTACAAGTAGAATGTAAATTTGACAAAAAAGCATGATAAATTTTTGAAAATACAACACTAAGCTATACTTTGTACAATGTTGGGCAGTAGTCCCCAAATCCCTAACCATGCAACTACCATTTGATTAATATGTTTTGTTGTTGTTTGTTTTGGAGACAGGGTTTCTCTGTTGTAACTCTGGCTGCCCTGGAACTCTGTAGACCATGTTGGCCTCGAACTCACAGAGATCTGCCTGCCTCTGCCTCCAAAGCACTGGGGCTAAAAGTGTTTCCCACCACTGCCTAGATGATTAATAGCTTTCAAAATGTGTTTATAACTAAGAGTTAAGTGGTATACTTAGGATGAAGTGTTATAGCATTTGAAAAGAAAGGGATAATCCTTTCAGTTGGGGTAGACTGGAGGAGGGAAATTTTTAATTAAATATTTAAATCTAGTAATAAAAAAACATGATTATTTAAAAAAAAAAAAAAAGGAACAAAAATGGGAACCAAAAGTAGTTCTTCCATGCAAGAGTCTAGCTGGCTGGAGCACAGGGGCAGCCCATGCCCAGACTGTGGAGATCAGGGCGAAGGATTTCAAATACAACGAGAGACAATAATAAAGTTTCTAAAAGCTGTTATACTCAGCATCTTCAGTCTTGGAGGCTGGAGGCTATTTACAACTAAAGGGGAATACGATATGAAGGCATCAGCCCTCAAAGTCTTGTCTCAGCTGCTGCCCACACTCAGCACCATCATTTGCAAAAACGTCAGTAGTCAGCCAGCTGGAAGACGGATGAGGTCCGATGTGCAGGCTCAGTGAGAAAGGCAGATGTGGAAGGCTGAGGTGAAAGACTGCAAGCATCGTGAAGAAGAGGTGCCTGAGCAGGGTCATTAAGGGGCAGAGATCGGGAGAAATGTGTAGACAAAATCACTTTCCGCTGGACATCTGCAGCATCGTGGTGTTCAGCACTGCTACATGTGACAGCATTCCCTCGAGGCTCCCTCTACCCTTTGGCCCCTCAAATCTGCAACATATAGCATGTTCCACTTGTTGCTCAGACTCATCCTTTTCCCTTCTTGCCATCTCTACAACCATTTACCCATCTTCAGCAGCTGCTCAAATCCTCCTTGGAGATACTGGCCCTTAGCAACCCAACAAAAATGTGCTATTCAAATCAATTATTCTCTTGTGTCTGTTTCAAAGAACAAAGCTATATCCAGCAGTTTTTGTGAATATAAGTTGTAATCCACAGTCCATATAAGATGTTATCTATTGGGATCTCACTAGACACCAGGCATTATACTAATATGCATCTTCTGAATGCTGCATCCCACATGGCTCAACCAACACTCCTTGTAAAGATTTTTCAACCCATGCCTCTTCCAACCTCAATATGAGGGTTTGTGCCTAGTCTTATTGTATCTTGTTATGCCATATTTGGCTGATATCCCTGGGAGGCCTGCTCTTTTCTGAAGGGAAAAGGAGGAGGAACACATCTGGGAGAGATGTAAGGGGTGGGGAGGTGGAGGGAGGGGAAACTGAGGTCCGGTTGTTTTGTATGAGAGAAATATAAATAAGTTTTTTTAAAAAAAAGATTTCCAGCCCAACTTTACAGTTGAGGATTCTAGGAGTCAGGCATTATAGAATCTCATCAAAGCTCCACCACTATCATCAACAACTTTAATATATATTTAAATGTATAGAGCATTAGTGAGGCACACCTCTATGTGTATTTGTAGGTTTTTCCATAGAGGGCCAGTGGAGGAGAGAAGACCTGCCCTAAGTGTATTGGCAACATTCCATGAGATGGCATCTCTGACTGAATAAAAAGACAAAAAGTAGAAAGCCAACTGAGGAAAGCATCCTCGTCTGCTGGCTTCTTAGCCTGCACATGTGTGAGCCATCCCATCTCACCACAGTGGCCAATCCATCTCAAACCACAAGCCCAAAGTAGGTCCTTCCTCATGTGTGTGTGTGTGTGTGTGTGTGTGTGTGTGCATGTGTATGTTTGGTCAGAGCAACAAGAAAACTAACAACCAGCAATATCAGAAATTTACACCTGGTGGGCAGAAGAGATAGCTCAGTAGTTAAGAGTACTTGCTGTTCTTGCAAAGAACCAGAGTTCAGTTCCTAGCACTTACATGCTGCTGACAACTGTTGGGAGCCATATCAATCAAGGCTTTCTCAGAGTCCTTGATAAAAGGACAAAGGGAATGTTAGTTCTGTATCCTCGTCTAGAGACAGACATGGCTTGGGGTGGAGGTGGGGGGTCAGAACCACAGCTTCAAAGAAGTCAAGGTGCAATTCCTCGGGAACTGACTCTTTTACCTGGGCTGTGATTATCAGTCCTAAGGCAGCTGTGTCTGAGGTATCACATGTTCTCTTTGGCAACATTATCTGATTTAGCTCTCTGATGACCTTGGCCCTTTCCTGCCTCCAAAGAGTATGTAAGAAGCTGTGCTGCTTAATAAACTTAGTTGTCATTAGTCTTCAACTTACGTAAGACCCTTAACTCCCAGCTATCTGCTTTCTTTATTTCTCATCCCCACCCCTACCCCTTGACACCTTGCCATTTGGGACCCTCATTCCCACAGATCTGAGGCACACACCATTGTAACTCCAGTGCCAATGGATCTGACATCCTCTTCTGACCTCACAGGCACCAGACACTCACGTGGTGTACAAACACACATGCAGGCAAAACGTGCACATAAAATAAAAATAAATATACCTTTTTTAAGACGAAGGGAGGAAGGAAGGGAGAGAGAAGGAGGGAGGGAAGAAAGAAAGAAAGAAAGAAAGAAAGAAAGAAAGAAAGAAAGAAAGAAAGAAAGAAAGAAAGAAAGAAAGAAAGAAAGAAAAAGAAAAGAAGGAAGGAAGGAAGAAAGAAACTCATATTTGTTTATGTGAGTTACAAGATCAGATTAGTGTAGACAAATGGATTTTAGGTGAAACACAAGTGCAGAAGTTTAATGGTTACTTATTTCTTTTAACACACATTAAAAATAACAACTGTTTAATTAAATATGCTCATTTTAGAGACTTGTGTTTCTTAGTATAGGGCTAGACTTCTTTTGTTGTTTGTTTTGTTCTTATCTTTTGAGACGGCATCTTTCTATGTAGTCCTGTCTGCCTGGAGCTCATTATATAGACCAGGCTGGCGTTGTACTCACAGAGATCCTCCTGCCTCTGCCTCCAAAGTGCTAGGATTAAAGGCCAGTACCAGCACACCCAGCCTAAGGGTAGGTTTATAAGTGAGTGCTTTTTTAATACTAAGTAAATACGACATGTAGTGTGTGACTTAGTGAAAAACATGAGCAGCTTTTGGAAAGTACTGCTAGACTGCTGTGCACATTATCCAATCCCTAACTTTGTAGTTGTCACTGAGCTTATACTTTCCCTAAAAATGCAGGGTATACAAAGTCACGCTGAGATGCAAATGATAGGGACCCAGCTAAACTCAGTACTCAGAAAGTGCCTCCAAACACCAGTAAAGCAGGGAAGGCAGCTCAAATTCATATCTCGGAAAAATCACATACTCTATCTAGTGAATCTTCAAGGTATTGAAATTGCCTATGCTCATTTGGCCACTTCTTCAAGTCCTGTGTAATCAGCTTCCATCAGGCACCTCTTCTTGGTCCCTTTCTATCACTGCCTCCCAAACCTAGAATCTTGGAGCCCTTAGAGATCTATGAACAAAAAATACAGAAACTCAACCACTCCCTCAAGTGAAAAGAAATGCAGAAGCAGGTACTCCAACAAAGCATTCTATGCTTTGGTTAGTTGGCTAGTCGATTGGTTGAAACCAGGTCTAACTCTACAGCCCAAGTTGGCCTCATGTTCTCTACCCTCTTGCCTCAGCCTCCCAAGTGCTGGAATTACATGCAAGAACTGTCATATCTAACTTATTACATGCTTTTAAGTTTGCAAAACTTTATAAAGACCTCCCGGATATGGTCACCATATTAATCTAAAGCAATGATATTTCACATTAAAAGTAAAATCAACAGTTGGATGTGGTGGTACATGCCTTTAACCCCTTCAGGAGGCAGAAGCAGGTGGCTCTCTATAAATTCCAGGACAGCCAGGTCTACATAACAAGTATCAGACCAACCAGGGCTACACTGTGAGACTCTGCCTCAAGATACATACATACATACATACATACATACATACTACATTCATGCATACATACATATTCACTGAATATTGACTTAGCCTGCTTCCTACTGATGTAACAGGATACCACCCACAGACTAAATAATTCATAAGGAAGAGAAACATTGATGAGCCTTCTGCTGGCTGAAAAGCTGGAGTACTTAGTTTCTCTCCCTGTCCTCTCATTCTCTGGTGCTTTCTCTTAAATGTGGTGTCCCTGCTTTGCAGGTGCCTACATGTTCTCTGTCTTCCCATCAGACAATCCATCTCTGACTCAGGAACCAGCTGTGCTGTTGCCTTTCCCGAGATCCTATTGTGAGGCCAGAGACGCCCCGGCCCTGGGCATTAATCCTAAACTCTTAATAGGAACTTAGGCTTTCTCTACTCAATACAATAATTATTGAGTACTTTCCAGAACTCCCTGTTCCAAGAACTAGCCTACCCCAGAAACCATAAAACAATTATTGTCAGGCTTAATTCAAGGGCACTGTGACCCAGCCCAAATTCCTAAAATGAGCGGCAGCTACAGCCGCCACCTAATAGCCTTGGGCAAGGGACTTTACCCTAAGTGTACATTTCCTGGTGCCCGCGACCTTGCTATATGCCAACACCAATCAATTTAAAGGTTAACTGGCCCCTACCTATCAAAATGGGAAAACAATTTGGGAACCAATCAACTTGTACCAATTCGGTTTGTGCCCAATAACTGTATAAAAAGGTTCACCATTTGCTCCTCGGGGCCGCTTCTATCCTGCGTGTTAGAATGGTCCCAGTGCACTGGAATAAATCCTCTTGCTATTTGCATCGATATCCCGTCTGTGAGTCTCTGTGGGGGTGCAGCGTCCCGGTTTGGGCCTTTGGGGGTCCAACACTATCACCCTAAGCCTCCTGGGTTCTGACAGCCACCCTTGCTCCAGTAGTTTCAGTTGAGCCCACCAGGATAGTTTCAGAAGAGCTGTGCCAGGGGACAAATGGATGGCTGAACCTGTCTCCCCACCTACAAATCACACAGAGGAAGAAAAGGAGGGTAGAACCAATTTGGAAGTGATCAATATATGTTTTTACTCCTAGCAACAGATCTCATGGTTCCTTCTGAATGTCCATTGACATTTCCTATGCTAAGAAGTTAGCTTCATTTCCAAAGATACACTTTTTTAAGTTGATAATGTAAGTAAAGCACTCAATCCATCAATAAGACCCTTGGTGCCTCCCCCAGATAATTCCATAGCAACCAGGACCAAGAAAGCTTCCTGGGAAGGCCAGGTCCCAGAATCCCTCATGTGCCCCCAGCTTGCCGCTATGTTCTGTCACTGCTAGGGCATACCCTCTGACAACAGTGATGAAACACTACTGCATTTCAATATTGTGTTTCACTATTATGAAACAGAAAGTGGCCCTAGCCCTCATGAAGACCACACTCAGTTCCTCTCCTGTCTGCCCTCAGTGTCTCCATCTGCTTGGTTGTATTAAGACCTATAGCAGATCTTCAAAGCCCAGCAGAAAGGTCCCCTGCTTCCTTTAGTTGAATAACTGAAGGACTGGCTCCCAAGTTCTTTCAAGCTCCTGAGGGACAAAAGAATTCTTCATCCAAACTGCAGAATCCAGGAAAAGGAAAAGAAGCTTCCACCTGTTCCCATTGAGCCTTTCAACCTGTAAGATGGGATCTGTGGCTCCAGGTTGAGGGGATGCCAACCTGCTTCTGCCTCAGGATCAAACAAGCACCTCTTAGTTGCTGTGGTTTGAGCCTTCCAGAACCCCAGTAAAATTTAGGCCTCCCCAGGGCCCTAAGCTTCTGAAACCACCAGGTATCAAGAACAGATGGAACTGGCATTGTATACTGTGGGATACTGGAATATGTCCTGTGCCCTGTCATAAGGTGTGGATTTGTGACCAACTGTAAAACAAGATGAGGATGTAGAACCTAAAAGACACAGGGTGCCGTGAGAGGCTCAGGATCACACCTTGTGAGTGGGTTGAGAGGACCTGTGTGACCTTGGAGGTCTATCAGACTGAGAAGCACTCCCAAGGTTGGTATTTGTCCTTGGAAATTCTGAGTGCCACCAAAGCTGTTTCAGAACTCTCAGGCCAGCCAGGCATGGTGGTACATTAACCACAGCACTCTAGAGGCAGCGGCTGGCACATCTCTATGGGTTTGAGGCCAGCCTAGTGTGTTTAGTGAGTTCAGGAGGAGGAGGAGGAAAGGAAAGAGAGAGAGAGAGAGAGAGGAATCCCAGATTAACTGTTCTCTGTGTCTTCCCTTCTCCTGAAGTTCACACCCACCCCACCCCACCTCTCGTCAGATCATCTTGTCAAGATCACCCTCTGGGATCTTGTGGCTTTCAGGGATCAGAGATTAAGCAACTTCCTCCAGCTTACCACTCACTATGTGCTCACAGTCTAACTTGCAGCAAGATGGGAGTTAATATATCAAGTGCCTTCTTCCCTCATCCAGAAGTGGGTTCCGTATATTAACACACATTCTCTTTCCGTTTTTGCAGAAGCCGAGGAAACTGAGGCTCAGAGAGGAATCCATGACTCTTTCAGAGCATCTTTTGTTTTTGTTTTTTCTTTGTCTTATTTTTGAGACAGGGTCTCATGTAACCCAAACTGGTCAGCATTCCCTAAGAATGATCTTGAATTTCTGATCCTCTTGTCTTTACCTCCCCAGTGTGGTAGTACAGGTGTATTCACCATAGTGGGTTTACGTGGTACTGTGTGTGGATCAAACTTAGGGCTTCATGTATGCTATGGAAACACCTTCTGGCTGTCAGTGTTTAGTAAGGTGATTAACTCACACTTTCTTCTTCTCCACCTTCCCAGATGCTCAGTCTTCTACTTCCAGCTCCCATGCTTCTGGATCTGAACCTTCCCAGAACATTCCAAGCCTCAATCACCCCTCGCCTATGGGTTCCCACTGCAGAGTGGATAACACCCAACTCCACTAGTTGTCTTATAGAAACACGTTTGTCTCCTAACAAAATTTTTTTAAGATGCCAAGCACCCACAGCGTGCCTTATGCTATTTTGGGATGGTAATTGTTTAAGTACTTTGCAACAACTACCATTGTTCAAATTCTTTTGAATAACAGTAGTTGTTCAACAACTTGCTGTGTGCTTAATACAAAACTGGAAATAGTCTCTTCAAAAGTTGTATAGTGAAAAGGAAGCAATAAAGCACAGTGGGGGGGGGCTAGAAACATCTCAAAGCCCTGTTAAACAATTATGAATTACATCTGAATGAATAGACATTATCTGCCAGATCACAGCAGCACATGAAACAAAAATTCCGGTGGGTAAGGCAAGTCAGACTAGAAGGGCAGAGGGATGGTTGGCAGGATTTATAGAGGAATGCTGGAAGTGCTTTGTGGCTGAGTCTCAGAATTCATCTGTATGGCTGTGACCAAGAATACCACAGTTGAGAAGTCGTCATAGGTGTGTCCCTAAAGGAATCAAATGGCCATCTGGAAATGGGTTGGGAACAGAACAGGATAGACTACAAAGTCCTTCACCATGAGGAGAGTGAAAGAGGAGAAACTAGGAAGGGAAACAAGGAAAAAAACATTTTTCTGGATAGCAGAGTCCACGAACTCAATCTAAAAATATTGCTGCATATGACTTTATGTGTGGGGTGTGTGTACAGAATCAGGCTGCTATCCTAACAGAGAAAAATTAAAACAATGATGTTCATCATCAATCAGAAACTCATGGACATATGGACTTGGATAGAATCCCACTAAAACCCCAAGGAAACTCAGTAAAGTAAGTATAAACAAAGATGAGGCAAGGGTGTCTGGGTGAAGAAACCAGAGTTAGGGCAGGAAACCGGCTTTGCTAGGTTAAATCTCAAGACTGATCCTGAACTAGGATTCAGCCACGCCTACCATCAAGACCCTCATTTTCAGACTTTACATTCTGACATTTACAATAACTAGATATTAGGAGGTGTGGTGGTTAGAGTAAGAATGGCCCCCATAGGCTCACATATTTGAATGCTTAGCCATCTGGGAGTGACACTATTTGAGAAGAATTAGGAAGTGTGGCTTTGTAGGGCCTTGTTGGAGGAAGTGTGTCACTGGGGGTGGGCTTTGAAGTTTCAAAGGCCCAAGCCAGGTCCGGTATCCCTCTCTCTTCCTGCAGATATGAACATAGAACTCCAGCACCATGTACGCCTGTGTGCCACCATACTCCATTCACCATGATGATAGTAGACTAACACCAATTAAATGCTTTCTCTCATAAGAATTGCCTTGGTCACCATCCTCTCTTCACAACAGTATAGCAGTGACCAAGACATAGGGTGTAGAGTGTTTCAGTAGATTCTTCAGTATACAACTACAGTTCAGCTGTGGGAGGAAGAAGAGGCAGCAAGAACTGAAAAATAGTCCCGGAAGGTTCAGGGGACTAATTAGCTCTGAGACCTCAGTTTTCAGTCTGAGGTTGTGTTTCCCTGAGGGTAAGTGAAGACTTTTCAAAGGAGTTAGGAGCAAATTTCTAGAACCTCAGTGTCTGTGTCTATTCTTTCCTGAAACCCATATCCTAGAGAAGATACCACCTCTGATGGAATCACTGTATTTGTTTCTGACCCCCATCCCAATTGCCCTTCTGCACTTTTGGAAAGAAATGCTATGTTTCTCACCCACCCTGATGCTTCCTCAAAGGCATTTTACCACTGTACAGAAACTTCCAGGATACCAGACAGAGGTAAGTATTTAAATAGCTTTAATAACAGACTATAAAATCCATTAAAGCCTTATGGGCCTCTCACAACAAAGCAGAGGGAGACTTCATATGCACAGATGATAAAATATTAAAAATACTTCTTGATGATACATCATTATATAATTCTATAAGAATTATTATTGTAGGGGTGCCATGAATTGAGTGTCATTACCACAACAGAAACTCTTACATGCCCATATATTCATTTTATATTAGCAAAGTTTCTCAGAACTTATTATCCCTTACTGTTTGTTGTCTGTTTTTGAGACAGGGTCCCAAGTATCCCAAGCCGGCCTGGAACTCACTATATAGCCACCATGACCTTGAACTTCTCATTTCCCTGCTTCTACTTCCCAGGTGCTGGGGTTACAAGTATATGCCACCACACCCAGCTAGAAAGTACTACTTCATATACAAAGTATTTACAAAAGACTAGCGCTGTGAGTAGCCATGTATTTGCAGTGAGCTGGACAGAGTGCTCTAAAATTGTCCATTACAATCAAGTATAAAATACATTATTTTTCTAGACAAGTTTCTTTTCTATGTTCCTGGCACACACTGGTACAAAGGTCCATACTTAGGCAAGAAGCTGGGGACTAGGTAGTCACTGTCAAACCAGTTGTGACCTCAAAGATTCTTCATTGCAAACCTCGACTTGGCAGGTGAGGAATCAGGGACACAGTGAGAGAATTGTGGAGGTAACAGAGCAAACAGATCCAGAACTGAAACTAAAAAACAGCTCCATCTGTTACCCTGGGGCTCTTTCCACCCCCTCCTGTGCCAATTAAGGCAGGTGGGGGAAGGCCTTTTTCCACATTCTGCATGGTAGCACCCATTCCCCCTTGTCCTAAAACAAACTTGTTTGACATAAATGATCAGGTTAATGAGGTTCTCTTGTGACTAAATTCCAGGACATAGCCCTGACCATCCAGGAGGAAAGTGTGAAGTGTCAGAAGGGAGGGGAAAGTATGAGGAGCATGGAGAAGGAAGACATCTGAACATTGCTAATACTTTTATGAACTAGTATCAGGCAAATCCTGAAGCACCATTCCTAAGGTGATGGCCTCTTGGGTGATGAATAGATCTGCCAAGGAAAAGGTGATTATAGCACAGAGGAGGGCATGCCCTAGAAGATGTTTGAATACATGCTACAACACGGATGAGACCTAAAGACATTGACAGGGATGGAAACAAGCCAGATGCAAAAGATCACACATCCTATAAATCCATTTATACGACATTTCCAGAATAGACAAATCCATAAAGACAAAAACAGATTAATGGCTAATAGAGGGAGGAAGGGAGGGTAAAGTGAATGATGATGACTAACAGGTATGAATTTATTTTGGAGGGTGAGAAAATTGTCTTGGAATGAAATAGGATGTTCACACAACTTTGTGAATATACTAACTGCTGAGAGCTTCTTGATGGTCTCCATGGTCCACGACCATTTCACAGCCATCTGTCAACCCCCAAAACAATGTCATAGACAGGGCCACACAATCATTGCTAATTTACCACCAGCTTAGTAAAATGGGAGTGGGCCACAGGCAGCGCAGTTCTTCCCTCTGCAGAAAGAAAGAACAGCAGGATAAAGGAAGGCATTCCTGCTTCATATTGCAGCTGTATTTTGCTGACATGTCTTATTAGAACCTGGGATCATCAAGTTACAGAAACCAAGGTCTTCCTGGATTCTTCCTGCTGGCTAGTTCCCACCAAAATTGACTTTGCCACAAATTGGTGCAGTCAAGGAAATGACTTAACTCATTTGGACTGAGCAGGAAGTAGCAAGGAGCATTTTTGGAGTGACTAGAAACTGACACAGATAAGCAATATAAAGTAGATGGAGTCATAACCTAAGATGTCCAAGCCACATCACCCTCAGATTCCTGCAGTGCTGGATGTTTCTCTTTCCAGAAGACCTGAAGGCGTCTACTCAGTAGAGCTTCCCTAGAGTTCATGAAGCTCTCAGTTTAACTCCCAGCACCACAATAAATAAATAAATAAATAAACTTCCGTATCAAGAGACGTTATCTTGCATTTCTGTTTTCTAGCAAGATGTCTGTGCATCTCATAATTGCCAAGAGCGTAGGATGTGGGGCTTGTGTAGGTGTGTGTGAATTGTGTTTGGGTAGTGACAGCATTATGTAAGATGCCTTGGAAGATGACTCAAAATCTTTTTAAATATGTTGCATCAGTATTGTATACATATAATGTGTAAGCACTAGTGTTTTAGAGAATAATACAAGTGAACTCGAACTCAAAGGTCTAGCTGTGAGCTGAACGCTGAATAAAAGGTTCTCAGCTGGGCCTAATGGAGCACACTTTTAATTTCAGGATGCAATTGGCTAAGGCAGGTGGATCTCTGTGAGTCTCAAGCCAGCTTTGTCCACATAGTGAGTTTTAGGACAGCCAGAACAATGCAGAGAGACCATTGTTGTATAAGTTTATTTCTAGTTGTTTAAAATAATCATTTTGTGTACTGTTGTGTGAGGGGCAACTCTAAGTCTTGGTGTTTTGTATTCTCTGCAGGTGTTGGATTTCTGTGGGCGATGTTTGTTTGCTTATGATCTGTACCTGAGGAGTTCTGAATCAATAAAAACACCTGAGCTGAGATGCTTGGGGTTCCACTGTCAAGTGTGCCACTGTCTATGATGGCGGTTCCCTCTGATGAGGTCTGGCAGAGTTTGCAGCTATGAAAATGCCTCCTTGTCACCTTGATGAGCCACTACAGTAGGCATACAACTACAAATGGCACATCAACATGGGGCTGGACATTATGCCAGCTAATCCAACCTGGAGACAAAGAAGAAAAGAAATAAACTCCAGACCCCAGAATCTGGAAAAGTACACTCAGAGAAGCTACCAGAGGATAGAGATTAAGGTATTAATTGAAGGCTCCTTAAGGAAAAGCAGAGAGAGGAATGAAATAAGCCTCTATGAAGAGAAAAGACTGTGAAATTAATAAATAAATGAGGAGAAAAGCTCTGAGGTGAGAGCCACAGAACGGAGGCCCTTAGAGATAAAGAACTCAGCTGGGAGCAGGAAAAAGCAAGGTTCTTACTGCTTTTCCTGATCGTGGAGCCAACACTTCTTCCTGCCTCTAGTGGTAGTGTATTGTTTCACAAACTGAGTTTTCTGATAGCTGCATTGTATGTGTATGAAGCTCAAGACATTGTGTTTGAGATCTATGAAAGGGGTTGTGTGTTTCCCCTTAGTGGTGGTGAAAAAGAACGCCAAACAGCCAGAATGTTTCAACTGGAGATTCTTCCCACTGGCTCAGGACCCCCTGTTATGGAAGTCACAGTTTAGAGCCAAAAAGCCGCTTAGTTAAACTGAGCCATTTTGTTTTGTTTTGTTTTTTGCAAATCTGTCTACAAATGGTAATGCCACACCATGAGGGAACTCTTCCTGAAGACAAGGACTAGTTATTTTTCAAGCAAACCAGACTCTATCTTAAAACCTGGAAAGTGTTTCCTAAGGGTCAACACAAAAAAACTGTCTTTCAGAACTGGTAAGGCTATATCTTATGCTGGCAGCTGAACTTGGTACTGTAAGAGTTAACCCAGGGGTTGCTGGTTTGGAAGGCATGAAGGGGTCATGGAGAGCTGCTGAGGCTTGGCATTGTGAATGGCCAGGAGAGGCTATTAGTGAAGGTGTGGCCAAAGTAGCAGCTGAAGGCCCAGATTGAAGGGGCCATGTAGAGAAGTTGAGGCTTGGCACCTTGAAGAGAGCCCAGAAGAGGCTACTGGTGAAAGTGCAGCCCAGTTGCAGCAAGGGACCCCAGCAGTTCTGAGATACCAGTACCATGGGATGACCACCAAGTACAACAGTAGCAGTGGTGTGAGACAGACAGACAGACCCTGGAGGACAAACTGTGTGCGTTGCTGAGAGCAGAATCAGAGAAGTGATCTAAGCCCTTTGGAGGAACTCAGAAGATCATGAGTAAATTCCAGATAATTGGACATTGATGTTTTTCTGTTATCCAAAGACATTATGAAAAGCTTGATAGATGTCTGTTTTCATTTGGTCCTGTGCATTAGTAGCTCTCATGATTGTTCCTCTTATAAATAGTTTAGCTAGTGTAGTGTTAAATTGTGTTGTAAAGGAAAAATGGTTTTTTTCGTCTTATACAGAAAAGGGGAAATGTTGTAGAAATTTATTTATAGTTGTTTAAAATAATCATTTGGTATACTATTGGGTGAGGGGCAACCCTAGTTGCTTAGACCCTGCGCAGAAACCTGTGGAGGTCAGACAAGGGTACCAGATTCCCTAAAACTAGAGTTACAAATGGTTGTAAGCTGCCTTGCGGGTGCTGGGAACTGAACTTAGGTCCTCTGCAAAAGCAATAAGCACATTTAACTGCTGATCCATCTCTCCAGCTCCTACATTTCTCTCTTCTGTCTTCTTTTATTAGCACATAATCAGTTCCTGGTGTGCTTCACACTCTTTAACTTATAAACTCCTTTTTTAAAAGACAGTTTCACATATGTTTGTGTGCCTTGCATAGACCACTCTCACCCTATCTTCCCCATCACTCTTGTCCACCCTGCTCCCTCTCCACAAGTCTCTCATGTTCATGTCTATTTGGTTTGTTGTTGGTGGTTTGTTTTTTTTTTTTGTTTTTTTTTTTTTTTTTTGTAACCCAATATTAATCAGGGCCATCTGTGTGATCATGGTTTGGAGCTATCTGTTTGAGCCTGGTAGGCTCAGCAGAGAGTACAAAATTTAAAACAGTGGTTGATTTCTGCTCTCCCAGAATCTATTGACAGCCAGTAGTTGAGATGTAAAAGATAGAGCCATGTGAGTCCCTCCCCTTTCCTTGATTGATTGGGCTAGTCTCATGGGTCCATATAACTAGAGTTGATATGAGCTAATGACTACAGAAGTGCTGTCAAGCTTAAGGGACAGCATTTGGCAGAACTTTATTCCATTTGCTAGCTCTTACATCCTTCCTGCCCCCTCGTCTGCAATGTTCCCTGAGCCTTAGAGAAGGTGGTATCAGCGACTTGGTAAACTACATTTTTATTACCTACCTGCAATTGGAGTCAGGACTATAATATTGTGGTAAAGAGACTTAGTAAAAGTGTATCAAATTATGTATTGATTAAGCTCAAGACAACGTTGCCAGTCCTAGGTGGACTAACACTCAGATGCTTTAGGCAGATAACCTGTACTATAGTAAAAACACTAAAATGCCAGTAAACTATCAAAAAAGTTTTCACCAATGGTGTCTTACTTTTCTATTGCTGTGACAAAATACCATATCCAAGAAAACTTATAAAAGAAAGTGTTCAATTGGTTTAGAATTTTCAATTAAGTCTACGATGGCAGAGCAAAGCCACTGCAGCAAGAACAGCTGACACCCCACATCTTGATCTGCAAGTATAAGGCAGAGAGAGGGTCTGGGAATAGTACATGTCTTTTAAAAACCTCAAAGCATGCCCCCAGTGACACATCTCCTAATCCTTCCCAAAGAGTTCCACCAACTAGGGATCAAGTATTCAAACATATGAGCCAGTCCCATTCAAACCACCACAGATGGCAACTGAAAACATGTCAGATATCTCTCTGGGGAAACTATATTCTGTCCAGTATGATGGTGTCTGCTCCCTCTCATCTTACAATCCTACTGTCTCAGCCCATGTCCTCCACAGTCACAGTGGAGCCAAGACCCATGGATAACTTCTTTAAAAACCCAGACAGAGTCTGATTCATATCACTTCATTCCATGTCTGGCCTCAAATCAGTCTTACAGCCTTCATATCACAATAAAGGTGACTTGAAGATATCAAGGCTGTAAGACTGATATCTTTTCTACCCAGAAAAAAAGGGGGAAAATAAGATTTAGTCAACACTTAGCTTTGTCTGTCACTGGTCAATCTACTAATGAATCATCCGTAAAGGGTAATAAAACACCAATGGAGAGCCAGAGAGATGACTTAGTGGGTAAGGGCACTTGCTGTGTACATATGAGGACCTGAGTTTGGATCCAACACTCACCTACAAAGCTCGGCACAGCTGCATACACATATAACCCCAGTGCTGTGTAAGGCTGAAACAGAAGAATCAATGACAAGCACACCAGCTATAGCTCTAGGTTCAGTAAGTGTGATACCTAGTATTATGTCAGCTTGATACAAGCCAGAGTTGTCTGGAAGGAGGGAACCTCAACTGAGAAAAATGCCTCCACAGATCCAGCTGGAGGGTATTTCCTTAATGAGTGCTAAATGGGGGAGGGGCAAGCCCATTGTGGGTGCAGCCATCCTGAGTGGATGGTCCTGAGTTCCATAAGAAAGCCGGCTGAGTAAGCCATGGAGAGCAAGCCAATTCAACACTCCTCCATGGCCTCTGTATCAGCTCCTGCCTCCAGGTTCTAGTCCTGCTTGAGTTCCTGTCCTGACTTTCTTCAATGATGGGCTACAATGTGGAAGTACAAGTCAAATAAACCCTTTCCTCCTCAAGTTGTTTTGGCCATGGTGTTTCATCACAGCAATAGTAACACAAACTAGGACAGTGAAAGACCCCATCTCAAAAGAATAAGACAGATAGTGTTTAATAAAGTAGTACACCTGATGTCTTCTTCTGACTTCTGCATTCACACACAAGCACAGACACTGCACACAGACCACAGTTTTAGAAACACACACACACACACACACACACACACACACACACATTCAGGTGTTGATTTCCCCGGGTGTTCCAGCCTCTCCCCCTTTGCTCTCAGCCACTTCATGCTGGCCAGGAGGAAAGGGAGGTCAGAGGGAGAGCTAAGAAGGAACGGGGAAGGAAAGCATGGGCTCGGACCTAAGCATGGGATCCGAATCTCAGTGCAGAGAATGGAATGAATGAGATGCAATGAATCAGGCCTTGGGACTCTCTTCTGATGGAAGCAGAGATCACTTTAATGCAGGGTATAGGTTACATACATAGGGCCACAAGCAGGGGAGGGTCTTTGGTACCCAGGGTTGGGATCCATTGGCTCAGACAAGGATATTGGGGTAGCCTTATTTGTATGTGGGGCTAAAGTCTAAGCGTCAAGGTCTTTCAAGGGCACCTTCTACACAAGGTATGGTCTCACAGGGAAAAAGAGGAAGGCACCTTATCAGTAAATGGACCCATCCCTAGGTTTCCAGCTACAGCGCAGATAAACGCTAACCAAGCCACATTCCTTTTGCTTCTGTAAAGCAGGCAATATTTAATATTTAGCTGGGTTCTGGCCAAGGCCAAAGTGAGGAGCAGCTGACCACCTACTGTTCTCGTCTCCTGGGATGATGCAGGGTTCTAAGCCAGCTTCAACCTACTCTTAGCTCTATGACAATCCCACACACAGGTACACACAGATAAAAATTAAATTACAAAGTTTGTTAAAACCACCAATAGTGTAGGTCAGAAATAAAGTACTGATGTACTCATATTTCTATGTAATTGAGGTGGACAATTTTCTTTATTTTAAATTTCAAAATATTCCTTGCCTTGGTTGATCTAGTTCTGTTTTAGGTTACACACTCAAGTTGTATATTGCCACTACAAACAATGACAGTAACTCTGAAACCAGTAGATGCTTGGCTGAAGCTGAAGGGCACAGTTACTTTGAATTCTAAAATTAAATACACAACATAGCTGTATTCATTAAGAATGATTTTTATCAAATTTTAACTCCTGTAATGTTTAACCAATGGAGGAAGCTAGTATGAGCACATAAACTCATAAAGAAGAGACAAACAACAATGAAAACAATATAAAATAGAATGGTGTTTTGAAAGCGTAAAAGCCAGAAACAGAAAATTTCAAAAGCTGAATGTACATACGACTGGCATGGCTATTTGTCAAAAATGTTCTATCTACATTCTGCCACTTCATACCCTGGTATACAATTGTATTATCTGACCTTTTACAATTTGAAGAGGATAAATGAGGATAAATATTTTAGAGAGTCTGGGAGAAATCTCAGTGTGAGTTTAATCCTCAGAACCCACATTTTGAAACGCTAGGCATACACTTGTAATCCCAGCCCTAAGGAGGTGGCAGCAGACCCCCCTGAGGCTTTTGGCCAGCAGCCTAAACTGCCTTTGATGCTAACTCAAAAAAAAAAAAAAAAAGAAAGAAAGGAGGGAGAAAGGGGAGGGGGGAGGGGAGGGGAAGGGGAGGGGAGGGGAGGGGAGGGGAAGGGGAGGGGGGAGGGGAGGGGAAGGGGAGGGGGGAGGGGAGGGGAAGGGGAGGGGAGGGGAGGGGAGGGGAAGGGGAGGGGAGGGGAGGGGAAGGGGAGGGGGGAGGGGAGGGGAAGGGGAGGGGGGAGGGGAGGGGAAGGGGAGGGGGGAGGGGAGGGGAAAGGGAGGGAAGGAAAGGAAAAAGAAAAAGGCAACCCCAGAGGAACAACACCAGAGGTTGGGCTTTGGCCTCCATGTGCACATACACACCTGTGTGAGACCCCAAAAATGTGTATTTCAATTGTTAAGTGTGTTTTTCAGCACACAAGTTCTATATGTCTTTCATTAACTGTGAGAACTTGTATAGATAAAGAATTCAACTTGCTATAAGTTGAAAGCCTCTTGGATCTGAAGTTGCTACCATCACAACTAATCAGATGTTCAATAAATATTTATAGACATCTAATCTGAGACATGATGAATTATTACTCTGCCTGATTCACCTTTATTACCACCATGTCTCATACTCCTGCACCATCCCCAGTGTCCCTCACCTTTAACCCAAGGCAATAAATGAATGTCAGTAAATTCATCCATTTCTCATAGTTACACTGCAACCAGGGGAGACAAAGACAAAAATTAAAACAAAGTTTAAAAGATTATAACAGGTGCACTTTTAGAAACTTCAATAATTTGACCGTTTTAACCTACATATTTGGGTAAGGGGGGCTACTATTCTGAGTGACTGTGATTCTAAGTCCCTCCTTTAATAATACATAATGCTAGCCGGCTACTGTGGCACACCTGCAATCTCAGCATTCAGGAGGTTGAGGCAAAAGATTAAAAAATTTGAGATCAACCTGAGTAAAATGGTAAGACCCTTTAAGGCAAACAAAACACACAATGATTCTTAGGGAAAAAAATTCTAAAGTAAATGCCTGGCATTTTAACTTTTAGCTTAAATGTTTGTTTTGGTAAACTACAAAGGAAGGAAGGAGGGAAGAAAATTCAATCCAGAGAGTTGAGTAAGGCAGAGGTATGAAGGGAAACCGAAACGAAATAAGCTGTGGGTGAAACTCAATGATGGAATGCTCCCCTGGTATTATGAAACCCTAAGTTTGATTCCTAACATCACACACACACACACACACACACACACACACACACACAAAAACACACACAAATGAGTCTTCAAACATAATGTAAAGGCTTAACCTGATTTTACAATTGAACGCTACATAGTATATTTTGTATATGTGAATATTCAAGCTATTAAAAACAGATCATTTAAAAAAATATTTAAAATAAATATTAACATTTATTTTCTGGTATAACCTGACTAAAATTTCCATTTATTCAATTTACTTGAAATATTTGGTAGAAAAAATTTCATTTTAACGATGTACAGAAAAATCTTCTAGTAGTAATTGTACACACAATAAAGTAGAACGTTGGAAACTGTTATTTTCAGAGAGAAAAATGTTTGAGCCGAAGAAGTCTAAACAAGTTAAACCATTGCCAACAATCTGTGGGCCTCTTTCTTCAAAGCATTGACTAATGCCAACTAGTTAATTCTCAGCCCATGTAAGTTAATCTAAGGCCCCCAGTTCACCTATATGAGAAACAAGACCTTTTGTTTCCATGATTTAAAGATTTTTATGTCTCTGTTTATGTGTACGTCATGTGTGCAGGTACCTGTGGAGGCCAGAAGAGGGTATCGGATTCCTTGAAGCAGGAATTATAGGAGATTGTCAGCTGCCTAACTATAGCAGGGCATTTTGAATAACTTTTTTGTCCTGGGCAGCCTTCCTTATGTTTGAATGCTGCTTGGACTTCTGGGAACTTTGTTTAGAATATAAAGGAGAGAGGCAGTTGGCAGTTGGTGGGTTGGTTTGATAGATGATAGTCCTGCTCTCTAGCTCCTGATCTTCAAGCTTCAGACAGTTAAGGACAGCCAAAACGGGCAGTAAATATGTCTTCCTTTCTTTCTCTCTTTCAAGGCTGCCTGCAAGAGCCGTGAAGATTTTTTTCTATCTTTTCTGCGCTAGAGGGTGAAAAAAGGCACAACAGGAATCTGTTACAAGTTAGGAATTAATTATAAGTTAGGAATCTATTACAGTAACTTTCAGTTACACCTAACATAGGTGCTGGGAACGAAACTCTGGTCTGGAAGACAGAAAGTACTCCTAAACACTGAGCCTCCATTTTTTTTCTTCTTCTTCTTTTTTTTTTTATGCCTGCAAGTTCTCTTTTTGAGCTCATCATCTGGCAGATGACAAAAGCATACTCAATTCAAAGAAACATCTGAGTCCATCTATTCCTCAAAACAATCCATATACTGCTCCTTGGGGATTGTGGCGTGCCAAGGAATAAAGATGGTACACACAGGGATCCTGCCTAGATGTCTGCCTCTGTTGACATCTCCACAACATACATCCTCCCATTTGGTCCCCAACGGACAAATCACAAAGACTGTAGTCATAGCACCACATCTTATCCAGTTAAACGATTTTATAATTGTATGCAAATATACAGTTACCTAATTTTAATCTGAGCGCTTGGTAGGTGGAGGCAGAAAGATCAAGAATTCAAAGTCATCCTCAGCTATATATCAAGTTGAAGGCCAGCCAAGGTCACAGTTCTAAAAACAAACAAACTAGCTCCCCATTCCAAAGCCTCTCTAGGCTCTCAACCGTACAAGAGAGCCTGGATGTGCTCATCCAGTCTATGGTGCCACTCTGGCTCTGAGGGACTGTCTCAGGCTGTATGTATCTGACCCTGCCACGTAGCCATTTCTTGTCTGTACCATTCAAGGATTTCCTGGAGATTCGCCAGAAGTGAAGCTCACTTCTTTGACTTTCTTTGCTTTCCAAGCTTAGAGAATTTTTCATGAAGGCTTTGAGAAAAACGCAGGCACTGGGGAACTGGATCTGACTGATCACATATTCTTATATGCTTGTGGTTAAGCCATGACAGTCTGCCCTGGGTTATTGATAGTTCTAGCTTTTGAAGTTCAAAAGCTTTTAATCACAAAGGTTTTATCTCTGCCTTCAGTTTCCAAAACATATTTGAAACCTCAAAGGCCAGGGATTGACTTTTTTGGTATCTGTACAACTGTACCCTAGGGCCTGTCGCCGAGAGTTCAGGTTTGAGTGGGGAACACCAAGCAAAATAAAAAAAAATAAAAATAAGTTTGTTTCAGGGATACATATCAGTATATCACAATATTTCACTGCACATCATTGTATAAATCCAGACAGTTGCTCGATCACCATACTTTCTACTTTTGAGCCATAAGCTCTGACATAGAACATTTTGTACATGTGCTTCAGGTTTTATTGTTTTCCTCCATAATTGAAAACAGTTGTCAGACTCACTTAAATTCAAAAAGGATCAGATTTACTGTTTTGAAATAGTAAATATCTCAGTTGTAGAATCATTAACATCAGCACTTTATTTTTTCCATTTTCCACTAACTTTTATAAATAAGGGCAAATATGCTATAAATTGCCAAGTAATTGCAAAACATTGCCATATTAAGATGACAAAGCTGCCTGAAGAGAGCTATGGGCTGGCAGGTGGCACACCATACGGTAACCTGATATAGCTGTTTGTTTACTGAATTAGGAAAAAGTCAAAATTCAATACAGAAGAGTTTACAAGTGTTTGGTACAAACACAGTGCATGGTGCTGCATGCCTGTAGATCCAGCACTTTGGAGGTAGAGGCAAGAGGATGGGACTCAGCTACTCACGGACTACATAAGACCCTGTCTCAGGAGAAGACAGTGAGGGAGAAAGAGAGATGTCTGGTATGTATCTGAAAATGTCAGTTATGAGGATGTGATTACCTGCATTTTGATTCATTTTCCTCGCCTCTCACTTATCCTAATATTCTTTAAATATAATTGTATTTTTATAAACTTGATTGTATTTTATAAATTTAAATTTAATTTTTTGAAGTTTATTTGCATGAGTGTTTACCTGAATGTATGTCTGTGTATCATATGCAGTCAGTGTCCACAGAGGCCAGAAGAGGGCTTCAGATCCCCTGGAACTGGCGCTAAAGACGGTTGTGAGTCACCATATGGATGTTGGGAACTGAACTTATGTTCTCTGGAAAAGCAGCAAGCACTTTTAGCTACTAAACCATCGGTCCAGGCCTAAAATATTTTAATTTTGAGGAAATCCAATTGATTTATTATTATGGACTAAATTTTTGTTCTCCTGCTGCAAAAAAATCACATGGAAGCATTTGGAGATCATTAGTTTTAGAAGGGGTCATCAGAGTGGAGCCCTTATGATAAGATTAGTGTTCATTTATAAGAGAAATACCAGCCTACAAGTCAGTCCCTAAGGTCAATCCTTTGGGGAGCAGGGGTTAGAAAGGTCAGTTAATGACAAAGGAGTAAATTTAACTTTGGACTCTCAATTCTACTTCATTTATCTGAAAGGACAAAAACCAAAACAGCCAAACTTTAGTCAGGCTTCTAAAAACACCAACACTGTGTAGGCCCGAGTCAGGGGCGAGATGACTCAGAACAGTTCTCAGAACTAGAGTAAGGAAAACAATTTCTAAAACAAACAAAATATGGACCGTTGACTAACAGCCATGGGCTAAGAATTTCCCCCTACCCACATTGACTAACGACCCTAAATTTATATTTTCTAGTGCCCACACCTTGCTATATGCCAGCACCAATCAGTTTAAAGGCCAATACTTACATCACTATGTAACCAATGAAACCGCGGCTCATACTCTGTTGCTGAGCTCTACCTTTGAAATGTCTATATAAGCTATACTTAGAGTGTGCTAGAGGTCGCCCTGTGAGCGTGGACCCCAACACGTTGGAAATAAACCTCTTGCTTTGCATCGATCTCGAGCCCTGATGATTTCTCGGGGTCTCCTTCCGTCTGCCACTAACACATCATCTATATGTTTACTCATACATCAGCTTCACACTATTTTTATTATTGTAGTTTTGTAGACAATTTTAAGATTGAAAAATATAAAGTCCTTCAACTTTATTACTGTTTTTTAAGATTATTCTGGCTTCTTTGAATTTCCATAGGAATTTTAAGACCACCTTCTCAATTTCCGCCAGATTGGATTTTCATAGGGAATGTGTTGAAAATAGATCAAGTGTCACCTTAAAAATAAGTGTATTGAGTTATGAATAATTTACTTAGACTGTCTTATTTCAAATGCTTTATAGCTTTCAGTGATTACATTTTGTATTAATTATTAAATATATTCCTATTTTATTTTAATTGAGACAGGGTCTTTCTATGTAGTCCTAGCTGTCCTGGAGCTTGTAATATAGACCAGGCTGACCTCAAACTAACAGAGATCCACCTGCCTTAGCCTGAGTGCTGGGATTAAAGGCATGTATCACCATGCCCAGTCTATTATATTATTTTTGATGGGGTTATAAAAAAGAATTGCATTCACACACCTCAGTAATTTTTTACTATTGTGTGTGTGTGTTGTGTTCATGTGTGCAACAGAACATGTGTGAAGGTTAGAGGACAACTTGGTATAATCAATTATCTCCTTCCATCTTTACATGAGTTCTGGGAATCAACTCCAGACTTCCCAACTTGCTAAGCAGGCCTATGGACCTGCATAGCACAGGTTCACAGGCCTGTATAACAAGTGTCTCTACCTGATTATTCATCATATGATCTCATCAACCTCCATCTTGGATATTCTAGACAGTGTCTTGCTATGTAGTCCAGACTAATCCTAAACTCACAATCCTCCTTCATCAGCCTCCAGAGTTTGAGATTACAGGAGTGTGTCACCATCACTGCTGGCCCAATAGTTTTCTTAGTTTCTGATTCAGGCTGATAGTTGCAAATGTATAAAAAAAAAAACAGTACAGTTGATTTCTAGACTCTTTAAGATATAGTGCACATTTACACTGACATCAAGAACAAGACAAGGTTGTCCACTTTCTCCAAAACTATCCAATATAGTACTTGAAGTTTTAGCTAGAGCAATAAGACAACTGAAGGAGATCAAGGAAATATGAACTGGTAACAAAGAAGTCAAAAAACGTCCTGAGTTAGGAAACCCAGACCCCAAAAGACAAATATTATATATTTCCTCTAATACGTGGATGTTAGCTTTTGAGATCTTGATAGGCATTTGACAATTCACATAACAGAGGTTCAGTACAGAGTAAGGAACTAGGGAGTGAGGGGAGATTCCCCAAGGAAATAGAAGATGTAGTTATGGAGAGATGGAGACTGGGCAGATTAAATAAAGAGGGGGATGAAAGAGAGGTAAAGAAGGGACCGAGGGGAGGTAGAGCTAATATTAAGGGCCATTTGAGGGTGGATGGAAATGTACTATCGTGGAAGCTTCCTGAAATATGCATATATGAAAGAAATCTAAATGGAGTCATCAAATAATGAGGAAGACATTTCTGCAGCTAGATCTCATCACTATGTGAAACCTCCAGTATCAGGAATGGGTCTAGTCAAGTTGTTGACCAAAGGGGCCCCAAATACCTCAGGCTGTTGCCAAGGCTACTGGTTGCTCTCTACAAACTGGTGGTAAGCCCTATTGCTAAAGACAGCATTTACAAATCTCACTGTAGAGGCTTCACCCGTACTAACTAGCATTCATGGCGCTGGAAGGTATTTTGCTTGCTATCAAAAGATAAAGGTAAACACTGACCAACCACAAATCCTATAACCTAAAACAGTGACCTGCCTTCAAGATATGCTGGTGTAATAGTGGCTTAAGCATTGTGGGAGTAACCAAACACTATCTGATTAGATTTAAGGCCCTCTCCACTAGATGGAGACACCATGCCTGACACTGCTTGAGTGGCCAAGAACCTAAGACTTACTAGTTGTGGTGGCATATGCTGTGGTGGCATATGGTAGAATTTGCTGAAGGAGGCAAAGGCAGAAGGATCACAAATTCGAAGCCAGCCTGAGCTACACATTTTAGGGCTACACAGAGAAATCCTGTTTAAAAAAAAAAAAAAAAAAAAAAGAAGAACCTGAGCCATGGACCTAGAGGAAAACGAAATACTATTGTTCTTCTAAAGGAATATAGCAATAAAATTATCCTAATGACATTTGGTGATGCCCATAGATGAGTGCTTTACTCAGCCATCATCGGAGAAACATCTTCTTACAGTAGATGGAAACAAACACAGCGACCCACAACTGGACAATGTGCGGAGTGAGAGACTTTGGAGCGCTCAGTCCTAAATGGATGTCTTCATCAAAGTCCTCCCCTCAGGGATCTATGTGGAAGAGGAGGTGGAAAGATTCTAAGAGCCAGAGGGACTGGATGACTTCAAGGAAACTGTGTCTTCCAGACACAACACGAATGATGCACATATGAACTCACAGAGTCTGTGGCAGCAGCCCCAGGGGCTGCAGTTTCAAACCAGATGGGGTCCCACTCTTAACAAAGAAACTACTTGCAATTGATAGTCACTCGCAATAGAAAAGTATTAGTATATTAGCCACACTTCAGGGTATAAGCCTCCAACACAAAATGAATTCAATGGTATTTTTGTAGACTTTTCGTGTCATACTCCTTTGGGCTTTTTTTTTTTTTTTTTTGGTCTTATTGGTCTTTTGCTTGTATATTTTGGTGCCCATTTCTGTTTTCATAGGGTTTGTGTGCTTCTTCTTTAAGTTGTTATTTATTTGTTTAGTTTTTGTTTGCTTTTTAAAGAGATAGAAGGAGCCTGGAGTTCAGCAGGTGGGGAAGTAGGATGGATCTGAGAGGAGTTGGGGCGGAGAAAACAGCAACAGCCTTAGCAATGATGGGACCAGAGAGAAAATAACTGTAACTAAAGCAGCCACGGACTAGGGAACAGATACTGAGAATTTAGAATACTGATGACAAATTGATTTTGAGTACAGAGTCCAAAATCCTCGAGCCTGAATGGTCTCTGAGAGAACATGGCCCAGGGCAGAGTTGTGATGCCAGTACAAACCAACCAGACTCCCTCTTCAGAGGAAAGGCATTCTACTCACCTTCCATCCCTCCTTCTGATGCCTTCCTTATGTAAACCTCTATAGAACATTTTTAGTATACAGTTCAACTTCTAAACAATGTTAAGATGGACATTTCCATCAATGTAAGCTCTCTGTAAAGTAGCTTGGTCATACATAAGCAGAGCTTTTAAAATGTTCTATTCTATTTTACCCAGAAAATCTTCTTTTAGTGAAAGAATCCAGAAAACAAAGATTTAGACCGAAATAAGTTTATTGTAGAATATTTATATATTATACATAGTTATAATATTTAAGTATCCAACAAGTGAACAAAAATTAAATAAATAATGGTATATTCATGCAGCCAGGAAAATAATTGGTTTTGAAGAATAAATTTAGAAACATTGTCTTAAACAATACTGGGCAGGAAAAGCAGGTAATTGTATCACCTATATTGCATAAGTTTTAGTTTATTATTTTAAAATGAGTGAAACACAGATGAAAGGATACCAGAATGTTAATAGTGCTTGCCTCTGGATGGAAAGATCCAAGATTATAAGTATTTATCCTATGCTAAGAAAAAAAAAAAAGAAAGAAAGAAAGCATACCCTTTGATGCTCTGTAAATTATCTTCAATTACATTTTTCAAATTGTATAGCCAGTTAAAGAAAAATAACTAAAAAAACGTTTCCCAGTACACCTCTCTCTGCTGGTTTCAGTTTTGGACCTCAAAATAAGTAGCATGACCTTTTAAGATGCAGACAAATCCTAAAAACCAAAGCTTGTTTTGTTTGAGACGAGATCCCATGTAGCCTAGTTTGGCATCAAACACACTAAGTAGTCACGGATGACAAGAGATCCTCTTACCTCCACTTCCCAAGTGCTGGAATTAAGGAGTATGCACCAAACCCAGCTTCTGCAAAAATCTTTTCTTGTACCCTTCTAATCCCATTTACTAGGTCCTTTAACCAGATCACTGACTGTCACACAGAAATAATATAACTGAGTCAGAAGTGCAGAAGCACAAGACACCCTGCTTGGGTGGGAAGAACCAGTTGGGATGGGAAGAAGATGAATACAGAGTCCACGAAAAATAGAGAGGACTGAGGTG
Organism: Cricetomys ansorgei; assembly: GCA_026225945.1. Taxonomy (NCBI): domain Eukaryota; kingdom Metazoa; phylum Chordata; class Mammalia; order Rodentia; family Nesomyidae; genus Cricetomys; species Cricetomys ansorgei. The sequence continues at coordinate 2,290,660 of JAMJFZ010004027.1, read as the reverse complement.
GAGCGATCCAATACAGGGCTTACCTCTCCAAATTCAAAACTGTGCATAGGCCCAGAACTACTGTCAGACTCCATGGCTTCCTCAAGAAGAGACTTCATATCCCAACCTTAAGGAAAAATGGCTGTTCTCTCTGGAAGACCAAGGCTTCAGACATTAAACCCTTGCAACTGGGGCTAAGGAACTAGGAAGGGAAGACAAGACAGACCATGAAGACAAGCTGAGTCTTTAGAGAAGAATTCTGACGTTTTTGTGTGCTTGAGAATTATCATTTAAATTGCTGCTTCTACCACCAGAAATTCTGCTTTAAGTAATCTGGAGTAAGATCAAGAATAGTGCTTTTTTTCCCCCCTGGAAAAATTAGAAGAGGGGAGTAGTGGGTAGATATGATCAAAACACATTGTATAAATTATGAAATTCTCAAAGAATAAAAATACTATATTTAAAAGGGAATACTGTATTTTAGTATTAAGCAACCCCATATCCCCCAGGTTTTCCTGATGCATGAGGCATAATAGTCTTGAAAATTAAACTCTCAAAGTACAGGAAAAAACACTATGTGTCTGCATTGTTCTGGAGAAGTCTCATAACTACCATCAGATTCTCAAGGAGTTCCCTAATCAGAGAATACTAAAACTGTCTAACGAGCTCAGAAGTTCAGAACGGAGGGAGCTCTACTCAAGGATCAAGTTGTAAGGACAAGAAGATTGAAATACGCACACAACCATTGTGAGGCATAATGAAGCCAATGGGCAGATTCATGAGGATATACCTAAAAGATTTTTGCCTGCAAGCCTATAATGTTGATATATTATTCTCACTAGACACAGGGAGCTCGTCCCATGAGTGTGTATCTGTTTTAACTAATCTGTGCAACCAATAAAGTGTGTATGCACTTTAAAAAAGGCACAGGGATCAAAGAGACTTTGGTGCTAGGAGAGATTAACAAGCCATGGCTTTTCCAAGATGGAAAGATTTCAAGTTTGAAGAGAAGAAGGAAAAGATGGTTAACTGCTAGAGGCTTGTAGTCTGAAATTTAAGCATGAGGTTCAGTGGACTAGGGGAGAGAGAAAGAGGTATAGTGCTAGTTATTACCAAGATACACTGTACCATGTATGCAAACTGTCAAAGGATAACTTTTTAAAAGGTACAGTGCTATTAAGATGGTATGATGTGGATGAGCAGCAGCCATGGCTGAGACAGGAGCGATTATGGCTCAAGAGGTTGCTGTGAGACTACTCACTAGGCATCATTCCCTGCCTTCTGACCTGACCAGTCCTTGTGCACAGAAATCCATCTTTAAAACTATTTAAAGACACTGAGACACAGAAAGGGGCTGTGAGTCTGGGTACTCTGTCAAGAGCAGAAGGGAGCTGGGGTCTAGCCTGGGTAACAACTGCTCAGAGGGGCTGGCTTTGGTGTTTTGAGACATGAACACATTTCCATACCTCCCTCTTTTCTTCCTAGAAACAAATTACTATATACAAGATTTACCTCTTGGGCCAAATCTTAATCAGCTAAATTCTTCCTCAAAACAAACTTGTCATTCTCTTGTAATACTGTGGTAGCCTTGTGGCCAACTCTTTACTTTTAAGTAAATTAAATAAATTTTAAGCAATATATAACTGAAGTAACAGCCTTTAAAATATCCAAATGATCCATCAATAGTCATAAACAAAAAATTTAAATCTTCTACAACCATGCTTATAAATGAAATGTTACCAAGAAGCAAGCAGAGCTGTTCCAAAATATGACAAGTCTCCTTGGGTCAGCCTCTCTCTTTCATCCATATGGTTGTGGCAGAATCCCCTACTCACTCAGTCCTATGGATATCTGCAGTCTTCCCTCTGCCTGCACATGGCAGGAAAAGAAACTCATAACCCAAAACCCACCTCTGCTGCTGCTGCCCCTGTCTTGCCCATTTCCTGATGTTTTCTGTGCACCCCTGTGCCTCAGTTACATGGAGATAGGAGTAGTCAAATTCACGTAATTATTACAAGGATCTCAAATCCACATAAAGAGCAAATAAAATACTATTTTTAAAAACCTTCCATGTGTCTCTAACAGCTTTAATGATTAACTCATAGCCAGTCACATTTTATTTATATCCCCATCCACTCTTCCACCGCAGTACTTATAAGCATACTTCCCCATCGTGCCTCTTCACCCATGAACATTCCAACACATTGTTTGAATTATAAAGATGACATTATAGACAGGTGTGGTGGCACACATATCTAATCCCAGCACTTGACTGGCAGAGACAGGAGGTTCTTAAATTCAGGGTCAGTCTGCGATATAAAACAAGGCTTTGTCTCAATGGTTGCATATGCCTATAATCCCAACACTTTGTGTAGAGGACGGAGCATCAGGAACTCAAAGTTATCCTCAGCTACAGAGTAAGATCAAGTCTGAATTTTGTTTTTGTTTTGAAATTTTGTAATTCTGTATCTCAAAATCAACCAACCAAAAAAAAAAAAATACTATCTCAAAAAGCAAAACAATACAAAACCAAGGGGGGATTATAATCTACAATGTCACACTTAAAATATAATAAAATTGGGCAGTGGTAGTGCATGCCTTTAATCCCAGCACTCTGGAGGCAGAGGAAAGTGGATCTCTGTGAGTTCAAGGCCAACCTGGTCTATAGAGTGAGTTCCATGACCGACAGTTACAACAGGGAAACCGACTTGAAAAAAAAAATCACCATTCTTTTATAACAAGCATTTTATGTTCAAATGTTCAATTATCTCCTAGAATGTCTATTTTTGAGGGGAAGGTAGGGTTGAAATATGGTCTCATGTAGTCTAAAATGGCCTTGAACCTGATTTGTAGCTGAGAATACCTGTAAACTACTCCTGACCCTCCACCCTCTTTCTCCCAAGAGCTATGTTTATAGGCATGCATTGAGACTGCAATCTTGTCATCTATAGATCTCATTATGTTCTTTTCTTATTGTAATTAATTTATCAAAGAAATTGGGTCATCTTGATAATATAGTTTAGTATTTCCTTATCTCTGGTTAGATAATAGTTGAATCTAGAGGCTTGATCAGACTCAGGACTGAGTTTTTTTTTCTTTTCTGTGCTTGGGGGTTGAACAAAGGATCCCATACCTGTGAGGCAAGAACTCCACTACTGAGCCACATCCTCAAAGATATTTTTAAACTTCATGGGTAGTATCCCTTTCTGTGATATCAACCATTGATGTTGATTGCCTATAAGTTTCAGCTATTAGGTACTCCACAATGATGACATTCTTTTTTGACTGCTTCATTTATAAGAGAAACTCCTCTTGCCTAGTTAACTATATTCTTTCTTTACATTTCTGTAGTTTTGCACAGTATTCCATCTGATGGAATGACTTGAATGACTTCAAATCTTCAAGAAGCAGAATCCAAGTTATCCTTTCAAGTAATCCCAGTACACCTCAAGGAAGGTTTGCTTCCCTCCTGGCAGTTTGCCTCTCTACTAAATGTTTAAAACCTTATTATTTTAGTAGTGCTTACCTCACTGACTAATATATAGCCTCCATTCCCAGAATTGGATCTTTTAGAAATAGGAGCCCAAGCATCTATATCAAGTGGTTAATGGACAAATATTTGCAGAATGATCCAGGACAGTCAGAGGCATTACACAGAGACACCCTGTCTTGGAAAAAAATAAGAAATACAGGATGAACAAAGTATGAAAAAAGTTTGGGGTTTAATTTAAGAGGTCATTTTCCTTAAATGATTCTATTATAATGCAGTTTACAAAGCAAATGGGAGTGAAGAAATCATTACTGGAATATGAATTACTTAAAGGATACTGTGGAAAGTAAAAGTGGATTCAGAACCAGGTTACAAAAGTATGCAGTCAGGCACTAAGCATGCCCAGCAAGAAGAGATTGGGGCCTCAAAAATACACAGAAGGTATGATGAGAACCAGGATGAGACATGGTCCTTCCTAAGGATTCCATCAGACACAGGTTAGAAGTAGATAGTTTTCTAGCAATTGGGTAGAATTTAATGCCAGTTGCATACACTTCTGTCTCTGTACTCATGCAGTGCCAGGGACATTAAGGCAGACATGTTAGGCAGAGAAAGTCTTATTTTCAATAAAATAAGGATCCAAAATATATTAAATCCCCTTCAGGGGATGGAAAGATGGTTCGGGCAGTTAAACGTAATTGCCACTCTTGCAGACTACCTGAGTCTGTTTCCCAGTACCCACATGGCAGCTTAGAACGGTCTCTAACTACAGTTATAGGGGATCCAAAGCTCTCTTCTGGCCTCTGTGGAACACATATATACATGCAAACAAAATACTCATACATATAAAAAAAAAATACCTAAAAAGAAAAAAATTCCCCTTTGGTATGTTCTAAAGGAAAGGAGAGAGGGATGATTAGCATATCTGGCTGGCTGGGCACACAGAGCAGAAGCAAGTTTACCTTCGAATCTTCTGGGGAGGGAAGTAAAAAGGCTGACAAGCTGAACCATAGGAAAGGTGAGCAAGAATGGTCACAAGCAGCTCATCCTAACCAGAGGACCAGGGGTTCTTGACTAAGGAAGAACTGTCTCCTGTGGACGTAGCCTGATACAGTTTCCATAGCAACCACAGAAAGGTGCTTCAGAAGCAGGAAAATAACAGGCCTAAATAAAAATGTGACACAGACTACTGGTAAAATAGTTGTTAGAAACATAAAGTAGGAACATATACAATCGTATATACAGACGTCCATGGCATATTTTATGAGAAAACAGACTATGAAATATGTAGAGTATGAGAAGCCACTATTAAAAGCAGAGAGAAAGAGCCTCTAAGGACAGGCAACAAATGGGCAACAAGAGTGGCACAAAGTGGCACAAAGGAAAACTTTTAATTCCAATTTTTAATTCTATTATCTGTTATATAATCACTTTTGCTTAAAATAGTTATGTAGACTCTTACAGATTAATAATTTGTGTGTCTGGCCTGGGGATTAAACTCAGGGGACCATGCATGATAGGCATTTGCTCTATTACCAAGCTCCAACATCAGCTTCTAAATGAAAATTCTGCAAAAATAACTAATATATGAAGTAGTGTGGAGTTGGAACGTGATAGGCCTAAAGACGCATGTCCTTCTGCAGGAGGCAAGACTAGACTGGCGATGGGCTCTGACAACAGAGGGTACCCTGTCATTACTAGGTACTGCCATGTTTGAAACCTACTCTGCCTTGTGTGGGGTGTCACAGTGAGAGCTACACTGGAAGGACATAGCTGCAGCCTGCGCTGGTCCCATTTGACTCCTCTAAGTCTGGACTGATGTGGCAGTAAATCTGCTGGGATTCAGATGAAGCACAGTTAGGAGTAAAAGACCCATGAGTTCCCACACCAGTGTGCTAACCTTCCACTGGAGAGAAAGCGAGAGAGAACTGAAAAGATAGGTGGGAATCATGCAACAAGTGAGAGCGAACACATATTCAAACAAATGATAAAACAAATCAGAATGAACACTACTGTCCCACAGGGTAGGGACTAGTTCCCTGCTTTTTCAGGATCTCATCCACTTAAATCCTTATACATAACCAAGAGTTCAAATCTAAACCCTCTGCTCTTCTTAAATCTGGAACTCATACAGCCCCATAGCTAAAAGTACAGCCCAAAGGCTGCCTAATAAATCTGTCCAGATCCCTCTCTTGTGCTTTACACATCCAACTACTGATTGCATACTTATCAGTGTCTCAGTCCTCTCCAATTATCTTTTTAGTGGCTGGTTAGTGACATCTTGCTGGCCCCAAACTCTGAAATTCTTTTGCCTTAGCCTCCCAAGGGCTGTGGTTACAGATGTGTACACACTAAGCTTTCTAATTCTAGCCATCCTGTATTCACCATCATTCCTATTTCAGTCAGTAGCTAACACCACCAGCCAGTAATCAGAATATCGTCTTCAACTCATCCCCAGTGCCTCACCTTGTGTTCCAGTAATTCTGTCTTTTAAGCATCTAAAGTCATTAAGATTTGTAGTTTAAAAAACAAAGGATTTAGTACATGGTGGTTCCTAGAATCTGTTAGGCAGAGGAATGAGACTGCCTCAAGTTCAAATACAATCCAAGTTCCAGGCCAGCAAGACCCTCTCTAAAAAAAAAAAAAAAAAAAAAAAAAAAAAGACCAATAATGATACTAAAAATGCTCTGTTGGTAAAGCACTTGTCTAGCATGTATGAAACTTTCCATTCAATCCCTAGCACCCTAAGCAAGATATGATAGTTCACGGTTATAATTCCATTACTCAGAAAGTAAAGACTCAGCTTCTGTTACATAGTGAATCCAAGGGAAATCTGAGGCCATTGAGACTCAACTAAAATGTAACCTCAGGAATGTTAACTATTTTAAATTTCATTTCTTCATCTGTAAGATACAGATAGTCAACAAGTTGTAGTAAATATCAAGCAGGAATAAAGTCTACAACACAAAGCCTAGCTTTAGGATTATTTTGTATTCTATATTAATGTCATTGCCCTCTCTACAGGATTGGTGTAAATAATAAATGTCACTATATACAAAGGACTTTAAAAAGTGTCTTACAAAGCACTAATGGGGTGTCTGCAGGCTTGTATACAGGACTCAATAGGAGAGTCACAACTGCAAGACCATCCTGCAACTTAGGGATCCTCCATCTCAAAAGTGAAAATGGGCTGTGATGCATCGTGATGAGCTTGCCTGGATCACTCAAGGCCTCAAGTTTAAGTCCAGAGAAGGGAAAGGAGAGGAAGAAGGGAAGGAGGGGGAAAGAAGTACCTCCCCCCAACCTTTTTTTGTAAGAAGTTATATGCTCTATTTCTATTCCTCAACAGCTACAGTTAACATGGACACTTAGTTTCAATCAGTATCTTAACTTTTCTTCCAAACACGAGAACCTGAGAATTCGGCTCTAGTCATTTTCAACTTACATGTCATTGTCCAGCATTCTGATTCTCTAATGACATGCTGCCTTTATGTAAGGCTTACATTTACATAATTTACCAGGACTTTATTCAGTATGCCTTCTTGAGTCTGGGTTCCAATGGAGCTCACTGACCCTAATCCATGTCTTGTTATAGTCCATGCTAGTGCCAACATCTTGAGTATTTAAGGATTGGCTTATACCTCTTCTATCCCCATTTTCACACATTGCTCTATAGTTTCTAAGGACCTGGTCAAAGTATATGGGAGTTGTTTCTGAACTCTTAAGAAACCCATTGGCGTCTGGAAACCATCTGGAGGTATGACCAATGGAGTACCACTTTAAAGTTTCTATTTACTGGTTTGTGGGTCACACAGGTAGCCTAAATTTGGATTGCCAATCCCTCCACCTATCACCAAGATCAGGACAAGTTTTTTGTTGTCTCCCCCAATGGAGTATTTGTTCTGTTCAATAATGTACATGCTGTTTGTGGGGTCAGTTTTCTCTTTGTACATTTATACAGCTACATAGGTTCCAGGCATTGAGCTCAGGTCACAAGGCTTACATAGCAAACCCATGAGTAGTTTATTCATCTTTATGCTAAAGGTATTCAACTTTATGTGGAACACTTCCTTTCCACTTTCCCACATTCCTTAGAAGCTTAAAGTATGCTGTGCTTGGCAACAACTCTTGAGTAAAGACTGGTTTTATCAGATATTTTGCAAGGATCCCAGTTTTGACTTTGTTTTAAAGATCAGGTTCCTTTGGTGCCTCTTCAGCAGTGTGCACACACACACAGCACACACACACACACACAGTTGGATGTAGCTCAATGTTGAGAGTATTTGCCTAACATATATGAAGCCCTGAATTCAATCCCAAAAGACAGGAAGAATATTTTTTTAATAAATATATTTATCTAGTATCCTTGTTCCTTCTATTTAAAGGCTTTCCAGGGAATCTAACTCACTATACTTCCAAAATCAGAAGCCTGAATAGTAAAAAGAAGACCCACACCAATCCTTAAAGGATTAAGATGAAGACAGGAAGGAGTGCCAAAGGGACTGGCAAATAAGATGGGCGTGGAGCATCAATAAAACAAATTTTGTTTGAAAATGCCATGAAACAAAACAAAAAAGATGAAGACAAGAAGTGCACCTGGAACTTGACCAGGTGTCCCACTTGTACTCCTTTCCCTTGAGTACATTACAGCATTTCAACTGTTTGTCTATTAGTACTAGAGTTATCAAGGAATGGCAGCAAGACTAAAATAAAATAGCCTTTGTGTCTTCTAAAGTGGAAGTCTGTCCTTTGCTGCAACAAAAACAGAAATGTATATAAAGTGTAGTACTCTTAGGAATCAGGAAGACTAGTTGTTACACACGTACAAAAATGAAGCTCTCAATGCAGTTCACTTAGGGCTCATTGGCTCTGGTCATGGTATACTACACAAAAATTCAAAATTGTCACAACGCAAAACAGATCCAGTGGTTGTTCTCAATGGCAATTATCTACCTCACTTCTCCAGCTTTCTCTCCTTTCATGTCTGCCAGTACGCCTGGGTGGAACAGTTGAAGAATTAATGTTATAAGGAACAATTAGGTAGCAAAAAATTAAGAAAAAAAAAAGTTTGCTCCTGGCAGTATCTTATTTCTTTCATATTTATGTTCTTTCAAGTCAGACCCTCTCTCTGAAATGATTCCATTTCATACCTGACTTCTTTGGCTTTGGACAGTGGAGCCACTTGCTCCCCAATTGAAGTACTCTTTGTAGCCAGAAGTAGTTTGTTAATTCATAATCCAGGACATTCCTTCTGCCTTAATGGGCACCATACTGAGGCCAGCCTGCTCTTGGCAGTCTCGGAACTACCTGGATGATTAGTAGGCTAGAGACCAGCCTCTGCACTTCCTTTGAAACTGTTTCCTTTTATGAATTTTCTTCCTGTGTTTTTCATTACATCTATACTCACTACTATTGCCAAGAAAGTTAGTCACTATGGTTCCACATAGAAAGTAAGCAAGTGTCCCTAGACCAGGGTTTCAAGTTAGATAACCACATACATCCATAACCTAGGCCACTTTATATAAAGTTTGGATTCATGAGACCAAGTTATGAATTCATTTCAAAAGTAAAATGTGAGAATCTGTTGTGGTGTTGGTATAGTATCCATTGTCTAGTGGTTGTAGATAAGCTCTACCTCAGAGCTAGAGGCCCATCCCCCAGAAGCCAAAGGGAGTATTGGTAGGAAAGATTAGTGTTTTCTGAGGGGTCTTAGGCCCTCTCTGGCTCCCAAAGGCAAACACACAAATGTCACACACATACACATACATGAAGGGGAAAAAAATCTTTTTAAAAAGTACTAAGAAGAGGAGCTAGAGAGATGGCACAGCAGTTAAGAGCACTGGCTGCTCTTCCAGAGGATGCAGGTTCTGTTCCCAGCATCCACATGGTAGCTCACAACCACCTACTATTCTCAGTTCCAGAGAATCCAATACCTCTTCTGGTTTTTTTGGACACTACACACATATAATGCAAGACATCTAGGCAGGCAAACCACCCATACACGTAAAATAAAATCTAATAGGAAAACAAAAAGGTTTAAAAAAAAAAAAAAAAAAACCTAATAAGAAGAGCTACTAAAAAGGAATAAATATCTAAGTTTTCCTAATGTTAGTATGAGCAAGAGGTATCAAGAGGCCTCAAAAGCATTGTCAAATCTGTCAAGAAACTTACCAGAAAATCAGGTGTGGTGACACAGGCCTATAATCTCAGAACCTGGGAGGCAGAGGCTGGAGGATTGCCATGATTCTATATCAAACTGGTCTACATAGTGAGATCCAAGTCAGCCAGGGCTGCATAGTGAGGCCTTGGTCTTGAAAAATCAAAGAAACTTAACATACGGAGCTTCCATAGATCAGTCACTTCAGCATATCGTTTTAGATATGAGCATGAATAATTAATCAATTATTGATTGACTGACTCAGACAAAGTCTTGCTGTGTAGCCCAGGCTGGCGCCTGCAGCTAGAGTGCTGGGATTAGTAGCATGCACACCAGAACTGGCATGATTTAGATCTTTGGAACACATGTCTGTAGCTGAACATGGTGATATGTACCCTATAATCCCAGCACCGAGGAGACAGAAGGAGGAGGATAAAGAGCTTAAGGCTAGCCTTAATGATATGAGTAAACAGCTGTTGACCAATAGCTAGGCTCTCCTTACATGGATAAAAGTCAAACCTAGCTGTAGAGCAAACTCTTTTAACATTTTCCACTTTGTATTTTATTCTTCAGGTCTAAGACTAAGAGCAAATCAAGCCTTGATTTATACAGCTATAGTGCTAGGGTTGCTTGGTCTCAGTAGACCAAAAAAGTTCTTGTATTTAAATCTAGTATAATGTAGCAATCCTGGACTATCATTGGGATCAGTCAAATAATTTTAACTGAAGATAGGATTATACAATAAGCATCTTACAAATATGACAGGACATAGGGGCCCTAGAAAAGTGTTTTCCCAAGACTCTGGATCTTTGGCATCTGCAATAAAGATAACCCCCAGAAATCTGGTGTCTGTTAAGCAGCCATATATCATTTGGCAGGATGTCCTATCAAACAGCCCGATCCACTACATCTATCCTGGGAAGCATTATCATGGCCTGTGATTAGTGTACACATGCAGAGGATTCTGAAATCTTTCATATTTACTAAGGTGGCAGTTGGGATTGCTAGCTTCTAATCTTCCAGATTTGATGTGTCATGTTCAAAAGACCCATTATTACAGAGAGCTTTGCTCAGTGTTGAGTTTGTCAAATGAGGTGCAAGAACCCCAGAAAATGAGGAAGCCAGTTTCTATCTCTAATGCTAGTAAGTTCTCCCACTCTACTTCAGTCATTGATTAACTTTTTTTTACGACTCTGGGGAGGGAGGGGTTGTTCCAAAGAATGTTCCTTGATAAGGGTTAGGAATGAAATAGAAGTAAACCCATCCTGGGACAAACCTCCTTCTGGCTGCTCTGAAAAGAAAAAGAACACTGACACCAAAATAACCAAGATGAAAAGGAGGGAAGAAATACAGCTTGAAGTGAAGAAATGACACAGACCTCCCACTTACACACTTTAAAAACTTTTATTTATATAAAAAATTCATTTGTTTTTAAAAGCATTAACAAGAGAGAAAGAAAAAGAAAAAAGATACAGAGCAGAAGACATGCCCCTTAGTAGTGTTCGGTGGGAAGGTAGGATTTTTGGTTTGCTGAAATTGAATGTTTAGTGTTTTTATAATTGAAAGCAGAAAAAAACAGAACAAACAAAAAAACAGTTAAAGGTCCCCAAAAGCCCATGGCTATTCTATTACCCACACCCCACCGAGAAAAAAGAGCACCAGGAAGAGCGAGGAGGACAAGAGAAACCAAGAATAGAGCCAGGTCTGTGGGGGAGGCTCCCCTGTGCAGTGTATTCTGAGGGTCACAGAGGGGGAAAGGCTCCTTTTTGCCAGAAAAGATGCATGGGAGTAGGAAGAATTGGGAGGGGAGCAAAAGGTTTAGGGAAAAAAAAGGGGAATTGTAATGCCTAGGGAACAGGGTTGGTGGATTGTGCACTTTTCTCCTACCCCATAGCCTCAATATATTAAGGAACAGGACAAGAGGGATAAAGAATTCCAGTTGCATTGAATAGAGCTCTTAGATTAAAGAAAGAAGGCAAATAAGGAAAAAAGCTTAAAATTAAAAAAAATTTAACCCACATAGTAGCTGATTCTGTAGCCCAACCTGTAACATTCACTACAATAGGAAAGGGTACCAATGAAGGCAAAGGAACTGGAGAGAACCCTGGATTCCCTATAACCTTTCCGAGATGATAGGAACTGGGGACAACCAAGGAGTAAGAGTAAAAAGCACTCCCTCCTACCAGCCTCATTGAGACTTATCAGGATGAGATTTTCACCAATCCAACTGTGCACTGGTGAGCAGAAGCCTGCTGTGGCAAAATCAGAGGCTATAATAATCCCCAACGGGGACTTGAGGTTCCCTAGGTCACCACTTCTCTTCTTTCCTTCAGCTACTGAGGGTCAACAGTGGGTAAGAAAATAACAAAATCTAACTTGCAAAATCATGAGAAATGAGACTGCAGAGGCAAAGAAAGGCACGTGGAAGAGAGGAGATGCACCCCAGGCCAAAGGCACAAAGAAGAGGCAAAGCCAGGGCAACTCCTACCTTAGAAGGGCAAAGGGGGCAGGAGTTATGTACAAGTCTTGTAGTTGGCCAACAAATCCAGGGAGGGGGAGAGGGAGCACAAGCCTATAAAGGAAGAAGAAATGGGGTGGGGGAGGCAGGAGGGAAAGCCAGCTTTGAAGCTTCCTGCCAGTTTCAGACTAACTGCTTCATGTACATTCCTTCTAGTTCCTCCTAGAGGTCCATCTCCCCAATAAACAATCTTTCTGTTTCTTCTCAACCAAGAAGTATTCCATGGCATTCTCCTTTTTACATAGCCTCTTGCAAATGGTGAGGTCAAGTTAGCAGATTTATCATAGGGTAGGAGAGGAGGGTTATGGACAACCTTGGTAAGGGGCAGTGGCAGCACCCCAAGGTTGGCCTGAAGGTGACAGAAGAGATGGAGTCTGTAGGTCCTTTGTGGTCCCTGCCTCGGAGAGGAGGAACAAGAGTTTTCAATCCCAGTTTGAGGAGTACTTCACTTACTTGAGGGCCCTTGCCAGGTGGAATGTGCCAATGTTTCCAGCCTTCCTGGCTTCAAAAATAGCCACTGAATAAGGAAAGAACTCGCACTTTCCATTAGCCAAAACAAAATAAAAAGTTACCTCCTCACAAGAAAAATAGTCTTGATTAAAAGTCATCAGTTTGTCAGAATGCTGAATATTGCATATCCAGCATGTAACTTTCAGTTCTTCCCAATAGCTTCCAGTGAAGAGTTCCACTCTCTCCCTCCCTCCACAAAGGCCAAGAATTCCAGGGAGGGCTGGCAGAAAGAGCTAATCTGCAGCAGTTTCAAGATATGCAAATAACTGAGTCAGGTTTCTTGGGGAAAACTGGAGGTAGGGGATGGGAGGACTGGAGAATTAATCTTCTGTAAAAGATGTTGGGAACTGATGGAATGAAGGTAGCCACTTTGGGCTATACGGGTAGGAGGCAGCCTGGCAGTTGGCACAATAGTCCAGCGAAGAAAGAAAAAAAAATCATCAGTCCATTTCACCACCAAAAAATAAAAGTAATATATTATAAGCCCAGACGGAGAAGGTAGAGTGGTGCTAAATCTTCTGCTGTGGAGAAAAAAAGAGAAGACTGTTAATAAGGTTGAGAATACAAAGGTCTGGAGGAAAACAAAGGCAAACTGAGCAAATCTCGAGGCAGGAAAGCAGCACATAACAGAGAACAGGATCACCCGCTACATCACATTTGAAGCGGTCATGATCACAGAAGCAGAACCCTTGGGCTTCACGGGGCTTAGACAAGTGTCTCAGGCCTGATCAGATCAGCATGATTGGCAAAGAATGGGCACACAGGAACCTTCCTCAGGACCATCTTAGGGGTGACTGGAGGACATACCATGGGGGAGTAAGACACTTGGTCCCCCTCATCATCCAAAACCAACACATCCAACTCTTCCTCCAAAGATTCCTGCCCCTCGTCCTGCTGTGAACACATGCAATGTGTTAGTAAGAGAGCCAAGATAAGAACCTCTGTGTGCCAGATCTAAGAAAAATCCCAAATTTGTAAACAAATACTACTAAAAGTAAAAGTGCAAAACATCCTAAATAGTTAAGTGCAAGAACAGGGTGATATAGAAGACAGATTAGTTAATGTTAGTCACAACAGCAACACTTGCAAAGACTTCCTCCAACACAATCAATGAAGAACATCCCAAGAAACTCAAGCTACCTCAAAACCTCTACTTTTTTCTGAAAATTCCTAGCAAAGAAAGATGTTATCTTTCTCTTTTCTTTTTTCCTCATTTCATCTATCATACAGTTTCAAATACTATTAGACTCTTATACATAGCAGTATTTAACAAGGATTTACCATCAAGGGTGCTCCCTTCAATGGCTCCATATCACCCAGATCCCCAGATCGATCCAGTGTTCTGTTGTGGTCTCCTCTCTCATTCAGTGTGGAATAGTTGTTATCTAGAGAAAACAGTACACAAAAACAAGATATTCCCTCTAGCATACAATGTGTGTGAATTAGGCACCTTGGTTGAGAAGTGAGCTGTTTCATATGCTCCAACAAGGCATTAAAGACTTACGCTTTTTAAAACTTAAGCATAACTTGAATATAATAGGGGGAAGCTAATGTATATGAAATACCCAGTACTGGGGTAAAGTAGTTGGCCCAGACTCAATTCCCACCACTTCAAAGACAACAAAACAATAACAATGAAAAACAAAGAGTGTATCCTATGGCAGGTAATACTAAAGAGACCTGCCCTGCTTACAGACAGTCCTGAAATTAAGAGTAGGCAGAGAAATATGCTGCAATTGGAAGGAATTGACAAAGGAAAACACAACCTGAGTTCAGTCTTCCAAATGAAGAGAATTTAGAAGAGCAAAGGGGAAGAAAATTCCAGGAAAAGGCTTAATATACTCAAGATTTTTAAATAATACAGAATGTGTTGGTGTCCTATTGTAAGTCTACAAACTGTAGTACTTGGGAGGTAAAGGGAGGAAAATCCAGATGTTCAAGATCATCATCCTCAGCTATCTAGTGAGTTCAGAGTCAGTCTGAGACATGGGAGACCCTAATAATAAATAAAATAAAGTAGAATGAGACAGAATAGCAAACAGGCAGGAGGCCAAAGAATTCAAGGTCATCCTCAGCTACACTGTAATAGCTAACATAGGCTATAAGACCATGCCTAAAAAGAAATTTAAAAAGAAGTAGGCCAGCTCGCTAAGCTAAAATACAGAGTAGGGAGAAAGAAGAGAGAGAGATCAGGGCAGATTATATGGACACATGAAGACTTTCTGAGAACTTATGTGAGGGAAGGAGGATCAAGAGTTCAAGATCAGGGGGCTGGAGTGATGGCTCAGTAGCTAAACACACTTGCTCTTGCTCCCATCACTCACAGGGTTCACAACCGTCTGTCAATAACTCCAGTTCTAGGGGATCTGACCTCTAAGGACATGAGGCACCATACATGGTAAACAAACACACATGGAAGGCAATACACCCATATGCATAAAATAAAATAAATAGGATAAGCATGTGGTGCACACCATTAATCCCAGCACAGGGGAGGCAGAAGCAGGCAGACTCCTGAGAATTAAAGGCCAGCCTGATCCACAAAGCAAGTTTCAGGACAGCCAGGACTACATAAAGAGATCCTGTCTCAAAAAATTTTTAAATAGGTCATCTCATCCACAGCAACATGTGAAGATATACAAAAGAGTAGACTGATCAAATTTTATTATATTTCTAGATATCCTTTTAAATGGAGATGATTAATCATGGTACTTCTGGGATGCTAAATGGTAAAGGTGTTTAGGAGGGTAGAAAGCTTCAGGAAAAAGCCAGGCATGGTGGAACATATCTATAATCCCAGCATTTGGAAGGTAGAAGCAGGAGGATCATGAGTTCAAGATCAGCCCCTCAACTGTAGTGAATTCAAGACCAGCCTATGTGACTTAAGACCCTGTCTCAAAAAAGAGAGAAAGAAAAACAAGAAAAGAAGAAAATGCCTACTCAGCCCAATACACTATTCTGCCAACATGAGACAGAATTCATCACCTACCTAATGATTTTGTGTTTGACCCCATATTGCTCATTGGAATTTCTTCCCGGTCAGGTTTCTTATCTATATGGAATTAGAAAGTTATCCAAGTCAAAATCTAATACACCAAAATCTATATAATGTAGACATTTCTCTCTGACATGCCATCCTTCCCTGCCTTTATTCAAATAGTTTTACTCAGCACCTACTATGTGCCAAGCACTAATCACAACCTACAGTTACAAGAAAGCCCTCATAGAACTCTGATCCCTTTCCTACAGACACTTAAATACAAGAGACATTTCAAAGGACAGGAAGACAGCTCAGTGGGTAAAGTCACTGCTCCCAAGCCTAACGGCCTGAGTCCCAACTCTGAAACCAACTTGTGGAAGGAAATGACTCCTACAAGCAGTCCTCTGGCCTCCACATACTCATACTCTGACCTCCTACACACTCAAATAAGCAAATAAATAAATGGGGGGGGGGGAGGGTGAGGGGACAACACTTTAACAATCCAAGTCATTACATCTCAAAGCCTCTTTAGTAGTAAAAATTATGAGGGTCTAGGCTGGAGATGAAGCTCAACAGTAGATAAAGAAAGCATTTGCCACCAGAAATAAGACCTTAGATTCAACCTGCAACCACACACACATGAAATAAATGAGGATGCAAAGGACTTTTATCAGTATGGAATGAATATATATTACTATATTCAGAAATGTAAATATCTTTTCCACTTAGAAATAAATTTATTACAAAAATATCTTCAATTTAAAAAGCTCTGTGGGGGACTGGCAGGTGGCTCAGCAGGTCAAGCATTTGCTGTGCAAGCCTGACAGCCTGAGTTTGATCCCCAGAAGCCATGAAAAAGCATAAGAACCAGCCCCACAGAGTTGTCTTCTGACCTCTACTTGAAGGCCACAGTATATATGTTCCCACAACATATATCATATACACAGTAGTAATTAATTTTAAAGACAAAAAAACCAAGGTGGGAGCACTGTTTAACATTTTTGTAAATCTCTTTTAACTTTGGATTAATAAGGAGAGAGAGAAGTAGAGCACACTCCCGTTTTATCACTTGAAAGACAGAGGAAATAGATCACTGCAGTTCCAGGCCAGCCTGCTTCTATTTTACATAATGAGTTCCAACCAACCATGGGGTCCATAGCAAGACCCTACCTATCTCAAAAAAACCACAAAAAAGTAGATGGATTCACCTGTCTTGCTCTTGAATGGAACATTTACTCAGACAAGATTTTGAAATGTTATAGCACTGTCTCCCTGCAAAATTAAGTTTATACAACTATGCAAATGTTGTAAAATTACCATTTTATTTATACATGTGTATTTTTAAATCATATCATCACTTATATAATCATAAAAGCCATTTTAATTTGATATTTCTCTTCTTAACACCCCTTCTTTTAAAAATTAAATTTTGTGTGTGTGTGTGTTACCACGACATGATATATACCATGACATGGATACGGTCCGAGGACAACTACGAGAAGTCATATAGTTCCTTCCAGTGTGTGGGTCTCAGGGATGGACCTCGGGTTGTCAGGCTTGGCAGCAGCCTGAGTTCACCAGCTGATCCACCTTGATAGCTCTAGAAAAGGTCTTTAACTATTGTGAAATTACTAAGCTCAGTAAGGTGGGTATGATTTTCACAATTAATACTTTTCTTCTTTGTTGTTGTTGTTTTGTTTTTTGAGACAGGGTCTTATCCTTTAGCTCAGGCTGACCTAGCATCCCCTAGGTAGCCCATGCTGTACATACAAACAAAGAACAATCTTCCTGTCTTAGCCTTCCAAGTGCTGGGATGAGTCACCACATTCAGCCAAAATTATGTATTTTATTCAGGTAGCAAATGTGGTCAGTTTTAACCAAAGATAAAGCTTCTGTTTATTTTTAAGGAAAAGCTTGCCAAATAATCATGTTTAAATAATCATCACTAGTGTATTAGCTGCTTCATAAAGTAAAACAGCACTCTATACAAAAACAGGTAGTCTAATTAGGAATGCCAGTAGTGTGCCTCAAGACAGCCTCTGAGGCTCCCTGCACAGCACACGTGCTGCGTGTTTCCTCATCAGCACTACATATTTAAGTGATGTGCACTTAGGGGTAGAAACATAATAAAGTGTTCACGTTTACAGCTCCATCAAGGATGCTCCTAACTGAAGATGGCTTTTTAGCTGTAGAGTATATGGAAAACAACTTGTTCTGATCAGCGTCACTGCCCTCACTCATGTTGAGCCACCAGCAGCAAGCAGCACTGCTTTTATACCATCGGAAAATATGTCCAAGAGTCTTGGGACCTCACACCACACACCAAAAGCCACGGGTCAAACAAACCAAAAGCCAAAAACTGTTAAGATAAAAAGGGTTACAGTGCATACTTTCGGTGAAAAGAAAAAAATATACACAATATAAAATCTATAATTCCTCTATGGTAAAGAGCTCTTACTCAGGGACATAGAACACTTGCCTAGAAAACCCTGGGTTTAGTCCTCAGCTCCACACAAACACAAAAACACAAGCGCGCGCGTGCACACACACACACACACACAAAGATATAACCTAAAATAGCAGGACTAATGCTTTTCTCTTAGGCACTAGAAATAATGGGCTTTCTGGTTGTCAGTAGTTTTTTAGTTTTTCAACTAGAAAAGCATGAACAATTAACTAAACCCATTAATCAATAGAATACAGAAATTTAAAAGAGAAGAAATTTTTTAAGAATTATTATATATGACTCACTAGCCAATGAATCTAAGTTCACAGGCAAATAGAGGAGCCACACTCAAGCTAACCAACTGCTTTGCTTTTGGTTTTGTTCCCTTTTGAGACAGTTTCATATACCAAGGCTGCCCTTGACCTACTAATCCTCTTTCCTCCACCTCAGAGGGCTGGGCTGGAATTACAGGTGTGCACCACCATACCCACCTGACTGCCTGTTATGATTTCTAAATTCAAACCTATTCTCCTACCCATTATAATCCTGAGGCAAAGCATTGCTCCCCTCCTCAGACTCTAGCTCATTTAGAAATGAATACATATCCTATTTCTTAGTTAATAAGCCATTAAAGAATAATGGGAGCACTAAAAAGAGAAGGGTACATCCCTTGGTTACTATACCTGATTTTTGGTTCCGGTCAATGAGGGGGAGAGTGCTATCATCATATGAATGGCTGCTCTGGCTTCTAGATGCATTGTTTAGATTCACCTGGAGGCAAACACAAAATCCAGTGTCATAGAAATCTGAATATACCGTCTCCTGTCCCATCCTCCTAATCATGTGCCTCCTGCTTCAGAAGCTCTCCTTAAGGAGCATGGGTTTCCTTCTCCATGATCACCTGCCCTAGCCCTCACTCACATATTCTTCCCTAATGGGCTTAAATCTCTAGGTTCCTATTGACAACTATAACTCTTCAGAAAAAGAATCTGAGGCTAAGTGGTGTCACTTATTTATAGTGTTAGTACTTGGGGGATAGAAACAGAAGGGTCAGAGAACAGCAAGTACGTGGAAGGGTGGGAGTAGATGGGGGGAGTCCACAATAGCCATTTATCATCACTATTCAGCAGCAGCATCTACTACATGTTCAACATTGAGAGAGTAGAACTATTTCAGCAACAGTAAATTATGGGCATCACTGTATTAAGAGGTAGTGTGGCAAATAAAGTCTTTGTTTTCTGAAAGTCTTGGATTTAGTATGATAGTGAAAAAAATAGAAGAAACCAAGGACAGAGGCACTAGCCAAGAACCAAGGGGGAAAAGAAGTCAAAGCTTTGGAAGACTTATTGTACCTGGAAGTCTGATTTCTTCCATCCTTCTTTTTCCAGTGGCTTCCGAAGCTCCTTATAGCCCCAGATTGTCTGCAAGACAAGAGCTGCTGCCCGGACTTCTTTTTCTGAGCGATTCCTATGGAGGAAAGTAACACCATAAAGTGTGGCTGTAAGACCAAGGAATCTTAGAACCTGTACCCTCTAACAACACAAGAATATAAAAATGTAAAAGTGGGTGAAATCAAATTTTCACCAAATCTTGTATTGTCTGAAACACTGACATAAAATAGTTTGATATAAGAGTCTATTATCAATTTATAGACCAACATTAAGAATGAAAATAGAGCTGGGCAGTAGTGGCACACGCCTTTAAAATCAGCACTCAGGAGGCAGAGGCAGGGGATCTCTGTGAGTTCGAGGCCAGACTGGTCTACAGAGTGAATTCCAGGACAGCCAGAGCTACAACAGAGAAACTCTGTCTTGAAAAACTGAAAAAGAAAAAGAAAAAAAAAAAGATCAATATCTCTCCACGTATCTCAGGTTAATACAAGAAGTAATCTCACAGAACAGAAGAGGAAAGCTCCTTTCTAAAATATCTCTTCTTTCATACTCAAGCTCTTCCAGCTGTGGTTAAGTATAAGCTCACCCTGATTTGTTGATCAATACTAGCTTCTCAATACCCTGGGTCTCTCGAAGCTTTTTGGCAGCTTCCAAATTCTCAGCAATAACTTCATTGATGGTGTTCAAAATAGAGACCACAGTGTCTTCAGAGAAATTCCAGGAGGAGTTCTGCTGACCTCCTGGCAGATTCTTCACCAAGTTAGGAATAGCATGTTTGCCTACAGCAGTAAGACAAAAGTAACATATGCAAGAAGAGGCAGAGTCAGATCAGGAGGAGCCATAAGTCAACTCCATTACTACATAAAATTATATCAAAGGGGCAAAGAACATGACAGCCATGAATGCACAACCCTTGCTCTGTTTCCTCAAGTGCACTGAGAGAATGTGATACCAGATATCAAATACACTTCCAGGTCTCTTCAGACACAGTAATGAAACCAGTGTGTTCAGTACTATCACATGACGATTCAATGGGACAAAGTCTTCTTTATGATTAAAAAACAAAAATCAACAACTTGGGCTCTGCCACTAACTAGCTGTACTAATTCTTGGCAAATGGAAAAATTCTTAACAATGCCGAGAGAGAACAGATAAGATACTCAACAAATAATAGTGGTTATATTTTTGAAGATTCATCATTTCTTGCTTTTTTAGAACCACAAAACCTTGAACCTTTACCAACGCTCAGATACATAAACTATGGAAGATTACAGATCCTTCTCATTGATGATGTCAACAAAGGACTTAACATTTGCTGGAATCCAGGCGATGTGCTATGCACTGATTCAAATCCTTACCGATTAACTCCTTGTTCCGAGCATCCACAGCCAAATTCCTCAGTGCCCCAGATGCAGCTTTCACTACTCGCTCATGTTCGCTGGTCAGGAGGTCAGCTATGGCAGAGAGAGCCTTCTCTTGACGCAGAGCAGAGCGGATGTATCGGCCATACTAGGGAGCACATGGGGAATAGTAAAAAGATTACAAATGGCAGCAAACTAGCTATCTAAGTTTCTTTTCTCCAAATCCATTTTCTCAGAGGTACTCACTGTCCAGCGCCCAGCACACAAGTTCTGGATAGCTCCAGCAGAGGCTTCTAGGATGGCAGGCGTCTTGCTCTCCTTAAGGAGTGAAATGTATATTCGCACCACTTCTGGTTGAAATAAGAGTTCATAGCCTGCACAAGACAGGGCAAGAAGATGGAAGATGCTAATCAATGCCTACAAAGCAGGCTGCAGTTCTGTTTCTCCATCATTAGGCTCCCTCAACTTCCTCATCAACTAAAGAGCAAATTCAGACTTGATTCCATGTCTCTTTCTTAGTTTTTTGTTTTGTCTTTTGAGACAGCCTTGCAATGTCACATGACTAGCCTCAAACTCATAATCTTCCTGTTTAGCCTGAGTGCTGGTACTACAAGCTTGTACCACCATGCCCAGCTGATTCCATGCCTTAAGAATAACTAGTGAAGCCTGAAGTGGTGGTGCACACCTTAAAATTCAGCCCTTGGGAGGCAGTATCAGGTGGATTTCTGTGAGTTTGAAGCCAGCCTAGTCTACATAGAGAATTCTAGGATAGCCCGGGCTACAGAGTGAGACCCTGTCTCAAAACAAACAAACAAAAAACTATAATAATAACAACAACTAGTCCATGGTAAAACCAGAATAGAGATTAACTCCACCATATTCAACTCCTTTCTCCTTCCTCCTTAACTTGTACCCCATAGCTAACTTTAGCCTTATTTCCACCATGAGCAATCAGGGTTAACGATTCAACATCTCAAACAAACTACTTCTAACTTAACTCATTCTCGCAACCATTACTACGGCTAAATGAAAGGGACAGTCGAGGTTTAACATCATTTAATTAACATATTTTATATTGGCAGAAAGCTAGCAAGTTTATATTCATAAGTATAGTGAGTCCAACGATCCAAGCTGTGAAACAGGTTTCCTCTAACAGTTAAGTTTCAAGACCCAAAAATTGCAGTGGCCACTTAAGATAGCAAAGTCTCTGTTTTTTTGTTTGTTTGTTTGTTTGGGGAGGGGTGTCTGTTTTGTTTTTTTGAGACATGCTCTCACTCTGTATCACAATCTGGTTTTGAACTCACAGCAATCCTCCTGCCTCAGCTGCCCAAGTACTACGATTGCAGGCATGTATCATTTTTCCCAGCCTAGCTTCTGACTCTAGACTAAATATTATCGATTTTCCAAATACTTTCACAATCATTTCAAATCCACTGAGTCAGAGAGAATTATTAACATATGCATTAAATATGTTAACCGTGTCCAAATACCGTATCTGTGGACTATATTTGAGATCTCTGGAGACTGCAAAAAAAGAATAACTTACCCCGAGCAGGACTAGTTCTTTTAGGGAAATCCACTGTATCATTTGCTGGATCCTCTGTGGGTTTTTTCCCTATAGAAATGAAGAAAGGGTAGAGAGAACAGAGTTAAGAGCTTTTAAAGAAAGAAAAGATTCCACCTGACAGTTTTCATTCTTCAGTCAGAATCTTCAGATCAGAGATGCAGCATCAAAAGAGGCAAAAGAAGGGGAACCCCACACATACCTGTCCCAAGAGGAGTGGTGTAGAAACAAGGACTAAAAACAGGCAGCAGACTGGTACAAAAAAGGACAACCACTCTTGCTGCTATTGTCTGAGTTCTGATAACAGACACTGATGTCCAGAAATAGCATGTCAAAACCACAACCCAGAAAAGCTAAACTTATTTCAATAATTTTTTTCAACTAAATTTTCCTACATGCATCCACAGGGAAGGGTTAAGTAAGAAAATATTAGGGAAGGTAAAAACTGAAACATGCAAATTAGAAGCAAACAAGCGCCTTAAAAGACTGCACTCACCTCTGGAGAACCACTCATCTTCCAGTGCATCACCAAGGCGGAAAGCGAGAAATGAAAGAAGAAAACGCAGGAGAAAGATGTCAACAGGATCATGGGCAAGTACAAGAAAGCAGAGAAGAAGAAAGAACAGGGAGGAAGGCCCCAGATTAGTTGAGTTCTTGTCCTTCGATGCCCCATATGCCAATATACTAACAACCATCACCATCATCACATCGCCACCAGTACCACCACCACCAAAATCAAAGCATACAGAACCAGGGGAGCAGCAGCAGAGCAAAAGGACAAGTCTCCACGAGGTAGACTTCCAAACTATTTTTAAGTACCTATAAATCTATGTGTTCTCCTCGTCCCACATTTAAGAAATGGAACTGAGACTCACCTTTGCCCTTTTTGGCCCCAAAGCAACTGGCAGCATGTGGCCCAGTATTGTTGGCCACACCAGGAAGTGCCTCTTGGTAACGCTCTGCCTGTGGGATTTCACGGTGAACTTGATATGATAAATTCCGAAGGAGGCAAACACAGTTCTCCACAAGCTTAGGGACAAAAAGCAAAAGGTTCAATTGGAAAAGAGAATGCGTCTAATGATTTCCAAGAAATTTTAAGTCTCCATGATTTGAATATTAAAATATCAATCCTAAAATTTATAATTCAATCATCTTCTCTCAGGTTGCCTTGTCAGTGCTCAGGCTCCTCAAAATTCTTGTTATCTTAAGGCTAACAAAAGATCGGATTACAAACATATAATGGCTTCTGCAGCTACTTGGTTACCCAACATTTAGGTCACTGTTTTCCCTACCTAGAAAATGTATAATACAGGGGCTGGAGATAGTATATCCTGGGGCTCAGTAGTTACAAGCACTGAGGACCTGGGTTCAATTCCCAGCACCCACATGGCAGCTCACAACTCCTGTCTAGGGGATCCAGCACCCTCACAAAGGCATAAATACAGGCAAAACACCAATGGACTTAAAATATTAAAAAGAAAATGTATAACCTGGAAGGCTACTAAGCAGTTTTAATATATATGGGGAGGGGGAAGAAGGGGACTAAGGAAAACTATCTTTGGGGCTGTAGAGATGGCTTAGTCATTAATAGTACTTGCTGCACAATAAGCCAGACATGATCTTGAATGCACCTATAAGCCCAGCACTATATATAGGAACAGAGACAGGATTGCTGGAGCTGATTTGCTGCTGGCCTACCCAAACACCTTGCCTCAAAAGAAAAAGTGAAGAGTGTTTGAGTGACAAAGAAGGACTCTAATGTTCTCCTGGCCTCTCCTCTTGTGTACCTGTACGTACACACACACACACACACACACACACACACACACACACACACTAAAAAAGGGTGCTGACATAAGTATTTTATATTATCTGATAGCCTGAAGTAGTAGGTCTGAACCACAGATACTTTGTGAACAAAATTCACTCAATCATTAACTTACCTTGCTGTCTGAATCCTTCTGCCCAATTTCTGCCTGAACAATGAAAATGAGGGCATCAACTAAGCCATCACATTCACGAAGTTTCCTGCGAGCTTCACTCCTCTCTGAGCTTACATTTCTAAGGGGAAACACAAAGTTTTGAAGATGACTCAAATCCCTGAAATTCACCCTTAAATATCTCTCTTCATTTTCATCTAAAGCTTTCTTAGAACCTTTTCTATTCAGTACAATAAACAGTTAATACTTATCAAAAGCAAGGCATTGCAGTTGGAAATTGACTGATAGTCTGTCTTCTAAATGTTTTACAAGCTTATAGAGTAAGGTTGAAAAATGTATGCCAGTGTCTGGAGTGGTTAGTCAATGTCAAGAGAACTAGTACTGCTTGCTCTTCTAGAGGACACACGTTCCATCCCCAGCAGCTACATGTCATCGCCAGAACCTACATGGTGGCTCTAGCCCCAGAGGATTTGACAACCTCTCCAGGCCTCCTCAGGCACCTGCACATGGTGCACAGACAAAACACCCATACACATTAAATAAATAAAAATTTTAAAAACATATAACAGAGCCCAAAATAGTAGCCCATACCTGCAATCCTAGCACTTGCGATGCAGCAGCAGAAAAATCAAGAATTTGAGGCCAGATTGACTTACTATAAAGCAAAATTCTAACCACAACTACCACCACCACTCATCCACCCACATACACATCCACACATATGTCTGTGTGTGTGGTATGTGTATGTCTGTGTCTGTGTGTAGCTAGGGATATAACTAAGTGGTAGAGAGATTACCCAAGCATATTCAAGGCAATGAGTTCAATATCCAGCACCATGAAAATGGGGCTTATGAGGGGAGCACACCAACACTGGGAAATTCAGATAGAAGAGTAATTTATTATATAGAAGTAAAAATATAGATAATAACAAAGTACCTAATTTGAAATACAGATTAACTGAGACAGGAACTAAGACACACAGTGCAGAACTAGGTAAGAATCTTATATGTGGTAAGTTCTAAGCAGATATTTATTTATCTCATTAGATAAACAAAGTAAAAGAAGAATGGGAGGAGGAAGGAAGGGAGTAAGCACACAAGCAGGTAAACATGGTACACACAAGACAGCAGCAAAGGCAGGCAGGCTGAGGTCAAGTACACACAAGATAGAGGAGAAGCTTGCCTAGTACATGCAATGCCCTGAATTTGGTCCTCAGCACCACAAAACAATAATAAAAGGGGTAAACAAAAAACTCAACTTCCAAATTAAAAAAAAAAAAAAAAAATCAGTCCTCAAAAATTCAATATTGAGATGCATGTGTGTACGGTATTGAAGACTGAACTCAGGCAAGCACTTTAGCACTAAGCTATCCTGTTATCTGCCCCCAGACCACTTCTTTTCTGAGACAGCGTCTTACATAGTACCCTGCCGGCCTTGGACTCACTCTGTAGTATAGCCTCAGATAGGTTTACAGTCCTACACTACTAATTCCAGCAAAAATTCTGTTTTTATAGTCTCAAAAATAAAAACCTCCACTTACCTAAGGCAGCCAGCTGTGTTGGTGAGCACTGACTCCCACTCAATATGTCGCGGCTTACAGTCTTCATTAGGTTCTCTCTCCCAACCAGAGTGTGGAATGATCACTTCATCTGTCAAGGCGTGTAGCGCATGGTCCACGATCTCCATTTTGATCGAATCATGGGATGAGAGATTCCACAGGGTTCCTGGCAGGGACAATTCATCAGAGAGCTCCCCAGCACCCAAGACAGTGTGTCTGAAGAATATCAGAGAGAGCCCTATTCTATTCCTTCTTAGTCGTCCTCAGTGATCACAGATACGTCCATTAGAGAGTCTCTATGACTCTCTAATGTAGTGTCAGTAAGGCTTACCAATGGTAAGATATATTTTATACTGTAGTTCAATACAGACATACAGTCATGATTAATTACTGTAATCTATGATCGACAACCTACCTCAGCAACATAATTCTTTGTTGTGGGAAGCTGTCTTGTCTATTGTTGGATGCTTACCAGTAAACCAGTATCCCTAGTCTTTATTCTCTACCTCACCCCAAGTTATGACAGTCAAATGCAACTCCAGCAATGGAGATGTCCTTAGGGGACAAAAATATCCTGCCAATCAAGAATACTATTCATTTTTCTTTCTTTCTCCTGGTTAGTGATTATGGCCCACAAAACTGTGCTCAGTTCATAATGGATCACCATGTATAACCAGGAAAATTATCATTCTAAATAAAGCAAGGACCACAAGCTCAAATTTCTAAATGGAACAGGTAGATTAAGTCAAGACAGGCACACATTTAAAACAAATTAAAAGATGGTGAATAAATGGCACTTGACACTGGAAGACAAGTTCCTCTACTACTATAGCTGGTCAAAACAACAGAATGTGCCAGATATGGTGGTGTAAGCCTTTAATCCTAAAACTTAGGAGACAGAGGTCTTTGTGATTTCAAGGATGGCCTGGTCTACAGAACAGAACAATGTAACTCACTCTGGTGAGTTACAGAACAGCCAGAGCTATGCAGAGAAAGATCCTATCTCAAAAGAGCAAGAGAAAACACACACACACACACACACACACACACACACAATGTGCAAACTGAAAAAGCATATGCCCAAATCACCTCAAGTACCAGAAGAAATAGTTCTAACTCATCAGCTCTTCCACATGCTGAATAGAAGCCCACAGTGTAGATTTTTAAGTAGTATCTTCTGAATACTAAACATTAGCAACCAATTCTTTAAGTTGTTGTTGCTGTTGTGTGGCAACCAATCAAGTCTGTGAAGCAGATCTGACCTATAGGTTACACTACTTTAGAACCTACAATCAAAAGGCAATGGACTGGCCAGGCAAGGTGCCCCATGCCTTTTATCCCAGCACTTAGGAGAAAGAGACAGGCAGATCTCTTTAAGAGTTCAAGTCTGACATGCTCAACACAGCAAGTTCTAAGCCAGCCAGAGCTGCATAGTGAGAACTTGTCTAAACAGTAGTTAATTGATTAATTAGTTAATAAATTAGTTAAAAGATAATAGACTGGAAACCTCTAGATCCCTACCATCCTATGGAGCAACAGTGCCTCCCAACCTGCACTCACCAGTAATGACTTCAGTCAGGTCCATATCACGAGCCTTCCGGAGCAACCGAACCAGGGCAGGAACACCATCACAGTTCTTTATGGCAATCTTGTTATCTTGGTCACGTCCAAAAGAGATGTTCTTGAGAGCTCCACAGGCTCCAAGGTGCACTTCCTTTTTGGGATGGTCTAACAGTCCTACCAACACCGGGATACCCTTGAGCTTCCGCACATCAGTCTTCACCTTGTCGTTACGGTAGCACAAGTGCTGCAGGTATGCAGCTGCGTTGGACTTAACAGCATCCAAGCGGAATCCTAGCATGGCAATCACTTCTGGAAGCTCAGGCTGTCTCCAATTTGGAGGTGGAGGCATTCCCTTGCGCAGACTATCCAAGCTTGCTAAACTTCCCCGCTCATGCTGAGCCAAAGGGGCCCAATAGTACTGATCCGATGGCACCTCCTCACCAATCATGTCTTCATAGCTCCTGCAGTTTTGAAAGAACCAAGACCCAGGCAGTTAAATCTGTCTTCTTGGACATTCCTGTTACCCATCATCTTCAAGGCAGGATTAACCTAAGCTGTACAGAGATCATATATCTCCTTTACATGGTCAATTTTAACAATTTTCTGTGTGGGTGCAAGTTTTCTTGATGGCCTTCTACTTTATTTTTTGAGACAGAGTCTCTCAAAACCAGAAGCTTGCTGATAAGCTAGAATGACTGTCCTGTAAGACCCAGGGATCCTCTTGTCTCTGCCTCCCCAGTGCTGGGATCACAAGTGTGAGCCACCACAGAATTCTGCTTTTTAATGTCAGTACTGGAGATCAAACTTGGGTTCTCATTCTTGCACAGAAAGCATTTTGCCAACTGAACCATCACCCCAAGCCTGTATTTAAACTAAAACCATCTCTCGTTTTTTCTTTTTCTGTGAAGTTTGCTGATTGAGAAAGACAAGCATTTGAAAATGTTAATTAATCACAAACAGAACAAATCTGATTCCTTAGTATTTACTTGAATGGTATGTGACAGCTTAACGTCTATGTACAGAGTGAAACAAACCCTTAGACAGAAGAGTTATGCAAGGCAACTGATTTCCATGTCACAAAATAAGCGAAGCCTGAGCACTAGCAAGACTTAGCACAGTACTGGGGAGGCAGAGACAGGATCAGAAGTCTGAGGCCAGATAGATCTACATGGCAAGTTCCAAGCAAGCTAGGGCTACAAACCAAGGTTCTATCCCAACACATTCTCTTATCACTCCCACCCTCAAAAAAAAGAAAAAGAAAAAGGAAAAAAAAAAAAAAAAGCCCAAGAATAGCTCTTAAGTCCTTAGCTTAAAAGAAAACAAGGCATTCACACACAGGAAACAGCTAGTAGAACAAGACCATTAAAGACACTTCATATTTAAGCCTCTCCTTGTCCTAGTTTGGAAATTGTAAAGAAAGAACAAATAAAAAAAAATAAATTAAAAATAAATAAATAAATAAAAAATGGAGCACTTCTTGCTACATCATTGAAGACTTTGCTTTAAGTAATAAGGAGGTATAAATTTGATTTGTCACAGTTCATCTCAAGGCCTTATATGCTACTCAGACAAGTATGTTTTGAGAATGAGTTTCATCCTTCAACTTCTAAATACTTCTAATTCTGCCAAAATGGCATCTACATACCAACATCAAATTGGAATGTCCCAGCACTTGGATCAGAGGAAGACAATGAAAGAAGTCAATTGAAAACCAACTTGTCCTGTTTCAGTACTACCAACAACCACTAGAGGGTGAGCCTGTCATAACATTATTAATTCAAAACTACCAGGAAGGAAGAGGCCAGTTATCTGTGAGCTCATCACACCCTGTGGCTCCAAATAATCTATTGTGTGGGACTCTCAAAATAAGACAGTTGTTTGTTCCATAGAACCACTCCCACTGTCACCAAACACTGAAAGTTAGCCTGGTCAGAAAGCCTAACAGGTATCAACACTGACCATTAAACAACGAAACATTCAGTGAGACAGATCATTTAGTTTTACAATTTTTTTAAATCACTTTAAAATTTTAAACGTCACTGAAACAAAATAAAGTAAGTTTTGTTTTAAAAGCAGATTACTAAGCAGTATATGAAAAAGTATTTCCTTTTAACGATAGGAAAAAAGGACCCATGTAAGAAAACTCCAAGGATACACCAAACAGTTCTTCATGAGAGAGTGGTGTTTCCGGCTATGCGAGTTGAGTTTATTGTGTTTTTCTTGTTTAAGATAAGCAACTAAAAAAATAGTTGCCATTGCCAGATTTTTTTCAGTCACTCAAGGAAATCTATCTTTGTAATTTTTTCTTTCATAGGCAGTAGATTGAGATTCTTTCCTTTTACAAATAATAAAACTGGCCAAATGATCAAATACCTTGCTTAAGGCCATATAGGTAATGGCAGAGGCATAACTAGAACCGGGGTTTAAGTTCAGTGGTTTTCACACTAATCACCGTCTCACTGTGTAAGTTTGACCTTGCACTATTCTTGTAGGCCTGAAACACAGGAAGCAGAAAGCGCTCTTGCTAGTCAAGCAGGTTTCCAAGCCCAGTGCCACTCTGGAACAAACCCAGGAACCAAGCCCCAAATCCTCTGTATGTGAACTGCCACTTCAAGGGACAGCCTGGCCATCCACATCCATCTGTTTCTAATCTGTCTTTGCTATGAGGAAGTCAGAGCAAGCAGACTTGCACTCCAGTCCTGCCTTGGCCAACTGCCCCACTGATACCTGCTATCTACTCCTGGCTAGTTTACACCAGCTGAGATCTGGTGCCCCTTCAGAAATAATAAAAGGTGAGTCACATGGGAGTTTCTGAAGAGTGGCAGTGACTCAGGCTTAGATAATAGGGTCTCTACTCCTGTCCCAGCCTAATTCGGTTTATGGTTAGCGAATACTACCTAATATATACAGAAAGACATTTGCTTTGGAAAATCAGGAACCTACATAAAGAAACAGAGCAACAGCTGCCAGGGCACCCTTACTGCTATAATTATACCAAGATAACTATAAATCTTCCCTTATTTCTGGACTTGGAAAATACAGACCCTGATTTATTCTAAAGTAATGTCTGCAGCCCAGGACCAAACATTTTTTGTACACACACGGAACTAAGAATTTTTAAAATAACCTTTTAAAAATATGAAAACCAAACAAGAAACATAACAAATATACCAATACATAGCACACAAAGTCTAAAATGGGTCCTTTAGATAAGGCCCGCCAGCCAGGTATGATGGCATATGCCTTTAATTCCAGCACTCAGGAGGCAGAGGCAGGCAAATCTCTGTGTTAGATGCTAGCCAGAGCTATATAGTGATATCCTGTCTCAACAACAAAAACAAAGGGAAGACACACCTTTCAATCCCATCTTAAAATATTCTTCCAAGGCAACAAGGCTAACCAACTATTGCCCAACAAAATTTTCATGTCACCAAAGATCACACCAAGGAATAAGAACCCTAATAGACAGTTGCTATTGACCTCTGGGAGTATTACTAATGTACCAGTCTAGGAGGACCATTCCCCACTTACTACTTTCAGAAAACCATAACTAAATACAAAGTGTTAGGGCTTCTGTGAGGTCAAAGGTGATTGTTTATAAACATCAGGATTAGAATTATTGCAAGGACAGTTCCTAAACACAATTTTAATTGTGTTCTAACACCAAACCAGTAGCCACAAAATTTCTCAGGAATAAGAGTGTGAACATTTCCAGGCACCCAGCCTCAGACTCTTTGTGGTGCTCCCTTATCTGTCATTAAAAGGGAAACAGATCTTAGGTAGAAATTACCACATAGCAAACAAATCTATTCTTCAGGACATAGAGATCAATAACCATCACTAATCACTTTTTTTCCTTTCTGGTTTTGTTTAGAAATGGTCCACACCATAGTCCAAACTAGTCTTGAACTTAATGCAATCATCTTGCCTCAGCCTTCTCAGTAGTGGAATTACAAAGCATAACTCATCACATCTGGCCACAAATCACTTTCTCACCTAATGTGGTAACACACATCTGTAATCCCAGGACTTGGAATGTGGAGAAAGAAGGATCTGGAAATCAAGGTCACCCTCTATTACATAGCCAGATTGGTGGACAGCCTAAGCTACTGAGACCTTGTCTCAAAGAAACAGTTAACAAAAACAAATCGCTTAGTGTAACTAAAATATGACACTAATTAATGAGAAAGAATTAGATAACAAACCAACATTTGATGAGCCTTCCGTGAAAAAGAGAGAAAAGAGTAATGGTGTCCACAAGCGTCATTGATCCTTAAAAGCTCCCAGAAGTTAAAGCCACCCCTTTCTTATCTGGGAAAAGAGCCTTTCTTCCCCCTTGTTGCCCACCTGAGGCGTCGGCGAGGATCAGAGGGTGTTCCTGTCCGACGGGCAGTGCCATAATCAGACATCATGCCATAATCTAGGTCATCATAGCCCATGCTGCGCTGGTCATCCTCTAGCCCATAAGGCTCTGGATGAAAGCGATGCAGATCCACACTGCTCCCACCTACTCGAACCTGGGGCTGGGGCCCATAGACATCTTGTCTACTGGGTGCCCGGTAGCCTTCCATGCTGGGCCTATACCGCTCCTCAATTCGGGTTACCCGGGACAGACTGCCATAGTTGTCACTG
This sequence comes from Cricetomys ansorgei, assembly GCA_026225945.1. Lineage (NCBI taxonomy): Eukaryota > Metazoa > Chordata > Mammalia > Rodentia > Nesomyidae > Cricetomys > Cricetomys ansorgei. Next base: position 2,258,571 of record JAMJFZ010004027.1, on the reverse strand, counting down.
CCACCTGGATAACCATCTTCATAGTGTCTGCCGTAACCATCTGGAGGATAGTGGAAGTTCCTAGGAAGGGTTGCGGTGCCTGCCTGCCCCACATAGGGACCAGGGCCCCCATTGCCATTCTTGCGGAAATCACGGCCCAGAGTCTGGATATAGTTGTTGGAGACTGATGAGGCATCCACAGGCAGCCCATCTGGTCCCATGGGGACTGGCTGTACTGTCCGTGTTGTCACAGTCTTCACAACTTTCTTGACCTTCAGTTAAGGAACAAGAAAAGGAAAAACCAGTCATTGAAGGAAATAAAGAATCTAAGTTTAAATTCTCTACTACTCTAAGAAAAGAGAGAGGATCTGGAGAGATGGCTCAGCAGATAAGAGCACTGGTTGTTCTTCCAGAGGTTCAACCCCCAGCACCCACATGGCAGCTCACAACTGTCTCTAATTCCTGTTACAGGGGATCCAACACCCTTACACAGACACACATGCAGAGAAAACACCAATTTACATAAAATTAAAAAAAAGAAAAGAAAGAAACCCCTATCCTAGAAATGCCTTGTAACCTAGAAATGTGTCATCTATACTTTTTTTCCATCCCACAGAATCCCCCAAACAAGAAAACTTTCCTGTCACTAACAGCTTCTCAAAGCTACTGTAACTGTCATACTGCCTCTCTTCCCTCTCCAATCCATTTTCCTGCATTTCTTTAACCATTTCTGTTTGCCTAGTGATCATTTTCTTTCTGACAATCAGTGGTCTTCACCCACCTAACTGAAAGACCACAGAGGACCTATCTTCAAACATGCGAATCTCAGCTTACTGTGGTCTCCGTGCGCCGGGTGGTCCCATCATCCGAGGTCTCCACAGAAACAACAGACATGGCTCCTTCAGGGTCCTCCTCTGTGTAGGTTTCCACAATCTGCCCTGGCTCCTGCATCCTGGGAATAGTGCTATACAGAAGGTGGTTGTGATCCTATGAGAAAGAAAAGAGTAGTGAAGCTACACCTAAATAGTCTGTAGTAACAATCCGTCCTAATAAGAAATATGGGTGCCCTAGAGACTTCATGAATCTCCCAGTGGCCTCAAGGTTTCTAGAAAGAGTGATTGTCATATAAAGAGTGGTTGTCTCTTATAAACTTGTATAAAAAGGCAGCGCATGGTAGTACACACCTTTAATCCCAGCACTCAAGAGGCAAAGGCAGCCAGATCTGTGAGTTCGAGGCCAGTCTAATCTACACAGCAAATTTCAGACCATCCAGGACTACATAATTAGTCCCTGACTCAATAAATAAATAACTTGTGTAAAAGGACAGTTAGTATAATTTACCAGTACGAGTTATTTAACAAACATGAAAAGAGGTAACTAAAACCATACTGGTATCACCGTGATAGAGACTGCAGATTTAACCATTATAGTCATCTACTTGAATATGAACTGTGTTACTGTTACGTCTTCAAAAAATAGCTTACAGGATAAAAATCTTTTAAGATTTAATAAAATAATCAAGGGGTCTTTGCTTCGTTTTGGATGGTACTAAGAGATGCAGCTGGTGAATGCTAGGCAAGTAAGTGTTCTATCACTGAACAATCCAGAGCCCTCTTTTTATTTTATTTTGAGACAAAGTGAACAACGAGGTGAAACAGCATCTTTTTACTTTCCTAAATTAAAGAACTAACCAATGAGTATTTATGATAAAAACTCCAGCACACCAATATGATCTTAAAGTCTGGAGAAGTAAAAAAGATATGAAAGAAGCTATCCAGACCTTGAGTCAAAACAATTACCTGGGGTCCGTTGAGTTTCAAATCTGAAAATTTCTGCCTCTCAAGGTCAGCATCGCCCACAAACCGGCCGTTCTGAAAATATAGCCCACAAGACAATTCATTTTCTGGCATTCCTTTGTTCTGTCAAACAAATGTCTTTTTTTTCCAAACAGAAAAAAAGGAGTTGGGAGCTTTCAAGGTATTTGTGGCCTGCCTGAATCCTAGTGTCGGTCAGTATGCAATATGAAAACCCTAGCTCTTTTTAATCCTAGCTACCACTTTCCTCAAAACTGGAATCAGGCCTAAAATTCTGGCAAGTTTTTTGTTTTGAGTACACAGGGTTTGAGGTCAGTAGTTTTAAGGATGGATCCCTAAATGTCTTGAGCAGTGCTTTGCACATGAGAAGCATTCAAAAACCATTTGCTGAACAAACAGCACAGAGTCAGATAAGTTCCCTAAACACAACCCTTTTGGAAAGCCCTACGAATATAAGTAAAATTGGAAAGCTATGTTGGGGGTTCCCCTCCAATAAAGCCTTCTTCATTGTTCTAGGCATCTTCATGCTCTGCTACTATGGGAAACTCCCATTCCAGGAAGCTTTTTAAAGAGAGTTAATTCTCCATTTCCAAATATGAATAAAAATACTCGGCAATTCCCCTCAAGAAAAATCTTAACATCTCTATCAAGTTACAGCCACAGAACACATTCTAAAATGTTCCTAAATTGCTCTGTCCAAAGCACCAAGATATAACCTAATAACGTTACACACATAAAAGCACATTTGTTATTCCTCTCCCAACAGAATCCAACAACCTTGGGAGATTCTTTCTCCACCCATTCCCCCTTTACATACAGAGTATAATGCTGCTGGGGGAGGAAGTTAAACGTTGCTTTCAGGAAGGAGGAAGGGTGTGGTTTCATTGCTGAGCAGAGGTTAAAAATAAAAGAACAAGAAAGAAACCACTATATCCTGGGATTCCCCACCACCTATAAATCTAAGCAGCTCCATTTTCCTTCAGTCTATCTCATCCCTAACTCTGTATTCAAGTTCCTGTAAAATTCCCTGAACATTGTGAACACTGTCTCTTTTAAATTCCTAACCATCCCAAATGCAAATTATGTCCCATTAGGATTAAACAAGCACCAAGGCATGGTTGTAATTCTAGCACTAGGGAGGCAGAGGCAGAAGGATCACAAGTTTGAGATCAACCTGAATTATATACTAATACCTTGATTTGATTTCAAAAACCCAAAGGTGTGGAAATGTTGCTTAGTGGCAAGTATATGCCTAGCATGTACAAGACCCTGTGTTCCATCCCCAGCTCCTCATAACTAAATTAGTAAATAGTACAGGATGTAGCTCTTGGTAGAGCTCTAGGGTCAATCCCTAGCACTACAAACAAACAGTTAAAAGGACTGAGTATAAACAATGTTCTAAATTCCGCTTAAGAGACCTCTTCAGAGACAATTTACTAAGCAATGGCTAGTACACACTACCCCCACACACACATACACAGGCACACACACAGGCACGCTCGCATACTGATAAAAGCCTCAGACATATTACATCACAGTAAAGTCAGACATAAACCACAAGGAACACAATATACTTCTCATTTCTAACACCAGCCCTCCCAAGTCACATCAGAGTCAACCAACCCAGAAAGCACCACTGGCTCCTGTGGTTATCTGGGTTAAACAGCATGATGCTCTTTCTCCAACTCTAACCAATAAAATTAACAATGACCTCTCCTTCCAAAACATGATTTACACACTCAACAAAAAAAAAAAACACAAAAGGACAATATGGAGCAGGAATATACACTTTACGGACAGTGTAACACTTTCTGAGAACAGATTGTTCCCTGGATGAGACTGAACTAACAAAGAGCACAAGCTGCCCAACTTCCCCAACCACTAAGCAGACATTCTTTCCTAATTTTTGACCCTGAGAAAAAGGATATTTCAGAGAAAACAGAAGTGACTTGTGTATAGCTCCAAACTACATATACTACCATAACTGGAACTGCATTTCTGCCCAGAAAACCCACTCCAGCAAAACAGGAAGTCAACCAGGTTTCTAAAATCCACCCAACTCAGATCACCAGCAAATCCCTGAGCTCTTAATCAATGTTTATCATATCCCTGGAAAAGTTCATCATGAAATATAAGCACTGGACAGCCCAGGGCCAACAGAATCTTATTAAGGATCCATAGGCCTCTAGTGACCACGCCGAAGTCCTACCTGCAGGTCTGACGGAGAAAGGGTTACCTGATGCCGACGGGTGAGAGTGCCATTGGCCATGAGTGAGTTGGCATCTTGTGGTGAGACCCGGACGCGTTCCAGTTGCGCCGAGACATGGCGCCGTTCCTCCTCCAGCGCCCGGGTCAGCTTCTCAAACTGGGCCTCTTGTTCCTTCACAGAGGCCAAGATGCTGGCGGTCGACTCCACCTCTGAGTCGTCCATGAAGGTAAGGGGAGGAGCCGCCGCAGGGCAGGATAAAAAGTAAGGTGGACCACAGAGGGAGTAGAAAGGAGGGAGTAGGCCCCCTCACTTCACACTATTGGGGGTGGGCGGTAAGAGAGAGAAGAGAAAAGATCACAGGTCAGAGAAGACAGATGAATTGTTAATCCCCAGCGCCAAAGGTGCCCTTTGTGGTTTTACTGAAGTGCAGAAAGCAAGCCACCACCAACCAAGCTTGGGAACCCATCACCAATGTCTGCTCTAACAAGCTCCTTTGCCTACTAACTACCCTCTTCAACACTCTACTATGAACACCTATTGAAAGGAAAGGTGGTAGCTTGATTCACTGTTGGCAGGAAAGAGAGACTGTGGCATGGGATTCAAATTAGATTATTTTTTTCCTGGAAAATTTTGCAGGCATCAGTTTAATCAAAGTTTTAACTCCCTGATACAGGTAAGCACTGCAGCAACAAGCTACTTCTAGAGATAATAGGACAGCACAGATTTTACTTAACTTTTCCCAAACCTGAACACTATAAATGTGGCTGTAGTGGTGAACCATACTAAATTAAAATATCAGTTGAGAAATGGAAACAAAAAAAAAAAAAAAAAAAAAAAAAAAAAAACTTCCCACCAAAACTGAAAGACAAAATAACCAAGGTCTCCATGTTTCAAACATTTATGAAGAGGTCTATCTTCCAAAACTACACTACATTATATAGGGCAAAATATGTTAATTGAAACAACACAATGACAGAACCACAGAACATTGTGGGTGGTGTAGGCCTGGAATCCTACCTTCTCAGAAGGCAGAAGATCACAACTTCAGGGTATGACTGGGCTACAGAAACTTGTGACCAGCCTGGGCAAGTTAGTAAGAGCTTACCTCAAAAAGCTTTTGTGCCAGATGTGGTAGCCCATGGCTTTAATCCCAGCACTTGGGAGGCAGAAACAGGTAGATGAGTTCGAGGCCAGCTTGGTCTACATGATGAGTTCCAAGACAGCCAGGACTATATAGAAACCCTGTCCCAAAAACTAAAAATAATAAATAAATAACTAAAAGGTATACTGATGAACAGCAAACTAGGGGAAAATTTTTTCCTCCACTATTCCCTATCCTCTCACTAATGCCCTAAAAGAAGACACCTAAAATAATTTTTAATTCTTAACAAACATATTTCCATACACACCTGTTAAGAGAAGGGTCGTAACTGATTGGTTTAGCACAGAGGACAGCCCAGGCTAGATTCAGATAAACCATGAAGCATCCCAGCCACCGCAGCAAGCAGCAAGCAGGAAGAAAAGAGCTGCAGAGATATGTGGAGGAACAATAAGAATGGGAAGAAAATAAACTATACCCAATGTATAAACACAAGAGGGTCAGGGGGAGGTATTGGAAATATGAAAGGGACTCATTTAAGATACAATTTAGAACTGCTTAATGTAACATATACACTTTAAACTTTGCTGTGTTCAGATATCTGGGCTTTGGGTGTAGGCTTGATTAAAGCACAAATTGTACTGTCACCTAGAGTTCATCTATTTGTAAACCCATGCAGAACTAGAACAAGTTATAATGTAGATAAAACCCCACATATCTATCCTCTGTTCCAGGCAACCAATTTGGGGGTAAAATTTTTTGTTGGAATGCCCTTCCCCCTCCTTCCCACCCTTAAGGCAGAAACCTCAAAGCCCAGTCCCAGCATGCCTACAAAGACATTGAGAAACCAATGCAATAGTCATGGTGAGGAAGACATGTGGGGACTAGCCTAGGCTGAACCTTCTGCTTAGGCTCCCTTTCCCACGCTCCACAGAGCCCCACCAAGCACAAAAGCTTGGGCCTGTCTGCCTTAGAATATATCCAGCATTCAGCAAGCAAGGGTGCTCAGAAACAGATAAACAGGTATCCAATAAACTGAATTAATTCAGTTACTAAATCTGAGAAAATGCTGAACTGTCCCTAAATCCCTCCTACCCAGCCTGGGCTCCCACAATCACTTATCAACTACTGTTTTAGTTTAGCCCAATGCCACCTTCTCATTCTCCCACCCCACATTCCAATAGGCCACTCAAAAGTCTTTCTTTAATAAATACTTTTTTTTTTTTTGCTTTTGTTTTTTGGGTGTTTGTGACAGTCTCCCAGGCTGGCCTCAAACTCACTATACAGTAGAATGAAGCTGGCCTTCAATTCCTGATCCTCCTTGTCTCTACTCCCCAAGTATTAGAATATAAGAATTTATCACCATTCCTGGCTTGTTTTAATTGCTTCCTTTTCATCCCTATTTCTTCATTTTAAGCACTTGCCCTTTTCTACTATGTACAGTGACCTATGAACCCTCCACATCAAGAGAATCCAGCTCAAGAGAGACTCTTCCAGTTACTGATTTTAAACAGGGCCTGCACTGCAGTTACTACCACTTGTGGCAATGGCAGCCTCCACCCTGTAATCTTCTTGCTAATAAAAGCCCAGACGACCACTACTATGGGCACATAGAAACACACTCCCTGCCACAGAGACATTGTTTGTCATCGTACCATAAATGGTCATTTTTTGCCCCCAAACTTCAATTCGACACAGGGAGTTAGAAGGAAAGTTGGAGAAAACATTGAGGGACCTAGGTCACATGGTAGCAGGGTCTGAAAGAAACTAACTTCTCCATCATCCTGGCTATAAAGCTGACCAGACAACTCTAAGAGGAAAATACAGTTAAGTAGAAAAAGAAATCACAGTCTTTATACATGGATAGACTTTCTGCTCCAAAGGGAGAAACAGTGGCTGTGTGAGACAGGATACAGCCCACAAGACTGGTCCAAGTCCTGGCTTATGTTAATAGTTATTCTCATCTGCTTGATGTCAACAGCACTAAGTCAGAGCTGCTGTGAAGATTGAGTGAGATAAAGTGTGGTGTACAAGGTGAGGCATTAAGTTGTCTCAAGAGTTAGTTTCAATCTTCCAATTACATCACTTCATGGTAATGTCTCAGCCCCAAACTATTTAGTGAAGTAGTAAATTAAATTCATCGGACTAAGAGTACAACTAATTCTACAGAGTAGATGAGCTGGTTTCTCTACTCCAACTCTATCTGTTAGGAGGTCCCACATAAATCAGTGTTTCTGGGACAGAGGGTGCTCCTCTGCTGCCTGACAGTCACTGCGGCAATACAAATCTGTTATACTCATTCTTGATTTCTTCCTCGGGCCTTAGAAGTTTGTTACTCCAGACAAAGAGAATGAAAAACTTAACAACACTGAACAGCTTATATTTATTGCCTTGGCAATCATAAAAGCCATAAGGAAGTTAAGTTTTACTGCAAATGAGTAAAAAACTCATAGATGAAAAAATTAACCAAGTTCCTAGAGTTCATTACAAATTTAGAATTTAAACCCAGGTCTAGAATGTTTCTAAAGCCTACATTCTCTTCTCTGCCATGCTGTCCAAATACAAGTCCAAACATGGCATACTGTGCAAACACCTGTAATCCCAATGCTTATGAGGCTGAATCAAGAGAACACCCAGCTTGGGGCTACATAGCAAAACCCTTGCTCGAAACAAAATAGAAAAGATCCAAGGCCCTTTGACCTATATAACCTCTGCGACTTTTCCCCAACCATTATAGGAAAGGAGAGAGGGGGAAAATACTCATGTCTACATAAACAAAGGAAAAAAGGAAAAGGAAAAGGAAAGCACCCATGGAAGCTGAAGCTATGACAAGCCGTAACAGAAAGACTCATAACTTGCTGATGTGTCCTCTACCTGCCACGCAACATAAAGAGACTGTGCTACAGACGAGTCTGCAAACCACTAACTGTCTCTGGCCAGCATCAAGAAAAGTCCTCGAAGTCAGGTCCAACACCTTTCCAGGTTTACCACTTAATGTTGTCAAACAAACACTTTCACTTAAAAAAGATCATCAGTCAGGGTGTTTAACCTTGCTATTCTCCTCAGATTATGTTTTCTGAGAATAGCTGTGTTTCTTCTTAACAAACGCTAAGTCTTTATTGGATGGATCCCACCCATACTAGAAAGAACTTGCAGGTCTACACAGCTTACTCATTCAATCAATGACAATGATAAAAAAGTCAGTCTCTTTTGTCAGAACTTCAAGGTAAATTAAATTAAATCACATACCCAGAATCAGACCAAAGAATCAGACCATGCCAACTAAATAGCAGGGCAGTAAAGCCAGTGAAGCATAGTCCCTGGAATGATTTGTTCTACTGTAAACTGGCTACAGAAATCTATTTGGGGGCTGGTGACTTGTCACAAAGTCTGATGACCTGAGTCATCAGACTCAGATTCCTGGAACCATATGGCAAGGAGTTTGAAATCTGCTCCTACAAGTTGTCCTTTGACCTCCCTCACAGGAGTTGTAGTACTCATGTACCCAGACATTTGCACACACAAACATATAAGTGCAATAAAAACATTGTTTAAAAGAAATCTAATTTGGGCTGGACATAGTGAATCACATCTATTACCTGAGCACTTAGGAGGCTGAGGCAGAATTGCTATAAGCTCAAAGCCAGCCTAGGCTACAGAATATGACCCTAGCACCAATCATCATCATCTTCATCAAAAAACATGTATGCTCTTTTAGATCTTGACATCCAACATTTACATGATACTGGACAAAGCACTGCTTAATCAGTCTAAACCTCATTTTTCTTCTCTGTAAAATGGAAAACTAAAAACAGGTAAGGTTAGTTATGAGAACTAAATGAAAGTGCTTAGAGAAAGTCTAGGAAGCCATTGGCATTGTTAATTGTAGTAATTATTACTACATTTGAACACAAGGAACTAGTGTGGCAGTGTGAGAAATCTGCCCTCCTTACTCCCATTACTCCACTGAAATTATTTACTTTCTTAATGGCAAAGATAAATGACACCCTTGACTTCAAAAGATTTAGAATCCAATCACTGGTTCTGCCAAGAAACATCCAGGATACCTGGGAGATGTTATTACTGTTTTAAGTTACTATTCCATTACCTTCCAAAGAGCTTCATTTAATGACTTATGCATATCACCTCCCCCCACACACTTCCATGAAGTTCAGCATACACCCATACATAGCCAGTCTTAGGTGAGCACTGAAGCATGCCACTGCTAGAAGAAACCCCAATTTTTCATAAGTTGAAGAGCTCATAAGCTTCAACCTTGCGGCTCTGGGGAAAAAGATTATAATCTGTAACCAGTCCCAAAGATCAAAACTAATTCCCCAAATGTATGTTCTCCCTCAAAGCAAACTCCATTTCTAAGTCTAAGGATATGAAATGATTTTTTTCAAACCAATTAGTAACATACAGCAAGCACCTGTAACACTTCTGTATGAAAAGATGTGTCCAAAATTCACAGTTCAATGCTCCTGTTCAAGCACACACACAGAAAATTACCATTCTGCTTCTAATCTCAAAGAAGCATACTCTGTGAAGTTTTTTCTAAGACTCCATATTAGAAAGAGCACTTACAACCAGAGTCCAAAGTTCCAGCTCCCAACTCAATCCTCATGAAAGTTCCACCTTCTGAAATTCAGTCAGACCAATTATGGTATTTCTCACTTCTGTTAAAATTCATATCCATACTAACCCCAGCTCCCTGGAACTGACCTGCACGATGGTCTATGCCTGTAATCCCAGATACTTGAGCTGAGTGAGACATAAGGATCACAATTAAAGGTATACCTGGACTACAGAATGGAGTTCAAGGCTAGGAAGACTACCTCTCAAAATAAAAAATAAAAAAATTCAAGAGCTGGGAATATGAACTCAGTAATACAGTCTTGTCTAACATTCATAGGACCCTAGGTTTAGTCCTTTATAACACACAAACCAAAGAAAAGATCCAAAGACAGCAGAGCATGGCAGCATGTGCCTATTGCTTAAGTCAATCCTGGGACAGCCTAGCAACATAGTATAACAATAATGATAATGAAAATAATAACAATTAAATAATCTAAAGGGACTTTGCTTACTTCACAAATTCATCTCAACTGAGAACTACTGAGTCACAAATTTACACTTTAGAAATGGCTCTGTCTTCCCAGTTCTGCATTTCCCTGAGGATCCGCTTTACTGAAAAGACTAACCGATAGTGTCTTACTATAGCCACCCAAAGGCTCACTCATGAATTAACGGGACTTCTGGTCCTACCACCTTCCTCTGGGGAAAGTAACATATTTGACTGCGGTGCCAAAGGAAAGGAACTTAAATACGGAAAAAAAGCTTTTTCTTAAAATGTAAAATAAACACATGGGGCTGGAGAGATGGTACAGCAGTTAAGAGAGCTTGCTGAGCCCCACCACCCGAGCCCACAGGTATGCAGGACATCGCCCAGGCACAGGGACACTGAGTGAGCTTCGTTGTGCTTGGTCTCTACTGGTGTGGCCAGGTGAATGTCCATCATTGGAGAAACCTGTTGCCTCCAGGATCCGTGGTGAAGCCTGTGATCCATTTTCCTGCCATCCTGGCTGGACTCAAATTTTCTTTTGTTTTTGGTTTTTTTGTTTTTGTTTAAGTATTTCTAGTATTTTAGAGGGCAAGGGGTGGAATGGGAGAATGACATGGAAGAACTGGAAGAGAGTGTTGTCAAGATGCATTGTATGAAACTCAAATTATAAATAAGTTTTTTTTTTTTTTAAAAAGTGCTTGCTGTTCTTCCACAAGTCCCAAGTTCAGTACCTAGTCAAGCTGTTCACAACTGCCTGCAACTCTAGTTCCAAAGGATCTGATACCTGCACACATATGCTTACATATATACATACACATAAATAAAATACAAAGAGCCAGCAGTGGTGGTGTGCACCTTTAATCCCAACTCTCAGGAGGCCGAGGCAGGTAGATCTCTGTGAGTTCAAGGCCAACCTGGTCTATAGAGCAAATTCCAGGACAGCCATGGCTGGCTACACAGAGATACCCTGCCTCAAAAAGACGGAAGGAAGGAAGGGAGGGAGAAAGGGAGGGAGGGAGGGAGGGAGGGAGGGAGGGAGGGAGGAAGGGAGGAAGGTAGCTCACATCTGCAATCCAAGCACTGGGAAGGCTGAGGCCAGACCTTGGGAGCTGCTGAGTGAGACCAGTCTGGAGATATATACCCCAACAAACAAAAAAACCAAACCAACCCACCAGAAATTTGATTCCACCTTCCCCTGGTTGGCATAATGGCATCTTCTGAGCTAGTCAGAAGGTATACTCTGGAGCAATAGACCTGTGCTGCACTAAAGGCTCCTGGCCATCCTGGCCTGACTCAGCCCCAGGTAGCATGTAGATAAACTGAGAGGTAAACTTGACTTAGCGACATAGACCAAGCTACCCTAGAACTCAGCATTCCTCCTTGTCTCAGCTTCCCACTGATGGGATTACAGGTGTACATTATATCCATTTTAGAATTCAATGTCTCTTTTCTTTTTCATTTTGCTTGACACAAAGTCCACTCTGTAGTCCCGGTCATCAAAGCTGTCTTCAAACACTTGAAGCCATCCATCCTCCTGCCTCCACTTCTAGAATGCTAAAACTATAGATGTTGGCCACCATTCATGATAGATTTATAGTTCCTAGTATAAATTTATAATTTTGAAGAAGTATATGGATTGGGGGAATATGGCTCAGGGGTACAATGCTGCCTAGAATGCAAGAAGTCCTGGGTTCCATCTCCAGTGCCACAACAAAAACTTATGCACAAACAGGAAAAATCACTGGAGCCTAACAGTGAGGAGATCACATACTGAAAGACATCATTCCAAAAGGAAGAAAAGAAATCATGGCCTCCTAAGTTCAGAAACTATATAAAACATTATTCTTAGCTGGGCAGTGGTGGTGCATGCCTTTAATTCCAGCACTTGGGAGGCAGAGTCAGGTGGATCTCTGTGAGTTCGAGGCCAGCCTGGTCTACAGAGTGAGTTTCAGGACAGCCAGAGTTACAACAGAGAAAACCTGTCTTGGAAAGAAAAAAGTTACTATTGTTCTTTTTCTCCTCCTAAGTATCCAAGGAACCCCTAAACCCTAGCACAGTAACACTGGCTAAAATTGGGCTGGTTTTGAAGCAAAGGAAAGGTGTGACTCTCCTATGGAGGAGCCCAGGACTGAAAAGGGCATGGAAAGAAATAAAACCTGCTTCTCTTTGGAGTTGTATGGTACATACACAGGACTGGTCTAACAAGTCCTTCTGATCTCTCAGGCCAGGCCACCTCCCTCCATTCTCCTCCCCCATTAGCCAGGTGCCTCTCTCCAAGGCCCTCCCTCCACTGGGACAGACAACACTCAATTTTCTCTCCAGAGACTTTGAGCTACTCACCTAGATTCCTTAGAAAAGGGGCCTTGCCTAGCCTTATAAGGAAAAAGCAGAGCTCGGGCAGAAGCTGATAAGGAAACAAAGATAAAAGGGAGGGGTGGGGAAAGTGTCAGACTAGAGGAAGGAGAGGCCAAATGCCTTTCTCCTTCATGAAAAAGGAGAAAAGAGGGAAGGTAATACACAAATGAGAAAAATCTAACAGAATTCAATGGTATGTTTAACTCTCCTCATAAAAGGGAAATCCTAAAATTAACTAGGATACCTTATACCCCCCAAGACAAAAAAAATTAAAAGAAATAAATAAAAATATCCAGAAAACCTGAACCTTTGGGTTTAGGAGAAGTCATCCAACTGAGCTCACATTCCTTGTTTTAAACAGGGGTCTAGCTAGTATCTCTGTGTGCTGCCCAGGTTCTTTGAAACCACAAGTGGGCTCCAGTTCTTTGTCTCACAGTGGAGATATCCACTAATAGCCCTTTTTTAATGGATGAGTAAACTATTAGAAGTAGCATTGCTGACAAGTAAAAGAAACATCCTACTCAAGTTCATATTCTTTCTCCTTGATACATACAGTAGGTGTGAGCTTTCTATGCTTCCCGTGGTTATGAATCATTCTAAGTCCACAGACGTTAAAGCAAGGTATTTTATTTTTTATGCAAGATATGATAGTACACACCTATAATTCAAATACAGGATAGGTTGAAGGAAGAGAATTTCAAGGCTAGTCTGGGATACATACATACAAACATACACACATATACACACACACACACATACATACACACACACAATAATACATGTCTGAGGAAGGAGGTAGGAAGGGACATGGTCGAGGAGGAGTAGACCCACCCAGAGACCTTTGGGTCTTACCTTCATTTTAAAAGGCAAAGCATATCTCAATTTTTGGGGCAAGTGGTTTATATTCTACTTCAAACTGTTTCTTTTTATAAGGAAAGAGTACTCAAAGAAAACTTACTTTGTATCAGACACCTACTTTTGATAGTACAGAAATCCAGCAAATAAACCACACCATTACCCCTCCCCCACCTCAAGAAAGAAAATCTCATCAAAATATTCCCTTCGTTTTTAATGTGACATCTCACTAAGCCAAAAGCAAAGAACAGAGTTGGGTGGGAAAGAGAAGGAACTAGAAGCAGGGATGATTGTGCTGGCCAGCAGCAGAACAGAGGGGAGGGATTGTTCTAGCGGTATGTTAGCAATCTGCCTCTAGGGCAGCTGTCCTCCTGGGCAATCAAAGGCGGGTCTGTGTGTGTGCTCAGGGGCTAGCCAGTTTAGCAAGAAGTTGAGGACTCAGCCACCCTATCCACAAAATGAGAAAAGATGCCTGTTTCACAGCTGGGAAAAAAAAGCAGGAAAAACAAAACAAGGAAGAAAAGGGGGGCAGCAGGAGGAGGACAACGTGTCACAGGTTACTACTTCAATCCCAGGAAACTACCAACCATCCATCCCTGATTATGGGTAAACATTGAGCATCTGCAGTAAGGGGATGCTGAAATCAAACTGTGTCTAACAGGATGTGAAATCGAATGGGCATGGTATTCTTGTATTAAGCAAGGTGCCAAACAGAAGGGCTCCAGCATTACCTGTTTCTTTGTCCCTTTCAGACCAACAAGGTTTCTGCAAGATAAATCAACATTATCTAACATCTATGTCCTTCTAGAATTCCATTCTTAATTAAATGCTAGAGATCCATAAATAAGCACACACAAAACTCAGTAGACTCCTCAGTGCTTAGAGATCAAGGCCATTTATATAACTCAAGTGCTAAGATGTAAAAGGCCACAGTCAGATCTCACACCCTCTAATCTCTCAGAGTAGCTAGATGCTCTGTGACCCATTAGACACACAAAGGCTGCTCTCTTCTCTGTAGGGCTCTGTAGCAGAGCTGCTCTCCAGGGACAAAGAGATTTCACAGGAGAACCACAAAGACATCACCCCTCTCTCTCTGTTCCCCCACTCCCAGCTTTCTCACTTCCTGTCACAGTAGCACCAGACCACAGTCTCCCAGAAACAAACAAATACAAAGTGCTGGATTCTGGGCTGCAAGCCAACCACATTCCAGGGCATCCTGTCTACCAATCACCAGCCAGAGCTCCCACTTTGCCCTGCTCGGTTCCTTATCATGTTCAGGAAAACAACCCTCCTCTCAGCCTCAACCCACCACTGCATAGGACAAAGCTCAGGCCCTTAAGAATCAGCAGAAAAATACTATGTGCAAGGACCTAAATAAGAGTCTGGGGGAAGAGGGATAAGGGATTTTTAAGACTGTACTTGGCAAGTTTTTCACTTTGGAGACAGTGAAATGGGGATTTTAAAGCCAAAGCTGCTATTCTAGCCAGAACAACTCGTGGCATATCTCCAAGAAAGAGCCACCAATGACAAGTTGGTCACCAACGGGAAAACATGTCCTCTGTCACATTCTAAGTCACCCATTTCCACTGCTTTTAAACTCTTTCAAACTTCCTTACATGTGGAACTGATTCCTAAAGCCGGCCCCACCGAGAACAAACAAAGGCAGCAGACTCCGCCCTACAGAAAGGCAGTTTATCAAATACTGAGGGCAAAGTTCTGACTTCGCAAGAGAACAAGGAGGGCCACTAGGAACTGAACTGTAACCCAGGCAGCAAGGAGGTCAAGACAGCAACCTCAGTTTTTCCTACAGCCTAGTCAGAAAAGAAAGCACTGGCCAGCTCTGAGAATGGGCTACACTATACATTTTTCTATTAACTTGTACAGCCCACTGGAAGTGAGCCCTAACAACCCCCAGAAGCAAAACTTTAGACAGAGGTCAAGTTCCATCAACCAGAGATTCCTGAAATCCAAAGAAGTAGCACCCTTTGCCCAAGGCTCCATTCACTGTGCACAAGCAGCCAAGCTAAGCAGAGTTCTAACCAAAGGAACATTCCAAGCCAAGAACTAGTAAAATGCCATCTTTCTCATCTTTTTTCTCCTTCCTCCTCCTAGCTGTACACCTCCCAACCCCCCACCATCCTCCCCACTTCTTGAACCAGCTGGAAACACTATCAGCTAAATTCTGAATCTCTGGCTAAATCCTGATCTCTGCAGCACAAGAGGCAAAAGAGACTAAGTAGAAAGCAGCATAGCTTGGAAGAATTTCATCCTTATCTGGACCTGGCACAACCAGATGGAGAGGTAGCACAAGAACATACACAACAGTCAGCTATTCTAGGGCAATAGAAACCAATATTTAGCAACATTGTTTTAGAGTAGCAGGGCTTAGCCATTATAAATCATGTCACCGCAGCACACAATCAAACAAAAGTTTCTGATCTGTTACCTAGCCCCAAATTTAACTAATTCTCTTTTTCTTAAGAATATTGAAAGTTTAGTTACAAATATCAGTATTCTGTATGTTCCTTTGCTCGCGGCCCAAACCAAGAGTTAATTGTACACTATGAGATAGACATGCAAAATGATTTTTTAAAAGTAGCATATAAGGAAGTTTTCTGAAATAAAACAACAAAAACCTGGCTATAAAAGCCATCTTCCAGAGACAGAACTAAACACACTTCTATGCATGTTGCTGCTGCTCTGAAAAGGTGTCTGGCAGATCTGCATCAAACTTAGCAGGTAAGATAGAAAAGGGGTGTTGACTCAGAAATGTCATCACCCTAGAGTGTGAGCCAGGGAACCAATTACAATTTCACCAGAGATTCTGAGTCTAACTGTATCTCTGGCTCCTTCAGACATATTTAACCAAAGGGACAGTTAAAAGGAACATCCCTGGAGTGTCCAGGGCTATAGGTGAATATTTATTGCGTAGGAAGAATAATTGTTTTGCTATCTAGCTTCCTGCATCATGCTCCAAAGTCAAAGAATTAGAGGGAGGTTGGGAGTGGAGGCTCACATCTGTAATCCCAGCACTCGGGAGATGGAGACAGGATGGATGTTGAAAGTTAACCTGGACTATATACATAATGAGACTTGTCTCAAAAATACAAGCTATCCTAGCACTTAGAAGGCAGAGAGAGGGGAGAAAAGAATGTGTCTCACAAAATTAAGCTACATTCCAACCAGCCAACATCCCACAGAGCATTGAGAGTTCCTGAGAAGCCAGTGCCACTCCACTATCCAAGTTCTAATTCCTGGGCCACTCCTTACTCCAGAACAATCTAAGAAGAATAATTGAGAGGGTTTGATGAAGGCACCAGCTG
Organism: Cricetomys ansorgei; assembly: GCA_026225945.1. NCBI lineage: Eukaryota > Metazoa > Chordata > Mammalia > Rodentia > Nesomyidae > Cricetomys > Cricetomys ansorgei. The sequence goes on along the minus strand of JAMJFZ010004027.1, from coordinate 2,241,872 downwards.
TTTCCACTACTATTCCTCCCTTCCCTCCCCCACCTCCTCAGAACACAGTTCAGACTCACATCAAACAGTTAATACAATTGACCAGTCAGTAGGAAAGAGAAGCCTGGACTAAAATAGCAGGAAGAGTGCCAACTGGCCCCTTGGAATGCTTGCTTGGCTCAATTTAAAAATAAGAAACTTTTGTCATCCACTCCCTCTGTACAATTAGATTCTCTCTACAATCTACCTTTCAGTGTCAAAAAGTGTTTCAGTTTCTTCCCTACAACTCCTTGATCTATTTTTAAATGTCAGAGAACAAGAGGGGTGCACATAAATAAGGCTGGATGTAAAATAATGTCTGAGGGATGGGAAGGTTTCCTGAACTGCAAAAAACAATCTTAGTACAGGACTCCCCCTGCCTCCACCAAAAAGAAAAAAAAAAAAAAAAAAAGCATACAGAAGCAAATCTGGAGGGGAACACACTACACATAAATATGATTGTAACTATTTCTTAAGGCTTTCGCAACCAGGTAAGATCAATAACACAGACTGGATGTAGCTCAGGATGGGGGAAAAAAAAAAAAAAACTTACACGACCAGCTCCTCCCCCACCCATATTCCATGTTGACCAGAGTTGGCCAAGAAGGAAGTTAAGGAAGCCAGCATTTCCCTTTCAGACAGGAAGTAAATTAGCCCTTCCTGTGAGTTTTAAACAAATAGTACAGCTGGGGTTTCAATGCTAACATCCTCTCTTGAATTTGTTCCACAATTTCAAAATTGCAAGGGGGAAAAGGAGACACGGTCTAAAAGTTTCCCTTTACAAGCAACTCAAGTTCTCGACAACAAGCTACACATTGGCATAACCTTCAAATCAGCATTAACATGTAATAGCAAAACAATATCGAGTAACATTAAAGTAATTAAATTCAAAATAACCAGCCCCCACCCCATGCCTACTACCACAAGCCAGTTAGTATCTATTTATTCCAAGTATATACTCACTCACCTGAACATTCAATCACAATCATGATTGTGAGGGATCTGAGAGATCACAATCATTTGGGAATTCATATTTTCAGAAAGACTACATAATGAGTCTCAAAGCCTGTAGGAAACCATGTGGCCTGTTCCTGACAATCTAACCACAACATTCCTCTGACAAAAGGGGCAGTAGTTAGAAAATACATTTGGGCCTGTTTTACTGCCCACTAGACAGCTCGGTTCATTACTCAGTCTGGATTAGGGGCTCTGTGAAAGCACGGACTTAAGTATATGATGGCTGGAAGGGCATAGTAATACATCCTTTTTTTTTCTTTCTTTCTTTCTTGTTTTGTTGTTGTCATTTTTGTTTTTAAGACAGTCTCACTACATAGCTCAGTTTGCTGATCTCAAACTCACAGTGAGCCTCCTGCCTCAACCTCTTGATTGCTGTAATCACATATATGTCACCAAGCCCAGCTTTAAATCCTATTTTTTTAGAATAAGAACCTAGAAGGAAGAACTATCTTATTTGCTGGCCCCATCATCTATGGACTCCTGAACTACTTACTGAAGTACTTACCTATTTACACCGCAGACAAATAACATTATAAACATTTTAATATTGTGCAAGGAACAAAGGTCTATGTCAAATTCTCAAAGACTGGCTTATTTAGAACACAAGTCCTAAATCTTCTTCCAAGTATTTATGACCCCTAGGTATTCCTAGCCTACGATAAAAGATGAGGAATAACCAGAAATTCAAAAATCAAGAGCTATTGCTGACATTCTTCCAAACAAGTGACTTTAATTTCTGGTTTGAGACCAAATGAATAGCAAAATGTCTTTATACAGAGAAAAGTATTTCAACAGAAAACATTTGTGAGTGAAGACTTAGCTAAAAAAAAAAAAGAACAGCATTAAATGATACAGTCATGATAATCACAAACATCTTCACCATCTACATATGCTGGAGAAATAAGCATCAACCAGTTACTTACAGCAACTTGAAAATCTGGCAAAAATCTGATTACCAGGAGTACTTCCCACATAAAATGATAAAAAAGCTAGAATAAAGGGATTGGGGAGAAGGGTTTCTTTAGTCAATCCTCAAAGATGATATTAAGTAATAGAATGACAACCAGATAATTATAATTAGAGGGAAGAATAGAGTAACCAGGTCAAGTACCAAGACTAAAACCTCTAACAGAATGAAAGGGAAAGCTGATGTAGTGGCTCATACAGGGTAATCCCAGTTTGGGAGGCTCAAGAAGGAGGACTGCTTCAAATTCAAGACTTTCAAAGCTAACCTGGACCATGGTGCAAGCTTGAACATACACATACACTCCAAGATCAGGGTAGGGGAGCGATGTCTATAACTGAAGGACAGACTTGCTAAACCAGAAATCTTGAGAGGGGGAAAGTAAATGTGGGTGATTAAGATACGGGTTCTCTGATAATCAGGTAGTAGACTTTCTATGTGTGTGGGTTGCAAAAACAAAAACAAAACAAAACCAAAAAAAACCCACCAAATCACTAAATAGTTGGGGATTCATCTTCAGTTCCATCAAAATTAACCAAGTAGAGTGGTTCTGTATGTGTTTTGATAATCTGTAATAAATTAAACTTACATATCTGGAAAGGGAAAATACAGCCCTATGGTTACTTAACAAGGATATCATCCTTGTTATACAAGATAGAAATATGGATATGATAACTTATAAAGTGACTGTGATCCCCAGTCTTAGGAAGGAGGGGGCTCCTAGAAGCCATCAAACCCCAACATTAAAAGGAGGAAGAAGGAACTTCTAGCTAGACATGATACTCCACACCATTAATCCCAACAGAGGCAAGGGGATCACTAATAGTTCCAAGCCAGCCTGATCTATACAGTGAGTTCCACAACAGCATGGCTATGTAGAGAAGTCTTGTCTCAAAAAAAAAAAAAAAAAGTAGGAACTTTTGGTCAAATGAGCACAAGTAGCAGCAGTTGGTAAGTGGGGTCTAAAGCACCTAAACAAAACCAACAAATGTAGACAAAAAGAAATTCTAACATATCTGTGCTGCAATTTGTCCTTTTCCTAGACAACCACGTTGATAAAAGAAAAGCTTTGATCTTTACAAGCACATATAAACTTATTCTCACTAACGACACTAGTATTATGGTTCTCCAAGATAAGGATCATCAACCTATACAGAATCTGCTATTATGAAAATCGCTCTTATAGAGCTTGGACAATGGGATAACGAACTGGGACAGCTGCTGCCTCAACTTAGCACGAACACACTAAACACACTAAACACAGCTGTTACCTCTAGGGCTAAAGACAAGTTTTCTTTACATTTTGTAGTGCTAAACAGGATCCTGTACCAGTACCCTATCCTTTTGTACACACCAGCCCAGACAGGTCTCTGTTGATACCCACCCCCCACCATCTCTCTTGACCAAGGGTAACAACCAGCCTAGGGACTGTGCTCTTTCTATCCCTCTCATCTATATGACCATCACTCATTTCTTTGTACTCTTCCAAATATAACTTACATATAAGCCCTTACAAGATCACTCTTGTCAAACATAATAACCCTCAGCATTTGAAAAGTGGAGGCAGAAGGATTGAGAGTTTGTGGGTCAGCCTAGGCTTCATGAAACCCTGCCTCAAATAAATAAATAGACAGATACATAAAAACATAAATAGGTGGATGAATAAACAAGTAAAAAGCAGCAGGGAGCACACACACAAATTTTCTCTCTTGGCAACCATTCTATGAACTATGTCCCTCCCCATAGCCTCCATCTTATGTACCATGCTTTTTTTCAAAAGAATTATATATTGTAACATACTTGCTTATCTATTCATTATTTATTAAGTCTATTTAGTTTATTATACACTAGCGCATGGCATGCAGCAGAACCCAGGGACTTATCTATAGAAGGCAAATGCTCTACTACTGAGCTATATCCTCAGTCCCAGCTTTTCCATTCTTGTTTTTTTCTTTGTTTATTCTGGTCCTTTCTGTTTTGCTTTTGGAAAGTCTCAGTATCTAATCCAGCTAATTCCCATCTCCTATCCTGTATTAGCTTCAAGTGCTAGGATTGCATGTATAGCAAAACACCTGACTTCTCTTGAGTAAAGAGTTCTCACATGTTCAATGAATACAAACAGTTAAATTTTAAGAAAATAAATCAACCTCATTTTGTTTTTATTTTAATATTATTTGCTTAGTTGGTTGCATTTTTGTTGTTTTTGCAACAGGGTCTCATGTTCTCCATGTTAACCTCAAACTCACTACTTACTCAAGGTAACTTAACTCCTGACCCTCCAGCCTCCACTTCTCAGGTGTTACTATTACTAGCATGCACAACCATGACTAGCTCTTTTTTATTTATTATTTACATTTATTTTGCATATGCATGTATGTGCGTGGGAACCTATGCCAATGAGGCACACATTCAGAAGTCATCAGGTTTGACATCAGGTTTAACCACTGAGCCACTTAACCAGTCCTATTAATCTGTATTTTTTGGCAAGGTACACTATGTAGCATAGGCTGGTCAAACTCCAGATCTTCCTGCCTCAGCTTCCCAAATACTGGGACTACAGGCATGTGCCATACTAGGTTCTCTACTTTTTTTCTAAGTGTGAATCTAAGGTCTATCTATGATTGGGGCGGGAGGCCTCCTTTACACCTATAGCCATACCTCCTCCTTTGGCTGACCTTCAGCAGCGTAGACACTCAAGTGCCCAACTGTGTCCTACTTTACAAAGACAGCAGTGGAGAGAACAGCAGAAAGGTTACAGAATTCCCCCATTCCAACAAAGAAGCAGGAAAGAAATCAGACTGGCATCAATTTCCCTTTTAAAATAGACTCCTCTATTTTAAAAGTGGACTGAATATACACCAGCTACTTTATTCAATGAGATTTACTTCACTTGCAATGAAATAGGAACTGCAGGTGCTTTGATAAAGGTACTGAAAAGTTGACCTACTTTCTATAACAATGTCCATGTCCTCAAACATCAGAATAAATTTTGGTCTCCTAAAATAATAAGCTTTTTCAAACAAATATATTTTCATTCCACAGTAAGAAATGTGCTTCTCCATTCCAATACAGAACATGGGTCGCACACACAAATGTCATTTATTCTGGCAAAAGTAAATGCTTTTTGCTCCACTGTTGGCTGAGCTATAAGGAGCAATTAATTAGGAAAGATAGATAAGATCTGAAAAAAAATCAAAGATAAAAACTGAGGGCTGGGCATGGTGGTACATGCCTTTAATCCTAGCACTTGGGAGCCAGAGGCCAGTATATCTCAGAGTTCAAGGCCAGCATGGTTTACAGAGTTCCAGGGTTACTCAGAGAAACCCTGGGCGTGGACGGCAGTGGCAGGTAACAGGAAACTAGGTGAATTACTAGGTGCACCTTCCTGTCAATCTAATTCAAGTAAACTAGAAGCAGTATCCTACCGTTTGTCTTTAGCACCAATACAACCAGTTAAAAAAAAAAAAAAAATCAAAATCTTGAGAAGACCATCACCTGAAGGGAAATAATACAGAACAGGAAACCAAGCAACAGGGAAGAATCTTAAGAAACAGTAAAAAATATAAGCTAAAAATACAGGAATTTGGGTAAGGGAGCTAACACAGAAGGCTAAAGAGTACCAAAATAATACTGTTCAGAACTCTGGTTTCATGACTTACATAATAGGAAGAAACTACATAGCAAGACCCTGTCTCAGAGAGGGGGGTGAGGGGGGTTGGTGGGAGAGGAAAGAAGGATATCTAGGCTGGAGGAAACCTACGAATTTCCCTCCAGACAGGGCTGCATCTAAGAAATGCATACATCCCCAAACCCAGCTTCGCTTTTCCTCATATGAAAGCAGACTTTTCTTAGAAGCACACTTTTCACAGGAAGCATTTATGAACTCAAAATTTCTACATGTTACAGTTTTACAAATGTCCATAAACATGGGCTGCAAGTGGAGTATTTCCTGAACAAAAAAAAAAGAGGCACTCATTTCAATAGTAAGAATACCAAAAGCTGCCTTCATTTCTTTTAACCATGTATTACCCCCATTGGCTTACAAAATCCTGGCTGGACAAGCAAGATATTGAGGTGAAGAATTTAGCTCAAAATTACATGTGAAAAAAAATGGGGGTGTGGTGGTACATACCTGTAATCCAAGCAACTGTGGAAGCAGAGTTAGGAGGCTCTTCACAAGTTTGAGGGCAGCCTGATCTACACAGCAAATTCCAAGTCAACCACGACTACATAGTGAAAGCCATACTCAAAACAAAAATCTGGTTCAAGCTGATGTTAATATACCCAAGCAAAACCCTTCTCAATCTACTATGATCAAATTAAGTTTACCAGCTCCGTTTCTGTTAGACATAAAAGGATGGAAGTAACTTGTAGTTTTTTCTAAGGCCTGAAAAAATTATAAAGATATTCAGGCAGTGCTTCCTGTTTGTCTTCCCCACTAAGACCCCCTTACAAAGAGTTACCACTGTTTTTCACACACACACACACACACACACACACACACACACACACACTTTCCAAAGTTGCTGCCTACTATCAAATTAAAACGTTTTTTTTTTTGAAAGGCAGACAGGTGATGCTTGAACTGGTCTGTGATTCTATCACTTGGGAGGCTATGGCAGGAGATTTTGAAATAAGCAAGCTGGGCTACACAGTGAAACTTGTCTTAAAAAACTATAAGATATTTTGTCCAACAGATAAATGAAGACAAATGACGTTTTAGTTAATTCAGCCTTGTATGGCAAACACACACAAGGTATCAATATGAACTGTATACTATTCTATTAATTTTGAATAGCAAATCACTTGTAATGACAATCCTATATAAAAAGGTTAAGAGTTCATTTATTTTTTTGTTTTATATTATTTACATACAAACATATATTTACATTATATACATTATTTCTGCACTAGAAGAGATCAAACCCGGGACCTTCAGCATGCTAGGCAAGCACTGTACCACTGAGATATATTCCTATTGAAATGGTTTAAATTATCCCCGTCTTAGAGAAAAGGCCAGGACAGGAATGACTAAGCAATTTATCCCAAGGTAAGACTGGAACCCAACAGCCTAGCTCCAGCAACATTTTTTTTTTCAAATAGGACTTTCTTTTATGTAGTTTTTCTTCTTATGTTTTTTAAGTATCAATGCTCTAATTACTGTGCTATGCTACTTTGCCTTACGACACTGGGGGAGGCTCTCAGTATGAAATTACCTTTTTTAGGTTGAGTATATTAATTAAAAATATGTAATAGTTAAAACATTTTAAGCAAAACATAAGCAACTGGTGCTAGGTGAATAAGGGTAAAAAGGAGTCCATGTGATTCTTGAAAACTTCCTTGCAAAATTTTCCATGTCTGAAATAAAAACTTTAAACACCACTTTCACCATCATATAATGAGACATGTGAAAACACTAACCAAATTACCTATCACTGATCAGCACAGAACACTTTAAGAAAAACTCTTTAAGACTAGACGTAGCAGGATGTGGGTGGTAATACTCACCTTTCAATCCAGTGCCAGTGTAGTACAGGCAAGAGGATCTCTGTGAGTCTGGACCACCCTGGTCTGCATAGCAAGCTCTAGGACAGCTAGGGCCTAGCTTGTAGGAAAGCTCTAGGCAAGGTCAAGGCCAGCCTGGGCTTACTTGAGACTCTGTTTCAAAAAGATAATTAAAAATAGCTGGGGCAGTAGTGGCTCACACCTTTAATCCCAGCACTTGGGAAGGAGAGGCAGGCAGATCTGAGTTCGAGGCCAGCCTAGTCTACAAAGTGAGTTCTAGGACAGCCAGAGTTACAACAGAGAAACCCTGATAATAATGATAATGAAAATAATGATAATAATATTATTATACAACTAAATATAAATCACTCATACTTTAACCTTTGAAATTCTAACCAGGAGAGTGTTCTTGTTCTATCAGCACTCTATTGGAAACCTTGGAGGAAGCTACCTCTTTTAGGTCAATCAATTCCTATTTCAGCTTCATGTAACATGTATTTATTTATTTTGTCTATGGATGTTTTGCCTACATGTATGTATGTGTACCATATATGCATGGTGTCCATAGAGGCCAGAAGAGGGTCTCACATCCCCTGAAACAGGAGTTACAGATGGTTGTGAGCCACCATATGAATACTGGGAATGGAATCTGGGTCCTCTGAAAGAGCAGCCAGTGTTCTTAACTGTTGGGCCATCTCTACAGCCCTCAAATGGGATTTTAATTTTTGTTTTTATGAACCCTTATTTTAACCCCTTTTTCTGAGAAAACAAAGGAATATTCGTAGTTTTTCATACCCTGATTACCTGTAGTCCATTCCTTTACATAAGTTTCCTTTTTCTACAACCCTGAATTGAACATAAAAGATAGTTTATGCTCTTTTAAAAGTATTTTGCTTTTATTTAGGTGTGTGCATCAATGTGGGTATATGTTACAACTGTGCAGATGCTCACAGAGGCCAGACGATGGCATCAGATCTGATGGACCTAGAGTTATAGGAGTTGTGCACTGCTTGACTTGGGTGCTAGGAATCAAACTCGGTCTTTGAAAGAACAACAAATGCTCTTATCTAATGAGCTATCTCTCCAGCCCCATAATTTCAGTTCTTAAATTTATAAATTGTCTAATACAGTTCCACTAATATAATAATGATTATAGATATTATATAACATATATATATCATATAATATAATAATGGCTGCCAAGTGTGAGAGCTCACACATGTTATTACAACACAAAGAAACACTGAGGCAGAATTGCTTTGAATTCAGGATTTGTGTATGTGTGTGAGTGTACACACACATACACACACTCACATCCTGACTCAATCTCCAGCAAAAAAAGAACACAAGCTATCATATGAGGCCAAGTGCAGTAGCCTACTCCTGTAATTCCAGCACTTGGGAGGCCAAGCTACAGGAGACCCTGTCTCCAGATGACGACTTGGGGGAGGAAGGGAATTATATCAAACACATTTTCTGTGAAACACTCATGTCCAAAACTATCAAGCTGTCTATGTTTTTGTTAGTGGCATATAAACAACTGATTGGAGCACGGCTGAAAATGTTCTTCCTTGCTGCTGCCCATGTTTTCCCCCAGAAAATGGATAGGTTGCAAGTTTTCACTGACTGAAGGCAACAGCTGCATAAGCTATGTAACGTAGCTTACTTCTTCAACTGTTCTTTAGATCGACTGCCAAGAAAAGTTAAACTTTAAAATCTTCCATTATTTCCAGAAACTGTTTAAAACAAGGTACCTGTGGTCTCCTATGTCTATAGTACCAACATTCAGAAAGAAGAGTCAGAAGAGATCACAAATTCAAGGTGATACTCAGCTACATTATAGAGTTTGGGCCAACCTAAGCAACATGAGACACACACACACACACACACACACACACACACACACACACAAAAATTAGGGTTAGTAAAATGTCTTAGGGTTGGTGAAATGTCTCAGTGGATAAAGACATTTTCCACCAAATGTAAGGACTTGAATTTCATCCCCAGAACCCACATGATGGAAAGACAACAGACTCCAATCGCTATATTTTCCTAACTTCCACACACCTGCAGGAACAGGTGCCTGCCCCTCCCCCACTCGCACAATGAAATAAATGTAAACAAAAATGTAAATGAATAAATAAAAGATAAACTAAAAATAAACTATAGGCTACAGAGAAAGTGTCAAAATTACATGGAATGTAATTAATTCATATTGTTTTGCTTTCTGTCTCAACCTAAGCCTTTCCAGTCCCCGCTAATTCTCATCAAGTACCTTAATTAAACAAGGCTTACTACTGAACACCTCAGTATGTAGCAGACACTGAGATAGGTAATAAAGAGACAGAGATAAGCTAGTACCTACATACAAGCAGCTCACAGTCTAGAGTGAAAGACAATAATTTTTAATACAGTATGATAAATACATTTATTAGAACTACCTCTTACAAGCCTCTCACTAGAAGATGGTATCACACAACCCAAAGAGCTGAAAACTCTTTGGAAGAGTAAATCACTAGTAAGCAATGAAGGTCGAAGCAATCCCCAGATGTTAAAAATGAATGAAGCAGTATGCATACCTTTAGTCCCAGCCCCAGCCCTCAGGAGACACGGAGAATTCCAGGACAGCCATGGCTACCTAGAGAAACCTGGTCTATAAATTAATTAATTAATTAAGCAGGACTAGTGATGAGCTCAGTGATAGAGCACTTGCCAAGCCTGTGTGAGACCCTGAGTTCAATCCCCAACACTGCAAAAGAAAGAAAAAGGAGAATAACAGGACAGCAATGGCATGTATATGATATGATTCCTGCTTTTAAGGTTAGTAATATCTATGCCAGCATAATCAACTCTCACTTGCTCTAAAGAAACTGTTCTTTTTACATATGCTATCCCAATTTGGTCCCTGTAAGTAACCAACTACCAAACACTCCTACTTGTAGCAAGGCTTCATTTATTTTAGTCCCAGCTGTTATGTCCATTCTCTCTGGGTAATAGCAGTATATCCCTGGTTAAATTCATTAACTTTGTAGTCAATCAGACCAGGGTTAATCCTGACTTCCACCATTTAAATAATGAAATGTTCAACAAATCTCAACTTGAGTCCCAAATTCCTTTTTAAAAAATGGTTATTAGAAATTAGGTAAATAGCCTATGCAAAGTCCTTAGCACACAGTAAAATAAAACAATGAGAGGAAGGGTAGGGAACAGGAGGACCTAGGAGGTACTAACAGAGGGCCATCACCTAATAGAAAGCAATTAAATTGTATAGAGCTAAATATTTTGCAATTGAAATTGATAGTGACCTAAGCTGAATTTATTTGCCTACATGCGGTCTCATCCTCTCCTAAAGAGCAACTATTTGATAAACCTAAGGCTGGGGCATAATTACAGGAAGCTTTTCTTTTAAGATCTCCAAGAGTCCCAATTTTAGACTAGAGCACAGAATATGTTCTCACCCCTCTGGCTGTCCATACTAGAACCCTAAGAAAGGCACTAGAAATCTAACCAGCCATGAGACTCCCACACACACACCTGAAACACAAACCACTACCTTACTCACATAACAAAGAAACTAACCAAATTATATCAAAAGCAAACAAGGAAAGAAAATCTGACAGCTCATACTCATTTGTGATCATTTTCACCCCAAAAATCAAAATAAGAAGCACAGCAGATAATAATAATAGCAAAACAAAAGATTTACTTATCTGTACCCTTTCCTATAATTCCTGAAAGAACCATCGGAGGTGAAGTAAAAGGCAAAAATCTTCCATCTTATCACCTCAAAAGGCTCTCTATGCTACACAGGCAGGTCAAACAATACCTTAGTTTGTAAAAATAGTCTAGACCCTAATGCTGTTCAACACAGCTACACAAAGCCCAGTTTCAAAGCCGGACCCAGATCACCACCAGTCATCCAGAACCTATTTTCAAACTGCCTTTGTACTCCTCCTTCAGACTCTCATCCCTCTCCCCCTAAAGGTTGAGTGAGAAACCGACACTTTGGCAGCAACAGACCAACCCTCTAAAGCCCCACCAAGACACCTCCCCAGAAGCTCATTTCAAAGGAGAACTGAAAAATTGTAAATGAGAACTATAGCCCAACTGACTGTACACATCGTCTTTTTTCTTTCTTTTCCACTATTTATTTTAATTCTGAGGTCCAGACATCAAAAATTCTCCAGTAACCCTCGCCTAGATTATACGGAAAGGAAAAGAGGAACAAAAGTTGTTTCCTACAGAAGCCACAACCTCACAAGGACAAAATCATCTTGCAAGAAATGTCTTCACCGTAGAGAAAAATTCAAGGAAGTGTTCTAGTCTAAAAAGAATGGGGGCAGGGACTATGAAATCAGATTAAAGATTCCTATCAGTTTAAAGGTGAATGAACAGCTTACATATTAAGACCCAACTTGCTACAATTAGTGCAATATCTATTCCAGCCCTAATTTCCATACTGATTCCCATTTGAAAAGAAGTACCCTATTTTCCAGCTACTGATGAGTTGACTACATAATTATCTAAGATCAGTACATTTGCAAGAATGTATGTGCAAAAAGCAAAACCAGACAAATCTCAAGATCAATTACAAAACATGAAGCAGGTCATAGGCCTTTAGCTCTAACAGTGTTCTAATTTAATGGTGAGTTAACCAAGCAAACAAACAAAAGACACCTCTAAAAAGCATCTTTCCAGTGACTTAAAAATAAAATTCCCTTTGTGCTTTCTCAACTATGTTTTGTAAACTCAAGTTTTCATTAAGTGGCTTCTCTTCACCTGACCATACACAACCTTAAGCCCTTTTTCAGAGACCAACAGGGCTGAAAAGATTTCCAGGTGTCCTGCTGCTTTACTCTGGTCGAGAGAAAGCATTAGAATTTCCTCATCTCTTCAGCACCAAACATTATCATACTTGCAGGTTTAACACACCACACCTTCACAAATCTCTGCCATCGAAAGTGCTTTTAGAATAAAAAAAAAAAAAAAGTGGTGGTAATTCAGTTAACATAGATCCATTTGTTTTCTTTTTACAAGGCAAAGCAAAGAGGCTCTGTCTAACAGGCAACAGAGGCTCCCACCCACCACACCTGGAAAAGTAAAAGAGGGATCCACCCAGGAAGAGCAGAGCTGAAATCCATCTGGGCCGTTCAAACTCTCAAAGAGGAAAAACAATACTATTTAAGCTCAAAAGCTCCCTGCCTTTCTACTGCCACAAATTCAAAGGTGAGGGGGCTGAAAGTTTTGAAACATGTTAAGAGCCATCTGTATAACTAGCTTCAGACCAGGACAAATTCCTTTCCCAACCTACACACAACATGCCAGAAAGCCCAAACCATTTTTGGTTTGGGCTCTGAAAACAGAAGTATGTTAGATTAATCCAGAAAAAAATAATAAGAAAATCAAAGATCACACAAATATATAATTTACACAACTTCTACCCCTGGTTCTAACCAGCTTCCGGTATTAGACCTAGAAGTTTGTTTCTAGGTCTTGCACGTTTTACCTTTTCCTTAATATAAATAAAATACCAAAATACTTCCAAAGTATTAAAAAGTAAAAAAAAAAATAATAATTGATTAAAAGTCACCGTCAGCATTAACAAGCTCCCTAGCCCTTTTTAGATTCCCTCCAGTTACCACCAAGAAAAAAAATTCATTTGGTTTATCCTTTTCCCAACCAGTTATGCAAACATTTTTATAAAAGGGAAAAAAAAAAACCACGAAAAAAGTACACACCTCAAACGTGGGCTTCTAAAGCCAGTCCTTGAAGAAACAAACCCAAAGCTTCACCAATGTGCTGAGAAAGGCAAATCCAGCGAGGCTCGACCTCTTCCTCTTCCTCGTTCCAGGATCTTTCCTACCTCGTTCCCTCTCACTCCGTGTCGGTGTCTGTTTCTCCCTCCCTTCCTCCCTCCTTCTAGTTCGCTCCCTCGCTCTCTTTCCCTCTCTCTTTCCCTCTCTCTCTCTTTCCCCTCAGATCCAACACCTAAAATGGAAGTTGCACCCAGCCAAAGGCAAGGGAGCCTGGGTGGTGACAAACTGATCTAGCAGCCCTACCCTAGCTTTCCTAAGTGATGTCAGCCCCTGCGAGCTTCCAATAGGAGCCAGGCATAAATCAGGGAGCTGACCTTATCCAATAGGAAACTTTATTATAGGAAATTAAAAAAAAAAAGCGAGAGAAAGACGAGGAAGTTTTATATATATATATAATATATATTTATATTTGAAGCGGAGACTATACAATCTCTGAGGAATTACTGCAGAGCTCTGGGGGAAGCGGGAGGTGCTAAAAAACAAAGCTTCTTAGGACGGCACACCTAAGCCTCAGTTCTCTTTGATGAGGGTCTTGCTCCCTTTTCCTACCTATCTGGGTGGGAAAACAGAAAAGAGCTTACTTTATTTGCCTGATGCTGTTTAGTTTGTTGCTTTCTTTCCCAAAGCATTTTCCTAAAGGAAGCCAGGAAAAGAGGAGAGAGAAATCCCAGAAACAGGACTGTGTGTTGATTGGGATCGTAGGAAATACCTGAGGCAAACTCTCCATTTCATTGTTTTGGTTTAATTTCGTTAGAGCTAAAGAGGAAAAAGTAAGTGCTTTTACTTGTTAATAGTTTGTTAGCCTCTCTGCTCTAAACTAAATGAAAGCAGAATCCATTGAGCTGTTGGGGAAAAACATTGTCTTTCCATCAAAATAATTTGGGTTTGCCTGGGACAATAGGCAGAATTCAATAAACAGTTTAGGATAGATAAGAATATTGTTAAAATAATTAAGAGAATGCTTTTTCTTTGTGAATTCAACATTATCTGGCTTTTTTATTTGACCTCAACAAAACATCATAGGGGGTTTCCTCTGAACTCATTTAAGGGTTAGGAGGGGAAGTTTTGTTTGTTGTTGGGTTTTGTTTTTTCTTGGATGGAGAAGTCGCTTTGTTTTGTTTGAGACAGGGTCTCACTGTACCCCAGGCTGACCTAAGATTCAAAATCCCTCTGCCTCTGCCACTTTCTGAGTGATGGGATTGCAGGCATAGTATCACCCAATAAGACTGGTATCATTTAGTCTCTATTACTAAACAAATGTGATGAATTAGAAGGTTTCTCCATATGTATATGGAGAAATATATATACATATATATGTATATTTCTTTTAATTAGATTTATTTGTGTGTATCTGTGTGTACATATGTGCATGGGCACATATGTACCACAGCACTCATGTTCAGGTCAGAGAACAATTTGCAGAAATCAGTTTTCTTCTCCCTTCATGTGCGTCCAGGGGATCAAACTTAGGTCATTAGGCTTAACAGCAAGTATCTTTACTGAAATCTCTTTCTGGCCCTATTTTTTATTTATTTTTATTTTATTTATTGAGACAGGGTCTCACTATGTAGCCCTGGCTGGCCTGGAACTCTTGATATGTATACCAGGCTAGCCTTGAACTCACAGAGATCCCTCTACCTCCACCTCCTAAATGTTAGGGTGATAGGTGTGCCTTCCTATTGGCTGCTACAAAATGAATCTTCATAAAGCTTTCGTAAACTATAATTGTGATATATTGGCTAAGAGAGACTGCAATCAAACTGCTGAATTCTTGTACTCCTCTACAAGTACACTAGCTCAAATGTTTGCACCATTATGTGACCTTAGCCAAATTATATAATCTCTGAACCTGTTTCCTTAACTATAAAATGGAAATAACTATCTCTCACTGGAGAGATAGCTCAGTGGGTATCTCAGCCAGAAAGAACTGAATTCAGATGCTAGCATCAATGTAAAAAGCCAGTTGTGGCTTTATGCTTGCCTATGGGTAGGAGGGTAGAGCCAAGAGGATCACTGGGGTTTGCTGGTCACCAGAACACTTCCAGGCTCAGTGAGAGATACATTCCAAGAAGTAAGTCAGAGAGCAATAGAGCAGAACACTGGTCTTCACATGTGAAGTAGCCTTCACATGGGCACACATCACATGCATCACACACACAAATCTGTTGTAAGAATAAAGATATGTATATAAATCATTTTTGTTGTTCCTACTGGTCTGAAACTCACTATATAGCCAAAGTGTCCTTGAACTTCAAGTAATCCTACTGCTTCTGCCTATAAAAGTACCAGAGTTACAGACATGGCCACACTGCCTGGCAACATAATTATGTTCTAAAATGTCTGGTAAATAAGAATAAATTGTTGGGCTGGGGAGATGGTTCATCCATTAAGAGCACTGGCTGTTCTTAGAGAGGACCAGAATTCAATTCCCAGCACCCACATTGTAGCTCAAAGTCATTCGTAACTCCAGTTCCAGAGGATCTGATGGCATTTCTTACCTCCTTGGGTACTGAATGCACATGGCTCTCTTACATATACTCAGGCACATATACATACACATATTCTTTTTAGATGATATGACTCAGTAAGTAAGGTGCTTGCCATCAAACCTATGGATATGAATCTGAATCCCAGAACCCATGGTGGAAGAATAGAAGAGACTCTTACAAATTGTCCTTTGGCTGCCATGTGCTCACCATGGCAAAGGCATCCACATATATAAACAAAAACTAGACAAAATGTAATTTTTTTAAAACAAGAAAAAATTATTATTAAGATGGGCATTATAGTGCACATTTCTGTAATCCTAGCATTTGGGAGGTGGAGGAGGCAGGAGGATGGGGAGTTCAAGGCCATCCTTGGGTACATAGCAAATTTGAGGACAAACTGAACTACATGAGACTTCTTCAAAAGAAATTTTTAAAGAATGAACGGTGGGTTAGAGATGTATCTCAGTTGCTAGTATTTGCCTAGCATGAGTGATGCTCTGGGTTCCAACCCCAGCACCCTATAAAGCAGGTGTTGTGACAAATGCCTATCATCCCAGCAGGAAGATCAGAAGTTCAATGTCATCCTTGGCTACTTAGCAAGTTCAAGGCAGGCCTGGGCTACCTGAAATCCAGTCTCTTTAAAACAAAAACAAAGAGACAAAAATTAAAAACCAAAGCAATGGGGCTAGAGAAATGATTCAGCAGCTAAGAGTACTGGTTGCTCTTCCAGAGGACTTGGGTTCAATTCCTAGCACCCACATGGTGGCTCACAACTATAACTCCAATTCAAGGGGATCAAAGGCTCTCTTCTGGTATCCAAGAGCATCAGACACACACATTTAGTGCACAGACATACATACATGCAGGTCAAACATCCATACACAAAATATAATAATAAAATTATTTTAAAAACAAAGAACAAGGGGATTGGCTGTGGGTGGTGGTGGCACTCTGGTGGTGGCAGAGACAAGTAGATCTCTGTAGGCTTGAGGACAGCCTGGTCTACAAAGCAAGTTCCAGGATAGCAGGGCTCAAAAAAAAAAAAAAAAAGGATAGGAAGATAGCTCAGTAGTTAAGAGAACTCCTTGCTCTTCTACAGGATTGAATTCAGTTCCCAACATCCACAATTGGTGATTTACAACTGCCTGTTGCTCTAGCTCCAGGGAACTAAACACTCTTTTCTGGCCTCTATGGGCAACTGCACGTGCATGGTATATAAACAACACAGACACAGACACATACATTTTTTAAATTTTAATATTTAAAAAAAGAATTGCTATGACAAGTGTTCATCTCCCCCCACCAAAGTTTTCAGTGACTCACTACTGCCCAGTAAAAGCAATCCGTGGAGCATCTGTCATGTGAATACCCTCTGAACTCATTACTACCTCTGTCTTCTAAAGCACCACTATGGAAAGAAACCGTCGTTTTACAGATGAGAAAATGAAAGCTCACCAATGTGTCAGATTCCCTGTTGCTTTCAAGGTACCAGATTTATTCACTCTATATGTGCCAGTAACACCCATTAACCATAATCAGATGTTTCTTTATATAACCTGTAATTCCACTCCTATTCATTTAACCAGGCTGATAAAGTCATTATCTACCCCCTTGTATTTAGTCTGCCTTCTTGAAGACCCTCATATTTAGTTTACAATGGCCAAAGACCAAACAGCCATTACATTTGTTTGATGTGATCTAGTTTTTAGCCAAAGTAGAATGGGAAAGAAATATTGTCAAGAAAATAATAATAAGAATTATCTCATTAAGAATCTTCTCCCATTTCTCAGGATAACGTCTATATCTAGATTTCATCTTACCAAGTTCAAAAGTCAAAGATAATTGCTAGAAGCAAGCAATCAATACTAAGGAGGCAGTAACAGGAAACCTAGCCTGGACCATACCAAATCCAGCTAGGACTAAATAGCCAAAACTACTTCAAAAAAGGTTAATGAATTGAAGTATTTTCAGATATACATGGCTAATTTTTCCCTTTTTTTTTTCTGTTTCTCTTTTTTCTCTTTTGTTTTCATTCGGTATTCAATAATCCTCAAAAGTTTAACTTCCGCATACACACCATCACCAAAAAGATACCATAAAATAATAAACAATCAGGGAAGAGCTGGGGGGGAGGAAAGTATGTCTAAAAAGAAATAGGACCTGGGCATGGTGATACATGCCTTTAATTACAACACTCCGAAGACAGAGACAGGCAAATCTCTGAGTTTCAAGCCAACAAGGGCTACACAGTAAGAACAAAAAAAGAGAAGCTGGGAATAGTGGTGAACACTTATAACCCCACGACTGGGGAAACCAAAGCAAGAGGACTGAAAAATCTGAGGCAGGCCTAGGCAACATTACGGGATCCTGATTCTTAAAAATAAAAAGAGAAATGTGGTTGGGCTTGAGATTTAAACAGCTCAGTGTGTTAAAGCACATGCTCAGCATGTACAAAGAAGGCCTGGGTTTTAATACTAGCACCAAAAGAGAGAAATATGAAAGCCAGCCGATAAGGCATAGGGTAGCATTGTGCGTTATAATGAATCTAGTTCTTTTTATTCATTTTTTAAATTTGTTACATTTATTTACTTAATTATGAATGATGTGCCAACAGATGAGAGAGCAACTTTTCAGAATCTGTTCTCTTCTTCTACCATGTGGATCCCTAGGGTAAAACTCAAGTCAGCAAGCTTAACAGCAAGCATCTTTGCCTGCTAAACCATCTTATCAGGCAAATTATTATTATTATTATTATTATTATTATTATTATTATTACTATTACTATTATTTTAGTTTTTTGAGACAGGGTCTCATGAAGCCCAGGTAGGTCTCATACTGCCTATGTCGCTAAGGATGACCTTGAACTTCTGATCCTTCTGCCTCTACCTACCTCCTAAGTGTTGGATTACTACTCGTTAGTATGTGCCACCTCCCCCAGTGTTTATAGGGTGCTGGGGCTCAAACTCAGGCCTTCATATATGCTAAGTAAGCACTCTACTGAGATACATCTCTAGCCTCTTATCTTCAGTACTTTACTCCTCTGCCTTTCTTTTTCCTTTCGTCTACTTCCTCTTTCCCTTTCCCTCTCCATCTTTTTTAAGACAGCCCAAGCTGTCCTCTATCTCATTTCTCCTGAGATTAGAAGTATATGCCATTACACCCAGCCTTGATTCTAGTTCTAAAACAGACTAAAACTACAAATGAGATGATGGGGAAAAAAATCATCTTTCAAAACACTGGCTATCTGTACAAGGAAAAACAAAATATTTTTATTCCTTTCAACCTTCTGGTGGCTATGCACCCAGAATTGATTATCTTGAAGCCCTGGGTAGGATGGACATTGATCATTCCTCTTAGAAACCTCACTACCACAAGCCGGGTATAGTGGCCACATGCCTTTAATCCCAGCACTCGGAAGGTTAATCTCTATGAGTCTGAGGCCAGTCTGGTCTACAGAGTGAGTTCATGCAGCCAGGTCTGTTACACAGAGAAACTCTGTCTTGAAAAGAGAGAGGGAAGGCAAGAGGAAGAGAGAGAGAAATAAATAAAATTTACTGCCCCCCTCCAAGGTACTTGATTTAAAAACAGCAAGCCCACCAACCAAGGAGTCCTATTTCTTAAAAAATTAATTTAACCTTGATAAAAATATATTAATACGGGTAAAAAAAATACTTTTTTACACCTTCACAGAATAACAACAATGGTATTGTACCTGCTCAAGGAAGTCTGAATTTATAGTAACAGATGCCATAAACAAGTAGTGTTCTGGCTTGTGGCTTTTGTTTTTCCTTGCTTACTTGTCTTTGCTCCTGCTGGTGACAGTATCAGGAATCTCTCTTGTTCCTAAGTTTCATGTCTTTTCACAAACTGCTTCCTCTTTAAAACGTGACAACCAAAACTGAAAATGTCCTGCTAATTGTTTCTTTTTTCATCATCTTTAAAGCTGATTCCATGGGGCTGGAGACATGGCTCTGAAGTGAAGAGTACTGGTGGATTTCCAAAGGTCCCGAGTTCAATTCCCAGCAGCCACATGGTGGCTCACAATCATCTATAATGGGATCTAATGCCCTCTTCTGGCATGTAGACGTACATGCAGTTAGAGCACTCATATACATAAAATAAATTAATTAAATAAAAAATAAAAAGCCCACTCCAAACTATGGAGAATATTATCAACTTACAAACGTACTCAACTATCTTAAATCCTTTTCTCTTTCTTTCAACTTGGAAATGTACTTAACTATCTCAAATCCTTTTCTCCCTTTCTTTCTTTCTTTCTTTCTTTCTTTCTTTCTTTTCTTTCTTTCTTTTTTTTTCTTTCTTTCTTCCTTCCTTCTTTCCTTCATTTATTTATTTGGTTTTTCGAGACAGGGTTTCTCCTTCGTAACTCCGGCCATCTTGGAACTCTGTAGACTAGACTGGCCTTTAATTTACAGAGGTCTGCCTGCCTTTGCCTCCTGAGTGCTGGGATTAAAGGCAGGTGCCACCACCTTTAAATCCTTTTCTTAAAAAGAAAGGAAAAAACAAAAACACTGCTAGGAATAGAAGCCAGGGACTCCTACATGCTAGCAAAGCACCCCACCATTAAGCTACACTTGAAGCCCTTGGATCTTTTGGAAAGTGTGTTAAATCTCACTAAAAACACATTTCAACACACTGTCTTACCCACATATATTTTGTTTCTGTGGGTTCTCCTTTTTCTACAAACTTTTGAGTGCTCAATTTTCTTCACCACACTTTGTAATCAGTAGCTTTGAAACGGCTATTTTTACCCAGAGCAGGACATATTTACGAGAGTCAGTCATCTAATCTAGGTCCTGGGTCCTAATATATGTACACTGGCAAAGAAATGGATTGACATCCTCCTCCCCCTTCCCCCTCCCTCTCTGTCGTGGGTTGTTTGTTGTGAGTTTTTTGGGTTTTTTTTCTTTGTTGGTGTTTTGAGACAGGGTCTCTCTCTACATTGCTCTGGCTGTTCTGGAACTCACTATGTAGACCAGGCTGGCAAGAAACTCACAAGAGATCCGCCTGCCTCTGC
The DNA here is from genome assembly GCA_026225945.1 of Cricetomys ansorgei. Lineage (NCBI taxonomy): Eukaryota > Metazoa > Chordata > Mammalia > Rodentia > Nesomyidae > Cricetomys > Cricetomys ansorgei. Next base: position 2,221,025 of record JAMJFZ010004027.1, on the reverse strand, counting down.
CTTCCTAGTGCTAGTGGGATTCAAGGTGTACAGCAACGTACTTAGCCTCACTCTCTGTAAACTTTTAATATTGAAATCATTATTTTTAGTACCATACCTGAAAACAGCTATTTCCAGTCAGAAACTGAGCTAAATAAATGGTATATAGAAGGCTACAGGAGCTCATTGTAAGTAGAGGTTACCACAACTCTCTTGGGTCACCACTTCTCTGAAATTCTAGGGTTGGAATAGAATTCCGGGGACGGGGTGCAGAAACCAATCCAGTGATTTTTTTTTTCTTTTTTTCCTGAATCTCTCTGTCTCAGAAGACATGTATTTGATTAGCAATATTGCAAGCTGAGACATATATGGCTTGTTGTTGTTTTCCTCCATGAAGCCGAGACAGTTCTAGACAAGGGTATTGCAGCCTCTTTGAGGAGAACAAAAAAAAAAAAAAAGTACCTCAAAAGCCTCGGAGCCCGCCCTGTTTAAATGGGGAGTCTTGGCACTGTCCTCCACGTGTTCTGGGACAAGTCAGATTCCAGAAGAATCCTTCCAGTGTGTGCCCATACCCCCTACCTCACGCAGCCCAGCCATCTTTTCCTCAGCCTCAACTCCCTCGAGACTTCGCCTCCCGCCAAGGCGCTCCTCCTCCTCTGATTGGCTCTCCCGGGAGCGGCTGTCCAATGGGGATGACGTATCCGGAGCGCGCAGGCAGGGGCGGGCGGAGGAAGGAAGTCTTCAGGGGCCCTCGACGCCCGGAGCGCGAGGATGGCAGCACGCGGTGTGTAGCTCCGGCCGCGCGGCCTCAGACCCTGGTCGTCATCATTGCCAGGTGCATATGGGTGCTGGAGACCCGCAGCGGCCCTGCGGCACCAGAGAGAGACTGCAAACTCCGTGTGGGCAAAGTGAGCGGTGTCCGTGAGGGCTAGCCCTGATTTCAGGCCTCCACTAGCTCCATGCTCCATTCCCAGAAACCCTCGCGCCGAAGAGCTCTCTTCAAAGGAGTTGGGCCTGGGGGCCCGAAGCGTGCGGGGCGACCTGCTTTGCAGGGCCTTCTGTGACGCCCTGCCTTCCTGTCTCCACTAACCCTTCATTCCTTTGTTTCTGGATTGAGAGAGGAATCGCTGAGGCCGTTGGCCCACCTGTGCTACTTTGCGCAACCTTTCGGCCGGAGACATTAGGAGGAAACCGAGGACCAGAGGAAACCGAGGACAACAGGAGCAAATTCTATTGCAAAACAATTCCAGGTTGGGTCTGGGAACAAGGGTAGGCATTGGTGTTTGAGAAATCTTCTGGGCACCCTTGCAACAAGTGCCCAGTTCTTCCAAATTTCCTATGACTGTGATGAGAATTAGTGGTCTTTCCTACCTTGTCTCTCCCCACCCCCCTTAATACAGGGCTTCACGCATGCCAGGCAAGCGTTCTACCTCTGAACTATATCATCAGTACTTTTTCAATTCTATTTTGAGACAGGATCTTACTAAATAGTCCATGATGGTCTGAAACACATAATACTGCCTTGGCCTCCTGAATACTAGCTGGGATTACAGACATGGGGTCATCAAGCCCAGCTGATGCTTCTCTTTCTTAATTTACCTATTCACTCTTTTCTTTCCTGATAGTTTTGACGTGAACTAGTTGGACTCCTCAGTGTTACCTGACAGAAAACTCCATAGCCATACCTGAAAAAAGAACAAACAGCTGTGCAGTGAGTGGGGACGGGGGTGGGGGCAGGGTGTGGTCATGGGACATTCACGCAAAAGCTAGAAACGTAAGTCAGAAGATCCATTTTATTTGGGTGGGGAAGGGTCAAAGACTTACCTCTCCTTGCTCCACTGTTAGCCAGGCAGTTAACCCGACGCACAAAATCCACAGTATTGCAAACTGACAGGTCAGTCTGGCTCACTTTGGTCAATCAACAGTGGTCTTATTTCTATGCAAGACCTTCCAAATCCTGTCTCTCTTGATTGTGCACCCTCTGCTGGTTAATGCGATAAGTAAGCTTAGAGAAAAGTGCAAATGGCTTCCCAGAGTCTGTTTTATAGCTAGCAGTATTGTTTTTGAAAGTGTGAAATTATGCTGGGATGTAGTGCTCAGAAAGAATGTGAATAGTTGGTACTGTAGTAGTTGGGTCTCAGTGCTAATATAAATTAGAAAGGCTGAAGTATAGCAGTATCTGACATTTGGGGAAGATAATTATTTTGTTTTAGGCACACACCGTACTAAACAATTTTGCCTGTATTGACTCATTTAATTTTATTTTGAGTCAGAGTCTCCCCGTGCAGCCCAGGGTGGCCTCATACTCACAACCCTCCCACCTTTTCCTCTCAATTGCTTCAGCTACAGACTGCATCTGTGGTGCAGCCACTATGCCCTCACTTGTTCTGTTTTGTTGTGTTTGAGACAGGGTCTCATATAGCCTAGGATGACCTTGAACTAGTTATATATGGGAGGATGGATGTCCTTGAATTCCTGATCATACTACCTCTGCCTCCCAAGAACTGGAATTACAGACATGCTCCACCATGTCTGACTTGTTTTAAATTTTTTTTAAAGCCCTACAAGGTAAGTACTGTTATTTCCATTTCATGTATAAGAAAAATGAGTTAGGAACCTGTTTGATATTATATAGCTAGGCTAGTTAAAAACAGAGCCAGGGTTCAAATGTAGGCTTATCTTTAGTTTCTTCGTGTTATCTACTGTCATAATAGTCTTTCTTGAGATTGTCTTCAGTGTAATTTCTCAGCTGATGGTTCCTCAACTCATAATATTATCTCTCACTTTTAAAAGTTCATGTCTCACTTTTAAAAGTTCTCCACCATTTCAAAGACAAAAAAATAAATTAGGTATAATCATACGGCTGAAATTTATTATCTCACCCACAGGAATCTGTACCGTGAAAACCTAGGTGGTTTATTCGCCAAATACAACATGTGCTCTCCTGCCAGTTCCAAAATCCTATACAGGAACCCCCGGTTCCTCCGGGTAGCTTTTCTGCAACTTCATCACCAGCAGCAGAGTGGTGTGTTTTGTGATGCCCTTCTGCAGGCAGAGGGTAAGAAACTAAAAAGTTCAATTAAAAAGTCACTCTAGAACAAAGTAAAAGGAGTTTAAGGCCAGAGGTAAACAACAAATCCAGAAGAATGTTATTACTATAAATATTGTAAACTCTTTTGTGAGAAGCTTTTTGTTTCCAGGACAATTACTTATGGGAGGAGATCAGGTGGTGTTGTTGGTAGTGTTTGTTTTGTTTTGTTGAAACAGGGTCTTACTTTGTAGCCCTGACTGATCTAGAACTTGCTGTGTAGACCAGGCCTATGTAGACTAGGTTGGCCTCAAACTCACAGAGATCTAGAATCTGCCTCCGCCTCCCCAGGGCTGGGATTAAAGGCTTTCTTTCACCATCACACCTGGCTTAAGACAAGTTTTATTTTTGTTTTTTTGCAAGTAAAGCACATAAAATGATGTTTTAAAAAGAGTGAAATTATTACTATGATTTTTCCCCCTCTGAAATGAAACTAGAATGGGGCTAGAGAGAGAGAAGTCATTGGCTAAAAACATTTGTTGCTTTTGTACTAGCACCTGTATGTTAACTTACCACCATTCATAACTCTAGCTCCGGGGGATCCAGTGCCTTCTTAGCAACAGGCACACACATGTTACCTACACATATGTGTATATGTAACAAAACACTCATACACACAATACAAATCTGGGAAAAAAAACCCAAAAAATGTAAAACTAGAAGACAGGCAGAACTTAGGAAGTTGAAGTAAAAGGATCACAAATTCTAGGACAGCCTGGGTTACAGAGTGAGGCATGCTCATGCATGTTGCTCCTGTGTCTGCTCACGCGGTCACACGTAGACATTTATTTTGTGGACTGGGAGGTGTGTCATGGCACACAGGTGAAGGTCAGAAAACAACTTTCAGGAGTCAGTTTATTCCTTTTATCATGTGGGTTTCAAGAATTGAACTGAGGTCTTTCAGCTTGGTTGACTGCTAGCACCTTTACATGGTAAGCCACCTTGCGTGCCCAGACCCTGTCTCAGAGCAAATAAGCAAACAAAACATAAAACAGATCTGGAGTGGGGGTATTGGCTGGAGAGATAGCTCATCAGTTAAGAGCACTTGTGCTACTTTTGCAGAGGACCTTGGTGCAGTTCCCAGCACCATCATAGCAGCATATAGTCTGGCCAGTTCCAAGATATCTGGAGCCCTCTTCTGGCCTCTTCATGTACCAGGCAAAGTCTATCCAAATTGGTGAAGTCCAGGTACAATGAGAGACCCTGTCTCAGAGGATGAGGTGGAAAAGTGATTGAGGTCAAATTCTAGTCTCCACACATACATACACACCTGAAATAAGTAAATATAAACTATAGGGGTTAGTTAAGAAGGTATGGGTAACAAACTTACCAAACAGCAAATGTGAGGACTTGAGTTTGAGCCTCAGACCCCAGGTGAAGCCAGTACAGTTGTATATACCTTCAGTCTCAGTGATCCTTTGCCTAGATGGAAGGCAGAGGCATGAGAATCCTGGGAAGCTTGTAGACCAGTTAGCCTGGCATAATGGAGGACAACAAAGAGACCCTGTGTCAAATAAGGTGAAAGGTAAGGATCAACACTTGAGATCGTCCTTTTCCATGTTCATATTATTGCATGCAGATATCACCTCTTCACAAATTATGCATGCACGCACACAAAGAAAAAAACTAGAGCCTGCTGTAGTGGTGTACAACTTTTAATTACTGTTCTCAAATGGCTCATGAATTTGAGGCCAGTCTGAGCTATATAACCAGAACATCTGAGAACAAGCAAACAAAAACAAATTGCTGTTTTGTGGGTATAGAAATTCCATATAATGCACATAATATCCTTAATGGGATGGTTGCAAAGATTTAAGATAAGCACTTACGAAGGCTTTTTTGTTTAGCTGTTTCTTTTGAAAACAAGATCTTTTGCCAGTTGGTGGTGGCACACACATTTAATCCAAGCACTTGGGAGGCAGAGGCAGTCAGATCTGTGAGTTTGAGACCAGTCTGTTCTACAGAGTGAGTTCCAGGACAGCCAGGGGTACACAGAAAAAAACCGTCTCAAAAAACCAAAAAGGAAAAACAAGAAACAAGATCTCATATAGCTCATACTGGCCTTGAGAATGATTTTGAACTCCTGATGTTTTCTACCTCCAAAGTTCGTGTCAGGCATGCCCCACCAAACCTGGCTTGGACAAGGTTTTAAAGCTCTGACCACGTTAGCTGATACTGTTACATGTTTACCCACTTTCTTTCTAAGCTGTTGCTCAAGGGTTTTGTTTTGTTGTTTTCCTTGTCTTCGAATTAGTAGTTTTTGTTGTTATTGGGACTAAAAACAGACAAAAAGAAAAAAAGACAACGCATAACAAGTGTTTTTTGTTTATTTTTTCCAGGTGAGGCTGTCCCAGCCCACTGCTGTATCTTGTCCGCCTGTAGCCCCTTCTTCACAGAACGCCTGGAGCGGGAAAGGCCAGTTCAGGGTCGGAAGGTGGTGCTGGAACTGGGAGGCCTAAAGATCAGGACACTTAGGAAGCTGGTGGACTTCCTGTATACTTCAGAGATGGAAGTATCTCAAGAAGAAGCCCAAGATGTGCTTTCTGCTGCCCGTCAGCTCCGAGTATCTGAGCTGGAAACTCTTCAGTTAGAGGGTGGGAAGTTAGTAAAGGCCCCACAGGGTCGAAGACTGAACAGAGAGTGCTTACAACCACCAACTGCTGCACCAATCTCTGCCAGAGTGGTGGCACCAAACCGCCGCCCTCGAACTCCACTGCCTGTCACCCAGACTCCCAGTCCTCTTGGGGCAGTGAGGTTGAAGTCCTTAAGGGAAGAAGAGGAGCCTCACAAAAAGAGCAGCCTGCCAAATGCAGATAGCATGACAGACACTCTTCTCAAGAAGAAAGCCAGAGTTTTCATGACTCAAGAAAGAAGCTCATCTCTATCAAGCCAGAGAGAAGGGCCTAAGGAGAACAAGACTGGCCCTGCTCTAGGTCCTACAGCACTTTCTTCCACCAGCCTGTACCCTTCTGTGGATGAGCAACTGCTGCCCAGAAAGATCAGGCTGAGTCGCTCAAAGCCATCATCCCATGTCTGCACATCTAAGCCTTCCAGTGTTTTAAGTGGTCCCAGCTCAGTGCCGACAGCCCCTGGCCGGCGTCTTTGGAGGCAGAAAAGTATAAGTAAAACAGCACAGGGTGTGGATAAGCAGAAGCCCGGGCAAGTCAGTCCTCTACAGAGAACTCCAGACCCGCCTGAGGTTGGGAAGACAGGTGGGAACAAGAAGCAGAGCCCTGAATTCAGAGCTCTCACCTCCAACTCCGTAGAGGAGGGGCAGGTTGGAAGAGTAAAACTTAGAAAGATTGTCAATGGTACCTGCTGGGAGGTGGTACAGGAGCCTCCCCTCAGAAACACTCAAGATAGCCCCCAAATCCTAGAACCCACAGATGTAGAAGAGCCTCAAGGAACTCTGCTGCCCTCAGTTAATGAGCAGGAAATACCTGCTAGAATACAACTGAGTCAGGACTCCCCAGAGGGCCCTAGGCTACAAGACATTCTGCTTTCTGCTAGCCACTCCCCAGAAGACCCTGTGGTGAAGTCAGAGTTTGGGTCCAGTCCAATGCTGATAGGGAAGGAACCTGTGTTGAATATTGACTGCAGAGAGCCCTACACATTTGACACGACCCTGCTCGGCCAGCCCTGTGAAGCTGAGCAGTATCGAATCACCAGTGCTGCAGCCACCAGTGAGCTCGAAGAGATTTTGGACTTCATGCTATGTGGCTCAGATGTTGAGCCACCAGTAGGTTCTTTGGAGAGCCCTGGGGCAGAAGGATGCAGAACCCCAAGTTATCATCTGTCAGAAACAGGAAAGAATTGGATTGAAGGGGAAGAATGGTGTTTGCCAGACATGGAACTCTGGCCCAGAGAGCTCACAGGATTGGAAAAGGAACCTGTTGGTGAGAACAAAGAGCCAGTTGAGCCCTTTAGTCCCCTTGTCATGAGCTCAGAGAACACAGAATCAATTGAGCCCCTCAGCCCCCTTGTTATGCCCTCTGAGGTGAATAGAGAGGCACTTTCACTGAGAGGCTCTTGGATTCCAGACCTTCAAATTACCAGCTCCCAGCCACTGGATGGTCAGGGAGAAAAACTTCTCCACCTTGTCTCCCCTGACTCTTCCCAAAGGTCTTATAAGGATCTCTCGCCTCCATGCTCAAACTGGGCAGAGAACAGGCTAGAAGTATCCCTAGGCATGGATGAGGTATTGTATCCTGTTCCCAAGACAGTCGGGGAAATGTCTGCTAACCCTGAACTGATAGACCCATTTCCTGGCAGTTCCGAAGATGAAGAGATTGATGTAGTAGATTGGACAGAGGAGGGGAGGCTGGGGCCCACTAATGTTCCCTCTGTTTGGCCAGACCCTTCCTCAGAGTCAGAAACAGAGGTAGATATACTAACATAGTAGAGGCAGGAGAGGTTAGAGCTCCTAGGAGGGTAACAACTGCTGACTAGCAAGTCTTTCTTGGCAGAAAAGCAAGTATATAACCCCTCCTCTCAGCACTTATCTCCCCTCCCCAGGTTTGTACACTAAGCAGAAGTCAAATAACAATACCATGGATAGAAAATTATGAACTTGAGCTATTTCTTTGTAATCCATTTTTCAGTGGCAAAATAAATTGTGCAGTCCCCACCTCTAGTAAGTCATAGGAATAGTTAAGACCAGGCCCCTCTCAGTTCATGAGGTATCTGCTAGTCCCTGAAAATTCAGGAAAACTTAGAACAGTGTTTGTGGTTAGGTTCTAAGGAATGTTCTAGAAGGAATGAAGCTGTGTTAGATTGGAGATCTCTTCAAATTGCCCAGGCTGGCACTGAACTCTTTGACTTCTGCCTCAGCCCCCTGTAGCTGGTGTTCTAGGCCTGCGCCACTAAGCCCAGCCTTTGGGGCTTCCTCACTGCCAGTATGGGAAGTTTAGCAAAAGCCTCCACAGGGGCCAGAAAGATGTTATTTCCACGACCACTTCCAAGAAGTAGATTAAAAGTAGTTGCTTTAAAAAAGATTTACTTCGTATCTTCAGTTTTTTGTCTGTTTGAAGACAGGATCTCTTGTAGACCAGGTAAGCCATGAATTCCCAATCCTCCTGTCAGCCTCCCAAGTGCTGAGATTGCAGGCATACACCACAAAACCCAGCAACACCCATGTTTTTATAAGTGTTTCACATGTCTTACCATAGACCCAACAATTTCCACAGAAGTTATTTTGCACTATGAAATATACAAAGGCCAACAACCCCACAAAGCTGGTTGTATCTATCCTTTAAGATAAAAAAATTAAACTTGACCCTTACTCTCAGATACTTTATCTTAACTTTTATTAAACCAATCCAAACACTTTTACAATGCCTTATTGGAGGGTTGTCTCACAACTGAACCATCATTTCTGGGGAGAAGAAAAACTGTGGTTTCAGGTACATAGCTTAAGTTTGGCCATGCACCATCATAAATGCTTCCAACATCTCCAGGGACTGAAACCTGCAAATAGAGAACATCAAAATAGGGCTCTAGACAATCACAAGGACCAAGAAAGACATGCCCACCCCCACCTGTGGTTAGCCACACAAAACTCCGGAGCTCATTCAACATGCTGAAAACATGCTAAAGCACTGTATGAAGCACTAGGGACAAAAATCAAATCCTTGTAACCAAGAATAGGGGAAGGGGATAATGCTACCTTATCACACAGATTATTAACTAAAACCAGAAAAGTGCCGGTAAAGTGAAGTAACAGCAAAGGTCTGCCATTACAAGGGAGAAAAACTTTAAGGAAACACATCATACTTTGAACCGGTAAGATTTGCAATAGAGTCCTGGAATTAAAATAGCCACCAGGGATGGGAAACTGCAATAGCTAACAAATGCAAAACCTGCATGTATCCCTAGGGCAAAAGACTTAAAAGAACACAAATGGCCCTTCACTTAGTGGTGGGGAACTTCCAGCAGGAATTCTAAAATTTATCTCCTCTTTAAAAATTCGGTATTAAAGTACGATATAATGGTGAAAAGACCTTCGTTGTCTACCCCTCTGTGTGCATCCCCGTGTCACTATGCAAACCTCAGCATGGAGACTCCTGCTCAGCCTCCTTATGAAAGGTACTTCTTCAATTCTTTGACCACCTCTTGAGGCTCAGGAAATTTGAGCTTTCGTGGTGGGCCCTTCTTAATACCAGTCCAGAGTTCGGCACCTGGGGAAGGTCCAGATAAAGCCAAATTATGAGGGTACGCCAGGGTTCGCTTCTCGCCCCACCCCCACTGCGGCCTCCACTCACGGCTGTTGTCCGGGCGCAGCAGCGTCACCTCGAAGCTGCCCCTCCGTGGTTTGGACGGGTTCACCTGCACCGGCAGCTCTGGGGCCTCAAGGTGCAGAGCCTGGCTCAGGGCAGCAGCATGGCGCCCGTACACTCGTCAGCTCGTGCTGCGGACAGAAGGGATTGCAGATGGAGTCTCTGGTCCCAGCCGCCACACCCTACGCTTGCCCGCCACCCGCGACTCTCCAGCGCCTCACCAGTGTTCAATGACCACAACCGCGCCCTCCGCCAGTTTCTCCCGCTTGTCCGCCGTCTCCGCTGGCGTGGCCTCGGCCTTCCGCTTCGCCAGTTTCTCCCGCTTGTCCGCCGTCTCCGCTGGCGTGGTCTCGGCCTTCCGCTTTCTTCCGAGAGGAGCCATGCCACCGACCCCGGGTGGCTTAGCCAATGTGGGCTTTGGTAGGATAAGGTGGCGACGCAGCTACAACAAACCCGCAGCCGGGAATCGCAGCTGCAAAGTCCAAACCTCGCGGCAAAGGGTAACGCGCCTAGCAGGGCCCACGTGATCTGAAGGCGGGACCTTCAAGGACAACCACCGTGCTTATCAAAAGGGGGGCGGCGCAGAGGACCGGATCAAACCACCCTGTACCGCCAAAGGAATTTGCGGGTGTGCTACCCAGAGAAAAACACTGGGCTGGGACGGGAAATGGGTCTTGAAAGTTGGGGACCTTCATTAGCTATTCCTCCCACCCAGAGATCCGCAAATTCTAAATGGTCTACACCACAATTCCGTGCCGTATGTACGCTAGACTACAGAAACTAGCTAACAGTCACCGAACTTGGGGATCCAAGTCCCCACGTGGTGAAACCAACCGCTTTTGATGTTAAGTGGACTTTGAACCAGCCCATTTACTGCAGCTGGCGCCTGGAGTCTAAGGAACTCCCAGGTACTTACTTAGGTGAATCGAGTATGGTGAATTAGAGGTTAATCTCTCCAACAGATCGACTCTCACCCACAAGTTTAAAATAAAAGAGTCTAGAGGTGTATACCAGTTTGCTTACACAGTCCCTGAGTGCAATATTCAATCAGAGCATCAAAAAACAGGAGCAGTTCCTCTGTGGCTGCCCACTTTCTAAATAAATAAAGGAGTAACAGCAAGGCAATCAAAATAACAATCCCTTTATTAGGGAAAGCTGGGTGTGGACAGCAGGAGAAAACAGTTGTCCAGCCCTGGTGTTTTCTTCTTTAGATCCCACCACACAAAGAAAACTCAATTTTATATTGCTCTCCCTCTCAGTTCCACAGTACAGGGGGAATCATTCAGTTCTATTTCTAATGATGACAATTCTGGATGAAGACTTTTCATTAGGACCAATGAAACTTAAAAGTTTAAACTATGACACACACACACCTTTTGGGTGTTTGACGTTCATGTATGTTTGTGCACCACATGCGTACAGCACCACCAGCCAAGGCCAGAAGATGATTTTGGAGCCTCTGGGACTAGAGCTGCAGACAGTTCAGCTCCCCCTGTGTCTGCTAGGAATGGAACCTGGATCCTCTGGAAGAACTGCCAGTCCTCTTCACTACTGAGCCATTTCTCCAACTTCTCAAACTTAAATTTCTTAATGAATGCCACAGATCAAGCTAGAAAGGCCTAAGGATTCTAGAAATGGTCGTTGAGGAAAATTCTTAGTGTTTTATATACTCTGATACCTAACATTAGAGTTTAATTTAGTTTATGCTTTGCAGGCTCACGAAGAGGAAAAATAAAACCACAGACTGGTGATAACAAGTGTTGAATAGCAGTTTACAAACTGATTCAACCTTGGAGGGAAACCATTTCTATGAGACACTGCCTTCCACAAAGACTTGGCCAGGGCAGAGCAGCCAGCCCTTTAGTAGAATGCTTCATGGTTCCTAGGTGCGCCTCTAAAAATCAGAAGCAGGCACCTAGTCCCAACCCAGGCACAGCCAAACAGGAGAAACAAAGGCCACAGCCTTAGGCAAGAGTTGTGGTTAGCAGGAACTGGGTCTCAAAGATGCCTGAAATTAACAGGAAAGGAAGCAAGAACAATGCAGGATCCTATTTGTCCTTCTTGTTTTCTCTATCTGGAACAGCAGTGGGAGTAGGGGCCCCAGACTTCTCTCCTGACACACTCTCTCCATTCTTTGACAGCTTCTTGGCTCGTTGGTAAAGCTCATTCAAGTTGAATTCTCGAATCACATTCTCCTATGCAAAAGAGATAAAAACACCAGATGTTAGGTGGGAAGGTAAAGTTCAGCACTTTGGTGTAGGAAGTATTCAATTAAGCATAGTCTAGAAACCGGAGCAAACAGAGGGCAGAAATCTACCCTAACCTAACTTTTCTTGGATATTTAAGTGTCCATTAGAAGCCAATTATTATGCCAACAATTGTACCTATGTGCAATTGTAAAGCAAGCCTATCGACCAGGTGTTACTGCCTCCAATTTACTGATGAGGAACCTACATGCCTATAGGCTACGGGCACCTCACAGACCAAGTCTTTCTTTACCTCTTTTTCTCAGTACTAACAGCATATAACATAAATCAGCTAAGTGACTTAATAGGTGACATTCAGTAACTAGTCTATATCCTGAAAAACAGTGGGCAAATGGTAGAATTCAGAATTAAACTCAGATTAAGTACAAAGCCCATTCACTGTTACATATCCTTCTCCGAACCACTGCCCATTTTTTTCATGTACCTCTGAAAAGGTCCAAGAGACAGCTCGTCCTTTCTTGTCAATCTGTGGCCGCCGAATTACCTCCTTACCACCTTGGAACAGGATCAGGGTAGGGAGTTGTTTGGTGAGGGGCGACGTGCTCACTTTGTACCTATAGGCCACAGAGAGGACTCTGTACACGTGCCTGTGTACATCACTTACATCGCTCTAAGTAATTCTCAGCTCAGACACTGAGCCCAGGCATCTACATACCGTGTGCTGACGTCAGTGTAGCGTCCAACATCTACCTTCCCAAAATTTAGACCTGCACAATTGTACCTGCAAAAAATACAGTGTTTAACACACTGAAAAATAAAAACGGATGGTTTAAGCGAAGGAGAAATATAGATACCTACATAAGACAGGGAGAAACAACTTTGGATGTGCAAAATTTAAGGACAAAGGAAGGAAGCTACATCGTTTCCATTTCTGACATGCTTCACTTTGCAATACTCACTTGAGGGACAGGTCAGCATAGATGGGAGCAAATGACTGGCAATCATTAGACCAATTTGCAAAGAACTCCACAATCCAAGTGACCTTCTTGTCTCGCTCCAGTTCTTCCTAACACACAAAGATAGGAGAGAATAGGCTGAATCACCTGGACATCTGAGAAGGTTCAGGCCTTAGTGACTCCTTATCCTAGACGTCCCTTTTTCCATTGTGAACCAATACCCTAACAACCTTTCCAAATTTCTTTGTTTGTTGGCACCAGGGATTGAATCCAGTGCCTCATACATGTGAAGCAAGCTCTCTACCATAAGCTAAATCACCAATCTTAAAAAACAAAACAAAACAAAAAAAAAACCCTTTAAAATAATTGTATATATTGTGTGGGTGTAGGCACATGTGCCACTGCCCAATTACAGTTTTTTCCTTCTAGCCTGAAGACTTGCTTGGCAGCAAGAACTTTTTTTTTTAACCCATTGAACATTTTTTAAGGATAATTTTTATTTATTATTACTAGGTATGTGTGTGTGCCATGGTGCACATTTGGAGGTCAGAGGACAACTCTGTGGAGTGGGTTCTTTCCTCCTACCTTTACGTGGGTCTCAGGGACCAAGTTCAGGTTGTCAGGGCTTGTGTGGCAAGCCTGATGAGCCATCTCACCAGCCTACCAGTCTTTCTTTTGAGACAGAATCTTACTCTGTAGCTGCGGCTGCCCTGAACTCACTATGTAGCCTATACTGGCCTCAAACTTGCAGCAATCCACCAGGCACTTTAATCTTAGCACTCGGGAGGCAGAGGCAGGGGGATCTCTGAGTTTGAGGCCAGCCTGGTCTACAGAACGAGTTCCAGGATACCCAGGGCCACACAGAGAAATCCTGCAGCAATTCTACCTCAGCCTCCCAAGTACTGGGAAAATAATTATGCACCATCAACCCCAGTTACTGACTTCTACCCTGAGGCTCTGTCTTTATGAATGAAGAGCATAGACCCACAAAGCATAAACCAAGAAACAGAGATTGGAACACTCACATCAATGGTTTTATCGCTGAAGTACTTGATATACTCAGGACCCATGTACAGGGGAGGCTTGCAGGTCATTAGGAACACTGAACACAGAGAAAAGATGTCAGAGATAAAAGCATACAGGCCCTTTTCCAGATTTACTTGCAAACCCACTCAGAAATTTCAGACATCAAAGAATATATATGTATACATAAATCACCAGCACATATTTCTTTTCAAATACTGTGTAAGAAAACACCACCTGAGCTACACATAAAATTCATTAGGTGCAAGATAAGGATTGGAATATGGTCCTCAAAAATCAAGTCTTTATCAAATAACTTTATTTTTTTAAATTATTACACTATTGAACCTTAACATAATAAAAGCCATTTTCTCACCTATGCAGAGTGTGAGGTATAGCAGGCCCATTCGAATATCCAAGCGGAAGAAAAGAATTGCGTTGGCCACTTTACTAAACATGAAGATGTTGCCTACATGTTGCTCCACAGTAACTGGAACACAAAGAAACTACAGTCAAATTGGGCTGAAGGCTCCCACTCTTTGTCCCTCTTCCTGGCGTACTTTGAAATGGGAACAGGAGGGAAAGGATATAAAAGTCCAAGGTCAAACTAGCCCCTGGACATGAAATGTGCAACTAGTTCACTAAATAATACTCCACCAGTAGCACGAAAAAGGACCCTTTGCAGGGCCTGCGTTCTAACCCCTAGCCAGTGCAAAGCAGGTAAGCTTACTGGATCTGCGGTTCTTCATCATCACAATGGCACTGAGAAACATCAGGATCTCCACTTCTCTCTGGAAGATAATCAGTGGCAACAATATGGTAAATGAGGCGGACAGGATTCAACTCGGGTTCGTAATAAGTAGCTGGAGCTGGCTGAGATGTAGTGGGACCAACAAGTAAAAAGAGCTAGGTTAGGGTCTACCCTTGGCAGCTGGCTGTCTTTCAGCAAATCCCTGAGCTTTGGGTTTTCTCTCTCTCTCTCTTTTTTTTTCCTCCCACCTTCCTTCTATCCTTGAAACTTGGTCTCACTATTTTGCCTAGTCATTTCTCCTGCCTCAGCCTCTAAAGTACCAGAATTATAGGAGTGCATCGCTACGTCCCACTGTTTTTCTTTTTTAAACTACTTTTGTGTGTGTGTGTGTGTGTGTGTGTGTGTCTGTGTGTTTGTGTGTGTGTGTCTGTGTGTGTGTGTCTGTGTGTCTGTGTGTGTGTGTGTCTGTGTGTGTGTGTCTGTGTGTGTGTGTCTGTGTGTGTGTGTGTGTCTGTGTGTGTGTGTCTGTGTGTTTGTGTGTGTCTGTGTGTGTGTGTGTCTGTGTGTGTGTGCTCATGCATGCGCCACAGCACATATGTGGAAGTTAGAGGACAACATGCAGGACTCAATTCTTTCCTTCTATCTCACTGTGTAATCCAGGCAGGCTTCAAACTCTCTGTGCTACTCCTACATCAGCCTCTTAAGTGCTGGGGTCCTTTTTTGTCACTTGGTTTTGAGAAAGGATCTTGTTATATAGCTTAGACTACAATGTTTTGTCTTTGTTTTTTTTTTTTTTTTTTTAACTTTACTTTGTTTTTGAGAATCTTTTATAGGTCAAGCAGGCACCCTTTATGGTTTATTTAAACTCATAATCCTCTTGCCTCCAGTTCCCAAATGCTGAAGTTACAGTTGTGTACTACCATACGGAGCTTTTTATGATTATTATTATTACAATCTCTTTTCAGAGAATCCTAAATTTGTTTTTTTTTGGTTTTTTTTTTTTTGCATTTTCAGGATACAAAAAGTATATCACACGTAGAGGTACACAAATGTGAACCCAGCATTCTGGAGGATAGAAGAAGGAGAAATGCCAAAAGCTCAACCATAGCTTGGTCTGCACAACAAGTTCCAGGTTAGTGAAGACTACAGGCATAGCTCCAATGTTGCTAGCACAGCCTGAGGAGTTCTTGAGGTCTTCTTAAAACTACTTCAATATTTACCTTTATTATTTTTAATCACATATATGTGTGTGGATATGTGCATGTGCGTGCAAGTGCCTGAACAAGACCCCAAAGCTGGAATTACAGGCAGCCACAAGCCTCCTAATGTGGGCACTAGGAATCAAATTTGGGTTTTTAGAAGACAGTGGTTTTGTTGGGGTTTGTTGTTGTTGTTGTTGTTTTGAGACAGAGTTCCTCTATGTAGCTCTGGGAATTCTGGAACTTGTTCTGTAGACCAGGCTGGCTTTAAACTCAGAGATTTTCTTGCTTCTTCCTCCAGAGTCCTGGGATGAAAGGTGTGCGCCACCACTACCCAGCATGAGTATATGTTCTTCACCACTGAGCCATTTTTCCAGCCCTAAGCTATTCAATAATAGGCTTAAGTATGTGGGTTAAGGAAGAAAGAGGAATTGAGACTCAAGAACATGGGTTCTCCGGTTTTCTTTACCTTAGTCGTCTATACCATCTTGGTGGGGTTTGAAGCTGTTATCTCCAAAAAGTCGCTAAGAGCCTAAATGAAATCATAAGGCTATTCTTGAGAGGCACCTGGCAGCATTACAATTTATATGATAAGACTAGAGCACAGGATTGGAGAAAAGAAGGGTATCTTGTGTGGTATTTTGTTTTGAGACAGGGTCTTACTATGTAGTCTTGACTGTCCTGGAACTTGCTCTATAGACCATGATGGCCTACAGCAATCTCACACAGATCCACCTGCCTGTCTCCAGAGTGCTGTGATTAAAGGGGTACAACACAAAGCCTGGCAAAAGTGGAATATCTTCAATGTAAATGAAGTTAACAATCTTGTTTGAGAGTCCCAGAAAATGTCTGAGGAAAGAAATGGGGCCTACCCAAGGTTATAGTGATACCTTCAGGCCTTAAGTCTGGGTCATTGCTATTTTAACATAAATATCTCTATAGAAAAGTAATGTTAGCTCTATGTTCACAATCTTCACAGTAAACGTTAATTGTTCTGAAATTATTGATTTTCAGATTTTCAGATGGTGAGGAGCTCCGTCCCCACCCTGTCCCCGTGTTTTTGTAATCTCTGTTTTTCTATTACACATGAGGATGATAGTGTGTGTAGGTACTGTGGTCACAGTAGTCTAGAAGTTGCTTTCCTACCTAAGTCATTTTGTTGTGTTAGTGGCCTAAGTTGGCCGGCCTATCAGAGAATTGAATAAGGTTAGACATCACTTTCTGAACTCTGTGTGATTTTGGGAAAGTCCCCTAACTACACTGAAATCAATTTGTCAAAAACTAAAAATAATAATAATAATAATAATAATAATTAATAATTAAAACGGTATTCCTCTATTAAGACTTTGTCTTCCTCACTGGCGCCTCAGGGAGGCTTCACTGCAGAACACTATTTCTCCATCTTAAACACGGAGGTTAAGACTAGCTAACGGAGCCAGACAGGTGGAGAGGCAGAGGCCGGAGGATCTCTGAGTTCGAGGTCAGCCTGGTCTACAGAGTGAATTCCAAGACAGCTAGAGTTAAAACAGAGAAACCCTTTCTTGAAAAGAAAAAACAAAAACAAAAAACTAGATAACGGCCTAGACTCTCCACTACGGCGGCTACATCCCGAAACCTCCCTTCACACTTGCATTTGCTCCTGCAGGAGCAGGGATGGTCAAGGTCGAGAACTACTAAGGCAGGGGGCGCTCACCCAGTCAAAGTCACACGGGTTGCCATCTTCACGCTGCGTGGGGAGACCGTTGCAAATCGGCGGCAATTTCCTCACGAGGAGGAAAGCAGCAGAGAGCAGGGCAGACAGAAGGCAATAAGGTCGGGCCAGCCATCGAGAAAGCCGTGGCACCGAGTACACCAGAGCAATCAGAGGCGCGAGGACAGCCATCTTTCCTGCCTGCTCTCTCACAGGCTCCGTCCCGCCCCCCCAACCCCCTCCCCAAACCTCCACCAGCGAGGCTTCTATTGGGCCAGATGTCAGATGCAACGTCTCTGGACCCGGATGTAGATCTCTTATTGGGTGCTATATTAGATCAGAAAACGAGTTATTTTTCTGGACTCTATTGGTCCGTATTAGTTGTCGCTTTTCTACTTGAGTCATTTTATTGGCTACGGGACCGCGAATCACTTCCTGAACAGTCTCTTAGAGCGACGGAAGTAATTTCCGGAGAGGTAGGCGGGGCCTAAAGTATCCAATGACGGGAAGCTCTTAGAGGAAGAGGATGATACCCTGTGAAAGTACAGTCCAATGTAAGTTATTAACGCCAGATCCCGGGTAACGAAACAGCCGAGAGTACTATGGAGAACTTCACGGCGCTGTTTGGAGCTCAAGCGGACCCCCCACCGCCCCCAAGCGCCCTAGGCTTCGGGCCTGGAAAGCCGCCCCCCCCACCTCCGCCTCCTCCGGGAGGTGGTCCAGGCACGGCCCCGCCCCCGACGGCGACCTCGGCCCCTGCGGGCGCGGATAAATCCACGGCTGGATGTGGCCCCTTCTACCTTATGCGGGAATTGCCAGGTGAGTAGTGGGACCAGAAGCAGCCAATCAGGTAATAGATTAGGTGCTGGTTGTGGCTGTCAGCCTCCTGCGCGAGTGTGCGGTAACGGGCGACGCGTGGCCAGTGTGCAGCTCAGTCAGAAGCTTTTCGGCGGTTCACAACCCTAAAAGATTGCTTGATTTCATGAGGCGGATTCAAGTGTGAATATCTGGAACTGCCTCTAGCGAGTTTTGTGATCCGGGTTCTCTGACCTCCGTTTGTGACTGTAAAAACGTGAGCCATTATTTGGAACTCGGGAGACCTGATTTAACATTTCTGGAGACGCTAAGATTTTAAAGTCTATCACAACTTGTTGGTTTGCAGCAAGTTGCCTTTCTTGTCAAGGACTCGGAGATTCGCCTGTTCAAAGAAAGATTAGAACTGAATCAATTCTTTCATTCATACAATTATTTGAAAATTAGGGGTCGTGGCTCAGTGGTAGAACTGCCATGCATGAGATGGTGTTTTCACAGAATCTTCTCTTGAGTAGGTGGCATTCAAGAGTAAACAAAGCCATCCATGGATGGACAGAGAGATAAGATACTTCTAGATACGAGAAACTAGGAGTCCTGTTTGTGGGGGGAAAGCTTTAAATATCTGAGGGGCAGAAGACACATTGGATTCAAATAAAGAGAATAAATCTAATAGTGATGTGAGATAGGCTGAGGAATTTATAACACAGTGTAGGGTGTTTAAATTTCAGATTGAAGTCACTTCAACATGGATGTGAAATGATCTAATTTACTTATTTTTAAATATTCAGCAGAATTATGAAGAATGAAAGTGAAATAATCGGAAGTTACCGTTGTGTTCAGGAAAGAGATGATAGTTTGGACCAGGTCTTAGAAATACAGAAGCAAATTGGTACAGGATACATGTTAGAGGCAGAACCTACAGAAATAAAAGAACTAAATATAAACAGCTAGAGGAATTGGGAGTTTCTTGTACAGAGAGTATGGTAGTGAGAGTAGGAAGTTATGAAAAGAAAAAATTGAAGAGAGGCATTCTGGAATGCTAAGTCTTAGGGACTTGTGGTACTACACACCAGCACTCCTGAGATGAAAGCAGGAGGATCTGGAGTTCAAGCCCAGCCTAGGCAACACGAGATTCTGCTTTAAAAAAAAAAAGTTTTCAATTTCTTCCAATAACTAGTAGCAAATTAGTTTGAAATGTGTAACAATATGCAATTCTATCATAGCCGTTTTAGGTAGATATTATCTGTGTTTTATAATTGAGAAACTAAAGCATAGATCGACTGTGCTTTAGTGATAAGTAGTGTTAGGGGTTTTATTCAGAGATGGAAAAGTGGCCTGGCAGTCAGGAGCCCAGGAACCACACAGCTCTGAGATGGGGAAGGTGTCCCCAATGGAAGTGTTTACTGCTCTGAGAGGAAGGTGCCCTGGCAGTCAGGAGCCCAGGGACCATACAACTCTGAGGTGTGGAAGATGTCCCCAGTGGAAGGTATCCTGACATTTGGAAGCCAGGAACCACACAGCCCTGACAGCTCTGAGGCAGGAAAGGCTTCCCCAGCTGAGCTGGAGTGTTACAATGCTAACAGTGCCTCTTTGCTCTGGCTAGGCTTTTTGGGGAGAAGCTTCCCAAGTGTTGCAGCTGTGAAGGGAAATATCCTGTGCTGAGCTGAGGTGTTCTTGCTTCTGGCTCAGCTGAGGTGTTTTTAATGCCTTCTTCTCTTCATGGCTGTCTCCACTTAGGAGCAGCCAAAGCTACACCTACTCTGAGCAGAGTCCAGAAGGCTCCCCTTTATGTACTGTCCCTGAGTGGGTGGAGCTTCCCAGGGTGGCCTGAGATTGTTGGGATTTTTTTTTTTTTTTTTTTTTTTTTTTTGCCCTGATTTGGCTAGTCTAGAGAAGGTTGAGGAATAAGACCTAAACCAGAAGAAAAGTACTTGCTACTTAAGAAATATTTTAGCGTATAACCTGGCCATTAGCCATTCATGTGAATAAGACACCATCTCTGCCCTCAAGGGCTCACGCTTCAGGACATGAACTTTCCCAAGTAAATGATCATAAACAAGCCACTTAACCTGCATGTTGTCATAATTATCAGTGAGGTTACAGGTCAGATATTCCTACTTTATTTGGTCCATTTTAAGTTATTAGTATATTTCTATTCTTTTGAAAAAAAAAAAGTCAGCCATTGAATATATTGATAGTGCCTTGTACATGTATTTTTTTTTTCAATCAATAAGTCTTGAAAATAATGAAATGCAGCACTGGGCAGTGGTGGGGCACACCTTTAATCCCAGCACTTGGGAGACAGAAGCAGGCAGATCTCTGCATCTGAGGCCAGTCTAGTCTACAGAGCAAGTTCCAGGATAGCCAGGGCTACACAGCGGAATCCTGTTTCAAAATAAAAAAATTTAAAAAAAGAAAAAGAATGAAATGCAAAGCTATTGTCCTGTTACACAGATAAAAGGAAACTGTGGCAAAGAGGAAAGTCAGTAGTCAGTTTTAGAATTCCAGTTGCTCATATTCTGATTGAGCAGTTCTTCTTTCTAGATAATACTTGGTGTACCATGAAGAATAAGCATGTTGGTCACAAGGTAGTCACAACTACAAAATCTGTGTTTTCCTATGGTGATTAGTGTTTCTTCCTATTAAAAAAGGGGAGTGGGGGTGGCACTCACCTGTAATACCAGCACTCAGGAGGCTAAGGCAGGAATTTGCCACAGGTTTGAGGCCAGCTAGAGCTTATAGTAAGATACTGTCTCAATAAATAAATCAATACACACATAGCCAACAGAAGGTCCTTGACAATACCCTCATGCCACTGCATCAAATTTGGCTTTTAGTGTAGCTGTAACTGAACTCTAAAGCTCTGTTATCCTGAGCCAGGCAGAGATGTTTCTAAGACCATTTATTAAAAGCAAATCAGTATTTGATACGATATGCTAGTCCTTCCCGCCCACCTGCCTCCCCACCCCCGTTTCTATCTCTACACTACTTTGCTCCATTCCTTTTCCATTCCTCTAGTCTCCAGTTTAGTACTTTGTGTTTAGTATGTTACTAAGTTGGGGGGTTTGAGACAGGATCTCACTATAGCTTATGCTGGCCTTGAATACAACTGTCTTGTCCCAGCCTCCTGAGTGTAGTGTATAACCTGGCCACTAGCTATTCATGTGAAAAAAAGCTTACAGGTATGCCCTACCACACCTGGCTATTGTGTTGTTATAGATTTAGTATCTGTTATCTAAAATGTTTCAAAATTTACGTTTTTCAGATTTCAGAATATTTGCATAGATTTTACCAGTTATACATCCCAAATCGAGAAATATGAAATCTGGACTGCTCCAAAATCTGAAACTTTTTAAGTGCTGGAACTCAAAAAGTTTCAGATTTTCAGATTAGGGATGCTCAACCTACAAATTTTACTTTTGTTCTGTTTCTTAACAAATAAAATTTTATAGTTGTGGTGGTTTGAGTAAAAATGCTACCATATTTGAATACTTAGTAACCGGGGAGTGGAACTCCTTGAAAGGATTAGAAGGATCAGGAGGTATGGCCTTATTAGAGGAAGTATGTCACTGGGGGTGGGCTTTGAGGTTTCAAAAGCCCATGCCAGGCCCAAGGTCTTCTGCCTGCGGATCAGGAGGTAGCTCTCAACTCCCCTCCAGCACTATGCTGCCATCATGCTACCCACCATGATGATGAACTTAAGCCTCTGAAACTGTAAGCAGTCCCCCGATTAAGTGCTTTCTCAAAAGAGTTGCTATGGTCATGACTATTCCAAGCAATAATGTAACAGTGAGTGAGATAATAGTTCTCCTTTAATAGATTTTATTTACATTAAAATACAGTCCTTTGTGTGTAAATTTTTTTTTTAATGTACTTAAAATGTAATAGTTTTTCTTCTAAAAGGGGGTATGGGTTTGGCTGTTTTTTGCCTTTTTAGTCTGGACTCTCAAAAGCTGTTACTTTTCTCACTGGCAACTTGACTCTGCCCCTCTGTTCCCTGCTGTTAGTTTTCTGACTTGGAACATTTTAAAACCTCAGCTCATAGGGTTAGGGAGAAAAGGGAAGGATAGGAAGGAAAGAGAAACCTTTACAGCCCTTTTCTGGCTGTCTTAATCTATATGTCTGGGGAACTGAATTAACTCTAACCCACTCTGACTCAGCTTCTCCCAGCAAGGCAATTACTGAGGAAGATCTAAATTGTAACTTTTCTAAAACCCCAGTTAGTTCATTCTATCTGAGCCTTATTTCTGCTTGTTTCCCTATCAGCTTTATTTTTGCCTGCTTCTCCTATATTCAGCTTTTGTGCTCTTTCCCTATCCTACAGCAGCTATGCTGTAACTCTAACCGCTGTCAACTCTGCTGTTTCAACTGTCACTGTCCCTCTTATATACCTCTGTCCAAGCAGCATACAACCACAAGGAGGAGGGGCTTTTCCCTTGAAAAGCGTCACTCTACTTTTGTGAGCCTGGAGAGATGATTCAACAGTTAGGAGTGTGGGCTTCACTTGCAAAAGACCCAGGTTCAGTTCTTAGAGCAGCTCACAACCATCCATAACTCCAGTTCTAGGGCACCCAAGCTCTTCTGACCTCTGCAGACACCACACATACACATTAACATACATACATACATGCAGGCAAAATAAGCATACAAATAGAGTAAATCTAGAAAATATTATTTCCTTCTGCATTAGTGACAAAAGATTATCATCTCCTTTTGATATAATTTTGTTACTGCTGTTTTCTAGGCAGCACAGAGCTGACGGGCAGCACCAATTTAATCACACACTACAACCTCGAACAGGCCTATAATAAGTTCTGTGGGAAGAAAGTGAAGGAGAAGCTAAGTAACTTCCTGCCTGACCTGCCAGGGATGATTGATCTCCCTGGTTCCCATGATAACAGCAGCCTCCGCTCCCTCATCGAAAAGCCTCCTATTCTTGGTGGCTCTTTTAATCCGATCACAGGAACCATGCTGTCTGGTTTCCGACTCCACACTGGCCCGGTGAGTCCTCTTTGGGAAGAAAAAAGCATTTGGGGAGGCTTAAAAGGCATGAAGGTAGTTTTCTGTCCAAGTCTGTTCCTTCATAATTTACTAAAAACAGTAAATTACCTGAACCTTCCTTTGGTTCCCTCAGTTGCCAGAGCAGTGTCGTCTGATGCATATTCAGCCTCCCAAGAAAAAGAATAAGCATAAGCACAAACAGAGCCGTACCCAGGATCCTGTCCCCCCAGGTAAGAAGCACTTCTATTCAGACCAAGAAACTAACCCAAGTCTGGCCTGGCCTTCACAGTTAAGCTTAGTTACTCTAAACTCCCAGATTTTCCCCCAAGAACTCACGTATTGACTGTAGTAGCACCTCTAAATCCTTTCTGGACACTCAAAAGAAAAGCAATTCCCCTGGTGTTAAGTTTTCCTATAGCCTTAAAGAGTTCACAGCAGTAGATCTTAAATAGACTCTTAATGTCTCCTACAGAAACACCATCTGATTCAGATCACAAGAAGAAGAAAAAGAAAAAAGAGGAGGATCCTGAACGGAAAAGGAAGAAGAAAGAGAAAAAGAAGAAGAAGGTAGAGGACTGTTGTGGCACCCATTGAGTTTTCCCTGTGTTGTCCTTTTTTTAAATTTATGTATACATCTGTTTCCCTATGAGTGCAGTGCCCAGAGGTCAGAAGAGGGCTTTGACGTTAGAGGAGGAGTCAGAGTCCTATGGTGGTGCTGGGAACCAAACTCCAGTTTTCTACAAGATAGTACATGCTCATAAATGCTGAGCCATCTCTCCAGCCCCCATCTCACTCACCCTTCTTAAATAGAATCTTTTGCCTCAAGTTGGGCCCAAGATTGAAAACCCAGGGCAAACTTTTTCTTTTACAATACTACCCAAGGCTGGTTCTTTTGTTCTTTTTCTGAGGTAGTAGGGATTAACTAGGGCCTTACTGAGTCATCCTGTCCCCTTTTTAAAATTATTTTTATTTTGCTTATTTATTCAGGCAAGTTTTGAATTTGCAACCTTTCTGCCTCCAGCTCCTAAGCAGTTGAGATTGCATGTCTATGCTAGCAGGCTCATCTTATATTATTTATTTAGGTTTTCTATTTTTTTTAAACAAAGTTTCAATATATAGCTTGGCTGGCATGGAACTCACTGTGTAGATTAGGCTGGCCTCTCTCAGATTTGTTTGCGTGTGCCTCTGTCTCCACAACACCCAACCAGGTCCATCTTTTAGTTTCTAAATGTTCTTCCCGCCTCTTGTCTCCTCCAGAACCGACATAGTCCAGATCACCCAGGTATGGGCAGCTCCCAGGCCAGCAGCAGCAGTAGCCTCCGCTAAAAGGACCACTGGACTCTTGACCACGGATGGCCTTTCTAGAAAGTTATACTGAACCTGCTGACAAAAACTGTCTTCCAGGCACTTGGACACTGCCTTGGGGACATCCAACAGCTGGAAAGAGACCAGTCCTTGCTGTGCTTGTGACTAATACACTTTAAAGGGTCATAACTTTTTATGATTTAGTCCAGTTGGTTTTTTCATGGACATCACATCCCTTTTCACAAGAAGCTGTTTTTCTTTTTTCTCCCCCTCTTCTGTGCAATTTGTCTGACTTCAGGACTTCATTTGTTAGGGTTTTTTAAAAAAACAACAAAAACATGTTTAATAGACTGGCTAGTATGGCTCCTTTTTAAGAGGCAAGTGCCTTTCAATATGAGTAAGAATTTAAGACAAAGCATTGCTAAAAGGTTAAGAGATTTTGGAACTTGCCATCACAAAACTTAGCAGGCTGGGAAATCAAAAATGAGAGAAGAGAACATGGTCTAAAAGCAACACAGTTTGCTAGTATTTTCCCACAGTAGACACAAAATGTTTGAAGCCAAGTGCCTAGATGATCTTCAACCTCCATCTGGAAAGCTGGCCCAAGTAGTTTATCCCTATATTGATATACAACAGGGAACTATAAAAACATCCACAATCATCAGTATATTTTAGCAGGAAAAAAAAAAAACTGGTATTTTTGTCCCATTATGCTCCCCACCCTTTTTTTCTGGGGACTGACTCCTAAGCCTTGTGTATGCTAGGCAAACTTATCCCACCCTCACCCCATGTGCTTTTTATATGAACCTCTGGCAAGAACTGTAATGCTTCTCTTATTCTTCAGTTTAGAAAAATGGATTTGGTAGTTTTGGAAAGACAAAGTTTTTGGTTTTGGTTTTTTTGAGACTGTCTCACTGGCAGGCTATGAAGACTCACCTGCCTCTACCTTCCAAGTTCTGGGATCAAAGACATGCATCACCATGCCTGGATGTTTTACTTCACTTTCTAAAGAGGAAGCTAAGGAGTGACACAAGAGTTCTCTAATATCTTCCTGTCAAAAGACAGTAAGTTTTTGTTATGAAAAGTTAGGTTTTTCTCACCCAGCAAGGCATTTAATTTGATAGCCAGAATAAAAACAGGACCTGTTGTTATTTTATTCTGGGACCAGAGAATGAGATTTCCCTTTTGACTTTCTACAAGACCATTCACTCTGCCTTAACCCGACAAAACACAAGTCAGGGGGAGCTGGTTAGATCAGGATTTATTTTATTTCTTGTTGGTTTAAAATGGCTAATCAGAATAAAAAAATTAAAGGGTCTCTGTATAGAGGCTGGGGTCTTCCACTGAAAGGTTGGAACCCAGCTACCCCCTCTACCCAGCACCATATTGAGGTGGGCAAAGGGGTAAACCCGAGGGGACAATCGGAGGGGCCTAGGCCTGCCACTCCTTCTCTCCATCCCATTTTTGGCATATGATGAAAAATATTGCTTTTCGGATTCTTCTTTCCTGGCCTTGGATTTTAAGTTATAGGGAAGCTTTGAAGGGACTCAATGAAGCCCACCATAATCCCTATCTCCTGAAAGTGGGGGTGGGGGGGGTCGGGGTCTGATGTTTCTAAACTAGGCCAAGCCCTCTTCCTGATCTCCCACCACCATCAAGGAACTGTGACCCCTTTCCCAGGGAAACTAGATGTCAGTGAGCCTAGAAAACTAACTCTTGAAGTTCCTTTATCTGACCAAGAACCCCAGACTTTCCCAGGTTTCTTTCTAATCACGTAGCACCAGCAGAGGGTGCTATTTCCTTAGTTGAAAACTGGGACAAAAGAGGGAACCATGGGGAAAAGGAAGACTTCAATGTCTCTTTTCCTGCTGGTCTAAGGAAAGGGAAGAATAAAATCCCCTTCCATATATATATATATCTATATATCCCTCACTTGTTTTCCCATCCCAGGATAGATATATAATTTCTTTGATATTTATAATATATATATATGTACACACACACCTGGTAACGGAGAAGAGGAAAAAAATAGAATCCGTAACAATAATAAAAAAAATTATTTCTGGTTTAAAAATGATCTGGTTCCCTCCAGGGCGAGCAATTGCACAAATGTCCACTGAGTCTGGTCCAGGGATCAAGGAAGGGAAGGTCTTAAAAGATCAAAGGGGGTTTGCCACCCCAGTCTCAGGGCGCCAACTCTCCTTAACCCCATGGCATTTTGTAAAACAAGCCTCATCCTCTTGGAATCGGTGGTTTAAAAATGTCCATGCAAGGTAGGGGAGCCCCTTGAGGGAAGGAAGGTGGCCACCTGAGGCCCTTTGGTGTAGGTGCAGAGGTGTGGGGGAGGGGAGGCGCCAAGATTCACACAGAAATCTCATAAGTGGTACCACCCACCCCTGACACCTTCTTGACTCCTCCCCTTGTGGGGCTACTGAGAGGTGGCTGGCCTGGGCCAGGGGAAGCTGAGCCTATACTCTTGGGCTGCCCATTGGATTTGCTGTAGGTGGTCTTGAGCTGTACTTCATCTCTGGGGGAAAAAGAAGAAACAGACATCAGGAAAAGATGCACAAAATATACACACATACATATACACACACACACATATTGGGGAGAGGGTGAGCTTTTTTCACATATTTGCTTACCCAATCAGTCCAGTACCTTTTTGCTTTATTGACATGCTTAAAATAAGACTGATTATCCTTCTCCCAACTTATTCCTAACCACAGCTCTTATATACTTTACTCTTTGGCAAATAAAACTTTCAGGAAGATAGTGTTAAGAGAATATTATCAATCTTCAATCTCTAAGGAAGAATTGTCATGAAGGCAATCAAACAGTTCTTGGGATCCCCAGGGTCTATCTATACTAGAATCATTTACAACCAAAGACCTGATGCTTCCTGCTTAATTAAGTTGAATGAAGGAAGGTAAGACAAATACTTACTTGGGTGTCAGTAATGGCTGCAATGCCACTTCCTCTGTCTCAGAGACACCAGATGGGGCTTTTTGGCTGCTATAAGACATTGATCGGCCCACGTACGGGGCAGTTGGGCCTGGTTCAGGAGATCCCAGTCCCCGGCCCCTTAGCCCATCTGGTTTGCCAAAACGGGGGACAGCTGGGCGTACCAGTGGAGTCTTGCTCAAGGGTGATCTTTTTGAATCGTCAGAGGAGGAACTAGTACGAGGGGCATGGCCTGAGCCTGGTGTTGACTGAATGCCTGAGTCTCCCAAGCCTGGTTCTTCCTCACGGCCTGCAAGTGGAGGTGACTGTCGTAGCAGCTTCTCTCTTTCCTGGAGTGAGGCCACAATGTGGCGTGAAAGATTGTCATAACGGACTGGTGAGGGCTCTCTGTGTGGTGGGCCGGTTGGCACCAAACGTGGGTGCCTCTCGGCTTCCCGTTGCTGGGCCAGCCGGGCTGACAGGAAGGGAGAGGTGTAGCCTAAAGGTGGGTCTGGCTCAGGCCCTGCCTGTACTGACTCAAAATCAGGGCTGTCTGAAGGAGTGAGTAGGCTGTCATAAGATAGACTTCCATTTCGTGTCTGATTGGCCAGGCTCTTATAGGAGGTGGAGGTGGTGCCCTCTGAACGAATGGACTGCAACTGGCCCAGCTCAAAGCCTGTGCCCTGAGCTGACTTGAGGCTGGATGATCGTGAGCCACTGGACAGTGGATCAAAATGAAAGCTTTTGCCAAAAGTGGGAGACCGGAAGCTCTCTGGCTCCAAGCTGGGCTCTGAGCGGTAGCTGGGATGGCGGCTGCTATCTGCAATTGATGTTGGCTCCTTCAAGCTGTCTCCACGACTCAGCTGTGGAAAAAGAGTAAAACAGTCTTAGGGCTCCTTTTGATAGCTGCCAGACACAGAGCCCAAAGAGTCACTAAAGAACAGAATTACATGCCAGTAGTATACTTCGAACTTGGGATATAATATGGTTTGCCTTTATCGCAAAGCTGTGACTTAGAACAAATATCACTTTTTTAAGATGCAAGAAATGAGGCTTACAGAGACTAATTAAGTTGGCAGAAGTGGTTTCTGAAATCAGATTTGATGCTAATTAGTGTTTTTATCTAGTATGCATTATTGCTCCTTTTCTAATGAAAAACACATCAAAGAAATTCAATTCCATTAATGCCAATAATCAGTAAAATGCCCTTGGTTTTTATGCTCCCTCCTCCTTTTCTCAAGAACTGGAGTAGGTTATGACCCCACTTCTTAAGAGTACACAGTACCTTGGCGCTGGAGGAATGAGGCATTGCGGCTGATGTACTGCTGCTACTGTAACCTGGTCGATACTTGTACATAGTAGGTGTAGGAGGGCTGTCCTTGCCCAAGAGACTGCTATCTACAGGGGAAATCCAGAGAACACTAAAAGTTATTCTTTAATCTTCATGGGGTTTCTAAAAGTACAGGGAAAGGACAGGCATACCCAACAAAATCAAAGTCTAGGGAGCAAGACTTTGCTGAAATTAAGTCTAAAGGCTCAGCTGGACCTGGTCTTTAGATACAAACCTATAGTCCCAACTACTCAAAAGGCTAAAACAGGAGGACAAGTGATGAGCAGACATACACATGCAGGCCAAACACCCATACACATACAATAAATATTAAAAATAATGGTAAGGCCAGGTATGGTAGTGTACACCTTTAATCCAAGCACTCAGGAGGCAGAGGCAGGCAGACCTCTTTGAGTTCAGCAATATTCTGATCTACATAGCTCTTCTTTCTTCTGTTTCTTGGTTGAGACAGGGTTTCCCTGACTGACCTTGAACTAAAGATCTGCCTGCCTCTGCCTCCCAAATGCTGGGATTAAAGGCCACTATGCTTCCACTATGCCTAGGTAGCCTTGTTTCAAAAGAAAAGTTTTTTAAAGACCAAAGATCTGTACTAGTTTCAGAATTTGTGGTGGGCAAATACTAGAAATTCTCTAATTCAGGCAGAATCTTAGCAAGTAAAAGCACTTGCCACAAAAGCCCGATGACCTGAGTTCAATCCCCAGAATCCATAGTAAAAGGAAAGAACCAACTCCTGAAGAGTCTTCTGATCTACTACACACACACACACCATGTACATATATAAGACTGTAAAAAGTAATTCTCTGGAAAATCCAAATCACTGTCTCTCCCTCTTTTTCTAGCTATCCAAAGAAAAATGCTCAAGTACCACCCACTGGGTATTCTCAGCCACAATGCAAGAATTACCTTCCAGTCCTTGCTTATCTTCTCTACAGCTCACAGAGTACCTCATTCCTGTCTTCTATCTCTAAGATCTCACAGATCAAGGCAGCCCTTATTATTATTACTTACCCTCATTAGTAGCCAGGCTGAGGTGTGTCCGCAGCCCTGTGTATCGGCTCAGGTCCGGCTTAGGAGGAGGTGGAGGTTCTGCATCTGCAGACTGGCTCTCTGTTATCTCCAGGCTTCCCTTAGACTAATAAATGAGGGGAGGGAAATCAGATTAGGAAACTGCATTCATGTAACATTAGGTTGGAGTAAGAAAAACTAGAGAATCAAACGTTTCTAAACTGGGACTAGAGTAAGTTTGGGGATAATAAAGAATAAGGAAAAGTTAAGCATCAACCACCTGAAAGATGGTATGTCTTATGAAGATAAGGAACTCAGTGTCTATCGTCACTGAACTTTAAATCTAATGGAGAAAAGACTGGTATGTACACTCAATGTTAAGTTTTGTTCTCTTTGCCAAGGGTGAAATTCTCTTGGTTTACTTAGTTTTACTTCTCTAATTCCCCACCTTAGTCCTCCTCAGTTCTCCCTGGATGCCGTTATCCATGATCTTCACAGTTATCTGCCCATCTGACACTTCTGGTCGAAGGAAAGGAGGTCTGATTACAATTGTCTTCTCTTTCTTTGGTCTCCCCAAATACCTGTGTATTAAGGGTGTGAAGGCTTTCATTTACTGTTACATTCAAAATCACTACCTGCATACCAAGTGCAAAGCTTTCTGGATATGCAATAAACAGTCATGAACTGGGGTACATACAGCTCAGTGATAAAGAACAAGACCCTCAGTTTAATCTTCATCATCAAAAACAGTCCTATCAGTCTAGTGTAAAAGCACTTAAACTGATTTGAGTCAATGAACATCTTCAGCAACAATAGGCCTTTACAGGCAAGGATCTAGAACTCTGGAGTTAAATTTTAAACATCCTCAATTTTAGAAGGCAATTAGCCATTCCTAAAGGTGAGTGGTGGTGTTGCACACCTTTAATCCCAGGACTTGGGAGGCAGAGGCAGGAGGATCTCTGTGAATTTGAGGCCAGCCTGGTCTACACAGTGAGTTCCAGGAGAGTCAGTTACAATAGAGAAACCCTATCTCAGAAGGAAAAAACAAAGACCACTAAAAGATTGCAGTTTTGACAGGGTTTCTCTGTGTAGCCCTGGCTGTCCTGGAACTCACTCTGTAGACCAGGCTGGCCAACACAGAACTCAAGAGATCTGCCTGCCTCTGCCTTCCTGAGTGCTGAGGTGAAAGGTGTGTGCCTCCACTGCCTGGCAAGCAAACTCTTCATAAAAGGCCATTTTCCATCAGACTGCTCTTATTCAGAACAAGCCCAAAGGAGACAAAAGTTTGACCAAGCCATGAACACTAGTCCAAGAGTATGGGTGTACCTGGGTGCTGGAGAACTACAGAGGACTCGGCTAACATTGTTACAGCATCCATTGGTGAAGGGATTCACACCTCCCCGGAATTTACCTGTAACCTAGGAGATAAAAAGAACCAAATAAGTCAGACTATATCAAAAGGCAAATAACTGTGCAGCCACTCTTTCAGGTATAAAAGTGATACTTGTGATAACTAAAAAATAGGGATTCTAAGGCAGGCAATGGTGGTGCACACCTTTAATTCCAGCTCTCAGGCGACAGAGGCAGGTGGATCTCTGTGAGTTCAAGACTGGCCTGGTTTACAGAGTTCCAGGACAGCAGAATTACAACAGAGAAAACCCCATCATCAAAACAAAACAAAACAAAACAATTCAGGATTATAGAGCCAAGGTTGTCAGTTCAAATTCTAGGTCTACCTCATGGAAACTGACCCCAAACATCAGCTTCCTATATTAAATGAGATTAAGTAATAATTAAGAATATTGACTAAAGTAACCCACAGGTGAATTTCCTTATATAAATTGGTACAGTATTTGCATATAGCCTATGTATATGTTATAAACACTAATTCATCTCTCCATCATTATACCTAATATGTTATACAGTTATTATATTCTTTAGGGAACAATGCCAAGAAAAAGAATCTATATAAAGTACTGATGTGATTTTCCCTCAAGTCTATACCATCTACATTTGATTTAACCTAAAGAATCCACAAATGGCTGGGTGGTGGTAACACACGCCTTTAATCCCAGCACTTAGGAGGCAAGGCAGGCGGATCTCTGTGAGTTTGAGACCAACTTGGTCTACATCAGAGTTCCAGGACAGCCTGAGTCTCAAAAAAAAAAAAAAAAAAAAAAATCCACAGAGGGCTAACTGCAAGATAAGACTAATAAGATTAGCTACTATTATGTGCACAAAAATAATAAGTACTATGTGCTTCCTAAAGCCTGTCCCAATTCATTTCTATAAATTCAAAGACTAAATGTTTGTTAAAAGAATGAGAACAAGGCTATTTCTTAAAGTTATTTTTTCTTCCTTTTTAGGAGACAGGGTCCAAGTAGCTAAATCCTACTGTCTCAGTCCCCTAAATAAGATTACAGGTGTGCACCACCATTCCCAGTTTTGCTTCTACTTACTGAGGACCTATGCCTACTTCCCCCATCTTGGACACTAATATTAATCTCTACATCATCACATAAGTTTTCGCTGAGGTTCCATTGTGAAAGTGTTATGATCTTCACTAATAAGGGCTTGAGACATGCCCTGTTCAGTCCCCTATCAGTTCTCCTGGTACCTGTTCATTGGTTGTGCGTCCCCTAGCCACCAGCACCACATGAAATCCTGTGAGGCCAGCTACAGGGATGAAAAATAAGCCAGCCACACACATCACTGCCATTCTGATGCCAAGCAGTCAAAGAAAACAGAACAATGTTACCTTGCTTTCCCCAGCTCTACTGTGTCCAAGAAAGTTAAAGGAATTAACTTTCTTGACTAAAGGATTCAACTTGCCCTCCTGACCCCGTCCCACAAGCCAAAGGCCTTCAAGGATACGTGACAGCAGTGCGGACCCCTGAGAGTTCCTCTATGTTATAGAGGACATAAAGGAGGCCAAAGCCAAACACACCCATAATGTGGGCTGTCAGGGAAAGGAGGAAAAGGAAGAAATATCTGTAGTTCCTGCGACCAATACAGTTGTTCACCCAGGGGCAGTGATGATCAAATTCCTAGAAGCAAAAAAAAAAAAAAAAAAAAGACTAAATGGCATCTTTAAAACATAATAGTAGAGTCAGCCAGATGGTTCACTGGGTAAAGGCATCTGCCACCAAACTTGACAACCTGGGTTTAATCCCTGGGACTCAAATTATAGGAGGCACCAATCCCTTCATGTTGTCCTCTGACCTTCACCATGTGTGCCATGGCATGTGTACACCCACACATACGCACACTCACAAAAACACAAAAAACATAAACAGTATTAGATCCCTTCTGTTGAAAAGAGAAAGAAAATAATAGAACTTAAGTTTTACTTTTAGTAATTTATGACCATATTCATCACTTAGTTGCAAAAATTTAAAGTTTTAAAAAATTAAATTTAAAAATATTCAAAGCAGTTTCTCTTGCTCTATGTTAACTGATAGAGAGACCTTCCAGAGGTTGGCCAAAAGGACAAGTTCTCAAGTTGATTTAAAGTTTGGCATGGTTCAACAAGTCTACAACCCCAGTACTTGGAACACAGTTAGAAGCCAGCCCAGTTTACACGGTATGTTCTAGGCCAGTCAGAGCTACATAGCAGGTCCTTGCTTTAAAAAAAAAAAATTTCTATGCCACCAAAGAGACAAATGTTGGCAAAACATTCAAGATTCGAGGGAATGAAAATAAGGATAGCTAGGGAAACGGAATTAAATACAAGACCATGCTTTTTGTAGAAGAGAGAATCCTAAGTAACGATAGGATGGAAGGCTCAAACTATGAATCTTGGGGTCAGGAAAGCTGTTATTAGAGTAAAGCTTCCTTGTATAATAACAGAGTATAATAACTGGTTCTCCTGTGTACTTCACTCCAAATACCATTTGATTCAGCTGGACTATGCAGACTAGGCAGCTCGAGAGCACTATACTATACTTCAGGAATCCACTCTAGGGGCTACAGAGATTGCTCAGTGATTAAGAATGTGTGCTACTCCTGCAGAGGACCTGAGATCAGTTCATAGCACTCACATCAGTCCCTTTCAAACTGACTGTGACTCCAGTTCTAGGGGGATCCTATGTCTCTGGCCTTCTCCGCCACCAGCATTTCATGTGCAAATACTCACAAAACAAATATATACTCATAATTAAACAAATAAATCTTTGAAGAAAATAATTACTCTAAGGGTGCAAAGATGACTCAGTGGTTAAGAGTGCTTGCTGGGTTTGCATCTCAGCACCTACGTGGTGGTTCATAACCAACCATTGGTAACTACACTTCTGAGGGATCTAATGCCACCTCCCAGACTCCTCAGGCACCAGGTATACACATACATAAAAAACAAAACTTTTATTTTTATTTTTAAGAAGAAGAGAGCTAAAGAGATCTTCCAGAGGATCCAGGCTCAATTCTCAGCACCCACACTGAGACTCACAGCTGTCTATAACTATATTTCCAGGAATCTGACATCCTCTTCTGGCCTCCAACATGCATGTAGAGCACTGGGACGTTCATGCAGGCAAAAATATCCATACATACAATATAAGTAATAAAAATTTTAATATAAAAAAAAAAGGATCTACAGTAAGTAAAAAAGACAACTTAGGATAAACACTGAGTCTTACCCATCCAGTGCTCTTACCTCCACACAGTTGTCACAGACACTGCAGTGAGAACATCTCGGAGGACGGTAGAAGCGGCAGGTGGCACACCATTTCATGCGGACCTGGATGCCCTTGATCTCCACTGTTTTGTAAAGAGGAGCTCGGAAATCATCTTCTTTATCTTCATCTTCTTCGGCTAAAGAGAGAAAAATCAATTGAAAAACAAGTACACCCAAACTATTAATTACTAGGAACATAAACATAGCTCCTTAAAACTAATGTGTGTGCATGTGTGCGTGTGCACCTGTGCACAGAATCCAGAAGAGGGTGCTAGATTCCCTGGGGCTGGAGTGACAGGCAGTTGTGAGCTGTGAGTGGTGGAATCAAACTCCAGTTCTCTGCAACAGCAGTATATACTCTTAACTGGTGAGATATCTTCTCTAGCCACAAAACATAGCTTCTTAAGTACCTAGAGATAGTATTATATTTGACAAGGCTCACATCATACTGAATTGTTAAAAACAAAAGGTTTTCCTCATATCAGAATACCAAGAATATACATTCTTCTTAATTAAAAAAAAAAATTTAATGTTATCATTATTCTGTAATGTGTGGGCATGTATGTTGAGGAAGAGGACAACTTTTAGGAGTCAGTTTTCTCTTTCCATTGTGGGTTCAAGGCCCTGATCTCAGATTTATTTTTATTTTATGAATATGAGTATTTGTGTCCACGTATGTATATATACCACATACATGAGGTGCCCACAGAAGCCAGAAGATGACATCAAATTCCCTGGAAATACAGATACAGACTTGTGAATCACCATGTGAGTGATGGGAATAAAACTTGTGTCATCTTTAAGAATAGCCAGTGCTCTTAACCACTAAATTATCTCTCCTGCCCCAATAAATAAATATTAAAAAGACAAAAAAAGAAAAGGGCACTATGTTAATGGAAGCTGGTAACTTCCCCAGTCCCCCTACTTTCACAGCAATGATGGTTACAGATTAATTATTACCTTGTGAAAATGCATCAATATTTTACTTGTTTTTTGCCTTTATCTACATGTGTATTAAAATTCAAAAAAAGTTTTGTTTAGGGCTAGTTGGATAGCTCAGCCAATAAAGACACTGGTTGCCACAACTGGCAACCTGGGTTTGATTCCTGGGGCTCACAAGGTGTACACACACATACAAAATAACATACATACGCATACACAAAATTTAAGGAAATAAAAATGCAAATTGTTTTTGTTTTGCTGTTTGGAGACAGGGTTTTTCTGTATAGCTCTGACTGTTCTGGAACTCACTCTATAGATCAGGCTAGCCTTGAACTCAGAGATTCTCCTGCCTCTGTCTTCCAAGTGCTGGGATTAAAAGGCATGCACCACCATCAGACTTTGTTTTGTTTGTTTGTTTCACCATGTAGCTCTGGCTGCCGCGGTACTCACTATAGACCAGTCTACAGTGGTCTCAAACTACAGAGAGCTGCCTGCCTCTGTGTCCATGAGTTCTAGGAAAGGCATATGCTGCTATGCTCCATCTGTAATAAATTTCTCATTTAAAAAAAAATTTTTTTTTCAAGACAAGGTTTCTCTGTTGTAACTCTGGATGTCCTGGAACTCACTCTGTAGACCAGGCTAGCCTTGAACTCACAGAGATCCTCCAGCCTTTGCCTCTTGAGT
This sequence comes from Cricetomys ansorgei, assembly GCA_026225945.1. Classification (NCBI taxonomy): domain Eukaryota; kingdom Metazoa; phylum Chordata; class Mammalia; order Rodentia; family Nesomyidae; genus Cricetomys; species Cricetomys ansorgei. The sequence goes on along the minus strand of JAMJFZ010004027.1, from coordinate 2,185,144 downwards.
GCTGGGATCAAAGGCATTCGCCACCACACCTGGCTAAGTAAAAAATATTTTTTAAAAAATGACTTCTGAGCTCAACAACAGTGAGATACACCTTTAATCCCAGCACTCGGGAGGCAGAGGAAGGGATATAGCTCTATGACAGAGTGACTGTCTAGCATGTGCACATCCCTGGGCTTGATCCTCAGCAATTTAAGAAAATAAAAGAAAAAGCCCTTTAAAATTAAAGTAGTATGCTGCAATGTAAGAGTTATCTCTGGATTTTGAAGTTACCCATAATATTTGTCTCTCCAATATTCTTAAACAAAGATTTAACTAGTGGAAAAAGAAGTTTTTAAAATACGGATTCTTCCTATGTTGCCTAGCCTGGCCTCAAACCTGAGCTCAAGCAGCTGTTCAACTTCTTAAGTACCTCTGAACATAGTCATACGCCATCATCCTGGTACAAAAACTTCTATTATAAACATCTTTTCAACAGGAAAGTCAAATGCTTGCTGTCTTAAAAAAAATTTCTCTTGTCAAGAACATCCCAAATGGTAAATGACTCAATATTGTTTGTTCCTATTTTACAGATGTGAAAACTAAGTTCCTGAAATAGATCTGCAATCAGTCATTGGTCATGCTTTAGCAATTACTTTTCCTAAATTGACTCTCTTATTAAAAGTTAAATAAGAGTTTCCCATTCATTTTCTTTTTTATTCAAACCCCCCCTCCACCTCTTGACTCTCTCATCAACATGTTCTCACTTTCGGAATGTTTTCCTAAGGATAGTCACCTGACTGGATTTGGATGTGTTTGTGTGTAAAAGGTGGAGAAGTTGGTCATTCATTAAAATAACTTTTGGTTTTTGTTTAAATTTTTTTCTAATCATTCCACATTATCACCTATAAAAGTAAACTCTTATTTAATAGCACTAATTATTCTCATCACTTATCATACCATATTCATTCACACACACACACATCCTTCTGGACTTAACTATTTGAAAATAATGACCTTAAAAACATTTAAAAAAAAAAAAAACCACAAATGGTCATCACAGCTCTCCATATAGTGAAACAATGAATATATGATGAATGAACATTAATGACACATCCTTCCTTGGTTTTTGGGACACAAAGTGCCTTCTCTCAAAGAAATCCCAAATGACCAGTAACCCTGCGGCAGGCTTTCAGAACACAATGACATTCAGAAAAACCTCATCTCACTTGCTATCTCAAGTCCACTTAGAAAATCATCTTATACTTGTAAGGAAAATCAGACATCATTAATACCAATTTTTGTCAGCTCGTGATCTTTCTACCTTTTATTGACAGTTCTTATTCTCACCTACTTTCCAAAGAAGAGCCTACTCCTTCCAGAAGCAGGACTTCTAATATGCATTGAAATGCATCATGTTTCTCTAGTTTACTTTCAGCTTTTCCCATTCTTCAATTTAGGCTTCACACTCTTCTCTAGCTCAGTTTCATCATGCTACCAACACAGATGGCAGTCTTCTGTCTTATAAGAAGTTTGCTTCTCCCTTAAAATATTACACCATCTTCGGTCTTCTTTGCTTACTTCTTAAAAGAGAAAATCTAATACTTTCTGACTCTGCTTCCTCATTTTCCAATCACTGCTTTCAAGCAACTGTAATTAAGCTATATCTTTTTCTTATATATACATAAATACGCTACTTAAACCATTAAGACCAACTTTTCAGCTGGGTATAGTGAGTCATGCCTGTAATTCCATCACTCAGAAAGCTAATGCAGAATTCAAGGCTAACCTGGGCTACAGAATGAGACCCTGTCTAAAACTAAAAGTAATCTTTTAAAGAATCAATTTTAGTAACCAAAACAATGGGCGATTTTGAGTCACTATACCACCAATAAGTCAGTTACTTCATGAACTCTCCTTAGCTTTCTCTTTACTTTCTCCTCCTCTTGTTCAATCCCTCTTCAATAGTTCCTTTTTCTCCTATACTCAGAATAAAAATGGCAGAACTGACAAGGTCTTACTTCAGATCTTTCCTAACCTCATTGTACTTTCTCTAGATAATCTTACTTCTGCTGCTTCAAACACCATAACTACCATACTTTTTTTTTTTTTTAAGACAGGATTTCTCTGTTTTAACTCTGACTGTCCTGGAACTCACTCTGTAGACCAGGCTGGTCTCGAACCTACAACAATCCACTTGCCTCTGCCTCCCAAATGCTGGGATTAAAGGCATGTGCCACCACCACCCAGCCAACTACACACTCTTAAAACAAAGAGTATGACTCCCACTATTCAACCGCCTCTCATTATCTAGGTCTGAGAATATAGCTCAATGATAAGAGTGTTTGTCTAGGGCCTGGAATTTGACTACGGCCTAGGTTTAATCCCTAACATGGAAAAAGCAAAAGTAAATATACAGCGTATTTAATATTCAGTTTATAAAAATCAGCATCCAATTTATCTCCCAAGTTATGAACCTTGAAACTACCATAAGAAAACTATCCTCTCCCCATCTAAGTACTATACAGGCGCAACCTTGCTTAGCTTAAAAGTTCAGACAAGATGAAGCACGTTCAGGGTGGTGTAGCAGATTTTTTTTCAATCTACTTCTGAAAAAGCTGTCTATCTAGTCTTGAATTCAAATTTTCACCTGGTTTACATTATTGCCAAAGCCAAAAGCTGTCTGTACATTGTCAATTTTTTTTCTTTTTTGTAAATTAAAGTCTCCTTGGTATCAAAGGAAGAAACACAACATATTTACCAGAGGCTTAACCGTTTAGCTTAGCAAATGAAGTCCTTTACAACTTGGCTCTGGGTTTCTTTTCTGGTCCCACCCTAATGCTAACCCTAACCCTAACCCTAACCCTATATACCCTCCATCCTTGATGACTTCATCATTCCATGGGCACAAGCTTCTGTGTACACTTCCTTTGCCTAAATCTGCCCTCCTCTCTTTCAGTCTTTTAGTTGATAATGTCTTCTCATCCATTCTTAGCAATACTTCATTAGTTTCTCTGAGTATATACAACTGCACTCAGGTCTATGTTCTCAAGAGAACCTTACCCATACTTCCATTGTAGTTTGTCCTATGCTGTTAGAACTATCTAATTCATGCTAAGTATTAAAGTACTGAATATCATTCAGCCTATAAGCTGAATTTCTGAATAATAAAAATCAAAAATTTGACCCAAAGAAGCAGACCAAAGGCTCACCCCAATCAAGAAACTTTTACAATTAATACCTGCTAAGAAAGAAAAAAATCAGTTTCTCCAATGGAATGACACTGGATATCAAGCCCAAGAGTAGCAGACTAACACAAAACAGACTCCATTGTTTGTGTGTTTTGATATACTTTTGTTTGCTTTGATTTTTGTTTTAGAGAGAGAAAGAACATGAGGTTGAGCAGGCAGAAAGATGGAGGACAATCTTGGAGGACTGGGAAAGGGAAAAGAATATTATCAAACTATAAAAAAAAAACTTAGTTAATAATAAAGACCCTACAAGCACAAGATCAACTATTATCTGCCCGAATAATTATTTTTAATGACAACAAGGAGTTTACATGAGAGTACAGAAAGATCTTACCTCGGGGGAAAATTCCTGGGTCCATAAAGGTGGCCATGCTGAAGTTGGCCAGCACAAAAAGAAACATAATCGCATTGTAGATGGGCACTGCAGGTGACACATTCAGGCTTAGTCCTGGACACCTGCAGACAATAGAGAAAATGAAGGGCTACCTCTAACACTCCGAACACCGGCAGAAAACTGTAGAGATTTAGCTCTCTTATATATGATTCATGTGTGGTTTATAATTGATATCCCCAAATTACCTTTATCCTTCCCATCGAGTAGCCCAGTTTCCCATGAAACTGTTCATTTTATATCAAGATTAGACAATCTCTCCTGTATTAACCACCGGTTCAAGGTCTGATTTTTCAGAATAGGCTTTACAATGCATCCTCATCTCCTTACAAACCAGACACAAGCACTAGGGTTTGACTGTGTAATAGATATCAGCTATACTCCTGTCTCCGGAGCAACCTAAGGTTTTTGGATCTATGTCCCACTGACCTGCACAATAGCCCAAAGCATATGATGCCACCTGTCTCTCTAGCACCCCTTTCAAACCTTCACAGTTAGCTTTGAGCCAATTTCAACTACCTTGGGTTTCTCCACTGTCAGGTTAATTCTAATGGTTGAGAATCGAAAATAATAATAATAATGCCAGGTATGGTGGTACACATCTACAGTCCCAGCACTCCAGAGGCTGAGGCAGGTGGAGCTCTTGAGTTCAAGGCCAGCCTGGTCTACAGAGCAAGTTCTAGAACAGCCAGGGCTACACAGATAAACCCTGCCTTGAAAACCATAAATAAATAAATAGATAGATAGATAGATAGATAGATAGTGATAATACAGACAGTAATGTATATCAGAATACAGAAATAAGTCACATACAGTAGTGCACACCTATAATGCCAACACTTGTAATGCAGAAAGCACAACTGCCAGTTCAAGGTCAGTGTGGGCTCCATAGACAAAAACTCATTTTGGTAGCAAATACACTAAAATTAGAATAATACAAAATATCATGGTCCTATGCAAAATGACATGCAAATTTATGAAGCATTCCATAAAAAATAAAGGACAAAGAACTAGACTTCACCTGACATCTAAAGATGAAGCAAAGAACAAGAGAGTTAAGTAAAATTAGAGAATTTCAAACAAAAGTAATCCTAAATCCTACAGTGGGGAAAAGCTGACCACACATATCCAGTATTCATAGCATTCAAATCAAGAATCATGCTTTAGATACCTTTGACAAAAAAATAAAAAATAAAAGAGTTCAGGTTCTTTCAGAATCTAATTCTGAATAAATAAAGGGGCTGCCCTGCTCTGCTGATTTTCCATGAGTTCAAACTTCTGGTGTGAACCTTACTTTATCAGTATTAGCTCCTGTCTCAGCTCAGAGAACTTTCTACTCAATCCAAGGCAGTGGCTAAGTACCCTAATCTACTTTGTGATTGAGAATTTAAATCTCCAGAATCAGGACAACATCTGTTCTTGTCCCTTTTACCCAGACAGTCAAAAGACAGAAGAGTTTAATGAAGGAAAAGACAGGCCTAGCATAATAGACATACTAATCAACAACAGTCAAGAAAGATGATCAATAGAAAACACAACTCAAAATCTTAACTCAGGACAGTTTAGAAGCAGTGGGAAGATATAAATAAACTAACACACAAATCTTTACCACCACTATCTAGTTTTTCAAATTCAGTCATCCATTTAAAAATTTACAGTAGCTGGGTGATAGTGGTGCATGCCTTTAGTCCTAGCACTTAGGAGGCAGAGGCAGGCAGAGGATCTCTGATTATAAGAAAGAGTTCCAAGACAGCCAGGGCTACAAAGAGAAACCCTGTCTCAAAAAACAAATAAATAAATATTCTAAAAATGAAAATAAATAAAAACTTAAAGTAAATACTATTTATTTTCCAGGCACTGCAGATAGTAAACACCAATAAACTCATTTCTTCTCTTTATTAAGCTATATAGAATTGAGAACCAAAATAATAAAGATAGACTTCAAAGTCAAAACATCCCTTCAGCCACAGTTCCACACTATTATCACATAAACTCCTCTACAAAGCCTCTTCCTCTGTGAGCTCTTTGGTTCAGAAAAGATGTTCTCATACTTGGCATGAGTTGGAGTAGGATTTAAGAAGGAAGAGTCCCTGCAGGGTCTACTCCAAAGCATGACTTCCTAGTTTCCTTAGGAGGGAAGGAGAGAAACTAAAAACCAGTCAACCAGGTCAGAGCCCCTCCCTAGTACTTAGCTGTCCCTTCAATTTCCGCCTGAGGAAGAAGAGAAAGGTGACTCATTTCACTCCTACAGCCTGGGAAGATAATTAGAAGGGAAAAAAATAAATTAAACCTTCAGAACACTGAGGTGCTTGTGATTTAAAGTTCTTAGAACTGGCCACTGTAGCCCCTCATCTCAGAGCCCCACCTAGTCTTTCTTGTCTCTTCCTCCTTGTCCCTCCCCTTGTTTGTTTTGTTTTTTGAGACAGGGCCTTTTTGTGAGGCCTGTTCTAGACTCGAACTTACTATGTACCCTCACACTAACTTTGCCAATTCCTAATATTCCTACCTGCTTCAGCTTCCTGAATGCTAGTTTACAGGCTGTGCTACCATATCTGGCTCAACTCTTGATCTTTTAGAGCCCACCTTTTTTTCAGTTCCATTTCCAAACAAATCATCCAATTCCTTGTTTATTATTTGAAACATTACCTCTAAACCTCTATCAGCATATCTCAGTGAAGTATATAATTGTAGATCTGAGTCTACTACCTATTGCCAAAATAAAGACTGCTCCCACAGTGGGAGAATGCCTAAGTGATTCAAATAATTCAACTTCATAAACAGTCTCTTCTAGATCCACAGACCTACTTCTTCTCGCCTTAGAATTCTAGCTGAAGAAACAATCCACCTAATCAATTTGTGAGCAAAACCTGTTTCAGTCACATCCTATATTCTACCTGTCTTGAAGAAAAGCTTTCCACTGCTTTAGCACTTTGCCAGATTCCAAGATGACCAACCCCAAGAGGCCTGTTTGAATCTGTTGCCTTTGATGGAGAGAGATGCAGCCAGAGCTAAGGAGAGAAGTTAGGACTTGTCCTTAGTTCTATAAGTAATAATCATAGAGTACAAGAAGTTTAAGGAGTGGCTGCAGCCCAGAAGGCTGACTCACTGATGGGATTCCCAGACATAAACCACTCCAGGTAGAACAGGTTTTTCTGCCCACCAATTCATTATGCCTATCTTCAATGCCAAGTAAAAAGGGAAGTGGGGGTTTCAATATACACTCCTGGAATCCTGTTCCCTAGCATTTCTAACACTTTCTGCTACTTAAAAGTTAAATTCCTAGAAAGAAAAAGTCAATCAATACATTTTAGATTCTAATCCTGCCTCAATTCACAGGAATCTCTTAAGCTTGTTACTTCAGTTACATAATATGCATATGAAAATGAAGAAGAATGTCTGAAAACATGCTAAAATTTTTTTGAGAGCAGAGTCTTGTTCTTTGAGACAGGTTCTCACTAGGTGGACCAGGTTGTTCTTTTACTCAGAGATCTACCTGACTCTTCCTCCCAAGTGTTGAGATTAAAGGCATGTGCCATGCTAATTCTTTTTAAACCAGCATGTATAATATCAAGGATTCACTAGATAGAAGACACAAGAAAACATTATCATTGTCATCAATTATCATTCCAGCTCCACTTTCATCCGTAATCCCACCTCCCCTCTCTGAGATTCAAGGACACTTAAAACTGAGGCACTAAGAAGCCCATGCATTCCACCCAAGCCCAGCATAGTACTTAACACTTGTCTAGTGTTTTTGATGAAAAGGGTAGAATGAATGCCTCATTTCCTGCTTAGAATTTCATCAAGGAATGCTTTCAAAATTCCATGGGAAAACAATTTGTCCTCTCACAGGTTTCTCTTAAAACACTTTTTTTTGTTTTGTTTTGTTTTGTTTTGTTTTGTTGGTACTTCTATGCCCAGTGATTTCCAGCAGCTAAACCATGTATGTTGTAGGGCCTGGGCACTTATTCCTGGTTGAGGAAAACTATGTGGGAAAGAAAGGAACAACCACTGCTCAATTATTGTCCCAGATCACAAGGCTGTTCCCACTTTTATCAAGTTCTAACACTTCCACAGAGGTTGACGAACTCTGTAGATAGAAAGGTTGGAAGGGACCTAAGGCAAAAATTGAGAGGAAGCAAGCTGCGCCATGGGTAGGACACTAGAAAGACCATCTGGATTTCTAACCTGGTTTTCATTCTACCTAAAACACAAATCCCTCTACCTCTTCTCTCCAACTTCAGAAATGGAAAATTGAGACTCTGTACTAGAAGATATTTTAGAGAAGATCAATTAAGTGATTCCCAATGATGTTGCCAGGAACTCTAAGGTCTCAAACACCCCAGGAAGGTAAAGGGGGGAAAACACCAAATAGATGGACCCATATAAATTAGTCTCATCTGAACCACAGCATTTCACTTTTTGTTTTATGTACTGAAATTCTATGTAAGATGTCATCTGGAAAAGTTCACCAGGCTGAAATAAACTGCTCTAGTTCAACTTCTTCATTATAGATAGAAATGAAGAATTGAGATCCAGAACATTAACAAAGTATCAAACTCAGTCTCCTGACCTCCAAAACCAGGCATGGTGACACTCACCTTTAATCTCAACACACAGGAGGCAAAGGTAGGCAGATCTCTATGAATCTGAGGTCAGCCTGGTATACACAATGAGTTTCAGACCAACCAGAGCTACATAGTGAGAATCTTATCTTAAAGAAACAGAAATTATTCAACTATGACAGGTGGGACCCAGATGCATTATCTTAGATGCAAATTCTAGTTCCTAACCAGGAAGAGGTATGTTTACTTAAGCAGATATTCTCCTACCTAAACAGAGAAGGGAGAAATGAATCAAGACAAGAGGTTTACCACTCCTGTCAGGCTTTATACTGAATAAATGACGTTCTCCCGCTCTAGGGAGAACCTCAACTATTCTTTGCAGACTTCTCTGGGGCAGAAGAGCATCAATATTTCTTTGATGACCAGACCTAACTGGTAATTTCTGTTCATAGCTTTCCCTATTTAACGAAGAAGCATGGATGGTAAATTGCTCCTAATTAGTTGAAGTCTACATGCCTCCACTAATTATGTCTGCCAGCTGAAAGGAACTCTTCCTCTTGCTCCCAGTCCCGTACGTCCCAAAGTAATTATCACCTGGGACCTAAACCGATGTAAGAACCACTTGTAATCTAGTGAAAAGAACAGGAGGGTAACAGAGTAGTTAAGATTTATGACCGTACATAGATGTTGGTTTAAAAAGAACTTTCTTCTTTACCTCTCCATTTGAAACCATGAACTTTTTTTCACATGGTACATAGTTTTAAACTGTTTTCCCAGGGAACCGAAACTCAAAAGGGGAGGAGTGCACAAAAAAACCATTCTTGAGAACAGTGGTGCCTCAGTCCAGAAGTATGCTTATAGAGGAGACACTTCAGTCAGATAGAAAAGAGACAAGACTTTCAAAGGTGGCAAGAGCTAGGTGATGGGGATGGAGAGACGGCTCAGCAGTTAAGGGCGCTGTTGTTCTTCCCTAAGACCTAAGTTGGATTCCCACCACTGGCTGGCACTCATACAACCTTCTTATCTCCAGTTCTACGGTATCCAACACCCTTTCTGGCCTCTGAAGGCACCAGGCACAGGGTGGACAACACAAAGTGCTTATGACAACACAGGGAGACTTTGTTAAGAAAAGGGAGCCCAGAAATTGATCCTGTGGAAACTAATGGTAGGGGAATTTCACCTATGATTTAAGGCTCTCCTAAATTTCTATTAGAAGCAGAAATTTCAAATAGAATCAATAACTTCCTCCAATTTTTTTCCCAGGCTAAGAATGTAGTTCAGTGTTTAAAATACTCACCTAGCATGCACAAAACCCTGGAATCAACTCTCAGCACCACAAAAAACTTTTTAAGGCAGGTGACACAACATGGAATAAAGAGGGACCCAACTCAACTGGCACCAAAAAATGAAAAAGCAGGTTAAATAGCTTCAACTATCAGTTAAGACAATGCCTGTCAGGACAATTTTTGTGGGCAAACTGGTATAACAAGCCAAGCACTTCACTGGTTCCATATTAACAAATTAAAAATAAGGATTCTGGATGCTTGATCTTAAGTTTGAAAGAGAAAAACCACTTACCCCCTGAATACTTTAGCTACTACAAGAGCATTGATTTCCAAAGGGAAATAGACATTCCCATCAGGTATGTCTAAAAGTATTATTAACCTGATCAGTTAAATTTCTCTCCTGACCCAGCACAGCTCTTACTAAAGCACAGAGATATAAATGTCCTTTGGTTAATGTTTAATTCTGCTTACATGAAAACAGTAAAAATCAAAACATGTTCTAACATTGAAGAAACACTCCTCCTTTTGTTACTCAACACATCAAGAGCAGAATATGAGTTACTCAGGAGAAAAGAGAATGAAGAAAAGCCAAATAAAGAAAAGCAGGGTTATGTTGAGATCCTTAAGGGATATGGTAAGTATACTCTCATTACAGATTCAGGGACCCAAAAGATCTATGACTTCTGTGATTCAAAGAAAAATTAAAAGCAAGCTGGCACACTCACACATTAGATAATTATTCATTTCTGTTCAAAAGCCAGACAGAGATACTTGGAAGGTACACACAGGAAGGTCATGAGTTCAAAGTCACACTGAGCTGCATAGTGCAACTCTCTCAAACAAAATAAACAATAGACCAAAGTACATTACTAACCCTTGATAACTTTTTTGGCTATATGACCCATATTAAGAATTCTTTATAGAGGCCAGGCAGTGGTGTCAAATGCTTTTTAATTCCAGCACTTGGGAGGTAGAGGCTGGCTGATCTATGAGTTTGAGGCCAGCTTAGTCTACAGAGTGAGTTCCAGGACAGCCAGAGTTACAAAGAAACCTTGTCTCAAAAAACAAAAAAAAAATCTTTATGTAACCTGTAGGTCAATTTGTTGGTTTCCCCTCCCCTTCTAGTTCACACTTACTTTCTGTGTAACTATCCCAATAATTCCTGCTTCACACAGTCCAAATTGCTTTAATTTCCTATCACTTACTCTTGTTAGCAACCTTCTGTTGTTTGAACACCACCTCCCAATCAGGCAGAAGCCTAATCCTTTTTTCAAAGTGAACTTTCTGCTTTGGTTAAATTTTTGATTCTGCTTACACTAAAACAGCAAAAAAGTCAAAACATGTTCTGAAACTGAAGAAGCAGTTTTGCTACTCGACACATCAAGGACAGAATATGAGTTTCACAAGAGAAAAGAGTGAATGAAGATCTTGGTTCCCTGATCACTCCGAGAGGTGCAAATGGAATGCTAACTCAATGACTTAACAATATAAAGTTCAGAAGGCTGATATAGACTCATTATAAATTGCAAACAGAAAAGATACTTCCTAGGTGACCACAGCTACACACTGGGGAAAGAAGGGGAAAAAAAAATCACAGTTTCCTCTGGTAAAACAAGTGTATGAACAAAGTCTTAGGATCATAATTAGGAAGGCTGCAAACCCTATACTGTAAGTGGAGTATCTTTGAATGCCAACTACCTGTCCCATCAGAATTAATAAGCATAAGAACTCCCATTCCTTTCAGTGGAAACTAATGCAATGACTCTTCTAGTGTTTTCTTCCAAAAGCTCATTCTTTCCCAGGAGCCTTTACTTCTCCAGGCCTTAGCTCTTACAAGTATAGAGAAAAGCCTCTGGGTTAACACTAGAAAACAAAACTGTCTCATTAAATCAATTCTCAAAGTGCTCAAAAGGCTAAGGCAGAAGGATCATGAATTTAATACCAGCCTGGCCTTAAAAGCCAGATCCTGTCTCAAAATTCTCAAATCTCAAAACCAATTCCGGCAGAACATAGTAAAAAAAAATGTGTCTACAATCCCAAAATTCAGGAGGCAGAGGGAAGATGACTAACAAAATGTGAGGCCATCCAGGTCTACTTAGGGAATTCTAGATCAGCAAGGGCAACAGAGTAATACAGTGTCTCAAAAACAAAGTCAACAACAATAAAAACTTTTGAGGTACTAAGGTTCCACAGTCTCTAGCCTATTTCCAAAACATCCCATGTGTGATTGATTGTTATTTGAAAAGACTTAAGTCAGCTTGCCTGATGGTGCAAGCCTTGAATCCCAGCACTTCAGAGGCAGAGACAGGTAGATCCGTGTGAGTCATGGCCATCCTGGTCTACATAGAAAATTCTAGGACAACCAGGGTTCTATAGAGAGACCGGGTCTCAAAACCAAAACCAAAACAAATGATTTAAGTCTAATCTAGTTTTCTTTCTCTCGTTTATAAACTTCTTCAAGCCTCTCTGAAGGCATTTTCCTACTTCCTTTCCTTCCTAGCTTAGTATGGAACTAGTTCCTGTGATGGAACCGGATTAGGAAAACATGAAGACATCTATGATTCCAAAGGACACGAAGCAGAAGAAAGTAGAAACACCAATAGTGTAAAGGACAGGCAACTATTTGGCCTTCCAAATAACTAATGAAACTGAAGAAAACTGTAGTCTTCATTTTCCATGGAGTGACCCTCCCATCCCAATGCCACTGCTGGAAGAAAACTCACGTAAAGGCAAAGAAGAGTGATGTAGCTCCCACTAGAAAGACGGCTGCTGCTGAGACCGGTACATACTTGCTGGGTTTGAACCTCTTTCCAGACTCTGCGGGCATGTTGGAGCTCTGGTGGAAGAAGTGCCCTGCCGCATAGCCCAGGCCCACACAGCGGCAGAATAGACAAGAAAATGGGATGAGGGAAACAGAGAGGAAAGAAACTGGGGGAAACAGAAAATGTAAAATTATCACCCTTCCCCCTCCCAAATAAAAATGAAAGTCAAAAGATCTCAAATGAAGGAAAGCACATGGGAGGGGGAAAGGTGATTTCAACTGATAAATAACCACCTCCCCAGAATAAAGCAGAAAGGGAGATTAAGAAACACAACTTGTACAATTTTATAACTCGAAGACAAAGATTAGGCTGTCTGCATGCAAATGGTTGCAGGCGGAAAACATGGAGAGTCAGGCAGATCAAGGTATAGCTCATGGATGGAGGCAGGTCTTCAAAGGGAAGGAAGGAAAGAATATCAGGAAGGACAGGAAGCGTTAACTCTTCTGAGGAGATACAAGAGCCCCTCCACACCACAGTTCCACAAAGTATGAGCAGCACCTAAGAGGTGCGTACTAGATTTCTATTTTAATCCAAGAAGGAACTTGGGTTCCCTTCCAGCTTTAAAGTGAAGCTGATTTTTTTCCTGCAGTCTTTGTCTCTTTTTGGCAGTCTTCTCAATGCCACCACTCTCACACTTTGACTTCACCAGGGCTGGTCATCTGGCAACGGTGATTTAATTTTATTTACTTCTCTCTTAATGGCCAAAGTTGGACAACAGCTGTTACAGGGTTGAGTTGTAAATCCTTTTCTTTGAAGGGGAAGAAAAACAGACAGCAATATTGTCTGTTTTCAATCTCTTCTTGTTATTCCCAAGCCCTTTAAGGGCTCTGTTTCCCATGGAGTTCATGAAAATCTAAAGGGAAATTTAAAATCCTTGAAGCCATGTCCTTTCCAATAAGCAGAATAAGATGAAGTCAATTTCACCTGATGATAGTTTAAAAGACTACTGTAGAGTAAAGTTCCAAAGATGTCCTGTTTCCAGGTTAGTCGATGTCTCTGATCTTTTTGTCTTCAATCTTGGCCTTTCTGGATGCAGAGTTCAACTGGGATATGGTGCTTTACCTGAAGAAAACCAAATATTTTTATCAAAGAAATTCTTTCATGGTATTTCTTAAGAACACCAAGGCTAAAACCCACAGGCCACTGTTTAAAAGTGGCTTTTGAAAGAAAGACTATTTTCCACTTCACTTACATGTGTATGAGAATGAACTCTAAATGGAGAGGAAAATCCATTCAGAGTCCTTCACCTTTTTAAGGGCTACTCTGATGGAAAGGAGAAGAAAGCTAGTTTTATCTGGCCTAAGGTCATTCAAGGACTAGCTCTTATAAGCCCATCTCTCTTGAAAAAGTTCAGTAAAACATACCAAAAATATAAAAATCTAAAAACAAACAAGGGCATAGAAGTGAAGGACACTACTAAAACAGAAATTTCTCTATCGACAAAGAGAATACTTATTCCTACAATGAAAAAAGGAAGCTTAAAAATAGAACAGTAACTATCATTTCCTTTTTGTTTGTCTTTTTCTATGTCTATGCCTTTTAGCTACAACACTAATGAGACAGAAGTTCAATTTTTGGCCTTTTGGGATCATCTATTAAGGGTCCTAGGCAAGAAATGATCTTGTACCAAAAGGTGAAATATTCTCTATGGGAAACTGAATCCAACACAGGGATTGGTCCTTTTCTTCCATATTCAATAGTTTTTAATTCCTAACACTGACCTATTAGGAGGTAACTAAGCTCCACCTAATACAATATGATTAGAGTATAATTATTTCTGTTGATCACAGTAACAAAACAACATGAGCACCTTAATTTTATAGGATGCTTTTCATCTGGTGATCTCAAAGCACTTTACTCACATTATCTGATGACAAAGTCCCTTATCCTATTTTGTAAAATTGAAGGCTAGAGAATGCCTGAGGCCATTCCACTGAATCACTTAGGTAGCCAAGTTCAAAACCCAAGAGTTTAATTGCTGACATAAACCCTTTCTACCGCACTACATGCCACCTAATGATAACTTAGAATCTACAGACCAAAATCTTTGCTTTAAGTTAGAATTTTAAATAAAAGCAGAACTATTCCCTACAAGTATTATACTATTTGATACGAATATCACTTATTAAAAACATCAAAAGATTCAGATAATGAAATACAAGTATGTCCTGGAATTTATCACTTCTTTTCTTACCTAAGACATAAAAGGGGACTGCTTTAGTCACCACTGAGGCATAGTAGTGATTGCCTTTTATCCCAGCACTGGAGGCAGAAGCAGATGGATCTCTGAGTTCCAAGTCACCCAGGTATGCATAGCTTCCAGGTTAGCCAGAGCTACATAGTGAGAATTCATCTCAAAAAGGGAGTGGGGGTGGGAACAGGCAAGCAACATTAGAATGAAGACCCAAAGACTGCAGGAGGTTTTTAAGGTCCTAAAATACAGATTCTATTCAGTCCTGATTTTATGGTTATTGTTTTCTGAATTTAGGCCTAAGTATCTTTATTAACTAAAACAAGGAAATTTCTTAATGTTTCCTTCAATACTCCAAAGGTTAAAGAAGATAAATTACATTATTTAAATTCTATATAAAGTTATTCAGTTTAAATCCTATACTATTGCAGATTACATTTAATACAAAATAAAAGCACACAGACGAATACTGCCATGGTACAGCTTGGAAGGCCATGCATTTTTGGAACCACATACTGAGATATAAATGAGACTATCATCTGAAATGTTAGAATATATATTACAAGGGACAATTATTACAAAGGAAAATAGTTTATTGGCTATAAATAACAACACACCAAGTCCTAGGAAAGGGATGTGCTGCAGAAAGAGAAGGGATGAAACCAGAAGAGTGAGTGTGGTTCATCAGTCACACTCTGGTGGATCCACACCAGTATCAGTAAAGTGTAAAAGAATGTGTATGACACATGCGGACTCTGGGGGGTTGGGTGGGAGTATCATGTAGTTAAAATATGAACGTTTAAAACAAACAATACAGATCTGGGTGTGGTGGCACACTCCTTAGATCCCAGTAGTCAGGAGGCAGAGACTGACAGACCTCTGTGAGTTAAGAGGCCAGTTTGGTCTGCAGTGTGAGTTCCAGGACAGCCAAGACTATGTAGAGAGACCCTGTCTCAAAACAACGACAAAAAACCTTATAAAAGAAACAATTCAGGATATGTGGTTTGAAGTCTTTAATAAGGTTTAATATAAGTAGTTCCTAAGGACCAGTGCCACTGACAGCACATGTATTATTAGTTAAAATAAGTAAGCATTATAGCACAAGTACAGTAAACTTGAATATATAATAATGGAGATGCTGTATAGAATAACGCACAAGGTATGAAGGAAAGACCCAAGCCGAAGTTTAAAATAAGTTTTATCATCACAGATTGAGGTAGGCACCCAAGTACCTGTGGATAGAATTCTTTAAAACATTAGGTGAATTTATATGTGATAATGAGCACCGGAAAGATCTGTCTGACACAGAGCAGACAGACACTAGAATAAAAGGATGGAGATGCAAACCTAAGATTATCTTGGACAAGATGGCATTAACCAGGAAGTAATCCAAAGACGACAAAAATGGTCTGCAATTTAACATGTATGTGATCCTATGACTACTTCTAATAAGTTTAGTCACTTTCTTGCTTCTCATTTTTGTCATTTCATTTGGCCAACTGGTTAAGGAACTTTAAATCTCCCTATGAATATAGACTCCTATAGATAGAATATTGTCAAACATATTTAAGCTTCACTTGTAGAAAGTACAAAGTACTAAGGCATGGAGCACCTGGCTGGTGGGGGTAGGGAGAAGCAGCATCTGGATGAGAGAAAGAACAGGTAACCACAGAACGAAGCTCTGGACAAAATAAGTATCAGTAGAGTGTGCGGTGAAGGGCCTCAGCCGCGGAGCTACTGGTAAAAGGGGAACAGGACCCAGTCGCCACTCGGCAGCCGGAGCAAGGAGAATCAACACCGGGGACAGAGCTGGCCACCCCTCGGCCAGAAAACAAGGAATTCACCGTGCAGGGCCCTCCGGGGACTGCGAGAATCGCCGGCCAGGGACGGAAGGGGCGGCGGCTCCGCAACCCGGCAGCCCGGCAGCCCGACAGCCCGACAGCAACCGGTTCCAAGCCCCGGCGGCCGAGGCTCTCTGGACTCTGCGGTCATCCGTTTCGGGGCCCATGGAGCACTAGGAGGGGTAGGGCCTTAACCCCCTCCCCTCCGCGGTCCCCCTTCCCTAGAGGTCACTCTTCCCTCCCACCTCACTAGCCCGGCACTTCCGGTTCCGCGGAGGCCAGCGTCCCCGGTACTCACCCCAGACGCGGCGCCCGTCACCGCCGCCGTCGTTGTCGCCGCCGTCGTTGTCGCCGCCGCCTCCCAGCAGTGCCGTCTGGCCTCTGAGAGGCAGCGCGCGGCCCCCGCACGCTCCACGCCCGCCCCGCCGCCGCGCGCTCCCGACAGCCGCCGCTCGCCTCCGAGCCGGCGCGCGGCCGTTGCCCTCAGCCTAGGGTCTCTAGCTCTTGCGGCGTTCCCATTGGCTCCTGGGTGCGGGCGCGGGCGACGTCTCTCGCGGGGCACGTTCTTCTCATTCATGCGACTCGCCCCGCCGCGCCCGCCCCCGCTCACTCTTCCATTCACCCCCTGCCCCCGCCCCCACTTCGCTCTAGGCCGTGCGCGCTACCGCGGGCGACCGCGGCGACCTCGCCTTCTGATTGGCTGCATGGGCACGGCGCCGCACACACGTAGTGACACGAGAGCGCGCGCGTTGGGCCGTCGTGTCTGGCAGATGGCCGTGAGAGGGGGCGTGGCGAGCTGCGCAGGGTTGAGAACGAGGAAATGGGCTGGCGAGAGGTCTCTCTCTCTTCTTTTGTCCGCTTTCCTATTCGTAGTGTATCCAAGAAGATTTCTAAAGAAAAAAATTCTACGTATGTACCGGAAGTACTAAGAAAACAAGCAGTTGCCCTCTCTTAATTCACACCCCCCCCACACACCAGTTAGCATGGTACAGTCCTGACAAGCGTCTTCGATAGCCAATCACCGGTAGGCCTTTCCGGCTTCCTGCCTTACCTCTTCATTCATTGGTCAATCGTGGGCTGAGGCCTCTTTTTTTTTTTTTTTTTTTTTTTTTAACTAGAATGAAACTTTATTTAAAACAATCCGTTGGCGAAGTCTTCAGTGGGGCAAGTTCCTAGACACCGGCAGAATTCCTGAATGGTGGTATGGCCTATGGCTCACACATGGAGGGAGCGGCAGGGCCAGTCGAATAGCGTAGGCAAGGGTCCTGCCAAGGGTTGGGTTAGCTGGAGAGGAGCGCGGCTGCCGGCCCTGGACGGAGTAAAGCACTGGAAATGCGCGCAGAGCGAGACATTGACAACCTCCACTACTACACAAGGGATGGGCGCCTTGACCTCACCCAATTTGAGAAAACAGGCTGAAAAGAAAAGGCTTTCTAGAATAGCTCCTGTCCCAGGAGAGCTGCTTGCCAACTCTCCGTAGATCACGACGCTACATTTTGCCCTAATTAGCCGGAAACAGCTGTGGGCCCAGTAGCTTTGCCCATGGCTCTCCTCTTACAGCTCCAGGCTATTTCTCATTTGCAAAGCAGCTCTGTTATATAACAGCCCTTCAAAAAGGTGTCCCACCTGCCACTTCCCTGAAGCCAAGGTCTCTCATGTGTCCAATGTGATTTCTACAGTGTCATTGTCTCCTCCGGTTGACTTCAAATGTTGCTGATTTAACTTTGTCACTTTAGCCTTAGGCAGCAAGTTAATGCAAAATTCTACCCTTTGTTCTTTAGAGTCTAGTCTATTTCTTTCTCTGACATGGCATTTATTATCACTTGTACTCCATTTTTACTACTAGCATTTATTGCAATTGAATCAAATTTATATTGACTATTTTAAAAATCCTCAGTTATATGAAAGATAATTTTAAGGTATTATATGGAACTACAATATTTATTCTACCATCATCTACTAATTAATGTTTTCTTTAAGATGAGTCAAATGTATTCCTCTTGGAGTTTAAAGCTTATTTTCTCTATTTCAAAGTTAAGCAGTTTTAGTGTGTGTGTGTAAGAGAAAGAGAGGTGGAGATCAGATAACATTTGGGTGTTGGTTCTCTCTTGGCTTCCAGATATGGAGCTCAAATTGTCAAGCTTGCCTAACAAGCACTTTTACCCACTGACCCATCCTGCCAGCCCAATTTTTCTACTAAGAACCTGTGTGAACAATCATGTCTCTTGGCCAGACAGTACTAAATGGAAAAATCATTCCACCATCCAACCAGAGGTACTGAATATGTCAAGGTCCCTGGGGACATTAGACTATTGGATTGTCAAGCCCAATTTTAGCTGGATGAGCACTAGCAGAAGCATAATCACTGTCCCAAGGCTTAACAAAGATTTCATTTTCCTTTCCTTAGGCTCACAAAATGTGTACCCCAGAATGTTACTAGGGTGTAACTTGAAAACTTCTGAAAAAATAGTCCAGGGTAAAATGTAGACTAAAACAATATATTATCCAGATTATCATTCTTGAGATAACTTACTTTGACATGCACATCAAGTAATACCTGATACTTTCTCTAGTGTCATATATCTGTGCTTTTTCAGATCCTCTTTAATTTTCTCAGGCTTATAAATGGTAAACCAATGTCAAAGTTCAACTTAGCAAAAAGAATGCCTTCTTTTAGCAGTGTAACAATCAAAGCATTTTCTTAATTTCTTCATGTTAAAATACTATCTTCACTCCTTGTCATGGAATATCTGTTTGGAGCTGGGAGTGAAGCTTAATGAGAGTTCAGGCTTAGCATTTGCAAGGCCCATGGTTGAATCATTGGCATATCTGCCAAATATAAGCTTCTACTAAAAGACACAATCTTTCCTTTGTTCTCTGAATCCCATTCCCTTTACTGCATTTTTTCCCTAGGTAGTAGAGGCACACACATACCACAGAACATGTATGGAGGTCAGAAAACTGACTTGTGGGAATCAGTTTTCTCCAGACTGTCAGGTTTAGCAACAAGTGCCTTTACCTGCTAAGCCATCTTGCCAGCCCTCCACCCTCTTTCTTAACATAGCTTCTTGAAAGACAAGTTTGCATCTAGCTTCCTATTTCAATTGGGCTTGTATCACCACCATTCTAAGGTTACACGTTTCAAGCCAGTTTTGATACATACCAATGCTTTGGGATCCATAGTGAAGTCTCCTTTGTTAGTCCCCATTATGCCTCACATTCTGCCCCCATCTCCCTCCCCACCCCCTTTTTTTCAGTGCTGAGGATGGAATCTAGAGCCTTATTATGCCTGTCAAGTGTTCTGTACCACTAGAAGTACATCCCAAACCCATTTGGTCTAATTCCATCCTTTGTTTCCTCATTTCCATTTTCACAGTACCTAAATTACTAAGTTACACTGCTTTAAATACTTTCTGGCCAGGCAGTGGTGGCACATACTCTTAATCCCAGCATTCAGGAGGCAGAGGCAGAGGCAGATGGATCTCTGAGGCCAACCTGGTCTACAGAGGGAGTTCTAGGACAGCGAGAGCTACACAGAGAAACCCTGTCAGTGGCTGTCATGAACTTTCAGTCCTAACCTTTTCTAAGGCTGCAGAAGCTGTCTATGTTGTACCTCCAGTTGGATGAGTAATGGCTCACTTGCTGGACTCTTACTCCTTCCTTTAGTTTCCCCACACTTGCAATTCCAGTACTTAGGAGGACTAAGGTAGGAGGTTCTCAAGTTGGAGACCAACTTGGGCTACACAGTGAGACTGTCCAAAAAAATTTTAATTATATATATTTTATCTATATTTCATATATATATATATATATATATATATATGAATGATAGTGGTGACCTGAATTCTATCCCCAAAACCCACATAAAGGTGGAGAGGATTCACAGCACTCCATAGGTTGTCCTCTGACCTCTACCCATACAAAAAAATTATAACTAAAATTGTATATGTCAGGTATGGTAGCACATAATTCCAGCACTTGTGTTGTGGAGGAAGGAAAATTGCAGGCTATGTACTGAGTTTTGAGAGTAATCCCTGTCTCTCAAAAGCATGCGCGTATGCACGTGTATACACACACACACACACACACACACACACACACACACACACACACACACGGAGAAATGGCTCAGCAGTTAAGAGTGTTTGTTAGAAAAAAACAAAAGGGACAGGGCTTAGTGTCATATGTCTTTAATCCCAGCACTTGGGAGGCAGAGGTAGGCACATCTCTGAGTTCCAGGTCAGCCTGGTCTACATAGTGAGTTCCAGAGCAGCCGGGGCTACATGCTGTGTGTGGTGTGTGTGTGTGTGTGTGTGTGTGTGTGTGGAGGTGGGGGGGAGGGCACACACTTGTTACTCTTTCAAAGGATAGGATTTGGTTCCCAGCATCCACAGAGCAACTCACAGGCTTACTCTGGCTCCAGGGATCTGATGCCGCCTTCTGAGCTCCCCAGGCACCATGCATGTAGTGCATATAACATACACACAGGAAAAAATATTCATATACATAAAATTTAAAGCACACACATACAAAAAAAAAATCACCATAGCCATCCTTGATTCCATTTTCTTTTCCTAATCACTCTCATCAGCAAGTCCTATCCATTTTACTTTTCCTATCCATTTACTCAAAATATCCCAAAGCACAGATAACACTCCTGAGCCCCTTCTCTGCAGCACTCATCCTATCCCCCACCAATTCACACACTGATACCCACACAAAAAATATCCCATCAATGCCCTGACTTCTCCAGAGGCTTGCCCTCTGTAATCAACTCTCCACACAGCAATGATCTCTTCAAAACAAAGAATGAGTTAATAAAACACATGTGAGGGGTGTATACTGGAGGCAGATGGATACATAGGACAGAGGACAGGGAAATAGGGGAGAGCAGTAGGAGAATCAACCACAGTAAGTATGAAGATGCCAGAAGGAAAGTCTGTCACATGTGAAGCACACATATGAAAGTATCATTCCTTTGCTTAATGACCCTTGTCCTGTGATCTCTACCACTGCTGTGGATAAAAATCCACGTGGCTGATTTATGAATACCATACGTTTTCTGATTTTTCCAGTCCTTCCAGCTTCACCTTTACTTTTGTTTGGTTCATTACACCCAACTACAGTGCTTTTTCCTTCACTAAACTCAAAGCTTCTTTCTAGGGTTTTGTAGTTTTCTCAACTGGGAAGCTTTCACAAGTACCACTAAGATCTTACTTGACATGTACATTCAGACAGGGCCCTTCCTGACCAGCCCATCTAAACACTCTTCCTGACTCTGTCCCAAATCCCCAAATTTAAACTTCTTTATTCTTTTGCTACAAGCTTCATGAACCTTTATCTTGTTCCCCACCTAGAACAGTTTCTGACAAAGAATACATGCTCAACAAAGAATGGATGGAATGAAGGAATGGATAAATTGTTAGATATTTACTAAATATAGTCCAAACTAGAAACCCCAAAATGGGCTTTCCCAGCATAACACCCAAAAACTCTAGTATATTTGGTGTTTGGGACCTAATTCCAAACAACAGACAACAGGAAGGATAACTGTAATAAAAAGGTAATGAACGGGGCTGGAGAGCTGGTTCAGCAGTTAAATATACTAGCTGCGTCTCCAGAGGTCCTGAGTTCAGGACCACGTGGTGGCTCACAACCATCTGTAATGGGATCTGATGCCCTCTTCTGGCATACAGGCATACATGCAGACAGCACTCAAAGATAAAGTACATAAATAATTTTTTTAAAAAGGTAATGAGCTATCTCTAGGAAATTAGATTGGAAATCATCCCAAGATTATCCCCAGCCTCTTATCTCTGAATACATCCAGCACTGTAAGCAGGTTTACCATCTAAGTACAGAGCAAGAGGGGGCCATCATAAAAACGTGCTTGGCTCACAAGCAGGTTCTTAGGTTTCCTCTCCTCACAGCATTTTAGCAATAAATCATTCCTATAGTTTCTATAATGCTTAGGGGGAAGAGGAATAAAATTAAAAAAGAATCACACCGACTTCTATGATATGACTAATATTTATTAAAATAGCTGTGTACTTTGTACCACTTTCATCCTGGTTAAATGATATAACAAATACTGTATATGAACTAGAAAACATTAACAAAAAATCCACACAGTAGCACAACAGAAGACACAGAATTCTCCAAGGTCATGGAATATTTAAAGTGGCACCTTAAGTGATCTTAAAAAAATAATCAAATTTTCTTTTCTCCTTTTACAGGAGTCTGTAGAGCATGTGCTTTCTACTAGTTGTTCCTTGTCAGCTGCCTTAGTAAGATTCCCGTATCTCATTCCACCTGCCTTTGGTAATGGCCAGATCTGTATGGCGCAGAGTGTGAAGCTCCTTGCTAATTACTACTTGAGATCCATGAACCGGATATCCATGATGAGAAGAAAGTTCTTAGGCAGTGGGCGAGGGGCTGGAGACAAGACAGTAAACACCTGATGTTCTAGGTCCACACTAGTCACAACAATGAATCCAGCCACACTTGTCTCAGATAGGTTCTCCTCTGTACCCTCAGCAGTGCTGACACTCAGTAGATGGTGCACCATATCTCTGCCAGGGGTGACAGGTACTAACTTGAGCTGATTGTCTTCCTGAGACATGCCCAGAGGTAAACAGGAGTCTGGGATGGTGGGTGCCCCAACTTTGTAGATTTTCACATCAGAAAATTTGACATTGAAGGCATGGGGATAGAAACAGCCTCGGAATCCATAGAAATACTCACGGATGCGCTCATCCCTACATTCCCGTCGGAAATCCTTGGAACGTTCTACCACACCTCCTGATTTTGGAAGCAACACAGTTCGAACAAAATGAGGCAGGTCCCGTTTCAATTCATTGTACAGTCGTTCTTGATCCAGAACCACAACCACATCCACCTCAAAAGCTGAAGCTGCATGCACCAGGGCCTGGTAACCATAACCTTTGACCCAGCCACAGGTGTTAATGACACAGCCACTCACAGAAGCCCTTCTATTCACTTCACATCTTTGGTTGAACACATCTGCTAAGCGTGATGTAATCTGGAAAAGAATCAAAATGAGAAAAAAACAGATAAATCTGTTTACTTTATTTTATGTGCATTGGTGTTTTGCCTGTATGTATGTCCGTGTAAGAGTGTCAGATCCCCTGGAATATGAGTTATAATTAGTTGTGTGCGGCCATGTCCGTACTGGGAATTAAACCCAGGTCTTCTGGAAAAGCAGCCAATGCTCTTAACCACTAAGCCATCTCTCTAGCCCCTAAATCTAACAATTTAAGTTCTTCTTTATAGTAATAGGTACCACCCAAATAACTGCGTACAGGGCTGGGAATCCAACCGTAAGCCTTGAAATGTGCTTGGCAAGTGAGCTACAACCTCAGCCCCACCCCCAATTTTCTTGCTTTTATTAGACAGGGTCATCGTACAAAATTCTAGCCTAGCTTCAAAGTCCTGACATTCCTGACAGTTTTCCAAGTCCTAGAATTATAGAGATGAGCTACAATACCCAGTTCAAAATTCATATTTTTAATGACTGGTTTTGACCCCATAACATGGATTTAAATTCGTTGCTTCTGCTTCCTTTCTTTTTATTTTTAACTTTTCATTATGTATGCTGTACACATGAGTGCAGGTACCCACAGAAACCTGATGCATCAGATCCCCCTGGAGCTGGAGTGACAGGCAGCTGAGAACTGCGTGATATGGGTGCTGGGAACTAAACTCTGATCCTCCGCAGAAATTTTTTGTTTTGTTTTTTTGTTTTGTTTGTTTGTTTTTAAGACGAGTTTTCACTATGTAGCTCTGGCTGTTCTGGAACTCATTATGGAGACCAGGCTGACCACAAACTCATAGAGATCTGACTGCCTCTAATGTGCTGAGATTAAAGGTGTGTGTCATACTCTTAATTTACTGAGCCATGTCTCTAAGCCCTCTACTTCCTGTTTTATCTCCTAATTATGAATTACTAATAAGGCCACGAAATGTTTAGCAGTCTGAAGCTGACAGGTTTAAAATGGTCTCCCCTGAAATCATGTGGCAGTAATACCGTATCAAAAAAATAAGTTCAGAGAGAAAATTGCGCAGTTTTAAGTAACAAAGTTCCCTACTTCCTACCCAGATTGTTTCCCTCCGCCCCACCTCTGCTCCAGTTCTGACCTTATTATAAAGCTTGATATTGGTGCCAGGAGAGGTGGAGCCAAAATGATACACAAGAGGGGCCTGGATGGAGAAACCTTCTTCCACATCTGCTGGCCTCTCAATGTAGAGGGCTCCCATGGTACCAGGGATGGACACAGAGCCCTGGCCCACATCAAGCTCCACATAAGTAGGACGGCGGCCCAAACGCACTGCGTAGTTGAGAAGCAGTCGACACACCGTGGACTTGCCTACATCAGTAGGACCTACTACCATCACTCGGGGGCCTCTCTCTTCTTCCTTTTCTGCCTGTCTCCGCATCTGCTCCAAGGCTGTATGAGTGTTGAGGTAAAGCAACATAGGAGTGTCCTTAGAGACATAAGCCACCTCGGTCCGCCCACTCAATTGCAGAGAACAGCCATGCCAAGTGAAAACAGCCACCTTGGCACCAGCATCAAAGGTGAATTTCTTGTTTCTGGTCAGCTCTGTACCAAAGATCTCCGCCATGCCAGCCAACAACTCCAGCTGAACTGACTGAGATGCCTCCACCTCAAATCGAAGCTCTGTTTCTCGCTCTAGTTCAAATTTAGTCGTTGGCTTCTTGTCATCATTGGACTCCTCACTCATCTTTTCTGTATAGCTGCTGTGCCTAGAACCCAAATTAAACATTAGAACAAACCATTACATCAGGCCACCATCCAAAATCTTCCAATGGTTTTGTCCCTTCATCTTTTCTGCACAGTTCTTATTGCCTCCCGACTCACTGTGCATAACTAGAAGGTAGGGGTATTTTTGTTTGCTACTCTATCTCTAGTAGGTAGGATAGTAATGTGCGGCAATAGAAAAACCGAGCGAATGAATGACTAGGACATGAGAAAACTTCCTACGGATGTAACTAAGAGGAGACTTCATCTGCACCATCTTCTCATCATCATTCTATTGGTATTTGAAACGAAAGTAACAGACGCCCACTCTCCAACTCTCTTAGCCAACATGAAACAAGCCTCTGAGTAGTATACACAGAAGAGGACACCGGGTTCAGACTCAGAAAACAGTGGCATGTCCGCTCTGGGACTCCTAGTAGCTACTATAGTCTAATCACTTAACACCTGAACCAAGTCCTCATATGTCATATGAGGACACACACACGTCCTCACGTAACAGTGCTGTTCCGGAAATAACGGCGACCACAGGAGGGAAAAAAAACAAAACGTTGTAAATTAGAAACTACCAAAGAAACGTAAATTACTATTTCTGCTTCTGAACCGCACTTCTAGGTCCAGTATTTGTCGCAGTCCACCCTGACACCGAAATAGGCCCAGGCCCCAACAGGGGCGAATTAAGGTCCTTAAGCCTTACCCGCACAGCTACAGGACCTAAATCAGCGCTGAAGAAGCCCCTGGACAGGACCACTGATCAAGTACACACAACGTTCAAGTCGATACCAGCCGGAAAGCAAATACTGTTCCGCTCTTGCGTAGTGGGAGGAGGCTAGGTCGCGTGATGCCTCTTGGGACATGTAGTTGGGGGGGGGGAGTGATTAGCGAGCGCCGCTCGGCCCTCTGGGAGTTGTAGTTCAAGGATTGTGCCATGACATAGGAAGTGGGCGGGGCAGCGCCGTCACTTTGTGCGGAAGCCGGCAGGAGGTGGGAAGGAGGCATAGCCAGTTAGCCTACGCACGGGAGGTGGTTACATTGTCTCTCTCCATCTGCTGTCCAGGAAAACTAAAGGCAACCAGAAAGGAAGAGGCTTCACTCTATGGATCCTCTGTTCACCTAGACTACAAGCCAGAAAGTGGGGAAGTTAGAAAAACCCTGCTTAAGGAGGACCTAGGCCAAGGAAAAGTGGCAGAAAGCAGTCCCTTTCTGAGGCTATGTAGAGTTGACAACTTCTGCCTTTGGTGCTTGACACATAGAAGGAACCAAGAGTGTGTGTGTGTGTGTGTGTGTGTGTGGTGTGTTTGTGTGTGTGTGAGTTTTCTGGTCTCACTGTAGCCCAGGCTAGCCAACCTCAAACACGCAGTGACTCCTGCCTCTGCCTCTGCCTCTGCCTCTGCCTCTGCCTCCTGAATGCTGGAATTTACGGATTTGAGCCACCAAGCCAGGCTGATTTTTTTATTTTCTTTAGTAAAAGTAGAATAAAAATCCAGTTATTATCTTTTATTTACCTTGTAAATCAATCATTATCCAACATCCTCTGCCAGAGTCAGGACTGTTTCTCTATGTAAATCTGATAATTATACAAGGTCAATTATTTACCCCACTGCTAACCGGTTCCACCACGTCTATAGTCCACTTTTCATGTGCGTGGCCTTTGGAATCCTGTATTGTTGGCTCACTGCTTGACTTTGGATAAATCACAGGCTTCCTTTCCCTGAGATGCCTCTTGTCTGTAAAGTGGGAATAATAACAGTATTCGACCTCTTAAGGTTGTTTTGAAGATTGGATGAGATATATGTAAAGTGCTAAGCACAATGCCTATAATACAGAAAGTATCTGATACTAGCTTTTAAGTTTTTATTATAGGTTGGGGAAACTATAATATTCTCATCTATTTATCCAGTGCTTTACATTTTTCTGAAGGTCTTTCAGATATCTTGTGTCACAACACCGTACAAACCGAGGTAGGTACATTATCTCCAATTTCATTTGGGGAGATCACTAAGATAGAGGCTTGCCCAAGCATTCAGTTATTAGTAGAGGTAGGCCTTCTTGTTTTGTTTCTTATTTTGTTTCGTTTGTTTGTTGTTTTTTCTAGAAAAGATCTCACTATTTTGGCTGTCCTAGAACTCACTGCATAGACCAGGCTGGCCTCAAACAGAGATCCACCTGCCTTTGTCTCGAGGAGTGCTGCGTTTAAAGTCATCTGCCACCGCTTAACTTAGAGGTAGACTTTTTGATGATTAATTTTAATTGTCAACTTGATTGGATTGGTAAATACCTATTTGGATTAGTAAACCAATGAGGCACACCTTCGGGTGTGTCTGTGAAAGGATTTCAGAAAAATGAAAATGAACAGGGAAGGTTCACCCTGTATGCAGGCAGCACCATACCATGGGCTGGGGTTCTGGACTGAATCAGAGGAGGAAAAGGAAAAAGCCATTTAACCACCAGCATTCCATTCTGTCTGCTTTCTGTTCTGGTCAGATGTGAGCAAGTTTTTCCACCATAGCTACAAGCCATTTCCACTATGGTGCCTTCTCTATGCTGATGGACTCTTATCTTCTGAACTGTGCATCAAAATAAAATCTCTTTTCAGTGACTTTTTGTCAAGTATTCAATTATAGCAATGAGAAATGTAATTAAAATAGATTCAAACCAAGAGCTTAGGGGGTTGAATCAACTTACAATAATGGGCAAACAATTATTTAGTGTTAGCTGTTAGGTATTGTTCCACGGTTGTATAGGGTAGTTCATTTAATTCCAGCTAGAATTCTGTGCAGTAGTCAAGATAATTGTTACCCCTGTTTCTTTTTGTTACCTGCTTTTCTTTTTGAGATTGATTTTATGTGTGTGAGTGTTTTGCCTGTGTGTACATAAATGGACCACACTCATTGCCTAGTGCCTTGCAGAGGTCAGAAAACTATGTCGAATCCCCTAAAAATGGAGTCAGGGATGGTTGTGGGCAGCCCTGTGGATGTCTGGACTCAAATCCAGGACCTCTGCAAGGAACAACAAGTACCCTTAACCCATGAGTCATCTCTCCACACACCCATACTCTTGTTTTTTGTTTGGTTGGTTTTGGGTTTTGATTTTTTTGAGACAGGGTTTCTCTGTGTAGTTCTGGCTGTCCTGGAACTCACTCCATAGATTAGGCTGGCCTTGAACTCAGTTATCTACCTCTGCCCAGTGCTGGGATTGAAGACATGCATCACCACTGCCCAGCATATTTCATTCTTATGTGTATGAATGTTTTGCCTGTATGTATGTATGTGCATCACAGGCATGCCTGAAGCCCTCCTAGGTCAGAAGAAAAGGTCGAGTCTCCTGGAACTGGAGTTACCAATAATTGTGAGCCACAATTGCTCTTAACTGCTAAGCTATCTTTTTAGCCCCCTATTTTTGTTTGTAAAACAGTTGGAAATTTTTCTCATCCCAACCAACCTGATGATTTTAGACTGAGAGCCTGTGTAGTTTTATAGTCTACTTTTCTCTTGTTGGTCCTATCTAGCACTCAGTTTTTCGGCAGGTAAGTTGTTACCTCTCACAGTTTTCTTTAGGGATTTAATTCAGCAGTTCTCAACCTGTGGGTCATGACCGCTTTGGTGGTCAAATGACCTTTTCACAGGGGTCGCCTAAGATCATCTGCATATCAAATATTTACATTGCAGTTCGTAACAATAGCAAAATTACAGTTATGGAGTAGCAACAAAAACAATTTTATGGTTGGGGGTCACCACAACATGAGAAACTGTATTAAAGGACACAGCATTAGAAAGGTTGAGAGCTACTGCCTTAGTTACTCCATTCATTCACCATACAAACATTAGCTTTTCCTTTTCTTTTCTTTTTTGTTTTTGTTTGGAGATGGTTTCTTTTTTGTGACTCCAGTTGTCTTGGGGTACTCACTCTGTAGACCAGGCTGGCCCCAGAACACACAGAGATCCACCTGCCTCTGCCTCCCGAGTGCTGGGATTAAAGGCACGTGCCACCACTGCTCCACCAGACCTTAGCTTTTCAGTGAACTGTTAGGTATAGGCTGATCCTACATTCTTCACAATTTTAGCTCTAGACTTCCACTAGCAAACTTCTAGCCTTCCTGAAGGAGCTCATCCTTTCTTCAGAACTCATGCTCCCAAGTCTGGCTCTTCGCTTCCACACTCTTCCTTAAGGCAATATCTTCTAGTTACTTGAAGATCATTTTTGTTTGAATATTGTGTAACCATCTCAAGCTGAATTTAGGAAGAGCCCTCTCCTCCCTTTTGGATAGCTCTCCACTTTGCTTCTAGGATACAGAAAAAGGACAGAGCATTTAAATAAAGCATCTGTGCTTGCCCACACTCTCGTCTCATTTCCAGTCTCACGTCTCACTAGGCACTCCTCCCATCTCTACCCCACCTCCAAATCATTCTGTCACGTATCTTACTCTTTTCCTCTCCAGCTAAATCCTTGATCATTTTGTTCCTTTGTTGATTTAAATTTATGAATTTCCTTTTTGCTTCCAACATTACTTGCTAAGGACCTTTCCTTTTTTCTCAAGACTGATTCCTTAAATTCATCCTCCTTTTACATTTCCTTTTACCTTTGATTTTTCATGTTGTGTGTGTGATGATGTGGGTGGTGGCAATGTGCCACAGTGTGCATGGAGAGGCCAGAAGACAACTTTTCAAAGTTGACTCTGTCATTCCACCTTTACACAGATTCTGTCTGGAGATTGAACTTAGGTTTTCAGTCAGGCTTGTGTAGCAAGGGTATTTACCTACTGAGCTATCTCCGTAGCTCCTATATTTCCTTTTTAATCTGTCCCAGACATTATTCCTCCTCCCCTCCCCACCTTTCTGCTTTTTGTTTTTTAAAGAGCCTTGAACTCCTAACCCTCCCATCTCTACCTCTAGAACGCTAGGATTACAGGTAGGCACCATCATGGCCAGCTTGTCAATTTTGAGACAGGGTCTAGCCCAGACTGTCCTGAAACTTACTCTGTAACTCAGGCTGGCCTCTTACTCAGAGGAATACTCTCACTTCAGCTTGACTGTTTGTAACTACCATGCCAGATTCCTTTTCTTCCTTTAGTCAGCACTTCTCATTTTCTGACCTCTAGTACTAACCCTCATGATAAACGCACTATGTTTTCAGAATTTACCTAAACCCCAGACTTGTTCCTGATTGAATATTCAGGATTTCCTTTTCTTCTAGCAGTATCTCCCATCACCCATTTTCCCTGCTTTAACCGTCATCCCTCTCATGCGAGAAGAGAAATAGATGGAAAACTACTTTTTAGAAGTCCTTATGTTTTACAGTTCTCATTTTCTAAATGTTAGCCTCTGATTAAGAAAAAAGGGGGTGGAGTTTTGTCTTGTGGGTGGTGGGGACATGTTCTGGGCCCACATATTTTAGTGACAGACACAGCACTGCACTCTATGGGAAGTGTTCTAGGTCAGATAAATTTTAACCTGATTTAAAAAAAAAAATAGCAAGGGAAAATATAATCCCTCCATAAGACAAAATTTTGGCATTATGTCTCAAATCAAAAATTTGATAGTAATTCTCTCTGGGCTTAGGGGTCATAGACTGAGAATGTGGGTTTTGTTTGTATTGGTTTGAGGTTTCTTATTTATTCCTGATCTTACTATGAAGCACAGGCTGGCTTGGAATTTGCAGTCCTGCCTGCCTCATGGCCCCATGTAGAGAATGCTTTTCTGAAATAACACTAACTCAGAACAAAACTCAATTAAAATGCTAACTTTAAAAGTTAGCTAAAAGAGAGAGAAAAAAGAAAATAACATTACTCTTTACTTAGTGCCTTTGTGTGTTAGGCACTTCTTTGGAAATTTACATGCTACCTCACTCACTCACTTCTCCATGAGGTAAATATTATTAGCTACGGCAGAAGAGGAACTCTGTGGTGCAGATGGATTAGTCACTTGCCTGTAATTCCTGGTGAATAATTGGCAGGGCTAAGATTTCAACTCAGGTATCTCTGAGATCAAAGCCAGATACTTGGTCCTTGTTTGATACAAGTAGACTACTATTTTGTAAGTCTTTTCTGTATACAGGGTTTTAAACTAGACTCTGCCGTCTTGGGATGCACAGAGACGTTTCCCTGAGGGCTCCAAATGTTTACAGCCCAGTCAAGAACCTCATGTAACATAGGTGTCTCCATTCAAGGCACAAACAATTTGGAAGAGGTTGATAAGAGGTTCCGGGTGCAAGATGTCATATTTGACCTATGGCTTTTTTGGGGGCATTAAACCGAAATGTTAAAGCTTCCAACTGCTCATTACTGTACAAGTTTGAGAGCCCAGTTTGTCATCCGTGACAATTAGTATATCCTTCTTTACCCTGCATCAGAGCTGATGTCAGAGTTGAAATGGAAAAATGTATCATGTTGAGTGTGTGTGTGTGTGTGTGCTTCCTGGCTCTCTCTATCCATCTCTCACTTCACCAGCCTTGCTTCTCCTTTCTCCAATCCTGCCATCCTCACTCCAGCCCTGCCCTTCCCTCAGGTTCTGTCTCCTTGGTCACACAGCCTTGTTCCTTAACAACCTATCTCTTCTCTTGCCTACCACCAGAATCTTGACACTCCTAAGCCATCCCTCTGCCTCCACTTCCTAACATCACTGCTCTAGCCCGGTCCCTTGATGCCTGCCCCCTCCCTCCCAACCCGCCTCCTGTGTCTCCCAGCCCTGCTCTGACGTGGGAGGTGAGGGGGGTGGGGGGCTGGATGACTCACAGTGTTATGATGCAGTTCCACAACACACAGCCACATTTACCCACAGACCGAGGTACAGAACAAGAGGCAACCTCTGGCCCCCAGCAGCTGTCAGCCTGCAGTCCTAGTCCTCAGCCCCCCAACTACCCTTCCCCCAATCCCATCCCCTTCTCAATTGAAGGAGCCGAAAGAGAAGAGAGAAGAGTGAGCAGAGAGATTGAGAGATTGAGAGAGATAGACGGAGATCTCTGGAGCAGACCTCAAGGTGAGGGGGCAGCCCTTCTCCAAATCAATTTTTCCCCTTTGCAAATTTCCTCTTCCTGCTGCGTGTTGCTTTCTCCCCTTTGCAAAAGCATTATTCATCCACCCTTTGTCCTCCCTTCCCCCTCCCTGCTGCCTCCGCTCCTCTCTCTCTCGGCTCCTCCATCCTTCCCCAAGCTCTGAGGATTCTCTTGCACTTATTTCCCGGCAACTTTGGCTGCAGCATCAGACATCACTGTTTATTGTTTTTACTGCTGGTGCAGACCCCCAAAGCCCGCCCTGGGAGCTGGCTGCGCTGCTAATTATTCGGACCATACCATACTGAAAATGCTGGCCCAGGGGGAGGCAAAACCTCAAAGCAATTGAATCCATCCAGTGTGAGCACAAGTCCCCCTCCCCTTTTTTATTCCCAGAGAGGCACTGGATTCACACCTGGTTCCACCAGTCTCCGCTTCATCACTTCTGCTGTCAGTTGCCAATCTTCTCGTTTGCAAGCCCTTCTGCTCCCCCATTTCCCACAGTCCAGCCCCATCTCAACATCAGGGAATCGTCCTCTTCCCAGCGCTCACCTTTGTTTTTGTTTTTCTGCCCCCAGTCATTTGCCTCATTTGCTTCACCCCATGATCAGAGATGGCAGAGATGGGATCCAACTCTTTTTATGATTATGATTATTGTTATTTGGCCTTCTTTGCAGCTTCTCCTCTGCTGGACAGAGAAGCAGGGGACAGGGAGGGAGGCGTGACAGTGACGGGAAGGACAGGGCTGGGGAAGGAGCTGAAGATAACGGGAGGGGGCAAACCTGGCACCTCCTAGTCCGTTGAAGTAGGTGTTTCAAGGTGGCATCTTGAGGGAACTTGAAGGCAACGTTGAAGCAGATCAAGGAAGAAGATGCTGAACTGTAGCAAGAAGGGCCAGAACACAATGTCACCCTGAATTCAGCCCAAGGTGTCTTCCTAGGACTCAGCCAAGGGTAGAGGACCAGAAACTGAAGATGGTCTCACTCAGGAGGATTTGTGGAAAGACTGCATGGCAGCCCTTGGAGAGGACAGAGCAGCCTGTTTGTCCTGGCAACCAGGGCCATACTGCCTCCTCTGCTTGGTGGTCTAGCGTTACTAGAGCACTTAGCAGGCACCTCTGAAGGAGACAAACTACCCAACCCACAGCTGCAGGATACCCCATTAGAGAGGCGGTGGCACCTCACCTGCTTATCAGAGCTAACAGAAGACACCTCCCTCCTTATCCTCAGCCTGCAGTGCCCTCAGTCACACTGGGACTGGAGTGCGAGCAGATACCAGCGTCTCAAGATTCTTAATCAGAACCCTGAAATTATTTCATTTGCGCTGCCCTGTCACTGGTGTTGGCCCTAGCTCCCAGGAGAAACATTTTCTGCCTTGTGCCCCAAAACCCAGCTTTTAAACATAGGAAGTCCCCTTACTCTCTTGTTTCCTCTTAACCTTGCTTTAACACTATACCACACAGCCCTGCAGCATCCCAGGAGTCTGGCTTCTGATGTGCTACCCGTTTTCCACCATCAGACTTGCTAGAGGAAAGATAATTTTTCTCCTAGAGCTAGGTGCCTGTCTTTGACTCAGAGCTAAGTCAATAGTAAGTAGTGATGAGATCAGAGAACCAGAGGCAAGGAAGATAACTGCTCACTCTAGCCTGGGCTATGGAGCCCAAGATGCAGGATTGAGGAAAGTCACATGTAAGGTGTGAGATACTGAAGAAGCTACCAAGTTCTGTGGAGTTCCAGGGTGCAGGACTCAACCCAGGAGAGGGTAGAACCGGTACCATCTGCCTGCTCTTCCTTTCTTCCTTCCCAAAATGTGGGCCAATTACATTACAAATGGAGGCCCTGAGAAAGAAAACAAGCAAACAAAACAAAACCAACCCTTTAGGAAGACCTGCCTTTTTAAAAGGTTCTGAGCTCATGCTCGGGTGCAGTTCCTCACAGAACTGGACACGCCAGGGGCCTCCGAAAGTGATGTTGTTCCCACAGCAGTGTCTGTGCCAGCAGGCTGCTCTCAGTGGAAAATGCTGGAGGCTG
Source organism: Cricetomys ansorgei (assembly GCA_026225945.1). Lineage (NCBI taxonomy): Eukaryota > Metazoa > Chordata > Mammalia > Rodentia > Nesomyidae > Cricetomys > Cricetomys ansorgei. The sequence continues at coordinate 2,151,006 of JAMJFZ010004027.1, read as the reverse complement.
CTACTGCCTCTGGAGAGAGAGAGGTATCAACTCCTGGCCATGGCACAAGACGCCTGGAACTCCTGCCAGAACAGAATGGGACTCCAGGGGACAGATGTGCAATGGGAGGCTGAGGGCTGGTGGTTGATGGGAAAGGCTAGGGTACAGGTGAGTCCCATCTTCTCAAGCCATTCAGGAGATGCTCCTTAGGAAATCACATCTCCCCTAATGCACCTTCTTCTCTTGCCAGGTGACTTCCATTTCTATCTGGTTCTCGTCTGGGGGGGCCCTGGCCGGGCAGCCCCCCCACACTTCTACTGTCCTGAAACACGGCTCTAGCCAACCTGCTCCGCTGCTTTACCTGCGACCGTCTCTGTGGGGGCTGCACCGCACCAGCCCCTCCAGCCCGCCAGGGCATCGTCCTCCAGCCCGTCATGCCCAGCTGTGACCCTGGTCCGGCCCCTGCCTGTCTACCCACCAAGACTTTCCGCAGCTACCTGCCCCGCTGCCACCGCACTTACAGTTGTGTCCACTGTCGAGCACATTTGGCCAAACACGATGAGCTTATTTCCAAGGTAAAGCTGAAGTCAGGGCTTGCCACTCCCTCAGTGTTTCACTCCAGGCTTGCCTACAGGCGAGGCAATGGGAGCATCCGAGATCTCCCGCCACTCCAGCTGGGATTTAGGCAGTGGAGCTGAGGAATACCCAGTGGTCACTGTCTGTCCTGTTTCCACAGTCCTTCCAAGGGAGCCATGGCCGGGCCTACCTGTTTAACTCCGTGTGAGTCTACCTCTTTCTTTGTGTGCTTGTGCGTGTGTTGTGCTTGTGGTTCCAATGGCTTTCCTCTTTGAAAAATGGGGGTAAGCCTTCAAAAGGATCTGGCACCTCTGATTTTACCTTAGTTTTGTGGGGTGAAAGAAGGCCCAAGCACTAATCCTATAGGGGTGGACTGCTGAAGGCAGAGGCTTCTAGTTTCCCCCAGGTAGAAATCTTTTTGGGTTGGTTGGGGGCTGGACTGACAGAGCAACTCTACTGTGTGCTGGGTCCTTATTTTCTGAGACAGGGTCAACGTGGGTTGTGGGCCAGCTGAACAGCGCCTCCTGCTCACAGGACTCCACTCGGTAGCTGATATTTTCTGTGAAAGCTGCAAGACCACACTGGGCTGGAAATACGTAAGTATTTGAAGAGGGCCATTTCCTAGATAACCCCCATGACACTCCAAACCCAGTGTCCACACACCAGGCCTTTGCATGGTTCACAGAAGGAGCTTAAAACTGGGTTGGCCTAGGTGGGGGTAGTAGAGCCTGGAGGGGAAACTCTTTTTCCCTTGATCACTACTTTACTCCCCACCAGGAACAAGCTTTTGAGACCAGCCAGAAATACAAAGAAGGGAAGTACATCATTGAGATGTCACACATGGTGAAAGACAACGGCTGGGACTGAGGGGTTCAGCAGGCTGTGACCCTCCTCCGCATGCCCCATCCTCCTCATACCAGTTCCCTGGCCCTGCTGAGCAGTCCCGCACCAGCATGAGCACTGCCTACCCCTGGGGAAACCTGGCTCCAACTGACCACCGCCTCCCTTACCCTACCACAGCAGTACCAGGTCCCTTTGGAACAGGAGCCTGGGATACCCCAGGGGTGGTTAAGGCTCAGGAGTGGGTAGCAGTCAGGGAAATACAGAACTGGGGGTAGGAAATGAATTGTGGCACCAAAAACAAAGTGATGGCAGGGTGTGAACTCAGGCAGACAGGGCTATGAGTTACCAAATTTTGGTCAGCTTTTTTTTTTTTTTTTTTTTAAATGAGCAGGACAAACATTGGTGGTGGGACTAGACCACAGAATAGCAAAGAACTTAGGTTGGAGTGAAATTTTGGTCTCAGGCATCAGGGCCCCAGAGTTTGAGGGTAGTTTATTCACCTCCATTCTTGGTAAAAAAAAAAAAAAAAAGGACTAGGGATGGGGCCAATGGAAGAAAAAACACAAACTCTAGACCCTGGGAAATAAGTTACAGGGATTTCCATTTCACTCCACTGTTTACCTTGGCACTAAAGAGGCACTTTTAAGTATCTAATCTTTGCCATTGGATGGGGTGGGGAAGGCTGCTTCAAGAACAGCCCCCACCCCCAGCTGGCTGTTGCCAGAGAGAGCAGTCTTCATGGGCATTCCCCAAGGCTCAGTCACTGCTCCCTGGGACCCAGTCCCCTGGAGGAGGTGGCTCCATCAGTGCTGCAGGACCAGTCTTTCCTGTGACTGCCACCAGCGAATGAAACTTTTGTATGATACATAAAGTGTTTGGGTCTATTTTTAATAAAAAGGGGAAAAGCAACTGTGAAGTGCTGTCCTGCCTTTCCTTCTTTAGGTTTGGGACCTAGTACTGTCCCTAGCATGTACGCCAGCAAACTCCCTCAACTTCCCCTTTAAACCAGTAGGAGGCAGCAGTTGCTTTGTCTGTGGCAAGATCCTCCACCTGTTTCACAAGCGGTAAGCATCCCGGCGAACCAAGGGGCATAGGTTTTGATGAGCTTGTCTGGGTGGGGGGGCATTTAATATTCTCAGTCCTATAGACTTCCTCCAGTGAGGCTTTTTAAGTGATTCAGAATGAGCAGCTAGCACCTTATTGCAGTTTTCTTGTGTCTCCTTGTTTTTTTTTCTTGGGGTGGGGGGACTGCTAAAATTTTTTAATCAACTTATGTATACCCTTGAGGCTACAATGAAAATGTAGCTCCTATGGCTACATCTATAGGCTGAGATGCTGCTGGAAGTTGATTTAAAGTGGGATGTAGCTCAAATCTATAGCATCAACACAAAAGTGTGATGTAAGGCACCTATGTGGGTGCGCTGATGTGAAATTTCTATTTGGAGGGGCTCAGCCCCTAATATGTATGATAAAATCGTCTGTTGTCAGTTATATTCTTATTTCTAGATCAACTCACAGGCATTGCAAATGCTTATAGGTACACATTACTTGCTAGGCATTGTTGAACTCCAGTGATTTAGGGTGAGCAAGCCAGCTGTGGCCTGACTTCTTGGAGCTTTCAGTCTAGTGGCCAGATAAATAATCTCAATTTAAATTTAATTAGTTAATTAAATTTAATTAATCCCAATTTAAATCTAGGAGTTTAGCCTAGATTTGAGGAGTCAGGGATGGCTTCACAGAAGAGACCGTGATGGATGGGCAGGCAAAAGGCAAGACTAGGGAGATTAAGTTCAGGCAGAAGTGTGTGCTGTGGCACAAGCTTGGCTAATCTGAGAAAATTGTGTTTTTCTGTGGTTAGAAGTGCAAGAGGATGGGAAAAGATCTTGATTTCATTTCTAGAACACTGGGGAAGCATGGATAAACTATCATTCCAAAACATCTTATAGGCTGGCCTTCTTACTATGTCACTTTGAACTTCTAATCTTCCTGCCTCTACCTTCAAAGTCCTGGTATTACAAGCATGTTCTGCCTTACCTGGCTTTATGTGGTATTTCAGATCTAGTTTTTATAGTTTCTTGCATGCTATGCAAGCACTCTATCAAATAATCTCTATCCCCATATTACCTGTGTTTTCTTTCTGACATACATAGAGCCTTGTTTTTTGGGGGTGAGGGGGTGAGGAGTATGGTCTCACCACGCAGCTCTGGCTTGCTGGGAACTTCCTATATAGACCATGCTAGTCTCAGTTTTACCTGCCTCCTGAGTGCTAGGCTTAAAGGTATGCCCCACTATGCCCAGGGAGGCTCAGATAACTTTAATAGATCGAAGCAATAGATTTAGAGTTATCTGTACTATTTCAAATGCTGTAAACATCAGAATGTTGAGACCCTGGGCAGGGCAAAGAACTGGCAGACACAAAAGGGCAAATACAAGCTAGAAACATCTGAATGCTGGGGCCAAAGAAGGAACTTCTGACCCATTGTTCAGTTGCACTGATACCAGTATCTTCTTTCCTTAAGCTGTAGGAGAGACTCAATTCCATATCTTGGCCCCACTTTCTACACCAGAGCAAGCTCAGCAGTCTGCTCAAGGAGAAGGGCCCTATGAAAGACAGAAAAGTAAATGGGCATGGTTATGATACATGAGAAGACTCTGGGTCTGACTTAAAGAGATTAATCTTTTAAGATCATAAGTCTAAATCTCAAGTGTCCAGGTGGGTCTGCCCTCAAGAACTCTCACTGTCAAGTGATAAGATCAGGAGAGATCATGCTGAAAAGATAAAGAGCCCTCCTTCCCACCCTGCACTTAAGCGAGGAGAGACATGATACTAGGGCCCTTTTTGCCTGGGGCAACTGTCCTCTTCTGTTAGTCTCTTTCCTTTCCTGTGCACCTCACAAACTGTCCATCTCAAGCTTCACCTGAAAACTCAAGACTTTGATTTAAGGAGCTGCCCCCAGGTTTACCCTTAAAAGCTCAAGATTTCAGATGATAGCCTCACATAACCAGCAGGTGGCATCAAAACCTTTCACCCCTCAGTTCAAATCTCTCCCTTTCTGATTGGCTTAGGACAGAATTCTGACTTAAGAGCTCTACAGCCTTAGCCAGACAGCTTAAACTTTTCTAGTCCTGTTTTTTCCTCTAACTAATGGGAAAGCTACCTGCCCATGATGATGTATGTAATGCCTTGTCTATGAACTGCACATGTCAGTGGCTCCATAAATCCAGATTCCCACCAGGGTAGCTGACTGGTACCCAGATGGGAGGAAAACAGTGACGCTGAGGGGCCGGCATCGTGCAGTACTACAAGGCCGATGCCCTTTTAACATTGCACTGCTCGTTATAGGAGAAGACAGTAGCACAATGTGAAAAGAGCTCCGGCCAGCAGCAAAGGCATGCCGGCCCCACCTCTTCACCCTTTCTCCCAGTCCCTGGCCCCCTCAGCTCATAGCTTTCCTCTCTTCCTCATTTCCTTCCTAGCAAAGATCCCTTTTTCCTTGAGGGATGGTGGTGCAGGACCCAATGAGGCAGCCTGAGGGTTTCCAAGCATTTGACACTCTTCAAAGGAAATAAAAGTACAGGTGATAACATGAGGTTGCATTTCTGCCTGCAACCTTTCCAAAAGAAGCTTGCCACCCAGAAGCACAGAACTTTCTATTCGTCTTCAATCTAAAGCTATTTTCTTCTTCTTCTTTGGCTTTCTTTTCCTTTTTTTTTTCTTTTTTTGAGACAGGGTTTCTCTGTGGTAACTCTGTTGACCCTAGGCTGGCCTCGAACTCACAGCAATCTGCCTGTCTCTGCCTCTCAAGTGCTGGGATTAAAGGCGTGCACCACCAACACCCAGCTAAAGCTACCATCTTAATTTTTGAAAAAGAAGCCTTGGCAGTCTTAAGGTGATCTCAGGTGGTGGTGCTCCAGGACCAGAGTAATGGAATGTAGTTACAGGTGTTTAGGCAAAAGGGAGAAGTTCCCAGATCTGGAGGTGCAAGCAACTGAGGCCCCACTCTGCTTCCTTTCTTAGGTCTTCAAAGTAATCTCTGGATGAGGCATTAAGCAAGATAATCAGTGAGTTAGCTCTTGAATTAAATTGAGGATAAGCTTTCATTGACAGTGGGACTAGAAGTCAAGTTTCCTGTCCAGCCCCGAGTTTAGTGTGAAGTCTTCACACTCATCTTCATGCCCCCAACCCATCATCCTGAATCCCAGGACAATGGAGACTAATGAAAACTCAAACCAGGTGCACCCAAAGGCTCCGACCCATGCAGAGCTCCTGAGCAACACACTAGCTAGAGCTGCTAACCAGAAGCCAGCTATAGCTCTGATCAAAGGGACAGAGGCTAAGAGGCTACTCCTCTCAGTGAAGATCCCATTCAGACCATGGAGCAGCCTCGGGGAGACCCCCAACTCTCCACTGCAAAAGGCAGGAAAAATGGAGGGCTTAATTCCATTTGGGAGTTCTTCCTCTGGGCTTCCCCCTCTAGCCTGTTCCTACCCACTCAGGAAGGAGAGGTTCTTTCCCGCCTTCCCAGGCAGTTTGTTCTGGTGATCTGCAAACACGGAGCCCTGCCCCACAGTTTGCACAGTTCTAATGGTCGGAAACCAAGGCCCTGCTTGGGTCAGTCACCAGGCCTCTCTGTTCCTGAAGTTGGGCAAGCCATTTGGGAACTGGACCAGGCCAACATGGGGCAGAGGGACAAAGACAAGACTACCCAGTAAGCTTCACAGTAGCCAAAGAGTCCAAAATCTTTCCTTAGGAAGGGGCAGCTGGGACAGAGTCCCTTAGAGCTCTCAAGCCCAACTCATTCCTGAGAGGGGAGACCAGCAATTCAACAGCCAGCAGGACCCCTCCCCCACCTTGGGCCTAGGAACCATCCCCCAGCTCCTTCCAGAAGCGGGTGTAGAAACAGAGGAAATGGGGGAGGGGAGGCCCTGGCTCAAGTTCTCTCCACTCCCCCTCCTCATTGGCCACCATCTTCCGGCCCCTGCCCGCCAGAGCAGCAGGGACGGGGCCCAGCCTGTGGAAAGGAGAGAAAGGGCAGGTGGGGGGTTAGCTGGAGCAGCAGGGGCAAGGGACTGGCTCCAACTGTCTCCTCCTGCAACCCCCCCTGCAACCATGGCGACGGGAGGAGGAGACCAGGAGGGTCCTAAAAGCCCTGTTCTGTGAATGGGATGAGAAGGGCAGCTGGAAGTATTGGGTGAGGGGCGCTTTCCCTCGATACCCAACTATGCCCCCGCCACACCTCGAGGCTGGACCACACGCGCTTGCACGCACATGCACAAACTCTCAGCCATACTTGCTATACAACTCACCCCTCAGTCGACACTCACCCCAACTGGAGGGCGGGGGCACCCCTCTCCACGTCCACACACCCCACCGCTACTTGCTAAAGCCAGCCTCACAGCCCTACATCAAGTGGGGCTCACCTCACAAGTTCTGGAGGTGACAAATTCCCAGCAATGCTCTAGGTGTTCTCGGAACACACCCGCCAAGTCCCCTGCATCCCTGAACCCTCCGAAGCCCAGGGACTGGCAGATGGCTCAGCCTCAGAGCCCCCACCCTTTCCCACCACGCCCCCCCATTGGAAAATGACAGTGAGGCCACCTCAGAAAGACAAGCCTGGTGCTCCCCAGATAGTGTTTCGAAAGGAAAAATAAGAGATGATGCCCACGAGTGGAGAATGAGGAAGAAGAGAAAAGCAGGAGAGAAAAAGGTGCACCCCCTCCCCTCACCGAGAGAAAAACAAAAAGCGCCGAGCTCCCAATACCTACACATCGCTCTTCTTAGGTTCCTCTGCCCGCCACCTCCTTCTTCCCGGGCTCTTTCTCTGCCCTTCCCTCCCTTTTGGCTCCCCTTCCTGGCCTCGCTCTCCCTCTCACGCCCTCTCGTACCCCGCCAGCCTCTCTCGTACCCCGCCGGGCTCTAGTCCCCGGCGGCCGCCCCTCCACCCGCCAGCCGGACCGAGGCTCCGGGATTGCTGGCCGCGGCGCTCTGCTCCTCTACAGATCTGGCTCTTTCCCCCGCGCCCCCTTTCTCCTTCCACACTCCCTGCCGTCCATCTTGAATACTTGGGATTCTTGAATGGAGTGAGCAGGATCCGCTCCCCCAGGCTCTCATTGGCTGTGGGTTAACCCTTTTGAAACGAGATCCTCCCTCCCATTGGCTGCCAGGCTCCCTCTTCTCCCCCAACCCCCATCCTCTCCGCCTCTCGACAGCCCTCGAGGTCAGGGCGCTCCCGGGCGCCCCCTCCCCTGGCCTCTCGTCTCCTGTTCCCTATTGCTACCCTATTCCGGTTGCCCCTCTCCCAGCTCTTTTCCATCATGCCCCCAACACACACGCGCGTACACACACACACACACACCAAGTGAAGGCAAATCCAATTCCCGCCAAATACAATTCGCCACTGGGCTGGCAGAAGCCCTGTTTCCCAGATACCCTGGGTGCTGGACTTGGAGACCTCTGAAAGATTCATCGGGTCAATTCCTGCCTACCTTCAAATCCCACTGTGACCAGAAATACTTCCCTAGCCAGGGATTTTCTCCGTGTTTTAGTCTCACCCAAAGCAGTGAGGGAGCCTCTTGAATATAAGCGCCCCCTGGGCTGGGCAGGAAGCTGGCAACTCCAGAAAGGAGAGGTGGGGCTGTTCAGAAGAGCTAATCCTGAGAGCCGCGGGGCAAGCCTGACCCGATCAGGAATGTGCAGCATCTGAAGCCCTGTTAAGTCTCAAACATCGCTCTGAAACAGCCTTGCCCCCACCCCCATCCCTCCTCCTCCATCCCCACCACTCCTGCCTGGTCCAGACTAACATGCTAGCACCGGTTAGGGTCCTTGAGCTGGGATATCCTAGTGTTTCAGGAAGTAGAAAATAGAGAAATATACCAAGAAATAGGATACCTTGATCTAGACCCATATCTGCCTGTAACAAACATACAGTGATCATGTTTCTTCCCTGGGCCTCAGTCTCCTTATTTGCAAAAGAGTGATCCAGAACAGAGCTGCCATATGGAATTTTCTGGGTAAAAACAGACATGGTTCTATATGTGTGTCATCTAAGATGGTAGCCACCAGACACTCGCAGCTATTGAGTACTTGAAACCTGTCTAGGGTAGAGAACTGGCTTTTAAATTTAATTTAATATCACTTTAAATTTTATCAGCATATATTAATTGTGTAATGAGACTCGTTATGACTTTTTGTTGTTTACTTTTATTTTGTGTGTATTTTGCTCTTTTTTGTTTTTTTTTGGAAACAGGGTGTCACAACCTCGGATTTGCTATAAAACCGAGGAGGCTTGATATTTGCTTTCGTATAGCGGCTACTATAGAACAGCCTAGTAAACGTTTGTTCTGATGAATAACAGAATATTTTTGGATGTTTGTTTCTCTGTAGTGTGTGTGTGTGTGTTGTTGTTGTTTTGGGGTTTTTGAGAAAGGTCTTGCTGTGTGGTTCAGATCCACCACGAATGTTCAGCGGTCCCTCTTCACTCAGCCTTCCCAGTGCTGTGATTACCACACACCATGCACCACCACTTCCTGTTTTTCCCTAACCCTCTCTTAGTAAAGAAATCAGTTTATTTTGTCTGAAGTTGTGCAGTTTTCCAGACCTACATCACACATCACTAAGGGCATCAATGCATACGAAGTTCAAAATCTTTGTCCAGAACTCTTTCTATATAGATGCCAGTCTTTTTTTACGTCATTGTTGTTTAATATGCGATTTATATGGTGGGGGGCATACATGGAGGTCAGAAGACAACCTACTAAGATTGGTTCTCTCCTTCTACCAGGTAGGAACTTACTGTCTTTTACAAGGGTAAAAACCAAGCTGTTGTTGGGCATGGTTGAAACAAGCCTGTAATCTCAGCACTTAGAGACAAAGGCCCAAGGATCAGGAGTTTAAGGTTGTTCTTGGCTACATAATGAGTTTGAGGCCAGCCTGGGCAACAGGCAAAAAATAAGATATTGTTGGGGATGGAGATGAGGCATGTCACCTAAGGGCACAAGCAATACGGATGTTTGTTCACGGGTTAACATGCACCAATAAAACCAGTACATCTCTAAGTATACCACAAGCACACATGCTCATCATTAAGCTCATTCAGAATTGCTTTTTATTTATTTATTTATTTACGTATTTTGGTTTTTCAAGACAGGGTTTCTCTGTGTAGTCATGGCTGTCCTGGAACTCACTCTTTATACCAAGCTGGCCTCCAACTCACAGAGATCCACCTGCCTCTGCCTCCCAAGTGCTGGGATTAAAGGCATGTCCACCACAGCCTGGCTAGTATGTGCTTTTCTTTCTTTTTTCATTTTTATTTTGTGTGCATTGGTGTGAGGGTGGAGTTAAAGACAGTTGTGAGCAACCATGTGGGTGTTGGGATTTGAACCCAGGTCCTCTGGAAGAGTAGTCAGTGCTCTTAACTGCTGAGCCATCTCTCCAGACCCAGTATGTGCTTTTTTTAAGCAAGACTATATGGGAGCTGATATAGAAGTTAACCATAGTGGCTGGTACTTAAGATTGGTCAGTTGTGGAAAGATCCAATATGTTCCTTCAACCAGCATATGAAATCCCTGAGCTTCAGGGTATGCTAGAGTTACAAGAAAACAGGCAGAAGCTGGGCATGGTGGAACATATCTGCAAGCCCAGTACTTGAAAGGCTGAGTCAGGAGAATTGCCAAAAGTTTGAGACTAATCTGGGCTACAGAGCAAGACTTTTAAAGAAGGCAGAGGAGGAGGTAAGAGAGGGAAGAGAGGGGGGAAGGAAGGAAGGAAGGAAGGAAGGAAGGAAGGAAGGAAGGAAGGAAGGAAGGAAGGAAGGAAGGTAAGAAGGAAGGAAGGAGCTCAGTGCCTATTTCCTGAGTCAATGTTAATGAAAGATCTCATGACATCTCCTATCATGAGGAGAAGCTGAAAGAATGACTGGATTTATTAATTCTTGGGCTGATTCAGAAACACAACTGGCTGGACTTCTGGAAAAATGTGGTTATAAGATGTTCAGTATTCACATAGCTATAAGCTAGAACCACTTCATACAGGATTCTTAACATAGCCTAGAACTACCACTGGAATCTAGTAAAAAGGAGGGCTGCCCCAGTCTGAGCTTGTAGAATTTTTGTTCAATCTCTGCTTCTAGAGGGTTCTGCCAGAATAATACGCTATGTGTGAGAAATCAAAGGGATGTGTAGGAAATAGCTTTGTCTTCAACATTCCTTTACTCTCCAGTGAGATTGCTAGATAACTTCCTTGGTGAGAGACAGGTAGCTTCTGAGAAGGGAAGCTTCTCAGAATGGAATTCAAGAGGGCTACCTGGAAGTAGCACCTGAATCTTGATAAAAAAGGATTTCGACAGAAGAAAATGGTAAAGGAGGGCAAGAGCACTCCAAGGAGAAAGGACAACATAAAAGCTGAGAGGTAGGGGTATGGTGGTGTATACTCGGGATTGTTTGGAAATTCCTCAAAAACGTGGCATGTATGGAGGGGAACAGGAGCAGTGGAAAACAAGCTCTGGCAGACTCTTGAGTGCATTTCTGCAGCTCCAAAGACATTGCTTTCCTTGGAGGTTCTCTTTCCCTTACCAAGTGACACTGCTCATCGGTTCATCTGGCTGGCTCAACACCTCTATCCTCAGCTCTCTGCTGCATACGTCATGGTCTGAAAATCTTCTTTTCAACAAGACTTCTCCCTGTAGACAGAGCAGACTCTCCTTCTCAATTAGAGGATTGATTCTCTTGGTGCTGCACTCACAGTGCCCAGATATAATATGCATCATGAAGGGTTTCATTCTCAACTCACAACCTTCTAAAGCCCTGCTTGACCCTGTCCATCCTTTCTCACGAAAGAGACTAGAGCAGCTAGACATGGCTCTACTTGTTATTGGAGTATAAACAACAACAGCAACAAAAATGTACCCAAGAGCTGTTTGGCTCCTGGCTACTCTACATCATCTCTATAGTCTTCTCTCCCATGGGAGTTTCAGAATGCACCTGGCTACATGCCCTCTCTCTTTTGGCTCGATAGTCCGCATCACTCTATAAGGATTTGTGCATCTCAATAAATGCACCAGTCCTCTACCTTCTGGAAGGACTGAATCAGAAATGTTGGGATGAGAGTCACCTTCCAGCTTAAATGGCAGTAGAGGTAACGTATTGGCCGTTGTACCCAAGGCTTCAGACTCACAGAAGGAGGCTTGTCAGTGAGAGCCTCTTCAATTTTCCCTCCTGTCTCAGTAAGGTGCTTTTTCATCTTCACTGTCTTGCTTCTCTCCTGTGCTTTCCTGTCTGGCAACTGACTGTATGGAAAGCTTTGGAATCATGGCTTCAAAAATGTTGCTGGCTCATAGGTGCTCAGAACAGAGAACTACACAATAGGTACATCAAAAGGGACAGGTTCAAATAGACACGAGAACCTTCCTTCTGAGATACAGTCCCTTCTCTGAGATCTAGATGCTATCCTTGCTTCAGTAATTGCCCTAGTGACTCCATCTCCAACCCTCTGTTCCCTAAGCTAGGGGAAATATCAGCAAGTTAGGGTTCACAGGCTTATTCCCAAGTCCGTCTATCATTGTGTACATAAAGTTCGCTGAGACATAATTGTACTTATTAGTTTATGTACTGTCCGAGGCTACTTTCTACAGCCATGACATTGCCTAACTGAGGGGCTTCATCAGGAAACACGACTGGCAAAAGCCTAGTACATTAACTACCTGACATTTTACAATAAAAAGTTTGCCATACTCTTATCTCATGGGAAGTTTTAGACTTTACTTTAGAAAGATGCACTAGAATGTAAGACAAACAAACTGAGAACGACTTGGAAAGGTGGCTGTGCCTGTCATCCCAGGACTCAGGAGGTTGAGACAGGAGGTTGAGACAGACTCATGCTTGTCATGAGTTCAAGGCCAGCCTGGGTTACAAAGTCAGTCCAGGCCAGCCTGAGCTACGTAGTAAGACCTTGTGTCAAACAAAAACAATAAAAATGAAAGGGAAAGAGTGGAAGAAGAGGAAAGGGAAAAGGGAAAAGGAAGGGAATACAAGTAGGGCACCGAGATGCCTAAGAATGACAGTGGGACACTGCCCACACTTTCTATCTCAGCCTACATACACTGTATTCAGATTTTCTCTCAACCTGTCCCCAATCAGCAGTACTGTCCTCTTTCCCTAACTCTCCTCTATGTACTGCTCATTTATTTTATCTTGAATTAATGCATAATAATTTTGTATGCTATCAATCACATGTTTGCAATGTATAAATGATCGAGTCAGGATAACTAATATGCCCATCTCTTTAGTTGTTTTGTAAACTATCCAAGTTGCTATGACCTATCACTCCTTGTTATGCTGTACAACAGTAGGACTTCTTCCTTCCAGGTAAGTGTCTCTTGGATTGTTCTTATCTCCAGGTGCGACTCAGCTCCCTTTCTGCAGATCCCTCTATCTTCTCTTGCTGCCTAAGCACACAGATTCTGCAAGAATTTATGTTCAGCTCTCTTTTCTATGCATGCTTTCACTGGACAAGATCATCTTGTGCCTAATTTTGACAGTCGCTTTTGTACATTGTTTTGTTTTATTATTGTTGAGACAAGGTCTTGCAGTGTTGCTCAGGCTGACCTTGCACTCATAATCATTTCTGTAATGACAGTTGCAAATACAGAACTTCTGAGCTGAAAGTCCAGATTTCTAACAGAAGACTTCGATTCCTTAGAAATATGACTTACTTGCCAAACAAGCTCTATTTGTTTAGCATCAAACCCATGTCTTTCTACACTTCTGCCTTTGCCTATCCCTTTGGGCTCTTTTTCCATCTGCTGTTTAAATGTTGATTTTCCCAAGAGAGCTGCTCTTGACTCTTCTGTCTTTAGCAGTGATTTTCTCCATTCTTAGTTTCAACAGTCACTGCCAAATCTATATCTCCGCATGTGTTTCCAGCTGTCATCTTACATTCCCAAACAGATGTGTGAGGTGAACAACTGCTGATTTTGTCTGACTAGATTCCATCCTTCCTCTGACAACTGCTCTTTACTTCTGTTTTTGGGAGATATCTATTCTTTACTTTCAGTCAACATGATTCACAAAGAGTGACCTCATTTGCCCCTTCAGGGACAGTTACACAACTGAGATGCGTTAGTTGTTTACTACTGTGTAACAGATTAGTCCACACTTAATGGCTTAGAACAACACACATTTCTTTTCCCCACAGTTTTTGTGGCTCAGAAATCTGGGCGAGACTTAGATTGCTTCCCTGATCATGTTTCTCATGAGGTTATAATCAAACTGTCTTTTATGGCTGGGGTTCCATGGAGGAAGGATCTGGTTCCATAATTACTTTCATCATTGTTTCAAGATTCAATTCCTTCAGGGATGATGGACTAAGAGCCTCTGTTTCATAGTTCTGTTAACTTAAGTTCTTTGCAATGTGGGGCTCTCCAACATAATAGCTTGCATCATTCAAACCAACAAGAAAGAGAGCCTGCTGGCAAGATGAAGGTCACAGCTTTGGTAACCTAATCATGGAAGTGACAGCCCATAAACATTGACAGCCTATTGGTTAGAAATCAGTTACTCAAGAGGAGGGAATTACACAAGGGCTTAGACACAAGAAGACAGGATCATTAGGGGCCATCCCAAAGGGTGTCAATCACTCACGACTTAGCTAACCAAATCATGGTGATTTATTCAAAGATGAGTATCCAATTAGAGTCAATGATAGTTTTGGCTTGAAAGGCTTGGTTTGCCTTTGAGAAAGCCATATTTCTAGTATTGGTATGCTAGTAGAAGAAGGAAAACTTGAAACTGCTACTGGTCATAACTACTGTCATGTATGGGAAACCAAATAAAGTGACAGGTAGTAAAGAGAATCAGAGGCACATGATGGAGATAGAACATGATGAAGCCACGTCTACAGCTAAATCCCTCCAGTTTGGGGCAAGGTCTCATGTAGCCCAAAGTAACCTCAAATTTGCTATGTAGCTGAGAATGACCTCGAATTTTGGTTCCTTCCACCTCTGCCTATCCAACACTGAGATAACAGGTATGTATTTCTACAGAGGCTGGAGAGGAGCCAGGTTTGATTCCCAGTACCCACATGGTGGTTCACAACCATCTGCAACTCCTGTTCTAGGATATCCTGTGTCATCTTCTGATTTCTGCAGGCACCAAGCATGCACTTAGTACACAGACATACATGTAAGGAAAATACATGTAAAATAAAAAGAATAATATATTTTTTTTAAAAAGAAAGAAAATAAAACAAACTGAACATGCCAGGAAGAGTACTACAATAAGCATCCTCTGTGGCCTCTGCTTCAGTTCCTGCCTCCAGGTTCCTGCTCTGCTTTAGTTCCTGCTCTGACTTTCCTAGTGATAAACTTTTACCCGGAAGTATAAGATGAAATAAACCCTTCTCTCCCTAAAGTTGCTTTTGGACATGGTATTTTGTCATAGCAGTAGAAACCTCAATTAAGACAAGGATTCATCCCCTTTCTGGTCTCTCAATCATAGCCTTCTACCCATACATTGTATTAGTATTTTTTTCTGTTGGTATAACAAAATGCCTAAGCTTGTGACTTAGTTAAGAACAAAGGTTATTTAGCTCCCCGTTTTGGAGACTTAAAGCCCATGACTGAGCTGCTCTATTAGTTCAGCCACTGGTGAGGGACCCCTTGGCTCCATCCAAACATGATATACAACACTGCAGTAGAAATAAGTGTAAGTAGTGATCACAGAGTGAGACAAAACCAGAGGGATTTGGAGGCAAGCTTGCTGTTTGTTGGCTATTTTGTATTTGTTTGTTTGTTTTTTGAGACAGAGTTTCTCTGAGACAAGGTCTTGCTATGTACGTCAGGTTGCCCCAGTCTTCCCAAAAGTGTTGAGATTTCAGGCATGAGTCACCATGCTTAGCTAGGACAGTTTTAAATTTTTCCTAGAGTGATATTCTCAGTCACCTAACCTCCTTCCTCTAAAATGTCAATCACTTTCACAAATATATATATATGTATATATATTTATTTATGTATATATATGTGTGTATGTATATATATGTGTGTGTATATGTATGTCGTATATATGTTTGTGTGTGTATACTTTGTTTTGTTTTATTTTATTGCGTTGGTGTTTTGCCTGTATTCATGTCTGTGTGAGGGTGCCAGATACCCTGGAACTGGAGTTACAGACAGTTGTGAACTGCCATGTGGATGCTGGAAATTGAACCTGGGTCCTCCAGAAGAGCAGCCAGTACTCTTAACCACTGAGCCATCTCTCCAGGTCCAAGTCTGATTTTTTATTTGTCTTTTGTTTTGTTTGAAACAGGGTTTTGAGTAGCCTAAGCTGTCCTGTGAGCTCACTAAATAGTTAAAGCTGGCCTTGAAATTCTGATCCTCCAGCTCCCCTCTCCCAAGTTCTCCTTTGAACTTTCATGGTTGGTACAATTATAGAAAGGGAATCATGCTTCTTATCATTAAGGCCTTGTTTGTTTTGTAATCCATTTTCGTGTGTTGAGACAGGGTCTTATTATATACCCCTAGACTGGCCTCAGATTCACTCTAACTTAACTTGGCCTCAAACTTGCAATCCTTCTGCCTTTAGACACATGCCCTAGACTAGTGGTTCTCAACCTTCCTAAAGCTGTGACCCTTTACTACAGTTCCTCGTGTTGTGGTAACCCCCAAACCATAAAATTATTTTCCTTGCTACTTCCTAACTGTGATTTTGCTCTTGTTATGAATAATAATGTAAATATCTGTTATGCAGAAAGTCTTAGGCGATCCCTATGAAAGGGTCATTTGACCCCTAAAAGGGTCTCGACTGACAGATTGAGAATGTCTGCCCTAGACACATGTTGGGATTACAGATGTACGCTACAACTCTGGCCTTTTACAAAACATTCATAAGAATAAGTGGTACCAAAGGAATGCAGTGTGGTCTGAATTAGGTTCATAAAGGGCTTCCTGTTGCTGGGGATAGCAGTCACCTAGAGTGAAGCCCTAGGTTCAGCTCCCAGCACTAGAAAAAAAAAGTTTTTTGATGAGCTTAGTAGTAGTTAGAAATGAAAAAACTCAAATACTCATGAGTATACTACTGATTTTACAAGACAGTCTCTGCAGGGCAGGAAGGGTTCTCTTTTTGAGAAAGACAATAAAACATGTTGAGAGATGGAGTTTGCACTAGATATAAAAGAGATATTAAGTGTACAGAAAGGCTCTTTTTTTGCTTCGTTTTGTTTTAAGTAGTATGCACCAAAGTGCTGCTTGGAAAGTACCAGACATTGTGCTTAGGGCTAAGGACAATGATAAAAAAATATATATGTGCCTTCTGGGAGGTCTTCAAAATCATTTCAGCATCAGCATTCTTTCATGTGGCCAGTCCTGTCCTCACTCTGTGAATGAGCCCCTGGGAACTCTGTAGGAAATCAGCCTTCTCCCACAGAGCAGAGTTTCATGGCTAAGGGCTTGAGATTGCAGGGCTGGAAGTCTGGTTGAGATAGAAGGTCTGAGGTTTGACTCTAACGCTGGAGCCTGGAGCCTGGTAAGACAGAAGTGACTGTGTCCACTCCAGTGTGGCTCACTGGCTCTGCTGCTGTGGACTTTCTGCTCATGCATTGACCCGGCACCCTTAAACTGCAATAGCAGAGACATAATGCAGAAGGGGTCCCTGTGGGGCTTCTAGGCACAGATGCTGAGCCATAGATCCTTCTAGCTAGTTCTCAAACATGAGCTAGCAAGCTAGACACAGACTTGGGTTATGACCAGAGAAGCAACTGGGACTCTGGTGTGAATGACATTTCTAGTCTTTCCTACTGGCTGACCCTGGACATGAAGGCTTAATTTTATTTGTAAATATGGCAAGAACATTTTGAAGCCACAGGATTATTGCAACAAAATACATGGACATGTACGACCTGGTTGAAAGGAAGTTTCACATGGGAGATGGGGAGGGAGAGCCGAACATGAGTTCTCTAGGTGGTAGGGGAGAAGAGCAAAATACTAGGGAGCTGAGCCTGGACATTCCCACATTTATGCTTGTGGAGAGGCTTAAATATTGGGCTAAGATGCTTTTTGCTTTGTGGAACAGATTTGTGGTCACTCAAGGAGAAAGAGTGCAATGGTGTTGGTGGGGGGCGGGGGAGAGGGGAGGAGGAGCTATGGGGCCTGCCTGTCACTTCAGAATGATGGATGAGGCTAATTCAAGGCTGGTAATTAGTGATGAGAAGCTCATTGGGGGAACTGATGTAACCTTCTTACTCAAGAGGTCTTCAGGACCTGGGGCTTCCATGTAAAGTTTACCTCTTTCCAGACAACAGTGTGTATGATCTGTGACTCTTCTTTCTGTGTATGTGTGTGCATTTGTGTGTACATGGGTGGTGCATACTTACATGTGTGTAAGTGGGCATGGGTGCTAACTGCTAGTCAAGACAAAGACTGGTGTGAGAAATGAGAAGAATCATTGAAATATTAGGCTTTCATCTGTGTCACTTGAAGAGACTCAGAGAAGTTTGGTCCATCTCAGTGAAGCAGATGGCAGCCCCCACCCCCCCATCAGTTCTGAAAGCAGCAAACCAGTGTTCTACACACATCTGCAGTGGTTGTACCTGAGGTCCCTGGTGTAGAAAACAGGGATCTCATATTTTCACAGCATTTCTTCCTAAAATTCAAAAGTACTCAAGGCTTTTGGGCGTGTTTTTAACCAAGGCTTAGGAGAAGGAATAGCAAAACCTTCTAGGAGACGAAACTACTTTGAGAAAAAAGGAATTTTGTCTATAAAGCACAAGTTCTGGAATTAGACACTGGAGTCTACTCCTAACCCCACTATTTGTCAGTGGAGACACTTTGAATAAGTACATTAGATTAATAAAAGCTTCATCTTTTTCATTTATAAAAAGGAGATAATAAGGCCTGCTGCTACTTATAAATTATGTAAAGTTTAATGGTACAAATTTGAAAAACTGCAAATCTCCCATAATTATAAAAATCATCAAGGATTGCATAATTTCTAATTTGTTGGCTGAGGGGGTTATAAACTATATTTACAATTATTACTAATGACAGAACCACTTGAGCTAGCAACAGTAAATAACTCCTATCCACACTTGTCTTATGTGAAATGGAGCTGTTGTTTAAGTACACCATAATTTCTGACAGTGACATAATGATAATGTGATGTGATTTTAACATTCAGAGTAATCATTTAAGATATCTTCTGCATCCTGGATTGATGTTATCTCAGTTCATTAAGTGAAGGTTTTAGTGCCAAAAAGCAATGTCTAAAATCAATAATTTTGTAATGGAAATTAGAGATGATCATTTAAAAAAGCTATTTAAAAAAAAAAAAAGAAAGAAACCCGAATAGGACCAGAGAGGTGGCTCAATATTAAGAGAACTTACCTCTCTATCAAAGGACTGGAGTTCAGATTGTGGTACCCACAGCTGGCATCTCATGAACAAGATCTGTTTCTGGTCTATGTTGGTGGTCGGATGGACACACACAGACACACACACCTAAAAACAACAAGGGAAAGCCTTGTTGAAGTAGCCATGCCAAGGAGTTAACTTAGTAGTACCTACTGTACAAAGTGTTTAATAAATAACAAACAGAATGAAGTAGAAAAGTATTTGCCAATAGTGGAAGGTTTGTTCCATGCCACCTCCAGTTACTATTCTGGAAACTGTAGTATCAAGTCATCTGAGTTTATCCAATGTGTTAGCAATATCCTCTTTTTATACAGTATGGTTTCCCTTAAGCAAAATCAAAATGACACAAACAGAATTTAGACGCTCCGGAGACACAGAACCCAGGACTGGGGTTACACGTAGCTCAAGTGGCAGAGAAATTGCCTAGCATGGGTGAGGCCCTAGGTATGGTTCCCAGTAACAGGAGGAAGAAAAGGAGAAGGAGGAAGGGAAGGAGTGTGAGGAGAGAGAGAAAACTCAATAGGATGAATAGAATTTTTTATTTGTTTGTTTTGTTTTGGTCTTTTGAGACAAGGTATCACTATGTTGCCTTGGCTAGCCCAGAACTCATCATATAGACCAAGCTGACCTTGAAATAAAGATCTGCCTACCTCTGCCTCTGCTTCTGCCTCCTAAGCATGCACTACCACACTTGACCCAGGTCTTTTGTTTTAGTGTGTTTAGTTTTGCTGTTGTTGTTGCTTTGTTTTTGTTTTCTAGTTGGTTAGTTGATTGAGTTTTTTTTTTGTTGTTGTTGTTTTGCTTGTTTGTTTGAGACAGGGTCCAGAGTATCCTGAAACTTCCTATGTAACTAAATCTATCCTTGAACTCCTGGTCTTCTTGCCTTTACCTCCCAAGGATTGGAATCAGAGGCATATGTCACCACACCATGCTAAAAGGGTTCTTACTAAGGGAATTGGCTCCCATGATTATGGAGGTCGAGAAGTTCCAAGGCAGGCCATTAATAAACTGAACAATCAGGGAAACTGGCAACACAGCATGGTCCAAGTTCAAAGGTCTCAGAACCAGAGAAGCTTGTGGTGTAACACTTAGAGGCCAAAGGTTTGAGGACTGGGAACTGCTGGTGAAAGTACTGGACTCTAAAAACCAGCAAATCTGCCATTCTAATGTCCAACTAAAGTGTGTCCCAGCTCTAGAAAAAAGAGTGAATAAAGCCATATTCTTTACCTTAATTTTTTTCAAGTTTCTATTTTATATTTGTGTGTGGCTGTTTTAAATAATTGCTATTGCATTAGTTATTCAGTTAGTGTGCATATGTTTAGGTATGTGTCACGCTCCGTGACAGGAGCGTGGAGGTCAGAGACAATTCGCAGATATTGGTTTTCTCTTTCCACCTTTAAGGTCTGGAGGCTGGAACACAGATCCTCAGGTTTGGTAGGTGCTTTTCCCACATTGAGCCCCCTCATTTACTCATCATGTGGGTGTAATTTTGTCTGTGTGTGTGTGTGTGTGTGTGTGTGCGCGCGTGCATCATGTGCATGCCAAGTACCCACAGAGGCCATAAGAGGGCATCAGAATCCCAAGAATTGGTGTTATAGACAACTTGAGCCACCATATGGGTGTTGGTACTCAAACCTAGGTCCTCTGCAAGAGCAGCCATGGTGCTCTTAACCAGTGAGCTGTTTCTCCAACCCCTCTATTTACCTTTTTGCCTCATCTGTACCTGCAGCCAGCTGGATAATGCCCATCTATACCAAAGGCACATCTTCCACACTGGTCCATTGTATCTACATACTGGTCTTCTCGAAACATCCTTACAGACACACCCAAGGATAATTACATAAGCCAGTCAAGCTGGCTCCTAAAATTAAATAGCATTGTGCTTGCTTCACGTTATTTAGTTATTGATACTACTACAGTTACCAAACATAGCTCAGGACAAGGCCCTAAACATTGGTGGACACCAGGATGGTTCTGATATGGAAGTCTGGAGGCTTCCAGAGTCTTAGGAGGTCCTGAAGATGTTGTTGCTGAAACAGCCCCTGAACTGGTGAAAAATGTGAACTGTGCAAGGTTGTTTGTTGATGTCTGGGATGGAACTCTGGCTTTTTGTGTTTGTATTCTAGACAAGCCCTCTGTTACTGAGCCACACTTTTTTCCAGAAATCAAAATTTAAATCCATATTGGGCAGCTGAAGATTCTGGATCACTATTCATTTCAGCAACACATATATAGAAATATCAAAACCAGGGCCTAGAGAGATGGCTTAGTGGTTAAGAGCGCTGACTTCTCTTCCAGACGACCCAGGCTTGATTCCCAGCACCCACAGGATAGCATACACCTTCTGTGACTTCAGTTCTAGGGGAACCAATACCCTCTTTTGGCCTCTGTGGGCACCAGGCATGTATGCTGTACACAGACATACATACATGCAGGCTAAACATCCATACCCCTCCAAAAAAAATTAAAGAACATGGAAAAGATTGTCATAGCCCCGTGCAGACTGTATGCAAATTCCTGAGACGTTCCATTTTAGAAAGAATAGAGAAGAAAATGAGTCCGGAACGACAAAAATTCAAGGGCAATGTCCACGTGGTTATGTAAGACAAAGCTTCAATAGCGCCACCATGTGGCAGAAATGCCAATTGTACAGGAATCATCACGGATCTTTACTAGAATTTCACAGAGGTGGAGCAGCCTTGTGTAGTTGGGGCCGGAGGTGGATCACAGAACTAGGTTTGCTGACTACTTACAAGACTGTGTCTGTCCTAGAGTAGGGCTTCAGGGTAGAGATCCTAGGAGTCTATATCTATCTTTCTCTTCACCCTTGTCTTTTTCGAGAGATACACGCACTGTTGGAACTGGGATTAAGGATGCCACAGAGACGCAAAAGAAGAAGAAAGTTGAATGCAAACATCCTATAACTGCATGTAATAATTTGTTCCTAGTATCATGATATAGACAACATATTTTTAAATTAATTAGCTCATTTGGTTTTAGGTTTGTTTTTTTTGTTTTGTTTTTTGTTTTTGTTTTCTTTTGAAACGGAGACTCTCTGTGTAGACCCAATTGTCCTGGAACACCATGTGTAGACAAGGCTGGTCTTGAACTCACAGAGATGCACCCACCCCTTCTTCCTAAGGGCTGTTTTGCGTTGTTTTTGAGACAGGGTCTCACTGGAGCCTAGGATGACCTAGGTCTCACTGTGTAGGCTTTAGACTATCAACTCTCCTATTTCAACTTCTTGAATACTATTATTAAAGACATGCTACAGAGCTCAGATTTCTCCTTGGTTCTTTCTCTCATTGTTCTTTTAAAAAACATTATTGTCATTACTACTATTGTTATCATTGTTGGTGTGTGTGTATATGTGTGCTTGTGTATTGTGTGTATGAGTGTATGTGTAGTGTGTATGTATGTATGGTGTGTGTGAGGTGTGTGTGTGTGTAAGTGTGGTGTGTGTGGTGTGTGTATGTGGAGTGTGTGGTGTTGTGTGTGTGTGAAGTATATGTGTGTGTGTGTGGTGTGAGTGTGTACGTGGTGTTGTGAGTGTGTGTGGTGTGTATGAGTGTGTGTGTGGTATGTGTATAGTGTGTATAGTGTGTATAGTATGTATAGTGTGTGTGTGTGTGGTGTGTGTGTGTGTATATGAGTGTGTGTGTGGTATGTGTATAGTGTGTATAGTATGTATAGTGTGTGTGTGTGTGTGTGTGTGTGTGTGGTGTGTATGAGTGTGTGTGTGGTATGTGTATAGTGTGTATAGTGTATAGTGTGTATAGTGTGTATAGTATGTATAGTGTGTGTGTGTGTGTGGTGTGTGGTGTGGTGTGTGGTGTGTATGAGTGTGTGTGTGGTATGTGTATAGTGTGTATAGTGTGTATAGTATGTATAGTGTGTGTGTGTGTGTGTGTGTGGTGTGTGTGTGTGTATGAGTGTGTGTGTGGTATGTGTATAGTGTGTATGTGTGTGTGTGGTCTGTGTGTGTGGTGTGTGTGTGGTGTGTATGAGTGTGTGTGTGGTATGTGTATAGTGTGTATAGTGTGAATAGTATGTATAGTGTGTGTGTGTGTGTGTGTGTGTGTATAGTGTGAATAGTATGTATAGTGTGTGTGTGTGTGTGTGTGTGTGTGTGTATGGTGTGTGTAGGTCACAGAAAATTGCTTCTCTCCTTCTACCATGCAGTCTGGGTTGTGAGCTTAGGTCATCAGGCTTGTGCAGCAAGCACTTTCACCTGCTGAGCCATCTCCTTGGTTTTCTGAAGGAAAAGCTCAGAGCAGCAGCTTTCTAGGGAGAGCCGCTTAAAGTCTGTCTACAAATAAGCCCAACCACTTAGACAGATTGGAAACGTGGCCAGGATGATTCTGCATTCTTACATTGATGCTTTTTGCAGAGTGCATTGAGAGTCTTGTCTTGAAGAGGTAGAGATTCTGTCTTTATTCCATGAATTTGAACTGGTCTATTGACTAACTGACCAGTGGAACTGAGCAGGAGCGATGCTGTATTTCTCCCTATCTTCACATTCAAGAGGCCTAGTATGCCTCTGCTTGTTTTCTAGAATGTCTGAAATTACAGGCTTATGCAACCGTGCCCAGAAGAAAACCTTTTTACCGGGTGATGGTGGTACAACACCTTTAATGCCAGCACTAAGGAGGCAGAGGCAGGTGGATCTCTGTGAGTTCGAGGCTGGCCTGATCTACAAGCAAGTTCCATGACTGCCAAAGCTACACAGAGAAAGCCTGTCTTAAAAAAAAAAAAAAAAAAAAAACTTTGAACAGCTTGAATTAGTCATACAAAGTAATTGCAGCAATTAAATATCTGCAAAACTCTTAGCAGAATGCTTATGAATGTTCTCCACTGTGTTCACTATTGCTACTGTCACTTTTTAAATTTATTTTTTATGTTTAGTATGTCTGTGTTTTGGCTCCATTTAAGTCTGTGTACCATGTGCATACCTAGAACTTGTATAGTCCAGGAGAGGGTGTCTGGTGTCCTGGAACTGAAATTGCAAACAGTTGTGAGTTGCTGTTTAGATGCTGGGAACTGAATCCAGATCTTCTGGAAGGGCACCAAGTAATTCAACCGCTGAGCTAACTCTCCAATGCCTATTGCTACATTTTCTTCCTTCCTTCCTTCCTTCCTTCCTTCCTTCCTTCCTTCCTTCCTTCCTTCCTTCCTTCCTTCCTTCCTTCCTTCTTTTGTTTTTTCAAGACAGGGTTTCTCTGTTGTAGCCCTGGCTGTTCTGGAACTCACCTTGTAGATCAGGTTGGCCTCGAACTCACAAGGATCTGCCTGTCTCTGCCTCTGGAGTGCTGGAATTAAAGGCATGTGCCACCACCGCCAAGCCTACTTTTTGTTTTCTGCAGACAATCAAGATAATGATTGTGGCAGATAAATTCCATTTGTGGCCTTCAATTAATGGCTCTTTACCCCATAACTTTGTAGTGGGGTAAAGTGGGTTTTCACTCTAATCTAGGTTTCACTATGTCAGCTGATGGGAAAATGGTAAACTTGATATAGGCTGACATGAGAAAAAAAAAAGGCTGTATTCTTAGAACACAGGTCAGCCTGGTGGTAGGACATAGGAGACATGTAGAGGAGTGCCAAAAAGTGTCATCCAAGACCATCAAAGTCCAGCCCATCCCCAGCCAACGTGCTAACTATGGAAGACACGTTAATACGCCCAGGGAAGCTCAGCTGGTTAGATCAGCAACACTACTGACCAATCCTGAGACTTGGGTGAAATAATAAATGGTCACTTGTCTTAAGCTGCTAGGCTTAGAGTGGCTTATTACACAGTAGTAAGGGGCTGACGCAGGAAGCATGGCAATTCTTTTTCTGATTCTGATGCAACTGATACCCAGAGGCAACTGAGAGCAGAAAATGTCTGTAAGTTTTATTTGTAGAGTCTGGTAAACTTGAACCATAAAAGCTGCAAAAAGTGGTTTAGAGAGCATGTCGATGCCGTGGGGTTGAGGGGGCTGGAAACAGCTCCCTCTGCTAGATCCTAAGGCTGGAAGTGGCTGGGGCCGCCAGTGGCAAGGCTGAATGAGCTGAATGAGCTTGGGTGTCAGGCCTTATTCGAGCCTGACTGCTGCCTGTCTCAGGCCCTGGGGTCATACACGCGGCCCATGAAGACTGGGAACTTGTGTTGCTGGTCCCAGAGCAGGAAGAGGAAGGGTTGCTGCACCTCAAAGATGAGTAAGTTTCGGGCCACAGAGATGGCGGTGGCTGCGGCTGCCTCCACGCCTGTCTCTGTTAGCTCCAGCACTGTCTGGTGCTGCATGGCGGACACCTGAAGATCTGGGTCCTCAGTCAGCCCACACAAGTTGAGATCGTAAGTGAAGTCAAAGAATTCTAGGGCAGAACAAGAGAAAAGCAAAATCAGAGCTCAACAGGAAACTCTTGGTGGGTGGAGATTCTGCTCTTAAACTTCCCAGGTTCCTCTCCAGGTTCAACACCATGCCTTCTTGCCTTGTAAGTGGGAACTCCTGTTAGGAGGTCCAATTACCAGTCCCAAGAGGTGAGAGGTCTTACTCTCACCCACTACCAACTCTCCCCTGAAAAAAAAAATGATATCTTTACTTCCTTGTCCCCAAGGACTTTGGGAAATAAATAGAGGTGAATAATGTGCTCTAAAATGAGATCATGTAAGGATATAATTCTGAAGTGATAAGAAATTATATATATATACTGGTGTCTACCATAAACTCCTGACAAAAAGCTCCTAAAACCTTAACATTTCCTTAGCAACAGAGGTTCTGGGAGCACGTTTTTTGTTTTAATATTTGGTTTTTGATCCCTGTTTCTAAAGCCTCTGCAGCTCCTCAGCAGTAGGAGTATCAGGCACATCGATTAGTCTATTATTTGGTTTCTGATCCTAGTTCTAGAAAATGAGATTATATATTAGGTGGTCAAGTGTCTGAACAGGAGCTGAGTGACCGATCTAACTAGGAATGAGGTCAAAGGTTAGAAAACAGCACTTCTCATGTCTCTCCCAAATCAGAGCCCCCAGACTGTCATATCTAGATGGATTTGAGCTTGTTCTGTGAGGTAGATGTCTAGTGAATGTGGCTGGGAAAGGAGTATCCACAGCCCATATGGGTCACCCATTCCAGTGAACCGAGGTAGAAATATCCTAGAGAGATGGAGATCTGGACTGGTGTTCTGGTTTGACTCCAACTAGTTCAAAAGTCAGTCATGCACACTTTGGGTAGGCCACATATAGTTTGTGAGTTTCATTTTTCTCCGTGACCTCATAAGATAAAGCCTCTGTCCCTTTAACTCGCATAGTTGAGAGTAAACTCATTTTGTAGGTGAAGAAAAGCATTCTAGAATGATAGTCACATTTTAGTACCACCTTCCCCCTTCTCCTCATGACCTGGGAGTCACCTCAGTCTGCCAGGGCTCACCCAGTTTCTCCATGATGGACAGCATGTCTTGGCTGCTCTTTACTTTGATGCGAGGCATCATGAGGTAAGTAGACTGGAATTTGGACATCTCCAGCTTCCTCATGATGGCCTTGAAGACAGTGGGGCTGAGTGCCTTTTCCATGTCTTCAAGTCGGTGTTTCAGACTCTGGGGCACCATGATCACAAAGCTCAGGTTGTGAGAGAGCTGCAGCTGTCCCACCTAGAGAGTATGCGACACACCTTATGAGCTCTTCCTCCCCAAGCCCTTTCCTGTCCTCCGTCCATCCCCTGTTCCCCAAGACAGTTTTGAGTCAGCCAGACCTGACTACCATACTGTGCCATAAAATGGAGATGCCAGTTGGTCTCACTGAAGCACGTTGGTCCTGTTGAGAGTCTGAGAAATGAGCATGAGTTTTGTGGTCATACCCTGACTAGCTACATAATAATAGAGAAGGGATTTGGTTTCCTTTCCTTTCTCCTCCCTCCCTTCCTTCCTCCCTCCCTCCCTCCCTCCCTCCCTCCCTCCTTCCTTCCCTTCCTTCCTTCCTTCCTTCCTTTCCTCCTTCATTCCTTGCTTCCTTCCTCCCTTCTGAGATAGGGTCTTATGCAACCCAGGATGGGTTCAAACTAACAGAGGATGACCCTGAACTTCTGATCCTCCAGTCTTCACTTCCTAAGTGCTAGGATTGCAAGTATATTCCACCACACTTAGTTTTATGAGGTTCTGGGGATCAAACCCACAGCTTTGTGTATGCCTGGCAAGTACTCTTAACAACTGAGCTTGAGACATAGTTTATTTAAGCCCTGTTTCTTTAATACTTCATATTATCTCTAGATTACTTCTAATACCTAATACAAAACTGCTTAAAAACATTTGTGCATGCTCAATACAATTTGTTTCTCAAATGTTTTCTGTTGATAGTTGTTTTAATTCTGTTGATAGTTGTTTTCATGGGGATGCAGTGCCCATGGATACGGGATGCTAGCTCAAAAAGCCCTCTTGCCCAGACACAGAGATACACGCATACCAGTGGAAGGGAACCCAGAAATCTCCTAAGGTAGAAACAAGACTGGCTATGTCAGGAAGACTTCATTTTCCTTACCTCAGTGCTGAGACACTGCTTCCTACCCTACAGATCTGTGTCTTGCTGGAATGCTTAGGTACTGTGCATGAGAGAATTTACTAACTAGAATTTTTTGGATTCCATATTTTTCTTTTGCTTTTTTTTTTTAAAGACAGGATCTTTTCATTATATAGTTCTGGGTGTCCTGGAATTCAATATGTAGACCAGGGTGTCCTTCAACTCACAAAGAACCACCTGCCTCTGCCTCCTGAGTGGTAGGATTAAAGGCATGTACCACCAAGCCCAGCTTGGGCTCCATATTCTATCCTCTCTCTCTCTCCCTACCCACTAAAATTATATTGTTCAATTTCTGCTAAAGAACTTAATTCAGCCAGGCATGGTGACCCACAGCTTTAATCCCAGCACTTGGGAAGCAGAGGCAGGCAGATGGATCTCTGTGAGTTTGAAGTCAGCTTGGTCTATAGAGAAAACAAGTGGCTACATGAAACCATGCCTTGAAAGAAAAGAACAAAAACTGATTTAATACCTACATGTACATACACTTAATATATATCTGCACATGCACAACTATGCCTCTACACGTGTGCTTATGCATGCTGTCCAAGTGTGCACATACAGAGGACTCGTCAGGATACCAGTCTGCTTAGAGAGAGACACACACGCACAATTAAAAGCTGACTCACCTTTTGCCATTTGACGTAGTAGAGATGAGTGAACAAACTTCAGAACCATGTCTAGACTCATGTCTTCTAGCCTAAAACTCCCTGCCTTGGCCAAAACTAGAGAGAGGAGAAGAAGAGGGAGGGACTACCAGATGGAAGAAGTAGAAATGGAAAATTTGCAAGCAGGCACTCCAGAAAGTCAGGACACTCGGGTATGTCTGAAGCAGGAGTAGGATGAGCCAAGAACTTACCTTCGCCTTCAAAGTCTGGTCACTGAAATGGGCCATAGGGTACTTTTTGCTACTCATCATGGGCACTTTAATCACAGAGTTTTGGTAGTGGAACGATGCCGTCATTTTCTTTTGCTCAAATGTTTTCTTCCACTTGGCTAAAGGAAGAAAGGATGGCTATGATGCAGATAGGGACAAAAAGGCATTAAAAGCCCTGTTAGGGAAGGGTACGGCAATCACATGGGAATGTGTCTGTGGAACTCAAGGCTGGTGGAACGTGAAGACAGGATGGGAGACAGAACCACATTAGGCACACTACCTGTCTGATGTTTCCCTTACCACTCAAGTAGACAGCATTCAGAAGGACAAGGCGGGTGTCAGAAGGCAGGCTGTCTAGCAGCTCACTGATCTTGTGGTTGGTGTGCTCAGCCACCCAGGTATTGATGAGTTCTACGTTAGCATCGCTGTCTGGGCTCAGGATTCTGGGGCTGCTTCCATACAGGCTCTGAGAGGCATTCACATAGATGTCCCTTATGGCCAGGTCTGAGGAGCACGACAAGAGAGGGAAGAATGAGTCCTCTGAACAATCCCACCCTTTCAAAGAACAAGTTTGAGAAGTTTGAGGGTGAGCACATTTCCCATGTGTTTTGGTTTTGCTTTGTTGTTTTTTCAGAGATAGAGTCTCACTATGTAGCTCTGGCTGCCCTAGAACTCGTTATGTAGATCAGATTGTCTTAAAACTCACAGAGATCTGCCTGACTCTGCTTCCTGAGTGCAGGGATTAAAGTACACCACACTTGTCTGAGTTCCCATAATTCTTTTTGTTCACTCCAATGAAGACAAAGTGCTGGAGCAGGGACCCAGCCCACTCATCTGTTATAGATGCAAATCAGGCCTGAGGTGACAAATCCTGAATTAAGAGCAGCAAAACTTTTCCTGGACACCCTCTGCTGCTTCAGCTTGCTGGTGACTAGTGCTTGCCTAGACAACCTTCTGTGAAATAGCTTGTACTTGACTTTCCCCTCTGTTGTTTCCTTAGACTCCTTCCAGGCCTCAGTGGAAGTTCATGACAAGACTTCCTCAAGTCCATCAGAGAAAATGTGAGTGCTTGAAATAATAGATTGTTTGTCTGGACTGCGTAGATCAAAGGTATTTTCCCAGGTTTTGCTTGTGTTTCAGGTAGCTCAAGACCCAGAACCTTAGCCTGGATGTGAGCGGAGAAGATGCAGGTAACCCTAAAATACTGAATGTGGTGGACTTGTCCTTTAACTGATTGGTACAAAGGACACCACTGGTTGTAAGGAAGTAATGAAACCTCTGAACCATATTTTTTCTCAGATCAAAAAGATAAATTTTATTGCCAGGTATTGCAGAGCATGCTATTAACCCAAGAACATGGGAGGCAGAGGCATGAGGATCTCTGTGAAGTCAAGGCCAGCATAGTCTACATAGGGAGGTCCAGGCTAGCCAGGACTACATAGTGAGACCCGCTTGAGAGAGAGAGAAAGGGTGTGTGTGTGTGAGATTTTAGGAAAGCTCCTTTCCTTTTCCTTTATATTTTCCCAGTTTTCTACAACAAATATGGCTTTTATAGTTAAAAAAAAAAAAAAGACCCAAAAAAAACAAACAAACAAGCATGTAGCACATGTCTATAATCTCAGCTGCTTAGACCAGAGGATTGCCAAAAAGCAAAGCTATGGTTTTAATCTCAGCACTCAGAGGCAGAGGGAGGCTGATCTCTACGAGTTCTAGGCCAGCCTGGTCTACATAGTGAGTTCCAGGGCAGCCAGAGCTACATAGTGAGACCTGTCTCAAAAAAAACAAAACAAAACAAAAAGCAGACGCCAAAATAAAGGAGCAAACAAACAAACAAACAAATTGAGGCTACAAAGAGAGGCTATCTCGCCTAGACAACAAAGCAATTGGGCTGGGAATGTAGCTTAGTGGAAGTACTCCTGTAGCAGAACAAAACCCCGGATTCAATCCCACGTACCACAGAGAAGAAAGGAAAGATAGGAGAAAATGGGCACAGGGATTAATCGAGGTGTGGTAGGGCATAATTCCAGCACATGCAGAGACTGGAGGAGAACTGGAGTTTGAAGCCAGCCTTGGCAACATAGCAAGAGCCCATCTCAAAAAACCAGCACCAACCAGTCAAAGATCCAGAAGAGAAAGAATAGATTAAACATGTGGTTTTAAACCTTTGAGAGCAACAGGGCTGTGTTTTCAAAGTCACAACCAGGCTCTGGTGAGGTAGGTGGTAGCCCTGAGCTCTGCTGGCCCACCTCCCTCTCATAGGAAGGGTGCCTCCCACTCCACCAGTCATTCTGATACCCCACCCCCACCAACTCCTGAGCAGCTTTGCAGAAACGGCTAGCTCTAGGGAACTGTTTAAAAACAATTTCTTAAGATTATTTATGAAGTTTATTATTATTATTTACTCCTTGCCTGGCATTATCTACTTAATATAAACATGTAAATGATAATAAATTCATATAACACAAAAGTAAAAGAGTGGGTCTTAAGACTCCCTTGACATAAAACTTAGCAAAAAAAATTTTTTTTTCTTACTTTGTTTCTAATCTTTAACCCCTAGGCCTGCTATTAACAGATACATAGGAGTTTCTTATTCTAAAGCATGAACAAATGACCAGGCAGTGGTGTTGCATGCCTTTAATTGCAGCACTCTGAAGGCAGAGGCAGGTGGATCTCTGTGAGGTCGAGGTCAGTCTGGTCTACAGAGTGAGTTCCAGGACAGCCAGAGCTACAACAGAGAAAGCCTGTCTCGAAAAACCAAAAAAAAAAAAAAAAACCAAATAAACAAACAAAAAGAATGAATGAAAGCAAATGATTTGCCCAGGTCTCATGGGGAGGACAGTCCAGCTTCTGGAGCCACCTGAAATTCCTTTTGAGGCCCCCATCTGCTCTTATTCATCCCCTGTACAGTTCCTCCATCCCTTTTTTCAGGCTTTCTCTTCTAAAATCCTCCTCAGTTCACTGTCTGCCCTGCACACTTACCTGGGCTATGGAAGACCTGAGACACCGAGGTGAAACCTTTGGATGAAAAGGCCTTCAGGGCCTGGTGGACACAGGCGAAGTCCTTGGGGTAGGAAAGGATGTTCTCCAAGTTGCTCTTGGTGCTGTCTCCAGCCCCTACAACAGAGGACAGAGAGAGATGAGGGTTCTTCAGGAGGAATAGGAAATTCACTATTTAGAACTAGGGCCAAGGACTGGCTAGAACAGAGGGTGTTTCCTGCTATGGTGGGATTCCACAGTGCCGGAACTGTATTCTAGAAGACAGTTCATATGTCAGAAAGAAGGTGGTGGGCAGTGCTGAATTGCCCACCAGTTCAATTCAATTGCTGAATTGAGGACACTATCAAACACTAGGATGCACACCTTCTCTGCTGTAACAGTTTATCAAGAGCATTTCTTCTAGTCCACGTACTCTATGCTTCTCCTATGTTATCTTATTAAATTGTCACCAAGCCTTTTACATAGGATACTTACTTTCCTATTATATAAAGGAGGACACTGAAGTTGTGGAGATTATGTTATTTGTGCATTTAAAGTCACAGATAAAAAGTGAAAGATGATACAGGATTTGAACTGGAATTAATTAATTGAAACCAACAAGAAATGACTTCCCAGGAGATTCTGAGGATGTCTGAGGACAGTCTGGTTGTTACACCTGGAGAGTCAGGTGCTACCAGCTATGGTGGGATGTAAGGAGAAGGGATCTTGTATGGTGGTCTCTAGAATTTCCTGGAATTTTACTTGCTAGGGTGTGATGGATATAACCACTCTCTCTCTACTGCTTGTGGTAATTTGTCATTGACTTTCCTATATGAATCACTCTCCTGAAGGCAGAAGGTATTTTACTTCCCGGAGAGGAAAGGCACCATATCATCTGCTTCTTGGTATTTGGAGGTACATACTACCACCTCCACCTAACATGTGAGAACTCATGCTCAAGAGAGATTGAGTGAACTGCCCATGGTTGCCTAGCTGGAAAATGCATTACCATGATTCTATCTTAGGTCTATCCCTGATGATTTCATCTCTCTTATCACCTTCCATTGCTTTGAGCCATGGTTGGTAACTGGGACCTTATTTTATATGTTTTTAATGAGTCCATAAGGTTTTATAAGCAATAGTACCTAATTAAATCATTATTAAATAAAGCAATGTTCAAGAATGAAGACCTACCACCCTCATCATGTAGCCCATTTTATAGCTTCTTTCCAGAGACAGCTTCCCAGAAGGTGTTGGTGATCCCTATGGAAGGTGCCCCATATATAGCCTAAACAGAAGTCAGAGGCTTACCAAGAAGGACCTGTGTGAGGAGGCTGGCAATGCTGAATGGGGAGAAGGCCATGTTGGTCTCTGGCTTCTTGGTGGCTGCAAAGGCATGGTAGAGCTTCACAGAAAAATCTGTCAAAGCCTCTGCCAGTGTAGCCTCTGAGGAGTCTCTGTCTAAATCAGAGCACTGAGTAAGTGGCCCAGGGCAGAAGGGTTCAGTAGGAGTCTGGGTGGGAGAAGCTGTCACTGTGGAAGGCTGGCTGGAAGTATCCGTAGGGGGCTGGCTAGAAGGATTCGTGGTGGACTGGCTGGGAGAATCTGTGGCTGTGGAGGACTGGCTAGAAGAATTCATGGTGAGCTTGTTGGGAGAATCTGTGGGTAGCTGTGTAGCTAGTTGAGTGTGCTGAATGAAGATCTGAGTAGTATTTTTATCCATGTTGGTAGGTGTTGGCCAGGTAGAAGACTGTTGTCTATGTTCAGTGAGATTCCAGGAGCCATCTCTTTCAGGGGGGATGACTCTGCTTTCCTCTTGAGCAACCAGTGAATCCTCGGTACTGTGGCTGGTAGCTTCTGAATCTGAGAAGGCTTTATCCTGTGATTCAAGAAACAGGGTTTTATTTCTGTTGAACTACAGTTCCCTCAACCACTTCAAGCAGGAAGAGAAGATGGGGAGCACCCTTTGCCAGTTGGCTTCTGGTACAGCCTGGCAGGTGAAGGGCCTGCCTTGGGACAATGCACAAGTCCTTCAGAACTAGGCAATCCTGGCGGAATTCTCTGCAGGAGACATTCTGATTTGGTTACTGGGTGTGTTCAGTGATTGCAACCCAAGAAGCTGTTTCCTTGTAAATATCTACTTGTTTTGACTTCCTTGGCATGGTCGAACAGACGATGTACATTTATGAGCCTTATTTTAGGACTGTCTGTCTTCAAAGAGTAGATGCGGTACATTAGTGAGTATCGAAAACAATTAGTATTCCAAAAGGAAGGGAAGAAAGGATGGGAACTAGATACAGTGGCATGACTACAGAGATAAAATCTAGGCGTTTGGGAGGTAGAGGCAGGAGGATCTCCTGTGGCAGTGTATTCAGAAGAGGGAAGGAAAGTGTGCAAAAATCAAGATCCCTTGCTCAACCAGACATCATGTGCTGACTCCCCAAGGTCACCAGGATGCCAGCTTCCAGCCACTGCTCACCCACCGGAAGCAAGCACTAGTTCTTCTTTACTTTTATCCAAGTCCTTCCAGGCCAAAGGGCTCTTAACCTCGGTGCAGGCCCAGGTTTGTCTGCTAGCCTTCCTCCTTGCACCCTTGCTTCCACAGACCCCAGCCTGGGAAAGCCTGTCACAGCAGCATGAGGCGGAGTGGGGGGTGGGGGTGGGATGTCTGTTTTCCACAACTTGGAGCTTGTTCTTCATCTTGCCTTCTATAACCCGGCCAAGTCCTGCTGGTGGGCTGGGTGGGGTCTATGTATTCTCTCTTTTGTATATTGAGTTAAGGAAGCCTGTAGAAGGGTCTAACCCAATGCCAGTCAGCTAATGTACCTTTCATTATAGAACCCGGTCCTTCTTCCAAGGCTAGAGCAAGACTAGAACTTAAGACTCCCAGGAGGAGCTTACCTCCTTAGCAGGGGCCTGAAGGGTTAATCCTCAATTCCTCATCTCACAGAGGGACCACTTACCCCAGCCAGCAGCAGCAGCAGCAGGAGGGTCAGCGGGGTCAGTCTGGAGGCCATCTGGGCAGCGACGTCAGCTGCGACCTGCGAAGCCATTTAGCCTTAAAGCCAGCGGCGAGCCTGGAAGCTCAGGAGGTCCACCCCATCCCTGGGTCCGCCCCCATTCCGGTCCAGGCCTCGACCCTTCTCAGTGCCTGAGTGTGCTCGCGCCTCCTCCCTCTGGGGCCACCTTCTCCCTGGCTCCGCCCTCTGTTTTGTTTTCCCCAAACCGCTTCCATTTCCCGGCACCGGCTGGCCCTTCTCTCCCTTCACGCCCAGGTCTCAGTCCATCTGTTCAATCTCCGGGGTCCCGCTTAACTAAACAATAAGCCAAAGGCAGCAGAAGAGGAGGGCAGGGCGGGTTGGGCAGCACAGCTCTGAGGGAGGAGGAGGAGGAGGCAGAAGGCTCAAGTGGAAGCAAGCCTATGGAAACTGCAAAGATAACAAATAGGGGGCTGGAAAGTGGAGGAGAAGGAGGCTGTAGGACCCCCACTCCCCACCCCCAGAGCGCGCCCTCTTCCCGGCGCGCCAAGCCTTCTTAACTTTGTGTTTCTCCCCAAAGCCCCCATTATCAAACCTGGTCCGAGTTATTGGTCACTGGACAGTTTCAGGGCAAACTGAGTGGACAGTCGCAGAGGGTCAGCGAGGGTGGGGTGTGGGGGTGCAGTCTCGTCTATTGGCTGGTTCAGATCCCTGCCCAGTTAAAATTTAAGGATGATTGATTGCTAGTGTGAGTTCCTGTAAATCAGGATGGGAAGAGCCTGGGACGAACCGGGTCTGGCATTAAGGCCCAGGGTAGTTTAGTGTGAGCTCCTCTGAGAATGGGGTAGGATGCGATGGGATGGGGTTGAGAAGCTTGAATGCAGCTTTCAGCTATGCACAGCCAACATCCCTCCTGTGTTTCACAGATCGTGATGAAAGCAAAAGAAACACAAAATGTGCCCAACATTTTATAAGGGATGAGCTTTTGGATTAGTGGGTAAAGTAAGCCGTTGGAAATAGGCCATTTGATAGTTAAGAAACCAAGCCTTAGGAGCAGTTAAATGTCTGGCCTTTTATCGGCCCTTATTTGGAGATATGCCAGGCTTGGACCTAAGTCTTCTAAAACCCTAATGGCTGCGGATCGTCCCCATCCCTACACATAATCAGTGAGTTGGAGTTTGAGAACAGGAGATTCGATGCTGCCAACTGAGCCCTGGTTTCAATCCCCAGTGCAACAACAAAACAAAACAACCACAAAAACAAGCAACTAAAACAGAACAACAGCAGCAGAACCCCCAACTAGCCAAACAAACAAAAACAAACAAATCCTAAGGTAATGTGTATTTGTGGTTGAGTTGTTGAAAGGGCTGTCACACTAGCCCTGGCTTACAGGACCCTGCTTGTTGGGAGACGCCGGTGAGGAGCAGCTCAGTTAGATTTGAATTACAGGTAAATCCATGCAATTTTGGAATACACGTGTGAGAAAACTTTTTGCCATCTTTGTGTGTCTAAAATTAAAATTTGACTGAGCAGACTGTATTTTATTTGCTAAATCTGACAGTCCTACTTCCTGCGGAAAACAAGGGGGTTCTCTCTGGTAACCTGATGTAGCTACCAGGTTCTGTGATCATCTAACTGCAGGCCTGACCTCTCCTGGGTTTGCCACCTTCAGGAAAGTATGTGGTTAACAGGAGATCTAATACTCGGAGAAACTGACAATAGAAAAGACTCTGAGTTTGACCTGGCTCTGTGCTTCATTTTCTGTAGCTACTGTGGGAGCTCCTAAACTTTAGGCAGGATCCATATTATCAGATCCATCTTTTGAACAGTTGCAGGTAGATTCCACTTTATACCTCAGGCCCTAACTGATGGCCTGGGGGCAGCATGAGCCGTGGATTCTGGGAAATGGGCAAGTCAAACTAAAAGCCAATATATTCACTGTATTCTAACCATGTCTTTACATTTGTCCTCTTATTAAGTCTCATGGGATCCAGGAAGTCAGTACTAATATTAATCAGATTTTTTTTAAAAAGATTTATTTATTTTTATGTGCATTGGTACTTTTCCTGCATGTATATCTGTGTGAGGGTGCCAGATCCCCAGAACTGGAGTTACAGACAGTTGTGTGCAGTCATATGGGCGCTGAGAATTGAACCCAGGTTCTCTAGGAGAGCAGCCAGTGCTCTTAACTGCTGAGCCATCTTTCCAGCCCCTAATTAAGTAGATCTTAAATGAGGTGTTATTTGTTTGTTTATTTATTTATTTATTATTTTAACAAGGCTCAAGAGCTGAAGAGGTGGCTCTGCAGTTAAGAGTTCTTGATGCTCTTGTGAGGATTTGGGTCCTACTCCCAACACCGCTTTGTACCACACAGCCATCTGTAACTCCAGTTCCAAAGGATCCAATGCTTTCTTCTGACCTTCACGAATACCATGCACACACACACACACACATACACACACACACACAGAGGCAAACCGCTCATATACATAGAATACATAAATGGACAATTTAAGAATGAGGCTCAGGGTAATTATTAGATTCACCCAAGATCACAATTATGCTTTGAACCTGAAATGTCACCCACAAATGAGTCTATGCTGAATGCTTGTTCCCATCAATAGCTGGTGGTGCTATCTTTGAAAGCTATGGAACGTCTATGAAGTGGAGCTAGTTGATGGTAGTAGGTGACGAGGGGCAGGTTTTTGAAGGTTACACGGGCCTCTGATTCTGGCTAGTCTGTCTTTTCTTCCTGGTCTGCCATGGAATGGCCTCTGCCCCATACTCCTTGCTACGT
The DNA here is from genome assembly GCA_026225945.1 of Cricetomys ansorgei. Lineage (NCBI taxonomy): Eukaryota > Metazoa > Chordata > Mammalia > Rodentia > Nesomyidae > Cricetomys > Cricetomys ansorgei. The sequence continues at coordinate 2,114,036 of JAMJFZ010004027.1, read as the reverse complement.
CCTCCCTACTATGATGGAGTGAAACTCTCTGATATTCTGAACTAAAATAAACGTTTTCTCCCTGAAGCTGACTATATCCAGTATTTTGGTCACAGAGACATGAAAGTAACTAACAGAAAATTGAACCAGAGTGGAATCATTTCTGTGAACAGATCTAGCCATGTGGTATGTAGGCCTTTGAACTAGTTTGTGGGGAGAATAAAGAAAAGTTTGGAGGTAAAGGCTAGGGAAATGATACAATATTGCAAGCTCTATTTAATGAGTTATTTTGGTGAAGTTTGGAAGACTAAGCATCAACCAACATGTAGACAATAAAGACAGCTCATGAGGTTTCAGATAGCAATAAAAATTGTATTGAGAAATGGAGTATGTTCAATCTGGCAAAGAATATGCCCTGGAATTTTGTGTGGGAATGGATTGAAAAGTAATAGACTAATTATCTGGTGGAAGAACTTTCAAGACAAGCAATGTCATGGATAGTTCTGGCAGGTTTTAGTCAGGTTTACAGCGACAACCAGGAGCCAAAAGACTGGCAGAAAGATATAAGAGTCCAGTAAGGCTAGGGAAGGAGCATGGATTGTTTAAAGTTGCAAACAAAACAAATGCAGACAAAATGGCTATAATTGTTAAGAGATCAATGTCATAAAAGAGAAACTGTACACTTTGCACTGGAACAATAGGAAAGGGGCCTTGAGGGTGAGACTCTGTCCACCTAAGGCTGGTTCAGGGTATAAACTGAAAAACCACTTGAAAAACTTTCCTTCTTTCTTTCTTTCTTTCTTTCTTTCTTTCTTTCTTTCTTTCTTTCTTTCTTTCTTTCTTTCTTCCTTTCTTCCTTTCCTTTCTTTCTTTCTTTCTTTCTTTCTGTCTTCCTTTTCTTTTCTTTCTTTCTTTCTTTCTTCCTTTCTTCCTTTCTTTCTTTCTTTCTTTCTGTCTTCCTTTTCTTTTCTTTTTTTTTTTTTTTTTTTTTTTTTTTTACAGGGTTTCTCTGTTGTAACTCTGGCTGTACTAGAACTCACTCAATAGACTGGCTTCGAACTCACAGAGATCCGCCTGACTTGGCCTCCCAAGTGTTGAGATTAAAGGCATGTGCCACCAACACCCGGCTCTTTTTTTTTTTTTTTAATTTATTTTTACTTGTTTGGGTATACCTGTGTGCATATGCCCAGGAGTCCAGGCATAGGTAGCAAGCTCAGAATCCTGCAGTGAGTCCCTGAGAGACTAGTGTATAAAGCTGTGAAGGTAAAGACCTCAAGATGGGGATGCCAGGAATGTGTGACATCTGCTGAGAAAAATTGCAGATGGGCTGAAGTGAAGCCAGCCCAAGAGAGAATACATGTACAGTGCAAATGAGAAGGCCAAAGAGTGGGTAGGCCTGTTAGTTCAGATGGTCCCACTACATGCCTGGAGTGCTGGACATGGAGTGACAGGATTTGATATTTATCCCACTAGTTTTGTTTCAGTTTCATTTTTATCTAATCTTTCTTGGCTATCCTCCTGCAGATTATAGGGACTCTTGAGGTTGCACTAAACTCCTTTTGTATTATATAATGGCCAAAGATGAAGTGTTTAGTTTAAGCCTGAACAGTCAGCCAAAGACTCATGTGCTTGCTCTCTAGGTGGTGACGCTCTTTTGAGATGGGGCAGAACCTTTAAGAGGTGGGACCTAGTTGGTGGAAGCAGGCCACTAGGGCTGAGCTTTTGAAAGTTATGCCCAGCCTGATTCTAATTCTCTTTGCTGCTGTCTACCATAGACATTCTGCTATGTCTTCCCTGCTTGGATGTAATGAAAGTCTCTGAAATTGTGAGCCAAGATGAATACTCTCCCTTTAAGTCATCTGTGCTAGACAATGTGGCCACTGTTAAATAAAAGTAACATGTAGCAACAGCTAGTAAGTGTCAAATGAAAGTTTGGATCAAATCTGGCTGATGTTGAAATCCTTGTAGTTATTGGCCCATGCATCTATAGCAGCCAGCAGAATGAGTCATCCTGGAGTCAGCTCCAGCACCCCAGTGCTTTCTGGCCAAAGAAAGTGGAGAAGCGGAGATTTTCTCTGCTTGTAGATCTCGTTCCTTCAATATTTTGGCCAGCACAGTCTGTGCACCCTGGGAATGACTAGGGTGGCTGCATTGTAGCAGCTTTCCTGTTTGATGAAGCTGGAGCTGCAGCCGACTGCATCAGCATGTTTACAGAATTTCTTTCTAGTGTGGATGGTCGTTTATCCAACTGGTATAAAGTGAACTCAGTCTTTTCACACCGCGGGCAGGTGTTTACACTCTGCATACTTACTCATGCTTTGTATGAATAAGCTTTGTCTCTGATTTCCTATAACACATTTCTTTCTGTGGAAGATACAGTGCTGACAGTCATTATTAGTGAAAGCTTGATGTGGGTTCCTAGTGTCATTGTTACCACAGATGGTATCCGCACTTAGAACTTTCATACATCACTGTCTTCTCACGTAAGTGGTTTTCTGCTTAGCCCTGCAGAGTCTGAGCCTTCCTGGAAATCCTACTCTAGAATAAGATTCATCCACAACCCTCCTGGTAAAACTCCTATTCTTTTCTTCCCTACAGTCTCCAGATGGTACCAAGAGGTGGATGGAGATGAGGGACGAAGACCAGAAATTAGATCCAAATATTTGTTGAGACACAAACTTTCTAATCCAGAAGATCCTAAAGGGCCTAGTTAGCAGCACAAAACTTTTAAAGAGTAGACTAGAAGCAGTTGATGACTCCTTATATAGACATTCTAAATCGGTTGATTCATTTATCAAAGGATACTTTATTCCTTCAAAGTTATCATTACAGTGTCATATATGTGCTTTGTAAAAATTTTAAACAAACCAGACATTTATAAAATTAAGTCATTGCAGACACAACTGCCTTTCAACTACTCTAAGTGAGTCCTTCCAGGATCTCTTATTTATAAAAACATATATCACATACATAATTATTGCTTGCTTGCTTCATTCTCTCCTTTCCCAGGGCTTTACGCTTGCTAAACAGGTACTCTACTAACAGAAGTATATCTCCAGCCCCCATAATAATTGTTTCTTATTAAATAAGGTATCATGAGCATTTGACTAAGTTACTATGGGTAGCCTAACTCATAGTTCCTAACAGATGTACAGTATTCCATTATACTATTGTATCTAAATCTATTTCTTTGATTTCAGGCATAGTGAAATTTGAGTTGATTTTCAAACTAACCCTACCTACATGTTGATTCCAGAAGGTTCTCTCTCACTTGTTTACTTCTACCCTTCTTGCCTAGCAGCTTACCTGGTGTCTCTGCTGCCTTCCTGGGTTTAAAAGATTGTTCCCAGCTGTTGGTTATCATCTCTTAAGTCAAGAGGTCCAGTTTTGGCTTGTTCACCCAGATGTGAATTTGCTCTCTGTATTAGTTACTTTTCTATTTTCTGTGATAGAACATGACAGTCAAGTCAACTTATAGATGTATACTCCATGCTTGGCGCATGAATTTTTTTTTTTTTTTGGAACCAAATATGTTTGTGGAATGAATCATTTAGACTTTGTTTTATTTTCTGATGAAATAGGTGTTGTAATGACTGTCTAGTGTCTTCAAATTTCTATCATTTAAAACTATTTATGGTGAAATACAGCACAGAAGAAAACTGCATAAGTACACATAGTTTAATCAAGCACTATAAAGGTGATATCCATGAACCATCACTCCAGTTAAGAAACAGATATTATTGATGCTCTAGCAGTTCTTTCTTCTCAGTCACAATTCCACCCTGCTACAGGAAACCACCATCGTAATGCTACTGGAAATATCTTCCTTCCTTCCTTCCTTCCTTCCTTCCTTCCTTCCTTCCTTCCTTCCTTCCTTCCTTCCTTTTCCTTCCCCCCTTCCCTCCTTTCTTTCTTTCCTTCCTTCCTTTCTTCCTTCTTTTCTGTCTTCCATCCTTTGTTTTCCCCCCATGTGATGATGGAGATTAAGTCTAGGACCTGTGTGCGGTAGAAAAGCACTCCACCACTGAGTTACATTTCCAGCCTTGGGTGTTTATGACAAAGTCTTCAGTAACCCTGGTTGGTCTCAAACTGTCTATTAACCAAGGTTGACCTTGAACTTCTGATTTTCTTACTTTCACTTCCCATGTTCCAAGATTACAGGCATACACCATTCCACGTGGTTTGGCCCTTGAGTTTTTTGAGACAGGATCTCCCTATGTAGGAAGGATGGCCTCAACTTCTCAAGCCTCCTGCGTCTGCCTCCTGAATGCTGGAATTATGGAAAAGCACCATTGTACTCCATTTATGCAGTGCTGGGAATCAAATTCAGGGCTTTGTACATGCCAAACAAGCACTGTCCACCGAGTGACATCCCCAGCCTTTGCTTTGAAATTTGTGTCACAATGTACATTCTTAGATAGCTGATTTCTTTCACTCAAAATTATACATTTTCGCATGCATGTTCATGTGCATACAGGTATGTGGGTGGGCATACAATTTTGTGCACATGCACATTGAGGCCAGAAAACAACTTCAGATGTTGTTCCTAAGGTACCATTTACCTTTCCTCTTCAGCCTGGAACTCTAGCTAAGCTGCCTGGCCAGTGAGTCCCAGGACCATCATGTTCCTCCCTAGTTCTAGGATTACAAGCATGTGCCACCAACTTGCCTTTTGTTTTTAGTTTTTTCTCACTTTTACTTTAAAAATTAGTTAATTTAAAAATTATATATGAGTGTGTGTGTGTGCGTGTGTGTGCATGCATGCCATGTGTGTTGGCTGCCTGTAGAGATCAGAAGAGGGCACCAGAATCTTCTGGCACTGGAGATATAGGTGGTTGTGAACTGCTTGACATAGGTACTGGGATCCAAACTTGGGTCCTCTGCAGGAGCAGTAATTGCTCTTAACAACTGAGCCATCTCTTTAGCCCCTGCCTTTTTTATATAAATAATTATTTTCATTACACTTATTTATTTGTGTCTGGTGGGGAATGTATGTGAAGGTCAGAGGACAACTCGAGGGAATCATTTCTCTTCTACCACGAGGATCTCAAGGATCAGACTCAGGCCATCAGACTTGGCAGCAAGCTCCTTTACCCACTGAGCCATCTCTAATTGGCCCCATGCCCACGTTTTAAAAAGTGGCTTCTGGATTGACGTCAGATCCTCAAATTTGCAAGGCAAGCACTTTACCAACTGAACCATCTCCTAGCTTGATTATCTAAAAAAAACCACACACACACACACACACACAAAACCTATTATGGAATGTGGCTGTAGTTTTCTTTCGTTTCTGTAGAACCTCACTATGTTTCTCAGGCTGGCCCTCCTGTGGTCAGTCATTCCCGCTTCAGCCTGCCTCAGAGCTGGGACTGCCGATGCATGCCCTTACACCTGGTTAGTTTTCAGTTATTTTAGTGTTGTACAATTTTATCTGTTCTACTGTTGATTGATATTCAGGATGCTTCCAGTTTCAGTGTTTAGTGCAATGCTACTATGGATCTCTGCCTTTCAGCCCATTTCTCTAAAGCTTTCACTAGGCATATCCTGGCTAAGAGATGTCAAAGCAGCCCCAACTCCACTGTCATTTCCCAACATGTCTTTACCGATGTAGACTCTCTCAGAAGTTTACAACAACATTGTGATCCTTCTATTTTATTTTTTCTCTCTCTTTCTTATTTACTTGACTTAGGCTGGCCTTGAACCCCTGATCCTCCTGCCTCTACCCTTTCTACTCCCAAGTCCTGGGACATTTACAATCTATCATCACACCCAGCTCAGTTTGTTTATACTTTGAGTTGATCTTGCTGTATAGCCCAGGCTAATCTCAAGCTGGAGATTTTCCTGCTCCAGCCTCTCCAGTGCTGGGCTTTTAGGCATATGCCACCACAGCTGGTATTGAGGATGGTACATTTTATATATTCGTATGATTATGCCAGTGTTCTACTATTTGGCTAAACATTCTGGAGGAGTCTATGAGGGTAATTTTTAAAAATATTTTTATCTATGTATTATCTATCTATTATTTATTTACTTATTTATTTTGAGGCAGGATTTTACTGTATAGCCCTCATTGGCCTGAAGCTTTCAATACATACAATACAAAGGTGGCCTCCAACTCTGAGTCCACCTGCCTCTGCCTCCTGAACGCTTGGACTAAAAGCATGAACCACCATGCCTGACTTATTTATTTATTTATGCACTTATTTTTGTTTTGTTTTTTTGAGACAGAGTTTCTCTGTGTAGCCCTATAGGTACTGGAACTGATTCTGTAGACTATGCTGGCCTTGAACTTACAGAGATCTGCTTGCCTCTGCCTCCTGAGTGCTGAGATTTAAAGGCATGAGCCACCACTGCCTGGCTTTATTTATTTTTAAGACTTGTCTTTATTTTTATTTACGTGTGTGTATGTGTATGCTGCATATGTGCAGATGCCCATAGAGAACAGAAATGAATGCCAAATGTCCTAGAGCTGAAGATACAGGCAATTGTAAGCTGCCCCATGTAGGTCCTGGGAACTGAACTTCAGTCCTCTGGAAAACAGTGTTTTTGACTGATGAGCCACCTCTCTAGCCCCTATTTTAAAATTTTATTCTATCTATCTATCTATCTATCTATCTATCTATCTATCTATCATCTGTCTATCTATCTATCTATGTGTACATGCAGAAGTTAGAGGACAACTTGCAAGTGTTGGTTCTTTCCTTCTACAATGTGGGTCACAGGATGGGACTTGATCAGGGTGGTTTTTAGATAAGCTTCATATTTAAGGAAATCAAATTGTCCTCCATGATGCACGAGGGTCTCATCCAGTCAGCTGAGATTCTAAGAGAACAACACCCCCACCTCTCCAGTAAAGAAGAATTTTGCCAGAAAACTGCTTTTGAATTAGCTTCCATAGTCATGTGATCCAGTTCCTTAAAATAAATTTCTTTTCTATATATACACATCCTGTTGGTTCTGTTTCTCTGGAGAAACATGACTAATACAGGCCAAATACTAAGGCTCAAAATTATGTGCTACCCTGACAGTTCGAGAATATCAGGGGGCTTCAAAAGGCTTATGGCAAGATTCCCTTCCCATTCTCCTTCCTTGGACAAAGGCTCCATCTGATAACCTTCCTTGTCAAAGATATCGAGTACATTCCTGCTTATTGGTGAGCAGTAGATTTCAGCTCCTTAGCAACGTGCAGAATTAGTCAAACAAAAACCATCCCAGCCTCTTGTTATTATAATGCCTGAATCCCACCACTCCTAGCTGCTTATTCTGTTCCTGAGAGTTCCATCCTGTGTGATCCACAGTGACATATGATGTCCTCATCCATGAGATGAGCATATATGTAACAAATCAACCAACATTTATCTCATCAGTCCAGTGTCTGGGAGTGTATACTAGGCCATCCTGTAACTATAGGATGAGAATCTCATTCACTCGGTGAACAGGAAGTGATTAGAACAAAAGCTATTATTTCTTTGGGCTGTAGAGATGGTTCCATGGTTAAGAGTGTTTGCTGAGTTCAATTCTCTGCATGCATTCTGGTTGCTCATAACCACTTGTAACTCCAGCTCCAGGTATCCAATTCTCTCTTTTGGCTTCTGTGGGCTCCTGCACTCATGTGCACATACCAATACATAGACATACATGTCAACATAAAAAATCACAACTCTCATCTCAAAGGGAATAAGATAGTTTATTCTGGAGTCATTTTGAATGACCACAACCCTGGAACATAGATTTATGCTACCCCTAATTCCATGTTCCAACATGGAAGCAATTTCATGAAGTTTTTATAGTTTATAGAGCAAAGAAAGTCATAAATCAAGGCAAGTTTAAAATATGTTGGTGGGTACACTAGGGTAGCAGGTACATCAAGAGGGGAGAAGTTGTTTATAGGCCTAAAATGTTATCTGATGACATTCTTAGCTCTTAGATTGGTGGAAGCTAGAGTTCTGCTAAGTTAACAGCTACTAAGAGGTTTTTATTTATTATCACAAGATGTTAGTTCTAAGTTAATAGCTTCTAAGAGGTTACAGTTTATTATCACATGGTGTTAGTGCAGACAGGGGCAAGAAATGGCTGTTCCAGAAGGGTAAAACTATCTCAAGGTAAAGTATTAGCCTTTGAACCTACAAAATTCCAATCTTTCCACAGTACCGAAATTCCACTCTGTCCATCACCCTCTGCAGACACAGACTCCTTCTGGGAGTTTTCCACGGTTGTTGTTCACAGCCAGATACAGTTTCTTTTTTAGGAATTTTCATTTACACACACATAAATAAAATAAAGTATTTTTTAAAAAGTTACTATTCCTTTAAATTCTCACTAACTTTTGCTAGTGCCTTAATCAAAACTCTTAGCCAATCTATTAATATCTCATTGCATTCTTAATTTTTATTTCCTTGCTAACAAATGAGTTAGGCAATCATTGATGTTTACTTATTGTCTGTTTTTGTTTGTTAGTCTTAGCAGTCCATTAAAGGTGTTTCCCTTTCCGCATGTGGTGGTTTGGATGAAAAATGGCTCCCATAGGTTCATAGAGAGTGGCACTGTTAGAAGGCGTGGCCTTGTTGGAGAAAGTGTGTTAATGGGGGTGGGCTTTGAGGTTTCAAATGCTCAAACCAGTCCCAGTCCCTTTCTCTCTCTTCCTGCTACCTGCTGATCCAGATGTAAAAACTCTCAGTTACCTCTCCAGCACCATGCCTGTCTGCATGCCTCCATGCTTCCCACCATGACAGTAATGGACTAAACCTCTGAACCTGTAAACCAGAACCAATTAAATGTTTTCCTTTATAAGTGTTGTAGTGGTCACGGCGTCTCTTAACAGCAACCACACAGCTACACGCAGCCACAGTATAGCAGTCATTCCTCACCTGGACCACTGACTCTTCATTGAACTTTATCTGTCACTTTGTCCCTCTATCCATTCTCCAATCCACAGTTAGAATCGTTAAAATATGAGTTGGTTTTCCATGGGAGATCATTCTACTATAAAGCCTCTTAAAAGTATGTCTTACCACGTGAATGAGACAACCTAAATTCTCTTCTTCAGTCTTTGAGACTGATGTCCAAGCTGACCTCTGTCTCCCTGTCCAACTTCCTCTGCATTACTCAATTCTGCTTATGTTACCTAGCGCCCCATTTCTTAGAAGACTCTTGATTATAACTTTGCTGTTCTCTGAGCCAGTGCTGCTTCTTCAGTAACTTTCTACATGCAGGTTGGATTTTTTTTTTTTTTTTTTGAGACAAGATCTCACTAATGTAGCCCTGGCTGGTCTCAACCTCACAGAGATCTACCTGCCTCTGCCTTCCAGACTGGCATCAAAGGCATTTGCTCAGCAATTTCTCTTTGTTGGTATTTTGGGGAACTGGAGATGGAACTCAGAGCCTCACATGTACTAAGCTACATCTCCAGCCCTAAGGTTGAGAACTTTACTTCTTTTTAAAGATTAATTAGGTATAGGCATGTGTCTTCATGTGGGTATGTCCACATGAGTGCAGGTGTCCTCAGAGGCCAGAAACATCAGATTCCCCTGGAGCTGGAGTTACAGATGGCTGTGAGCCGCCTAATGTGAGTGTTGGGAACTGAACTCCTGTGCTTTGGAAGAGCAGGAAGTGTTCTTAACTATTGAGTCATCTTTCCAGTCCAGAGTGGGCATGGTGGGTTAAATGACAAATGTTCTCCATAGTTTCTGGCATTTGAATACTTTGTCTCCATTGAGTACTATTTGGGGAGGTTCTGGAGTTGTGGCCTTCCTGGAAGATGTCACTGGGGTACACTTTGAGGCTTCAAGAGCCACAGGCCATTTCTGGTGCTTTGCCTGGTGCTTGCTGCCATGCTTCTTGCTGTGATGGTGATAGACTACTAACCCTGTGGAACTGTAAACCCAGATAAACCCGCTCTTCTATAAGTTAGTTGTCTTGGTCACGGTGTTTCATCGCAGCAATAGAAGAGTAATACTATCTGAGAACTTTACTTTTTAATTTAATTTTTCTAGGGCAGAAACATTTTTGTTAACAAGACCAGTTTTTACTTTGGATTTTATTCTTTAAATACATTGGAGAGAATGGAGATGGGAAAAAAATAAGTTATTTACAGTAATATCTATATTTGTATTCGGGTAATTTGGTGACAACAAATATTTCAGAACATGTTAGCATTTCAAAAGCATTTCTCAAAGGCTCAGTTTTATTTTCTCAGAGTCTATCAGTGCCTGCCCCACTAGATTATGAACCACATGTCAATTTCACCATTGTCTCCTTGACTCAGTGTCCTGTGTTCACCGGAGTCTAGAATATAGCTGATAAATGTTTTCTGAATCAATGAATACATCTTGTTTAGTTGAAAGACAGACGTTCTGAGAGCAGGAACACCTAAAGAGGGAGGGATCCCAGCAATCTTCTGAGAAGCATTAGTTATTGTGCATAATAATCAGTAATAACACCATATGTGACCAGAAGAGGGGATGGGTAAATTACTTGGGACTCCACCAGTATGGAAATTCAGGGGCTTAGGGGAATGGTCCAGTGGCTAATGTGATTGCTATACAAGCATGAGGACCCATGTTTGCCTCTCCAGCACCTACATTAAAAGCTAGGAGGAGCTGTATGCACCCGAAACTCCAACCCTGGGGATAGGGTAGTGGAGACAGATGGATCCCCGGGGCTCACTGGCTTTTCCAAAATGACAAGGTCCAGTGTCAGTGAGACCCTGTCTCAAAAAATACGGTGCAGAATGATAGAAGAAGACATTCAGTGTTGATGTCTGACTTCCTCCTGTGCATGCACAGGTGACTGCAACAGCACACACATGGCTTTTATGTATTTGACACATACACAAATTTGCCTAATTGAGGGCACCTCAAGAGTCCCTTCTGTTGACCTCTAACAATCTAACAATGCCATCTTTCTGATACATCCTGTGTTCCATCTGAGTAAGTGAAGGTAAGCCACCAATGCCTAAGGAGAGTACAGTGATTGTTTTAAAGATGGGGTTTCTTGTATCCTAGGCTAGTCTCAAATTTGATACATAGCTGTGAGGACAGCATTGAACTTCTGGCCCCCCTGCATCTACCTTCTGATTGTTGAGATTACAGGTATGCCACACCATACTCAGTCTATGTGGTGCTGGGTATTGAACCCAGGCCTTCCTGCATTCGAGGCAACCACGCCATCAGCTGAGCCATGACTCCACACTGAAAGAGAGGAATTGAAAGAAACAGACTGAACACCTAAATTTACAACAGCTAAGGGCTACTTTGAGTTAGTCATGGGCTGTCCAGTGCCAGGATTCTTGCCTGCTTCCTGAAAGGTTCAGATTCCATTTCTGGTCTGGGTAGATTCCAGTTATCTCCCCACCCCACTCCACACATTGCCTCAGACCCACACACACCTGGCACAGAACAGGCACTCAGTAAATACTTGTTGACCGATCGAATAGGCAAGGTCTTTTGATATTGGCCGTCAAGGACACAGATTAGATTGTCCAATTAAACCTTTTAGTGTTATTTTCTCCTACACACTCACCCCTACAGTGTCTTCTGGCAGCAGCTACAAGGAGGCTGGTATTGCCTGTTGCCTCCTCTAAGGAGCTGATAAGAACTAAGAGGAGAGACACAAAGATGTTACATGGAGGTGGGGGTGGGGAAGGGGAAAGCAGGGCTGCTCAAATTCCAGGGAAACAGCTGCACCAGGAGCTCATGAACACTTCTGGGTGAAAGCATGTTTTATGTTTTACTGCCCCTACCCTAATAAACTGCACTCATCTTGCCTTATGATATCTGGCCCAAGATAGTTCTAATTTTCACATCAAAAACATCACTTTATGGAGACGAATATTTAAACACTAACATGATCTGTGCCTGTTCATGTGTGCTACAAGGAAACGATCCTTTGACAAAAATGAAAAAAAAAACCATCATAAATAACTGCTTTCTATCCAGCCTCCCTCTTCTCTCTCCTCCCCCCTTCTATATATATATATTCACATCAGAGCTTCCTGAGTTTTTTCACTTGAGCCACAGAGCAACTGAGATTCCACCAAGGCCCCTACCTTCCACAGCTCTTGCTCTGCCTGCATTTTCAAAGATCATGTTTTTATCTCTTAACACTGTTCCCATTTGCCATCCAGAGAATGGGTCCAGAAAGCTGACCCAAGCATGGTTCAGGCTGTCTCACTCAACACTGGACTGTCTCTTTAGCCATTAGGTTAAAATAGAAAAACAGAAGGGAACAAAACTCTCAGGGGATGGGTGGTCAATCTTCCTACCTGTGTGTGAGTCCTTTAGTCAGGATTGGCTACCTGTGTGACAAAAGTTGGTCTCCCTCTCTTCAAGTCAGGGAAGCTAGTGTACTCTTTTTACATTTCACATGTGGGCCTGTGGGTGCTGGGAATGCAACTCAGGATCTTCTGAGAGAGCAGTGAGCAGTCTTGACTGTTGGGCCTTCACTCCAGCCCCACTAATGTGCTCTTCCTCAGAGTCCCCGTCCCTCTCTTCTTCAATAAAATGTAGTGTGGACATGAAGGCATTCTGCTTTTGGCTTGTTATTTCTGAGGAGTTTAGTAAGAGTGTTCTGCTGGAAACAAAGTCCAGTCTGAAGCAGTTTCCTCACAGGGTCCCCTGGGAAGCTCCCAGAGGCCCCAGGGGCTTGGCAAGATCAGGCTATGGGGTAATTCAGGAACTTCCCAAATCCTGTGGGGATGGGTCACTGGAGACAGATCGACCCTTCTGGGAATGTTCTGGAGCAGCTGAGATGTCTCATCACAAAATGATGTCCTGAAGGGCTGAGATGGCTCAGTTCTGCAATTCCTCCCCTAACCCCACGAGGAGGTGCAGCTCTAGACCCCAATCTCCTCTCCTGTGCACTGAAGGGCTTTCATTTCTGCCATATTCTCATCCACCCAGCCCATAGGATCATTTGCTTTTTGTTTAATGTGAGTACTAGGGACTGGACCTGGGTTGCTGTGACAGCAACAAGTGCCCTTAATTGCTGAATCATCTTTCCATGTTCCCAGAAGCCCTGCATTCTTATGTTCTATAGCACAGTAGGGCAAATCTCATTAACAGAGATTCGTTATATATTTCATAAAGAACTAAAGGAATTCATAGGTCCCAAACACAAAGAAATGATAATGTCTGCAAAGCAAGTACTAATTATTGTGATTTGATCATTACACATTGCATACATATATTGAGTAACTACATCATACCCCATCAGTATGTACAATTATCATGTTCCAATTAAAATAAATAAACTATTTATTTATCTATTTATGTCTGTGTGTGAGGGTATGGTCTCACATGCTGGTAGGGACCCATTCCAGAATGCCTGAGTTCACATCAGGATGCAGGACTGTAAGGGAAAGAAGGTAGAGGGGAGTCACACAATCTGTTCTCCACACTATGACCCATACAGGTTCCCTACACTCTGTCACTTTGCCAATGCTGTTCCTTCCCTCTTGTTGGAACACCTTCTTCCCATGCTATTACTGGAGCTATCTCTTCAGGCTCCCTCATTTAGATTCTGTATCCAGGAAGCCTCTGCCCCTCTCCACAAGAAGATCAAGTGATTCTCCTTCTACTCTCAAAGAACTGCGTGCTTCTTTATGTTATTATTTAAAAATTCAGAGACTAAATTATTGTGCACGCCCTTAATCACAGCACTTGGGGGGTAGAGGCAGGAAGATCTCTGTGTTCTAGGCCAGCCTGGTGCACCAGCAAGTTCCAGGCCAGTCAGGACTACATAGTGAGAACCTGACCAAAAATATTACAAACACATAAAAATTCAGAGGCTGAATTCTCTGTCTTTCAGCTACCTGAGAGCTCCTCCAAGGACAGATACTACACTTTCTCAGTCTGGTGCGTTCCCTAGATAGTGCCCGGTACTAGGTATTAAGTGTTTGCTAAGACTACTAACTAGAAATGGGTTCAAATGCCTTGCTCCCTCATCCCATATCTATATTTAGAGATTGTTGACGCGCCTGTTCATTGCCTGGATTTAGAAGGTGTCTGGTTAAAGTTATTGAATTGAATAAACACAATTGTTCTGCAAGCACATCCCATATCTGAGCAGAGCAGACATTTGGTTTCCAGACAGAAAATTCATGTGGCATATTGGGTCAAAACTTGGGAGTTCAAAATATGCCAATTTCTAATTTCTAGGGTGAAGTGGAGAAAGTGGACTCATGACTACCTTCATGAGGGCAACGGAATTTCTCCCAGATGCTATTCAATATTTGTTGTGTGTGTGTGGGAGGGGGAGCTGCTATTCCACCATAGTCACAACTTGGGCTAAGGCAAGGGCCCTTTCGCAGAGAGGTAGAGACTCTTGGCTGTTCATAAAGACACACACTAGTAGGTCCATAGTTTGTAATCGGCTGGTGGTAAAATATAAAAGACTCCTGAAATTTCCCCACCCCATTTGCCATACCAGAAACATTCTTTTCTTTCTTTTCCTTTCTTTTCTTTCTTTTCTTTCTTTCTTTTTTTTTTTTTTAAGAAAGATCAACAGAGAACCGAAAGCTAAGAGGAAAGAGAGAGAGAGAGAGAGAGAGAGAGAGAGAGAGAGAGAGAGAGAGAGAGAGAGAGAGAGAGAGAGAGAGAGAGGGAGAGGAAAAAAAAGAACAACAGCGTCCTCTTGTGGTGTTCCTCACTAACCAACCTAAAAAAACATCCGTTGTAGGGTCTCTGCCCAACTGCTGGATTGCACCAAGGATCCCACGCAGCTAAGGAAGTGGTCCTTGGAGGTAATGCAGTCTACGCTGTCCCCCACTCGCTTTTAGGATAGGGCACTAGACCCACAAGGGCAAAATGACTTGGTCCAGGGCTCTGAGAATCTCTCTCGAGGTCGGGTTAGGTCTGGTATCCTATTGTGGTGGTCGCCAAGAACCCTGCAGCAGAGCTACGCCTGCTCCTGGACTACCTCTGGAGTGTGTTTGGGGAAAGTGTGTTCTCAACGTGGAGGGGGCTGACGAAGGTTGGGGATGGACCCTCACCTGTCTCCTGCGAGACTACCCTCGCAGGACGCAGGAACCAAAGGGGGGCTAATGTGCTGCAAGGACATAGTCTCCGATTTGCGAAGAGCGTGAGTTCCTGGGATCCGAGACCATCAGGCCTCCAGGTCTCCACCGATGGGGTGGGAAACAGGTCTTTACAGCCGGAGTCCGTGTGGGTGGAGCGGAGCGTAGGCGGGGCCCCGGAGATGTGGTCAGAGAACCGGGTCCCGGAGTGTGTAGGTGTCCGTGCTTGGACCAGAGATGTCGGCCAGCAAGAGAGTGGCGAAGGTAAGCGCTCGTAGGATGACTCTTTCCTGGTGCCCCTCCCCCTACGCTCTACTCCCTTCTTTCGTCCCAGCTCACCTCTAAGAGCTTTTGTTTATTTGAGTACGGTGTGTCTGTGTGGAGGGGGTCGGGATGAAACCCAGCATCCTCGCTCTCTCTCGGATGAAGGGAATGAGAAGAAGCGATGTGTGAGGAAGAGTGGGAGAGAGTAATAGAAGGGCTGATGTTTGAGGGCCCGGATGGGGATACACGAGAGGGGTTGTCACCAGCTTCCCGAGTTGTAGTGGGTGTGTGTGTGACAGAGAATGAACTAATTTCCCCCAACTGGTTTCAGTTTCAGTTGCGATTCTGCTGGAAATTTATTAGTGGACGGTATCCCAGGCACAGGAAGGGTTCTGTGGCGCCGTCTAGTGCATGAACCTATAATTTGATACCTATCTTACCCGAGGCCTCAAAAGCTGTAGGTGCTGATGGGCGGGTGGAGTCGACGAAGTGGTCCCTGGAACGAAAGTATACAAAATAGTCTCTGAATAGGAAGTACCAGTTTCTGTCCTGAATAGGTTGTTACCATGCAGTCCCACTACAGATGCTAAATGTCTACTTTGTGCTGACCCAGTGCCAGACGACAGGAGGCAGAAAAGAAACAAAATCTTTCCCCCTTTGAGCGTTGGTTTCAATTGGGACATTGTTTGAATACTATCTGCAAGAATGGAAGGGGAGCAGTTTTCCTAGGAAGGTCTAGAGGACTGAATGGCGCCACATTTGGAGGTTGAGGAGGAGAAACGCTAGTGAGCTGGGGCTCGCACCCCCAGGGTTTGAGTCTCTCAGAGGCTCCTCCAAGTCTGCAGGACTGAGGGGAAGGCTACCTCAGGAGAAAGAAAGGATGGCTGCTGTCCTCAGCTTCCTAAAAGAAAATTCTTTAAGATAAGAGAATTACAGAGCAGGCCCAACCCAGAACTAAAATTTGGAGGCTGGTACAAAACGGAGCAGAGGGTTATTGCTACCTCAATGCTAAGAGATGAACTGGCTTTCATTGCTCCAGAATCCTGAGTGCCAGGAAGGTTGTTTTATCTAATTCTTACAGAGACTCTGTGAGATAACTGTGTCTTCCCATATCACAGAGGAGGAAACGGAGACGTCAGAGAAAGTGACACGGCTGCCCGGTGTGGGAGTGATGGGGCTGGAATTTGAGCCGCACTGATGAGACTCTAACTGGCAGGGCTGTTAATGGCCTCTTTGTCTTTACTTTCAGTTCCTCTAAGTCAGGTGACTTACTAGCAGGCTCTGGGAGGAGCTATGTGTCCTAGCTTGGGTTTCAGCAGTCATGGGAAAGTTATGGAAGAATTCACCCAAACACATAAAATCCAAGTATTAGCATTCCCAGTGGTAAGAGAGAAAATTCCCCTTCTGTATTTTTTTTTTTTTTTGAGATAGAGTTTTATGTAGTCCAGGTTGGCCTTAAACTTGATATGTAGGTGACAGTGACCTTTAATTTCTTTATTTAATTGTTTAATTTTATTTTATGTGTGCCGGTGTCCTGCTTGCATGTATATCATCTGAATCTGTGAGTCACTTGTGTGTCTGGTGCTAGCAGAGGCAAAAGAAAGTGGAACTGGATCTAGAGGTGGTTGTTAGCCACTATGTGGGTGCTGGGAATCGAACCCAGGTCCTCTGGAAGAGTAACAAGTGCACATAACAGCTGAGCTACCTTACCAGCCCAACCTTTAATTTCTTGATTCTTCTGCCTCATTTCCTAAGTCCTGGGATCAGAGATGTTTTATGCTGTCCTGGGGATTGAAACCAGGGCTTCATGCATGCTAGGCAAACACTACCAATATAGCTGCATCTCCAGCCCAGAAAATGTTCATTTAAGATCTGTGCTTTACCTAAGCCCTTGTTCTTGCCCAAGTTATGAGGATGGTTTTGGTCAGGTGGAATAGGTAAATGAGGTAAATGAGTGGTCGTGGCTCTAAGCAGAAAGCACAAGAGGCAATTTGTTGGCGTGACTAGATGTGGAAGATAGGCTGAGAGATAGATGGGAGTGTGGGAAGGTTATGTATTTGAGAGAGGGAGTGCAGGTGGTTTACAGCCATGAAGAACTCCATCCCCAACTCCCTGGGTTAGGGAACTTTCTCTCAGCCTGTGTTTACACAAGTGTTTCTCAACTTTATCTCTGTTGACATTTGGGAACAGATAATTCTTTGTAGGATGTTTCCTCAGCATCTCTGGACTTTACCCACTGAATTGTAGTAGCACTCACCCCTTTTGTGACAATGGAAAATGTTCCCAGATATTCACAAAAGCACCTTGGTGGATCCTGGCTGAGAACCACCAGTTTGTATCTATTCATTGTCACAGAGGACTGAGCTGCCTTCAGTGTGTGAATATTTTTCAAACTGGGCCCTTTCTCAAAATGAGAAGATCTGGAGTCCCATGGGTAAGGTCCCTTGGTCAGATGCACTGTGGAATACTGAGGACTGTGGGCGTGTTGGGCATGTGGTTCAGTGGAATGGTACCACCTAGTATACTCAAGGGCCTTATTCCATCCCCAGTACTGCAATAACCAAAACCAAACCCAAAACCTCTGGAATGTTCTGCAGTGAAGAAGTTGTTTAGCTCAGTTTTCCCAAATGTACTTAGCCATGAAGCCCTTTCCTATAGCAACTATTTATATTCCATGGGGGCACCTGCACATTTTGTGCTGTCTGAGCCCTCTGCCTTGCTGTTCTGCTTTTCTGCCTGGTGGGCTCCTACTTACTCTTCCAGGCCCATCTCACAGCATACAACCTCTGTGAAGCATACCCATTCCCCTCTTCCCTCCTTACTGATTATGTGTCCATTCACACACAAATACGTTCTCGAATTTGTGTTTCTTCCATTACTCCAAAGATGCTCTTGAGGGCTGCACCCTGTCTTAGTCAAGGGTCACCAGAGGATGTCCAGTAAACTGCTCTTGGGAGAGTTCAGGGATGCCCAAGTGATGAGGCCACATTTCTAAGAAGGGAAGTCACTCGTTGTCCCTTGGTCACCATGTGTAGTGTACAGAGTTCTTCACTAGAGGCATCCTGAATCAGTCCTCTAACCTAGGATGATGTGGTGTGGTGAAGGGGAATGAACGGGTGATGTCCTTGCCATTCATTTTGCCAGTCTGCATTGTGCTGGACACTCAGCAGATGCTTGTTGATGAGACAGGGAGGAATTTGGACCCAATGACTTCGCATAAGAGTGGAAGAGGGTTGAGTTAAGTACCTTGCTTTCAGAAAGAAAGGCTCCTAGGAGAACTCACATATCCCAAGTTCTTGATATTTGAGAGGAGCGATCAGTTGATTCTCACACTGGGGCCTACAGGGTTGTGGTGAGGGCAAAATCAGGTAATTCATTTATCACCCAGCACCATGTCTCACACCAGCTAAGTGCTCCCTAAGTGGGAGCTCCGACTTTTCACTTTCTGCTCTTACGATAGATATCCTGTTTGGGCTTGCTGTGTTTGGGTTGATGGTAGGGGTCTGAAGTTATGAACACTTGCCCCTCTGCCCCTTGATGTGATTCCTACAGGAGCTGGAGGATCTTTCGAAGCAGCTTCCTCCATACCTGCGGCACCTGTCTAGCGATGATGCCAACGTGCTGGTGTGGCACATGCTCCTGCTGCCTGTGAGTGTCCATGGGGACTCTGTGGGTTGGGGTGCCTTATGCTAGCATGGGCAGGGAGGGTCACGCCTAAATGAGAATTCTTTTGCCCTGGGATCTCTTCCTGGAGGTTTGTGGCATGTGGTAAAATCTCTGTCTCCAGATAAATTGCTTCTAAGTCAGACTAATGAATACACCAACAGAAACTCAAGAGGACAGCCCTCCTTTAAACCAGTAGCTCTCAAGTCCACCAAAGAAGGTTCAGCAGACAGACTATCAAAAACAGGGGAGGCCCAGTTGGTGAACATGAGGACCTGAGTTCAGCCCTCAGCACCCATGTAAAAAAGTCAAGGGCGATGATAAGAGCTTGTAATCCCAGACCTGAGGAGGCAGAGGCAGGTCTCTGGAGCTCACTGGCTCATCTTCTCTTTTCACTAACCTGTAGTCCAGAAAAATGGAGAAAGGCTTGATCTCAGCCAACATCTGAGTCTCTGTCAAGAACTTCCAGCCCTGGGCTGAGGAGTCCAGATGCTGGACTTGGAGTGAAGACATCTGTTCTGGGCCAGAAGTGTTAGGGGAAGAAGATACTAAAATGGGAGACCAGTTTGGGAATGATGACAGTGAAGGAGGAGGAGGAGCAGGTCAGAAGGAAGAGGGCAGTCATAGGAAAGGCTAGGAAAAGTCATGTTTGGGAGATACTGTGAAGTCAGATGATCTCTATGATTGGCTCCTCAGGAAGTTGTGCCAAAAACTTCCCAGCCAATCAGGAGGCTGGAGGAAATTTGTTAGAATTTCCTGGTGAGCTGGGATGAAGAAAGTAGCTGGTCTGCAAGGAAGGAAAACCAACTCTTTGGAGATAAGCAGACCTCTTGCCCCAGAAAAGCTTGGTCTCAATTTACACATTCATCCTGGCAGCCCCACCTCTCCCTTCAGTTATGGTGGGTCACAGCTGCAGGTCACAGCTGCACTGGCCTTGCAAAACTGTGCAGAGAGTCTCAACAGATGGAACATTGTCTGAAGGTCATGGCATAAGGTCACACTGAGAACCACCTTAAGGAAGGACATCTTCCTTTTGTAGATGAGGATGTGGAAAACTAGGAAGCTAAGGAATGTGCCCATGGCTACACAGAATAAAGTGACAGGGCAGTAGTTCAGCTGGTTCCAGAATTTAGTTTCATTCCTCTCTCCATCATCCCCCTCCTCCCTCCCTCTCTCCTTTCTGTCCCTTCTCCTGTGTTTGCCTTTGTGAACCAGTGGAGCCAAGAGCTCCACTTAAGTGCTGCCTTTTTTTTTTTTTTTTTTTTTTGATATTAGCCTGGGACTTTCTAAGTAGGCGAGGTAGGCTAACTATCCAGCCTCCAGGGACCTGCCTGATTGTACCTCCCAGCACCAGGATTACAAGGGTATGACATCATGTTTAGCTTCTATTAATACAGAAATGTGGGGGACCCAAGTCAGGTCCTTATGTTTACAAGGCAATCACTTTACTGACTGAGCTACCCTATCCCCTTCCTTTCCCTTTTTCTCTTCTTTCATTTAAGACAGGTTTTCCCTCCATAGCCCAGGCTAGCCTTGAGCTCGTGGAAGTCCTCCTGCCTTGGACTTTCAAGTTTTTTTTCTCTTTTTGGTTTTGCGTGTGGAACAAATCTTACTTGAACCCAGGGCACACGTGCTAAGCGTGCACTTTACCCCTGAGCTATACTTCCAGCTCCAGAGTCTTCTTTCTTAACCAGTGCATAGAAGATTGTCAATCAAAAAAAAATTTTTTTTTTATTTAATCCAAAATTTGGAAAGTAACAGTTTTTCAGCTAACATGAGGTACAATGTGAAAGCCTTTACCTGGCTCACCTTCTTTACAGATGAGAAATTGAGTCCTAGAGAAGCTCAGAGTCACATAGTGGCATGAGGCAGAGCAGGAGCAGCCTAGAGCTTCCTTGGCTGTCTGAGGCCTTCACCCACTGTTAAGACCTTGGAGCTCAGCAAAAGGAAACCCACAGACAGGACACAAAGACACCAAGTTCTGTCCTGTGGGTCCTGCCTCAGCCTTGTCTCTTTCTCACAAGCCCAGGTTTATCTGTATCAAGACCATGGGAGCTGGGTTCTTTATCTGTCCAAGAGTTGCTCCCTGCTTCATTTCAACAAAGCCAAGCCCAGCTTCCGTTTGCCGTCTGTTAGGAAGGGGCACTCAGAACCTAGACTCTGTGCTGAAGACTTGGCTCAGTAGTAGTAGATGTGCCCAGTGTGTGTGAGGCCTCAGGTTCCATAACAACACTCAGAACAGAACAAAACAGAATACAACACTTAACTCTGCTCAACCACTGTTGTAGTTCTAGCTGTCTTTGCCCTGAGTCTTCAAAAATGGAAGTTCTGAAAGGACTTAGAGCTTTGGCACCAGCCTGAAGGACCCTCAGCTCTATGCTGGGATCATTCTGGTCTCCTTTCCTCTTCCCTTTTCTCTTCTTCTTTATAGTGTTTATGTATCCCAGGCTAGCCTCAAACTCCCTATATAGCTGAGAATGACCTGAACTTCTCATTTACCACTTAAGTCCTGGGATGACAGATGTGCATCATCACATTCTGTTTTATGTGGTGCTGAGAATTGATCCTAGGGCTTTGACCATGCTAGATAAGCCCTCTACCAACCAAGCTACATATCCAGCCCCTGGAATTTCTTCGAAGAGCATGGAGTAGTGCTCATGGTCAAGTCAAATGCTGAGTCTCTGCTTCAGCACAGTCACTGTGGTCTGGACGTTACTTATACCTTCTGAATACCTTCCTATCTGAAGGTGGAGACGCAGAGAAACATGGCTTTCATACTTATTAATAATAGCTGGTGCAATAATACGTGCCGCCATATCCTGTTCTAAGCCTTTAAAATAGACTAACTTATTTCATTTTCGTCTAAGCCCTATGAAGACATCTTCTGTTCTCCCTGTAGGGAAACACACAGAGGTCCAGTTACTTGCCTAAGAGACATAGTGAGTGAAAGAGCCAAAACTGCCCATGCAGAGTACCTTCAGGGTCTTTATGTATAGGCTAATTAATATGTGCTATCCCTAGTCTAGGGTGGCCCAGGCTAGGTGTCCAGGAGAGTCTTCAGGTCACTTGATCTGAATTCTTCTTGTGCTAGCTTTTGGACATTACCAAACCCTTGTCTACTCTAGCCCTTAAGTTTATGGTTTTTGTTTTGTTTTGTGACAGAGTTTTGCTGTGTAGCCCAGGTTGACTTGAATGCACTATATATTCCAGGCAGGAATCCTCCCTCTTGGCCTTCCAAATGCTGAGATTATAGGCACGTACCTTTATGTCTAGCTTGTTTTATTTTTTTTAAGATTTATTTATTTTTAACTTTATATGTATACCTGTTTTGCCTGTGTGTATATTTCATGGTAAAATAATAACGTTTACCACCTTTAAAGATAATAGTTCAGGGGTATTAAGTACATTCTGTATCATCACCCCCACTCTGTTTCTAGAACTTTTCAACCTGTATTTCAAACTCTACTTACAGCTGATAACACCTCTCCATTCCTCCAGCACCTGATAAGCGCTTTCCTGTCTTATGTTTCTAGGATTTGACCACTCTAAGTATTGCACATGAGTCCCACCAATACACCGCTCATCGGTTTTTATCTAGCTTATTTCATTTATGGTGATGTCTTCAGGGTTCATCCAAGTTGTAGCATGTATTAGATATTCATTCCTTTCTACGGATAAATAATGTTTCTTGTCACATTTTGTTTATTGTTCTTCTTATGGTGTGTAGAAAAAGGTAATCATGAGATTTGCAGGAAAATGGATGAACTTGGAAAGTATACTATTAAGTTGGGTCACTTAAACTAAAAAAGAAAATTCTAATGTTCTCTCTCACATACACATCTTAGTTTATAATGTACACACATGTAAAAGCTGTAAGGGTGGTACAGATTAACACTTAGAAAGGAGTCCAAGAAAGGGAAATATTAGTTGACAAGGATGGATGGAATGCAGACAAAAAGACCCGAGTTGTATAAAACTGTTTTTCCAGTTTCAACTTTGTCATAGTTTTCCTTTTGTGTGTGTGGTGAACAAGTCCATAA
Organism: Cricetomys ansorgei; assembly: GCA_026225945.1. NCBI lineage: Eukaryota > Metazoa > Chordata > Mammalia > Rodentia > Nesomyidae > Cricetomys > Cricetomys ansorgei. The sequence continues at coordinate 2,091,077 of JAMJFZ010004027.1, read as the reverse complement.
AAACAAAATTGAAAGTGAAAGTGTCAAACCCTAAGGGAATTTCCACAGATTCACTATGGTTGTTCTGTGTTCTGTGTTCATTGAGAGGCACAGAGTTTAGGACTGGGCAAAAATTTGTTTGATTGGCTACATTAGTTTAGCTCTGTGATGTTTTTATTTATGACTTCATTACCATAGTGATTTTATTAAAAAATTTTGCCAGGTGTGGTGGAGCACAATCTTAATCCCATCACTCTGGAGGCAGAGGCAGGTGGATCTGTGAGTTTAAGGCCAGCCTGGTTTATATAGACAGTTGCAGGACAGCCAGGGCTACGTAGAGAAACCTTGTCTTGAAAAACAAAAATTAAAATAAAAACAAAAAATCTTCAAGGAGCACTGAAGAGATGACTCAGCGGTTAAGAGCGCTGGTTGCTCTTGCCAAGGACCTGGGTTCAATTCCCAGCACCCACATGGTGGCTCACAACCATCTGTAACTCCAGTCCCAGGAGACTCAGTACCATCTTCTGACTTCTATGGGCGCATTACCACGTACATATGCAGGCATTCATGCACATAAAATAAATAAATCTTAAAAAAAATTCTTTGAGGTATATATCCCAAAGTGGAATTGATGGGTCGTATTTTAATTTTTGGAGAACTTCCTTATGTTTTTCTGTAGCATTTGCACCATTTTAGTTAGTAAATTTGTTCTTTGACGGTTTCATACAAATACACATGCTGCCTGTTCTCATCTCACCTCTCCCACACCAGGCCTTTACATTTCTTTCTCGAATTTCTTTTGCTTTGCGTTGTGACCCACTGAGCTTAGCCAGGGCAGTGTGACCATGTCTGTGTAACCATTTTTTCAGATGAAGAAATTGAGGTTCGGGAATGGTAGACAACAAATCCAGGGTCAGATTTTTCTGTCAGGCCAGTGCTCTTGTGTGAGTCTGTCCTTCCTCTAATTCCTGAGGCTACTGCCGGGCACTCATATATTCCTGGGACTAGAGCAGAGGACACCCGGGACCCTGGGGTGGGGAAGGAAGGGAAGCCTTGGGTGGAAAGCCATCTTTCACACAGTCGTACCATCAGAGCAGAACTCAGTCTCTTCTCTTTGCTCAGGACCAACCTCCCTACCACCTCAAGGCCTTTAGCCTGCGAATTGACTTCCCCAGGGAGTATCCTTTTAAGCCTCCCACCTTGAAATTCATCACCAAGATCTACCACCCCAACGTCAGTGAGGATGGGCAGGTGTGCCTGCCCCTCATCAGCATTGAGAACTGGAAGCCTTACACCAAAATCTGTCAAGGTAGTTCCAAAACATCGCCCAGAGGAGGGGTTGATGTAGGTGGGGGCTATTGGATGGGGACGTTGTGGTCTTAATTTGCGTTAAAGGCTTAAAAGAGAAGAAATGGGAAGGGGTGTAACTCAGTCGGTAGAGTGCTTGCCTTGTGTACGAGGCTTTAGGTTCAATCTCCCACATCACATAAGCTGGGTGTAATGATTCACACTTGGGATCTCAGCACTTGGGAAGTGGAAGCAGGAGGGCCAGAAGTTCAAGGTCATCTTCAAGGGCAAGATGATTTAGCTGGTAAAAGTGCTTGCTGAGCAAACCTAAACCTGGGTTTGATTTACAGATCCCACAGTGGAAGGATCCAACCAGCTCACAGAAGTCCTCTGACCTCTACATAAGATCTGTGGAGTGCATGTGTCAGCATTTACACACGAACACACACACACAAATAAATAATAAATTAAAAACTCAATTATATAGCAAGTTTGAGGGCTGTCTGGACTACACTGAACCCTGTGCCAAAAAACTATGGAGAGATGTCTCCAAAGTTAAGAACATTTGCTACTTTTGCAGAGGACCTGTGTTTGGTTCTGCTGCTCAGGTTGTAGCTCACAGTGATCTGTAATTCCAGTTCCAGGAGATCCAGTGCTTTCTTCTGGCTTTCAAGTGTACTGCATCCACATGGTGCATAAATGTACATGCAGGCAAAATACACACACAAATTTTTAAAGTTTATAAATAAAATTTTTAAATATTTATTTATTTAACATGTATAAACTTCTTGTATGCATGTATGTCTGTGCACCACGTGCATGTCTGGTGCCTGTGGGACTGGAGTTACAGACAGTTATGAGGTGCCATGTGGGTGCTGGGATTCAAACACTGTTCCTCTAGAAGAGCAACCAGTGCTCTTAACTGCTGAGCCAGCTTCTAAGCTCCAATAAATACATTTAAAAATAAATAAATCAGAGGAGATAAAAATGTGAGTCTGAGGTGAACCTCCTATTGGATGGAGAGATGCTTCCCAAGATACTGGATGCTCAGAATGCTCCTTTTGCACATGTGACTGAGAACCCTAGCCATGGTTCATGTGTGTGTCACACAGACACACACACACACACACACACACACAGAGAGAGAGAGAGAGAGAGAGAGAGAGAGAGGGAAAGAGGGGGGGAGAGGGAGAGAGAGGATGCTTAGCTACAGAGGAAAGGGCCTGGGATTAGAGGACCACTATCTCATCCTATGAGATGGTGTTATATTAGCCTAGCTGAATAAACAGAGACTCTGAAGGTGAAGCAGTTGACTAAGGCCCTACAGGACAGAGCTTGGCGGAATCTAACAGGTGTAGCTTATTGGTTAGTTTTATATCAGCTTGACACAAGCTACAGTCGTTTGGGAGAGGGACTCTTGGTTGAGATATGCCTCCATTAGACTGGCCTGTAGTTAAGCCTGGCATATTTCCTTGATTAAAGATTGATGTGGACAGGCCCAGCCCACTATGGTGGTGCTGCCCCTAGATACCTGGCCCTGAGTTCTATAAAAAAGCAGGCTGAGCAAGCTGCGAGGAGCAAGCCAGTAACTTAGGGTCTCTGCTTCAGTCCCTGCTCTGACTTCCTTCAGAGATGGAGTGTGACCTGAGAATTGTAAGCTGAAGTAAGCCCTTTCCTCCCAAAGTTGCTTTTGGCCATAGACTTTCACCACAACCCTAAGACATGTATCAAACCTATTGATAGTCTAAAAGGACATTGTCATCTGTAAAATTCATGCTTGAGAACTGCATGATCATCAAGTTACCACCCCCCCCAAATAATATAATATATATATAGTAATGAAAATATATCATTTTCAAAAATAAATGTCATTTTTTGTATTTTCAAGAAAAGGTTTCTCTGTGTAGTAAATATCATGTTTTAAGTAAGCTGATAATGTGTTGAGCACCAAGTTGGACACACCTGACTCTAGAGCATTAGCAGAACTTTCTGTAGTTCTGGAAATGTTGGATGTGTCTCCAGTGACTAACACCATAGTCCACCTGTGGTTGATGAAACTGGAACTGAATTCATAATTTTTTTTTAATTTTTTTCTCGAGACAGGTTTCTCTGTTGTAACTCTGGCTGTCCTGGAACTCCTTCTGTAGACCAGGCTGGCCTTGAACTCATAGAGATTCACCTGCCTCTGCCTCCCAAGTGCTGGGATAAAAGGCATGCTCCACCACCATTTGGTCAATTTTACTGAACTTAAACTTAAATAACATGTAAGCACTGGTAACCACTGCTTCAGTAAAACTCTAAAGTCTACAGACTCAATCTGGGCGCCAACCTGTGTCTGGCTTGCAGGATTCTTAATCCAGGGGAACAATGTTTATAGGGATTCAGGGGATGGGATGAGTAACCCTTATCTCTTCCATGGTTCTTCTTGGCCCTGATGTCCTTCTCTGTCCTCTCTCTCCAGTCTTGGAGGCCCTCAACATGCTGGTGAATAGACCAAATCTGGAGGAGCCTGTGCGGGTGGAACTTGCTGACCTCCTGACTCAGAACCCAGAGACGTTCTGGAGGAAGGCAGAAGAGTTCACCCTTCAATTTGGAGTGGACAGACACTCTTAATTCTGGTTCTGAGGCCTCTGCCTGGATCTTCTGTTTAGTGGATGGACATCATGGACTAGTGCCAGAGGCCTTTGGAGGTCCATCCTGTGCTCAAATTTTCCTTTGTAGCTGCTAATTATGAATATATGTACCCAATGTGGGGGGGGTGCTGTGTGGTGTGTGCTCTTTCTCCAGGTCATCTGGCTGAAGATGTGCCATTTCCCTCATCCTTGGCCACTCCCAGAGCCCATGGAAGTTAGGTTTGTGCAGCTTTGGGCCTGCTCTCCATCTCTCCACCTTAGGCTACCTTCCAGGCCAGTTGGCAGAAAACTGAATGTCCCCAGAGCCAGTTACCAAGGAGTGAGGAAGGCAGGACTAAGGCCGGAAGGCAGGGCACACAGAGAGTGCTGAATCTGATTGACCACAATCACATCTGTGATAGGAACACCTGGATTTAAGGCTTAAACATTTTATTTTCTGCTGCTGAATCTCAAAATGAAGAGTCTAACCTCCATCTCAGAAACCAGACTTCACGTTTCTAGATGGTTTGCTCTCTAACCGGCTACATTTCTGGGGGTCAGGCCTCAAGCTGGGGTCTGTGTACCACCAAGCTCCAGCCCACTGGGCTCCACAAATTCCACAAAATTCACGCTTGTCTACCATTAACTTCACAGATGAATTTCAGAGTTCAGCTAGGTTTTCCATGAGTGGATGGGTTTCTTTTTTTTTTAAGTTTTTGTACATTTTATTTATTTTGTGTGTTTGTATAGGGGTGGTGGAGCCCACTCCACCATGGCCTGGGAGTGGAGGAAAAAGCAATTTGTGGGAGACAATTTTCTCCCTCTACTACGTGTGTTCTGAGGATTCAACTAAGGTCTCTCAACTAGCTTGGTGGCCTGAGCCTTTTACTTCTGAGTCCCATAGATTAAATGTTTCATCAGAGAGAGGGTTGGCTGGGGACTGATAAACAGTGTGATGGGCTGGAGAGATGGCTCAGTTAAGAGCACTGGTTACCAGAGGACCTGGGTTCAATTCCCAGCACACACTTGGAAGCTCACAACTGTATATGACTCCTATTCCAGGGAATCTGACGCCCTCACACAGATATACATGCAGGCAAAACACCAATGTACATAAAATAAAAATAAATAAAATATTTCAAAAGAGTGTGACGCTGCTTCTAGTGGACATTCCCCACACGTTGTAAGGAATGCTGGCCCTGAGTAGGCCATTCTCAGGGGGCTTCCAAAGGTCTACAGAGCTAAAACCAGTATTTGAAGGTCTACAGGGCTAAACCAGTATTTTACAGATGAACAACAAAGCTCATCAGTGTATTGGCATATCCATCTGTCAATCACCAGAGATCACATTTCTTCCTACAGCCTTGGCAGCATATCTTTTTCCCCGCCCCTAGTGCTAAGGAATGAACCCACAGCTTCATACATGCCGGGCCTGTCCTCTGTCACCAGCTGAGCTTTGAGACGATGGAACAACACAAGGCAAAACTTCAGCCGCAGTACAAAAGAGTTAATTTTGTTGGAAACCACTGAATCAGACTGTCGGCCGTCTCAAGAGCGCCACTCACTGGCCGGCTGCAGCAGCCCAGTTGGGTGAGATTTTTAGTGTCTGCTTCCTGTCTAGAAGTTCCCCCCACTGTGGGAGGAAGTGGAAAGAGAGCAAAAGAGACCTGGCAAACTGCCACTGAAGGCTCCAATGCGGATTTCTTTTTATTTTTGGCCACCACCTATTGTGCACACGTGTGGCTGGCTGGGGCGCTGGGAGCATCAAGGAATGAGAGGAATTTTACAAAATTCTTTCAATGCTGTCGAGACTGGTGCCACCTGTTTCCACGCCTGGTGGCCCAGAAGCGCCTCGAGGCCGTGTGTGTCAGCTGGGCCCCGACTCCTCCACCCGTATGGCTTTCCCATTCATTTCTTTTTCGTCTTCACCAGCCCTTTCTGCACAAGGCTACGGTACAGCTCCTGGATGTAGGTGTAGACACACTTGGAGTCGGGCACTGCCAGTCGCACCATGTCATCCACCTCCAGCAGCTGGGCACAGTCGGCTAGTTTCCTGAGGGGAGGGAGGAACGAGAAGCGTAGAGTCAAAGGTGAAGAGCGAGACAAGGAGATGACGGGTCCAGGCAAGTGAAGGCCACCAGGTCAGGTGTCCCAGTGACGGTTGAGTGTGGCGACTGACGACAAGACTAAGACCCATGTTTTCAATGGACCTGGGTCTCCACATCCTCACTTGGGACCTCTGTTCTCCAGTCTATATTGTCTCCTTCTTTGCACACATGGACTGCTATGCTCTGGATCAGGGACAGCGAATACTTAACAGGACAGAACATGAATCCTATCCAGAGTGCTGGCGTTCAGCAACCCTAACAGCTTCATTCAGTTAGACCATCTATTTATTAAGCACCTACTGTGTGCTAGGCCCTTTTCTACTTGTCAGCAGTGAATAGCCGAAACCCTCCTCTTATGGTGCTAACAGTAATCAAACACATGAAGCGGAGGCTGTATCAGATTGGTGAGAGGTGCTATGGAGAAAAATATAGCAGAAAAGGGCCACTCTGTGCTAGACAGGGATGCTGAAAATTTTTAATAGGGTCCTAGAGGAAGGCTTCTTAAAGTAAATAAGGACGCCAGGTAGAGAAACAGCATTTGCAAACGCCCTGATGCAGGACTGCTTGGTATGATTCCGGACTGCAGGGAACCCAGCAAGTCCCATTTTTTTTCTAACTTCTCAGCTGCACTTTGAGGCTACTTGATACTCTTGGCTTTGGTGAGGCTGATAAGCTGGACTAATCACTGCTGGGGCCTCACTACCTGGTGTCAGGTGTCTTATCGGATGATTCTGGGAGATGGTTTCGGTTACTCCTCCTTATCGCTAACAAGCAGAAGAGGAACTGAGAGCAGAGGGTTTGGTGGTTTGCCCAAGGTGAAAGACCGTAATAGCTGGGACTCAACCTCTGGCACCTTGGCTCTAATGCTAGGTCTCAGCAGTTCCGGCTGCCAAAGCCAGCTAGCCATGGGTGCTGGCAATGGGAGCAAGAAGGGCCTAGTGGAAATCTTCTTTTGGGACTGCTGCAGCTGGACAGAAATCCAAGCCACTGGCCTGGGAGCTGGGGGAGGGGCACAGAATGGAGAGTTTTGAAGAATGGGACAAACAAGCTCACTGTATCCAAGGCTTTGACATCAGTCCCATGTGTGGGCCAGGGTACTGTTCCCCAACACTGGAGGGGCAAATCCTTTATGCCTATAGAGCTGAGATCAGAGGAGGGCTCCTCCAACTGATGATGCCCACTGGGGCTTTGGATTGGCCATTCCTTCCCTCCATCCCAGGACTCTGAGGAGAACTAGAGGAGAGCTCTGGATCAGGGGATGAGGGCAATGGCTGTGGCAGAGGCCCCTTTCCACACATCAAATCCTATGGTAGGTCACAGAGCTGGGAAAGAAGAGTTAAAGATTCAAACCAGGGCATCTCAACTTTGATTCTCCATTCTCCATTTGTATAATTCTGTTTAGTCTCATTCCTGTTAGGTTGCCTGGTGCCTCCCGAAATCTGTGGTCATCCACTGCTCACCCTCTGCCTTCCTGTGACTCTAGGTTAGGCGTGTTTGGCTGGGTAGAGCTGCCTGCTGTTTTTGTTGCTCTGAGCTTAGCTAGACCAGGAGTGTCACGTAATATCTACCCTGCCTCAGTCCCCCTGTAGGTACCGAGGAAGACTCTAACCTTTCTGCCCATGTCCACCTGTGAGAATTGAATGAGTGGGTCCAGAGAAACACTTAGCAGATGCTTATTTGTCTCACATAGTTTTCATTCAGCATTGGAGGTGTTGCTGAACTGAAATATGACTTGATGTTCTCTGATCCGATCTTCCCACCTAAAACACCCATCCCATTCCATGGCAGAAGGATGTAAAATTGAAAGAGATCTTCAGGGATACAGAGTCTGGCTGGAATTTTGTTGTTGGAGTTTGCCTCTGCCTTCTGTATTAAAGGCATACACCACCAGACTCAGTCATTTTGTGGCCTTTAAATGGCATCCTTGTGTCCTATGGCCCTAAGAGCATGCCTCAGAAATCCTCTTAGGAAGAGACGGTTGGCCAGTGATCTCCATCTAACTGGAAGGTCTCCCCTTAATATGTGTAGTATGTGGCTCATTCAACTAATGTTTGAGAAAACCTACTGTAAATAGTTGTTGAGAAGTATAGATCAATATACTCTCATTTTCCTGATGGAGACACATGTTCCTCCCTACTTGCCAATGGCCAGGCCTGGGTTAGACTAGAGGATCTGGCTTCCCAGGCCAGATACTTTAGCATTCCCATTCCTAGGGCTTATCTCTTTCTTTCTTTCTTTCTTTCTTTCTTTCTTTCTTTCTTTTCTTTCTTCCTTCTTTCTTTCTTTTTCTTTCTTTCTTTCTTTCTTTCTTTCTTTCTTTCTAAGATAGGTTCTTCTGTTCTCCTGTATCTCAGGCTGACCTCCAACTCTGTGTGTAGCCAAGGATGAACTTAAACTTGTAATTCCTGCACTTTTAGTTCCCAAGTGTTAGGAATACAGTTGTGCAGCATCACAGGATGATGATCAAACACAGGACTTTGTGCATGCTAAATGAGCACTCTATAAACTGAACTACATCCACAACCATTGAGTTTTTGATTGGGTTTTACTATAGAGTTGAGGCTGGCCTCAGATTCTCAGCAACCATCCTGCTTCAGCCTTGGGGGTGCTGAAATTATAGGCACACATCACTACATAAGGACTTTAGAAAAAGCACCTGGCTACCATCAGGGGCCTACAAGTTATTCTCTTGTTGGCCACCCCCTCTGCACATTCCTGTCTCCATCAGTGGCTTAGAAATTTCTTTCTTGGATCTTCTTCCAGGTTGGAGGTGGGAAGTTGAAGATGGTAGGAACCCCACCTCCCTGTTGCCACTTGGCAGGCATGTGTTTTGTTTGTTTTGTTTTGCATTTTGGTAGGTTGGTTTTGTTTACAATAGGCTCCCACTGCATAGTCCAGATGGGCCTGGAACTTGAGACCCTCTTGCCTCAACCTCTTGAGTGCTGGGACTTAGCCATGCGTCATCACACCCAGTGTTGGAAGTCCTGTCTTTGCCTCAATTTCTTCTCTCAGTCTCAGTCTTCCTTACACTGTCCTTCCATCAGCTGCCACACCCTTGACGTGTGTCTGTATGAGTCTCCACAATAATCCTCTCCAGAACCCAGTGTGAATGGCAATTTTATAATAATGGTGATATCATTCATAATAATAATAGTAGCGTAGCCCAGAGTTCTTGAAGTGCTTGCTGTGGGCTAGGCCCTGTCACAGGTTATAGGGACTTAATTATGTTTCTGAATGCTTATCTCTATGAAAAGGGAAACACGGGATAGGAAGGCCCAGGGAAATTGCACCTCAGCAGGAAGTTGTACCTCAGCAGCCACCCACCTTGTTATTTGAATCTTGGTCTCTCTCGGAACCTGAAGCTCACCAATCAGACTAGTGTGGTCAGCAAGCTGCAGGGATCCGCCTATCTCTGCTACACCTGGTATTTTGTCTGGGTCCTGGGGATGGAACTCAGGCCCTTATGCTCGAGCAGCACGAAATTTTACCAACTGAGCCAATTTTCTTCAGGGCATCTGTCACTGTCTGCCATCATTTGTTACCTGCATGTATGTTCTTATGATCTGTCTCTGCATATAGAATATAAGCCACAATGGAGCATAGTTTTTGTCTATTTGAGCCATTTACCTAAAGGTGCTTTAGGAAAAAAGACAAAACAAAACAACCTCAGATATAAGATTGTGTGGCAATAGCTTCAGTTTGACCACCCACCGTCACCCTGCATACCCACCTGAACTCCTCTGAGGCCACCCGCCTCCCTTCTGAGTCTGCCATCCCAGGACTGAGGCTTACTCTGCAGTAGAGAAGGCTAGGGTGAAGTTGTGCCTGCGCTTTGTTGGGTCCAGCTCTGCATAGTCAAAGGCATCTGGGAAAAACTTGTGGATGAGGGCGCAGAAGGCCATGCCGCTGCTCCAGCTGGACGAGAAGTTCTGGATGTCCACGTGCTGAGATAGATAGGCAGGGAAAGAAGGCCTTAGTGACCTTGGGCTGGAGGGCCTGGACTTTGCTACTCCCACCCTTTAGAATCAGAACCCTCATATCTTCCACCGCACTATTACCCTGGGGAAAAGTGTCCCCTGATCCATCTGTATATAGCTAGTCGGTGCCCACCTCGTAGTTTCTCGTCATGGCCCGGCACCACTCCAAAAGCATATTCTTGACACCGCCAATGGCTGCCCCAGCTGCCTTTGTGTTCCTGAACAGCGCAGTGGGGCCGGAAGCTGCCCTGTGAGGGGAGGGGCAAGATATCACAAACAGCTCAGTGTGGGGAATCTCAGGCTCCAGGTGTAGGTCTGGCCTTGATGGTTTCCACTGGCCCTCAGGCCTCCCTCCCTTAGCCTCATCCACAAATCCTAGGGAAATCTCAGCCCACTCTGGCTCCTGGTTTGCATCCTACCCGCCGAACTTGTCCATGATGGCTTTGCGGTTCTGTGCACGGGGTCCTCGGAGCCGAGTGGGGGCTGACACCCTGCGTTCTGGTGCTCTCTCCTTCTTTTCCTTCGAGGATGGAGGCTCCGTGGGGCTCTGGGGCACTTCACTGGGTGAAGATTCACTACATGGAGAGGTCGCAGAAGCATGAAAGGGGATTGAACCCACACCACAGGCTGCAGAGCAGCGCTGGGGAGTGGCTGGCAGAGGTGTACAGGCCTGTGCAGTTGTGCTTAATCAGTGCATACACTCATCCTGTGCCTAGCGCTGGAAGAACCGAGAAGCAATACACAGACTCAGACTAACTCTGGGGAGCATGTGGTCTGTCGAGGCCATATAGGGCAGAACTAGGGCACATCTGGGGTCTGACCTGAGTTTGTATCCTAGCTTTGTTCTTATTTGCTGTGTGATCTTGGGGCTGCCACCTTACTTCTCTAAACCTCAGCTTCCCCATCTGTAAAATGGGGACAAGAATGTCTATCTGACAAGGTGATTCTGAGGCCCGCAGAAGATCAAGGTCAGGTAGCTGTGCCTGCTACAAAGCTGTGGAAATGCTTGGTGAGAATTTACCAGTCACCTTTCCCCCAAGAAACAAGGAAGTGACTGCAGTGTGATGGAAGCATAAGGCTGGCTGTCTAGCACTCCCATTTGCCAGGCACCATGCTCAGGTGCTTTTTGGCTCACTAGTCATTGGAGCTTACATTAACCCTGTGAGGTCGCTACACTTGTTATGGCCACTTCACAGATGAGAAGAGGCTAAGTGGCGTAGCCTCGGTCATATGGCTGGCGAGTGGCAGAGCCATTGTCCAAACTCAGGCTTTCTGCTCACTCTTGTGAGTGACACCTAGAAAGCTGTAGTGAACAGTCATGGGGCTTGAAGAGGCTTCAGCCATGGAGCAGGCATCTTCCATGCTTCATTCGGCCTCTCACTCCATTTGTTTTCTGGGATCTGCCTGGGATACAAGGCTGAAGGCCAGGAATCATGGAATATTTGGAAATCAGGTTGGGAGGTGGGGGCAGCATGGCAGAGAGACGTGATAGTTGACTTCAAAGGGAGCAGGAGAGTCAGAGTTCCAGAGCTTGACATTACCTGGCTGAAGGACTGGTGTCTCCAGACGCTGTGGAGTCGGGATCTAACCCATCTGGAGGGGAGGAATAGAGCAGAAGGAAGTTGTAGCTGCCTGTGACGTGCTTTCTGGATCTTCTTTCCTCAGGTTAGCCAAGCAGCATCACGGGCTCTCCCTTACCTGGGCTGAGGCTGGGTCCCTCATCTGTAGGACTCTCAGGCCACTCTTCAGGGGAGCTGGGAGCCACTGCTGCCATTTCTTCTGATTCATTTTCCTTACCCTGCTCCTGCTCTTCAGTGAGACGCCCTGGCTCCTGGAGTGAACAGGATCTGTGTGGGCAGCTACCCACACTTTCTGAGAACTTCAGAAAGATCTGGAAGGCAGACTGAGCCACAATCCCCTTTCCCTATTTCAACTTCCAGAATCTTGATACCTGGTGGAGGAAGTCTGTACTTCCCCAAGGTATTATGGCTTGGATAGAAAGTGGCCACACACTCTGTTGAGAGGTTGTTGTATCACGAGGGCTCTAACCTCATCAATGGATTCCTCTATTGATGAGTTCATAGCTGAATAAGCTATCACAGGAAGTAGGACCTAGTTAGAGGATCTGTCATGGGGGATTTGCCCCTGAAGAGCATAACTTTTATATGATACATGCATGTGTGTATGTGTGTGTGTGTACACATGTGCGTGTGCATGCATTCATGTGTGTGAGTATAGGCACATGCATGCCACAGTGTGTGTGTGCAGGTCAGAGGACAACCTTAGGTATCAGTCCTTACTTCTTCCTTTTGGAGACAGGTCTCTTTGTGGTTTGCCTGTGCATAACAGGATTCTCTTGTCTTGGCCTCCCACCAGGCACACTGGGATTGCAGATGTGTACTGTGCCTGGCTTTTATGTGGGTTCTGAGGATCTGAGCTCAGATACTTATGTGTGCTTAGCAAGTATTTTACCCAATGAGCCATCTTTCCAGTGACAGGAATGTTTTATGTTCAGAGATTTCCCCTCTCTTTCTGTTTCCTACTTTTTGGTTACATGAGAAAAAGATTTCCTCTGTCATACCCTTTCAGCATATTTCTGCTTTATCACAGGCCTAAAAGCAATGAAGCCAGGACTGCACCTTTTGAAACCATGAGCCAAAATAAAACTTTCCTCCTTTAAACTGATTGCATGGGTGTTTTATAATAGTAACAACAACAAAGAACAAACCAACAAACCAAACAAACAAAGGAATCATGGAGGGCTTAATTCCAGAGGAAGAGAAGACTTGAGACCCTCCTTTATGGCTCTACTCACCACCAATTCCTTTTCATCTCCTTTGATCTCTTTCCCATCAACTTCCTGAAGTTCAGCATTGGCCTGGTCTTCCACATCAGCCTTCTTCTGAGATCCAGTCTCAGCCTCTTTGACAGTAACCTCTGCCCCAACATCCTCTTTGGGTTCGGGTTTGTCTTTTTCATTCACATCTAGTTTCTCCTTAGATTCCAGATTGGCCTCTTTCTCATCAGCCGTCTGCTTCTCTGACGCCAGTGTGGCCTCCTCTTTTTCCTTAGTCTCATTGGGTTCAAGTTTTGTCTCTTCTTTCTTGCTAGTCTCTTCCTGAGAAGTCACTGTGGTCTCTTCCTTTGCACCCTCCTCTTCTGCAAGGTCAGCCTTGCCTTCCTCTTTCCCACTGGCCTCCCCTTGCAAATCTACCTTGACCTCTTCTAATGCCTTTGCTTCCTCCACCTTGACCTCATCCAATGCACTTGCTTCTTCTGAGCATTCCCCTGACACGCCACCCTCAGATTCTGCTTTACACTGCTGTTCTGCCCCATCTGGAGGTCCTTCTTTGACACTTGTCCCATCTGTGCCTTTGGCCACCTCCTCTGCACAGCTTTGACTTCCTGGTGTCCCAAGGTTCCCTGCAACTGGGGAGACAGTGGTCCCATCCTCAGAGCGCTTCCCTTCTGTGTGTTCCATTTCTAGAAAGAAAAGCCATGGAGACTTTGTCACACACTACCTTTGCATGAGGTGAAAACCTTGCCCTCTGAGTTCCTGGCCCAGGAGTTAGGAGATCCATGGTTCTGTCCTGCTTCCCTTACTAGCTGGGCGTGACACCACATACCCACATGAAAGATGGAGGGATTCTTCTGCTAAAGTGGGGGCAGTTGGGCCATACTGACTTGATGTTAGATGGTATTTACTTAGTATCCTTCGGTAGGCTATGGCTTTATTATTGTCATTTTGAGGCAAGGTCTCATGGAGCCCAGGCTGGCCTCAAACTTACTTTTTAGCAGACGATTTCCTTGAATTCCTGATCCTACTGCTTCTGTCTCTTGAGTGCTGCGACTACAGGCTTGTATCACAGCACCTGGCCATTATTATTCTTCTTCTAAGGATCAATCCTAAGGCTTCATGCATGGAAGCCATCACTTTAACCCTAAGCAAAATGCCCAACCTCATATAATGTCTTTTCAATGATTTTGCCTCTTTTTGATTAAGCCAGTGAGGTGGCCACGACTTAATACCGTTGTTACAAAACATGGGAGGAGCAATTGCTGCTCACCCCCTAGAGCTAAAGTGGGCAGGCATATGGAACTGAACAGCCTTGCTTCCATTATATGGATTTTCAGTTACCTTCTATTTCTGGTAAGCGATATTGAGTTTCCATCTCCAGCAGGGATCTAAAGTGTCTTTTAAAAAATGCATTATTGGATTTAAAAATAACTTAATTCAAAACAAGACAGGCAGTTAGGAAATCCGAATAAAGATGGCACAAATGTCAAATCACAGAGGTGGTATAAAAATACTCGAGATTCCGGAGCCCCTGGGCAGGCTAGTCTCTGAACCTCTGTGGTTTTTGAAAAAGAGGATGGGAAGAGTTTGCTTTGGTGAGGAATAGAATCACATCCTCTTCAGTTTGCAAAGCTGTCCTCCACCTGCCACTGGGTGTATGTTGAGGGGATGATCCCTTAACTTGGGAATTTCTGTTTGAGTATGGTATATAGTTTTGGGGTGTGGGACAGAGCCAGTTCCTTCTCTTGTTGGGGGTCTAGTTACAAAGAAAACAGTTCCCAAATAGGACTCAGGGCATGACTCAGACAGTAAGAAAAGTGGACACTCCTGTCATTGCCTAAAAATACCTCCTACCCTTGGCAGTACTATCTTTCTTGGTGAGAGTACACAGGACACCTCAGTAAATTGGGACAGAGCACAGGCAGCATGAAGACAGGCTCTGCTTCTCCTGCCCACTCCAGTATTCCTGTTTCCCTAGACAAGAGTCCTGAGGACCCTGGATTTGGTGCCTTCCACTTTCTAGGAAGCAGACAGGGTTTTGTGAAGATATGAAGACCGTCCACTAATGTAGCTCCTTCATGGTGCAGCAGCTCCAGCCATACATTCTAGAAAGAGGTAGAAAGTGCCTGTGTGGCAGTGTTCATGGAAGACAGCCAGAAGGTCATGGCACATGGACCCTGACCTTCTAGTCACCCATTTTGAGCTCAAAGCACTCCCTCTGAGCCCCAGCTTGAGATCAGAGTTTCTAGACAGTACTCTGCAGAAGTACGGTCAAATGAAGGAGATATGACTGAGGGGGCAGAGTGCTTTCTTAGAATGTACAAGGCCCTGGGTTCAACTGCCAACGCAGTATAAATTGAGCATAGTGGTACATGCCTGTAATTTGTGAGGCGGAAGCAGGAGGAACAGTTGCAGCTACATGGTGAGCTTGAGGCTAGCCTCTGCTATGTCTAAAAGAGAAATGAAAAATAAAATGAATAAAGTTTCTCTTGACAATGTGAGAGAGATGTATTTATTCACTGACCAAGGTCATTCCAAATTTAGCCAGCTTTTCACTCTTTAAGAGATATACAGAATCAGTAGCACTGAAGTAGATATCAGGTGCCGCTTAAAAACCTGAAAACTTAGCTTGAATGTCATTGAATTCTGCTTCCCCTAAACCTACCTGGCCATGGGTTTTCTCTTTGCCTTCCTTTCTTACTGGAATGTTTTCCATGAGGCATTCCCATTGCCCTGGTTGACAAAACCATGCTCAAGTTCTGAATGAGTCACAAACCCTCTTCGCTTTCTGTTCTTTGTCCTGGTGGGGAAGGTGGTGAGTCAGTGGTGAAAGTCCCTGGGGTCTTGTGATAGTAGGATCCTAGCTCCCACTCTTTGCTGTGTGGTACTTATTTTTACATTTTAGTTTCTGTAGGTAGGAATAGGTGCCAGCCCATATGGAATAGTGGAGGGTTCAGGCCACCAGCACACGGGAAGTATCTGGAGGGAGTCCTTAGCCCACAGCTTGCCTGGTAAAGACTGACTGTGCCATCTCTGAGCTAGGGTGAGGTTCTGACCTGGTCCCCAGGGCATTTTTTTAGTGACACAAGACAATGAGAACTGAATGTCAGTAAGATGATAACAAGCCCTTTTTATACCCACAAGCGAGGCAGATTTGGCTAAGACATCGTTGATTGCTTCAGCCATCTTTTCCCTCTAGCTGTACAACACACATTTAAGGTAGAGGGGAAGAGAGAGTATGTATGTGAGCATAAACACCTCAGCCACCTTGCCTGTTCAACACCTCTGCTTTCCCCTCCAGGTTTGTCATAAATAGACAAGGAGTGAAGAAGCTCTCAATTCTGAGGAGCCAGGATAACACCCCCAGTGTTCATGTTTCTGTGGCAGTTTACAGCTTACACTGAAGTGCTTTGATTCACTTTAGTCATTCCTTGCTTGACCCCATCAGAAAGGTGTAAGTAATCCCATTTTATAGTTTAGGAGTCTGATTTATGGAGTAGAGTTCCTGTGACTAAAGTCATAGGAGAATTAAATAGGCCAAACCATATCTGGAACCTGGGTCTCCTGAGGTCAGGGTTTGAGTAGACTCAGCATGGACCAAAGATACTTTTCCCATTAGATCCTTGGCCTGGTGCCCTTTCAGAAGCCCCTGCTCAGAGGAGTGAACACCTCACCTGTGGGGAGGAGCCACTGAATAAGGCTGAGGATTTCCTCTCTCCAGTGCACACTAGACGCTTCATGAAAAATTTCAACACCATTCCTTTCTTGCTGTACTCTCTGCGTCCTTCCTTCCTTTTCCCCCAGGAACCCAGCGATTACCCCTATCTTGTGTCCAGTTCAGCTCTGCAGTTCAGCTCCCCCTATCCAGAGGGAAAACCTAAGTTCTGAGCCTTGAATAGCATTAAATGTTGCTTGCTGTTTCTGTGATGCCTTTGTTTCCTACTGCCACCCAGTCTCTCTCCCAGTTGTTCTGAGGCCCCTACCTTACCCACTTCAGCCATCACAAGGAGAGGCCATTGACTCCTAATCCCTTCCCCCAAGACCCGAATCTGTGACCCCAAGGCCCTCTTCATAGATGGCCACTTGCAGGTTACTCTGTACCTGACCTCAAGTTTACCCAGCTCCTTTAGGCAGCTAAAAAGAGTTGATATAGTGGAGAGAATTAGGAAGCAACCTGCATTTCTCTCATTGTAGGGTCCTCATTGGACCCTCATAGGGACCTCATTAGATACGTTCCAAGATCTGGCTCTTGGAAGGTAGGAGTAGAGGCTGGTAGATATGGGAGTAGTTATAAAGGGTCCCAGGGCTTTTCCTACCTGTGGGATTCTGCCTGCAGCTTGGGAGCTCCTGCCTCGTTCTAGCTGAGTAGCCTCACTCCCTTCGTCCTTTAAGCTCTGGTGGCTTTGAGCCCCCAGCTCATAGTCCCGCCTCCCAGCTTCCACCTCACCCCACCTTCAAGAGGCCTGGGCTTCGGGAAGAGCATTGTTTACTACTCTGTTGGTACAACACTTTCTCTTAGACTGAGAGGCTCAAATTTCCCCCGAAGATCTGACAGGTGGCACCTTTCAATCATGCTTCATCCCTCTTGCCCTGACCCTAACAGCATCTCTTCTGTGATCACCTTCCTTCCCAATGTGTTCTGGCTTTGGAAACCTTGACAAACAGCAGCCTGGCCTGTTTAGAACATGGTCTCCAGCTCTCTGGTGTCCTTCAGTCATCCACAGCCAAGCTAGACCTTTTATACTCCCTTAGCCCCTTGCCTGCAGTCTTCCTTTAATTGCTTCATTTACTCTTCCCTAGACAAAGCAGCTGCTGAGGGGTGGGCTCAGGAGATGGCTAATGGGGCAGCTGTCAACAGTGGGCTAACACTGGACCAGGAAGCTTAAAAGAGGAGGTGCCAAAAGGAAAGAGGGGTGGAGAGAGCCACTGAAACACTGGACTTAGGATGTACATTATACACAACTCTTTGGTTCTGTTTTGAGCTGGAGTGATTGGTATACCATCACCTCTGAACATGTGTGTGTGTGTCTGCCTGAATTGAAATTTGCTTAGAAAAACAAAACAAAAACAAACAAACAAACCAGGAATAAAATAAAACAAAACAAATCCTTTTCCTGACTATGTGTCATACAACTTAAGGAGGGTACCATTTGGAGAGTGTGGGCAGGAATACCCTTCCCATTAATGAAGCTTGTGACTCCTCCGATTCTCCTCCCCCAGCCCCTTCCACTTAGCCACACTGGCTTGCTTCCTGTTCCTTAAATAAATCTAATCAGTGGTTTCCAGACTCAGGGCTGGGTTTTCCTTCTGCTCTTTGTAAGGCTGGCTCCTTCTCATTGTTCCGGACCCAGATCAAATTTCTTACCCTCAGAGAGGTTCTCCATGATTGTCAAGCTCCCTTCATCACTTCTGCCTACTTCTGTACTTCACAGTATTTACTGGAATCAAACATTGCATTCTTAGGGCTGTAGAGATGGTTCAGTTGTGAAGAGCACAGCACTTACTGCTATTACAGAGTAACTAGGTTCAGTTCCCACTACCCACTGATGGCTCACAACTCCAGGTCCAAGGGATCTGATTCAAGTTCTGAAGGCATACATGTAGTGCACTATATGCATGCAGACAAAACATTCATACACATAAAATAAAAAGAATTAGATCTTTAAAAATTATTGTAAAATTGCATCCCCCCCCTCCATCCTTTATACTCTGTGAGAACTGGGAATCTATTTTACATGCTCACAGATGTAGACCGAGAGCCTTGCCTGGGTCATGTTAGGCCCCTGATAAATACATACTGAATTAAGGAATTAATCAAGAAAAACAGAGCAAAGAACTGTGAAGTGTGGCTCATGAAATGGCTCAGTGGTTATGAGCAGTGGTTGCTCTTCCAGAAATCCTGAGTTCAATTCCTGGCATCCACATGTTGGTTCACAACCATTTATAACTGTAGTCCTATGGGATCCGATGCCCTCTTCCGGTGTGCAGATGTATACGCAGGCAAAACATCCATATAAATAAATAAATCCTAAAATAAAATAAAAATTAAAGAAAAAGAACTGGGGTCAGTGCCTGGAATGATATGAAAGGGAGATTATTCTGTGTGGCCAAGTTTGGGGACTGATGTTCAAATAGTGTAATATCTGTCCCAAGTATATCTCCTTCGTCCATCCAGAAATTATTCACCAAAGACAGGTTAGTTCTCCCAGATTTTTCTGGCTTGCTGATTTTTGCTTCCCTTATCTCATTTCTTGTCCTACTGTCATTATATACTAAAACCAGGATGGTGGTGGTGCACACCCTTAATCCTAGCACTCAGGAGGCAGAGGCAGGCAGATCTCTGTGTATTTGAGACCAGCCTGGTCTAGAGAGTGTGTTCCAGGACAGCCAGAGTTGCAACAGAGAAACCTTAACCAAATGACAATCCTTTCATTCTTTGATGAGCCTTCCTAGTGAACTCCAAGTAGGTGCTGGAGACAACAGCATTGAATACAAGAGAAACTAGGCACAAGAAGATAATTTTAGTGTGAGCAGATAGTAAACACATCAATAAGTAAAATATGTACTATATCAGATGTGACATACAAAATATGGTGAAATGGGGCAAAGGATAGGGTTTTGTGTTTGTTTTTGCTTTGTTTTATATGGAGGAGGATAGATTTGTGGGTAAGGCAAGTGATATGGGAATGGAGACCACAAGTAAGTTAGGGGGCTAAAGGGTTTGACAGTGAGGGCCACAGCATCCCTGACAAAGAGAACAGTAACCAGAAAGAAGGGGATTCGATTGATGTGCTTGATCAAGAGGGAGGATATCACCATGATTGGGCAAAGCACTGGGGCAGGAGAATAACTGGAGATAAAAGGAAGAAGCTAGGGTTGGCAAATCATGTGGGATTTGTACTGACTCATACTGATCATCTACTTGATAGGGTCTAGAACAACCTAGGAGATAAACCTCTAGGCATGCCCATGAGATAGTTTTATATTTGGTTAGCTGAGGTGGGCAAACCCACCCTGAAAGTAGTTAGCAACTTTCCATGGCTGGGATAGCTGACTGAATAAAAAGGGTAAGGTGAGCTGAGTACCACCATTCTCACAGTGTGACTATAGGCAGGATCGGACAGCTGCCTCCCATTCCTGCCACAATCCTTCCTTGCCGCAGTAGGATTTATCTTCTGAACAGAAAACCAAGGTAAAACCTTGCTCCTTAAGGTTGCTGTTCTCAAGTAATGGATCACATCATGGAGAAAATGCAGGATCTTATGAGCTATTGAGAAGACTTTGGTCCTTGCTCTATGATTAGAAGCCACTGCAGTATTTAGGGGGTGAGTGACACGATCTAATTTTAGTTTTTCACATTGCTCTGGCTGCTGTTTTGAGAACAGTCAGATGTGAAGCATGGGGAGGAGTAGGGATAACAGCCAGGAGACTAACTTGGTGGTTTAGTACAGTATGTGGTGGCCTGGGCTAGAGAGTCTTCAAAGGAGGCAAGTAGAAGTGATGAGGAACAGTCACATGGAGACAGCTGTGAGTTCTGGATAGCTTCCTTCTTAACAGGAAAGCCTCTCACCTTCTGATCCTCTCACGACAGTCCAAGGAGACATCTATTATTGTGCTCTCTGAGTCCCTTATGGGAAGCAGGTCCCAATGAGGAGATTCTGCATCCTTTTCTTTGGGACCGAACATCCAAGAGGGCAGTACTAGCCCAGAGTGAGTGACAAATACAGAACATTTCTGTAAGGATGGAAAGGGATGGAATGCAGGTTAGAGTGAGGGGCTGGAGAGATCAGCAATTTGGGATGACATGTCTAGAGGCCAGTGATAGCCCCAGAAATTGAAGCTATTAAACTGCCTTTTACAAGGAGAAACACACCACGGACAATTGGAGAGTCTTACTTGTAGCATCACAAATGTTAACTATAGAAGAAAGACAGAGCCACATAGTAAACAGTAACAACACCACTCTTACTAAAAACAATGATTTTCCTGGGTCTGAAGGGAGAGGAAATAGGGAGTTGTTCAATGTGTATAGTTTCAGTTATCCAAGATAAATTCTAGAGGTCTGCTGTGCAATATAGTGCATATAGATAGCAATAATATACAAGTGTGTCGTGTGTTAAATATTCTGATCACAATAAAAAAGGAACTTTTTGAGAGGTTGAGGAAGATGTTTGCAGTAGGGCTGGGGAAATGGCTCAGGTGGTAAAAGCTTGTTTTACAATAAAAAGGTTCTGCGTTAGGATCCCCAGAACCCACGTAACGAGAGACGTGCGAGGATGGGCCCACAATCCCAAGACTCCTGAAGTGAGATGGGAGGTGGAGGAAAGGGTATCTCTGAAAGCTTTTAGGCCAGCTAGCCTGATATAAGCAGCAGCAAACACAAGCGACCCTGTGTCAAAGATAGTTCTCTCTCCCTCACTCAAGGTCTGTCTGCATTCAGGCGTGGGCTCTGGAGGTGGGTTCAGGGACCAAACCCCTTCCACCCTCCAAACACGAAGCCCAAGGGATCGAACGCAAGCAAGGCCGTCGGCGCTCTGCCCCTCATTCAGGCCTCTATGGTACTTTGGAGTTCTCTCTAGCAAATCGAAGCCGTTTTCGGCCAGCCGGCGGCTCTGTCTCTATGGTAGCCGGTTTCCTAGCGCCGCCTCGTCGGCGTTTCTTTCCGGATCAAAGAAGAGGCTGGACTTCCCTTCCGGAAGTGACCCACGTGCTTCTTCTTTGGTCTAACTGGGTACCGGGCAACTCTTTACTATTGACCCGACGCTGGGAACGTCTTGGGAGCTGTGTCCTGCCGCAGACCGTGGTGAGTGGGCCACGGTGTCTGACCCCCAGGGGGGTCCGGATGATGCCACCGCCGTGTCAGGGTTGCAGCCTTCGGGCCGCCCCGGGAGCCTCGGTTGTGGTTAGGGTCGGATTCTCAGGGCCGCATGGTTTCAGGCCCATAGTTTCGAGTGTTGCCACCATCGATCCTCTGGCTAGGAGTGATCTCGACGTACTGGGAGGTCTCATTTTCTGGCCCTGATCCCATGACACACTGAGTGACCTTGAGCTAGACACTGTCCACTTTAAGGGCCTCATCATACTAAGGGGATTGATTATTGAGGGCAGTGGTCCCTGCTGGTCTTAAACGCTATGATTCTTCGTGTCCTTCAGCCCCCAGGTATTAGGGTAAACCGGGAGGGGTCTTTGCTGACCATCATGTCTCCTCCTAGGACTAAAGACCAGGAAGCTATTCTTTCCACGGTGTTAAGTTGACATGGATCCGCTCAGAGCCCAGCAGCTGGCTGCGGAGCTGGAGGTGGAGATGATGGCTGACATGTACAACAGGTATTGAGAACCACTTCACACTACCTTGTCTTTGACAATTAGCCGGAGACACCCTTGTCATGACAGGGTGAAGGACTTGTAACGAATTCTTTCCTTAAGGTAATAGTGCTAAAGTAAACACAGGTTACTAGAAGCACTTGGCTGTTTAGGAATAAAAGGGGGAGTGAAAGATAATCACCTGTCCAGGCTCTGGTGAGTTTAGAGAACAACTAAACACTAGCCCCCTACCCCCAGTAGCCCATTTAATTAACTTTGTTTATGTATTTTGTGTTTGTTGTTGAGTGCCAACTTGCATGCCACAGTAGCACACATGTTGAAGTCAGACCTACTTTGTGGGTCTCAGGGATTGAACTCAAGTCTTCTGGCTTGGCAGCAAGTGCCTTTACCTCCTGAGCCATTTAGTAGTTAATAGTATCTAGTAGTTAATAGGATTTAGTAACTAATATTCATTAAGCTTTTTTTTTTCTTTTTTTTTTTTTTTTGGAGACAAGGTCTCACGATATATTTCTAGCTGGCCTAGAACTTGTTTGTATACCAGGTTGGCCTTGAATTCACAGAGATCTGCCAGTCTCTCTTGAGTGATGGGGTTAAAGGTGTGCACACTTGGCTTTCATTAAACTTTAACTCTGTGTTAGGTGCTTGCAAAACATTTTGTATGCATTGGTTTTTTTTTTTGTTTTGTTTTGTTTTGTTTTTTTTAGTACTCAGAATGATTCACTGGAGGCTGAGGATGTAACTTAGTTGGTAGATATGACTTGTCTAGAATGCAGGAAGCCCTTGATTTATCCTGATATGGTACCTGTAATTCCAGCACTCAGAGATAGAAGCTGGAGAATCAATAGTTCAAGGTCAACCTTACTACTTAGTGAGTTTGAGGCCAGTCTGAGATAGAGGAGGCCAGTCTAAAAAAAAAAAAAAAAAAAGGAAATAAATAAAATCAGTGGGGTTAAAGTTTATTAGTGCCATTTTAACATGGGAAAATTGAGGCATCAAGGGGTTTAATAACCTCAGGATCCATAGCTGGCCAGTAGCAATGTCAGAACCAGTACTATTTACAGGCCGACCTTTCAACTACTGCTTATTGCCCTTGGGCCACTTTGGAAACAAATCCTGGTGCACCAGTTACCTGCTGAATATCTTTGGGCAAGTGGGCTCATAATTGATTATCTCATCAATAAAACTGACAAATTGCTACTTCATAAAGACATTACTGACATTAAATATGAAGGCCTTCAGCATCAAGTACATCATATAGGAAACAGATATCTTCTGGTTTTAGTCAGCAGAAGTCTTTTCACTAGTTGATTTATCCTGAAGGATACAAATTTGAATGGTTTTTAAAATGCAGACTGAAGTCAGACTACTTGGCTTTGTGTGATCCTTGGCAAATTACACTGAGCTTCTCTGTTTTAATTTCCTCATCTGTAAAGTGGGGACAATGATTGTACCCACCCCACTGGGTTACTGTGAGGGTTGTATAACAGAATCTGTGTTAGCACATGACTCAAACAAGGTTGTTAGTCTCAAGAACCTTCCAAGGTGGTTGAAATGAAAACTGAAGATTCTCCACTGTTTTCTTGGGAGAGGGGATGACGCAAAATAAATACAGCAGGGTTGGGGTTGTTGAAGGTTCCTGGGATGCCACCCAAGAAGTTACTGATATAACCTTGTCCCTCTCTAATCCCAGAATGACCAGTGCCTGTCACAGGAAGTGTGTACCTCCTCACTACAAGGAAGCAGAGCTGTCCAAAGGGGAGTCTGTGTGCCTGGACCGATGTGTATCCAAGTACTTGGACATCCACGAGAGGATGGGCAAAAAGTTGACAGAGTTGTCTATGCAGGATGAAGAGCTGATGAAGAGGGTACAGCAGAGCTCTGGACCCGCATGAGGCCCTAGGCAGTATACACCCGGGGTGCACCTTGCTACTTACCTTATTAAAGTGTGTTCCCTAATGGTGTCATATGTGAAAACTGTCATACTTAGGCTCTCTGGAGCACCTCCAGGATCCCGGGTGTGATAGAGCTCTCCTGGCTAAAGAAGGGACTTGTCATGCTGGTTTGTGACTGTATGTGTGTATATGTATATATCTGTATTAAAACAATTTGTGCAAAGCAGTGTCTTTAGTATTTGAGAGACAGAGTTTCACTATGTAATCTTGGCTGGCCTGGAACTTGCTATGTAGATAGATCAAACATGCCTTAAACTCAGATCTACCTGTTTCTGCCTCTCAAGCACTGAGATTAAAGGTGTGTATCACCATGCCTGGCAGGTTGTTTTTAGTCTGAGGGAGGGTTTCATTATGCAGCCTGGTCTGGCTTCAAACTTAGAGTCATTCTGTGTCAGCTTCTAAATTTTGCTATTACAGGTATGTACCTAAGTTCAATGTTTTAAGACTATAGACTAGTGAGACTGATAGGTTTGTGCTGGGTCTGCTGCTTCCTGTGTGACCTGAATGTGACACATCTGTGTTTGAGTTGAGTGACTTGCATATAGGAAGCACTAATTTTTTTTAAAAAAAATTGATATTAAGTAGGGACAAGCAGGCATTTCCAAACATAGTATCAGCGGATGGGATTTAGAAAGAAAGTAGCCAGACTATGCTCTAGATGGCATTATCAAGGCATATGGTGAGCCAAATAAGCATCATGGAACTGAGTGAGGACTGTTCACCTATTTCAGACTAATTTTCTGAGAGTCCACCCATTAGACTAAATGTCTAATTAGGAAACAGGTTCAGAGAGGCAGCTACTTGCTGCAGGTCACACAGTAGAGCCTTGGAGAGGCCAAGACTGAAGAGCCCAAGCCCAACTCCTGTCTGAGGGAGGAGGCCCTCTGAGGTCTGCATCTTTTAAAATGTGTGTGCCATTCCAGAAGGCTCTTTGTTGACACTGAAGCCACTAGCAGAGCTAAACCTACAAAGTAGGCATTCGTGGTAGAGGTTCCTGGGAAAGGTAAAGGATGATAGAGGCAGAGACTTTGTTCAGCTTAAAAGTACAGGTTCAAATCAGGTTTGAGTTTTAGCTGAGATTTTCAGCTTTGTGACCTTGGTGGGGAGACATTTAACCTGAGGTTCAGTTACCTGTTAAAATTACAGTAAGGGGTCCCACCTGGCTCCTCCGGTGGTTGTGAAAACAAACACTAAGAAAAATGTCTGGAATACATAAAATAATAATTTGCTAAATTTGATGAGAAGTGGAGACACTAGATGGACTTAAGTTTCAGAACTGTAATTATGTCATTAGGGTGGGTAGAAGGTAGTTTCTAAATTCTGAAATACAAATGTAGGCCAGCAGGTGGTGCTGTTTGCTCGCAGGTCTGAGCTGTTGGTGCCTGTGACACAAAGAGCATTTGCTTGCCAGCAGAATGCAACCCTAGGAAGAGAGAGGAGTCACTGTGAGGAAGAGATACTGTATCTGTCTTCAGGTTTAAAAGGGACATAATGAGTATTCTCTCGATAGTGCACTTCTGGAGCAAACAAGGCCTGGTGGACATAGGGAGAAGAGGTTCCAGCTCCAGAAAGATACTTGGAAAGGCTTTGCCAGGCAGGGAAGTGTGTAGGGCTGGGAAACAGCTACAGTGTGGCTGAAGCACCAAGTGTGAAGAGAAGAGCTGAGCAATGAGCCCAGAAGCCTGGGCAGGCTCAGCTCCAGAACAGCCTAGAGAGTGGGCTGTGTTAAGCCATTTGGATTTTCTCCTGCTCAGGGTATTAACAAACTGTTAGAAGATTTAAACCTTTCAGCGACAATGACAGGTCTGCTTTTCAAGGCTAATTCTCCCAGACAGACAGTGTTAGATGACAGCAGATAACTGATTAGGGAAGGACACAGTGCAGAGTGTGAGGAAAGAGGTGATGGTGTAAGACTAGCTCACATTTATTGAGTTACTGTAGCTAAGTTCTCCTGAGGGCCTCATGTGCATTATTTTGATTTATGTTAGGACAACTCTGAAGCAGGTACAACTTGCATTTTTGGGATGAGTAGGCTGAGGCTCTCAAGAGTTAATCACTTGTCTAAGGCAGAACTGGGATCCCAAGTTATGGATCTGAGGCTACTTTAGCTGCTGCTCTTGGCTTAAGGGGAATTCCTTGAGATAATATTGCAGCAACTTTGCATTAGCATTTTCTGTGGGATATGCACAGGAAGTTGGCCAGGTTCTTGCTGCCAATTAACAAGTGGGATGGAGTGAATGTTGGAGAGTTAATAGACTTACTCAAAGGTATGAGAAATAAGACTGAATCAGGTCCTTTCTGTCACTGGGAGGAAGTGTAAACCCAGATGTGGTTTTGCTTGATTACCTCAGTTTTAAAAATCAGGAAATATCTCACAAAAATCTAAGCTTTGGCTACTTAAAAAAAAAAATTAGAGGATCTGTAAATCTGCATTACAAGTTGATACCCGCCTGTTGGAAGACAGGCAAAGCTCAGCTGTTAACTCTCACCACTATTTTTTGCCTCTTGCTCACTGACTTGACCCAGTAGGCTCCAGTCTATGACTCCTGCTGTTACTGTATTCTGCGATAGGCAACCTCTAAGATTCCCAGGGCCTCAGATGATACCCCCTGGTATTCAGGCTCTTATATGGATTCCTGTGTACAAGGTGCACCAGACCAAGAGACTTAATTCATTATATGTGTGTGTGTGTGTGTGTGTGTGTATATATATATACACACACACACACATATATTGAATTATATATATGATATATATATTATATATTATGCATATATATTATACATACACACACACACATATATATATATACATATACATATATCAGAGCCAAGGTGATAAGATATAGCTAGGAAAGACTGCATACTCTTCTTCCCTTTCTTGCTAACTCTGATGAAGCCAGCTCCCATGTTGTGAGCCAACCTATGAAGAGGCCCCTTAGTTAAACAACACGCACATGGTGAATGCCCCACTATGTGAGAGGGCCTGGAAGCAGATCCTTCCCCTGCTTAGCTTTCAGATGACAGCATTCCCGATCCACACTTTGCAGCCTGTGAGAGACACTGAAGGTCAGGAGCCAGCCAAGTCACACCTTACCTCCTAACCTGGAGAAGATGAGAGAATAAATGTTGGTCCCAAGCATTATATTTTGGAGTAGCTCAGCCACAGACAGCTCATACATATGTTGTCTATGTACCTGAAGCAATTGTCTGAGACTGTTGGTTATTTCATACCCATGTTAGAATATGTTGGGCACCATTCTAGGCCCCTTGAGACACATCATGAACAAAACAGAATAAGACACTTGCCCTCTTAGAGTTTATATTGTAGTGGGGAATGCTGTTCTGATGGGCAGACAGCCCCTTCAGAATCCAGGGAAAGGTTCTTAGCCTCTTTCAGATCTTACACCCTTATAAGAATCTGATGAAAGCTATGAACTGTTTTCTCAATGCACACATTTATACTTGTAGAAGAGCTCTTGTGTGCTGAGCTGAGAGGAGTCTTGTGATGAGCATTGTTTTAGGTGATAGGACACAGTGGAATGAGGTTTTAAAAGTTCTAGTTGATGAGACAAATACTAAAACTAGGTGCTTTTATAATTGTGAAAAATGTTGGGTTTTGGACATGGAGCTGACCAAGCCACACCCACATGTAGCCGTTTCTTTCTCACTGCTGTTGTAAAAGAAGTGGCAAGCAAACTCCCTACACAGCTGTCTCTTACTCTTTAGATTCTAGAAGACTTCCCAGGTGCCTGGATTACAGAAGAATAGCAGGGACCCTAATTATAAAAATAAATATTTAGTGGGCACATATGTGTACATGGGGAGGTCAGAGAAAAACTTGCAGGTATCTGTTTTCACTTTCTGCCATGCGAGTTCCAGAGGTTAAACACAAAGGCTTGGTGGGAGGTATTTTTACCCACTGAGGCATCTCACTGTCGCTGGTATCCCTATTTTTTACTTCTCCAATGATAGAACCAGGCTACTGGATTCCCAAGATGTTGGAGGGCCTATCAGTGACATAACACCCCCCACTCAGGTAATGGGGACACCTTAAATAAATGTGCCCCTCGTCCCCAGTTTCTCCATATCTTCTACAACCCAATAACAAGTTGTCTTCCTTTCTTCCTCATAGAGCAAGACCTTCTACCCCCAACCCCTGGGAATCAGAGGCAGGACTGTGCTGTGGCTACTCATCAGCTTTGGCGCATAGAATTTCCCTCTCTCTCTGAGACCTATAAGAAGGGACCCCTCACCTGGCCTCCTCCATGCTGTCTATCTACAGTGTTGGGGTTTGTGCTCTTCTCATAACCTCCACCTGTCACTGTCCATGGCATTAATATTTCTCCTGAGAAATCTCTTACCCAGAAGGTCTGGGTAAGATCTGTCCCCAGTATCCTCTTTGAACCCTAAACCAGAGACCTTTCAATAAGTGCTACAAAAGATGTTCAAGGAGCTTGAGGCTACGAGGAAGAATGCACCCGCAGTCAGGGTGTTCAGTGAAGGCTGCCTTCCCCAAAGCGGTAAGTCAATGAGATCAAACGATGAGTAGGACTTGTCAGACAGCACGGGTCTGGAGGGTGGGAAGCTAGAGGGAAGGCGTGTGTAGACATCTGCCCTGAGTGACACATAGTCCATCAGAGGAAACAAGCGTACCTTGATGAGTTTATCATATGGAAAGACAAATGTCGTACAGGCCACATAACAAAGATATTTACAGGTTGAGTCCAGCAAGTTGTTGCAAAGAATCAGGCACTTAGGGAAATCCCCTTTAACTCTGATTTGAAGGATTAGCTTACTATGGCAGGTCAGAAGAATGTTCCAGGTCCAAGAAGAACTTGAGGTATAAGAACATATGAAGTGTCGATGATGTGAAGGAGGTTAGTGAGGCCAAGTCCCAGAGAGGAGAGAAGCTAGAAAGAGGGTTTTTAATCAGCATGAAGTCTGATGACAGAGTCAGAGGCCATTGCTTGTGTTTGAACAAGTTGGGACCATCCTGACAGGCATAAAGCTATCCTAAAGCTCATTTGCTTGTTGTTAAAATAATGGCCAACAACAAACTGGAATTTCTTCAGGACCCTCATGCTGGAGAAGAGAAAGGCTGAAGCTGAGTGCCAGCCAGAGGCGGGATCTTTTCTCTTGGAAGGAGACTTCACACATTTATGATTTGTCAGCCCACCTTGCAGGATGAAACTGAAGCCCAAACAATAATGGGTTGATGATGGGCAGAACCATATCCTAACCAGGACTGTTTGGCTTTGCATACCTCTAGCTCCCTACTTGAATCTAAACCTTATGCTGGGAACCTCAGTGATGGACTTGGGGCCCAGGGTCACTGTATGCCTTTGTTCCTCTTTGCTATGTGGTCACATTAAATGGATTGTTTCTGTGTTTCACTGTTAATTTGACTCTTTTAATTGACTTGTTGTGGACAGGTGGCTGAGCCTGGCTTGTTAGGACTGTAGGAGCATAATCACTGACCCTAACTCAAGTAGCAAAAGGACATGGAAGGTATTCCAAGGGCAGCATCCTGATAAAACTCTTGTTTCTAGTAGGTCTTGTTCGTTATATCTGTGGTCAAGTGGGGCAGAATTGGGAAGATCAGATAGCAAGGGTCCATCATGGGCACAGTGAGCAGCAGAGGCTGCGAAGGCCAGTATATGGAGACAAGGAGTCCTTAGAAGTTGGGAACTACAGGCTACTGGCAGGCTGCATGTAAAGAGGGGGGCAGGGAGCAGAATCTGGGGTGTCTCCAGTTTTGTCACTTGAGCCTGGGGAAGAAGTGGTGCTGCTGCTGACACAGGCAATAATGAGTGAGGAGCAAGAGAAGGAAGAGAACGGTCATTTTAAATTGCTGAGCCATCCTCACAGTCTTAGACGATCCAACAAGACAGGCCGTGGAAGGGCAGCTATCAGCAGCAACCTGTGCTGCAATTCCCTTCCTCTCTGTGCAACTCTTAGAACTGAATCGTTCATGTGAGGTTTCCATCTCTTGGGGACTGATAAATCCTACTGATTCTATCCCCTAAAGCTATTTGCAGTTCTCAGTTTACACATCACCCTTAAAAACCATGCCCTGAGCTTCTGACTAGATCCAACTCCCTTTCCCAGCTATGCATTTCCATATTGTCATATCATATATTCCCCAATCATAGATTGCTACCATGGCCCTCGTTCAGCTTCCCGAGACCTCAGGCACACCCCCCACATCCCCAAGAATAGAATCTTTAAGTTTTATCTATTTTTTGTTGTTGTTGTTTTTTTGAGAGAGGGTTTCTCTGTTGTAACTCTGTCCTGGAACTTACTCTGTAGACCAGGCTGGCCTCGAACTCAGAGATCTGCCTGCCTCTACCTCTTGAGTGCTGGGATAAAAGGTGTGTGCCATCACCGCCCAGCAAGTTTTATCTATTTTTATTTTATGTGTCTTGAGTGTTTTGTCAGCATGCTTGAAAGTGCACCATGTGCATGCAGTGCCTATGAATGGCAGAAGACGGTGTCAGGTTCCCTGGAACTGGAGTCACAGAAAGATGTGAGCCACCATGTGGGTGCTGGGAACCCAACCCAGGTCTTCTGCGAGAGCAAGTACTCTTAATGGCTGAGCCATCTTGCCAACACCCCTTCTTCTCCCCTCTCCTCCCCTCCCCATTTTCTGGTCTTAGTTTTGCTCTGTAGCCTTGGCCTAGCCTTGCCTTATGTCTGTCATCCTGCCTAGGGTCTGCTGCCCAAGTGCTGGGGTTATAGGTGTGTGGCAATACCTGGCCTTCTTCACCCCTCTGATATGAACTATTACAGTGGCTTCCAACCTACTTACATCTTCCTTCCCAATATAATCTCTTTTCATTAAATACACAAACTTAACCATGTCTGTCCCCTTCAAACAAAACCAAAAGAAGACAATAAAACACAAGAGTTTTTCCCTGCAGTTCTTACAGTTCACAACACTGGAAGTACTTGGCCTAACGGAGGTCATTTCAAAGTCACCTTAGCCTTCCTTCCCAGCTTAATTTCCTGCCACTCCCTTCTCGTTTATTCGGCAAATGTTTACTAGCAGTTTACTATATGCCAGGTTCATGATAGGCAGCAGCCATGCAAATTACCTACAACACAGTTGTTCTCAAGCCCAACAGGCGTACAGCCCATGGGGTGGGTAAGGAGAGGAAGGAAAGACACTGTTATCTTAGGTCAGCAGGGGGCTTCCCTAGAGGTCAATACAGTGTGTGGGGGCTTCCCTAGAGGTCAGTACAGTGTGTGGGGTTATGTGGGTAGCTCCCCAAAAGAGGTGAAGCTTGAGCAGTGATGTAAGAATGAGTGAATTTGAAATGAAGAAGTGAATCTGTTGCTACTACAAAAAGGCAGAGCAGGTGCAGAGACAGGAATGTGTGAAACCAGTTGGCCAGGCTCTTCAGTGCACATCTGCTCAGTGAACACCTCTTAGGTGTTTGGGGTATGCAAGCAGTGAGCACAACAAAGGTTCCCTTCTTCACAGAGCCCAGAATCCTCAAGAGGAAGATACGAACATAGGATAGGATGAGGAACAGCAAGTCTTCCAGACACAGGAGTTCATGGATACTAAAGTCTCACAGATGGGGCTCACAACCCCACTGAAATGTCAATGTGAATGTCTGTGCTTATGTACATGAAGTATTTTCATAGATAAACAGATTAATATTGTCTTGCAGTTTCAAGAGGAACTATGATACTCTTGAGTTAGAACCTTTCCTGTAGGGCCCCTTGTACTGAGTCAAGGAATTTGACCCTGAGGTGAAAGATCTGGACATACACACACACACACACACACACACACACACACACACAGGATTTCTGGAATGGAACTTATACATATGCAAAAACTCTACTGCTCAACCATACACCCCACCACCTTGCAGCCAGCAAGGCATTTAAAGAAGTAAAACCATCAAAGACTAACGTGTGCTTTTGCCAGAGAACTTCCCGTGCCTTTCTACTGCCAAGATTTTGCTAAGCTGTTCCTTCACCTGGCTTGCAGGAATGAAAACATCAGAAAGATTTCAAGCCAGACAAACCTCCCTCCAATCACTGTGGTCTAGCTGCAAACCTTGTTTACTCTGTGTGAAAACTTCTGAGGTTTGAAGCACGATGCAGTGAACATTTAATAACTTTTATTTTGGAGAATGCTCATCGTATGGTAGTCACTTGGCAATGCTAGTTTTTTTCTTGATGTGGTGGCTCAGCTGCTCAGGGGTTTAGGGGCTCCTTCTTGGCTGCCTTTGTGGAACTCTGCATCTTCTCACGCTCCTTCAGAGTTCTGTGAATACCACTTACAGCACTCTTCACTTGTTTTTATTTTGAGACAGGGTTTCATGTAGTCCAGACTGTCCTCTAATTTGCTGTTTGAAGATGACCTTGAACTTCTCTCTCTCTCTCTCTTTTGTTTTTCCAGATAGGGTTTCTCTGTGTAGCCCTGGCCATCCTGGAAACTCACTCTGTAGACCAGGCTGCCCTCGAACTCAGAGATCCACCTGCCTCTGCCTCCCAAGTGCTGGAATTAAAGGTCTACACCACCACTGTCCAGCATGACCTTGGATTTCCCATCCCTTTGCCTCTACTCCCCTGTGCTAGGGCTATAGACATGTACCACCACCACTGTTGTATGCTGTGCTTCTGATGGAACCTTGAGGCTCAGCCATGCTAAGTAAGCACTTTACCAACTGAGCCACACCCCCAGTCCATTCTTTCACTCTTAATGCACTGAATCAAACCACATCCGTATTTTCCTTCAGCACAATCATCTCCTTCATCTGCTCCATTGTCTAATTAAGTACCGAAGACTGTCCCTATTTTACATATGGGGAAGCAGGCCAGGTAGGCTGAATGGTTTACCAAAATCATTTAGTCATCAGAAGCACCTGATCATTGACTCTTGTGAAATGATAAGGACAAGAGCCGCAACAATTAACATTTATCATGCCTACCATGTGTATCCAGCATTACAACTGCATTGTAATCTCCAACTCCTTCTTGAAAGGCAGGCAAATCCTTCTGCTGCCCACATTTATAGAGAAGAAAACTGAAGGAGGTTAAGTTGCCCAAAGTAACCCAGGCTAGTCAGTTTTCAAAGTCCAGACTCAACTGGTGCATATAAACTCCAAAAGAGTTCTGCCTCTCAGAAAACACTCCTTTTTGACTTCACAGTTCAAAACCCCACCCAAGCCTTTCCAGCATCCAGTCTAACTCCAGCCAAGTTTTTCTTTGTTTTGAACAAAGATACAGAGAATGATGTCAAACGTTAGTTCAGGGGCTCAACAGAGAAGGTGGGGGTCGAGAGTGAAAATTTAGGCTCCTGAGGCGTACTAGGTAAAAAGAATATCTGGGGACCAACAGGCGAGTCACGTGTGCGTGAAACTCGACCTAAGGGGAAGGGGAAGGGAAGGGAACCCCCGCCCCCACCTTGGGGCGCTGCTCCGGACGCCAGTAAATACAACCATCAACTCGGCAGATCGCGTAGTCCATGCCCCGGCTTCCCTGTTTCACTGATCTGTGGCGCCCGGACGGTTCCCAAGTCCACCGCTTGTTCCGAGGGCGCAGACGAGGTGAGACCGGCGGACTGTGGACCTGAAGCTCCGAGGCCCGCTGGGTCTGGCACGCACGGAATACTCCCGCGTGGATGCGATTTGGGAGTGGGATCCTGGGTCTTCGGAGATCCGGAGTGTGGACGCACCGCGGAGGCTCTGAGTTACCCAGGGTGTCGACGGCTGCGAGAGGCAGGTTCGCTGGGGACAGTGAGAGCTGGCGCCGCTCAAAGCCACCCAGCCACACTTACAGGTGCCCGCGAAGCGTCCGTTACCTGAGTCCCTCGGCACATTGTCCCCTCTTTCCGACCCCTCCATTCTTCTCGTCCATTCTGTCTAGAGCCACAGTTGTCATTGTGGGAAGGGACCTCAGGGAGCCCTTCGAGGGGCTGGGCTACCCCCTAGAGAAGGAGCTAGTGTCTCCTTCCCTTTCGTCTTTCTTGCTTGCATTTTTTTGTCTGTTCCCTCTCCACTTGCCCGGGTCTTACTCCGGGTCCCCGCGTCAGATCCCTGTTGGCGGCGGTGACCACGGCCCGGGCGAGCTCGGATTTCTTCTTTCCCTCTGGTAAACACACCCTCCCGCCGGCCACCCCATCCGCCTCCACCGTCCTTATAAAGTCTGCAGGCACCGGACTTCCTGCCGGAGCCCGAGCCCCCTCCCCGGGACTGAGGGGCTGGCGGGTTCCCTGGCGCGCGGTGGAGTAAGGGGCGCGCGGGGGCGCCACGGGGCCCGCCCAGGGTCTCCCTCCACGTGGCAGCTGTGGGATTGGCCCAGGAGACAGGAGGGACCAGAGCGCTGGCCCGGGCGAGCGGGAGGAGTTTGTCTACCCGGGCTCTGCAGAGGAGGAGTAGAATGAAAGGCGTAACTAGAAGAGAGGGTCTCGGGCTCCCCCAGACTTCCCTTTCCGCCTCCTGCCCGCTTCTGAGAGTCCCGTCCGGCGCAAGAGGCTGGCCAGCCGCGGGCCAGCGGTGGCTACGGAGCACCGTCCGTCCCCTGCTGACTTCGGGAACTTGGGGTCTGGCTCCGGGAGCAGGCTCTGTGCGCCCTAGCCTGGGTAGGCAAGCCCGGCAGCGCGCCAGGAAGTTGCTGCGCGCAGACCCGACCTTTCTAGTTCCTGATAGCGCCCTGTGGGCTAGTGGCGCGTTCGCCCCTGGCACCGCCAGAGCGCGCGAAGCGGGCTCTATGGGCCCTCCATGACGGCTCCATCTCGGGTTGGCCCCAGGGGTCTCAGGAGCCACCGTGATGGAGTACCCTTCTCAAGGGCCGCTAGGAAGCCCTTCTTCTCTCAGCGCTCTGTTTCTCTGCAGAGTCTCGGCCACCATGGCCCCCACGCTGAAGCAGGCGTACCGCAGGCGCTGGTGGATGGCCTGCACCGCTGTGCTGGAGAACCTCTTCTTCTCCGCGGTGCTCCTGGGCTGGGCCTCCCTGCTGATCATGCTCAAGAAGGAAGGCTTCTATTCCAGCCTGTGCCCAGGTATATCCGAGAAGGGTTTGGAGTGGTGGGTGAGGACTGCGAGGGACTGTAGAAGGAGGAAGTTGGAGAACAGGGACAGGTGGTCAGGCAGAGACAAAGCAGGGCCCACCAAGATCGAACATTGGGCAAATGGGAATTGGACAGCCTCACTTCTTGACCTCTTCAAACTTCGTGTGCCCACTCCAATAGGATTCTCTGAACCAGTCAGTGGTCACCGAATGCTGGTGTCCTGCTAGAAATTCAGATCCTGAGACTGATTGACAATTTCCAGTCCGAAGTAGTAGATAGACTCTTAAAAGTGCTGTACTTACCTGGATAAGAATTCTCTAATTAAACAAGGTCTCTTTTGCATACTAGCAAGCATTTGAGCTATACCACCAACACACAAGGGAGTTCTTAGTAAGATCAAGCAAAGCCACACAAACTAGGGTATGAATGTGGAGGACTTGCATTCTGGCCTTTTCAGGACCTTGGAGTCTCCGGTTTTAACAAATCATCCATTTGCACAAAGTTAACAGCCCCATTTCCTCTAAAATGGATATTTGTGAAGGGTTTCACTTTTCCACTTCAATCACCTTGGTCTTGTGTAAATGACCTGAGCCGGGAGTGGGAATCCTAAACTCTGAGAGCAGTAACTGCAGACAAAGCCTGTCTGTCTGCATCAGTCCCGGGAGAGGGAAATCCTCATTTGGTGACTGGAACTGGTGGTCTTTTCTTTCCTTTCCTTTCCTTTCCTTTCCTTTCCTTTCCTTTCCTTTCCTTTCCTTTCCTTTCCTTTCCTTTCCTTTCCTTTCCTTTCCTTTCCTTTCCTTTCCTTCCTTTCCTTTCCTTTCCTTTCCTTTCCTTTCCTTTCTTTCCTTTCTTTCTTTCTTTCTTTCTTTCTTTCTTTCTTTCTTTCTTTCTTTCTTTCTTTCTTTCTTTCTTTCTTTCTTTCTTTCTTCCTTCCTTCCTTCCTTCCTTCCTTCCTTCCTTCCCTTCCTTCCTTTCTTTCTTTCTTTCTTTCTTTCTTTCTTTCTTTCTTTCTTCTGGAAAGGAGAGTGGTGTGCTCAGTGAAGGAGCTGTGTAGTGTATGTACAGTTTCGTGTCTGGCCCTCCTGTCCCTTTCCCACCTCCATGTTGTGCACCAAGCGCAGAAGGATGGCTACCTCTTAAATTTAACCAGTAGTTCCTTACAAATGGAGCATCTATTGCCTAGGAACAATACTAACAGCTGCTCATGGGATTGCTGTGAGACTCAACAACACTTGACAAATGTTAAAACATCCTTCTGGTTTCTCCTGGCTTCTCAGCTCAACCTCTTGCCTCACACTCATACTGTGAGTGTAGAAGGAAGGAAAGCCATTTCCTTGGGGGTGGAGGTGGGGAGATCTTGATATCTATTCTCATTTGCAGCACCAGCTATACCAGGAGAGGGGCTGCCCCACCTCTACCAAGGTTATCTCTAAGGAAGCAATGGGTTGCACCCAAGTATGGCACCCTGCCCATGTGCCTGGCCCCAGTTACAGAGGGCTGGGACTGGAGATGATGGAGTTAGCGGAGTTAGCGGAGTTAGCGTCGAGCCTAGGAAGGCAGGGTGGATCCCTTGAGGAGAAGGTCTGAGATGGAATGATAGGCATTCCAGGATGGTTGAGAGGATCAAGCAGGAGCACTTAGGGACAACCACCCACATGAGACTCAAATACCCTCTGAATTTTGCCTAGACACTGGAGAGAACTTCCTTTTGTTGCCTGGTTGCCTGGTGGCCTTTATGTCTGTTGTAGACCATCCAGTCATCCAGTGGCTTTTTCCTGCCTTCTCTACCTGGAGGTAGCAGGGTTTCACCAAGTTATCTTTACTGAAAATGAATTTACCTTGTACATTTTGGTGATGTTTGACAAATTTGTACACTCCAGTAATCATCACAACAGCCAATATTTGCATCATTTATATCAGCCCCCAAACTTTTAAGGGCCTATGAGATATCTGTATCTGTATCTATCTCTCTCTCTCTCTCTATATATATATATATCTTATTAAGGTATAACTCACATACTTTATAAATTCCTGATTTGAAACATATGATTTAATTATTTCTAGTATACTTGGTATTGCATAGTCATCCCGACAAGTTTTAGAGTCTTTACTTTATCCCTCAAATTAATCCTGTATCCATTAGCAGCACCAGCTCCCTCGTTCTCTCTAGGCAACCACTTGTCTGCTTTTTGTCATAGACTGACTATGATAAATGTCAGTTATACGCATCTGGAACATTTCCTATAAATGGAATCTTGTCTTTTGTGGTTGGTTTCTTTCATTTAGCACAATGGTTTCTGAGTTAATCCCATTCCAATATAAGACTTTATTATGATATTATTATTATTATTATTATTATTAATTTTTATAGCTGAGTAACTCTCCATCATATGGACTGAGTATATTTTTTTACTAGTTGATGGGCATCTGGATTATTTCCACCTTAGGGGCTATTAAGGATAACACTCCTTTGTTTGGGTATTTATTTTGGAGTGGACTTGGTGGGTCATGAAAGTAACTTTAACACTTTCTAGAATGCCTACTTCATTTTAAATTCTCACTAGCAGTGTGTGAGGGGTTCTGGTTTCTCCACATCTTCAGCATTGGTTGTTGATTGTCTTTTTAATTTGCATTTCCCTAATAATTACTGTGGTTGAATGTTTTTCATGTGTTTTAATTGGCATATTCTCTGGAATAACATCTAGTCAGCTGCTTGTTTCTTCCACTTTTAAGTTGGTTGTTTGCTTGTATATTTAGAGATTGGACCCTG
Source organism: Cricetomys ansorgei (assembly GCA_026225945.1). NCBI lineage: Eukaryota > Metazoa > Chordata > Mammalia > Rodentia > Nesomyidae > Cricetomys > Cricetomys ansorgei. The sequence continues at coordinate 2,053,237 of JAMJFZ010004027.1, read as the reverse complement.
GACCTCACACAAGCTAAGCATATATACAATCTTCCACTGAGCTAGTTCTCCTAGTTCTGTCCTAGAACTCCTGGTTCTGCCTTTTCATTACTGAAGTATAAGAGTTCTTTATACTCTAGATCTAAGTCCTTTATATAGTTTTCATTTAAAAACAACAACAACAAAAAAACCAAACAAACCAACTTTGGATGTGTGTGTGTGTGTGTGTGTGTGTGTGTGTGTGTGTATCCTTTTTGAATGTTGACAAAATCTTATTTGTCTATTTTTACTCTGCTACTCCATCATGTTTAAGAAACTGTTGGCTAAATTTAAGGTCACAAAATTTGCACCTGTGTTTTCATAGTTTTGTGGTTCTGGCTCTTACATTTAGATCCTTGATCTTATGATGTTTTGAGTTGCTTGAAAGTAGGTGTGTGGTTGAGTCTGGCTGCTTGTGATCACTAGTGGTAAACTAGGTGAACTCCTGTCCTTTTCCCCCAGAACATGTGTGTGCACTTTTAGAAAGCAGTGTACAACATCTGTCCCTTACCCCTTATTTAAGGGGCCCCACAGGCTGATGGATGTGATGGTGATCCTGTTCATCTTGCTCATACTGTCTGATCGGAAGTCTTATGGACAGCAAACGGACTCTGCCTCTGGTTCTTAAACTCTCTGTCTGGTCTTCCATTATGATCCTTGAGCCTTAAGTGCAGGAGCTGTGTGATAGATGTATCTATCAGTTGGGGCTAGGAACCACATGGTCACTGCATTTTGATTGGTTGTAATTTTCTGTAATGGTTTCCATCTGGATAATTGTTATTTTCCTGCCAGAGAGCAATATAAGACTCACATGATGTTGTTGAACAAATCGTTGAAGAACTCAGCAACTGCAGAGCTTATTATGGAGATTGACATTAGTATAGGCTTTGGTGTTCCTTGGTAGTATTGTCTGTGTTTGGGCTTTTTCTCCATGATGTATGCTCTTGGATGGGAGCTAATGGGTACTGTTGCTCAAAATTTAGTCAGGGCCATCTCAGTTCATGACACATTAACAAAATAACAAAACAAAACAGGGTTAAAAGTCATTAAATATTTATTATTGGTTAGATGTTTAGATCACATTGTAGATCTGTGGCATCAGTATTATTATAATCACATTTTGGGGAGAGAAACCTGCAACTTAGAGATGCTAAGCAATGTGCTTGAGGTCAGCTGGTAAGGGGGAGAGCAAGGTGTGCTGCTGAGACTGAAAGTGTTTCTCTAAAAAATGTGAAGCTGTGGACTCCATCCTCAACACCTAGAGGTGTGTGAGGACACAAAGTGAGGATTCACTTGAGTTCTGATCATAGAACTTTGTTGCTAAGTCTCATGGGAATGGCCTGTATGTTTTAACCACCAATGGCTGACGGTTGCTCTGGAGTACAGCTGTCTTAGTTACTGCTCTATTGTTGTGAAGAGACACCATAACCAAGGCAGCTCATAAAAGGAAACATTTACTTGCTTATAGCCACCTTTGGAATTTTATCATTTCTGTGTGCCATAGTTACTGTTATTTAAAGTGTGATGCAGCATTGGGTTTGATGTACACACACACACACACACACACACACACACACACACACACACACACACATTTCTAAGAAATACATATATTCATGCATGTTTCTAATGCACAAATAACTAATAGCTGAAGCCTCAGAAGTCATTCCTTATAACATCGAACCCCACTTTGATTGCTCATGTAGTGTGTACAGCCAACTGCAATGTGCCTAAGGTCACCCAGCAAACAAGGTCTGGGGTGCAATGGTGGTTGCTGCCTTCCCTTGACTCTCAACTCACCTGCCTCACTCACTTACTGAGTACATTCCTTTTGTCCTTCCTATGTCTCATTTGTCTGTGAAATTGGGGCAGTTGGATGCCAAAGACTTATTCTGCTGTGGTTATCATGGATGCAGGTCCGTGATCAGACTTCAGGAGCTAGCTCATATTGAACTCACAGAAGTTGATTGATCAAATCTGAAGAACGTACTTATCCACTGGACTGGATTCTGCACCAGAGTACACATCTTAGCTGGTATTAGGGTATACTTCGAAAGTTTCCAGATTGGCCATGGGGACAGCTAGGATGGGTGGTAGTATGGTGAATCTGTGTTGGATCTGGAGATTCTCTTGAGTTTGAATTGGAGCTCATTGTAGGCTGCTGGGCTGCTGAGCGCTTTTACTGCTGGGAGCCTCATCATCTGTAATGGAGATCACTGTTTTAACTTTTTAGGGATATTATAAAAGATTAAGTGAGATTTTGCTTGGAACAACCTGGCTCAAAGTAGGTGTTAACTGAAAGCTAGTGGAATTCTTTGGGAGACAACTTGTCATTTGATTATGAAAGACTTAAGGGCAAGAACAGTGTCTAACTTAGGGACTACAAGTTCAAATGCCATGTAAGGGCAGGCAGATGATAACAAAAGAGGTAAGCAGTGCAGGTTTAAGATAGTCAGCGTCTGGGAGCTATGAGATAGATATAAGCCTGTTAGAGAAGATAGCCCTGGCAAAGAGGAGGCCGCCTTCAGCAGCAACAGCTAGATCTTCCTGACTTTCTCTCCCTTCTTCCTCTCTCTCTTTTTTCCTGTCTTTCCCCTATGTTGCTCAGGTTGGCCCAGAACTCCTGGGCTCAGGTGTGCTTGCCTCAACCTCCTCAGTAGCTGGGACTATGGTTGCACACCACCATGCACAGCTGAGTCCCCAAATTTCCAATGAACTAGAAATATGGATTTTTATTAAAATGACACTCAACCCAATTTACTGCCAGCTCAGCAAAACATGTGTAGGGAGAGAATCAGTGGTGGTCACCTGTTTGTGGCCCTTGGTCTGACTTGTCTTTCCATTTCTTCTTTCTTTACTTACTGCCCCAACACAGTGCTGGCATACAACAAATATCTAGTAATCAGGTGTAGAATAAACACATGTGGACAAACCCAGTGCCAAAATGGATGATGATCATAATGATAGTTAAATAAGAGGGTTAGCATGGACCTCAAAGGCTGTGCAGTCTAACCCCCTAACCACTTCCTCCAGGTGCCTTAGCCCTTTCCCTAGCCTCACAGGTAGTTGGTACTGCCCAAGACAGTTGCTTTCCTGAAAGCCTGCTCTTAAGATCTGACTGCTCTTTATGTTCTTTTTTTTAATGTTAATACACAGATCTCATTACTTTGTGCTGCCTGTAGGTCCTTTGGCAGTTTGAGGTTCCTGGAAGCTAGGGGTCAGTGGCCACCCTCTTTCCCAGCACCCAGGCACAATCATATCCCTCTGCTCTATTTACAGAACTCACTACTTTTGTATTTTTTAGCTAATGATTTTTGTTTTGTTTTGTTTGGCAGACTCTCACACATAGCTCAGTCTGGCCTAAACTCACTATGTAGCTCAGGTTGACCTCAGGGCAGTCCTCCCGTGTCAGCCTCCTGAGGTCTGGGAGTACATTCATGAGTTATAGCACAGTTCTCTCTTTAAATCAGCATACATTTGTTCCCCATCATGAGCCTCTTGGAGGGTTTCCAGTCTTAGGGTATGATCCTGTGGGTCTGTGCTCAGCCCCACTGTCAGGTGTTCCAAGATCCTGGAATGTGCCTCAGTTTCCCCTGGGCCAGAACCTGTACAGAACTCTCTCCACTGTCTCCAGCTGAAGTTGATCCTTTCCTGCCTTTGTTAGCAGATAAGGGGCCTGAGGCACAGACTAAGGGATTTTCTCAAGACTCCATAGCTAGTCAGGTGGGCAGTGGGAATGGAGATTCTGTTTGGCCTACCTCCCAGGTAATGTTCTGTTTTCCCCTGGCAGCACTACCCAGAAACAGTTTGGAGGCAGCCACCTAATGACTTAACGCACAGAGTTAAGTAAAGTCACTTTCTGTCCCCTTTACTGGCCTTTTACTTTACCTTGTTACAACTCCCAAGTTCACAGCTGAAGACAGCGCTTTGGTGTCATTATTTGGGTGATGTGATGTTTTATTAATGGACTCTTGGCCTATTGTGAATTACAAGGTCTATAAAGGGCAGTGCCTGGGACATAGTTAAATGCTAAATAGTACTAGCTGTTACTATTGGAATGTCATTTATTGAGAAAGCTTCCTCTACTTTTTATGTGCATTACTGTTGCATATATTAAATGCAGTCACTGATTTTGTTTGCCTCTTGATTTGGGGTATTCCCCACTGAGGCTCACCAGTGACCGTTACAACTTGGTACATTCTTTGATGTCCACTTTCTCAACTGAGTTAGTTGAAGCCTCAGACCGAGGATGTATGTGATTCGCTAAGGGCCAGATGCTAATTGCTGTCATTCGTTAGCTCTTTCTTCACCCCAGACAGAACATATAGGACTCCATATTACCTACAGGGACACCTGGTTGGTTCAAGTCAGAGGTCTGGATTGGAAGGCAGGACCCCTGGGGTCAGCCTGCTTTCCTGCTTCTGCTGTGTGTGATGAGCCTTCCCTTTCCTCCTCAGCTGAGAATAGGACCAATACCACCCAAGATGAACAACACCAGTGGCCAAGCTGTGACCAGCAGGACAAGATGCTCAATCTGGGTTTCACCATTGGCTCCTTCCTGCTGAGTGCTACCACACTGCCTCTGGGGATTCTCATGGACCGCTTTGGGCCCCGGCCCCTGCGCCTGGTGGGCAGGTGAGGTGCCTGGGTTGTAGGGAGATGCAGTGCTAGAAAAACGGTGCAGGGGGAGGGGAGTCTAGCAAAGCATGCCCCACTTTTCTATGTTCTTACAGTGCCTGCTTTGCTGCATCCTGCACTCTTATGGCCTTGGCCTCTCGGGACACTGAAGGTAAGCCATCTACCCTCATGTGCCTTCTATAGAATGGGTGGGATGAAGGCAGACATTGACCCCAGCTCCTACCTTTGGTCCACAAATGCCCTCACCTGCCTTTCTCTCTCTTTCCAGTTCTGTCTCCGTTGATATTCCTGGCACTGTCCTTGAATGGGTTTGCTGGCATCTGCCTAACGTTTACCTCACTTACTGTGAGTATGACGGATATGTCCTGGCAGTCATCCAGACACCTGGGAGTGGGTGGGGTTAGAAACGAGTGAGAAGGAGCTGGAGAGATGGCTCAGCAGTTAAGAACATTTGCTGTTCTTCCAGAGGACCAGAGTTTGCCAGTCCGCAGGTCCTACAGCTCACCACTGCCTATAGCTTGAGCACCAGAGAAACTAACAACCTCTTCTGGCCTCTGGGGGCACTGCACACATGATACACAGATACACTCACACATTAAATAAAAGTCACTTTAGAATCCAGAGAGAGAGAGAGAGAATGATGAGTATTCCGGATCCAGTGCCTATGTGTGAAACTATGCAGGTACGAACTAAGGGTAGGCATGGGGCTGTGCGTGGGTGAGACTCTGTGTGTGTGTGTGCTGAGCCTGTGAGTTCCCTCACTGAGCCTACAGTACAAACAGGACTATGTCCTCACCTTCCAGAGGCTTCCATATGAGAACTAGGGAGGGGTGGAGCAGAAAACCCAATAAGCAAGCAAACTAGTAGATCATGCCAGCAGTCACAAATACTGGGAAGAAAACTCAACTGGGTAACGTGGTCCTGAGGGTGAAGGAGCAGCTTAGCCGCATGGACCTTTGTCACATTATAGGGGAGTGTGTGTGAAAGGACTTGAGTGGAAAACGCGTTTGTGAGGCCGTACTGTGTGTATTTGCCAATAGTTGTCTACTTTTGACCTACAAAACTAACCTTTCCATGTAGCTCAATCTATTATGTATCTTTGAGTTTGTTTTACTGTAGATGTGTTATGTGTGTCTGGGTATAAGGGTTAAAAGTTTAGCAGGGTGGGGGTGGGGAAGGAGAGTTCCTGTTTGGGCCATTTCTGGTTGTTTATCTCTGATGCGGCCAAACTGGATGTTTTGGCTGAATTTCTCACCCCAGCAGCTGCCTTTAACTGCAGCTGGGGACATTTCACAACTTTCAAGGAAGCTGATCCCTTCTGATCCACCCCTCTGTGCAGCAACCCCTTCCCGCTGTACAAATTGGCTCAGGTCTCTTCTGGGGCTGGAGCAGGAGGCTTGACCTGGACCCTGTCCTGACCCCTAGTAGAGGGGACTGGAGAGCCAGCGGGTCTGCGCCCCTCAGCAGTCGTCGCCTCTGTAATCTCCAGCCAATGGTAGTGCCTGGCGCTTGCCCCGCCCCGCCCCACCACTTGATAGCCCTGCCCCATACTGACAAGACTAACCAGGAGCCTTTTGCTGCTGCAGACCTCCAGTTTCTTAACTACTGCCAATATGCTACCCGCTGGTCAGTCTATGGTTAGCTCCTGGCAGTGCCAGGCAGAGACAGAGCCTCTTCGACTCTTGAGGGACGGGGATCGAAGCTCTGGCGTCCTTCCCTGGTGTCTTTGGCAGTACCCCTGGAAGATAGAGGGCGCTAGTGAAACTTCTGTTCTAATGGGAGCCTTCTTGGCCTCCCTCACTGTATTCCCTTGAGGTTAAGGTCAGCTCCCTTCTATGTTTAAACACACTATTCCTCATTGCTATTTGGGGTCCCTCGACTGAGCCTCAGTTTTTGTGGAGAGGCTTTAGTCTCTGTATGACATCTAAAAGGTCCTGTCCAGCTATGGCATCTCCTAGACCTGGAAGACAGTGGAATTGAGGGAGGATGTAAGCAAAGGATTGGGAGGACTTTGCCTTCCCTTTTCTTCCTGAGGGCCTAGCTCAGGATAATGAGCAGAATATATGATCATCAACTAATTTCATTACTGATGGCTCTGGGCCTGCTTTGCACATCAGAGCTACCTCAGCTTCATCCTTACCTCCCTGGTCTTTCCCATGATTTATCCTGGTTCATTAGAGCCTGTGGGTTATGGTATTTGGGCCACAGAGAGGATTAACTGTCACCTGTGTGTTACAGGGTCATCCACAGACGCAGTCTTGACAGAGCCAGAACAGGGGGCAAGTCTTTAAGGCTGGGAACTTGAGTGCTCTTCTTACTCTCACAGCTTCAGCTTTCTCATTTTGGAAATGAGTTGAACTACTTCAGTGCTTCCCTTTGGTTTTGTTTTTGAATTTCTATTTATTTATGTTACATGTATGTGTGTTCTGTCTGCATGTATGGCAGTGTATCGGTGTGCGTGCCTGGTGCCTTGTGGAGGCCAGAAGAGGCTGTCAGATCCCCTTGAACTGGAGTTGTGGATGGTTGCGAGCCACTGTGTGGGTGTTGGAAATTGAACCTTGGTGAGCTCTTCTGCCCCTAGCTCAGTGTTTCTTAACAGCTGTTCCAGGGGTTGTTCAGAGGTGTCACTGAATAAAAGGGATCCATGAACAAAAAGACTAGGCAATCCTGGGATAAGACAAAGTGAATTTTCTCTCCAAGCATATTTTTGGAACCCTTTTAGGTACCCAAGTCCATTGGACTGTGTCAGAGGGAGTCAGCATGAAGATAGTTCCAGGATGGGATTTTTCTGTAGGCCTCCTGGGGCCACCGTTTTTACAGTTCACTTTTTGCCAGGCTTTCTCATGGAGTGCTAGGAAAGAGCAGCCAGGCGCTATATTAGCATATCACCAGCTCACAGGAGTTCTCTTCTCCCTCAGCTACCCAACATGTTTGGGAACTTGCGCTCCACGTTCATGGCACTCATGATTGGCTCCTATGCGTCTTCTGCCATCACGTTCCCTGGAATCAAGGTATGGAACTTTTGGTGGGGTTGGGGAAGGTTGGGTTTTTTTTTTTTTTGTTTTGTTTTGTTTTTCCTTCTTCTTCTTCTTTACTTTCTTGAAGTGTGTGTAAATTACAGTTGGGCTCATCTGTGCTTGTGCATGTGGCAGCCAGAGGTTGACCTGGGGTCTTCTTTTGCTTTCCACTTTATTTTCTAAGACAGGATTTCTTACTGAACAAGGGGAAGATGTGCGCTGTCACACTCTGCCTTTACATGTGTGATGGAGACCCAAACTTTCCCCACTGAACCATTTCCCTAGTCCCCTGAGCTGTCTTTTTGCCTTGACATAGGAGTTGGATGGAACAGGGTGAGTGGTGATTTTTAAGACCAGAAGGCCAAATGTTTGGGCTATATCTCCCTACCTATCTCCCTGCCAGAGAAACTGAGTAACTTGGTCTAAAAGGAAATCTATGCCAGAGTGGATCCTGGTCAGACCAGCTTGGTGGATCTGGGAGCTGGAGGTCTGAGCTTTGATTTTGGGGCTGGCTGGAGACCTCTGCTTCTTCCTCCATCAAGTGGTCTAAGCATTCTTTCACCGGCCCATGCCGTGGTTTTTCGGAGTTCACTTGGAGCAGTCATTTTGTTAGGTTCATGGGCATTTTTGCATACCTTCTCTGAATGAGTTTGGAGTAGGTGAACTTGAGGAATCGTATCTCTTGCATGCTTACTGGGTACTGCCTATTGAAGCTCTGTCTTGCTCCCCTCCCCCACCACGCCCAAGAAATGAGCCCAAGGACCAAGTTCCTAGAAAAGCAGAGGTTTCTCTAACACATGTGACCAGAACTCCCAATTGGAGACAATTCTCTTATCAGAGGGCTGTCACATTTGTACAGGATCCCAGTCAATTCAGAACCTATTTGTTCTGGGATTAGAAATTTGCCAGATTACCCCACCTCCCTGTAGTGGGTGCACCTGTGTGTACTTGGGAGTGGCTCGATAAGGCTTCTTGGATTGGATTTGCCTCTCCATGAGGAAATATGCTATCAAGGGGAAGGCTAAACCCAGAGTATTACTTTCCCTATGCATATGATATGAAATGACATTTTTGTGTGAAAATAAGCATTTTCGTGGAGACATGGGCAAAACTTGCCATTTTTTCCCACCAAGGTAGTAGTTGAGATTTCCGAGACATGTTGAATGAGCAGCAGGTATCTTCAGCACTTTGTGAGAATGACTCCACACTCCTATAGTGGGGCTTGGGGGAAGGAAGGGATGGATGGTAGGCAGACTTTCTGGGTCTGACTTTTAATTTCTGGCCTTGCTTTCCCCACCTGCAAATTGGGTATAAGGAGTGGGATGGAAGAGACCTTGGAGGCTCCAGTCCTCCAAGGGTTCTGCCTTTGTGGGGCCTGGGCAAGCTGGCTTCCTCCATGGCCTGTCCTTCCCCAACAGCTCATCTACGATGCTGGAGTTTCCTTCATGGTCATCATGTTCACTTGGTCTGGCCTGGCTTGTCTTATCTTTCTGAACTGTGCTCTCAACTGGCCTGCAGAAGCCTTTCCTGCCCCTGAGGAAGTTGATTACACGTGAGAGGCTGGGAGAGGAGGTTGGAGTGTGAAGCGGAACCCCACCCCCTGCCCCCTGCAGTGGAGGGTTGAGGCCAGGGCTATGCTGATGTGATTGACAGAATCAGCTTTGGCCTTAGATCTGGATTTGGAATTTAGTTTTGCAAATGGCCTCAGACTTCCCAGCTTTTCTGTTTTTGCACCTGAGCCACTTGCTCGCAGGTGCTTTTAAATAGAGCTGGCACACAGTAGGTGGTCAACATGTGCTTTATTATTAATGATAATATTCTCTTTGGCTTTGGAGGAAAAGGTCAGAGTGGGAGACCCCCATTACTCCTGAAATAATGTTGAATGTCACAAGGACCAAACAAGAAGCTGCCGAGACATTTAGCATACTGCTTTCTGTAGGGGGGCAACCTGAATGCCAGCGTTTCCCAGCCCCTTTTCAGTTCATCAGCAGTAGGAGGTGGTGCTGCTCAACCTAGCAATAGGGTACTAGTCATATAGCTGACATTTATAGAGTGCCTACTGTATGCCTGCATTGTACTTACTCCCAAGTAGCTGCATGATGTTAACATTAACTCCATTAATGACAAAATGACTTGATATAAAAGGTCCTAGCATTAAAAGAGGTGAGTTGAAGGTTGGATGGGACCAGGCTGAGCCAGTGTCTGAAGCTGTTATGCCACCTCTTCACTGAAAATAGATCAAGAGAAAAACACGCATCTGCCCTTCATTTACTGGGTATCTGTATAAGCAGGTACCTAAGCCAGGCTCTGAGCAAGAGAGAAGGGGGCAGCAAAAGGGAAATTATTTTTACTAGGTATGTCAGTGCTAGACAAAGGGGTGCTTAGTACCCTTGGACAAACTGGGATGGTGCCTAGAGGTTGAAGTAGGCTCTGCATAACTAGTTCTCATATGCTCTGGTCTGACTGTTGGCAGGAAGAAGATCAAACTCATTGGGTTAGCCTTGGACCACAAGGTCACAGGTGATCGTTTCTATACCCATGTAACCATCGTGGGCCAGCGGCTGAGTCAGAAGGCCCCCAGCTTGGAGGAGGGAGCTGATACCTTTATATCATCCCAGGATATTCCTGGTACTTCAGGAAAACATGAGAGTGAGTTTCTGGTGAGGTTTCTAGCCTTGGGGTGCAGGGAGGGTGCATTCCATCCCTCCATGGTCTTCATAGTACTCTCTAGATGTTTTGGATGGGAAATCAAAGCGCAATGAGATCTGGAAAGTCAGGTTCAGAGGTTCCCTGCTGGATCCTCTGGATGAAGGCAGGAGGAGCTTCCAGCCTGGAGCAAGACCACCTGACCTACGAGGTGGCTGGTTCTTTGCCCCCTACCCACCTGTAATCAAATCTCCCTGCCTGTTGCATCAGGCACAGCTCAGTCAGGGAGCTTGCAGGCATGGCCTTCCAATGTCTGGCATACTTATGCCCCCTGCTGGCCACAGGAGGAGATGCACCAACCTGAAGTTCACTTCCAAAGGTACCTTAGCTATCTCTCCCTCTGGGACTATATGACTGGGGATGGAGCATGGGCTTTGGAGTGAGAAAGTGAGAGTTTGAGTCCTGCTTTCCATTGTGTAATATTATCATTGGTCCTCACCTTCGCCTTCTTCACGTTTTAAACCAGCACTTCTCAACTCGTGGGTCACAACTCCTTCAGGGATCGAATGACCCTTTCACAGGGGTCGCCTAAAACGATCTGCTCATCAGATATTTACATTACGATTCATAACAGAAGCAAGATTACAGTTATAAAGTAGCAGCAAAAATAATTCTGTGGTTGGAGGTCACTGCAACATGAGGAACTGTATTAAAGGGTCCCAGCTTTAGGAAGGCTAAGAGCAACTGTAAACCATCACCTAAAAGGTTGGTTAGGTATGAGGATCGGATGGCTCAATGGGCAGGATAGCTTTATATTTGGTGCAAAATGGGTCCAGCTGTAAGAGTAATTATGCCCACTGCTCATCCTTACAGAAAGTTAAGAATAGGAGCCTGGGCCAGATCCCCTGCCAATTCAGACCTGTGAGCTCAGGCAAGTCATTTATCTGCCTGAACAGCAGTTTCTTCACCTGTAAAATGTGGGAGACCCTGTCTCAAAAATAATGTTTTTGGTGAAATAAAGCTTGTCAAGTATGTGGCTCATAACAACTACTTCACAGAGGTCACCTGAAAATGCCCTGTGGCGGCTGTGACAGAGCTTGGCAGGAGCTTGGAGGACAGTGCACCTGAACTTTTTGGTCTCTGAAGAGACCTGTTCCTTTTGAGTCACACGGTTAGCATCTTAGCCATATAAGCCTGGAAATGGAAGGTCTGGGGGCTTGACTTCCCACCCCCTGTTTCCCTAGAGTCTGTCCCCTTTCGCAAGAGCCTCTGCTCCCCCATCTTCCTGTGGAGCCTCATCACCATGGGCATGACCCAACTGCGGGTCATCTTCTACATGGCTGCCATGAACAAGATACTGGAGTTCCTTGTGACTGGTGGCCAGGAACATGGTAAGACTCTTTGGAAACCCTGTTGAGGGATGACTGGAGAGTCATCTAGCAAAACATCCCCTTAATATGTCTCTCCCCTACCCACAGGGACGAATGAGCAGAGACAAAAGGTGGAAGAGACAGGTAGGGAGATAAAGGCAGGGCCCTGGCCCATACTTACCTCAACATGCCTCATTCCTTGTGCGGGACTCATTCTCATAGTCCTGGGGTTCTGGGAATTTGGGTCAGAGGGAGGCTGTTTGAGTACTGTTTTCCTTGGCGGGAGGTAGGTGGTAGTGTCCACCAAGCTGCTGGCATCCTGACCCACTTCTGTTCTTTCCCAGTTGAGTTCTACTCCTCCATCTTTGGAGTCATGCAGCTGTTGTGTCTTCTCACCTGCCCCCTCATTGGCTACATCATGGACTGGCGCATCAAGGACTGTGTGGATGCTCCAACTGAGGGTCCCCTGAGTGAGAGTGCTTCCTTTGGAGATGCCAGGTGACCAACAGGGATGGACCCCAGACAACACCTTCCATTTCCTCCATGCTTGTGCATATAACATCTCATTTCATTCTTCTAAGAGGTCTGGGAAAGCAGAGGAAACAGACTAGAGGAAGCATAACCTGTGTGGCTTAGGAATACCTATAGCTGAGGCTGGGTATGCGCTAGGCACTTTGCACAATTTTGAGTCCCATAGCATCTCTATGAGGTGAGTTTTTGATGTTTCTCCCTTGATAGATGAAGAAGTTGAGACCTGGGTTGTACTATTAAGTAACCAGCCCGAGACCACACAGCAGGCTCCTGAACCAGTGTCATAAAGCATACACTCTAAAGTTTATCTGAGCTTGGGGACTTATGTCTATCATTCAAGCAGGAGGCCGAGACAGGAGGATTCTATGAGTTTGATGCCAGCCGGGGCACATAGTGGTACTAGGCCTACTTTGGCTACAGGGTGACACCCTGTTTCAAAACAAAGGCTAGGGAAAAAGAGGATTGGTTTATTAGCTATCTGTTGCTGTGGAATGCATTGCCCTGTTCCAAAGAACAAATGCAACTATTCCTTAGAGCTGCAGAGGATAGGGAGCCTGCAAATAGCTTAGTTAGATGGCTCTGACCTGGAGTTATGTTCTATCTTCCTACAATAGCTTTGTTATCTGAAGTACTGCCTGAGTTGGAGAACTGCTTCCGGGTTTGCTAATGTGACTGAGCAAGATGTTCAGAGCCTAGCAATATGGCCTGTATTAGGGCTACTTTTGATATAGCAGATGGCTTCCTGACAGAAAGAGTTCTGAGAGAAGGGAGAGGTAAAGAACCAAGCTGTTGTGTCTTTTATAATATAGTCTTAGGAGTAACCTACTATCACTTCTGTCATAGTCTATGGTTATGCAGAGTGAGCCTGGTGTAGTAAGTGGAAGGCCTTGGGTTATCATGAGTTTCTTGCTGGCCAAAAATTGGACTGACTCCTGACTTTTTTTTGCCCTTCTGTAAATCCAAATAGTCTCCATTTGCCTTGAGAGTGTGGGAGAGGGGAACTATGAGAAAAAGTGTCTAAGGATGGACCCATTGGCTTCCCTTTGTACCCCTGGGCCCCAGCCTTGTCCCTTACCTTCTGCTCTGGATGATCAAGGCCCATTTACAGAGCCCATCCGTCTAGGACAAATGGGCAACCTGCTCTCATCCAGCCTACTGTCCTCTTTCCTGGGCTGGCCCCAGAGTTCTCGGTCATTCCAAAAAAGGGAGATTTCTGCGCAGTTGTGCCAAGCTGTGCCCAGAGTGGCACCTGCCTTTGTTCAGGCTGATGGACAGTTGGTATGAGGAACCCCTTCTCTACCTTCCTTCTCACTATGATCTGACTTCAGTGTGCATGAGACATGCTTGGGATACTTGCCATGCTGATTCCTGGGCCTCTAGACATCCAGCATTCTGGGAATAGCCTGTAGATTTACACCTTAAGTGCCTCCTCAAGTTGGTGCTTGTTTAGTTAGGTGAGGGAATCATGCTTATGGAGAATATTTTTTTCAGGTGAGTGTGTATGTATTTGCATGAGCATGTATGCATGTGCACATGCATGTAGAGGTCGGATGACAACCTTGGGTGCTGTTCCTCGGGTGTTGTCCATGTTGGTTTTCATTTTTGAGGTAGGTTCTCTCATTGACCTGGAGCTTGCCCAAATTGACTGGCAAATGAGACCCAGGGATCCACCTGTCTCTACCTCCCCAACTTGAGTTTACAGGAATATACCACTATGCCTAGATTTATTTTTTGGATATGGTCTAGTACTCATTATGTAGACTAAGCTGGCCTTGAATTCAGAGAGCTCCACCTGCCTCTGCCTCCTGAGTGCTAGGAGTAAAGGTGTGCACCCTGATGTTTAGCAATGTGTGTGTGCGTGTGTGTGTGTGTGTGTGTGTGTGTGTGTGTGTGTGTGTGTGTATTTACACAGGGGATTTAGGAGTTAGAACTCAGGTTCCTATGTTTGTTACCCAACTAGTTCACTGACAGAGAAATGGATTTCTGGCTTTGTTGCAGAAAGATGTCTGCAGGCACATCAGCAGGGGTTGGGGCCAGGCTAGTACCAAGGAGCTTCCTGGGAGTTCCAGGCAGCTGCCAGTGACTGCCTGCCTGCCTGTTCTTTTCAGGGATGGGGCTACCACCAAGTCCACCAGACCACGCTACCGCAAGATCCAAAAGCTCACCAATGCCATCAATGCCTTCACCCTGACCAATATTCTGCTTGTCAGTTTTGGTATCACCTGCCTCATCAGCAACCTACAACTGCAGGTACCTACTTCCTCCACTCCTCTCCATTTCTAGGACTTCTCCCGTGGGAATGTTCTACTAGTGCCTGCATACTCTAGAAGCACGCCTATGTTCCAGGTCTGTTTCCTGGGTTCTCCAGGAGGCATGCCTAGTAGATTATGTTGGTGGGGGTTGGGTCAGGGTACAATTGTGTAGATGGCCCAGCAAGGCCTGGGTCCTTCCCTCTGCCTTGATCTTTCTGACCCTCTCCTCTTTTCTTGGGTTTCAGTTGGTGACCTTTGTCCTGCACACCATAGTTCGTGGTTTCTTCCACTCGGCCTGTGGAAGTCTCTATGCTGCAGTGTGAGTTACATGGACCAAGTTGCTTTCCAGGGCTTTGCCTGCATAGTTAGGGATTCTTAGCCAGAGCTGAAAGGGCTCTAAAGCAGCCTTCTTCCTAGCCTTCCTTCAGTATTGACTGGTCAGAAGGGGGAGGGGGTGGATCATAAGGGTTAGCTGCTCATATGGCAAAAGCTAAATGATTACAGGTAGTCCATGCCTTAGTCACAGAGATGTCAAAGTCATGAATCTTTCCCAAAGAAAATGGAAAAATCTCATCTGATGAACTTTTCTATCCTAGAGCTGGGTTGTGACTTCCCTCCCTATGCCTGTCTTGTAGAGATTTCTTGTAGTGTCTCAATCAGCAACTCTGATCCCCTTCTCTCCTCATTCCAACTGCAAGGCACTGCTGAGACACTTCTCTGCATGGATCTCATCATTCAGCATCCCTTCCCTGCAAGGCTCTGGGTGACTGTTGGGCTACCGTTCCCTGTGGCCATCTCAGCAGAGGGCAGTTCCTCTTCTTCCGCACTGTCCCAGCTAATGCCTTTGATGTCTTCTCTCTGTACATTCACATCCATGTTATCTGTAATCCTGTTGACTCCACTTTTCATGTACCCCATATCCAGTTTCCCTCCAACCCACTATCATCTTAAACATGGGTCATTGCAAATCTGCATCACTTCCAGCTGATGCGTCTCTGACTTTCCTTTTAAAAAACAAAAGCAATTTATTATTTTTTTTATGTGCATCGATGTTTTTCCTGCATGTATGTCTGTGTGAGGGTGCCAGATCCCCTGGAACTCTAGTTAACAGACAGCTGTGAGCTGCCATGTGAGTGCTGGGAATTGAACCCCTGGTCCTCTGGAAGAACAGCCAATGCTCTTAACACTGCGCCGTCTCTCCAGCCCTCTCCAGCTATCTTTTTAACACAGGCTGGCTCACTAGTTAGGACCCAACATTCTCCACATCACTCGTGGTTTCCCATCCCTTCTTGCTCAAGAGTAAAAGCCAAAGGTCCTAAAGCTCTGGGCCTAGGACCTCTTTCCCTTTTCCTTTCCCTCTCTCCCTGTCACTCTGCTTCAGCCTCAAGAACCACCTTGTACCTCACAAACGCTAAGCATGCTCCTTACTGAGGGCCTTTGCACTCGGTGGTGTCACTGAAATATTCTTCCTCCAGATACCTTTAAGACTTACAGTTTTACCTTCTCGCCTTCTCCAGGTGGCAGATCTAGCTGCCTTTTGGGTATGGCTGCCTCTGGCCACCTCATCTACATTTGCAAGCCCCTGGCCCACCATGTAATTCTCCACTTCTCTGTTTAGCTTTTCTCCTTAGCTCTTATCATCGACACGCTATGCATTTAGCATAGTCTTGATTACGCCATGGCTACAAGATATCTACTGGGTTCATTGCTTTTCTCCAGCACGTAAAACAGGAGAAGCTCGGTAAACATTTATGGCAAGAATAACATGAGTAATCCAGTGAGGCTTGTCCTATTCTGCTATCAGTGGAGGAAGTGGGACACGGAGAGGTTGAGCTACTTACAGTGATCACACAGACAGTAGGTACCTGAACCCTGTCTGCTGGCTCTGAAGTGGCATGCACCCTTGAGGGCAGGGACCAAAGAAAGAATACATGCAGAGCCTGAACTCTTCAGTGAACATTCTGACTAGCCAACCAGAATGATGTCTGGGGATGGGGCAGGATGGGTGCTAGGCTGGAGAGGGTCCTGCTTTTGACTCTTGGATGTTCTCTGGATAGGTTCCCGTCCAACCATTTTGGGACATTGACAGGCCTTCAGTCTCTCATCAGTGCCGTGTTTGCTCTGGTGCAGCAGCTGCTCTTCATGGCCATGGTGGGACCCCTGCACGGTGATCCCTTCTGGGTGAGAGCTGGGTTTAACATGGGGCCCAGGGGACACTTTTCCTGGTGCTGGGGAAGGGGAAGGGTCTTACTCTTCGCATCTCAGCCAGGAGATGCCTTGGGATTCCTAGTCTGAGTCTGTCAGGTTTGCTGCTCATCAGAACCCTTCCCAGAGTGTTAAAATCATGGATCTCCCAGCCTCAGATCTGGTTCCAAGGGTCTCCTTTTATTTTATTTTATTTTATTTTATTTTATTTTATTTTATTTTTAAAAGCTTTAGCATGTGTGTGGTGTGTGTGCATGAGTGTATTCTTGCTTGAGTGTGCATCCGTACCAGTATGTGGAGGTGCAAGATTGACATTGGGAGTATTCCTTGATTGCTCTCAAGTACTCCTTGATTGCTCGCCACCTTATTCACTGAAGCAGGATCTCTCAGTTGAACTCAGAGTTTAAAAATGTGGGTAACCAGTTTTCTCCAGGAAACTGGATTACAAGTGGAACACCACTCCTACCGATATTTATATGGATTTTGGGGATCTGAACTCTGCCTCTTATGCATGTGCTGGAAGAGCTTTTTCCAGTGGTCTATCTCCGCAGCCCCAGGATTTGTTTTAATAAGGTCCCAGTAAGTCATGTTCTGGCCTGGTCATGGTCCTTGGTGCTGCATTCATGTACCTCTGGTCCCATTCATGTTGACTTGATGCAGGCCTCCGTTCTCAGTACTCTTGAAACAGGATTCCTCTGTACCTGGCTTGGGGTGTTCAGTGCCTACTGCTCAAGGTACCACTGTTGTCACCAAGGCCTTTCCTTGTAGAACTCTCATCTACATCCCTGACATTGATTCCTGCTTGTGGGACACCCTGAATCCTCCTGAGGGAATTGTGACATATCATCCCCCCACCCGTCCAACTTGCTGAGCAGTTGTTGTGCCAAGCATGCTGGCTTCTCTTTCACTTAGTCTTTGCCACAGTAGACCTATAAAGGAGGTACTTGGAGTTGAGATTCTTTGCTTAAAGTCACACATGGGTCATGGAGTAGGATGTGATCCGAGGCAGCTCTTGAAGGTCACAGTGCTGAGTGTGGCAATTTGTCAGAGGGTGTTCCAGGCTGGTTGTATATCTATTCTGGCTTCTTTGACCACACCAAAGAGCCTCTTCTTGCCATTCAAGTGGGGTATTACTAGCTGGCATGAGCCAGCCTTCAGGGGCATAGATTCTTCCATTCCCATGGGTCTATAACTTCCTAGACTTCAATGTTCTCACCTCAGCCCCTTGCCAGGTTGCTTATTATCTGAGATGCTGGTGGAACAGTCACTATACCTCCTAGGTCCGGCCATATTTCTTCCTCTAATCCTGGATCTGCAGTACAGATGGCTGCCCTGTCCTCCATGTTGGGATTCTCAGGCAGGTCCCTGAAGAGCATGTGTCCAACCAGTATTGATTTGACTTTGCTTCTCTTTCCATGTTCTGAAGGTGAACCTGGGCCTCCTGATTTTCTCACTTCTGGGATTTCTTCTACCTTCCTACCTCTTCTACTACCGGTCCCGTCTGCAGAGAGAGTATGCTACCAATTTGACAGAACCACAGAAGGTGCTCAATGCTTCCAACGTGGCTGCATAGACTCCTGAGGCCAAGGGACTTGGAGGACTGGCAACCAAGGCCTGATAAAGCTTGGTTGGGAATGCCCAACCAAGGGGAATGCCCCAGTGGTTTTCTACCTGCCTCGTGTGCACAGAGCCAGAGGCCATGGATTTATAAATATTAAGAGTTCTATTTTTGTAGGGACTTGCAAAAAGGGAAACAAACAAACAAAAGCCCCCAAAAAACAAAAAACAGCCCTTAAAAAAATATTCTCCAAAGCAAGCTGTCCATTAACTGAAGATAGTGCTTGTTTTAGTGGTGTTGGGCAATCTTCTTGGACTGGAGGAGACCAGAGTATGGGGCTGCCCTTTCTCCACACTTGTCCTAGGTGCCTCTGAGGAGCTGCTGCCTTCTGAAGACTCATGGGATCAGTGAACAGACTACCCCAAGATTCCAGCTGCCAAGTGTGCACACATGCATCCTGTGCACACGCATATGGCACTTTTCCTGCAGGAGGGGGGCTGAGGTGCTGGCTGTATCCATGATTGGGTGTGGGGGCTGGAGGGCGGGTTCCCTCCCTGGTGCTGTTTCTTACAGGTCTGAGAGGAAATTAAAGGGAAATGAAAATCTGGCCAGTGTGTATCTGTGTCTAGTAGAAGTGAGTGGGTTGTCGTCTTTCCACATCTCTATCCCTTTGCTTTATCCAGGCTTAGCTGGGCTTTTAAGAAGGATGCTTTGGGGGCTAGAGAGATGGTCCAGTGGTTAAGAGCATCAACTGCTCTTCCAGAGGACCTGGGTTCAATTACCAGTTCCCACATGGCAGCATGCAACTGCCTGTAGCTCCAGTTCCAGGGGATCTGACACCCTCACACGACATGAATGTAGGTAAAACAATGAGCATAAAATTTGAAAATTAAATAAAAATATATTTAAGCCTTCCCAGGCTGCCTGGCCATCTTCCTCTTCTCAACTATGTACTGCCTTGCTGTCTGTCTTATTTTTCTGTTGTGCTGACACCATGACCAAGGCAACTTATAAGAAGGAAGAGTTTGTTGGGGCTTAACAGTTTCAGAGGGTTAGTTAGAGTCTGTGACCATTATGGCACAGAGCATGTCAGTAGGCAGGCAGGCATGGTGTTGGAGCAGCAGCTGAGAGCTCACATCTTGAGACAACAATCAAGGAGCAGAGAGAAAGAGCTAACTAGAAATGTTGTGGGTTTTTCAAATCTCAAAGGTCACCCCAGTGACACATCCCCTCCCATTAGACCACACCTCCTAATCCTTCGCAAACAGTTGTACCAACTGGGGATCAAATATGAGCCTATGGTGGCCATTCTCACCATTGGTGCCTAAAGTTCAATTTCTGTCTCTCCCACTTTCTAGGATCTGGAGACACATCTTGAAAGTTGCCCTTTCTCCACACAAGAGATCAGGGCCAAATGCTTAAGAAAGACATGAGAGCCAGATGTGGATCCCACCTGTAATCCCAGAATTTAGAAGGCTGAGGTAGGAGGATTGCCATGAATTTGAACCGAGTAAATTCTAGGCCAGCCTGAGCTTCAGAGTCAGAGAGAGAGAGAGAGAGACAGAGAGACAGAGAGACACAGAGAGAGAGAGGGAGAGAGAGAGAGGAAGAAGAGAAGAGGAGGAGAGGAGAGGAAGGGAGAGGACAGACAATGACTCAAACTTTCCTTCCACTAGGGCATGTCTGGGGCCTGCTGAAAGCAATGCCTAATTGTTGCCTCCTGTTTTATCTTAAAACATGCAAATTCTGAGCTTTATGTTATACCATATTTACATTTACTTTAAACATTAAAGTGAGGCCTTAAAATTAATCACATTTAATGAAAACACCATCTTGAGTGATGAGAGACATTTCAGGAAGATGTGACCCTGTTTATCCCAGCTCTTCCCTAGTCTGTGCCCTGGGACATAAGGCCTTAGCAGTTAGTCATAGCCTGGTGGGACCACTAATTCCTGCTGAGGCTCTGACTTCCACACAGGTGAGTCATTTCATTCCAGCTATAGTTGGAGAGGTAGTAGTGTACTGCTTTGTAGTTTAAGAAAATGCCCTGAAAATTAGTGGTACACAGTGGCAGGGAGTAATTAGGCAAGGCCAGGAATCCATGGGACTGTGGAAGCCTAGCCCATTGGCGGTCATGGGTAGAAAGGATTACCCAAGCAGTCTAGTTCTCAGGGCTGAGGTGACTTGTTAGTGTGTTTGAGGGTTTCACACTTTAGCCTAGGCTAGACTGAAACTCACTGTGCAGCTGGGACTGGCCTCCAACTTGGAATCCTCCTGCCTCAGGTTCTCAAGTGCTGTATTGATGGATGAACACCACTACCTCTGACTTTGGAAAGTCCTGATTCATCCTCTTGGCCCCCCAAATGCTAGGGCTGGAAGATAGCATTCCAGACGAACCGTGCTTCTTCTGTTTGTTGTGAGTTCTCTTGAGGTGTAAATAATGACCCACCCACCTTCAAATGTCCAAACTGCAGGTAGGTCTGGAGGGCATACAGCAGATGGCTGCTTTAAGCAGACTCCTGACTCTTAATTTGGCCTTTTGTGCACAAGAAAAATCTCAGAGATCCTACCATGAAGTTGGCTAGCTCCCAGAGGTCCTGCTGGGGTCTCCTGCGCTCTCTGCCCAGGACTGTAATTTGGCCAACCTCAAGCCATCCAGGGAATTGGCATCCCACCACAAGATGCCAGGAAGACGCAAGAGGAGGAAACCCCAGTGTGTGTGTATATATGTGTGTGTGTGTGTGTGTGTGTGTGTGTGCGCGCGTGTGTGTGTGTGTGTGCGCGCGCGCGCGCGCGCGCACGTAGTACTCAGTGTGTCCAGCAGGCGGCGCTTAGTGCCTGCTAGTGGCCCAGTTGGGGGTGGCAAGCCAGGAGGGGAACCCCACACCATTGCGCTCAATGGTTCTCGATCTCCCTACCTCTGCTTGTTCTGCCCTTTCCCGAGGTCTCCACGCCTTCCCCACCCTCAGCTTTGAAACATCCTCTCTCCAGCCCCACAGACTCCTTAGGAGAAGAAGGGGTCCTCCACATCTACCCTGCCCAGCTGAGGCTAGGGACTCAGTGAGAGATGTGGGCCTTCTAGGAGAGGGGTGTCATTATTCTCCCACTCCGGGGGATGGGGTAGTTTGGGGAGGGGGCTGGGTACGGGCGGAAGCAAGCTAGAGCCGTGTTTGTCGCTGAGCTGCCTAGAGGAACAGATGGCTGGGGAGGGGAGAGGGTGCCTTGCCGGGAGGAGGGGTGCGGGGGCCGGAGGATGAGGAACGAGGAATTTCGACGCCCGAGTCTCCCTGGAGAAGTCCCCCTCCTCATCTCTTCCCAGAAAGAGGGGCAGGCAAGCGCCTGACGTTTTCCCGAGGAGCACCGACCTCTGGCCCGCCCTTTGCGCAGCCGGCCGCGTAGGGGCGCGTCCCAGGCTCACTGGCTCCTGGGAGGCACCGGCCACAGGCCACCGGGGCTCGCCTGGGGTTCAAGAGTTAATAGGGCTGTGATCCGAGGTACAAGGGGGCGGCAGGAAGCGGGCTCAGGTTTGGGAGCCAGTTCAGGGATCGCAAACAGCTCTGGGAAAACGTGTTAATTGGAACTTTATGCAGATGAGCTGAGGCTGGGGGTTGGGGAAGGCCGGAGAGAACCGGTCAGAAGGACGCCGGACACAGCTGAGTTCCCGTGAGCGCACAGAAGGCCCTGGTTAGGGAGGTGACACATACGGACCCACTTATTCCTCGAGGCACCCTATAGCGGCTCACTGGTTTTGGGGAATGGGCTGTTTGCTCTCTCCTCCCCAGAAGGTAGTGAGGGTTCATCTGTGATTACCCTTCTCCGAATCTTGGGTCCAGCAATGCAGTCTCAGGTGGCCATGGAGAAGGGTGGGTGCTTCTGGCTGCTTCCTAGTCTCATCATTGCTATATTCTACCCCCATATGACTTGGTTCCTCTTTTTGCACTCATCATATTCTTGCGTTTTTGTTTAAACAGGACCTAGATTTGTAGCTCCTGTTAGCTTGGAACTCCCTATATAGTTTAGGTTGGTCTCAAACTCATGACTATCATCCTGCCCTAGCCACCCTGGTGCTGGGATTACAGGCAAGCACCCTCGCTCAGGCTGCCATCTTCTATCTCTTCTTCTCATCCACTGTCCTCTACACAGAATTCTCGTTCACAGCTTCCACCAAGTGTTATGTTTGGGAAGGACGGTTAACTTTCTTTTGCATTATTCTGTCTGCTCTCCTCCTACCCAAGAAGATGATTCTCAGACTTTAGAGCACTTACAGATCATCTCCACTTGATAAAATGCAGATTCTTGGATCCCCAGCACTCTGATTCAGCACCGATTGAGGGACTCGGGAGTTGGCTTCCCAATTAATCAAACAGCGAGGCTCTCATATTTAGAAACACCATTCAAAGCTGTACGGCCTGGAAAATGGGGGCCCACTTCCTCCTACAGCCCCTCTGCACACTGTAGCTGTCTCTTCTGGTGTGATGGTATCTGGCATGGAGAAGGCACAGGGAGGAAAGGGTGGAGGCAATGGGGGAGGGAAGGAATCTTAGATAAAGGAATGAGTCTGCACAGGCTCTTCGCTGAGGTGGGTGTGCCCCCTTCCTGTGACCTCCCCTTCAGAGGTTTCCCCCGGTCCTGCGCCTCTCTTCCTCTCCACTCTTCAGCTTCTCTACTGTTTACTTTTTGCTCAGCCAGCCTTGCTTGCTTCCTAACCTTCCTCTCTCTTCTCATCTGTAGTTCTCAGGAGAATTTTAAGGCTCAGGCTATTTGGAGGTGACTGGGGAACCCCCAAACAAGCAAAGAGACAGAGCCACTTCTAGGGGTGGAAGAAAACGAGAGAAGAGGTACTTCTTGGGAAGATGGTCCTGACAACATGTAGGCTGTTTTTCTGTGGCCTGTTAGGTGCTTGTTCTCCACAACAACTCAGTTAAGTTAGGGACTCTTTACCTGTGCCTCCCTACCCCCGAAGCTGTCCAAACAAACAATACCAACAAAAGATATCAGGAGAAGTAATTTGTCAAGGTCACATAGCTAGGAAGTGGAAGAACAATCGGATCTCTCATCCCTCTACTCCCCCACACCACATTCCCTGAGCATAGCTGTCCCAGAGCCCCCTCTCTGGCCCACTCCCCAGGAGAGTGGGATAGAGTAGGGCATCTTGTACAGATGAAGGGAGATGGATACTCAGGTTTCAGGACATCTGACAGGTTTGGCTGGAAAGCATTAAAAATTCATAGAGAAACCTGACCCCTGCTGGACCTTCGGCCTGCCACCTGGACTGTCCCTGGTTTTGTGGCCTCTCAGAGGTTGTTGGCCAACTTTCCCTTCTGAAGGGTCCTGGAAACCTTGTCTTCATGTTTTATAGAAGAGCTTTCTAACAGATTAGAGATCTAAAGTGGGGAGCCAGATGATCAGAAAACTGGGCTGAAAACACTCTCACCCCCCACTCTGGGTGTAAAGAACCTGAGAAGCTTAAGAGCTTATAAACCTTGTCATCTGGCATCCCTCTATCCCTCTCCCCAGGCTATTGCATGCTCACTCTTCAGTTTGGGATGACAAAGCCTGTCTGTGCTTCCCAAGATGGGTCAGTAGGGGGCAGCCATCCTCTGGGCTACTTCGTCTTCTCTGTACTTTGAAGGACAGTAAAGAGCTCTGCCTGTGGGCAGGGAGGTGCTGTCTTGGCCTTGAGAAAGATCTCTGGAGTCGGTGATCTGAGAAGAGCAGGAAGGAGTTTCCTAGTTTGAGGGAAATGAAGGCACTTCAGGAAGCATTCAAAGTAGATTTCTGGGTTTCTAAAATACCAATATGGGTGATCAGGTGAACACGAACATTCAAGCTTTAGAGAGAAGGGTGGCTGGTGGCCAGTGAGGGTAGAGGCTTGAATAGCAGATGACTCTTGACAGTGAGACCCCTCTGATGCCTGGATAAGGTGTTTTTGCCTTGAACCTGAAGGCAATGGGGAGCTATGGTAGGTTCCTGAGTGACAGTGTGATGGAGACTGAGTGCAGAAAAGGCAGAGTAGAGATTACTTCCATTTTCTTTTATGTTCTAGGCATGAGGTAATGAGGAGCTTCAGCAGGAGGTGGTAGAGGCTAGGAAGAAAGTCATGGACAGGGGCCAGGAGGGGGACTTGGGAACTCAGTAGATACAGGCGATTAGAGAAAGGAGGAACTAATGCCAATGGCATCGGGTGTCTGAAAAATGAAGCATGCAGAATGGAAACATACTCATGGATTGTGGGAGGTGAATGGATTTTGTTTCTTTCAGGAGTTAGGGGAGTCATGGACAAGTCCATTCCTGGACTCTCAGGCCTCAGTTTCCTTATCAGGACGTTGATGGGGGTTGGGATACATGGTTTTGCCCATCTCTTCTATTTGGGGGTATATGGATCAAAGCTGTGGTCTGGGTTGTTTGGAGAGGCTGGGATCTGAGCTTGTGAGATTGCTGGGGGTGGGGTCCTGGGTGAGAGGGTGTGGGAACATGTCCATATCTGAGATGCATCTGCCTGTTTGTGGGACCCGTGGGTGGCTGGTGTGCTTGCACATGCCGCAAAGCTCCATTTTGTGTGTGCGCGTGTGTGAGGGAGAGCAGGAGAGTGTGGGTGTGCACGTGATGGGCGTCCCTTGGTCTGTCTGGGCTGGCAGTGGCTGCGGTGGGGGCCAGTGGGGAGCAGTCTTGCTCCAGGCTTCTTCCTGAGGCTCTCACACACTCCTCTTGCTCTCGTTGTTCTGAAATAGCATCTGGACCGAAGGCCCATGAATATTTCACAATGATAATTCTGTGACCTGGACAGCCTGCCTCTGATTTACCAGCATACTCCTCTCCCCTGCCCTAGCCCAGAAGCCCCTCCTCCAACACAGCATTTCCCTAGCTCACATCTCCCCTCCACCCTCAACCTTACCTCTCCCCACCCCCAATCATGAGCATCCTCAAAGCCAGCCTGACAAAGGCCTTTGTAAGAAGCTCAGAGCTCTCCATTCCTGACCTCTGCTCTCACTGGCCCCTCACACATTTCACATTCATATCTAATCTGCCAATCATATCCAATCATATCCATCTGCCACAGGCTTCTGATGCTGATACCTCCCTGTTTCTACTACCTCTTCTGACCTTCCTTGGACATCGCTGGCCAGGGTTATAGGATCCTAGAAGCAGCTCAGTCCTGAAGCCCAAGCACCCGGGTCCCTCCTGTCCTGCCATTCCCACCATTCCCACCTCCCATTCTGCACCCTCAACTCTGAATCCTTGATCCCTTCCCTCTGATGAGACTCAAGGGTAAACTTCATCGATAGCCCTGACCCCAGCCTCTTTTTACCCATCCAAGAGAGGGAACGTCACGCTACACTGAAATGTAAGGTACTCCTACTTGAAATCCTTGTCCCTTGATCACCCTGACTTCTTGTCTCTTCTACACTGCTCAGAGAAAGGTTTCCTTGACTTGATCCACCCATTGAAGGCTTCTACCTCACAGGAGCAAAGGGAGAAAGACTGGAAGGCTGTAGGAACGCTGTGCATGCTGAGTACGTCACAGGAGCATTTGACTAGAGGGCAAACACAGCTGGAGTCTAGTCTTAGGTTCTGCTCTCAATGCTTTTTGTGGTGGGACTGTGTGCCCCTGAGGAAGACATGTATTTTCCATAGGCCCAAAGCCATGTTCAGGCTGGTTGTGCCTATGGATATCTAAGTTACACCTCCTTGCAGGGAAGCTTGGGGCTGCATTTCTTTCCTGGCGGCCACTTAGCTAAGCTGGTGGATCCCTCCAGACTTAAGTTGTTCAGCCACCAAACACCTCAGGACTGGTTGTAGCTGCTTCTCTTGGGCAAATTGGTGTCATCAAGGAACAGAAGCCTCAGGAGGATCAGAATGACCTTCAGGCCCAAGTGAGGTGAAATCACCTTTCAAGTCCATGCAGCAGGCAACTCTGATGGCCTGAGATGGCCCTTGTTTCTCTAGCCCCCCAATCCTTAGCCAGTTAAGAGTCCTAAATCCTACTTCTGCTTTTGAGGTCTTAGGGGGAGGGGGGAGAGAAGAAACCTTACAGGAGATAAAATAATAGAATTTTTTAATAAATTTTTCCCCCAAACAACTTCTCTTGATCTTCACCACACAGGGGCCATGGTGGAGAGGAAACTCTCTCCAGGCACCCTAAAAAGTGTCCTGGGTAGACGTAGGAGAAAAGTATTCCTCCGGTGTCAGGAGGCTGAAGGGATCAGGACAAGCAGGGTCCAGGGTTCAGCCTGGGCCTTGCTGAGGCATCCCTCCCAAAGTCCGGGGGAAGAGGGGTGGCTCCCTGGGGGGAGCTCTCAAAGGCTCTGCTGGTGGAAGGTGCTCTGCAGACAAAAGCCCCTCAAGACCAAGACCGCTGTGGGGCCCTGGAGAGGGGAGCCTGGCTGACTGGGGTGCCCCGCCCCAGCGTTGGGATGGGGGAAGAAGAGTTAATGGCTAAAATAAGGGCTAATGGGACCGAGCCTCCTTGCACACCGTCGTGGGAGTTGCCATACATAAGTCAGAACAGCCAGAAGGCAAACGAGGCAGCGTGGTCCCGGGGAAGAAAAGGAGCGAGGAGGCCTAGGGAAGGCGCCAGGCCGGGCGGCAAACAAGGGGCAAAGATGGAGCCGCAGCTCTGTGGGGCAGAGAAGGGGAGCGGGGCGAAGCCGTGGCCTCTTCTGTGTGAGCACCGCAGTCAGAGGTGATGGGGCGCCAGGAGCAAGAGGCAGAGCAGAGGGGTGCGCATCCTCGCAGAGAGCGCGGGACCACTCGAGTCCGCGGGAGCCTGGCACGCGGCTCCGGGACACGTCTGTTCTCCCCGCTGGTCCTCGCCGCCGTAGCCCCCCCAGTAGTCGTCCTCGGTGGGCGCGTCGCCGCCCTGTCGCCCCCGCGAGTCCTCGGCGGGCAGGTCTCGGTAGAGCGTGGACGGGTCTGCGGGGGGCGCGCCCGCCTCGGCCACGCCGTACAGGTGGTTGGAGGAGCTGTTGCCGCGGGCGCGGCTGCCCGGCCGCGTGGGCGTGGGCGGCGGGCACGATTGGAAGTCGGCCTCGCGCAGCGCGCGCAGGTCCCGGCCCTGGCGCTCGGGCGGGGTGGCGCAGGTCACGTCGGAGCTGGACACCCGCGCGCGCTGGAACCAGGCCCAGAGCGGCCGAGCGCGGCAGTCGCACGCCCAGGGGTTGGCGTTGAGCCGCAGGAACTCCAGCGCCGGCAGGTCGGCCAGCGCCTCTCCCGGCAGCGACGCCAGGCTGTTGTTGAACAGGTAGAGGATGGTGAGGCGGCTGAGGCCGCGG
Source organism: Cricetomys ansorgei (assembly GCA_026225945.1). Classification (NCBI taxonomy): domain Eukaryota; kingdom Metazoa; phylum Chordata; class Mammalia; order Rodentia; family Nesomyidae; genus Cricetomys; species Cricetomys ansorgei. The sequence continues at coordinate 2,025,730 of JAMJFZ010004027.1, read as the reverse complement.
AAGGCCGCTCGGTGCACGCCCTGCAGCCGGTTCCCGTGCAGCAGCAGCCGGTCCAGGCTGCCGAGGCCGCGGAACACGTGCTCCGTGAGCAGCCGCAGGCGGTTCCCGTGGAGGAAGAGGTGGCTCAGGTTGGCCAGGTCCGCGAACAAGTCATCCTGAGTCGGGATGGAAACAGAAGAGAGCGGCTTGAGACAGGGTCGGGAACTTCACTCCAGGATCTGGGGGAAGGTGAGGAAGGAAGGCACAGGGGCAGGGGCAGAAAAGTGGGAAAGGGCTTGACTTTTATTTTTTGAGACAGGAATTCATATATCCCAGCTATGTAACCAAGAGGATTTTCTAATCGCCTGCCTTTACCTCTTGAGTTTTGAAGTTTCAGGCTTGTGCTACCATCTCCGTTTTATGTGGCGCTGGTGATTCAAACCTAAGACTTTGAACATGCTAGAGAGCCCCTTAACACGTGATTCTGAATCCTGAATTTGAAACCTGCATCTTCTAAACTGCTTCCAATGGAAAAAACTACCCAATTGAGATCAGTGGGTCCATTCACCCAGGGCCTCTGGGGACTGAATCCAGTACAACAATGCCAGGCAAGAACTCTACCGCTGAATTATATATGGGTCTTGAACTTGCCATCCCCGTGCCTCAACCTCTCAAGTAGGTTGGATTAGCACTAAGTAACACAATACTCAGTTATTTCAGCTTATGTAACAATCTCTCTCTCTCCCTCTCCCTCTCCCTCTGTGTGTGTGTGTGTGTGTGTGTGTGTGTATGTGTATGATTGGGTCCTCTTCTTCCACCATATGGGTTTCCAGGACAGAACTCAGGCCACCGGGCTTGGTGATAATCACCTTTCCGATGAACCCTTAGCCCACCTAGTGAATCTAGATCCTGTCAAAATGGTGTCAGTACTAACCATCACATAAGGATAATGCCATTTCACCTGCCCAATTCTTAAATTCAGATTGTATCCCAGTCCCTTTCAGATTCCAGTAAGTTCCCAGTGCTTGCCATCTGGCAGGTATGGGGTAGGCTGGGAAGAAGTCTTGTCTTCCCAAGTGATGCTGGTGAGGTTGCCTGAAGACCACGCTTGGAGCTTGAGAGTCAGATCCTGGGTCTTCTGTAAGGAACTGACTGTGATATCTGGGAAAAGTCACTCTGTCTTTCTGTCATTCTGTCTTCCTCTGTAAAACGTGGTGATTAAATGGAACAGCATGTATTAAGGTGCCTGGGATAAGGTTTTCATGTCGGCAAACTGCGTGCGAATTAGCCATGTTTGTTAACTTGGCCAAGCCAAGTTACTTCTAAGCATGCTCTTTCCCCCTTAAAGTGGAAATGAATGTTCCTAGCTATTTGGTCTGTTCTGAGGACCAAAGAAGAGAGTTCATATAAGGTTCATTGGGTGGAGTGCTGGGTACAGTTCCTGCATATAGAGTTTTGGTACAGGGATGAAGCCCACAGGCTCAGGGGTTAAAAGCACTGACACAAACCCCAGCTTTTCTTTTTACTAGTTGCTGGACAGGTTGTGTAACATCATGGAGCCCCTGTTTCCTTAGTATAAAAGGGAGGAAGATTCTCCAACAGACTGAAAAGGTCAGATGTTATGCTGCTGTTGAAGGTACAGCTCCCTATAGAGGCATAGTCAACCATCCACAGCTCACAGTTGTCATGACAGCAGGGTCTCATTTAGAATTCTATCCCATCCCATCCCACCCATTTTCCTCAAAGAGAGAAGTTCTTTGGGGGGACTGAAGTTCTGCTGCTGGCTGATTTACTCAGGGACCAATGTCATCTCCACACCCCAGACGTAGCAAAGGAGGGAAGAAGCTGAAGTCCCTGATGCTCTATATCATTGTCCCTCTTACAGTGTGCCTGGGGTGGAGAAATCATGTTAATACTGGTAGAACCTTGGGATTATGGCCCAGAAGTGAAGGTGTAGGTATGACCATGGGGGGGGTGTGTGAAGGAATGGAGGGTGTACTCTGCATTCTAATCAGCTTACTCTTGGTGGTCAGCTGATATGGGGCTGTAGTTCAGTTGTAGAGTACTTGCCTATCCATGTTCAAGGCCCTGAGTTGGATTACTCTACCCTCCTCTCCACCCATGCACAGTGTGATTTGGAAGCTAGTACTTAGTATCCACCCATCAAAGTGAGGTTTGCTTCAGAGTTGAAGGCTTTACTGTAGAAAGAGCAGAACCTCATTCCTCTCACCTCACTGCCTTGAGGTCCTCTCTAAATTGCTGTGGTCAGCAGGTCCCAGGAAATCTGCTTTAATAGGACATGAACATCTTCTCTGCTCAACTGAACAGGCCCAGTTCACCTTGGGCCTATTTCCCAACTCTGCTTATCTCCCCCTCCCCCAGTGCCTGGGAAGATGGTTCCTTTCTCATGCTACATGGGCACCTGGTCGAAGGTCTCAGAGGGGAGTTTGCTGAGTCCCAGCCCATATCCACAGCCTCCAGCTTCCTGTGTTCCTGTGTGTTCGTACCTCCTCCCAGATGCCTTCCGCCCTCTCTGCTACAGGAACTGAAGTCTGCCAAGAGCCCTCCTCTTGGCCACATCGAGATCAGTCCTCCTCAACCTTCTTGCTACCTCTGACACCAGCACAGCATTCTGTGTCCTCAGATGTCACCAGCCTAAATGCCTGTTCTGGTCCCCAGCTGACCTGCTTACCCCAGTAGCCTCAGCCTTGCTGTGGGAGCCTCTATTTCCTCCTTTCCTATCCTGCCCAGAGGGTGTACTCTGAATCAGACCACTTAACCCCTCCCTTGGGGTCTCTCTTCATAGACAGTCAGCTATAGTAGGACACACCCAGGGATGTGTGGCTAGAGCATCAATGAGAAGACACAGGAGGGTGGCACTGGGTCAAGCACTACTTTGGAGTGTTGGGGTTCAGGAATGGAAAACAGAGGTCCAGAGGTCCCCAGGGAACTCGGATGTCTCTAACCACAGCCCAATTTTGTATTCTAGTCTTCCCTCCTCTTGTGTTTATTGGCTTAAAAGTCTTGCTCCTCCCCAAGCTGAGCCTCAGCCTTGGGGTCCATTCCCCTCCCCCAATCCAAGTTGTAGCCAAATCCCATCACTACCTCCTGGGCGCAGCTCTCAGATCCGGTCCTTCCTGTCTCCACCATTAAAACTGTTCTCTGTGCATTAATAAGCTCTTGACTTTCACAGCCCAGGCCCTCCCCCATCACCCTCTCCCACGCCCCTCCCTATGGGCTAGGAACATCTGCTAAAGTCATCCTCTTCCATTTCAAAAACCACATTTCCCTTGCCTCCTGCCTGGCCGGTTCACAGCTTTCTGTGTATCCATTTGGAATCTAAATGCAGCTTTCCTGCACTGCTTAACCTTGCCCGAGAGCATCCTGCTCTTAACCTCGCCTTACTCCAGCCTTCCAGCACCTGACCTCTACCTATCCGCCACCCAGGCTGGGTGACCTTGGGCAGCTCCAAGCTCCTCCCTGGGCCTCAGTGTTTTCTTTCATCTGTGCTATAAGTGACTTCGAGTGGCTGATCCTTGAGGTCCCCTAAGCGTTTGCTAATTTTGACTCAGTGAGCCCAGGAGTTGATGTCACTCATTCAGCAAAGCTGTTCTGTGTGCGCACTCTGCATTAGGCACCCCCACTCATGGTGCTTGCCCACCCATGGCAGGTGTCATAGTCATCAGCGTCAGCAGGTGATTTGCCAAGTTCTCACTGAATGCCAAGCCCTGTGTGGCACCGATCCTGATAGTATCTTAATCATCAACACTATGAGGCAGATGCTATGATTATCTCTATTTGGAGACTAAGAGAGAGGGGCTTAGAGAAGGGGAGCCTCTTGCCTACCGCCCAATAGCTAACACAGACATGTATTCCAGAGGCAGGACTCTCCATACCTGTGCTGCAGACCCTAATAGACCCAGGCCAGTTCTACCCTGGCAACCCTAAGGTTGGTGAATTCATTGCTGCCATTCCATTCCACGCACTCTGTATCCTTTCCACATATCCATCTCCTTTAGTCCTCAGAGCACCCCCTACCGTGAGCAACAGGCCATTATCTCTCTTTCATAGATGGGGCCCATGACGGCACAGAAAATTAGAGAAGGCTTAGATTAGAACTCAGATCTGCCCGAGCACAAATACGGCTTGTAAACATTAAGTAAGCCACTGCAGTAACTACAGGAGAGAAGCAGCTTTACCATCTGGCCACCCTCCAACAGGCTCCAACAGAGCAGGGATACTGTTTTTGTTCACCCTGGAATCCCTGGCACCCTGCATGCATGCTTCCTGGCATGCAGTAGGTGCTCAGTGAGGAGTCTTCTGGTGAATGAACTGGCCTGGCACAGTGCCTAGTCCTCAGCAGACATTCTATGAGAACCTCCACCATTTCCATGTGTATATGCCAATCCTATCAACCGGGGCCTCCTCTAGCGCTCCTCTCCTGGGGCAGGCTGGGCTCCATCCTAGGTCACACCTGCTCCCTGAGGATCTCACTGAGACACATGTTTCCTCACCTGCTTGTGGCATCTCCTAGCCTAGTTCCACCAGGCACTTCACAGAAGCAGTTGCTTTTCTTCTCTGTGAAAGGCCAGCTGTGAAGAGGCTTCCTTCCCACACCCAGTGCTGCCCGGGCCAAGATTTTTTTTTTTTTTCCAATGCTTTTTAGTTCAGAAGACCCCACTGACCACCTAGAGTTCATTAGACTTGGGCCTTAGCTGACCCGAGACACAGATCACTGTCTATGGCCTGAGGATCAATTATTAAACTTAAACTATGCAATGTACACACCAACTTACTTGCATCTCATAGCCTCTCCTTGAGTAGAGCATCACTTTCGTGGCTCCCGACTAGGAAGATTAAGATGGAGGCTCTGAGAAGGAGGCACCTCCCCTAAAGCTAAATGGCACATGTATGCACACTGCCACCCTCTATGAGCATAAAAAAAATAAAATGTAATTTAAACATTAGAAACAAAGGCTCGACATCCTTAATCAGAAAATCTGAAATCTCCAGTTCTCTAAAACCCAAAATTTTCCTAGTAGCAGCATAACAGGTCATCGCAATTCCCCATCACATGGTGGGGACCTCCCCACCATGAAACGTCGTTTCCTGGGCAGAGTTATGAAGTTTGTATGAAATTTCCTTCAGGCTATGAGTCTAGATGTACAGGAGACATGGACGAACTATCTGGACAAGTGTATAGGAGACACGGATGAGCTGTGTGCTTGGCTTGGGTCCTGTCTCTAAGGTAACTCATGTGTATACAGATTTTCCAAAATCCGAAACAAACACATCTGATCCCCAGCACTTTCAGTCAGGTATTCAGCCTGTAATAACTGTGGTACTTTTATCTCGGAATGTGGCCTGTGCTAAATACCTTCCATTTTAATACTGATGAACCTTCTAGATATGTAAACATCACTAAGGTGTCAACGTAGGAATGTGGACACGAGAATAGTTTGTCCAAAGCCATACAAGAGGCTGAGATGTCCTTTAAAAATGAACCCACAGGGTTAGGGATGTGGCTCGATTGGTAAAATGCTTGCTTAGAATACATGAAGACCAGGGTTCCACACCCAGTGCTACAAAACAGCCATGCTGGCATAGATTTGTATTCCCAGCACTGAGGATTAAGAAACTCAAGGTCAGGGCTCAGAAGTTAAGAGCTCTGGTTGTTTTTCCAGAGAACCTGGGTTTGATTCCTAGAACCTATGTGGCAGCTCACACACAACATCTGTAACTCCAGTTCCAGGAAATATGTCTTCCTTTTCTGGCCCCGTGGGGCCCTGCACACATGTGGTGTACAGACATACACGCAGGCAAACACCCATACACTTAAAAATAAATAGATTAAAAAAAAAAAGTTCAGTGTCATCCTTGGTTACATAGTAAGTTGATAGCCAAGCATGGGATACACAAAACATTGTCTTAAACAAGCAAATAAACATACAAACAAGCAAACATAGTAGCAAAAACTCCTAGCCCACTGATTTGTACTTTGGGGTACTATCCCTCTAAAGTATGGTTGGTCGTACCAGGCCGGTCCAGTGCCAGCTCCCCCTGGCTGTGTAGTTTCAGACACTTCCACTCTGTGTCTCTTCTGGCCATGCCTGTCCCTGCTGCCAGCAATTTGAGGCTCAGCTCGGTGGAGAGCCCCGTAAGGCCCCAGTCACAGGGACAATGGCTTCAGGGACTAATGTCCTACGCATTCATGGGATCCCAGTGTACACATTCCCATTGTGCACTCTGTGGTGAAAAACCTCTGCCTCCAAGGGCCTGTAGGCATGCAATGAAGTGGCTGAGTGCACTCTGTAGCCATGTGGTTCCCAGCAAATTTAGGAAGAAGAGAAATGGGAGGTGTGTCTTGGATCCTATCCATGGCCTCAGAATAATCCTTAGAGTTGACCCAGATCTCTAAGATGAAGTTCAAGCTGGGGCACTTCACTGAGACCAATGTTAAATAAAGCTTATTTTAAAAAACATGGCGTTTTAACAAGCATTTATATAGCTCTTATATATGCCAAGCACTATTCTAAGTGCATTACAAATTATTCATGCATTTAGTGCTTACAAAATCCCTGGACGATGGATGCTTATATTACTCCATTTCACAGATAGGAAAACTGAGGCCCAGGTGTGAAAAATGCCACATGCTTGTAAATGGAGGTGGCATACCTATAAAGTGCTTTGCCCAGGGCCCAGCCCAAGGTGTATTTACTGTGTGCTAATACCTGCTAAGTTGATTGCCGTTATTCAGCAACAATGAGAGACATTGTCCTAGTCACTATGCATTTCCTGCTCTTCTCTCCATTTGAATACCATCTCCAAGGTTGCTATATGCCTACTACAGCATACCATGATGCTCAATACATTGATAAATTAGCATCACTATTGCTTATAATCAGGAGCATCAGCTGGGACTGATTTTCTAACCACCAGACTGATGACCTGTGGGTATGAAGTGGGGAGGAGGCAGGGCCTTCTGGGCTCAGGTGGGGAGTGCTCCTTTCTAGCCAGAGACTGTGCTACTAGGGAAGGTATCTCCCTGGGTGGTGGTCAGGAGGTGTGTTACTGCTTCCTGGGGAAATGAGATGTGAAGAAGTTTCAACTGCCAGACAGCATAACAACCACAATAAATAATAATTAGATCAATGATAATAACAAATGACACTTATTCTTATTCCTTCCATTGTTTTTCCCAGAGCATCCATTTATCAGGCATGTAACTAGAGTTTTACTTGATACAGCAGGTTTGAGGGCCAGGATGTAGAAAGGGTGAGGTTTTCCCTTATGCTGTTGCCCAGTGATCAGGTCAGAGTGTGATTCTATGAGACAACCCCTTCCCCAGCAACGACTCCACCCTTCGTCCAGCTTGCATGAGAAGTGGGAGGACCTGGGGGTGGGTGGGAAAAGATCACACAAAGGCCTTTGGGCTGAGGCTCTTGGGTAAAGAAGAGATACACAGACATTGGGGAGTGTGCTGAGTGGGTGCATGAAAGGGAGACAGACAGAAGAGGCAGAGGGAGACATATGGGGGAGGCAAGTCAGGAGACAGGCGGAGAGGGACAGACGGACAGGCAGAGGCAAGTGGGGGTTAGAGAGATACACAGAGAGAGGCAAGCAAGGTCACTGATGGGCGTGGACAGACACTGAGAAAGAAGACAGAAACAGGTAGATGGAGATGCTGAGGTGGGAAAAGTAGCCTGAGAAAGGGGTGGGGGGGTAGGCGGGGTGTAACCTGGTCCAGAGAGACTTGTTAGAGGCCTGGGGGAGGGCAGGCTCACCTGTAGGTGGAGCAGGCTGTTCTCCTGAAGGTAGAGGTACTGCAGGCTGACCAGGCCTCGAAAAATGTTGCCAGGCAGGCTGCTGAGCTGGCACCTGTACAGGTGTAGTGACTGCAGCCGCTCCAGGCCCTGGAAGGTGTCAGGCTCCAGGGAGCGCAGGTGCCTATTGTCACCAAGGTCCAGTTCCTCTAGGGCCTGCAGGTGGCGGAAGGTACCAGGGTAGATGGTGGAGAGGTTGTTGGAGAAGAGCCACAGGGTGAGCAGGTTGGGCCCAAAGGTGCCTGGCCGCAGCGAGCGGATGAGGTTGTTCTGCAAGAAGAGTCGCTGTGTGCTGGGTGGCAGGGACAGTGGCACTGAAGAGAAGTTGTTGGCCTGGCAGCTCACAGTGGGTGGGGATGAGTAGCAGGTGCAGAGCATAGGGCAGCTGGGAGCCACAGGAGGGAGGGCCAGGAGTGACAGCAGCAGGCAGGCTGAGGCAGGACCTATGGGGAGAGCAGAGTGAAGGCTCATTGGGTGGGCGGGCAGGGGTCTAGGTGCAACTTCAGAGGCTCAAGAGGCCTGGCCACCTCCTATCACTCTCCAGGCTCCTTTGAGGTATGCAAACTTCATCTATCTTCCTTCCTCCCTCCTCCCTCCCTTATTCCTTTCCTCTCTCTCTCCCTCCCTCCCTTCTTCCTCCCTTCCTTCCTATCTTTTTAGAGACAGAGTCTCATGAAGCCCAGTTGCCATGAACTTCTGATCCTCCTGCCTCCACCTTCCTAATGCTGAGATTATAGTGGTGTGGTCCATGCCCAGTTTCTGCAGTGCTAGAGATTAAACACAGGGCCTTGTGCAAGCTAGGCAAACACTCTACCAATTCAGCTACAATTACCATCTCCAAACCTCCTTTTTGAGAGCTATAGTTTGTCAAGAATGGATGCCTGTGTTTCTCCTCTGGATCAAAGAGTGAGGGGCCCTCTTTCATTCAACCCTCTCCTCTCTCCTCTAGCCTTCAATGGAGCAGGTAAATGTGGAACCAGCCTTACCTCTTCCCTCTATGGGGATTCCCAAAAAGCCTTTGCAGTTTTCTGGGGAGTTTTTCATGGGGAGAGGTGAACCAGCATCCCCAAACACTGGGAGGGCTTTCTAGATAGCAATGAGATGTGTCCAAAGTTGTTTGGGGAACAGGAGTCTTCATTCCTGTCTGTTCTCATTATTGTGTGTTTGACCTTGTTCAGAGTTAGGGTCAGGGTTTCCTCCCCTTTGTACTGAAGCAGGGCTGGGAATTCTTTGGGATGGGGACAACCCTTTTTTTAGGGTGTTAAACTACAGCACTTTCTTCTACCCACCAGATGCCAGCAGCACCCTGCCCCCAGTTATGACAATCAAAATGTCTCTAGACATTGCCAAATGTCCTCTGGGAGCAAAACCAGCCCACTCGAGAAAGCTAGACTACTAACTCAAGGGCTCTTTGTGACTAGAAGGCCTGTGGGTGTCCTGGTGACCCACACCCCTCCCTCTTCTTTCTGAAGGCCTTGGAAGAACCTTAGCCTTTTCCACCCAGGAAAAGGCTACTCATTCAAAGTAACTTTGGGGTCTGGTATGGGTTATTCTAAAGATACAGACAGGAAAGCAAGTGTGGGGACTAAAGTGTTGAGAATGGGTACCGATGTTTTTCTGCCTGACTGAGAACAAGGAGCCTCTCCTGCATGCATCCCTATCCTCTAGCCCTCAATGGCGGCAGCGGCAGCAGCGTGTGGCACATAGTTTCCTGTTGGAACCATCTTGACCTCAGTTTTATCAGGATTCCCAGAAAGCTTCTGAGACTTTCCCAGGAAGTTTTTTTTTTTTTTTTTTTAATTTTTCTTTACCCCCTACACTTGCAAAGCCAGGGGCTGTTCCCTTGGCCTCAGAAATCAGAGGTAGAAAGGCCTGGTTTGGGGGTCCCTGTGGTTTAGGTGGTGGGTAGCTGAGAGGTGGGTAACTTTGAATTCCTGATCTCTAAGGCTGGGAACCGAGGTTTGAGTGTGAGATCTCGTTCTCTGAAGTGTGTGAGACAGGTGCTCAGCCTGGTAGGCATGCACCATGTGCCTCTTTCTGGAGATCTCCACCCTGACACAGTGGAGTACCCCCTGCCCAGCGTCGGGGTGCGCCCCAGCCCTGCACTTTCAGGCGCTTCACAAGGCCACCCCAGCCGGCTTGTGTGTGCCGCCGGTCCCTCCTGGAGCGATAGCAAGCGCGCGTGTGCTGGCGGCCCTCCGCGTGTGTGAGTGCCGGGCCCCGTGCGTGTGTAGGCTGGGTGTGATGTAATATTCAGTGACACAGCGCGGCTGTTCCATTCGTTCACACCACCTCCGCGTTTCTCGGTCCTTCTCACCCTTCCCCCGTGCGGCGGTTCACGATTACTTTTCTTCTGAGTTTTTCAGAGCCACGTGGGGTGGAGGAACACGTCTCTCACCCCTGATCTTAACCAGGAAGGAGTGGGGTGTGGGAGTCCAGTGTAGGACCCCGGGTGGGCTTCCTGAGCACTGAGGGTTGGGGCTTAGAATTGGAGCTGTGTAAACCCTATGGAAATGAGAGTTGCATCTCAGAGAAGGCAAACAACTTACCCAAGGTCACACATTAAAGCGATACAGGACAAGGGCCAGAAAACGACTGCCCATGTGTCCAGGAGGGCACTTCTCTTCCTGTCAGAGTCGCCCTCGGAGCTCTGCCTCTCCAAGGACTTTACACCAAAGGAAGCCAAATCCTTCTCTGATCCCTTTAATCCCACCCCCATCCACAAGCTCACCAGAGTGTGAGCTGCCGGCTGTCAACCTCCCCACCCCCCCAGGATTACGAGGCTCTACCTCCAGCCTTCCCCGGCTGATTGACTGCTACCCCAGGAGAGGAAGCAGGAAGGGCTACAAATCCAGAAGGCCATAGGTTCAGGGAGCTACTCCTCTTGACCCAGGTCCTCTTCCAGGCTGAAGTTAAGCTCATCAAAGGCTGGCAGGTCTCCCATCCTTCTTGTCCAATTCTGTTTGTCTCCTCACTTTTTCCTGTGTTTCTCTTCTCTTTGCCTCAGCTACCTTCCTGCTGCCCCCTCCACACCTTTCTCCCACTGGGATCCATTTCCCTCGGTCTCAGTGGTATTCAATGTAGGCCCTTTGAGGAGGGACCCTGGTGGGGGGGCTCCGTGGCAGCTGCTGCGTAACAGTGACTCTGTTGCCATTTCTGGCCCTCACTGCCGTGCAAAGCAGCTGTAACCGAAGGAGCTTCATCCATAATTCAGGTTGTGGCTCTCAGTGGAGGCAAGGGGGAGGGGGAGGTGGGGGGCTCTGGGCTTCTCTGCCCCCAGGCTGGGTTGGAGTGGGCACTCCAGGCAGAGACTAGGTAGGGGGCTGGGAAAGCACCTTTCCCTCCCTTCCCTCTCCTCTACCCTTCCCCTTATGCCATTTTCCGTCTCCCACAGCCCCTCCCTAAGCCCTGATTTTCACGCCTCTTCACAGCCACTCCAGGCCCTCCCCCAGGACCACAGCTGTACTCTAGGTTCCCCTATGCACACCCCCAGGCAGGCACAGCTTGTCCGAGGTGGACTGGGGATCCTCAGCCACCATCTAGAACAAACCTTTGTGATACAGGAAACATCACCAAGGACTGGAAAGCGGAAAAGTTGGCTTCTGGTCAGTAGAACCCGTTTCTGTCCTTCTCAGAATCCTTGGCTTCGTCTCTCCCCTGCAGTGAAGGCCAAGGGAAGCCTTTTCTGCAAGCCTCCCTCACCCTCTGCTCACCCCTTCCTCTAAAGTCAGCAGGTAAGCCCCCAGAAGCATGGTGTGTGGGACCAGAAAAGGACTCAGTCTGTTATTGAGCACCTACTGCATGCCAGCACTCTACTTGTGTATGCTGCCTTCTGTATCCACAGAACCCAACCTGTCATGACCCCTGGTGAGATCAATAGTACAAAGGTCCTAACCTTCCTGGGAAGGGAGGGAGACTTCCCTATGCAGTCCAAGTGTAATGTGGGATCCAGAGCAGCAGGCACAGGTGCTGGACTGTGGTCAGAAGACACACTCCGACCTTCAGAGCCCTTTCCCCCACCACACCCCCTGGACATGAAATGCTGGTCTGAAGGTAAAGGGAACATAGGTTCTGTGCCCAGATGCTCAGGCTTGGGACATTCACAGTGCTAGCCATTTGGCTGTTCAGGGTCAAGGGGAGAAAGGGACTTAAGCTCTCTCTGTAGCTTTCCACTCCTGGGCTCTAGGCAGTGGTTACTCTAGAGCACAGCATAATTAGGAGTCAAGAAGAGGTGACCAGCAACCAATGGCATATCTAGATCTGGCCACAGGAGGGAGTGGAGAGAGGCCACAACATGATATTGATCCCGGAAGGCTAAGGTACCCAGAGCCAAAAGGATCCATTCACCAAGGGATCATGGTCAAGGCCCAAGGGCTGCCAGACCTTGGAGTACCCAGGTTCTGAGATGAAGTTCTTAGCCTGTGCCAACCGTTAGGCCAGTGGCCCCTGGGAATAAGAAACTTGAGGAGGAAGGAGAGGGAGGGAGGGGGCAGAGTTCAAGACAGGAACCAGGGTGCACCATAATGGGACAGAGATGTCCCATGAAATGCAGACAGGCCTCTGGCTCTAGAAAGAGGGCACAGGATCCCAAATACAAACACCATCTCCACACCTTAAACGCTGCCTCAGAGAAGAGCCAGGGGCCTGCGGGGCAGATGCTGAGGGGGCAGAGGCTGAGGAGGTGGGGGCCTTGGGAGAGGCATGGGGGCGATGGCATACCAGTGACTACCAGTGACGCAGGGGCCTGGGGAGGCACTGATGCAGGTGACTGGAGGGTTTAAAGCTGCTGCAAACAGCTTCTCACTCTGCCAGAATGTAACACCCCAAAATAAGCAGCTACTGTGGGGCGTCAGGATCCGACGTCGGGGCTTGGAGATATAAATGGCAGCACTGAGCCATCCCAGGTACCCACCCCAAGGAGGCTGCTATCCCCCCACCCCCCACCCCCCGCTACAAAGTCCTCACCCTCCTCCCTCGTAGCTGCCCCAAACCCTGAGCTCAGGGTCCCCAGGACTAGCCCACCAGCCACTCCCTGAGAGAAGGGATATGACAGGCAGGCGCTTTGGAATGGAGGGCTTTCCACGTGGAAATGGTTACCAGGAGCCTCTTTGTCTCCTCCCTGGGCACCCCATCGCTTCTCTCCCTTCTCCCTCTCTGGCTTCTATTGACATCCTGGTCCATCTCTATCCACTCTACCATGCAGGGATCCCGGCCCCCAACCCTGGTGACCATTTTTCCTGTGTCTGACCCTCAACTCTATCCTCCATCACTAGCTTCCGCTGGTTTCTAGTCCTCCCATACCCCTTTCATTCCCATCTCCCAGAGCCCGAGTCTTCACCCTTCCGGTTATTCCCGCCCCCCGCCCCCCGCCACGCTGCCCCATTCTATGTTTCTATCCCTAGTCTCTACATTTCTCCCTTGAACTGGTCCCCTTCTCCCTCTTCCTTGGTCTTCCCTTGAACCCGTTTCCTCTAAGCTTTCACGTCGTCTAACCTTTATTCCTCCTCCCACCCCTCCCCCATCCTGCCCCCACCTCTTTCTCATTCCCACCTCCCTAGACACTTTTCTCATCTTGACTCCCCTCCTCCTTCCGACCCCTACTCTCCCCGCCCCCAGTCTCCAGCCCACACCCTTGGCTGTCACTCAGTGCTTAGAACTCGCTTCCTTCTAGCCCCTCCATTTGTCCGACCAAGCAAGGCCATTGAGAAATTGCTGTCTGCCCCCTACCTTCCCAGACAGCCCCCTACCCACACGGCTTGTCTTCCCAGGTGACTGGAAAGTGCTGAGACACCGGGCACGAGGAGTTGCTGAGTCTGCGCTTCCCTGGCCGGCCCGAGTCCTCGGCGTCCCCCGGAGCAGGTGGAGCCGGGACAGCGGAACCTGAGCCTCTTTCTCCTCCTCCCAGCCTATTCGGTCTGCCCTCCGCGTCCCCCCTTGGTCACGAGCTCCCCGCACACTCCCGCAGGCTCCAAGCCCAGTGCCCTCCTGCGGCTGGCAGCTCTGGGGGAGGAGGCGCGGCTCCCGCGCTAAGCGGTTCTTTTGCTACTGGCCCACCCCACCCCCTTCACTTCCCCACCCTCATGCCTTAGGAGAGGGGCGCCCCTCTCCAGGGTCCTCTCGCCGGCCAGTGTCCCTACCTTGCAGCAGGCGCCGGAGCCCGGGCAGCATCTTGTCTCGACGCTCGGGGAGGGGGCGGCTGGGGGAGGGCGCTCCCACTCGCTCCCTTATCCCGCCGGACAGACGGCGGGGACTCCGCGGGGCTCCGGAAGGACCCGGGGAGTCCCCGGGCTACGTGGCGGGGTTGCGGAGCTCTACCCTGCGCCCCTCGGACTGCGTGCCTCGGTAGGAGCCATCGGCCCCGACGGGACGGGGCGGGGCAGGAGGGGTGGAGAGGGCTAGCTTGGCCCTGGGCACCCGGTGTCCGCGACCCCGCAGGGAGTCGGTTAGTCGGTCGGTCCGTGTGCCCAGGCTGCTCGCCGAGGGAGAGTGGGGACAGCGAAGAAGCGCTCCCCCCCCTCCATTCCCGCACTCGCTGGCTCCTCCCTCGCTTCCCGGCTTGCCGGTTTAACCCTTTGCTGGCTACTAGGAGGCGGGAGTGGTTCTTTCGGGCCCCCTCCCAACCTGGGGAGATCAGGGAGGCCGTGTTCCCATAGCCCCTGCCGCACCATACTTTTAGAGAAATCCCTTCTTGGTGTGTGTGTGTGCGTGTGTGTGTGCGCACAATAGTGTAGTGTTAAGGACCCCCCCCCCCCGTGGACTTGTCTCGGGTAAGGGCTTCCTCTCTCAACTTTCCCAGAAGATACGGGATTCCTGAGTTGTTTCCCACTCAGTGCCCCTCCCCATGCCCTGTCTGTCCCTCGCGATCTTTTGTGTCCCCTGGGAGAACTCCAAGATTTCACTTTTTTTTGGTTCAGACTTCGAGCCTTGCTATAGGAACAGTGTGCATAGCAGTTTGTGTGAGCAAGTGTATAGTCGCTTGCAGGCGCGCGGACGCTTGGGCAGGTGTAGCTGAGTGCGGGCCTCTCGTCCCCATCAGGGAGCCGGGCGGGAGTTCGTGAGTGTGTGCGCCGTTCTCTGCGCTGGTTTGCTATGCAAGGACTGCGTGGAATTCTGCGCTCTCGGGTTTGGGATGGGAGGCGAAGGGTATATGTCTTGAGTGTGTTGTATGCACCTTACAGCTTTTACAAACGGGTGTAAGTTTGGGTGCGCATGCGGATTGTGTGTGTGTGTGTGTGTGTGTGTGTGTGTGTATTTATGTGATAAGCCCCAAAGGGGATATCTCATTCCTCGCCAGAGGGCAGAAGAGGACCCAAAAGTGGGAGCCGGCTGTTAGCGTCACAGAAACTTCTACCCCTTTTACAGAGGGGCGAGTAGGGGCCTCACAGGGGCCCCAGGCGCCTCTAGTGGCCTCTTTCCTGGCAGTACCAGCCAATCACAGACCTAAGCGCCTTCTTTCAAAGGCCTCAATGCCTTTTGCCCTGTTCTGGCCAACCCAAGGTGCCCAGTAGTCGGTTTTTGAGAGCCACTAGGTGAAGTATATACGTGGGGGAGCCGCTTTGGAGACCGTCACTGAGCAGCGCTGGTGGGGTTGGATTGATGCAGTGGTGCGTACTGCGGGTGCCAGGGCCATCTGGACACAGTCGGACGCTGCCGGCGACAGCATGGGAGCACTGGGTGGCTGCTCCCTTAGTCCAGGAACCTGGCTCCTCCATTCATGTCTGTGCTAGGCTCCAACGCTATGCACAGCATACAGTCGGCGCTTTATAAATGCTAGTCTCATTCTTCCCATTCACTCCATGCTCCTTTTTACAATCTGTCATTCTTCTCTCGTACTCATTCGATTTCTCTCATTTTCTCCCCCAACTCTTATTCATATTTTATGATCCCCGTCTCTATTCTCTCCCTCGCTTCCCTCCCTTACTTTCTCTTTGTCTTTCCCTCCCCAAATGTGAGTATGCCTTCTGTCTTTGCCTGCCTTTGTCGCTGCCGTGTGTGTGTGTGTGTGTGTGTGTGTGTGTGTGTGTGTGTGTGTGTGTGTGTGTGTGTGTTTGAGACTCCCCAGCCTCTTGGCCTCTCCACGCCTGCGAGTGTGTCGTCGCCTCTCTTTTGTCTCCCCCACCCCCACCCTTTCATCTTGTCTCTTGGCCGGGTGGTTGACGGCGCCCGGTTGTGGCGCCCGGCCTTCTTGCACCTCACGCCAGAGTGCCCCCTGCTGGTTCTATCTTTTGTTTCTTCCTGGGCTCCCAGCCTAGCTGCCCCTGAATTTTCTCTCCTGCTTTTCTCTCTCATTTCCAGGTCAGGTCGAAACAGAAAGGGGCTTATCTGCGCCTCCTGTCCTACTCTTCAACGGCAGGAATGGGGCCCAGAGTTTCCCTGGGTCCCACCCTGCGCAGGGCCCGCGCCTAAGAGGAGGGGAGTGCTGGAGGGGGCGGTGGAGAGGGAGTGTTGGGGGTAGCAGGGTGGGATTTGGCGTTCTTCCCCGGAATGAGCCGCGGCACAATCTGTCGCTGGGTTTGTTTGCCGAGCTGCCTCCGGAGCGCAATGGGGCTGGCTCCCGGGGAGCGAAATATCACAAGATGCGGAGACAGACGCTGAGGGGCGGGTGGGCGGCGGGCTGACTCAGGTGTGCTTCATCGACTCCCTGGGCCGCAGCTCTTCTGAGAGGGGTGGGAGGGGACACTGGCCCTAGCACAGGCAGGCAACCAAAGCTTGGAGGGGAGCTCCATGCGGGGTTGAACCCCAGGGAAGAGGGTCCAGACCTCTCCTTCAGCCCAAGCTGGGATTCCCTAGACAGTCACAAGTCCTCTAAGGCACCGCCTTGACCAGGTGTCCCAGATTCCCGTAGTTATCTGCTGACTCACCACGTCCCCCTCTAGACTGCCAGCGTTTTGAGGGCAGGGAATGCTTCTCATACAGTGTGTCCAACAGGTGCTGAGCAAGGCTGTTGGATGACTGGCTAGTGGGTGGGTGTGTGGCTAGTATCCGTTTCCCAGATTCCCACTGTGCATTTGGTCTTCCCTCTGGGCTATTCCCACTCCTTGTTTCTCCTCATATTTACATTTGGGGTCCCCTCTCCTTGCACCTCCTGACAGTTCTCTCTGGATCGGAACACCAGCTTTCTCTGAGTACCGGGACCAGTCACTCTCTTCCCCATGTCTCCTTTTCCTTATTTGTACGTAGAGAATATACCACTCCTTAGGCTACATGAAATCTCCAGCTCTCCAGGAGAGCTGGCCTCATTACTGTTTCTGAGGTAACATTTTGTTGTTGTTATTGTTGCGGGCTGTCCCACTAGAATCAGACCCCGTGATGGACTTTTGCAGTTAAGTGGTCGGGATTCCAAAGAGTAGGATGATGGCACAATGTAATCGGGAATTTTGGCCTGGTCATGAAGGCCCATCTCTGGGTAGTTGTCCAGACGCTGGGTACTTCTTGGCCGCAGAGCTGGCCTGCCCCCTGGTGGCTGTAGGTGGAGCTGCAATCCTACTGGAATCCAAAGATCTCTAGAAAAGAGTTGATGAATACATTCTATTTCCTGAGCAAGCCAGTGTTTGGAAAAAGCAAGCTTCTAGAAAGACACGCAGAGAGGTGGGATGTTGGCACAAATGGGCCTTTGTGTTCTCCATGAGCACGACTTATTCTCATTGTGTCTCTGGGGCCCCTCTTCCCTCTGTTGGCCCTGTTTAGTGAGTAGTCAGAGCCCCAGCTCCAACTCTGCCTGTTTGGTACTTTCAGTTTTAGAACACTTGTTCAGTAAATGTATACTGTGGGACTGCTCAGTGGTCATGGACACAGAGGCTCTGCCCAGTGCATGCCTCTCTCCACAACTCACTAGTTAAACAGACGACCTTCACTAACTGGCATAACGTTCTTAAGCCCCCAGGTTTCTCATCTAGAAGATGGAGAAGGAATAGTCTTAATTTCCAGATCATAGAGTTGTTTGAAGATTAAACGAGATAAGGTCGAAAAGAATCTAACAGAGTCTCTGACCTTGTGCTCAATAATGCTAAAGAATTTCATTACTTGTGCTTTTAGCCTAAAATGACCTGGAGACTAGATTCTGCGATCTAATGGTAAAAAGCAGAGATGGCGCCTAAGTTCATCAGCAGCAAGGGGTAGTGTTAGGCTTGGGAGTCCTTAGTCATGATGGCCTCCTTGTGGAGCTGAACTTGACACTGCCACCCTCTCCTGGCACACGCCAAGGTTGCCCAGTGTGGTGGCAGGCTTCCCAACTGGAACCAAAAGTTCCAGCCTGAATTCTGCCTGTGAGTGTAACTCTAGGATGACCATTCAGGGCTTCAGTTTCCCCATTGTTGAAATGAACATCTTGGAGTTGGTGTTCCTGAGAATCTGGGTTTTTGGTGTTCCTGGTTCTCTGGGGCTTCTGGGATAGAAGCTATTGAAAGTGGAGTCTCACCTTCCCTGCTCTGGGAGTGGTGTATGGGCTCCAAGAGAGGATCAGAATTTGTAGGGATTCTGCCAAATCTATTTTGGGCTTCTTAGCTCTCTCACTGCCCACCATGCAGGGCTGGTGAGCTTCCCTCAACATCACTCTGATCTGGTCAGTGACCACATACATTGCACACTCGAGCATGCACCTATGCAGCCCAGCGTTTTCTCCTTGAAGACCATATCCTGCTCTGCTAACCTGATGGGGAGAGGATACCTCACCAGCTCCTTTCTAAATCAGAAGAAGAAAAAAACCCTCCCAAACCATATCAGTTTAAACGTCAAGTTTGGGACCTGGTTCAGTGGTTAAGAGCACTTGTTGTTCTTACAGAGGGCTCAGGTTTCATTCCCAGCATCCACTTGGTGGCTAACAACTGTTTGTAACTCCTCTTCCAGAGGATCCAACTCATGTTATTTGTGGGACTAATGGTGCTTAAATAGTTACTTAAGGCCACCAGCTTTTGTGTACTGGATAATTTAGAGTAACTCTGTGAAGGAAGGTTTGTTTGTAGTAATTTTCACAGATGGAACACAAACTCAAGGAAACTGGAGCCTTTGGGACTCCTTTCTTGCCTTTCTCCAGCCAATATCACTTCCTGGGATAAGGACGACTTAAGGCCAGGGAGATGTGCCTTCCTAGAGCCTGTATCTCCCTTGAGGTGTTGGGGACCACAGAGTCTTTTTCTCAAATGGCCCAACTCTCCTTTGAGGACATCCATAAGCCTTTTCTCCAACCCATCTTTCTGTTATGTGTGTTCCCATAGCAAAAGCTCAGCTCCAGGGGAGCGGTTTATAGAGAATGCTCATGGACCTTAGATCTTCAGATTGGTATGTTTATGTGCATGTCCCTGAAGACTCTTGTTTGGGGTGAAACTATAGTAGGGAAGAGACTAGAACATAGTATATTTCTGTATAGAACCCTATGGAATCCAATCATTCTAAATTTGAATCTAGCTTTCTAATATCAGGTTTCTTTGCAGAATGCGGGAATGGTGCTGTGGCTCGGGAAGCAGGGTTACTTTGAGGGGAAGCCTTGCTTGCTTTGACTGCCGTGGGAGGAGAGAACTCCTAACCTACGCTACCATAGCATATCTATTTGCACTTGCCCCAGCTCTGTACACGTTGGGGCCTACTATGCCAAGAAATCACATGATTTCATCAAAAGGGGACGTGACTGAGCAGCCACAGAGCCAGGCTCTGCATCCAGGTGTGTAGTAACCTCTCCTTCTTTCTGCAGCCACATGCAAGGCTGAGCCTCAGTCAGGATCTGGCTTCCTGGAGGCTTATTCATTTGCCGGCCAGATTTGGCCATTGAGGCTTCGGAGCAGGATGATGCATGACCCGGACTACACCTTAGGAAGATTAATTCTCAGCGTAATTGAGGAAAATGAACTGAGAGGCAGAGGCATCTGTCAGCAGGATCTTGTAATGAGGGCCTGGACTGGGCAAATTCAAAAGTTGGATCCCACCATATTGACTGAAGTTCCCTCTTGGATGAAGAAGGCCTCTTATCTCCTTAGACCGTGAACTTGTTAACTTGCCTAGTGCAGAGCCCACATTTTCTTTGATTCTACTTATTTCACGCACCTGACAGTGAGCACCATAATTGTCTCTGACATATCACACACACATTCTGCTGGGGAAGCTCTGATTCTAATAATGACGGTACAGGGTCATGATGATATTTACCAGAGGGCTGAAAATGAAAATGGAGGTGGAGGTGGGGCACCGCTTAGAAGTCCTGCTTGTGGTGTTTATTAGATGACTTGACTTAGACTCTTTTAGTCTGGGAGCCATATTAGAGAACAAAAAGCTGGTGAGTCCAACTGTCCTATCACTGTAACCTTCCATCCTTCCATTACCTCTTTGAAGACATCACGTAAGGACGGGGGTTTTGGCGTCTCTCCACGGTGGGATTCTCTATGGGAAAGACTCTTCTAAGCTAGATAGTGAGTGGACAGAGCAGAATGATTATCCCCCCACCTCAGTTCCACTAGATTTTCAAGGGAGGGCAAGTTCATGAGAGAGGGAAATTGTAGGATGGGAGTGAATAGAAGAGCCACAAGCCTTAGAAGGAGGGATATAAGACCCCCTCCTGACTAGGGTCTCAGGCCACTGCCCAGTCCAGGCCCTCATTACAAGATCCTGCTGACAGATGCCTCTGCCTCTCAGTTCATTTTCCTCAATTACTCTGAGAATTAATCTTCCTAAGGTGTAGTCCTGGTCATGCATCATCCTGCTCAGAAGCCTCAGTGGCCAAATCTGGCCTGCAAATGATTCATATCTGTTGACTCTGAGGCGCTCACCTAAATCATTCACACGAATGGAAAGACTTCAATAGACAAAGAGGTGAGGGATGCTGCTGGCTGCTTCACCCAGTTGGATAGGGAGAGAGCAAACAGACACTTGGAAAATAGTTCAAACTGTTTGTGATCAAAGAGATGGAAATGAAAGCTGAATCAGGATAGCATTTCAGACTGATTAAATTAGCGGAATTCAACAGACATCATCATCCTGCGCTGGCAAAGACTGGGTAAAGTCTGTGCCTCTGAGGCTTTGGAAGCAGTGTGCAAGTCTGCAAAACAATCAAGTAAGTGTAACAAAACCCTGGAAGTACTATTACCTTTTGACCCACTATGCTCACTTCTGGGAATTGGTCTAAAGGTCATAATTCAATAGGTGAAAAAAGCCCTAGGCATGCCACTAGCATTCCTCTCTTTCATTTCTCCAGGCACTGAGATAGTTAAGAGAACATGGCTGATCTATTGAGTGCAATACTATGCAGGCACAACGGTGGTAATGATCAAGGATATGCAGAAACATGGAAACTGTTTAGAACGTGTTTGTTGATAGAGGGCAGGACACAAAATTTGCATGAATGCTGATTGCAGACATGCAAAATAAGTTCTCTTTTGCCAAAGTCAAGAGGAGAATATGCAAAAATGGAAATTATTGATGGTTGGGAGAGTGGTGGGTAGTTTTCCTTTTTTGCTTAACTGTCTTCTTTGTTAATGATGTTGAAATTTATTTCCACAACAGAATGGGGTCTGTAACAACAAAATCTTATATGGCCAATGAAATAAATGAATTGTTTTATGCTCACAGTAATTACAGTGGTCATACTTACTAGGCACTTCCTACATTCCAGGGAGTGAAATGAAGACCTTGTGCAAGTGACTTCACTGAATCTTTGCAAGCATCCTGTGACATAAAAATATCATTCCCTCTTTATAGATGAGGAATCTGAGTTCTGGTATGGATAGCCCACCTGCCCAGCCAGAGTGGGGCTTTAACTCCAGTCTGTTTGATTCACCGAACTCATGTTGAATTTTAAAATTGGCATTGTGTATTAGTGTTTAAGGAACTCCAGTCACGAATGTATTGCCATCATGATTTTGGGGATAGCTACAGTTCACATACCATGTAAAATGAATCACTTAGTTTTAAAATTTCAATCAAATCACTTTTGAACATTTAAATGGTTTCATTAGCATTTTAAAATAAAATGATTATTTATTTATTTATTTATTTATTTATTTATTTATTTATCTGTTTACCTGTCTATTTTTCATATCTATCTATCTATCTGTCTGTCTATCTATCTTTGTTGTATGTGATATATGTGTACGTGTTCAGGTGTGGGCACATGCATATAGAGGCCAGAGATTGATAATGGGTATCTTCCTTTACTCTTCTCTTAAAAATTATTTATGACTGCCAGGGGGTGGTGGCACAAGCCTTTATTCCTAGCACTCAGGAGTCAGAGGCAGCTGGATCTCTGTGAGTTCGAGGCCAACCTGGTTTACAAAGTGAGTTCCAGGATAACCAGGGCTATTATACAGAGAAACTCTGTGTCAAAAAAAATTATGCGTATGTGTATGTCTACATGTATGTTTGAGCACATGCGTGTGGGTGACTGCAGAAGTCAGAAAAGGTCATCAGAACCCATCAGGTACTCTGGAGCTGGAGTTGCAGGGAGTTGTGAAGTGTGGGACCTGGGCACCAACTCAGGTCTTTCGGAAAATCAGTTTGTGTTCTTAACTGAGCCATTTCTTGAGCTCCTCTACCTGATTTAATTAATTAATTAATTAATTTTTGAGAGACCATGGTTAGTATGTTTCACTGCACAATAAAATGTCAGCATTACAGTGTTTTAAATGATCTTGTGTATCTTCCTCTGGGTAAAATCTAACAGTGGCACACAGTTGAGTCTCCATCTCTCATTCCAATATTACTTCCTCCACACTTCCACTTCTGAGGCCTGAATCAGCCCCTGCTTTTCCCCTCAGCCTGACCTTTCCTGTACCCTCTTACAAGATGCATTCAGAGCTGCACCCTCTACCTCGGGCACAACACTTCTCACGTCCTGCCTGGGTCAAATCCAGATCAAAGCCATTCACAGAGGAAACTTGGGTTCAGACTCCTGCCTGCTACAGCACTGCTACTTGAGACTTTGCCTTTTGTCTGATGGCTGTTTATAGTAACCAGATGCGGTTTCTAAAAAGTTTATGCTGTACACATTTGGAATATGAGGCCCACCGTAGGTTAAGGCATTTGCTCAAGTCACACAGAGAACAAATATTCAAAACTGGGCGTGTTGACCCATGCCAGTGACCCCCAGCACTGGGTGGGTGGTGGTAGAAGCAAGAGGATTAGAAGTTCAAGGTCATCCTTGACTACATAGTGAGTTCCAGGGAAGCTTGGAGGATATTTGAGACCTTGTTTAAAACAAAGCAAAAGGAAAAAAAAAAAAAAAAAAAGAAAGAAAGAAAATGTCTGGCATAATTAGATTCCCAAAGGCAGATCTCACTGATCTGCACCTGGGTCTCATTCATGATAAGGATCATATATAACAGGCCAGCAGCTCCCTTCTGTGTACACTCGTGAGTTGCTTGTCTCCTCAGAATGTGGAGAAAAGAGGTACTCTCATCTATCATGGGTGCAGGTGTTAATTAGTGCGGCTGCTTTGAAGGTCAGTTTGATAAATGGCTATTAACTTTAAAATGTACATACTCTTTGATCTAGAAATTCACATTTTTGGAAGTGATCCTGCAGTTATGGAAGTGTGCGTATGGGTATCTGTAGAATGAGAACAATACAACCTTGTTTGTAGCTGCTAGTCACTTACCATATAGTCAACCTAATATCACCAAGGAGGCATTAGGAAACCAAATTCTACGCCATCTATAAATAGCTCAAAATTATCACTGAATTTAATGCAAATTATGGAAAGAAGAATGAGAGTCTGTATGTTCTTTTGTGGGACAGAATTAAATACATTTATCTGTGGCTGGAGAGATGACTCACTGGTTAAGAAAGTATAGTAGGTTTTTGTTTGTTTGTTTGTTTTGGTTTTTCGAGACAGTTTCTCTGTTGTACCTCTGGCTGTTCCCTGGAACTCCCTCTGTAGACCTGGCTGTCCTCAAACTCACAGATATTCCCCTACCTCTGCCTCTTGAGTGCTGGGATTAAAGGCGTGCACCACTACCGCCTGGCTTGAGCATAGTGTTCTTACAGAGAACCTGTGGACTGTGTTCAGTCCTAACACCCACACTAGGCAGCTTGCAACTGCATGTAACTCCAATTCCAGTGGATCCAACATCCTCCTCTGGCTCCCACAGCATGCACATGGTAGACATACAAATATGCAGACAGACAGACAGACAGACACACGTAAATATATTTTCAAAGAAAACATATCAAGTTAAGGACTAGAGAGATGGCTGAACTGGTAAAGTGTTCGTTCCATAAGCACAAGGACATAAGTTTGATCCCATGAAAACACATAGAAAAAGCTAGCACAGCGGTGCAGAGTTGTAATCCTAGAGATAGTGAGGCAAAGATAGGTGGTTATCCGGAACTATCTGGCAGGCTAGCCTAGCCTACTTGGTTAGCTCTAGGCCAATGAGAGACTTCAAATCAAAAAACGAGGGTAGATGTCTCCTTAGAAACAACACCTGATGTTGTTCTTTGGCCTCTGTGTACATGCACACACATGTGCAAAGGTATCTTTCATATGCACTGACACAGGAACATGCATACACGCATACACACACACAGAGACACTAAAAATAATTAAAGATACTCTTAACAAAATAATCAGAACAATTTAACAGTGTGATAATACCTGTGTTAAAACGTGTGGGATGGAATATTGACACAATACTTACACACACATTGTACCATTATATGCAGAGACCGTCTCTGGAAGGACTCAGAAGAAGTAGTAACAAAGCTGGCCCAGCATTCTGAATCAGGCTGGAAGGCTGGGAGTGGAGGTCAGGGACAAGTCCTGACACTAGGTTTACACAGCTGACTATTGGGATTTCAAGCTAATTTGGTGGGTTTGGGGATATGGTATGAGCAACAATGATCATGGAGAATCTAATTCTCTCAACATCATCTTGCACCCACATCAGATGCTCTTGATATTGTCCTGCTGGCTTTTTCTTTTGCTTTTTTCCTTGAGAGGGATGTGGGAGATCAAACCTAGGGCCTCACTAATGCTCTCCGTGTAGTCTATCACTGAGCTATGACCCTTACCCTGGACTTATGTTTTACTGAATAACCTTTTGTACTTAAAAAAAAACAAAAAGACCTGGTGCATGTATTATCTCTTTAATAATGCAACATTTAAAATTAAAAAACAGAGAATTTCTTGCTTGAGCCATCCACTTAAGAATGGGAACTTTCCAGGCTGTAGGGGGAGCCTCAGTATCTGTGGACTACCGTAGAGCAGTTGGGGTTAGGACCTAACCACCACTTCTGTAACACTTCAGGACCTGTCTGTCTTATCCTTTCCTCTTTCTGACAGGTAGTCACTGATGGCTCCAGAGGTGTCAAGATGTATTTCAGAAACTTACACATCTGGACTTTTTGTCATTATTCCCAAGATAGAGTGAGCTAGTTACTTTCCTCATCTATATGACAAAATCCTTAGGAAAGAAAAACACTTCCTAAGGTGCATTTTGGCTGAGTTCCACAGGATCTATTTTATCATGGTGGGGAAACCATAGTGCCAGGAGTGTGAGGCAGCTGGTCACACTGCACCTGCAGTCAGGAAGCAGAGAAAACCTGGGCCTCAGCTTGATTTCTCCATTTCATGCAGCCTGGGATTCCAGCCCATGCAACAGTGCCTCTCACATTTAGGATGGGTCTTCCCATGTCAATGTACTCAATCTAGAATCTTTCTCACAGAAATGTCAGTCTCTTCTTAGTTGATGCTAGATCCTGTAAGTTGACAAAAAATATTAACCATCACACAGGGAAAATGCATTGGTCATGCTATGGTAAAAGTGAGGAGCTGATACTGGGTGGTAAATTCTCTAAATTCAATTCTCTATGACCTTAGAAAAAAATAGAGAGTTGACCTTTGAGAGTTAAGCTCATCAAACCACCTAGGGGGAGTAGAAGGATAATCCTTGATTAATTAGAATGTTTTGCTGGTTACATGGGCTATACAAAACCTACCCCTGAATGGCTAAAGCGACAAGACATAGATCTCACATGGTGGCCGACCTAGAGGTAGAGACATGAGGATTGGTCAATTCAATGACTTAATGATACCATCAAGATGCGTGCGAGCTCTGTCCATAGTGTGGTTTCATCCTAAACCAGAGTGGTTTATAAGTTGATTATAAGTTGAATTCTAAGACAGCAAAAGACTAGACAGCTCCTTGTTTACCTTCACATTGACAATGTGACCTGAGTTAGTCAGGCTTTTTGTAACCATGACAAAAATAC
Source organism: Cricetomys ansorgei (assembly GCA_026225945.1). Lineage (NCBI taxonomy): Eukaryota > Metazoa > Chordata > Mammalia > Rodentia > Nesomyidae > Cricetomys > Cricetomys ansorgei. Next base: position 1,999,736 of record JAMJFZ010004027.1, on the reverse strand, counting down.
CAGTGAAAACAAAAGAGGAAGATTTTATTTTGGCCCATGTTTTCAGAAGTTGCAGTCCAATGGCTGGCAGGCTCCACTGATTTCAGGACCTTTCAGGTCGAGAAGAGCTGCTCAGCTCCTAATAGCCAGCATGGTAAGAGAAGAGACAGCAAGGGGGCAAGATATAGCTTCCGGCTTCTGGGGTGGGGTTGGCGGTGGCAGCGCACAACTTTAATCCCAACACTCCTGAGGCAGAGGCAGGCAGATCTCTATGAGTTCAAGGCCAGCCTGGCCTGCAGAGTGAGTTCCAGGACAGCCAGATTTACAACAGAGAAACCCTGACAAAAAACAAAACAAAACAACAACAACAACAAAACAGCTCCCAAGGATACCCTATACCAAGGACCTACTTCCTCCAGTCCCACTTCTTAAAGTTTCTGTCCTCACGAAACAACACCGCCAGCTGCAGATCAACCTTCCAACACATGATCCTGGAGAACATTTAATATCCAAACCATAACTGACTAAGCCATGAAATGAAGACATTCTCTTCTTCTGTCTGGGATTACTTGGGTCAAAACCCATCAGAAGTGGCCACTGGAGAATGTACAGGGTGATTGCTTTTGTCAGGGCTCTTGAAATTGCCTTTAGGAAAGGACTGTGTTATTATCACAGTTTTTTGGACTCATCGAGGCAGCCTTTCCAATAAGACTGAACTACAGAAAACACCACTGCTTCAGTGGAGAGGGAGGAGGGTTTTGGGGATGGAGGTCAAACACAGTGTCTGTTCCCCTGTGTTAGGTTCTAGCATTTTGCCTGGATATGAAATAAAGAGAAAGAGTATTCATACATTCAAATCATTCATTTGTTTAACTCTTTCCTTTCTTCTTGCCTGTCTGCCTTCCTTCCTTTTCCTTCCTTTCCCTTCCCCTCCCTCTTTCCCTCTCTCTCTCTTCCTTCCCTTCTCCCCTCCCCTCCTTTCTTTTCTTCCTTCCTTCCTTCCTTCCTTCCTTCCTTCCTTTCTTTCTTTCTTTCTTTCTTTTCTTTCTTTCTTTCTTTCTTTCTTTCTTTCCTTCCTTCCTCCCTCCCTCCCTCCCTCCCTCCCTCCCTCCCTCCCTCCCTCCCTCCCTCCCTCCCTCCCTCCCTCCCTCCCTCCCTCCCTCTTTCTTTCTTTCTTTCTTTCTTTCTTTCTTTCTTTCTTTCTTTCTTTCTTTCTTTCTCTTTCTTTCTTTCTTTCTTTCTTTCTTTCTTTCTTTCTTTCTTTCTTTCTTTCTTTCTTTCTTTCTTTCTTTCTTTCTTTCTTTCTTTCTTTCTTTCTTTTTTCTTTTTCTTTCTTTCTTTCTTTCTTTCTTTCTTTCTTTCTTTCTTTCTTTCTTTCTTTCTTTCTTTCTTTCTTTCTTTCTTTCTTTCTTTCTTTCTTTCTTTCTTTCTTTCTTTCTTTCTTTCTTTCTTTCTTTCTTTCTTTCTTTCTTTTTTCTTTCTTTCTTTCTTTCTTTCTTTCTTTCTTTCTTTCTTTTCTTTCTTTCTTTCTTTCTTTCTTTCTTTCTTTCTTTCTTTCTTTCTTTCTTTCTTTCTTTCTTTCTTTCTTTCTTTCTTTCTTTCTTTCTTTCTTTCTTTCTTTCTTTCTTTCTTTCTTTCTTTCTTTCTTTCTTTCTTTCTTTCTTTCTTTCTTTCTTTCTTTCTTTCTTTCTTTCTTTCTTTCTTTCTTTCTTTCTTTCTTTCTTTTCTTTCTTTCTTTCTTTCTTTCTTTCTTTCTTTCTTTCTTTCTTTCTTTCTTTCTTTCTTTCTTTCTTTCTTTCTTTCTTTCTTTCTTTCTTTCTTTCTTTCTTTCTTTCTTTCTTTCTTTCTTTCTTTCTTTCTTTCTTTCTTTCTTTCTTTCTTTCTTTCTTTCTTTCTTTCTTTCTTTCTTTCTTTCTTTCTTTCTTTCTTTCTTTCTTTCTTTCTTTCTTTCTTTCTTTCTTTCTTTCTTTCTTTCTTTCTTTCTTTCTTTCTTTCTTTCTTTCTTTCTTTCTTTCTTTCTTTCTTTCTTTCTTTCTTTCTTTCTTTCTTTCTTTCTTTCTTTCTTTCTTTCTTTCTTTCTTTCTTTCTTTCTTTCTTTCTTTCTTTCTTTCTTTCTTTCTTTCTTTCTTTCTTTCTTTCTTTCTTTCTTTCTTTCTTTCTTTCTTTCTTTCTTTCTTTCTTTCTTTCTTTCTTTCTTTCTTTCTTTCTTTCTTTCTTTCTTTCTTTCTTTCTTTCTTTCTTTCTTTCTTTCTTTCTTTCTTTCTTTCTTTCTTTCTTTCTTTCTTTCTTTCTTTCTTTCTTTCTTTCTTTCTTTCTTTCTTTCTTTCTTTCTTTCTTTCTTTCTTTCTTTCTTTCTTTCTTTCTTTCTTTCTTTCTTTCTTTCTTTCTTTCTTTCTTTCTTTCTTTCTTTCTTTCTTTCTTTCTTTCTTTCTTTCTTTCTTTCTTTCTTTCTTTCTTTCTTTCTTTCTTTCTTTCTTTCTTTCTTTCTTTCTTTCTTTCTTTCTTTCTTTCTTTCTTTCTTTCTTTCTTTCTTTCTTTCTTTCTTTCTTTCTTTTTCTTTCTTTCTTTCTTTCTTTCTTTCTTTCTTTCTTTCTTTCTTTCTTTCTTTCTTTCTTTCTTTCTTTCTTTCTTTCTTTCTTTCTTTCTTTTTCTTTCTTTCTTTCTTTCTTTCTTTCTTTCTTTCTTTCTTTCTTTCTTTCTTTCTTTCTTTCTTTCTTTCTTTCTTTCTTTCTTTCTTTCTTTCTTTCTTTCTTTCTTTCTTTCTTTCTTTCTTTCTTTCTTTCTTTCTTTCTTTCTTTCTTTCTTTCTTTTCTTACAGGGCCCCAAGTAGTTCAGGCTGGCCTTAAACTTGCTATTTGACCTTGACCTTCTGTCCCTCCTGTCTTTCCTTTCTGAGTGCTAGAATTGCAGGTAGAAACCACCATGGCTAGTTTATGCAGTGCTGGGTATCAAACCCAGGACTTTACCAGCTGAGCCATAATCTCCAGCCTCATCCACTTAATTTGTGAGTGATTACTGGATGCCAAATACAGGTCCAGGGCTGGAGATTATGTAATGATCAGATGTGTCTATGACAGGGCTTGCTGCCTTTAAGGTTTGGCTCAGGCCTCCTGCTTTTCAGCTAAGTCACCTCATCCTGAATCCCATGTTCCTACTCTCATCTTCAAATCCTGCTCTAATTCATTCTCTCTCTCTGGTTTAGATGTGAAATGTCCTTCAAACCTCTGATATTTGACACTTGGTTCCAAAGCTAGTGTCACTGTTTTGGGAGTTTATGAAACCCTTGGGACATGTGGCCTAGCTAGCAGAAGTGAGTCACTGGGGTTGAGCCTTGAAGGTTATATTTGCTTCTGTTCAGCTCTAGCTCTCTATGTCCTTGATCCCCCTAGATGTGAAAATGGGGCACTCCCATGCATCCCCCACCAAGCCTTCCCCTTCATGATGGATAAAACCTGCAAATAAACCTTCCTCCCTTAAGTTGTTTCTGGCAGGTACTTTGCCATAGTGATGGGAAAAAACCACAACACAACACTTATAACCTCCTGAAATGCTTTTTAAGTTATTATTCATTGTCTGTCTTCTACTACAGTATAAAGAGAAATTCAGGGCCTAGCACTCATATAGACCCTCCTGCCTTTGTCCCCGACTGCAGGGACTAAAGACATGCACAGCTACACCTGGCTTTTCTTGTGCCTGCAGGAGTGGTCCTTGGCGCACAGCAATCCCACAACAGTTCTTTGAGCAAATAACTAAAGGACTCTGCCCACATTGGGTGTGTTTACACACAGGTGTGGTAATGAGAGAATTGAGAAATCAAGCATCCCTAAGCACAAATACATAGTTACAGCAGAGGAAGAGCCATGGTGAACTACTAGGGGCTCCACAGAGTGCCCGCTGTCCCGAGTGGATCTGTACGTCAGCCCATCTTATTGGGGCTATCTGTCAGCATTCTCTTAAACTCACTTGCTTTGGACCTCTTTGCTGATGGCCAGCTTCATCTAAAACCCCTAAATTTGATTCAAGACAGCTTTACTCTTTTTCATTGTTTTGTTTTTCAAGACAGGGTTTCTCTACGTAGCCCTAGCTGTCCTGGAACCCACTCTGTAAACCAGGCTGGCTTCAAACTCAGAGATCGGTCTGCCTCTGCCTCCCAGATTCTGGGATTAAAGGCGTGTGCCACTACCAACAGTTACCTTTTTACTCTCAAAGCCTGATTCCATGTGGGAAGGAAAGAAGCTGTGGTGAGTCCAGGTTAGAGGAGGATAAATCATGTCAGCCCAAGCTGCCAGGTGTAGGCCCTGGCTGCTGCAGCAGGAGGAGGCCCAGTGAATGAGGTAGAGCCCTTCAGGAAGATACTGCTTTCTACCTCAACACAGGTTCTCTGATGGAGCTGTTTTCTGTCCTTGGTAGGCGGAAGAGAGGTTGTTGTTAGGTGTCTCCTCATGGGAGATTGGAGCATATTTAGCCTTGATTGGCTTGACTGTAAGATGGAGTGTCAGCAATAGGCTCTGACCCTACCTCTCTCCCTCGCTCAGGTTCTGTACTTGAGCCTCTTCACTTCACTGGACGGTGGCACCTCTTAAGTGTCACTTCTCCTGAAGCGAGCTACTTTTCAGATGATGTTTCTTCTATCCCTGGGAAGTGTCTGTAACTTCAGAGGGGATCCAAAGCCAGACTGAAAGAAAGGGAGAACCCAGCCCAGGCTCTGCCTGAGTTTTTCAGATGGGTAGGGTAAGGAGAGCAATGTGGATGCGCTTTGCCTTGCAAATTGGAGAGAGCTTTGTAAATACAAGTGAGGGGAGAGAGCTCCATCTTCCAGAAAGGAAACAGCTTTCAAGGCCATGTGCAGCTATGAAGGGTGGAGTCTGAGGCTCAGCAAGAGGTACAGCAAAGAAGAGAGCGGAGCCTTGAGCTTGCACGGATGCTATTCCCTCCACAAGAGCATTCGTGATGGTTTCTCTTTTAAACACCACACACATACAATAAATGTAATAAAATTTATAGATAATTATTTAATGTTATTGGTGTGTTGTGTGTGTGAGTGAGATGGCACTTTGTGGAGGACAACTTTCAAGAATCCATTCTCCCTTTCCACCATGGGTTACAGAGACTGCACTCAGGATATCAGGCTTGCACAGCATGCACTTTTAACCAGTAAGCCACCCCACAGACCCCATTTATATTGAAAAAAAGAATGAAGAGGGGTCTGAGGATGTGGCTCAGTTGGTGGGGTGCTTATCTAGCGTACTCCAAAACTCTGGGTTCAATCTCCAGATGGTAGCAAGCCCAGTTCTTGGGGAGTAGAGGAGGAGGATCAAGTTAAGGGCAGCCTCCGCTACATAGTAAGTTCAGCCTAGGCTACAGGAGACCCTTTCTCAGAAAAAGGAAGGAAGGAAGGAAGGAAGGAAGGAAGGAAGGGAGGAAGGGTGGGTAAGAGCAAACGTTATGCTTTAAAATTTAGCTACTGTGCCTAAGGTATCTTTAAAAGAGATCAGATAACCTTCTGGAATGCTAGGTGGGGCTGTTCAGGTGAGACAGTCTAGAATCTTCCTTGCCCAAGGACATACATAACCTCTTGAATTCTAGGGTAGGGAGTGGCTACGTCCCAAATTGACCCTGCAGCACCAGATGTGCTCCATGCATTGAATGTGCCTGGTCATTTGTAAGCAGGAGATAACCCAGAAAGGAAGTACATCAGGATAGATGCTTGCCACTGGTTGGACCTGGTAGGAAGTATGTAGCCTTACAAGGTCTACCTTTTTAAGCAGCTGTGCCATGTGGTTCAGGGCCTTTCTGTGGGAGCTCTGGAGTTGGCAGTTTCACTCAATGGGTAACACAGAATGGTCCTGGTCAGAGTCCATCTTCCTAGCTAGTATTTAATTAAAGCTTTTTTACTTCAAATTTGGATCAGTTGTGGTGGTCTTATTCTTGACTGGATTTTGGATTTACAGAAGGACACACATGAAACATTTGGGCCATCTATGTGTGGGTTGTACCTGACCTGACTGTCATGAGTTTTTCCTGGAGAAGCTCCACCCTACAGAGGGAGAGTCTCTCTCTGGTCCTTGTAAGATCCAGCCTCTCAAGACTGAGCAGTTGTTTTGGGTCCCAGAAGGGTTCTGTCCACAGCAGGAGAGGGTGGCCAAGTGGTGTAGGAAAGTGTGATGAGAACAGAGAAGCTTCACTTCCTGACAGCTCCCAGAGGAATGGTTCACAAGAGCAGGAAACCATTAATCTGCTTGGCATGTTTCAACCAAAAGCTGTTTCAGAGATTGATACACTGTGTGTGTTACTCTGAAGGAACTTCTCATTTGATGAAGTTCTATGTGGCGAGTACCTTTTTTGCACAGGGATTTATTTTTTCAAGGGGTTAGTTGGTCAAGGGATAGCTTTGCAAACACAAGGACCTAAGTTCCACCCCCAGAGACTATGTGGGGAAAACAAAACAAAACAAAACTAGGTGTGGTGGTTTGTGTTTGTAATCCCAGCAGAGTTGGAAATAGGTGGATTCCTCAAGCTCACAAAAGGAGGTGAATGGGAGTTGGTGAGATGGCTCAACAGATAAGGGCCATTGCCACCAAGCCTCTGACCTCTAGGTACACATTTGGCACATGTGTACACACACATAGCAGGACTGGAGAGATGGTTCAGCAGTTAAGAGCATTTACTGCTCTTCCAGAGGATCTGGAACTCCAGTTCTTTCCCTTTGTCTTTTTTATGATGTACTTATGTATACCTGTATGCCTGTATGCCAGAAGAGGGCATCAGACCCCATTATAGATGCTGCGAGCTGTGGTTGACTGGGAATTGAACTCAGGACCTCTGGAAGAGCAGCCAGTGCGCTTAACTGGCTAAGCCATCTCTCCAGCCCCTGCAACTCCAGTTCTAAAAGGGGATCCAATACCCGTTTCCGGGCTCCATAGGCATTGTGTACCCATACGCATAAAATAAAAATAAACCCAAAAATATAAACAGTTTAATTTTATTATTTTTAATTATGCTTATATGTCTGTGTGTGGATATGTGCCTGTGAATGCCGGTACCTGTGGAGAGCAGAGGGAACTGAACCCAGGTCCTCTGCAAGAACAGCATGTGTTCTTAACTGCTGAGGATCTCATCAGCTCTTAAGTCATTTATATAGTTCGGAGTACTAACTGCTGAGGGTACAGTCTGATAGAGTGCTGGTCATAAAATAGGCTTCCTGGAAGATTACAGACAAGCTTGCTGGGCCATCCTAGAAAGGAATGTTGGTTGGGACAGCCTGTCTTGCCTTGAGCAAACCATTTCAGGAAGGAAGGATTGCAGAAGGAGCACAGAGGCCGTGGATGCAACAATTCCTCATTCCCAAGCCCTTCACCCACCCTTATAAAAGGGTGCAGCAGCTTTCCCCCAGCAGACCCCTCAATTTCTCCGAGGGAGAGAGCCTGCCCGTCACTGTGTGCATTAATACACACAATCCTGTGTCGTGGAAGTTTATTTTTAATTATGTATAAAATGTTTTATGCACTGTCGGGTAAGGAGCTAGCCTAGGTCTTGGTGCTCTGTATTGTTTTCAGGTGTTAAATTTCTATGGGGGGGATGTGTAATTGCTTATGATCTGCACCTGAGGAGTTCTGACTCAATAAAAACACCAGAGCTGAGATGCTCGAGGTTCCAGTAGGGCTTGTACCTATGGACTTGTACCTATGGGAATGCCTCCTTGTCATCCTTGCTGGGCTGCCACAGCAGGGTACTACTACAATCCTGTCTGTTGAAGGTCAGACTTCTGTCTGTTTTCTGCCTTCTGTCTCTTTCCAATGCTTCAGAAATCTAACACAGTCCAGTGAACTTTCTCATAACTACAGGTGTCCTGGTTAGGTTTATGTCAATTTGACACCAGGTAGAGTCACCAGAGAGGAGGAAGTCCCAATTGAGAAAATGCCTCTGTAAGATTGGGCTGAAAGCAAGCCTGTAGGATATTTCTTAATTAGTGGTTGATGAGGGAGTGGTTTTGGCTTCTATAAAAAAGCAGGTTGAGCACACCAGTAAGCAGCACCCCACCATGGCTTCTGCACCAGCTCTTGCCTCCAGGTTCCTGTCCTATTTGAGTTCCTGTCCTGTTCTTTGAATGATTAACAGGGATATGAACATATAAGTCAAATAAACCCTTTCTTCCCCAAGTTGCCTTGGTCATGGCGCTCCATCACGACAGTAGTAACCCTAACTTAAACAGCTGGTGTTTTACCTTCAGCTCAAGGGCAGGTGTTCTCCCGCTGTCCATGCTGCTTTGGGAGGGCGCTGTGGAAGCTGATATGGCCAATCCTGGCTACAGGAACCAGGAAACTAGAGGGCGAACCCTTGAAGTTGTAATCCAAGCCTGGTCCGATCTACTTTCTGCTTCCTGTTCCTTCAAGATGTAAGGAGAAGCCACACTGTAAGTAAGCTCCTGCCACCATGATGGATGGTGTTCTTGAACTGTGAACCAAAAAAAAATTGCTGTTCCCTATCAGGTATTTAGTCACAGCAATGAGAAAGTAACCAACACAGAAGTCCTTCTAACTGAAGACGAGAAACCCACCCTACCTCTCCGAGGTAAGTAACCGTCCTTCTTTTGTTCCTCTCAATTAGCTTTGCCCATCTCCACCTTTACACACATAGAATTGTACATTCTCTTCTCTTTATCTATCTTTCCCTCTCTTCTCTTCTTTCTTCAGGGTCTTCTGCATTCCAGACTGGCTTCCTGTTCATTATGTAGTGGAGGATGACCTTGAACTTCTGAAGGGCTTTGTGTGGTGTGAATAAAGACAACTTGCTGGTCAATGTTCTTATTGCTGGACTGTTTTCTTATTGCTGGACTACTGGCCTGGGGCTCTTTTAAATAAAGCTGTTGTGAAAACTCTCCTGTTCTCACTTGGTGGGTACAAACACTTCTTTCACGTGAATCTTAAGTAAAATTGCTTGGTCAAGGGTAGGGGTGGTAGGTTTTTAGTGTGGAGACTTGGAGAGGTAGAATTTCCTTTTCTTCATGTTTCTGGTGACGGTGGTCTCAAGGAAGATTCTGGAGGGCATTTGGAGGGTGGAAAGGAAGCAGCAGTCATTTTGTAGCTCAAACACATTGTACCTAGTCTCTGGCAGGCCTGATTGGCATGTGGACATAGCTGGTTCCCCTTTGCTTGGCTTGAGTCAGGAGTGTCTGAGGTGACTTTCATTGGGAAGGCCCTGGGCTTCTGTGAAATACCCACCAGTGACTGCAGCAACAAGAACTGACAGGGGCTTAAGCCTGTACATCTTGGGGTTCCAGCTCATGCTTGTGGGGTCTAGCCTGTTCTTTATCTCTTTACTGTCATAGCTATCTGATGTTAGGAACTGAAGTTCCAGTGTGAGGTAAGCCATGTAAGATGGCTTAGTCATTGTCCATAATTTAGACCAAATAAAGCCCCATAGTGCGTGTGATGTCTATTCTTGGTTGTCAACTTGACTACACCCGGGAATTAACCCAAGCCGCTAGGCTCGCCTGTGAGGGATTTTTATTTAATTGGATCACTTGCAGTCTGAAGACCCACCTTAAATCTGAGTCACACCCTCTCATGCAGCCTATATAAAGGACCCGAGAGAAAGAAGCTTTTGCTCTTTCTTTGCCTGCTTGCCCTCACTCTTGCTGGGAAGTTTATTCCTTCACTAGCATTAGAGCCTAATTCTTCATTCCAATGTATACTGAAGACCATCTGAGACATTTAGGTTTGTAGATTGAACAATTACTGGATTCTTAGACTTTCCATTGATAGACAGCTATTGTTGGACTAGCTGGACCACAGCCTTTAAGTCATTATAATAAACCCCCTTTATAAATAGATTCATATTATCAGCTCTTTTCCTCTAGAAAACACCCACCCACATGCATGCACACAGAGACATATCCACATAGACACAGACACACAGAGTGGTTCTTGTTCCCTGTTTGGACCTGGCTGATTCTGTGGGTATTTATTTAACACCACTGGAAACTGCCAGACACTTACCCGGCAGCTGCTCCTGCACACCCCTCTGCAGCCTCGCCTTACTCTAGTATTTCCTTCTTTTAGACTTTTACCCATTCTGATAGGTGGATGGGTAATTTTATTTTTAAAAAGAGCTCTCTTTCTGCTTCCTGCAAAATTCAAGATCAAGAAACGGACTCCTGAGCTACAAGTCCTAAAAATGCAGCACTGTGTGTAATTTGCAGCCAAATGTTGGGATTGGAGGCCATCATGCCAAGTGAGATAAGCCAGGCACAAGAAAATAAGGACAGAATGTTCTCTGTCATAGATGGGAAAAGAAAGTCGTTCTGAAAAGTAAACAAGTGGTTCTCAGAGACTGGAATGGCTGCTGCAGGGAGGGGTGGAGGGTGGAAGAAGGGTGGGTGGAAATGACCCTTGCATGTTGTGTGCATGTATGGAAATTCACACTCAGTCTCATTAGTATGTACAAGTAATATGTGTTAATTAAAAAAAAAAAAAAGAAGCTGTCTAAGGAAAGACTTTGGTAGCTGAAGCAAGCTATGTGATACGGAATTATACCTTCACCCCTCATTGGCTGCATGATCTTGGTTGACTATCTCTCTGGGCTTCAGCTTTCTCATCTATGAAATGAATTATTCATCATCGTTAACAAGTATCGATTGCTTCCCAGATGCCAGACATGGCTCTAAGCACTCCACGTGTACTCAGTCATCGAATTCTCTTGATTCAAATTGGGGTGGGTGCTACCATGACCCTCAACTTAGACAAGGGGAGACTGACATGGATAATGTGTCCACAGCATACACGCTGCAGACCCAGGATTCAAACATGGAGAGTTTGGCTTCTAGCACTGTGTTTTCCAGCATCTATGATCCTCCATCGCAAGGAAATGTGGGCTAGAATGATAATGTGGATACACAGGCTCTCAAAAAGGCAGCAGGTCTAATACAGAGCACAGTTGCTTCCTCCTCTTTTCCTCCTTCTCTTCCTCATCCTCCTGCTCCTCTTCTTCCTTCTCTTCCTCCTCCTCTCCTCCTTCTCTTCTTCATTTTTGTCTTCTGTAGGTTGCAATTAGAACTTGCTGTTCAGTTTTGTTAAACTGCAGCAATGAACCTAAATAAACAAGCACCTGAGAAATCCAGCTGGAGTCACGATAGATAAAGACATCCAAAAGGTTCGTTCCCTGTAGGATCCAGGAAAATCCTGAGCTGTCCAGAAATGACACCCAGGACACTCTGACTTAGATATTCTGCTCCTTGGCAGGCGGGAGGCTTTGGAGGCGTGTCAGGCTTCACCTATATGTCAATCCATCAACTCCCTTTACTGACTTTGTACTGAATAAAGAACCTTCTGGTATTGATTTTCTTTCCCAAAAGTCTGTCCTTCCTGAAAGAGATTGTGCTGACCAGTCAACCTCAAAATTCCCGGCTGCTGGGGGCTCTCATTTCTCAGTGTAAATTAATAAATTGCATTTTGGGCTCACCAATCAGTCTCTTGTGAGTTTGTTTAATGTAAGCCATTACCTCTGTACCTAATCATAACAACACACTTTCCAGGGGAGGGAATGGAGAAAAATACCTTTGGTGCAGTAAGAGAAAATTTCAAGGAATGTTATGAAAAGTACAGAGTGTGTGGACTTGCACAGAGTGTGTAGAGATAAGCACACTCAGGGTGGCTTGCTGGATGGAGAAGGGGGTCACTGGCAAAGGAGGGGCTGGCCTTCAGCACGATGCTTGAACATGGTCACTGAGTCCTGCCTGAGTTGGAGGTCTGTTCTTCCCACTCACTGCCTGAATGACTTAGCCAGGTTTCTGCATCTTTCTGGTCCTCATGCCCCTGTCTTTAAGCTTCTCACAATGATCTTGTCCAATAGGGTGGTATGAGCATAAGATAATTACTGATACCCTGCAGTATCCTGGAGAGCTGATTTCAGGACTTGTTCCATCCAGGATCCCACGAATCCACAGATGCCCAAGACCTTTATATAAAATTTCACTGTAATCATATTTGAAATTCTCAAAAATAAAGAAAAATTAAAAAAATAAATAACTAGTAAATAAAAAAACAGCATAGCATTTACACCTAACCTAAGCATAGTTTCTCTTTCTTATGTTTGAAATCATTAGATTATTCATGATATGTGTGTGTGTGTGTGTGTGTGTGTGTGTAAGCATCTGATGTGAAAAATGTTTGTGGGTGTAAAAATGTGAAGAGCAGTGGAAAATGTTGGGGTCTCTTCCTTTATCACTCTCTACCTTATTGCCTTGAAGCAGAGTCTCTGTTGAACTGGTAGCTTGCTGTTTAGACGAGGCTGCCTGGCCAGTGAGTTCCCAGGATCCACTTGACTCTGCCCCACTGGTGCTAGGTTACAGCCATGTGGAGATTAGAATTCAGATTCTTATGATTGCATAACAAACACTCTTACTCACTAACTATCTCCCCAGCCCCTATGCATGGTACTGAATACAGTGTAAACGTTATGCAAATAATTGTTAATAATAGCTGGGCACTGTAGTACACACCTGTAATCTTAGCACTTTGGGACCAGACGTAGAAGGATCAGGAGTTCCAGCCTACTTCAACTACACAGTGATTTCAGGGCTAGCCTGGGCTACATGAGATTCAGACTTAACAAGACAAAAACAAAATAGAGCAATGTATTATTTGGGGGTCACAAAGACAAGGAAAATAGTCCCTACATGTTTAGTATTGATGCACCCCCACCCCTGAATATTTGACCTGCAATTGGTTGGATCTTTGGTTGCAGAACCTCCAGATAGGGCAAACTAACTGTGCTACAAAGCTCTTAGCCTGAGGCCTGGCTCACAAAGGACACAGTAAATGGATGTCATTACTGTTGTCATTATGAATGCCCTGAAGGGTATTTCCACAGAGGGCATTTCTGGAAGGAATCTCATTTGGCACTGGGTACGTCCTCAGGACCTAGAGACTGTTCCATGAGTGGTGACCTTTAGGTTTCAGATGTGCAGGGCACAATGTTCTTTGTAGTAGAGGGATCCTTCCTTGAGGACAATCATAGCTCTTCCTGTGGTTTATTTAGCAGCTGAGAAGAGCTGTGTGCACAATCTGAAGAGCTTGTGGTTTCTGAGTCACTGTTGGGTCATTCAGCTTCCAAACAGGATGTTTGTTCTCTGGGCCGGAAGGGCAGTGCCTGCAGACAACTGAATCTTACCAGAGATCCTCACTCAGGATCACCCTAGCATTTCAGCATCTAGGGCTGAGGCTCAGCATTTGTTTCTAGGGGAAAGAAACTGAGGCCCCCAGTGGGAAGGATGCTCAGTAAGGTCCAGCTGCAGAGCTAGGCAACTCCTGGGTCCCCTGCTTTCTTGTCCAGTGCTTGTCCACAGATCCTGGTGAGTCCTGTCTTGATTTCACCACAAACTCACTTTGAGACTGGGATAAGTCAGTGGGAGAGACAGAGAGGGTGGCCAGGCATGCTTAGAGCCTCTTTGGGGTCATATCTTACGTGTGTCCCCAGGAAAAGTAGAAATCAAAGCAAGAGTAGCCAAGTTTTGTGAGGCAGAAACAAAGGCAGACCAAAGGCTTAAGGCAAAGAAGTTCCACAAACAGAAAGAATATCCTATTTCAGTTAGGGGAAGCAGTTTTGGAGATCCAGTAGAATGACAGGCATTAGGACCTAGGAAAGCTCCTATCTCCAGTCTCCCTCAGAGCTATACAGCTAAGGGCCCATGGCCACTCTGAGGTGGTGATCTGGATTCACTGGCTGGCAAGGCTGCTGGGATACCTGGGGTCTTGAAGGGAGTAAAGAAGTGTGTGTGTGTGTGTGTGTGTGTGTGTCGCTGGTCCACTGTTGTCCACATTGCAGTTACTACAGCCATCATTCACCTGTTGCCACATGCTGTCCCGTCCCACCTGGGGCCTTATCTTGCAGGGCTAATCAAGCAAGACTTTATGTCTTGCTCCCAATGGGCTGGGGAGCGGGAGCTTTTGGGAGAAGGAGAATTGGCGTGGATTACGTTTGAACTCTGGTTGGGATCCTAAGCAGGAGCTGGGCAGCAGGAATGCACTGAGCCTGGGCTGGAAGGGGAGAGGCAGCTAGGGAGTTTACAGATGAAAGACAAAACAAAAGACAGTTGGAATCAGAGGACAGAGTTTACAGGAACAGTCAATACAATCCCAGAAAGGATTATAGCACCACATCATAGATGACAAGGGCTGAAGGTTTCTCTCTAAAACCAGAGCTCACACAATTGGCTCTCCATTCATTCAGACTAAAACCCAAACCAGATCTCTTGTGAGAGGCAGAATCAGAAAGCCTCTGCTATTGGCATCTCCGCTTAGCTCAGGAGAACAAGGGAAGGCTCATTAGCAATCAAACCTTAATTCATCTTCTCAGAAGGGCCTCTGCTCCTTAACCCCACTGAGATTCCCTGAGAGGCCTGTAACTCTTATCCAGAAGAAGGCTTCCTAAGAGGCCTTTCCCTCTTAAGCAGAACTGAATTTAGCATACAGACTTACCTCCTAGGAGTGTTAGAAGGACTCTATCCTTTTTGGTGTCTGGGAACACAGCAGTCCTTACAGACCTTTCCAGGCTCAGTGGGAGGCATGGAGCCTTGGAACATCTTCAGGGGACAACTTCCCTGAATCTTCTCCACTGTCTAGGGCAGTCTAGAATGAGGCTGAGTTCTGTGAGTGGGAGTAATCTTGCTGGGGCCTCCAAAAATGAAATAATTCAAGTGAAAGATATAGACCACCATACTAAGCCAATTAAGAGTGAATCCTTTAGTTTTGGCCAGAATGATCTAGAGTGGGCTAAATCTTCAGAGTCTCTTGGTGTTGAAGCTTAGGGGTACAGCATTTTGAAAGGCAAAACCCACAGAAACAACAGTTACATCAATGTTAGATAAGGATCAAGTCAGAGTAACCTTACAACATCTGCGTAGTCAGAACATAGTAGCTATTTCAGACAGAACATGACAATTAATTTTACCTTTTCAGTTAGTTTATATGTAGTCTGTATAAACATTAATTATTTTGGTTAATACGACTGGACTATGGTCACGGGTATGCACATCCTAAATGTGTTTCCAGGCAGACATGGTTCCTGGGGAATAGAGAGCTGAGAAGTATCTAAGCAGACACAAACGGAGGCAGGACAAGTGGCATTACCTTACTTCAGCTATGGAGCGGGGCTGGGAGACACAGATCATGGCAATGCTTCTACAGTTTGATCAGCAAATACTTTCAGAAAGCAGTTTGCACCCTTTACTTCTAGGTCTAGTAATTGTTACTTTTGTCAGCCCATTTCCAGAGCCATGGTCTCTGCAGCACTTGAGGGGGCAGGCTTATTGATTAAGTGCACCTGTTGAGTGGCTGGAGCGATGGCTCAATGGTTAAGAGTTCTTACTGCTCTTGCAGAGGACCTGGTTTGGTTTCCATCACCTACATGATAGCTACCATTCATCGATAACTCCAATTCCAGGGTATCTGACACACCTCTTCCGACCTCTGCCGGTTCCTTTGTGCATGTAGTGCACATATATACATTCAGGTACACACACACATATTCACACACATACACATACACTAAATATTTTTAAAAAGAGTACCAGCTGAGTCAGCACACTGGTTTGTACTCCACTCTGTCATTTACTCTCTGGATGACCTTAGGGGAGTTACTTAATCCCTCTGGGCCTCAGTAGGGCAATATGCTAATTAGGAACTCTTATCCTGGTGGGGTTATTATAACCAAATGAGAGAACAGGCAAAAACCATTTCAAATAGTGTCCAATATACAGTGTGGTACTTTTCCTTTACTATAACGAAATACTTGAGATAATTAACTTATAAAGAGGAAAGGTAGGGAATGTGGCTCAGTTGGTATAGTGCTTTGTATGCACAAAACCTGATTTTGTTTTTCAAAATAAAGTCAGTGTAAAAGCAGGCTTGGTAGTACACATCTGTAAATGAAGCACTTGGGAAATGGGAGCAGGAAGACCAGAAGTTCGCAGTCATCCTTGGTTCTACAGCAGCTCTGAGGCCAATCTGGATGCATGAAACCCTGTCCCTTATAAAATGGAAAGGCCAGCCAAGAATGATAGTGCCCGCCTGTAATCCTACCACTGGAAGCTGAGCTGGGAAGATTGTAAGTTTGAAGTCATCTGGAGATACACAGTGAGACTTTGTCTGAGAATAGGAACAAGAGAGAATGCCAGTGAGAGAGAAAGAATGAGTGTGAGAAGGCTTAGTTTAGTACAGAGTTCAGAGGTTCTTTTCTGAGAATGAGGAGATTCATTGTTTTGAGGCTACTTGGTAAGGGAGCTGGTTACAGTGATGGAGAGCCTATGGTGGGGCAAACTGTTCATCTCGTGTCCAGGAAGCAAAGAGGAAAGAGGAAGCCGCTGGGGCTTCTAAATTCCTCTGAAGACAAAGTTCTATGAGATCTGTCTCCTGAAGGTTCTATCACTTCATACCCTGTGAACCGAGCCTTTAACTCATGGGCCCTTGGTGGGGACAGTCAATGTGTAAACTCTAGCACATGGTCAGTGGTCACTGAGTAGTGGGTATCACTGATGCCACTCTGATTTCCCAGGATTGAGTATACCCTGGACTTTGTACAATGTGCTCCAGCCTGGTTCTTACAGTTGAAGGTGTAGACATTGTTAGTAATCTGATGGCATTTGGCTCTTATAAAATTTAGTCACCTGTAAATATCTGTTTGGTTTAAATCTGGAATGTTCCTCATAGGCTCATGCTCTCAGTGCTTGGCCTCCAGCTTGTGTTAAAATTTTGAAGATTGTGACGCCTTTATGAGGTGGGAGCTGGTTGGTGGGAGTGGGCCACAAGGCTTTTCAGCGTGTAGCCCATCTAGCGTTTTCTGCTTCCTGGCTCATCCGATGTGAGGGGTCTCCACCATACGTTCTTTCTGCTCTGAGTGCTACCATGCCTTCTCTGCTGTGACGAACCAGAATCTCTGACAGTGCAAACCCAGATTCATCGTTCTTCTTTTGTTTCTGTCACAGTAACATGGGAAGTACCTGATCCAGAAAATCAGTATCTGGAGTGGGACTGTTACTGTAAGAAACCTGAATGTGTGGTTCTTACATTTTTAGAAGTGGTTTTCAGGAAGGCTGTGGAAGAGTGGAGATGCAGGCTAGAGAAGCCCATGGGTGCTATTGTATAATTCTGGTGGAGTTCTGAAGACCAGCAGTGCAGACTGTAAGGGTTATACTCATGAGCTTTCGGGTAGGAACACAGATCTTATTGAAAATGCAACCAGAAGCTATTCATGTTATGTTCTGGCAAAGAATCTGGCTATATTCTGCCTGTAATCTGAGCATCTGAGTAAGGCTGGATTCAAGAGTAAAAGACTAATTTATTTGGTGGACAAAAACGCACGACTGTATAGCATTCAGGCTACGCCATGTTTATGACTGCTTTTAGCAGAGTTTACAATGAGATCCAGAGCACAAGGATGTGGAAAATGTAGTTTGGCAAGCAAAGGGGTGAAAGCATGTTCACAGTGTGGACTCCTAAAGAGATCAGCACCATCAAGAAGCCCCATGTTGGGTGGCTCACAACTGCCTGGACCTCCAGCTGCAGTGGGATCCAGTGCCTTTGGCTTCTTTGGGCACCTGCATTCTCGTGCATATATCCACCCACACACATATGAACATAATTAAAAATAAAAAATAAACCTTAAAGAAAGAAGACCCACATTGCACCTGGACAATAGAAGGTCCCTTGAGGCCCCTACCCATCAAAGGATTAGGAAGCAAAAAACGCAACCTGCACAGCAAAGATTTTCAACAGAGAATTCCTGAAAATACAGGGGCATCAGGGGTGTCCTTCCCTAGATAACCTTCTAGGGAAGTGCTTGCCCAGGTTGAGCTGTGCAGGCACGCACAGGCCACTGCAGTCACTCCAGTCATGTGCGGTCAAAGGTGCCAGGCTACATCTTGAAATGTGGTAAGAGCTGTAGATTTGTCCTAGCTCTTCCTGCTTCCTGGTGAGCTGAGATGTGAGGCTCGGCCTTACGTGCTTGCTGCCGTCAATACAGCCATGCCTTCCCTGCCATGATGGACTGAAACCTCAGCCCAGATAAATCTTTCCTCCTGGAAGCTGTGCTTGTCAGGTAATCTGTCACAGCATTGCAGAAAATAACTAACACAACACAGAAATGAAGCTAAAAGGAGAGGGGTGGGTAGCAGGAGACTCGTGCAGCTGGCACGGTGGGTTGGGGTACTCCTGCTTCCATCCCCCAAGCTCACTGAGACCGGCTGCCGTATGTATGATAGCTATCACGGACAGTATCGAGAGGGCTAGGCTTGTGACAGACGAGTCTGGCCTGGGGGCCCTCCACCCAGTGCCTCCTTGGGCGTCCTTTCATACCCATCTTCTTCAGAAAAGGAAGGTCTCCTAGAGCATACGGACCTCATCACTCACAGCCCCACCCTTAGCTCTGAGCTCACTAGGAGATCCCAAAGAACCTAGCTCTATGGCTCCCTGCCGGTTCTGTCCACTCTGGTTTGTGAACCAACTTCCTGTCGGTAGCTCACAGCGTAGTGAGATGTATGCGCCACACGATCCCTCTCCGTGGGACCGCTTCCGTAGGGTGGGGCTCCTTAAAGGTAGCTGGCTTACTCAGGACACGGTGACCTTTTTTGTTCTCCTCTCATTTCTTTCTTTCTTAAGTTAAGGCTGCTTCACATTCTTTCTAAAATATAATCTCATTTCCTCTTTTGGATTAGATTTCTTCTTGATTTTCCAATAATTACGTATTTTTTGTTAACAACATTAACCGGTGTACTAATTGGGCAATTTTCATACATTAGTTGTAATCCACACCAGAACCTGACTAATTTTATAGATGAGGAGGGTGAAGCTCAGAGAGATCAGTAATTGGCTATCAACATGTTAACTGATTTTCTTTTTTTTTCCTGGCATTATCTCACGAGGATGGGAATTTTTCTTTCCAGTGGAAATGAAAAGGAAAATGTTCACATTTATCTTTTGCTTTTGTGACTTTCAAAATAGGTTCTCAACCTCCCTTTTTGAGACTGTAGGTGGAAGAGCCAAATATTTGGGTTCTCACAAGCCTAGATTTTGAAAGGCAATGTGATGGCTAACCTCAGTTGTCAACATGACTATATTTGGAAGTAACTAAAACCTTGCGAGGATCTTTAATAAATCTCTTACTAGTCTATAGAGACGTAAGTTCATTCTATCAGTTCTGTTCCTTGGGTAACTGCCGGGGGCTAGCCCCGGCAGGTCAGGGCTTTGAGGAGGTGGGTGTGGAGCCAGCAAAAAAAATTCCCCATGTACACATTTTCTTGAATGAAGATCTCACCTCTCTTTATACATACTTTCTCTAGATAACATCAGACTTTTCTCTTTACTCAGACATCTTCCTTCCCTTTCTCTCTCTATTCAATTCAAACTTTTTCCTCTCTATTCAATTAAATTTTACACATACACGTATACCTCTTATAGGAAAAGGCGAACTTCAACAATCTCATATATTCACACATTCATGCATCTTGCAGATGGGGCAAAGCCTCAACACCACACACACACACACACACACACACACACACACACACCTCATACACACCTACATCTTGGCTTTAACATACATACATCTTGCAAACTTTCTTGTATTCAACCTTTTTTGATTCCATACTCAAGCATCTTATATACCTTTGAGCAAAGACCCTTAAGCAGGTTACCATGAAATACCCAAACATAAATAAACATTTCTCATATGTTCTGCTCCCATAGATGGAAGCCAAGTATTTTCACTTAGCCAAATTTCTTGTTAGGCTGTAGCTTATGGTAACCAAACAATAATCAAGCATTCTATTATTTTTCTATTAAAGTTTCTTTGTGATATAGAGAAGAAAATATATCTGTTACATTGTCTTTATGTTTTCAAGGTGCATCAGCAAATTCATAATAATAATTGTAAGACGAGGAAAATCAAATTTGATCAAAGTTAACAGTGGGCACTGAAACTCACCTGTCATCCAATATTCGTAGACCTGTGAGCCCTACCTAGCAACTGCACTCTTTATATTTGCTTCCTGGTCTAGCAAGTGCTCAGCAGCCAAGAATGTGTTTTGCTTTACCCAGGTAACTTTCTCCATAGCAGCTGGCAAACATAGTCTTTTTAATTATGCATGTTCCTTAAGTTATTCTTTCTGGAGTTTCAGTTGAACCAAGTTAACTGAGTGGCATTGCCTTTTTAGAAAATCACCACTGTTGTTATGAATAGTAGTGAGGGACTGAAGAGCCCTTGGAATTTTTATAGCAGAAGAGAGCTGAAGTGACTCTAATAGGAGTCAGCATGTCAGAGTCCAGCAGCAGCAGCAGCAGCAGCAGCAGTAGCAGCAGCAGCAGCAGCAGCAGCAGCAGCAGCAGCAGCAGAAGGGGCTATTCAGGAGACAGCCCCCTGGAAATGGGCTGTACTCAAGCCCCAATGCTGGCTGCATCCTCTCACATGGCTCTCAGCAGGGAACACTAACTAATACAGGCAAGAAAACTTATGCCTGCTTAGCTTCTTTGTATGCTTGGTGTATCAGAAAGCAGAGCCCTTTATGGGCAAAGGCTCACAGCTTATTCATCTGGAAAGGGGGTGAAGAAAGGCTTTGTGAACTCTGCTGAGGGAGGAGTAACTAGGGGTGGAGGGGGAGGGTTCTATAAGTGAAGATCAGACAGAGGGGAAGTGGGGCTGCCCTGGAAGGTGGGGTGACTGAGGACCTGATCATTGCTTGTAACAAAAGTATTGTGGGGCTGTCCTAGAGCTAAGAGTGAGTTGAAGCATGCCTTGAACCCCGGATTTTCTCACACTGAGAGTGGTAGGAGTTTGGTTTCTCCCTACTTTTAGCCCTGGCCAGAACCCGGCTAAATATTAAATACTGCCTGCTTCACAGAAGGTCACTAGCAAAGGAATGTGGCTTGGTTGGTGCTTATCTGCACTGTAGCTGGAAGCCTAGGGCTGAGCCCATTTACTGATGCCTTCTTGTTTTCCCTGTAGGACCACACCTTATGCAGAAGGTGCCCTTACAGGACCTTGACACTTAGACTTGAGCTCCACATGCAGATGAGGCTACTCCACTTCCTTGTCTTACCCAATGGATCCCATCGCTGGGTACCAATGATCCTCCCCTGCCCTGTATCCTATAAATGTAACTACTCTTGCTTGAATAAATGAGAGAAAATTCCTCTCGTAGCAACCTCCCGAGTTCCTGTTCTTGTTGGCTCACCTGGCTCTAGATCAAAGGCAGGATGGGTACTCAGTGAAGAACTGTGCCACCTACACACCAGGCAACCCCCTCAGCTTTCTCTGCCTGGTGGAGGCCAGCTACACTACTTTAAGGGACAAGGAAAGCCATGGGTGGGGATGCGTGTGGGTGGGATTTGATCTTACAAAGTATAATTGTACTTATTTGTTTATTTATTCATTTACTAATCATTTATTTTGAGACAAAGTCTCACGTAGCTCAGGCTGGTCTTCAACTTGCTATGTGGCAAAGGATGATCTTGAACGTCTGGCTTCTCCTGCTTCTTGACTGCTGGGACTACAGGCTAATACCTTCATAAGCAGTGATGAGGTTGGAACCTACCACTTCATGCTGAGGGCAAGGCAAACACTCAACTGAGCTACAGCTTCAGTCTTTTCACCTCCAGGGATATGGTTTAAGGCAGTTCATTCATCTTGCCTTGTGTGGCTAGCCATACAATTCCACGTGATGTCTATGGTTTGTAACTCCAGGAGCCCTCACCAGCTGGTTAACTTGAAAGAATATGAAATTAAGTGTTATCAAATGGGAACCTTGGTGGGCTCATGTGCTAATGGCACATAGGTAGGCAAAGCCTTAGTGAGAGATGAGTTTCTGGCTGTGGCAGTAGCCAAGGGTGGGCAGGAGAGATAGAAAGAGGTGGAATTAATAGGACATGATTGATTGATATGGGATGAAGTCCAAATACCTTCACTCAGATACCTGATCTGGCCTACGTCTTGCCACTGCCCTTGCCAGTGTCTGCCATGGTTCCAGAATGTTCTAGCGTTGTCTAGGTTCTGTCCCTGCCCCATGTTCTGTTTAACAGTGTTGTGCTGGCCTCTGCTTGGAGGAACATTCTCTCACACTAGAAATAGACTTTTTTTTGCCTCCCCGCTTGAGAACCAGCCACTTGAGGGAAGGCACAGAATCTCCTGAATTCTAGCACCTGGCCCAGAGCCTGGTGCTTTGCATGTATTTGTTGAACCAAGAAATCAATAGAAAAAAAAAAAAAAAAGGAAAGGAACAGGGTGAAGGGGAGATGAAGAGAGAAAGGATGGGATGTTGGTGTTCAAGTCAGACCTTATTATACTCACTCCTCTCTCTGATGTTACAAGAAAATCCTCACTGGAGAGCAGCTGTAGGCTGATCAGAGCAGCATCTGCCTCTGATAGCTGCTGGAATGGAAGCAAATAGGACTTAACGACTCAGAATATTCCAAGATTCTCTCTTGACAGTGTCCATGCCTGTCATGTTACTAGAGGAGGTGCCTCTGCACAGTCAGTTAGGGTATGGGTGGGGCTCCTACTTGGGAGAGAGGGCTAGGATGTGCTGCTTAGTCTAGGATGGCCTATTCTGAGACCTGTGCTCTGACCAGCTCAGGAGCTGGGCCTGACTGCTCCTGCTGATTTGCATTCTAAATTCTCTTTATCTTAGCTTTGACCTTTTCTGTTCTTCCTTTGCTGCTTCCATTTCCTTATCCACCAGGTCCTCAGGAGAGCAAAGCATGAGCCCAGTGCAGAAGCTTGGGCTTGCATTCAGAGCAGTGTCTTTGAGACTTGTAGTAAAACAGAAAACCTTGCAGTGTGCTTCCTTCTGTCTTGAGTTGCATTTTTAGTTCCCCATACTCACACTACCCTGTTTTTTAATTTAAATTTTTTTTTTATTCTTTAAAGAAATGACTTGTTTTCTGCACTGTCCAAATTATCTGGTGTTAAGACAGGGGTAATTAAGAGCAGAAGTTTGGGGGTTGGGCAAGTTTTATGGTGTGTGGCATGAACTTGGGCAAAGTCCTTTTAGGACTCCCATCTGAGCTCCCTTTGTAGCCCTGTGATAACTACAAACTGAAATCCCTCTCTCCTGCAGTCAGCCTGCTGCATCTGCTCCAGGGGGGTCATATGTACCTCATACCTCTTTAAGGTCAGCTCCTATAACTAAGGTGCTTTGAACTCATTTTACAGGTGGGGCAGCTAGTGAGCCCCTGTCACTCAGCCTGCCACACCCTGTCACTGGGGTGCAGGATGGCAGCCCCCCCCCCCCCCCTGCAGAAAGTCCCTTGAGTGATCTTTTTTGATATTTTGTTTTGGTGGTGATCTGAAAATCTTCCTGGAGCTTCCCTTCCCACTCATCTTCCTTTCTATTTCTTCTTTGGTAAGAGCAGGAAGCAGCGTATGGGGTCTGCATCTAATGCATAAGAAGCTCTTTCTCAAAGGAGAGGAGAAAACAGGCAAGGAAGACATCAGCTCATTTGCTCTGGGCTGGTGTGAGCCACACAGCTGGTTAGGCTCGCTATCTCATGCAGATCACAAGCTCCGATGGGCAATTATAAATGTCTTTGATTAATAAAAAATGGGGCGATAAATGAATAGTTAATCAATGCAGTCTGGCAGGAGGCCTCTCTCAGAACTTGGGCCAGGGGGTTCCGCAGGGGTGGGGGAAAAATGAAAAGGGTCATTGGGGTGAAAGGTAAGGCTACCTCCGGGTATGGTTTCTGATAAATACCCCTGCCTTGATTTCAGCTCCTTGATTTTATGGTAGGGGTTTCCTGGCAGCTCTGGGGATAAGGTCTGGGTGCTGGTGGAGGGGGTGAGCTGAAGAGTAAGTGAGAAACAGTGTGTTCCATGCCCACCCAAGTGGACAAGGTAAAGCGCTGGAAACACATGTGCATGCATCCACATACTTAGAAGCAGAACTCACAGCTGTACCCCTTGATCTCTATGGCTGCACCAGAGCCTGGAACTATTAAAACTAGATTGAGGGGACGGAAGAGGCAGGGTTTCTGAAGGCTTAAAGCCAATCAAAAGAGAACAAAAGAGACCCTGTCTGAATTCTAGACAGCGGTTGAGGTAAGAAAAAAAAAAAAAAAAAGGAAGTGAAGGGTCCCTAGTCCTCCCCGGAAAGAGCGAGCCGGAGGAGGCCAGCAGAGTGCTGTTGAGAGAAGGGAACCAGGCCAGCAGAGTGCTGTTGAGGAGGGAACCCGCCCAGCAGAGGGCTGGGGGAGGGCCGATGTGAGCAGGGAACCCGGGCTCAGGCGCGCGCTGGAACTGCAGACCCAGCGGAGTTGGCGCGCGTTGGTAGGACAGGGTAAGACACCCGGCCTGTCACTGCGTTGGGTCGGATCGAGCAGAGCGGGTTGGGGCGGCGCACGGTGGCTGGTCATGGTGGCGGGTGGTAGCCTGGCGGCGGTGGGGCTGCGGGGACAGCGATCTGGGAGGGAAAGGCTGCGGGACGAGGCGCAACCTCTGGGCCTTCCACTCCTGGTGGAAGTTGGTAGAGGCTGTGGGGGGTGGGGATTCTGGTCCTAGATAAGGGTCTCCTTGGGGAATTTTTGCATAAGGATCAACTAGCCAGCCATTTGACCTTGGTTGGGGCAAGTTCAGGAAATCTTCACAAGTTTTAGTTTCACTGTGTCGAGCCCTGACTGCTCTAGCTGTAGACTGCTCATACCTGCCTGTACATAGATGCAGCGCCCTTCATGAATTGCTGATGGTTCCGGGTGGCTGCCCTTTAGCCGGCTGTAAGGCTCTATTTAGACTAACGAGTACGGGGTTCCTACCTCACTTGTGATGCCCCCACACATTGTACAAGATAGTCTTTTCCTCTGTGATTTCCTCGTAGAGTCTTTGGCATGCGTTGCCATTAAGACCTGCCTTCACGTGTTACCTACATGTGTGGTTTCACAGATGTAGGCGTGAACAGTATTGTGAACGGTATAATTTTTTCCTTGTTTGGGATTGAACTCCAGATAATGTTCTATGGCTGAGCCACATTCCCTGGTAGTGTATTAAAGTTTTCACTTCTCAAGGCATCACTCCTGTCTTTCCTGAGGATCCCCTTTTCCACCCCTGCCTTTCTCCCGGGCTTCCTGTAGTGGGTTGTTTCTGCCTTATTTTCCAGGATCCAAATAAATCGTTCCATGGTACTCCTTGCCCAGCCCAGGGACAGTTGAAAGAACTGTCTTTGACGTGGAAGGCTTGCCAGAGGAATTTTCCACACATCCCTACCAGTGGTCTGTCTCAGACGGTCAGGATAGGATTTGTGGATCCACTTCACCTCAGACCATGGCAAGCCAGGGTCTGCCCCTTTACTTGGCTACACTCTTGACTGGACTGCTGGAGTGCATTGGTTTTGCTGGCGTCCTCTTTGGCTGGACTTCATTGTTGTTTGTGTTCAAAACAGAAGGTTACTTCTTAGAGCCGTGTAAACAGGACTGCTGGCTCAGGAGCAATGACACTTGGTCCACTGGTAAGGACAAAGATGGCCTTTTAAAGGAAGCTGTGTCTGGTTCTGGGAAGTGGGGAAAGAGTAGGGAGGACACCTTTCCCTACTAACCTTGCCAGTCTTTGTAAGGGAGGGACTGCCAGTAAACTCTTTAGCCCCCTGTGTGGAGGGTGTCAGTGAAGTACCAGCTTTTAAAGGCCCATTAGAGACCTCTACATTTAATGTAACTTGATAGCCAGCTTTCTGATCAGCAAAGCTGTTCAAGGCAGAGGGGAGCCTAGTCTGGGAACTAACCTGTCTGGAAGGTTGGAATGAGACTTTGGATCATGTAACCTGGGTTCCTAAAAGCTTTTCTTTCCCAGGCTCCAAAGCTCAGGATGAGAAGTTCTCACTCATCTTTACCCTGGCGTCCTTCATGAACAACTTCATGACCTTCCCCACTGGCTACATCTTTGACCGCTTCAAGACAACTGTGGCCCGCCTTATAGCCATGTAAGTCTAGAGTCCCATCCTGGGCATAGGTGAGGGAGTGGGAACGTTTAGGCAGCAGTCTGGTTTGGAGGGATACCCTGCCCAGCAGCTGGATCACAGTATGTGGATTCCAAAACTCCACTCTCTTCTTATACCCTTGGTTCTCCTTCCTTGTAGGCAGTAATGTATTATTCTGTTATATGCTCAACTTCCTGAGGCCAGGGTTACAAAATCAACAAAATGTACAGTTGATGCTACCTGCTCCGCCTTCTCTCTAGAATCCTCATTCTTGTTTCCAGGAGGGCCTCACATCCAGGTAGCTCAGGCTTTGTTTTCATTAGTGGTAGAATTTCAGGTTCCCTCTGACTAGGTGGGAGGCACTTGCAATGGGGGTTTCCCTTGCAGATGAGTCAGAGACCTCATGTTGCTTCTTATAGGATTCTGTGGCTTTTCTTATTACTATTAGACTCCCGGCTAGGTTCACTGATAAGCAGGGGCCTGCCGAGCCCTGATATAGCCCAGAGCAAGAGCATGTATGTGATGAGCTATCAGAAGGATGGGGATATTGAGAGTAAAGCAAGTTCCTTATACTTTAAGCTTTTGGGGGAATAGTGTGTGTAAGTCAGATATAAGTTTGAATTTTTGTGTGTCCTTGGAACTTCTACAACTTTTGGTACTGCTTTTGTTCCCTATCTTTACAAAGTCTTCCACCCTAAGGGGCCCTGGAACCTTGGGATTTTTCCTAGAATCACTCGAACTTTGTTGTTTTTTTCAATCCTGCTGGGAATGGAATCCAGGGCTTCACGCAAGTCAGGCCAGTGTCTACTTCTGTATTGGTTACTTTTCTGCTCCTATGAGTAAAAGAAACAAACAAACAACAACCCCCCCCCAAAGTGGTCTAAACAACTTAGAAAAGGAAGCATTTAACTGGGCTTATGATTCCAGAGTTTATGATGCTGGAGGGAAGGCACAGCCCCCAGCAGCTGCAACAGAAGTTAAGAGCTCATGTCTGGATCTACAAGCAGGAAGCAGAGTGCACACTGAGACCCACTGGAGGTTTTTGAAGCATCAAAGCCAATGATACACCTACTTTAATAAGGCCATGCCTCCTAGTCCTTCCCACCCACTGGGAACCAAGTATATACATGTGTAAACCTATGGGGGCCACTTTTCATTCAAGCCACAACTCTTAAGCCACACTCTTAGTTCCAAACTCAAGGATTTTGAGTGTGGAATCCAGATCAACCTGATCCAGGCTTGTCCAACCCTTCTGACATTGCAACACTGAGTTGTCAGCTGAACTCTCAAGAACTACATAGTAAGGTTACTTATACACACACACACCACACACACACCACACACACATCACACACACACACACCACATACACAATCTTGATAATGTTTTTACTAAGTTTATGATTCTGATAGTTCAAATTCATAGTGATTCTTGGTTGCATGTCCTAACTAACCCTTTCCTTTTTGAGAAAAGGCCATTGAGGCAGAGAAAGGCAACACCTTGTCCAAAGTCATATGTGGAAAAAGAATTAGAATTCAAGATTTTGATTTGAAGACTAGTCATCATCCACCTTCCCCAAGAGGTCGGTTTCAGGTCAAATGGCCTGTGCTCTGTCCTCTGTTCTCCTGAGTCCTTCACACATCATGTCCTCAGTTGAGCTCATCATCTAAGATTTCCCAGCTTAGCCTTAGACCCTGGGATGAGCAAAATGCATTGTCTTAATTACTTTCCTGTTGCTGAGATAAAAGACTCCGACAAGAGCAACTTGAGGGAGAAAGGGCTTAATTTGGCTCACAGTTCCAGGTTACAGTCCATCATGGTAGGGAAGTCACAGTGGCAGGAGCTGGAGGAGCTGTTCTCATTGCTTCTACAGTCAAGCAGAGGATGAATGCTGGTGCTGAGCTCACTTTCCCCATGTTTTACAGTCCGGTATCCCCTACCGAGGGATAGTTCCACCCAAGTCATGATGGGTCTTTCCACATCAGTTAATGTAATCAACTCATTGCCCAGGCGATTCTGGATTCTCATCAAGTTTACAAAAAAAAAAAAAAAATTGAGCTTTTCTATCTATCATACTTACTCTCTGTGGGCTCAGGACCACATCTCAGTCTATCAGGACTTCTTAGTGGTGCTGAGCCTCTCAAAAGTATCTGTATCTCTGGAATACCTGGCTGAGAATGCTGTCAAGTTCTCCCTAGTCTTGGATGTCAGGTGAGCGAACTCCTTCTTGGTCCTCATTATTTATTCTTCTAATTGGATGCTTCTGTATTTCAGATTCTTCTACACCTGTGCCACTCTCATCATCGCTTTCACCTCTGCAGGTGAGTGCTGACAGGTGGGTAGGAGAGAGACCAGCTTGGGGAGTGGATGGGTGGATGCAGAAGGCAAAGAGTCTGTGATATTTTCAGAGACTCACAGTCTGAAAGCATCCCTAGGAATGGCTGAATTGTTGTTTGACTGTGAAAAATTTATCCTACTGAGGAAAGAAATATATCTACACAGTATTAAAATGCTCTCTCGTTTTTTTCTTTTTTGTAACAAGCATAATTTTGAAAATATCTTCACTTAGCAGAATCAAAATCGACAATCCTGTTGCATGCAAAAATGTTGCTTCCAGTGATTTTTATAAAAGTCTGGGAATTCCAGTCTTGTCTGTTTTCCTTCCCTTTGCTATGTGGAGGAGAAAGCAAAAATGAGATGAGATGAGATGAGATGAGAGAAAGCTTGAAGACCTAGCTGAGGCCATAGATAAATATGTGGGAAGTGGGCCTGGAAGTGTGTGGTTAGGCTGACCAAGAGGTAACTCCCAACATTCTTCCCCAGGGTCAGATTAGGTGGCTCAATTTTGGGTACAGAGAAATGAAAGCATGTAAACACGTTGTGTAATAGCTGTGTTGGAGCTAGCTGACATCTTAGAGAGGCACCGCTTGTGTTTATCAAAACCAGGGGCTGAATGTTTTGGTCTGAACAAATCTCATAGAAGTCACATTTGTAATTTTTGAGCAATAACCCTCTGTTTATTTATTTTATATTATTACCTATGTGTGTATTTATATCTGTGAGTTTTGAACACTAGCCCCCTATTATTTGTTCATATTATTATTTACTTGCGTATGTGTGTAGACACTTGCTCTCACTTGGGTGTGCATGTAGAGTGTGCGTCCTTCTAAGTGGAAGCCAGAGATCTACCTTAGGCCACTGAGGGGCCTTGTGTTTTTGAGGCAGCATCCCTTACTGATTAGGCTATACTAGGCATATACTGATTAGCTTGCTGATGAGGCTCTACTAGGCTGGCCACAGATCCTCATACTTGCAAGGCAAGTAGTTTACTGACTATCTCCCCAGCTGTCTTCGTTAATGTTCTATTGCTGTGAAGAGACATCTTGACCATGGCAACTCTTATAAAATAAAGCATTTAATTGGGGCTGGCTTACAGTGCAGACGTTTAGTCCATTATCAGCATGATGGGAAGTATAGTATGGCAGATACGGTGCTGGAGAGGTAGAGAGAATACAACAACTGGATCTGCAGGCATCAGGAAGGAGAGAGAGCCATTGGGCCAAAGCCTAGTGTGACACACTTCCTCCAACAAGGCCACATCTCCTAATCCTTGTCTAGTATTGCCACACCCTAATGACCAAGCATTCAGATATATGAGGCTATGAAGGCTGTTCCTATTCAAACTACCACACCAGCCCAGCCAAAGTCCCTCTTCCTCCATAAAACAGGACTTTTGTTTTGGGAAAAGTATTGAGGCTAGGATGATTTTAATGTGAAACTGATCTCCAATCTCTAGCTCATTAGCAGAGATGTACATTTGTTATCGACAGAAAGTGAATGGCAAATAGTGTGAATCATCTCTACAATCATCTCTTTTCAGAGCATCTCTAGGCATAGAACTATAGTTACTTTAGAAGATGTTAAGGGGTTGTTAAGATATCGTCGTGAGAAAAGGTGCTTGTCACCAAGTCTGACGATCTAAGTTTGATTCCCAGGACTCAACATGGTAGAAAGAGAGAACCAACTCCCACAGTTGTCCTCTGGCCTTCATACATATGTCATTGTGTGTGCATAGGACACACACACACACACACACACACACACACACACACACACAAATAAAAATAAGAAAAAAAAAGAGAATGTTAGTGTAGACCTAATATACCAATAAGCTTTGGATTACCTCGTGCAAAAATTGTTCCTTTTAAAAATCATCTTTTCAGTGATTTTGAGTCATTTAGAGATTATCTAACACTAAGGAGGACTGCAGTTTTGCTCGTTTATTTGTTCTTGTTTTGTTTAGAACCAGGAGCACACTTACCCACAAAGTATTTCTAATGCCAGGCATCATGTCTGGCACAAAGGGAGTGCTCAAAGTTTCACAAACAAAGGAAAAGGTCATGGGCATCTCTCTCTCAGTTTTCACAGTGTGCCAGCCATGTGGGATAGAGTCTCTTGTTTGTGTTCAGCATGTGCAGAGAGTGAGGCAACATCAGAAGGTAGCATAAGGTCATGGTCGTATAGTGATTGTGAGGCTGGACTTGGAGACTGACTCCAGCGTCCTCTTCTCCCACAGTGATGGATCAAGCATTCCCGGTCTACCACAGACCCAGGTCATCTTTGGGGAGGAGAAGGGGGTCTTGGGACACCTCAGCAGGCATGATTGGAGGAGGTCTCTTGACCATGCTCTGAGGCTCTCAAAATATACCAACAGGCTGATAAAATGAGTTCCAACTGCTGCTTTGTTGTTGGGAGCTCGAAGCTGGTGGGAGCCAGAGCCTCCTGGAGGAGAGAGGAGTATACACAGCTTCTGGGGCTTTGGGCTACAATGTGGTCACCACTCCTATGACTTTTATGATTCCAGAGTCTGCTTTTCTGCTCTTCCTGGCCATGCCCATGCTCGCAGTTGGAGGAATCCTATTTCTCATCACCAATCTACAGGTGTGAGCCTGTGTACCTGGGGGAGGTACCTGGGGGAGGTGGAGACATTTTTGTTTGTAGGAGGGTTGGCCTAAACCTGGGCTACAGGAATTGGGGTGAAAGAGGGTTGAGATATTAAGCATGCCTGGCACATGCTAGGTGCTGAGGAGGGAAAATAATTGTTTCATGAATAAAGAAGTCACTTAGGCTTGTCTTGTCTTTTGCAGATTGGGAATCTCTTCGGCAAACATCGTTCAACCATCATCACCCTCTACAATGGAGCTTTTGACTCCTCCTCAGCAGTCTTCCTCATCATTAAGGTGAAAATGCCAGTAGCTGGGCTGAGGGGTAGCCCAGTCAGTAAAGTGTCTTCTGTGTGAGCATAAGCACCTGAGTTAGATTCTCAGAATCCACATAAGAAAGCTGAGTGTCCTGGTGTGTGCTTGTAATCCCAGTGTGGGGTATTGGAAAAAGGCATATCTCTGGGGCTAGCTTAGTTTACTTGATAAATCCCAAGGCCAGTGAGAGACCCTGTCTCTTGAGGAATGATACCCAAGGCTCCTGCCCTTTCCTGGTCAAGGGCCCAAGGACTCAATCTGGTCTCCACACATTTTCATACACATATTTACACACTCAATACCATTACTCAATATTTATCGAGCTCGTAAGCTCTTGTTTATTCCAGACACTTGCTTGCTCATGAACCCTGCATGACTTCTGCCAGCCTTCTAGGTAGGCACTATTTAAACTCCATTCCTCAGGTGACACATTTGAGTCTCAAGGAGTTCAAGATGCTCTCCAAAGGTTCTGTGCTGGTAACTATGGTGTTTGAACCTGCACTTAGGTCTGCCTAGTTTTGGAGAAGAGTTTGTGACCACTAAGCCTTCTCTTTACACTTAGCCTACACTCTCTGCTCAGTGAGGAAGGAAGATGTGATCCTGATATCCTTGGGCCAGGGATGGACAGAAACGGGGGCTCGGTAGGAGGGGGCATTTGCCGATGTCACTTTCTGCTTTGGCAAATGAGATGGAAAGGACTGGTGGGGGCATCAGAGATCCACACAGGGGCCTTTCTATCTCTCCCAAAGGCTAGTAACGGGTGTCAGGAGAACAAACTGTTGGCAAGGATGTTAGTAGCCAATTAACAGCCATTCAGCTAATGGTTTTGATTTTGTTAATTTAATTAATTAATTAATCAATTGACTAATTGTTATTAGTATTAGGCGAGGCCTCTCAAGGCTGGCCCAAGATTCACTGTGTAGTCTAGTTTGCTCTCAAACTCATGATCATTCTTCATCAGTCTTCCAAGTGCTGGGATTATAGACATGTGTTGATACTTAGTTTCAATTAATTTGTTTTTTTGAGACAGCATCTGACTGTGTAGGGCAGGCTGGACTGAATCTCTAAATGTAGCGCAGGTTAGCCTCAAGCTCTTGATTCTTCTGACTTAGGCTCTGTGGTGCTGGGCTTACAGACAGGAATCACCATGGCTTTGCTAATGATTTTAGTGTTTAAGTCATTGCTAACAGTTTTATCTGCCTAATGACCTACCTAACTCATGGGATGAATTCTGATTGGTCCAAGTTAATCATGGCAAACTCTGTCTCTACTACCAGTGACAGGTAGAGGTGGGCATGTCCTGAAGCTCTTGCAAATGAGATAAAGGGGGTGTGTAGTATAGAACTTTTTAGGGGGGGCCTTTCCTCCCTGAAGGAGGGTGAAAGCAAAGTAGAAGGAGCATTTTTAGGCTGGGGACTAGCTCAGTTCTTATAATGCCTGTCTCGCATGCATGAAATCTGGGGTTCAACCCCCAGTACTGCATAATCAACCTTGGTAGCATGCCTGTAATCCCAGTACAGGGAAGGACAGATGGGAGGATCAGAAGTTTAAGGTCACCCTATAGTATACAGTGAGCTTGGAACCAGCCACCCAAGACCTTGTAGCAACAGTAAGAAGCCTTCTTCCTTGTCTTCTCTGCTCTTCCTCTTTGATGTTGCCATGGAAGACAGGAAGTGGAATCTGTGACATAACATACACGTGTGTAACCACGCTTTGACTGTGGGGCAACAAACTGGGACACAATGACCGAGCAGTGTGAGGGGAAAATGGCAGATCCCAAACTGTCCAGTCTGGGATTCTCTTTAGGCTTTTGTTAGGCCACCCAGGGGCTTATGAACTTCACTTAGTCCCATGAACACCTCGGGTAGAGGGCTGGAGTTGCCTGGGCTCTCTAAACTGTGTTGCTGGTGCAAGAGCCACCTTCCAGGTTCCCTTTCCTTACTGGGATGCATCTCCTTCTCTGCAGAGGCAGAAGGCAAGGGCTAGAGCAGGAGTGGGATTCCTAGTTGAGTATGACAGCTGCTTCCTCTGTGTACATCTTGCCTCTCCAAACCGCAGTGTCACCCTCTGTAAAAGGAAAAGGTTTGTCTCAATTTGTGGTTTCTAACCTGGAAGTTGGGGAATTTAGAGGTTCCTGTTGTTACCTGAGTCACTCAGGGGAACATGGGAGGGCAGCTCTGTAGCTTCCCACAGATGTGTTTTGTAAGCTGAACTCTGAGAAGAATTGGCTGGAAGGATTTCTTGCTCTTGGGGAGGAACTAGCTTTAGACTAAAAGATCTCAGACGGTCATTTGAGGAGGTTCCATAAGACTGTAGGGCCCGGTGACAAGATGGCTTCCTTGCCGCTCATTGGTCCCTGGGGGAAGGAACATGAGGGCCAGGGGTGGGGTGTGGGTGGGGTGTGTGGGGTGTGTGTCCTTATGCAGCTCCAGGAGGGCAAGCAGGAGGCCATGCTCCAGCTCCTGCCTCCTACACTTTTCACATGTGATAAAATACATATAGCATAAAATTTACTATCAAAAAATTTTAAAGTTATCTATTTATGGAGAGAGAGAGAGAGAGGAGAGAGACGGGGGGTGGGGGAGAGCCGTAGCATTTCTGCGGAGGTTAGAGGACAACTTGAGGGAGTTGATTCTCTCTGTTCCACCATGTGGGTTGTGGGTATTGAACTCAGATCATTGATTAAGCTTGGCAGCAAGCACCTTTACCCACTGAACCATCTTGCTGACCTATAACTATTTTTTAGGTGTGCAGGTTAGTAGCTTTAAGTACATTTATGCTGTTGTGCAACCAGCACCATCATCCTTCTCCAGAAATTTTGACACTATAAAAGTAGAGCCATTAAACACAAGTTCCTTAATCGTTCCAACCCTGTCTTCAGCCACTGACAATTGCCATTCTGTGTTCTATGAGTTTGACTATGCCAGGAACCTCTTGTAAGTAGAATGAAGCAGAATTTGTCTTTTTGTAACTAGGTAGCTTCACGGGATGTCATGTTCTCAAAATTCATCTGTATTGTGTTGTGTGCCATGACACTTTTCCTTTTTAAAGGCCGAATAATCCTTCACCAAGTGGCTATACCACATTTTGTTCATTGATTCATCTATCCAGAGATACTTTGGTTTCTCTCTACTTTCGACTGTGGTCTGTCATGCTCTTGTGAGCACCAGTGTTATTCTGATGTGTTGCTCCTTTCTCCACAGCTCCTTTATGAACGGGGCATCAGTCTCAAGGCTTCCTTCCTCTTCCTGTCTGTCTGCAATGCCTGGCATGTTGGGCGTACTTTTTTCCTGATGCCCCGAGGACATATCCCCTACCCACTGCCTCCCAACTACAGTTATGGGTAAGCATTGTTGGCCAATGCCTCATCTGATCTGAGGTACGAAAAAGGGAAGACTAAAACCTGTTATAGAAGAAGAGTGTATTAGTTAGCTACTCCTGCATAAAAAGGATATGAAGCAGTTCTCTTTCTTTCTTTCTTCCTTTCTTTCTTTTATTCATTCAAGATTTACTTCTTTTTATGTTATATGAATGAGTGTTTTGCCTGTGTAAATGCATGTGTATCATGTGCATGCTTAGTGTCCATAGAGGTCAGAAAAGGGTGTCAGATCTCCTAGAACTAGAGTTGCAGATGGGTGTGAGCTGCCACTTGGTTGCTGGGAACTAAGCCTGGATCCTCTGAAAGAGTAGAAAGTCCTCTTTAACAGATGAACCATCTCTCCACCTCCTAAGACGTTATTTCTTACATCAGAGCCAGACTTAGATGATCTTATTACTTATGCCTCTGATCATCTAATGTGTTAGCAGGGACTTGGCTGGTTTGCCATGGCCGGTTTCCACTGGGTAGGGAGTGACAGGAATGTGTGTCACAGGCTACTGCTCCAGCAGGCATGCTTGGGTGTGTGTACATAGTAGTTCTGAGGTTCAGAGAGGGTGCAGAAGCACATAACGACTCTTTGAGGCTTCGACTTGGGATTGACGTGTCACTTGTGCGCTACATTCTCTTGGCTGAAGCAGTTCGCACGTCTAGCCTAGGTGACGACAAGAAATGGGCAGAGTCTTTTTGCCAAGGACAGAGCAGAGGAGGTGGAGTGCCACAGTCACATCGGCTATGGGAGCTGAGGGGGGTGTCTTTGTCTGCTGCTCACTTGCTGTTTGTGAGACCCCACTGTGCTCTTGGATTTAGGTCTCATGGTCGCCTTTCCCACTGATAGCCTTGCCTTTGTTTTCCAACTGAGAAAATGAGTCGAGGGGTAAGCTGGAGCCATGTGAGAAAGCGTCAGAGCTGAGACTTGTAACAGGATCTATCTTTCTCTTCCATACTCCCAGGTTACCCCAAACTTGTCTGCCTATGAGAATCAATCAGATCGTTAACAATAAAAAAATAAAATGGAAACCTGGCTCTTAGCCAATAGACATTCTGGTTTAATTGGCCTGGGCTGCCACTTGACCATCGAGGTTGTTCAAAAGTGGTTGCATGTGCAGTAAGATGATGAGGATCCTCTGCACTGTTCCCTCTGGTCTGATTTCTGCCCAGCTCATTGTCTTGGCCTGGCCACTGGGGCTTCTGTCTCCATAGCTTGTGCTCCAGGTTTGGCACCAAAAAGGAAAAGAAGAAAGAAGCTGAGTATGAAACCAAAGAGCTGCAGTCAAAGGAATGTCTTTCACCAAAGGAAGGTGAGTTCTGCTGGTTCACCCATGTACCCTGCAGATACTGGCAGCTCTGTGCCTCAGTGGCTTCTTATCTGCTCGTAACCCCAGGAGGTCTTCCTAGGGGCTCAGAATGAGGCCAGGCCAGGCAAAGAAGAGCCTACAAGCATTTTCTCAATCCCCTCATTTTAAAGAGGTTCCAGAGAGGGCAAGACCTTTGTGTTCCTTTCAGTGTCTCTTACCTTATCCACACACCTCAACTCTCCTCACGCCGAAATCTGCCCTCCATTTCGCTGGCCCCCACACCCTGGTCTTGCCCTCTCCTGGGATGGGAGGGTACCAAGGCTGGCATCTGTGTCTACATTTCCTTATGTAGCCCAGATCTGACCGCTTTGGTCCCTTCTCGATCACCTCCTCCTTTCCCTCCTCTGTCTGTTCTGGGTCTTTGGTTATGAATATTATAAACCATTGCTGGCTACAGTAGAAGTAAAAATAGGAGGAGGAGGGAGGAAATGGAGAGAGGCAGGTCAGAGGGCAGAAGTAGCAGCTGGGCAGGAGAAAGCAGTTTCCAGAGCAGGGCGGTTAATAGAATTACATTGTATTTGAGATTTTTTTTTTCTATATGAGCAGATTTTAGCTGTTCTTGGCACACAGAAAAATGGGCAACAATGTGAGATGATGGATATGTTAATTTGCTTTGCTATGGTAACCATTTTACTATCTATATGTACCCGATGACAGCATGTTGTATGCCTTAAATACACACAATAAAATTTATTTGTTAAAAAAAAAAAAAGAATAGGGGCTGGGGATATAACTCAGTCCATAGAGTCCTTACCTGCAGGTGCTGCAAACCCTTGGGTTCAGTTCCAGTACGGCTGACATCAGGGCACAGTGGAAAGGAGGATCAGAAGAATGTCAACCTTAGCTACATAGTGAGTTCAAGGCCAGTCTGGGCTACATAAGACTCTGTCTGAAGCAATGAGTAGAGTAAGAGGACTGTGGAAGACTCATGTAATCAGGAGGAAAGTTAAGATGCCAGGCTACAGAGGCGTGGATCCAGGCTGGATCTGGGCATTCCTGCACACTCAAGTCTTAGCCAGCCTACCTACTTAGGGAGAATGAGATAAACTGGGTGAGGAACAGAACATTTAAATTTGTGGTCTCAACTGGATCAGGTCTAACAAGGGAGTCTTATGGAAATGAGGGTTCTGGGACCACAAGAAAGGCAGAAGACCCAGAGCAGGCCAGAACGAATCCTCACTGCACCCCAGCGTCCTCCTTGTCTTTCATTTCACCATCTTGGCGGAGAAAGATCAGGAAGGTACTACTGCAAGAAATGTCATTGAGCAGGCTGTGAGAGACAGATCAGGTTTCAGGACGTGGAAGAACAAGGGAGCCATCCAAGGTGGAAGGACAGGATGACAGAGCGTGGTGGAGGGGGTAGGGGAGTTTCGGTGGCTCATGGAAGACAAGAATGGAAGATGAGCTCAGGCCTGAGACTGTCTTGCTAAGGGCCACTCTGGCCCATCCAGCCTCTCCGCTTTCTCTGTCATTTATGCACAGTTCTTCTTTTCCTCATCAGAGAACTCTGGACCTGAGCAGCAGCAGCAGCAGCAGCAGCAGCAGCAGCAGCAGCAGCAGCACTCTTTTCGAAGCTGTGTGCTCTCACGCCGATTCATCTGCCATGTGGTGTGGCTGTCTGTCATACAGTTGTGGCATTACCTCTTCATTGGCACTCTCAACTCTCTGCTGAACAGCTTGGCTGACAGGGACAGTGAACAAGGTGTGTGGTGGGCTTCGAAGAGATCTTTCGGTAGGTCTCAGGTAGGGACTTAGGGCCCCGAGGGACTAAGAAATGGGTGCTGTGCCAGCAAATCTATGTGCTCCAGGGGGGTTTCTGGGGGCCTGGGGAGAAGGGCTAGAGAAGAAGAAGGCAGGATGGGAGAATCTTCTCTTGTAAATTAGCCTGGAAATTTCTTCTCGCCCAACCCTTCTCTACAGTCAGTGCCTTCACAAATGCCTTCGCCATCACCCAGTTTTTTGGGGTGCTGTGTGCCCCTGGAATGGTTTGCTCATGGACTGCCTTAAACAGAAGTTTCAGAAGGAAGCCAAGAAGACAGGTGAGACTGGGATTAGGGAGCCAGGAGGAGAGATCTTCACA
This sequence comes from Cricetomys ansorgei, assembly GCA_026225945.1. Lineage (NCBI taxonomy): Eukaryota > Metazoa > Chordata > Mammalia > Rodentia > Nesomyidae > Cricetomys > Cricetomys ansorgei. Next base: position 1,961,737 of record JAMJFZ010004027.1, on the reverse strand, counting down.
AACTTCTGTGGTCATCTTGTCTTTGCTTTTATCCTTTCTCCCCTCGCTTTTCATTCATCCATTCAATCCTTGGTCACAGATTATGTGTCAGCCATGGTACCAGACCCATGGGGATGTAACAATGAATGAGGCAGGTATATCTTGTCTTCCCAAGCTGTTCCTAATCCAGAGGGTAGAGACAGGTAATCAGATAGTCACAATCCATGAAGTACAGATGGTCTGTAACCGATGGAGTGCTGATTTTATTGACGAGGTGAAGTCACACCCACACAGCCATTCTGTTTTCCTACTTCCATTATCCACAAATTACACAAGATATTCAGTGCTTTACTGCACAGTAAGGCTTTGTGTTAGGTGGTTTTCCCAGCTGATGTGAAGTGTTCTGAGTATATCTGAGCTTGTGTACACTGAGCCGTGGTACCTCACAGGCTAAGTATATTAAACGCATTTTCAACTTGATGATATTTTTGGCTTCTGATGGGTTTTTTCTGGATATAGCTCCACTGTGAGTCAGGGAGCCTCTGTGAACGTGCAGCCGGTGATGGACGCCAAGAAGGGTACATCACCTGCTCTGGGTGAGGTGGGGCTGGTGTCAGGGAGGAAAAGGAGAGGCACTGATGGTGGCTGAAGAACGCAGTAGCATGACGGTGGTGAAAGAGCATTCATGGATCTGGATGCTTCCTGCAAGTGGTTCAAGCTAACAGGAGTGCAGACTACAGGAGAGTTGCAGGGAAAACAGGGAGAGGCATAAGAAGGCTGTGGACTACTCAACCGTGCCTCAGAGTTAGAACACGATCCTTGAGTGTGATTGGCAGAGCAGAAGGATGCTGAGAGCTGGAGGATGAGGGGTAAGGGTAGCTAGCACTATTTCCTGTTTGCTTTGTCTAATCCTTCCTCCCAAGCTCTTTGCACCCTAACCCTGCAGAATTTTGAAGCTAAGTTTAGACAGTATACCGTATTTACTTGCAAATACTTCACAGGCTGTCCTTAACAAACACAGCCTCTCTTAAACATCACCATGAAAATATCCAATACGTTCTTAGTATTTTTTGTTGCGCAGCTGAGCTTCAGATCTCCCTGTTGTCCCCAGCTGGTTGTTTCAACACCAGTTTGTTCAGTGTTTTGATACAAAATCAACACAAAGTTAAAAGGACAAAGTTCAACTGATGTGTCTTTTGTAACTTTATTATTAACATTTTTTAAAAAAAATTTAAGACAGGGTCTCCTCTAGCCTAGGCTAGCTTCCAAGTTACTATGTAACCAAGGCTGGCCTGGAACTCACTGTGTAGTTGAGGATGGCCTTGAATTTCTGATCCTTCTGCTGTCACTTCCCAAGTGCCGGGATTACACTCTTACCGCCATGCCCAGCTAACAGACTTTTTCCTCTTCTTTTTCTGATACTGGGAATATTGCTGCAATTCTCATTTGTGCTACGCAAATACTTTACCAGGAGTTAAGTTATATCCCCAGCCCCGGTACTGTTTCGTTATGATTTATGTCAGTGCCCCTCCTTTGCTTGTTTATTTGTTGAAGAAAGTGAGTATTTTTTCTGTCAGATTTCCCATATTTGGACTTGGCATCCTTTGTGTATTTTCTGAATGGTTCCTTTGATGGGACATTTCCTGTAAATTGGCAGACTTGAAACTTGGAGGAGACTTTCTTTTGGCAAGACTAAGTCAGAAATGGAGTTGCGGCCTTTCTCTGGGTCCTTTGCTACCATTTTGCTGTTCTAACACTGAGATAGCTGCTTCAGAACTTGTTAGTTTGAGCTGTCCACTGTAAAGCTTCCCATTAGCCCATGCACCTAATGATTTTGCAACCACTGTGATCAGTTCAAGACCCATGATTTAATTAGGTGCTCTTTCCATCTTTCCTTCAGCTTCTTGCAGCTACAATTCCTCCAGGAGACACAGTTTCTCATACCATTTCTTTATGCTGAGGAAAATGCTTCCTCTGCTTAGCCAGTTTCAGGATGACAAGTTGGTGCCTTGTCACATCCCACCAGAAATAAGTGGAATTTCTGTGTTTTTAAAGTCCAGCAGGAGACACTTAAGCTCAATGGTTTTGTTTTGTGTCTGAGTTTTTAAAACTTTATTTATGTTTTAAAAAACTTAATTTTCGAGAATTTCATATGTGTATACCATGAGACAGAATTATACCTGAATTTTTTTTGAGAGAGAAGATTGCTTTAAAAAAAAATTTAAGTTGCACAGTGAATTGGACATGTTCCCATCCTCCTTTGCCTTCCACTACAGTGCTGGAGATGGGCTGTGGGCTTCTCAGTGCTACGCAAGGGCTCTCCCTCTGACCTGGCCCTCATTTTTTTTTTTTTTTTTAGATTTCTTTCTCTTTTCCTTTCTTTTCTTCCTTCCTTCCTTCTTTCCTTTCTCTACCCCTCCCTTTTTTGAGATAAGCTCTCACTATGTAGCTCTGGCTGTCCTGGGACTCATTCTATAACTAGGCTGGCCTTGAACTCACAGAGATTCACCTGCCTCGGCTTCGTGAGTGTTGGAATTAAAGGCGTGTGCTACCTTACCTAGCTTAAAGTACTTTTTATTCTGTGTATGGGGTGCATGCTGGGGTGCACTGAAGTTCAGAGACAACTTGTGGAACTCGGTTTTCTCCTTGCACCGTGTGGATCCCAATGATGGAACACAGGCTGCCAGGCTTGGTGACAGGACCTTTTCCTGCTGAGCATCTCATGGGCCCTCACCATCTTCTTCATGCTCACATTGACCCGTCTTTGGCCACTAGAAACTTTACCTGTCTAACACGTGAGACCCTCAGACACGACTTACACTACAACGTCCTTGCCTTCAGGTGCAGTAAGAGGTTTGGGATTAAAGACGTGAGCCACCAGGTTAAAATTAACTTTTAAAGTTAGCATGCAGGTGGTGGGTGTCCCCCTCTGCCTTCTTCCTTCCGCTTGGTCCTCTTCTTCCCCTAATAGTCCCTTTCTACTTTCATGTCATCATCCCATATAGGGGTATTTTTGCACTCTCACTTCAGTAACCTACAGACACAATCACATATGCGCGGGCACACAAACACACACACACACACCAGTCTAACTGTACACAGAGTTATGTTCATTGGTCTCATTTTTTTTTGTTGCTGTTTCTGATATTTTGGGATTGCTTTCCTTGCTTTCTTCCTGTTTGAATTTTGTAAGTCACAAGTTAAGCATTTACATTTCCTCCAAACTAAAACTGGGAAACAGGACGTTTAGTTCCCTCTTTGCTTCTGGTTTTCCTTTATTACCCCCTTCCTTCCGGTGAGCATTTTTGTTGTTTTTCTTTAAAATGCAATCATTACCTACATAAACATAGCTTTATATGTGCCCCTTTCTTAGATACAGTGCAGAGCACCGTCCACACAGTTGTGCAGTTGCCTTTTCTACATGTCTTTCTTTACTCTGAGACCCACCTCACCCCTGCTACCTGCTACCCAGCTCTCTGTTATGTGGCTGGCTTTGGTACCATGTCGCTCTGTTGGTGACAGTTTGGATTGTTCCCGGTCCTTTGCTATTACCAATTGTTTACAACAACAATGATAGTAATCATCATCATCATTGTCATCATCATCATCATCAGCAGCAGCAGCAGCAGCATCTCTGCTTCTGGGTTTCAGGGAACAAGAGTGGGTGCGGAGCCTGTTCAGAGGCCACTGCATCTGTGAGAGAGTTAGGGAGTCCTGGGGAACTGGGAAGAGTGGTCACATCTGATTGACACGTAGGGGGAGAGTTACAACCTTGAGGAGTGGGTGTGAGTTGTGACCTCGTTGTGTTTGGGTAGTTCTGATCTTTCTTGGCTTTTCCTGCTCTCCTTTGGGCTCAACTCGAGACAGTCTCTCTTGCCTTCTGATCCAGGTTCCTCCTCCTCGGCTGCAGCTCTTTGCTCAGCGGTGCCTTCCCTGGCCCTGACATCTCTGCTGTGCCTGGGTTTTACCCTGTGTGCCTCCATTCCTGTCATCCAGCTACAGTATGCCACCTTCATCCTGCAAGTGGTCAGCCGCTCCTTCCTCTATGGGTGCAATGCTGCCTTCCTCACGCTTGCGTAAGTGAGTTTGGGGAAAAGGGAAGTGGACTGGCAGTGAAGCAATTGTGGGGAGAGATGGGCCTGGAGGTAGCCCTGTGAGGACACATGTGGAAGCAGCAATGGCCTGAGGCTTGCAGGTGGGATGGATGGAGCATGCACACACCAGAGCCTTTGTGTCTAGTAGAGTCTCTGTTTACTTGGTGAACTCTTGTGCACCCTCCACTACCCACTTCTGTTTTAACTCTCCCAGAGAAGAATTAGATAGGCATTTTCCATTCTCTGTGTCCTTGGCACTTCATTTTGGTTCCTTTCAGAGCACATGCATCTGTATTTAGGTCCTTTTCCCAGGGCCCAGTACAGTGCCTTCCCTATGTCTTATGGTCAGAAGGCCTGAGCAGACTAGGAGAAGAAAGGGCTTGTGTGGGTGGGCAAAGGGCAGGCCTAGGACAAGGGGGATGGCTGAAAAAGGCCCTCATATGCCTGCTTGGAGCCAGGGGCTGTAAAACTCACTGAAACCTGTGTTTCTCTCCCTAGTTTTCCTTCTGAGCATTTTGGAAAACTCTTTGGGCTGGTGATGGCCTTGTCGGCTATCGTGTCTCTGCTGCAGTTCCCCCTGTCCAAAGGCCCCCTCCAGATTCAGAATAACGCCTTATACGTGAGTACCTGAGTACCGTGCTGGGCCTATTCCTGGCCTTGACTAGAAAGGACTGGACCTATTGTGTAGGGCTCCAGCAGGGGGCGCTCTAAGCTGGCTTAGAAGGCCTGGATGTGTGAGAGGCTTCAACAGTGCAGAAAGCGGAACATTCAGGGTTTCACTTCTCAAACTAGGGTTACAGGCAGAAACCTGGTTCCAGCTGGGGCTTTCTACGGTCTAGAGATTCACATGGTGCCATTTCCCAGAGAGCCTGTGCTTTTCAGAGGTCTGGAGAAAAATAGTTGTTGGTGAGTGTGGACATAAATATACGTTACTACAGAATAGGATGGAAAATCCTGTCAGAATTTCAAGGTAAAGAGGTTTCCTGCTTCTAGTCAGTGCAGGTCAACCTGGCTTCTCCCTGGAGACCATGGTATATCCTACATTTGTCTGAGGGCAGGAGCTTCATACTTTCATCCCTGGACCCTGTACACAGTGAGTGTGAATGGTCCAGCCCGAGGAGGTATCCAGGGCTCTTTAACTTTTGGAGGGAAATTGAAGATCAAAGAGGTTAAAGATTTACAAATCAAATACTCACAGGCCTACTCAGATAAGGCATAGAAGACTTTGCTCTTGGGAGTTAGTGCTCTGACCACTGATGATGCCCTTGTTTGCCTCATTAAAAAAGAGATCATCAGGGTGAGAGAGATGGTTTAGTGGGTAAGGGTGCTTGCTTACCCAAGTGGGAAAGACTTGCTGCCAAGTCTGGTAATAAGATTGAGCCCATGGTGGAAGGAGAGACCCAACTGCTACAAGTTGTCCTCTGACATCCACATGTGCCCCATGGCATTTGGACTCTCTCTCTCTCTCTCTCTCTCACCCAACTGCTACAAGTTGTCCTCTGACCTCCACATGTACCCCATGGCATTTGGACTCTCTCTTTCTCTCTTTCTCTCTCTCTCTCACACACACACACACAAATAAATGTAATTATATATATGTGTATCTATATGTATATTAAAGATCAAAGTATAAAGCAAGTATTTAAATCTTTGAAGTTAGTTTAGGAGAAACAAGGCTACACATAAGAACTGAGGATAATTCCTCAATTGTGAAATCAGGTGACCTAACTCAACAGTTAGATGTGTAGTCTAGCAGATGGCTTCCCAGTTTTTCACATGACCTGATGCAGGTCAGGTCACTGAGTATTCTCTAGGCCACTGTTTCCTTACCTGTGAGTTGGGCTTACTAAGGGCTGTTGTTGGTATGTGGTGTTGTGGGATATATTACTCCTGTGTGCTGTTTTGGTTTGCAAAAGGGCTTTGATGCCTTGTAGCTGTGAAGCCGGATGGCTTGCAGTGGGTGCAGGCCTTGCTTCCTACCTATTCACACTCTTGTGCTAGCCCTGCTGAGATCTCCACTGTTTATAGTTGAAGGTGACCGATCACAAAGGTCTGCGCGTGTGTGTGTGTGTGTGTGTGTGTGTGTGTGTGTGTGTGATCAGAGAAGACTCTAATCACCCCCAGTAGAGTACTATTGTGTTGTAATGAAGGCCTGGATGTGGAGAGGGGGCTGGGGGAAAAGTTTAAAGGGTCTAAGGCAGAAGCAGGAGAGGAAACTGGATGAGATGAAGGAGGATGGAAGGGAGAGAAGGACAAAAGGATGAAATGGAGAGAGGATGAAGGAGGATGGAAGGGAGAGAAGCAAGAGAGGATGATGGAATGAAGTCTCTGCTTAGCCGCCCAGGTATTGAATTCCCTGAGATTTGACATGGCTTGCAATTAATAGAGAGCACTGGAATATTCAACGGTGGACTCTTATTAAGCGATTGAACATTAGTTTAACAATGTGGTATTCCTTAGAAAGCACAAAGCCCTGTGTCTAGTCCTTAGCACTGAATAAGTCATGTGTGGTGGCACGTGCCTATAATTCCAGTGCTTGGGAGACGGCTAGACTTTAAAGGTCAGCCTGTGCTACGTGAGACCTATCTCAAGAAAGAAAGAAAAGGAAATTATGAAAATAAACCACAAGTCCTTCAGGTTACCTTGGTGTCTAGGTAGAAAATAGGCTACAGGCCCAGTCGGACTTTGGTCCTTCTGTTTTTGATGGGTGCAGCTTACTAGACTGGCCCTTCCTTTCTGTCTCCCAGGTGAAAATATCGATGGGCCTTGCCATTTTTCTGACGTTGGTCCATCCCTTCCTGGTGTACCGTGAGTGCCGTGCTGAGAAAACAAAACTGTCTGTGACTGCCTAGCCCAGAAGCCCTCACGCTCTAGCCTTGACGAAGCTTCTCCTGATCCCGCCTCGCCTCTGAGGATCCCGCGTCCACAAAGACTTTGCCTATCCAGGAGAACTGTATTAAGCAGCCATAGTTTTTCCTTAGGACAAACAAACAAGGCATTTAAGTGTCGTTAGGACTTCTGATCACCAAGAAGAGAATTTCAGTGGCCAAGTGGCTTCCATTCACATCGACCCAAAGCAGGGTCTCACGTAAATTCTTTTTAGTTTGGGAACAGGAGGTTACTCTCTGTACAGTGCCTCAGCAGAGCTCACTGCAAGTAGGGTGTGTGGGTGGGTGGGGGGGAGGTGTCATGGAAGCCAATATATGCAGAACGTCTGCCACCAGGTGAATTTCCAGGTTAAATGTGAGGTCATTATGGCCTCAGTTGTTCCACCTGACACTTGGATGCAGTGCAGGGAGCAACTGTGGCTCCCTCAGACACACATTTTTATTAGCGATTACTCCATGAGCTTTATGGGAAAGAGTCACAGACCAAGGTCTCTGGGCCCAAGTTCCTCTCTCCCACTGATGATGGATGACCTTCGGCTGACCCCTCTCAGGTAGAGCATCTCTTTTTCCCTGTGTGTAAATGCGAGAGCTTGGAGTCAAAGATTGTTTTGGGAACTGATATCCTAGAAGGTCTTAAAAACAGGGAGTCATGCTACCCAAAAGCGCTCAGAAACCAGCTGACTGGCTGATCAGGAAGATTTTGGAGATCCCCTTAGCCCCTGTATGTGTGTGCATAACTAGTGTCTCCTCTTCAGAAAGAGGGATACTTATTGACTTAGGGCAATGTATACACACATACACACACACACACACACACACACACATATATATATACACACACACACACACACACGCACGCACGCACAAATAAATAAAATTATTTCAGGGCTGGAGTGATGGTTTAGCTCTTAAGAGTGCTGACTGCTCTTCCAGAGGATCTGGGTTCAATCCTAGCACCTTATGGCAGCTCACAAACTGTAACTCCAGTTCCTCCATGGGCACTGAACACTTGTACACAGATATATATTCAGACAAAACACCCATACACGTTAAATAATTACATAAATAAATTCTCTAGGGAACAATTTTATACAATTTTATACAATAATAAAGTCTCTATAAGACAACTATTGCTTCCACCTCTTTGGGTTTGTGTACTTGCACGTGTGTGTGGGTGTGTTCATGGGGAGGTGTCAGCCTTGGAGTGGGGGCAGGGTGGAGGTGGAGGGATCTGGCTACACACTGTAGCATGGCAGCTTGACACAGAGGTGGGGATATGTGCTCTCAGAGTCTGTCTCCTCCCTCTCCATATCCTTTATCCTCAGCCAATATCCAATGTGCCCAACTCATAGCACTAGCTGCGTTTAGGTGGTCTCAGGGTAAGTCTCAGACGGCTATGACTCCCTTATCCTCACCTATCCCATTACTGGTTATTACGTTCCTACACCTATTCTTGGCATGTTGTGCCCTCTACTTTCTTTCTGCTGCCAGCACAGGGCTCCCAGACCATTTGGAGTCATAGAACAGACTGAGCAAGCAGACTAGAGAGTGTGAGTAACAATGAAAACTCAGAGAGTGGCCAGATGTTGTCAAGCCTCATTGCAAAACTGTCACAAAGGGAGTTTCCAGAGAGTGATGTATAGAGACAAACGTTCCCAAACAAAAAGACCAAAAAAAAGAAGGAAAGTCTCCCACTCTCTAGCAGTCAGTCCCCAGGGACTTGTGGTGACTTATTCAAACAGTCAGATCCTGACTCCTAATGACCCCTGGTGTCTCACCCAAAGGACTGGTCTCAGAGAAGGATAGGTGTCTTACAAGATTCTAACAAGATAATGAGCTGCTCTCTCGAATTCTATTCAAACACAGTTCTACACAAATGGGAAGCAAAACCAGGTAATTTCTTTCCTGCTATAAAAATCCCTCTCAGAGGGACAATTCTCTCTCTTCTCTCTCTCTCTGAGAGTTTGCCCCTGTATGTCCATTCTTTATTAAAACTTTTAAGATGGCTCAGTGGGTAAAGGCATTTGATGCCAAGCCCGATGCCTGGGGTTTGATTCTTGGAGGACCCACTCAGTGGGAGGAAAGGACTCTTGTAAGTTGTCCTATGACCTCCACATATCCAGGCCCCATATATTCACAAACAAATCAATAAATAACCCAAACTTTTGTATCATTTCTAGAGTGGTGAATGCTTTTACCATCATGCCTCAGGTTTTCTGTGGTGACCCGATGTGCATTCTTTAATCCTCATTGATCATCTGATGCTAATTTATTCAGCGGAAGGTGCTGCATGCCAATGCCTCTGTGCTAACAGCACTCTTCCCCAAATCTAGTTCTTGGAGCAAGAATTCCTATGGTTTCCATTTGAAGATCCCTTCTCCGCAACCTCTCTGGAGACAGCTTAGAGAGTCCTGCCTCTAACATTCTTTGCTGCGACATTTCTGTTCACTTCAAAGCACAAGTCCTGTTCTTCGTTGGATGTTAAGGAGCTCACACAGATGGAGCATCCTTTGCTCTGGGCACACAGCAGCCTATGCAGCTTCCCACAGAGGGGCTGACTCACCCTTAGGGCCTTAAAGCCCAGGACCATGGCCACCTCATACTCCTGCTCCAGAGGGTTTGAATCTTCATTTTCTAACCCAAACACTTGTGTTTCTCTCAACAGCTTGTTTCCTGGGTCCAAAGTGTGTGGGAAAGACTCTGGGTATTGTTGGCTCCGGAAACTGTGTGACCTTGAAAAAAACCAAACCCTTTTTCACACTGCATTTCACTTTCCTCACATATATGGTTGATAAAAATTCCACTAAGTTTTGCTGCAAGAATGAGAGAGAAATTTTGGGAATAAAAGACTCATGTTGGGCTCTGAAATTGGAATCTCCGAGTTCTGGGGCTGCAATGCATTTCTTCATCTGTATAGCGACAATGGGAATCTGTCCTGGTACTGAGGATCTGTGGATATGCAGAGCAGTGGCCTGGCCTCATGCTGACCTAACTAACCTTCACGGCTGCTGCTTGAAGGAGATGAATCCATACTAAAGCCCAGCTAGAGTAAGCACGTTGGGAAGATTGATTTCTAGCAGGTGACAAAGCAAAAGCAGAGCACAAGGAACAGGGCAAAGGGCTGTCTCTAGCATGGGTACTTAGAAGTCTCAGTCAGTGGGCGGACTCTGACCTCAACTCTTCGGGAATCCGGAGTCCTGAAGACAGTGGCCAATAAGAATGTTCCCCCCATCTTTCACTCTCCTCACATCCCAGGGCCAGCTCCTCACTTCAACTTGAGATATAACGAGCCAATGAAGTAAGGACCCATGTTCAGGTCCTGACCAATCAGAGAGAACCCCTAGCGACTGCCTGTTTCAATTAAAAAGCTCATGCACCTACATTTTGAGGTCGCCATTTTTTTTTTTTTTTGAGTGGTAGACCCCAGCATACTGGTTTGTGTTCCCCGGCAATAAACTTGAGTGATTTTGGACTTAACATTGACATCTAGCTTGGCTCTCTCATACTCGGGTGCAAGCCTTCTCGTTTCTCTTCTCCAGTGTTCCTGACCTCAATACCTTAACTTAACATTCACTTTTAAAATTCACATTAGTTAATTAATTAGTTAATTAATTAATTTATTGTGTGCAGAGAGGGGGCACATGCCACAATGTGCACATGAAAGTCAGATAACTTCTGAGGAGTCATTTCTCTCCTTCTATCAGCTGGTTTTTTACCATGAGAAGATCAAACTTAGATTCTCAGGCCCGACATCAGGTGTCAAAACCCACTGAGTCATCTCGCCACCCCCAACATGATGTGACACGGGGAGCATTCAGCATTTCCAGCATTTCAGGCAGGACTTGGCACCCAGCACGCCTGTGCAAACCACCTGGCTGGCCTCTGGTGTGCTGAGCATGGCTGCAAATGTTCCTGCGTGTCTGTGGTGACCCAAGGGAAGAGCAGAGGGACGACATTTCAGTCCTGCTGGAATCTGGAAAGCCACCACCTGAGGTTGGGATGGAAAATCATCCTGTGAGCTTTTTCTCAAGCTTGTTTCTACCTAATGAGGTAAAGTATACTCTTCATTATTGCTTTTGATGGGAAAAACTTCAAATGCAAAAGAAAACAAAAGACTTTCTCATTATCCAAAAATCTTAAGCCAAAGTCAATGAAAAATATCAATCTTCATATTCATTTTTTTGTTTGTTTCTGTTTGTTTCTCCAGCAGTCAATGTGGAAAATCCCAATGCACAGAAATGTCAGTGCTGGAGGAAGGGCTGTGGATCTCCCTTTAGCCCTGGGGTAGAGGGGAGAGAGCTTGTTCTCACATCTTCAGGCCAGGTGTCCTTGAGAGTTAGACAGCCCTTAGTACGTGTGTTTCTTTGCTTGAGAATGGAGGTTATCGTGCCTACTCAGAGAGGAGTGAGGATTGGTGGGGCTCCTTATGAATATGCTGGCCTTGCCACACAGTAGGTCTATAATTAATGACACCTAGCATTTCTATTTATTAAAGATGCAAAAGTCTCTTTACAAGTCTATATTCCATTTCAATGTGACATAGTTTCATTTATTTCTTTGAGTAAGTTCTAGCCTGTCCATAGTTATCTCCTGCAGTTCCTTCACCTCGTGGCTCTGATTTCTCCCTCTTTTCCAGTCTGTTACCTGCTCAGAGTTTTTATAGTAGGAGAAACAATCATATCTCTGAGCTTGAGGCTGGGAAGAGCAGAGTTACAATTCCAAGTACGTATCAGTCAGATCCTCAGTGGAAGAACTGTGACTTGATCTGCAAAGCAGTAAACACGTATGCAAAAGATACTCAGGCTGGGTGGGAATGGTGGCCCAGGACTGTAACCCCAGCACTCATGAGGGGAAGGAAGAAGGATCACAAGTTTGAGGTCATTTTGAGTTATATAATAATGTAGCAGACGCTACTCTGAAAACTCTCCTTGTGAATGACAGTTGAGTTCGTTCTTTTCTAAGCTGTGCCATTTGCAAGCAGTTGAAATGAGAATCACTTTGGTCTTTCTAGCCTCACTTTTTTTTTTAATCTCTGAAAGGGGGATGCTGTTTCAGATTGTTAGTGGAGGGACTGGCCATGTTTCCAGGTCTTACACTACTCCTTTCTCAGTTACAGCTGCTCAGGCCACTCATCAGGAGTGAAGATCATTGGGGATCCCCATAAAATGCTTGGCCCTGGCATACAATAGGTCTGTAATTAACAGCACAGCACCATGTTTGCTTCTCCAGCCATCCCAGGAGGTGGTCATCTGTAAGTCATAGATGGGCAGAGGAGAGTGGGAGGCAAGGACACTGCTGGTGTGGTCTGGTTTGCGAGTGGCAGAGCCAGGAATCTGTAGATCATGTTCTTAGTGCTTCTCATACCTCCCGTCACATCCTACCTTAGAGAATCGATGTGAGAACTTTGGCTGTTCACTGCCGTGAAGATGAGTTCGAGCTCTGGACTCAAAACCAGTTCTGACGAGTAGGTGTTGAGCCCTGCTCTTTTTGTCTGTTACTTAGAGATAACAATGTTCTTTATCTCTTAGAGTTGTTTAGACTATTAAATGCTAAGGATCACTTAAAATAACACACTGGAAATACTTCCTCAGTCCTGGTTGCTATTGTCATCATTAAAATTCCTGCCTAAGATTTCAGAGCCTAACTCTAGCTGTATGTAGCTCAGACTTAGACAAGAAATGTTTCTCAGAAATCGTTTACTTATTCAATGTGATGGTTGACCTTTATTGCCACCTTGACTACAGTTCGGATCTCTAAGGGACTACACCTATGTGCATCACTATAATGGTGTTTCTAGACCCATATGAATGTGGATGGCACTCTCCCATGGGCTCAGAATTAAAAGGAGAAAGTGGACTGAACATCAGCTGTTACTGCTTTCTACTCTCTGACTGTGGAGGTGATGTCATCAGTCACCTAAAGCTCATAGCTTCCCACTATGATATATATATAGTTTTTGAACTGCAAGCCCAAGTAAATTAAGTTGCTTCTTGTTGGGTATTTGGTCACAGAAATAAGAAAATACAGAAAATTGGTGCTGAGAATTCAGGCTGTCAATATGATAAACCTGACCACTTGTTCTTGGTGACTAAATCTGAGAAAACACTTTTTGAACAAAGAATCTCTTCAATGATCCTCTTACTTCCCATATTAATTTGCTTAGCTTTCATACCTTCCTGTTCCATTGTTGCTCTCTTTCTGTGGACTTGAGTAAGTATATCAGTAACCATGACACAGCCTCAAGGCTATCCTGTATTCAAATTTCCTCCATAAAACATATTAGCCTATTATTAGTTTTGCAACAGTTCTACGTAACATCTTGTGTCAGGTTGATATAAAACTATTCAACACAACTGACCCCTTGTCAATGTGACATACAAACACATCATGGTTAAGGTACACCTTTCCTTTCTTCTTCATTCCCAAGATCACACATTAATAAAGACATCGCAATAGAAAACATTTTGCAAACTTCCGTAATGAGGGATGGAATATTATGATTAAAAGTGATAGATTTTGGTGCCAAGTTGACAAGCAGCATATTTGTAAGTAATTGTCAACTTTTGGATTCAGAATTACCTTGGTAATACACCTGTGACCATGTCTGTGAGGGTGTTTCTAGAATGCCTTAACTGAGAAGGAAAGACCCACCCTCAATGAGGGTGGTACTAGAATTCATCTCACTCTAATTCTTAACTGAGAAAATATGATCATCCACCTCATACTCACGCCACCATACCTGCCCACCAGGACAGACTGTAAGGCAAAATAAACCCTTCTTTCCTTAAGTGATTTATTGTCAGACATTTGGTTACAACAATGGGAATGGTAACTAATGCACCCAGCAAGCGTGAATGAAGCCCCTACTGTGTTTTTCAGTACTATGCTGGCACCAGGGATGCAGAGGTGTCTTAGTTAGGGTTTCTATTGCTGTAAATAGACACCACGACCATGGAAACTCTTAAAAAGAAAAACATTTAATTGGGGATGGCTTACAATTCAGAGGTGAGAAGCATGGTGGCAAGCAGACAGACATGATGCTGAAGAAGTACCTAAGAGTTCTATATCTGTATACGTGAGGGAGTTGAGATTTGGGGTGTCTGAAACACATTTCTGTTTGCCATACCCTAGGAGAAGTTACCTCTAGCATTCTTTTAGTTAGAGGGTAAAGATGCTGTTAAACACCCAGCAATGCACAGAACTTCTCACAGTGGAAAAAGTGTCTGGTCCAAAATGTCACCTGTCCGAAACCTGACATGAGTGGGGACCCAAGGGAGCATAAGGAGGCTATTTGCTTAAGGGCAAAGAGGATGAAATGAGAAGAGATGGCTCTGTGATTGGCTCTGAGTTTTAGATGATTAAGGAGGTAACATCAGAGAATGCTTCCAAAGTAGGGGTGGAAAGTAGTTAGGGAGCCACTGAAATGATGCAAGTGAAAAGCCAGCAGCCAGTTAGGAATGTGGCAGAGGGAGAGGGGACGGATGGGTGAAAAGAGGTAAAGGAAATGCTGTGACATATGGATGTGTGGACAGTGGAACAGCAAGGGTGAAGGACCATCTTTTGAATCTTGACTTGGGGATCTAAGTAGAAGATTATGAGTTCTTTCACGGAAGAGGAGCAGGGTGTGTGTGTGTGTGAATGTGTGTGGTGTGTGTGTGTATGTATGTGTGGTGTGTGTGTATATGTGGTGTGTGTGGTGTGTGTGTGTGTATGTGTGTGTGCGTGTGTATGTGTGGTGTGTGTGTGTATGTGTGGTGTGTGTGTGTATATGTGGTGTGTGTGTGTATATGTGGTGTGTGTGTATGTGTGGTGTGTGTGTGGTGTGTGTGTATATGTGGTGTGTGTGGTGTGTGTGTGTGTGTATGTATGTCTGTGGTGTGTGGTATGTGTTGAATTCAGTTCAGTCTGAGATGCATTGAATTTACAAAGAAAATACACATGAAGGCACTCTTTGGTGATTCTCTAGATGAGTCTGCTGCTATAGCAGGTGTGAGCTGCAGATAACCACTGGGAAGGACCGATATATGTTCATTAGTTTGAATCATGAGCATAGATGAACTAATTCACAGAATGTGTGGAATTGGAGAGGAGTATGCCAAGGAACAACAAGGACCCAACATTTAACTTTGCAGAAGAGAAGCCTCATTAGAAACTTCGGGGAGGAATGGCTACAAAGGTTTCTAATGTTACAGACAGTTTATCAGAAGGAGGAAGTGAAGAGTTGCCATGTAGCACAGAAACCAAGTAGGGTAGGAACAGAAACTGTTCTATTTGACAATTGGTTTAACAATTGGGCTGACAGTGAGGGACAGTGACTCCTTGGGCAGGAGTAAGAGGTGTTTTGGTGGAGAAAATGGAGAAAGCAGACACAAGTTATTATTTGGCTCATATTTTGGCAGTACCAGGTCCCATTCAATTCTCTTCTTCTAGCATATGGGGTCCAGAGATATCTAACTTGAATCATTAGGTGTGGTGGCAGGTACCCACTGAGCCATGTAGCTGGCCTATGTCCTTAAATTTTTTATTTTTAAAATTTTCTTCTTTCATATAATACATCCTAAAACATTTCCTCCCCTTCCTCCACTCCTCCCAGTTCCCTCCATCCCCCCTATCCCCCAGATCTACCCCCATCCTCCCACTCCCCAAGAAAGAGCCGTCTTTCCAGGGTTGCTGCTTAAACATGGCACATCAAGATGGAACAGGCACAATTCCCTATTTCAAGGTTGGACTAGGCAACCCAGTAAGGGAAAAGGTATTCAAGGGCAGGCAAGATGTTCAGGGACACACCCTCATTATCATGTCCTCATCTAAGGTCTAGCTCTGTAAAAGCACCATGCCAGGCAACCTCAAAACATATTTGGGGGACCCAGTAGGTTCATATTTGCTGCTTCAGGCTCTGTGTGTCCCTAAGAGTGCTGGCCAGTTGACTCCATAGGGTTTGTTCTCCGGGTTCTCCTCTGGTCTTAGGAATCCCTCCTCCACTTCTTCTGTGGGGTTCCCTGAGGTCTGCGTTTTGTTTGGCCCTGGATGGCCTATGTCCTTTAGGTTCTTCTCTGACTGTCTTACTTGTCTGTCAGTCATTCAGATCCCAGGCTAATTGTCCCTTCCTAAGTGAGGCTCTCTCTGCTTCCTTTGGCTGCTATATGACTTTTGCAGTGTTGGAAGTTTGGGCTATCAGTTCAGATATGTTCTGTGCTTCTAAGTACACATTAGTGCGGTGCAGTCATTTACTAATAGGCTTATCCTGTTTGTCACACTTATTTGCTACATCAAATCTCCCAGAGAGCAGAGGCAATTCCTGAGTAGTTGATGAATGAGTGAGTGAGTGATTCAGAACACAGAGTCAGGCCTACCATTGTTTCTATGCTAGGCTCCACTCAGGAATAAAAATGAATGGCTTTATATTCTGACCTAAATTCAACTGGACTTTCTCCAGAGTATATAGTTCAATTAGTCAATTGGTTAATTAATTCCACATATCATTGAAAAACTTGCATGATTTAGGATAGAGTTGCAGGTAGTAAATACAACAGACAAGATGTTTGTTGTAATAAAGTTTATTTTTTCTCATGGGTCTGAGAAAGACTGACAGCAAATAAGAGACCAATAACAGTAACTTCTTTGGTCAACACTCATGAAAATAGAATGTTGTGGACCCACTACTCATGTCCTCACCCAAGGTCTAGCCTGAAGTAATAAAGGAAGTCTATGTGCTCAGATCTCATTGCAAGAATACCAACAATATGAAAGACAAAGCCAATATCTTCTCTCCAAAACCTACCAGTCCTGAAGAAATGATTGGCAATGAATATTACCCAGATGAGCTCCAGGACACAGAATTAAAAACAAACAAACACCTATAAGCTTCATAAAAGAATTCAGGGAGTTTAGAGAGAGCATAAAGAATAGCTCAATGAAACCAAGGAGAAAAAACTTATGGAGAATAAATGCCTAGATGATCCCCAAGAAAACACAAACATAAAGCTGATGGAAATGATGAAGACCGTCCAGAACTTGAGAAGGAAATTCAAGCCTAATTGTTGTGGAAGTTTATTTTTCAATCAGGAGATAAAACATTGTTGAGGACTCAAGCTGAGATGAAGATGGAATTTAAAATGGAAAACTCAAAGGAAAGCTTTACAGGTAGAATGAATAAAGTAGAAGATAGAATACCAGGTCTCAAAGATAAAATACAGGATGTAGACCAAATAAGTAAGGAAAATGACTCTTTTTTTTTTTTTAAAGCACAAGAAAAGAACACACAGTAAATATAGGACACCAAGAAAAGAACAAACCTTTTAGTTATAGGAATAGCTGAGGGAGAAGAATCCCAAGTCAATGGTATAGACCATCTCTTCAACATGATAATAGAAGAAAACTTCTCCAAACTAAGAAAAGACACTCATATAACTACAAGAAGCACACAGAACACCAAATAGACAAGACCAGAAAAGAAACTCCCCAGGAGGTATCATAGTTAAAAAATATTAAGTATTCATAACAAAGAAAGTATGTTGAAAATTGCAAGAAGAAAAGCACAAGTCACATATAAAGGACTCATCAGTATAACAGCTAATTTCTTAGTGGAAACTTTGAAAATCAGAAGAGCCTGGAGTAATGCATTCCAAGTCTTAAAGACCACAATGGCCAACTTAGAATAATATACCCAGTAAAATTATCTTCCCTGATTCAAGCAGAAAAGAAACTTTCCACAATAGAAACAGCCTAAAAAGTTTATATACAATAAACTAAATCAAAAGCATTATTTTGGGCTGAAGAGAGGAATAAGATAACAGAGCAACTGTGGCAAGAAATATGAAGCCATAATTGTTAAAACACAAAATTCTATTGAGAACACAAATGTAGAGGAAGATTTAATCATTTAATCCAGCAGCATAGATGCTCTGGGAAAGGATCACATTGAAAAGCCGGTGTGATAGCTAGGAAGGGATCACATCCAAGGTCCTGTATGAAGAGATCACCGTTAGAGGCATGTATGATCTGGATGGAATGCAGAAAGAATGTTAGTCAGATTAATCCTTTCCTCTGTTTTTGCTAATGCTAGGTGAAAGGGATTTCTGTAGTTAAGGCAATTTAGTACACACCTTTAGTCCCAACACTAGAAATCTAAAAGGAAGCAGTCAGTTCAGAAGTAGGTCATGGCTCTCAGTTGATGGTTATAGAATGAGCATGTGCCTTTAATTCCCAATTCTGAGCTTGAATCAGAATGAAGAGCTGGCAGAGTGAAGTCTGAGACTGAATCATAGTGAGGACACGCTCAACTCTCAGGATATAAAAGGAAGCTCTCAGCTCAGAGAGTCAGGCAGTATGAGGTAGAGAAACAGAAGCAGTTCAGATAGAGATGTCAGCAAGGGTCAGCCAGAGTTAGAAAAGCTCAGTCAGAAACAGCCAGCCTGCTCAGGACAGTTTGAAACAGCAGCTTAGAGAAGAGTTTGAGCCAGAACAGCAAGTGACTTGAATCAGCCAACCAGAAGAGTCAGTTGAGTTCAGTACAGTTCTGAGTTCAGAAGGAACTAATCAGAGTGGCTCAGTCAGTAGTAAGTCTTGGAGACTTAAGCATTCTAGATTATACAGTGGCTGAAGCCTTCCAGTTCTAGGCTTAAGATTATATTGTATAGAGACTGAAAACCCTCCAGGACCTGGAATTGAATTAGCCAAAGGATAAACTGCCCTACACATGATGCCTACTATGCAAACTATGCCTACACACAAATAACATCCAATATGAACACCAACATGACCACAATTCACATATACATGTCCATAATAATTTTAAATATTTCCAGGTGTGGTAGTACAAAAACAATTATTTTAAACACAACTAAAAATAAACTTCCACAACAATTAGGCTTGAATTTCCTCGACTACAAATAAAATCAAATTATTTCCTGGTTTCTATAATTAAAAATTTGCTGATGGGTTTGGGGCATACCTTTGGATAGAGAGCTGTGCATCAGATTTCCCTTTTACCTAAGAAAAGCAAAAAGACCCCTGACTTAAAGTTTTCTAGTTAATAACAGACTTGTTTCACTGTGTTAACTAAATAAGAATTGTGTAAGTTAGGAGGATACTATGACATGTACTCATTCCCTAGCAACCTACCAGCTATACTAGAAGCTAGCTGTGAAAATATTTGGCTTGCTTAAACTCTGTTAATCTATAATAACAAAATTATTGTTTCTGGGATATAGATGAGTTGTGGCAGAAAAGTACATGCAAAACTGAGTGTTCATTCATTATCAGGTGTGGGAATTGAAAATAACCTGTTTTTTAAATATGTAAATTGTAATCATTCACTGGGAAAAATAGGACTTGTGTAATTATGATATGATTTCTTCTTACATAGAGGGTATTGTTTTAAAAGTTATATACGTGCATGGGAAATAAAAAGAAAACAAGAGACAGAGAAAAAGACAGGAGAGAGAGAAGAGAAAAGAAGGAGAATAGAAAAGGAGGAAGAAACAGTAGAAATAAAGAGAGATATTTGTCCCATCTATAAGAGGTGTGGTTTTATTCTTATTATTTTGCTGACTCTGCCTCTCCCTCCCGGATCATTGAACTACTGCTAGGGCTGGACCTCGATAGGTAACATCAGGATTAATTGACTTAGTCAAATGTACTCACAAATATGTACAGAATATTCTACCCAAACTCCAAAGAATAAATGTTCTACCCAGTAGCACATGGAAGCTTTTGTAAAATAGATCACATCCTACGACACAAAACTAAGTTTTCCAAATTCAGTAAGATTGAAATCATTCCTTGTATTGTACCTGACTACAAAGCACTAAAATTTAAAATTGACAGCAAATGAACTTCCAGGAAACATGCAAACTCATGGAGATTAAAACAACTCATTATTGAATGATGAATGGATTAAATAAGAAATCAAGAAAGAAATAAAAAAACTTTCTGGAGCTGAATGAAAATGAAAACAACACAACAAAAACTCGGGGACACATCGAAAGCAATCCTACAAGGGGAATTTATAGCTCTGAGGGCCTACACTAAAATCAGAAAGAGCACAATAAATGATTTGGTGATGCAACTCAAATACTTAGAAAAGCAAGAACAAACCCAATCTAAACCCATTGGATGGCAAGAAATAATAAGAATCAGAGCAGAAATCAACAAAACAGAAAAAAGAAAAACAATATAAAGAATCAACGAGTCTAAGACTTACACTTTGAGAAGATAAACAAGAGTTAGAGACCCTTGGCCTAACTAACTGAAAGAAAAATTTGGGGGCCCAAATTAACAGAAATCAGAAATGAACAGGAAAATATTATGACGGACACCAAGGAAATAAAGAATATTATAAGGGAGTACTTTAAAAACCTGCACTCCATTAGGACGGAAAACCTAAAAGAAATAGATGAATTTCCAGATTCAACCAAACCACTAAAATTAAACCCAGAAGACCTAAACAGACCCGTAACAAATGATGAAATTGAAATAGTAATAAAAAGCCTTCCAGCTGAAAAATGTTCTGGACCAGAACTTTCACAGCAGAATTCTACCAGACATTCAAAGATCTATAGCTAGGCCTTAAACTATGATTGAGAGAGAGAGAGAGAGAGAGAAGGAGTACCCCCAAACTCCTTCTACAAGGCCAGTATCACTCTAATACCCAAATCAGGTAAAAAAACACAACTCGCGTGTGCATGCGTGCACGCACACACACACACACACACACACACACACACACACACACACACACACAGACATACGGGGTGGGGTGGGGAGAAAACTACTGGTCAATATCCCAGATGATTATAGACTCAAAAACACTCAATAGGGGCTGGAGAGATGGCTCAGTGGTTAAGAGCATTGGATGCTCTTCCAGAGGACAAGTGTTCAATTCCCAGCACCACATGGCAGTTCACAACTGTCTGTAACTTCTATTCCAGGTAATCTGACACCCTCACATAAACACACATGCAGGGAAAAATCAATGTACATAAAATAAAAATAAATAAAATAAGAAAATACTCCACAAAATACTTTCAAACAGAATACAGTCATGTATCAAAAAGCTCATATACAGTAATCAAGTTGGCTTTATCCCAGGGGTAGGATAAAGGGGTGGTTCAACACATAATCAATAAATGTAATAAACCACAAAAATGCACTTAAAGACAAAAATCTTATGATCATTTCAATAGATGCAGAAAAAGTCTTTGACAAGGCATGACAACATTCCTTCATGATAAAAGTCCTAGAGAATGTAGGGTTAGAGGGAACATACCTTCACACAATAAAAGATTTATACAAGAAATCCACAGCCAACATCATCTTAAATGGAGAAAAGCTTGAAGCATCTCACCGAAGTCAGGAATGAGACAGGGATATCCAATACCCCCACTCCTGTTTAATATTGTGCTAGAAATACTAGCTGGAGCAATAATACAAGAGAAGAAATTTAAAAGGCACAAATAGAGAAAGAAGAATTCAAATTATTCTTTGCAGATGATGCGCTACTATACATTAGAAATCTCAAAAATCCAACCAGAAACTAGAAATGATAGCTTCAGCGATGTGGCAGGATACAGAATCAACTTGCACAAACCAACAGGTTTTCTATAACCAACAACAAACATGCAGAGAAGGAGATCATGGAAACATTCTGCCTTAGTTAGGGTTTCTGTTGCTGTGAAGAGATACTGTGACCATGGAAACTAATAAAGAAAAACACTTAACTGTGACTGCTTTACAGTTCAGAGGTTTAGTCTATTATCACCATGGTGGGGAGCATGGTGGCACACAGGCAGACATGGTGCAGGAGAGGTAGGCAGGAGGGAGTTCTACATCTGGATTGGCAGGCAGCAGGAAGCGAGAGTGACACTGGGCCTGGCTTCAGCTTCTGAATTCTCAAAGCCCACCTCAGTGACACCTTCCTCCAACAAGGCCACACTTCCTAACAGTGCCAACTTCCTATGGGTCTTGGGGGTCATTTTCATTCAAATCACCACACACTCTCATTCATGATAACCTCAAAGAAAATAAAATATCTAGAAATAAACAGAACCAAGGACATGAAAGACCTCTATGATGAAAACTTTAAATCTCTGAAGAAAAAGGTAGAGAAAAGCATTAGAAAATGGATATGACATTCCACATTTATATATTGGTAGAATTAACATTGTGAAAATAACCATTCTACCAAAAGCCATTTACAGAGTCAGTGAAATCCCTATCAATATTCCCCTTCTCATTCGTCACAGAAATAGAAAAAGAATTCTAAAATTTACATGGAATAACAGAAGAACTGGTAGCCAGGGCAATCCTGGGCAAAAAGAACAGTTGTGGAGGAGGGACTAGATGGTACCCGACATGATCTCAGTGTAGGGAGAGGACTGTCTGAAAAGGACTCATTTTACCCAAGAATTAAGGCTCAGAATTAACAAATGGGACTTCATGAAACTAAAAAGCTTCTGCACAGCTTAAAAAAAAAAAACAAAACCAAAAAAAACACAATCAAGTAGGTGAAGAGGAAACCTGTAGAATGGGAGAAAAATCTTTGCCAGCTGTACATCTGACAGAGGATTACTACCCAGAATATACAAAGAACTCAAAATACAAAAAGTCAACAAATAAATAACTCATTTAAAAAACGGATCTAAAACCTGAATAGAGAGTTCTCAAAAAAAGAAAGAAAGAAAGAAAGAAAGAAAGAAAGAAAGAAAGAAAGAAAGAAAGAAAGAAAGAAAAAAGAATGGGTAAGAAATGTCTCAAGCTGGGCAGTGGTGGCTCATGTCTTTAATCCCAGCACTTGGGAGGCAGAGGCAGATGGACCTCTGTGAGTTCAAGGCCAGCCTGATCTACAGAGTGAGTTCCAGGACAGCCAGAGTTACAACAGAGAAACCCAGTCTCGGAAAACAAAGCAAAGCAAAACAAAACAAAAAAAACAACAAAAAAAAAAAAAAAAAAGAAAGAAAGAAAGAATGAAAGAAAGAAAGAAAAGAAATGTCCCAAAAAATATCAGGGAAATGGAAATCAAAACAACTTGATTTCATCTTCATTCAGTCAGAATGACAAAGATCAACCAAGCAATCAAAAAACAGATGCTAGAGGGCACTTCTCTATGCAACAGACAGAGACCACTGCAGAAACCACAACCAACCAAAACGGAGACCTGTGGAGCACTATCCCAATGAATACAACTGCAAAACACTCACACACCTAAGGTTCAGGGAACATTGTGGAAGAGAGGGCAGAAGGATTGTAAGAGTCAAGAGAATCAGAGAGCTTGCTGTGAGATTTTGTCTCCTAGTAATGTCAGGAGCCACATCCATGAAGTTTCATCAACATGAATGCCCATATGTGAGCTGAACAGATAACATCAATGGACATGCCAAAGCAGACAGGGAAAAGCCCACAAGGCCTTCAAACCTACACAAAGAAGTATAGGCAGCATGAAAGCTGGAAACAAGAGAGGTGGTCCTCCCCAGGGAAGAGCACACAAATTAGTTGTCCAGGGCCAGTGGTCCATGCTGAAAACATACATAGGAGTGACATTATACAGATTGAAAAGATTATATTTAGGAATGCACACACACACACACACACACACACACACACACACACACACACGTGCAAGGGTGCACACAATAACAATTAGCTTTTTAAGAAGAGGTCATGCATTTGAAGGAGAGCAGGGAATGTTATATGGGAGGGTTTATAGAGAGGAAATACAATTATAATCTCAAAAGTAAAACTAAAAAAAGAAACAGAATGATGTGGAATAAGGTAACGGCTATGATGGCGGGATGTGTGGGCTTCTCTAGACAGTTCTTAGACAAAGCTTGTATGAATGGATGACCATTAGCTGGGGACTAGCAGATGAGATAGAGTGGGTACAAAGGCTTTAGCTTGGTCAGTGAAGCTGGGATCAATATGATGCAGGCCTATCACTCTGGTGAAGTTTGGTCAGCGGATAAGAGCTGTTAATGGGCAGCCTTGCAAGAGGCAGCAAGGGGATCAGGTTATTTGCTTGTGAGCAGAGAGACTTTTAATGGGAAGTGTGGGGATGATGGGATTTATATGTCAGCAAGCATGGTGGCCTGGGCCAGTGAGGCTGCAGCTGAGAAGCAGAGGGGAGCAGGAAGGAATCAGGGTCTAATCCAGGGTGTCCTTCCATATCAGACATGTGGAGGCTGGACTGGCTCATCTTACAGGACTCTTCCAGCTCCAGAATGTGGGACATCTTACATACAACAACTGTTGGGACATCTAAATGAGGAAGTGCCAGGGAAGCTGTTGTTAAGGCTGGTTTTACAGAGCAACGGTTTCATCTCTATCTCTTGCCCCTGGGATTGTGTTGGCCCTTTCACCATCTTTATCTGCCCCACAAGGATGTTGGCCAAGCCCAGACAGCAGGCAGTTGATCAGATTAGGACTCCATCTTTCTTAGGAGGCTGGGGAGTCCAACTGAGCAGAACTTGAATCTAGAAGAGGCTATCTGGCTTCTTATGGTCTGAAGGGACTCTCTCCCTCTGTCCATTGTCTGCTCTTCTGTCCCTGGGTTCTATTCCAGCAAGCCCCTGGCCCAGTTCTTGGAAAACTTGTCTGTGCCATGACCTTCACCAAGTGTACCAACTGACAGGGAGAGGGCCCCGAGCTGTTAGTCGTGTTGCAGGACATATTGCTGCACATTTAGCAATGTTAGGCCATATGCATTTATCAGAACAGTTCAGTGGACCAGAGATGTGAGCATTGCATGGCTTGGGTTTCTGTTTGGGGACTCTTAAGGCTGAAATAAAAATGTTGCTAAACCACATTTCTGAGCCAACGAGGTTGTGGCAGAATTCTTGTGGATATAGCCCTGAGGTTCCTGATTCTTTGCTGGCTGTAAGAAGGGGCCTCTGTTAGGTCCTCAAGGTTGTTCACGTTCCTTCCCATGGTGCCCTTCATTCTAAAAGCCAGCAATAGGTCCCCTGTGTTGAATACCCTCACACTTGGGTGCTGTGACTTCAGGAAGAGCCCATTTGCTATAAAGGGTTCATTGGATTAGGTCAGATTTCCGCCCCCCTCTCCCATACAGTCGTTCTCTGTCTTTCTGTTTTTCCTACCTTCCTTCCTCTTTCCTCTTGTTTTCTCTCTCCTCCCATATGGTTTTTCTCCTCCCATTTCCTCTTGTCTCCTCTCCTCTCTCCCCATCTCCTCCTCTTTTCTCTCCTTCCTTCCCTGCCTCCCATGCCAGGAATTGAACCCAGGGCCCCAATGCATGGTAGACTAGTGCTCTATCACTGAGCCCCAATTCTATCCCTATCTCCATATTACAATTAATTGAGGTATAGAATATATAATATGACCACAAGGGGAAAATCCACATCAATAGTTCCAAGGATTATGTTGAGTATATACACTAAGAGGTGGAATCACCGGTGAAGATTTTAGAAAGCATCATAGGATGCTTTCCGTCCCAGGAGCCTGGAAAAGTCATATCTGGTCCTTGGGGAACAAATATTCAATAAAGTTAGTTGTTGTGTTGTTGTTTTAGACTTTTGGTAGGCCATAAAGGAAGCTCACTAGTGATTTTGATCCTTGCTTTAAGAATATCACACATGAAATATCTATGATTCTAGGCTTCATGGCTCCTTGGACATTATTCAGTTTCGGTGGGAGGGGGGGCATCCTGGTGCTGGGAATGCAGAGGCATGCTGATGATGCTGACAGATACACCATGTGGGCTAATCTCTGGAGCTGCAGACTTTTCTACCGTCAAGTTGCTGTGTGTCAGAGTGACAGGCCTGGAGGGGAGGTAGAGCAGTTGTTTACTGTTGACCAGAGTGGCCAAGGTGACTTTGTCCAGTGTTTGGTACATACATGCATACCTCGGGCAACGGCCCACATTGTATCAGGACAGAGCCTTCAATACCAGATCTGCTTCTTGATATTGGAGGTGATAAGTCTGGAGGTAGAATGTGCTCCAGAGGACATTGGGAAGCTTAATGTAGAGGTGATCTTTATGGGCTCTTCATGGGAGTACTGATGCCGTGATAGGGACTGGGTATGCTTTGGGACATTGAATTCTTCCCAAGGCCATCTAAGTTCTGTAGTAATTTTGTAGCCTGAAATGAGAACTCCCAAGACCCTGTAAGGATCCACTATTTTTGGGGGGGAGGAGGCAAGTCTCAGTTTGATGATGGTCATCAAACCCTCTTGCTAGAAGATCCCGGCTTCCAAACCCTTTTGCTCTTTTCTTATGCAAATCACAAGGCAGTGGATCACACTATAGCTTGTGATTCAGGAAGAAAATGTTCTGCTCAGAGAACTTGGGATCGCACACCCCCCTTCCCTGTGGGTATCAGTCAGTCTAATTTATGCCCTCCACACCTCCTTTTATGTGTCTGAGTGTGTGTGTGTGTGTGTGTGTGTGTGTGTGTGTGAGAGAGAGAGAGAGAGAGAGAGAGAGAGAGAGAGAGGGAGAGGGAGAGGGAGAGAGAGAGAATATAGATCAAGGAATAATCACTAGCTCACTTTCTTTTTTTAAAGGCTTAGGGCTGGGAGGATGACTCTCGGTAGGAAGAGTGCTTGTAGCACAAGTAGTGGGACCTCAGTTTGGATTGATTTGTTAAAAAAAAGAAAAAGAAAAGGGCAAAAGCAAACATATGGAACCCCAATGCCAACGCTGTGCTGGAGAGATGTAGAGTCAGATCCCCCAAGCTTGCTGGCCTGCCAGTCTAGCCTACCAGTGAGTGCTGGGTTCACTGAGATCCTCAGCTCAGTGTTTTCCAGGCTCATTTTTCAACCTGGACACATTAAATGAAAATGTCTGCTTTGTACTCTAGAAATAGTAGCTAATCAGAGTTTTCAAGAGATCTTACGTGTTTTAAAAACATCTTTAATAAAGTCTTTCTTCAAATTGTAGGCTTGTACACACAGGTTGTAATACTCTGAGAAATGTAAAATTATAAAAACAGAGGAATAGCTACCCCTCCTCTCTCATGGAGGCCACCAAGGTCATCAGGCTGGTGTGAATTCTTTCACACATCTAAATGTGGTCTCATAATGAAAACTCACAGGAAGAAGCTGCCCAAGGTTTCCTCTTGTAAAACTGTGTTCTCACACTGAATATTTTCTTCTTGTTGGGTGTGGTGGTAGCACATGCCTGCAGTCTCAGCACTAGAGAAGCTGAGACAGGGGGATTTCCACAAGTTTGAGGACAGCCTGAAATATATACTGAGTATTAGTCAGCCAGGACCACATGGCAAGACCTTGTCTCAAAATCAAAGAAAGCAAGAAGCAAAGAGGCAAACAAGGGAAATGAAATACAAACCAAAACCCTCAAAAGTTTTCCTGTCTGTCTTGATTTGTTCCCTTCCTAACATGTCACACACAGCCTCAGGCTCAGAGGCACAGGTGTAGCTACAGGACACTTTCCAGAACAGATGTGACACGTTCTAATCACTGTCCATTAGGTGGGTAACCTGGTTGTTTTGATGGTTACAATCAACCAATACATAGCTTTGTAAAAGTTTTCCTACTTAAGGTGCTTTTCTGTCCAAAACAATTGTCTATAAAAAGTGGAACTGTCAAAAGTGCATTTTAAATTCTAACACATGGTGAGAGATGATTGCTCCAATGCCTTAGGTAAAATAGGAAAGCCATGAATTGGGGAAAGCTCCCAAGGAGAATCAGAAATGCAGCCCAAAGTGAGGACTCTTAGCTCAGACCAATGACTCAGTGCCCCCCCCCCCCATCTAGGGTGGTTAAGGAGTAGACTCCTCAGAGAAGTAAAGAAAGGCTCTTATCAGCCATCTCTTCCTCTGGCTGAGACACGTCTTCCTTTCCCCAGCGGACTTCCTCCAAGGTGCCTATATAAATGCCACTGCAAGAAGTGGTGAGGGAGGGTTTGCAAACTTGACAAGACCCAGGGAGGCTTCTGGGTAGGTAAGTGTTTTCTCTGCTGGGTATGGCTGATTCTGGTGATGTCCAACTTCTAGGGAGGCCCCCAACCTAGGTTGAGGATTCTGGAAGGCTGGCAGGGCTTCACATGTCTTTCAGATTTTTCTGAGGCTAGTGCAATGGACATCATTTCTGAGCGACAGGCAAACTCTCTTTGTCAGGGAAGGGCACAGAATGAGGAAAAGAGAGTCCTATATGGCTTTGGAGAAGGAACATATGGTTTAAGGGGTGTGAATTCCTAGCAAGGTCAGCAATCATTGCTTCTTCATTCATTCATATTGCAGACATTGATGAGCTTATTAATGTAAATAGATAGATAGATTGATAGATAATTCATTTTACTTACAGGCTTGCAGGAAAGCTAGTCTGAGATGCTCCTTATGGTCTGCTTCATTTTGTTCAGAAAGGAATCCTAGAGCTGGGCCTGGGGCTCAGCTGGTAGGGTGCCTGCCTAGAATTCAGCCCTGTGTTCAGTTCACAACAAAACATAAACCAGGTATGATAGTACATGCCTATAATCTCAGCACTTAGGAATAGAGGCAGGATGATCAGGAATTCTGTCTTATTCTCAGCTACATCTTGAGTTCCAGGCTACCTAGGCTACATGAAACCTTGCCATGAGTTCCCTAGAACAGCATGGGCTGTGCTCAGCATTAGCCTTTCTGGCACACTCCAAATTCTTGCCTTTTTTTCCCTCTACCTCCTTCCCAGGAGTCCAAAATGTCTGGCTGTGGTGTGTGTGTGTGTGTGTGTGTGTGTGTGTGTGTGTGTGTGTGTGTATGTGTGTGTGTATAAAACATCTGTGTTCTCTATTTCAGGACAAAGCCAAGATGAAATTCTTCCTACTGGTTCTTCTAGTCGGGGGAGTGTCTGCTCTTCATCTGAGTGAGTCATTAGTTCCTTTGGCCTCCCTCTCTCCCAATCTCTCTCTCTCTCTCTCTCTCTCTCTCTCTCCTGTGTGTAAAGGATGAGGTCTGCATCATATAAGCAGTCCCATCACTGATCATTCCCTTTTTCAGAATCCCCATCCACAGGGGGAGCAGGGACTCTTCAGGGCCCCTCAGAGCATCTGCTATGTCTGTAGGCTTAATTTTGTTGAGGCATTCCCAATTTTGTCCTTTCTACATGATGCTAATGATGTTCTCAGTCATAGTGGGCTCTTTTTACTTTGAATTTATGGAGCATTTTCTCTCTGTGTTATTTCCTTTAATCCTCAGAGCACCCTCCTGAAATACCTGGGATTGTATACCAGTTTCACATGAACAAACAAACAAATAAAACTGGTCTAGGACCCAAACCCACAAAGACTGGACTCCAAGCTATTTTGTTTTGACGTCATGTGCGAATTGGGGTGTCTCTTCATGGAGTTGTGGCTATAGGTTCTTTTCTTCCCAGGCAGGGTTGTGCATACTGGTATTCTGGGAGTGGGCAGGAAGTGTCCACAGTTCTAGGGAGACTAGGGGAAGGTGTGAAGGAAGAACACTTGGAGTTTTGCTTGCCAGGGTCTAAAACTTCCGGCCTCAATACCCTATTGACAGATGAGAACTTGCCTAAGGATGTGGAGATAACAAGACCGGAGGTGGAAGAGTGTCCCCCTGGGGAAGAGCTACTGCCATTGGAAGAGGAGGAAGGTTCTGGAAGTGGAGGTGCTCCTGGGGATGAGGGAGATTTCTCAGACCAGGATGTGACAGATGAAAACCTTCAGTGCCCCAAGGAAGAGGACACAGTGAATCTGGTGGCCAACTCTGGATGCAAGACCTGTCGCTACCTCCTGGTGAGGAATGCTAGACGGTTTGGTATAGCTCAGGTAAGTGGCTTGTGGCTGAGGATGAGATCGGGGACATATGGGGCATGTCTCCATCTCCCTCGGCATTAATGCTTGCTCTCTTTGTGGGCTGTGAGGGCATCCTGTGCACTCTTGCAGAGGGGGAGAGGGACACTCCTTTTTTCCTCTTTTGTTTTGTTCTGCAGTCTATTTGCCGTTCCTGCTACCGGGGCACCTTGACCTCCATCCACAGTTTCAGGGAAAACTTCCAAATCACGTCCTGTGTCACAGGACTCAACCAGGATCGAGTCTGGATTGGAGGCAGAGTCGTGGGAAGGGTAAGAAAAATACCAGTATTCACCTTGCTGGACCTTTGTATTTTCCCTTTATTGTCCCCTGAAGAGCTGGGGACAGAAGGCTACCAAGGCAAGACACTGAGGTGCCACTAAGGATTTAGAATCAGGATCGAGTCTAAGTTCCTCACAGATTCTCTATCTTTGTGGTCTTGGGGCTGTTTCTTTACCTCTGGGTTGCACATAGTTTTCCCTGCCCCATTTCTAGTTAGTGACATAAGGACGATCACATGGCAGAGATGTGGAGAGTGGGGGTGGTGATGATCACTGTGGGCCAACAGTTCAGCTGGCCAGGACAGTAACCATCATGGTTCTACAGTCAAGGACCTCAGGAGGAGTTAACAGGGATAGTGCTGGTTCCGCCCTCTCCCTTCTCCCTAGTGCATCCTTTTTCCTCCTACTTTCTCTAGGGTCACTGTAAACGCTTTCAATGGGTTGATGGAAGCCCTTGGAACTTTACATACTGGGCTGCAGGCCAGCCCTGCTATGGTGATGGCAGATGTGTGTCCCTGTGTACTCAAGGTAAGGCTGGCTGGAGATAAAAGAAGGGAAAGGCAGGGAGACTCAAGGAAGAGTGCCAGGAAATAGGCCTGGCCACTCAGGGAGAAGTTTCCTAGGTGAGGTGTAGAGCTGGTGGGGACAAGGATCATCCTGGTGTCTGACGCTCTCCTACTCTGCCTTCACAGGAGGCCACTGGCGTCTATCTCACTGTCAGAAGAGACTTCCTTTCATCTGTTCGTACTGAGCTGGTCCGAGTCAGGAGCTCAAATTTGTTGTCTCCTGGATAACTGCTCTCCTTTCCTGTCAGGTGTCCCCTTCTTACACTTCCGTACAATAAAATCACTTTTCTGAAACAGATTCCTTTTCTCCTATAATCACTGGTCACCACTCGACTCCGTACCTTTTGTGAAGGAGCCACAAAGTTATTATTCTTTAAGGAATGAGGGGGCAGTGGGGTCTATGAAGCATTCTGACAATAGAGAAATGTGTGCAGACGTCTCTAAAGTGCCCACTTCAGCCCAGTTATACAGCACTTGTGTATCAGGTACTGTCAGGACCCCACCAACAGCTTCCAGACACATGAAAGTTTTGGGTGGATGCTCACCTACATGGACTCTCCCTTCCCACCATGTTAGCTGCTTCTCCAGATGCTGACTCATGGAGACAGAATTTCTTTGGGTTTGCAGGACAGTGGTACTGTCTATTATGGTGGAGGGACTCAAGGCCGATCATTACATTGTATCCAGTGTAGGATATATTGTTAAGAAGCAGAGAGATGCATGTTTGTGTCCAACTGGCTTCTTTCAAACACAGTCCAGGATCCAAGCCCTAGGGAATGGTGGTGGGTCTTCCTACTCAATTACCCTGATCCAGATAATCCCTCCCAGGCATGGCCAGAGGCTTGTCTCCTAGGTAACTGAAGAGCCTATCAAGAGCCTATCAACAATCAATGCTAACCATCCCACCTATCAAGTGGAACAAACACATAGCATGTACAAGTCACCATTTCTCCATATCTATTAAGGTGGCTGACATTATGGCATATATTTTATTGGCTGCCTGTGTCTCCCCAGATGAATCCTCTCTTCCACTTTCCCCAAATTAACTATAAGATGTGCACTCAAATCCTTGTCTCAGGCTCTGCTTTGGAGAAAACCCAGTATTAAACTGTTGTGAGTCAGACTCTCAATGAGGCCTGGGAATCTAAGACACAGTGTGGTGAGTGTGTGTGTGAGTGTGTGTGTGTGTGTAGGAGGGGGGAGGAAAGAGGGAGAGAGAACATGAACATGTGCTAGTTGTTACCACTTATTGAGCACTCACCTGCTGTGGCAAGTGCCTTGCATAGATGACACTACACTATCAATCATTGTTACCCCCGCCTCGTGGAAACAGGCTCCAAGAAGTTATACCTGGATGACAGACTCGCTCAAAACAGAACATCTGGATGTTCCAATGCTGATATTTGACTTTCTTTGTTTTGAAGCCTGCTCTTTTCACCATTATGTTTCCATGCTTGGAAGTCTTGACTGCTTTCCTTCACTCTTGACTTCACCCGGGGCATAAAACTCAACCGATTCGGAGGTAGAAAAGCCCAGTTAAAGATGGGGAGGAATGGCTTTAATGTTACCAGAAAGAGAAGCAGGATGCAAGGGCTGGGTGGCCTGGACTATTTTCTTCCAGGAATTTTCCAACTCTGTGTGGGCGCAGGGTTCTGGGGAGGCCAAAGGAGATCCGTGAGTCTTTGACTCAGAGAAGGGGAGCTATATGTTCAAGGTTAGTTACTCAGTAAGGTGAGAAAGAGACAGAGCCACATTTTGAGTGTGCAACCACTGTGCCATGTTGGCTGTTGATTTTATACATGGTGAGCTTGGGAAACACCATGCATTTAGCTCTGGTGTTGGTGCTGTGAGGATACAGCTGAGGCAGAACTGTCACCACAAGCCCTTGTGGATGCCATCCTCTGCTGTGGGACGGCACTGCAGTTCTTGTTGTAATATTGATAATAAAGGGGCTGGGACCATAATTCTATGGTAGAGCAGCTGCCTAGCACAGGTGAACTCCTAAGTAGGATTCCATCACTGAAATAAATGAATGAATAAATAAATATATGAATAAGACAATACACTCCTCACCACCATTTGCTAGGCATTTACTGCACTCTGGTTCCAGGCTGAGAGTTAAGTTGATTTAGTCTTGCTTCTCACAAATGGCTCTGTTAACAGCTTTTGTGACTCCTGTTCTATGGATGTCCCGTTAGAGCAGTTCTTAACCTGTGGGTTACAGCCCCTTGTAGGGGTCAAACAACTCTTTCACAGAGGTCTCCTAATACCATCTGCATATCAGATATTTCCATTATGATTCATAACAGTAGCAAAATTATAGTTACAAAGTAGCAACAAAAATAATTTCATGGTTGGGGTTCACCACAGCACGACGAACTGTATTAAAGGGTCGCAGCACCAAGAAGGTTGAGAGCCACTGTGTTAGAGGATGCCAAGGAGAGGGCAGGAGAAGGCTCCAAGGTACTTGACTATGTTCTGCACATGGCTTTGGCTGTGGTTGTACAGTTGCAGTGACTGTAGTTTTCCTCCTCTCACAAGTGCTTCAGGTGTCCTTGTCAGGCAACTGGCACTTGTCAATGAATAAGCAATGGACTGTACTTGATCAGGAGGCTGAGCTCCTACATGCTGCTATGATTTTGTGATTTTGTTACCTATCACATCAACAATGAGAATCATCCTTTTGGTAAAATGGGCTTGGACTGAGTTTTAGGACAAGATGAAGATCTAGAAACCCACGTGAAGGATGGATATATTGTTAATATGTAAAACTTTTTTTTATTTTTAAGTAAAGTGGGTCTGGGGATGTGGCATAGTTGATACAGTGCTGGCATGATACAGTGATAGCATGCATTAAGCCCCAGTTTCTATCCCCAACACCACATAAACCAGGAGTAGAAACACCCATTTGTAATCCTTGTACATGGGAGGTAGAGGAGGATCAGAAGTTCAGGATCATTGTCAGCTGCATGGCGAGTCTGAGGCCAGCCTAGCCTACCTGAGGCTCTGACTCAAAATAAAAAAAAAAGTAAAGTTCATGAAATAAATAAAATAAATAGACTGGCCTTATATCCCAAGAGATAGCTTGCATGAGCATTCTTCTTTTCCAGCAAGATGTTGACCATGCTCTATGCAGCAGAGATCATTCCTTTAGATGGAATGCCTGTACTATGCAAGGCACGGGTTAGAAGTTCAGCCTTCTGAGCAAGAACAGTGCATCACTTATTCACTGCAAGGGCTAGATTCCTGACAAGGATCATGTGAAGCTTGAAGTGCCTCATCTCACAATCACACCCAGCTGCACATGCCAGGCAATTCTCTGACAGCTCTGCCCCAGCTGATTTCTTTAGAGGAAGATCTTGTCTCCGTCCTCAGTGTGGAGTGGTTGCCTCTTTACCTGGCAATTTCATTACATATCATGCTGCTGCCTTCTCATCATGATTAGATTGATCCTTTAGGTAAAATGGGGTTAGACTGAATCTTGGGACAAAAGGCTGATTTGGAAACCCATTTGAATATAAATGAAAACAGTGATCTCAAGACTAGGAAGCATTGGTATCATTGGCTGGATAGTCAGGGT
Organism: Cricetomys ansorgei; assembly: GCA_026225945.1. NCBI lineage: Eukaryota > Metazoa > Chordata > Mammalia > Rodentia > Nesomyidae > Cricetomys > Cricetomys ansorgei. The sequence continues at coordinate 1,927,587 of JAMJFZ010004027.1, read as the reverse complement.
AACACATTTGAATGTAAACAAGGACACAGGAGCTGTGAGAACTGAAACAAGCATTTACCTCTATGAGTTTCTTCAATAAATATGTAAACTTAAGATGGCAATACTGAATTTGTAGGGTGATATGTTAGGACTATATGTGGAAGTAGTGGTTGTGAAAAGAAAAAAGCTTTTGGAAACATAGTGCCTGGTCTGGTGTAAACCCTCAAAAATGTTACTTCTAGTTCTCAATTAGAGAGGAGTCATGGTGGCGATCAGCAAGGTTATTGAAGCCATTGGAATGTCTTTTGTCAGAGTTTGTGTATAAGGAAAAGAGGATCCCTGTGAATGAATGAATGAATGAATGAATGAATGACTGGGTTGGAGAAGAGAGAAGTCCATGAGAGGAAACCTGCTATGTGATGCCTAAGGGGCACAGAACCTTGGGTTTGGACTGGTCTCTGACTTGCCATGTGATCTTGGGCAACTCATTTAAACACCTGGAAATTTGTAAAGAGAAACAATGCAGGCAAGGCTTATGGTGGTGCTGGCTCATGAGAAGAACAATCCCTGGGGCTCATTCCAACCATCCAGTGCAGTGTCACCCGTGTCACGGGCCCCAGGGTGAAGGCAAACAACAGGGCAGGGTATCTATGTTTCCCCTTTTTCTCACTGGGGAAATCTCAAACTTGAAATTTATAGACCAAGGTTTTGGCATACTGAAATTGACCAACCCTCCCACTGTCAGGTAGATAAGTGGGCAGTTTGGTCTGTTGGGTGGAGAGATAAGAGCCAAGACCGTTACTCTGCAATCAGGCCAGGAAGTGATCTCTCAGTTTCTTCTCCAATTGTGGTCCCTTGGGAGAGCAGAAGAAGACAAGGCATCCAGGCCAACTTACCCTCTAGCTGACCTGTCTCTGCTTCATTGGAGCTTTGGGTCAGTATATAAATACCAAGTGTGTGCTGCCCAACCCAACACTTCTAAATCGTATCAACCTCACTTTCAACAATCCACACACTCTTGGCAGGAAGATGTGGCAAAGTCAGAGCTATAAACTCACCATTTTCTCTTTGGGCAACATTGAATGAACTGAAGCTTGGTCGTTAAAATAAAATTAGTCATTGTGAATGTATTTGCATTCAATTTGATTTTAAGAAAGTTTACATTAAAGTATTACTTATATTTAATATTGGATTTTTTTAGTGTCCTCTTAAATTTGTAGATGAGCGTTTCGCTGCTTGATCCTAGTCCTAACCCTGGTGGTGTCAGAGGGCTGGTGTGAAGTAGGAAGTGAGGGTGGGGAAGGCAAGGTGGTCTACAGAATGACTGCAAGACTTGACATGAGGGTTTTCATCCCAGTTCCTGATTCTTTGCCAATCCTGGAGGTACATCTAGAGGTTGATGAAATGATCAGTCTAGGCCAGTGGTCTCTAAATGATCCAGAGGACATTCAGAAGTGAAATGTGTGGAATCGATTTCAACTGTTGCCTACTGTGTGTGTGTGTGTGTGTGTACACATCAAATATCTAATAGATACAGACAATAATACAGACACACAGTGCCATTAAACTTTAGCTAATGTATAGGGCAGCCCTCGCAGTAGTACACACTTCTAAGTATTAAGAGCATAAATGTTGAGATATTTGATGCACATCCACAGTACAGAAGAAACAGTATATATACTAAAGATGAGAACTGGAAAGGGCCTGGTTTGTGAAGAGGGAAGGAGAGAGGAGAGGAGAGGAAAGGAGAGGAGAGGAGAGGAGAGGAGAGGAGAGGAGAAGAGATGTGAGATGGGGGGGGGGGGATATGTTTAAGACTTAGAAATTCCTGGTCTCTGACTTCTTATGAGTCTTGGGGGTTTTATTGTTGTGATGGAATACCATGACCAAAAGCAACTTGGAGAGAAAAGGGCTTCTTCGGCTCACACTTCCGTGTAACAATTCATCACTGAAAGCAGGTAGAGCAGGAACCTGGAGTCAGGAGCTGATGCAGGGGCCATGAAGGGGTATTGCTTGATGGCTTGCTCATCATAGCCTGCTCAGCTTGCTTTCTTATAGACAGAGGACCACAAAGCCTAGGGATAGCACTACTCACAAGAGTCTGGGCCCTCTCCCATTAATCACTGATTAAGAAAATGCCCCACAGGCTTGCCTGCAGCCGGGTCTTACAGAGGCAATTTTGTTTTCATCTGAAGTTCCCTCCTCTCAGATGGTTCTACCTTTAGTCAAGTTGACATAAAAACTAGCCAGGACATCATGCAAGCTTGGTGAGCTTTCCTCCTCTGAATCCTATTGTTTACATTTGTGTAGCATGGAAATCCTATAGTCCCAGTGGGGCTGGGTGAAGCACTCACATGCGGATGCTGAGGTTCACCTCCCCTCTTTTTCCTTCCCTACATGGTTCCTTGCTCCTCCCTAGGATCTGAACATCTCTTCCTAGAATAGTGACACTGGGAAGGTACTTCTGAATTAAGGGGCATCATTCAGGCTTGGAGCTTTAGGGGCACTATTACTAATTATATCTGATTGATAGGCATGGTGCTGCACACACCTCTCACATATACTGGTGTATATGGGCTTCTACTTAGGGCAGCAGGTCCCAGAGGGCAGGACTTTGCTGTGTGAGCAGAGAGCAGGGTCTGGGATGAAAAAAAAACGGAACCAATTTTTATCAGTTCCACTCTCCCCAAGCCTGGCCTGGAGCAATCACCCTGGACCCTACCCACTTCCCCAAAAACCAAGTATAAGGGCTGATTGTGGGGCAGTAGCCAGAGCCACTGAGAGTTGAGGCCACAGACCCTGGCGAGGTGAGTGCTGCACTGGGCCAGGGTCAGGAGGGGACAGCAGGACACTTCAAAGTGAACACAGGAGGCCTGCTCTTAGGATCACCATAGCTACTGTCTTGTCTCTTCTTTCCCCACATACGTGAAGTCAGCTCTGGCTCAGGGCTGACCTGTCACTGCAGGTCTGGAATCTGGGTAGAGTGTAATCTTAAGAAACAGCCATGAAGATCTGAGGAGGAGACTTTTGCAGCTCGGTTGCCCATCTTGCCCACCTCTAACTCCTGTTTCAGACTCTCCAGGTCAGGGTCTGTCCATTGGAGGAGGAGGAGGAGGAAGAGGAGGAGGAGGAGGAGGAGGGGGAGGAGGAGGCTGCTCTCTGGCTCTTCCTTTAATCAGGTAATTAAGCAAGTACCATGTCATGTGCCAGAAACTGTTGGACACAAAAGGACAGCTGCGAGGACAAAGGCAGAGTTGCCTGCAGGACCAAATAGATATGAAACAGCCCCTGATCCTGTCCCTTCTCCTGCTGGGGACAGTTTCTGCTTTTCATCTGGGTAAGTCCCTCCCTTTTATTCTCATCCATCTTCCTCCTTTTTCCTCTGTCCCACCATTTTGGTTGTTGTTATCATGGGGCCAGGGTCATAGTATGTTCTTTCTTGGCTGTTCACACATCTCTGGTTAGATAACTCCCAGACTCAGAATTGGACTCCTTCCTTCAGAAGGAAACAAACAAAAATAGCTATATATTAAGATGAAGGGCAAGAGATCATTTCTCGACTTCTCACAAAAGGTCTTCCCACCTATATACATACTTTCAGCCAGAGTTCAGGCTGTAGTCCAACTATGAGTCTGGTGCAAGACATCTCTCCTTACCCAACCTAGGGTCTCCTCCTCTTCCTCCTCCTTCTCCTCCCCTCCCCTTCCCCCTCCTCCTCCTCTTTCTTTTCCTATTGTGTGGCTCTAGATTGGGACTCTAGAAAGCTCAAGTGGATGGTTGGAGCTGTCCAGGGTGCTGGAGAAAGAGAGCCTTTGATGTGATGACAGGTTACCTCTTCTTCCTAGAGACCGGTGGCTCTCATCTGGAGAGCCAAAAGAGACAGGCAGACCTGTGGCATGACACAGACAGTTCAAGGGAGCAGACAAGAGAGTTGGCTCTGACACAAGAGACAATGAAGACAGATGGAGAGGAGGTTGAGGGTTCTGAACAACAAGACATATTTGAAGATGAGGAGGCCATGGAGTCAGGCTCAGATGCCTTAGAGGAGGACTCAGCATGCCCCAGGGAAGAGGACACAACACATTTGCATGGAACTCCTGGGTGCAAGAGCTGTCACTATATACTGGTGAGGATTCCTAAGACATTTGATAAAGCTCAGGTAAGTGACAGGAAGACACCACGGAAAGTTCAAGGGGAGGGAAAGGGACTGGATTCAAGCTTCTGTTCTTTATTCATTTAGACTAGTGTTTCTCAAAGCTGCAGAATTGCCTAGAGGTCTTGTTAAGACATAGAGTTTGCAGCTCTACCTTCACAATCTTTGAACAGGAAGCTTGGGAATGGGGTTGAGCTGAGGATTGGCATTTATAACAAAGTCCCAGGAAACCGAGATAAGAAGTTATTGACAATGAATGGCTGCTAGGAGAAAGTCACCTTTCTTCAGTGGTGTAGACTTAGTCAAGTGGCTGAGTATGATCATGTGTGTATGGACAGCATTAGTTAGCCTCAGTGGGTCATATATTTATAAAAAAGAGGATAGGAAGCTGAGGAGAGGATTGTGTGTGTGTGTGTGTGTGTGTGTGTGTGTGTGTGTGTGTGTGATTCAGGAGGAGCTAGAGGAAGGAGTAAAGAGATGAATATGATAAAAACATACTGTATGCATGTATGTGAATCTAAGTGTAAATAAAATATTATATTAAAGCCATACAAATCCTTAAAAATAAACTCCTATAAGAAGGAAGATTCAAAATGACAGACCTATCCTTCTGCACCTCACTTAGTACTTATGTGTGGCCCACTCTAGGATGTGTGTGTGTGTGTGTGTGTGTGTGTGTGTGTGTGTGTGTGTGTACATGCGCATGCTCGCATGTGTGTGCACTTGTATACACTAGCTAGAAAAATCTTAAGATTTGACAACTGCACTGAAGTGAATTTTAAAAGAGTAATCTTACTTCTAAAAAAGAAGAAAAAAAACCCTGTTTCTGTCATTGACTAATGATTGTTTTCTGGGCAATCCTCTTAATCTTTTAGAGCTCAGGATCTTCCAAATGAAAATATACAGTTGTTCCTTAGACTCCACAGGACATTGGTCCCAACCCTACCCCCACAGTGAACACCAATATCTGAGTATGTTCAAGGTGCTTATATATAAATGGCATAGTACTTGCATATAGTTCTTGCACATTCTCCTGTATTTAAAATTTTTTAAGCTTATTTATTTATTGTGTGTTTGTGTGGGGATGCAAATACCATGACATATACATGTAGGTCAGAAGACAACTTTCAGGAATTTGTTCTCTCCTCCCTCCCTCCCTATAGGGCCTGAGATCAAACTCATTTACCCACTACTCACTGAGATGTCTCATTAGCTGCTCTTGTATTCTTTAAACCATCTCTAGGTTATTTATAATACTGACTGCAATGTAAATGTCATGAGAATAGTTTTTATGATTTATTATTTGAGGACCAATGTCAAAGGAAAGAGTATTATTCAGTGTAAACATAACTAATATTATATTTTCAGGGGCTGAGAAGATGGCTCTGTGGGTAAGTGAGTTTGTTCTGCAAGCATAAGGTCTTGAGTTAAAATCTCCAGAACCACAGGGAAAATCTGGATATGGAAGTGCATGCCTGTAACCTCAGCAAAAGGAGGCAAAGACAGGCAGATCCTTAGAGCTCACTGGCCAGGCAGCCTATCTTAAGCAACGAGCTTCTGGTTCAGTGAGAGACCCTGTCTCAAGGCAGTAAGACAGAGAGTGATAGAGGACACCCCACCTGATGCTCTACTCTGGGTTCTACATGTGTGTACCCATAAACATGCTCATATGCATGCACTACTCCCACAACCCAACATACAAATACATGGCTGATACATTTTCAATGTATGGTTGGTTGAACATACGGGCAAGAAACCAACAGATATGGAATGCTGACTGTATGGTACCACTGTTTTTGTTTTTTGTTTTTTAATTGTGGTGAAAGTCAAAGGAGAGGATGCATTTTTCATTGCCATGTTAAACAGTCTGTAAGTGTTGGCTATAATTATAATAAGGATTATTATTTCCTGCAAGGAGATCCTGTCCACTGATAAAGAAGCAAAGTGTAGGTTTGAAGGAAGCAAGATGATTCCTTATATGGAATCTGTGAATAGTTGTAGGGATTTTTCTTGAAGAGCCAGGATCTTGAGGCAAAGAACGAACTCTCTACAACACCTCTCCCCTCCACAGCATGTCTGCAGAAGATGCTACCGAGGCAATCTTGCTTCCGTCCACAGCTACAATTTCAACTACCAAATTCAGTGCTTGGCCAGGAAAGTCAACCAGTCCTACATCTGGATCGGAGGCATTCTCAAGGGCTGGGTAAGTTAGGACTCAATTCAGTATAGAAAGTTTTGATTTTCTTGAGGGACCCATTTGTTGGCTCAGCAGTTAAGGTGTCTTTTGAATGATAGGAAATAAGATGCTGGAGTTGGCCTGTATTGTCTTGGGGGAACTGATTGCCCATACCTCTCACTAACTCCATGTTCAGTGACTTCAGGCTTATAGCTCAAAATTAGCCACGGTAAGTTTACATCAAGAAAATTGGAAATTGTTATCAGTTAGTCAGCTGTTTCCTGTGACAAAATGCCTGTGAGGATCAACTTATAAAGAAGAAAGGCTTAGTGAATGTCAGAGGCTTCAGTTCACACTCACTTGAAGCTGTTGGTTTGGACTTGACACATAGTATCCCATGGTGAGAGTGTATGGCAGAAGATGAATATTTACTGCTGGTGACAGGGAAGCAAAACAATAAAAGGGTTCAGGGTTCTAGTATCTTTTTCAAGAGTATGCCCCAAATGACAGAACTTTCTCTAAGCAGCTCCACCTATTAAAAGTTCTGTCACTTCCCAATCCTACCATGAGTTGGGGACATAGTACTTAACACATGAGGACATTTCAGATTAAGATTAGAACATGTTAAAATAAGGGTTCCCTCTTACTTCCCTCTCACCCTTCCCTAGAATTGGTGTGTGTGAATGTGTGTGTGTTGTTTCTGTGTATACCTGAATGTGGAGAGCATAGGTAACCTTAGGTGTCATTCCTTAGGAGACATCTATTTCATTTTTTAAGACAGAGTCTCTCAATGGGACCTGGTGCTCTCTGATCAGCTTGGCTGGCTGGCCATGAACCCCAAGGAATCCCTCTATCTTTGCTTCCCCAACACTGATATTTCAAGTGTGTACCAATGTTGGATTTCTTCATGTCTGCTTCCATCCCTGGGAAGTAGTGAGCCATGGCCAGAGGTGCAGCTCTTTGGAGGGAAGCATAAGCTGTGGGTCTACGTGTCTATGTGGGTCCTCAATTGGAGGCTCTGAGAGCCAAAGGGATAAATAGAATTCACAGGAGAGCACGGCAGAGGGTGTCACTCAGTTTATTGAGGGAACAGGTCACATTTATATAGAGATAGGAAGGGTCTCTGACACCCAGGGACATCAGGGAAGGCCCATTGGTTAGGGTGACACAGGTATTTCAGCCCCATTTGCATGTGGGGGCTCATAACCTAGACCTAGGTGTTTTCCCAGGAACCAGAGGGAGAGACCTTACATGGTCATAAAGGGAGAAGTAAGTCCCAGTGTCAGGTAAACATCAGCCAGGCCGCATACCTTTGAGGGGGTGCTGCCTTACTGTGAAAGGCAGCATAACTTGTGGCTTGTCAGAGCAGGTGAAGGGGAGCAGCCATTCTGCTCTCAGAATGAGAGTTCTGGTGCTCCAAGCAGGCTTCTAACCCCATCTTTAGCTCTAGGACAGTCCCACACACCAACATGCCTTGCTTTTTAATGTGGGTGCTAGATGCTGAACTCAGGCAAGCACTTTACTAACTGAGCCATCTCCCCAGTCTTCAGAGCTGGGTTATTAAAACATATGGCTGAACAAAACTGAAGTGAGGAGGTAGACTCCAGGAGACTGACTCAAGGCTCATCCGAGTTGTTTACTAGCTGAAGAGCTTCCTCAGATCCTTGTATTGTCTTCAGCTATAAAATGGGGATCTCCTTCCCTAGGGGTAGTCCCAAGATTGTGGATGAATAAATTATACTTAGTACTAGCAGAGTGGTCCATGAGCCAGTACTATCAGCATCACCTGGTAGCTTGTTAGAGATGCAGAATCATGCCAGATGCCCTGAATCTGAGCTAGCCTATTAAGATCCCCATAGTACAGTTGGAGAAACCCACCCTGTATGGTATCTGGGAGCAATGGTTATTTTTCCATCACATCCTCTGCGAACCCCAAGGGATATGTGGTGAGGACATCCAGCTTCTGGCCAGATAGGCACTGAGAGGAGTCAGCTGTGGCTTAGATCTTCCTACCTTCTTCAGTTCTCTGATCCACTCTTTCTTCTCTAGTTCTTTTGGAAGAAGTTTTGCTGGACTGATGGGAGCTGCTGGGATTTTGGAAACTGGGCGCCAGGGCAGCCTGGGAATGGGGGAGGACACTGTGTGACTCTATGTGCTAAAGGTGAGACAAATAGACTTTAAACAAGGAGATGCCTTGATAGAGTAGAATTTAAGCTGCTGTCCCTTTGAGCTGCCTGGACACACCTCTTCAAACTTACTTACTCCACATGGACAATTCAAATTTGGTCTGTGGGAAGGGCGGAGACAATTCAAATTTGGTCTGTGGGAAGGGCGGAGGTGTAAGGACTTCTCAGGGCAATACAAGATGATGGGACACCTTATAGAAGGAATAGCTAGGAGCCCTTTACCTCCTCTGAAACTTGAATGACTTATGTAATTGACAAGACCAGCAGATGTGAATGGAAGGTGTGGAAGTAGGAACTGGTGATGGCTGAGACAAGATGTTAGCTTCCAGCTGCAGTTGTGAGGAACAGTGTGTGTGACAGACATGAAGTGCTTTAGTGTAGTAGCTGAAATCATTCATGCTGGAGCAAGAGGACCATGTCAGCCTTGCTACCTATGGCTGTGATACAGCAAGTTATTGCCACAAAGTCTGTGTCCTCCTCTGAAGATGATGATAGTCATGGAAGGGGATATGGAGGTATCTGATGACAGTGGGGTGAAGACCAGTGCAGACTCCAGCCAGTTTATATCATTGTTTTCTCTGCTGCAGGGGGCCATTGGAGAAGAGCTTCATGCAAAGTTCGGCTGCCTTTCGTCTGCTCCTTCTAAGCTGAAGGTAGTCCCTACCTTGGAACCTCCTGCCTCCAAGAGCTCGCTGCTCCTATCCCACCCTTGGCACTCAGTTCTATCCCCAGCCTCCCCTGGTCATAAAATTGAGCTTTCCACAGCATTCCCTAAGTCTTATTTCTTCATTTCCCTTTCTGGAAGACCCTGCTTGTTGGGAAAATCCTGGAAGTGAAAGATGGTGGGACTAGGGAGCCTGATGCAGGTGGGGAGCACTGACTGAGTTCGGGCCTTGTGTGGTGGCAGCGCTGAGGCACTGGAAGCTGAGCAATGCTCTCTGCAGTCCCTTCTTCATTGGGTTCAGATTCCAAGTTTCTACCCAGTGAGAGCAGAGAAGATCCCATGATGGTGGTAGGGTGCTGGTCTGTCCTTTGCTTGGCTTCATTATTCATTAGCCAGTGGAGTGGCTTTCCAAAATGGATGTGAAGGGGATTCTTTAAGAGCTGATAGGCAATATTGAGATCAAATGTGGGGGATATCCTGAGGGCATGGGGTGAAAGCCCTCTTTTAGGGCAGCCTGTTTCTCAAGTGCTATGCTTTTTGGCATCCAATAATGACTCCCATTTCCCATTGCCTCAAGTGTGTGTGTGTGAATGTATGTATTTGTACTGGTATGTTGTGTACACACTTTTGTACCTCTCTTAATATTTATAGATACTTGTCTATGGATGTCTGTGTAACTTTGCACCTTATGTACCTGAGTCTCTGTGCATATACATGCATGTTTTCTGTGTCTTTAGCCATAGATATGTAGGTGTGTCAGAGTGTGACCATGTACAGGTTTATGTTTGCATATGCATCTGAAGCCACATGGTTTCAGGAGCAAAAATCAGTATCCTACATATTCTATCTCTAAGGCTACTGGCTTGAGGGAACAGGACAGGGATGAGGCATAGTCCTATATAGTTCATTGGTGAGAAACAGTATAGATAAATCCTTTGAACACAGGGATCTTTGGCCATAGATGAATAGGCCCTGGTACTTATGGCACATTTCTGATACTGGATCCCCAGGGTCTGCCTTGGTAGAGAGATCATTGCCTCTTCTCCTAATCATGGAATAGAATCCAGTCAAGAGCTGTCTAGGAGCTGTCTAGGAGTGGGGCCTCATATAGGCCCCTGCTTTGAACATTGCAGTAAGTGGACCCTTGACTCAATGCTTCTAAAGACACAGTAGACTTGTTGCAGGGGGTAGATGAGCAGTAAGGAAGACATTTCAGGGGCACACCAAGTTCCTGATTCATTCTCTCTGTCTCTGCTTCTCTCTTTCTCCCTCACTCTCTCTCCTTACCTCCTCACCTTTTCTGACAGAGAGTGGCCTCTAACCAAGCCCAAAACCCTAGTAGCCAAAACCATCAACAGAAGTGTGCGTGTGGTGGGGACAAGATCCTTCCTGTGTCCTAAAGTCCTAAAGCCTCCTTAGGGTATATTTAGGCTAGTAAAATGTTCCTCAAGAACCCGGCATTGTTACTCTGCCCTTACATAGTAATTGAGATGGCTATTGCTTAGCTCTTGATTAAAAGGCAAAATATCTTGAGAAAAGAGGTTCCTCAGAATCTTTTCAATGACTATCCCCAGGAGGATGACTGGTAACTTGCTGAGAACAAGGTGCTGTGAGAAGGAACACAGAAAGGAAGAGTGTGGAACTGTCAGTGGGTACGGTGGGGATCTTGTGGGGGAGAAGGGAAGCTCCAAAAAAGGAGATCTTGTCCTAGAGACTCGAGAGGACATCCTTAGTATTCCCTCAGTAAGATGGCTCCAATTTGCTTCTGCTTCTGGCTAGTGCAGGTCTGGGCACCAGATGATTCTTACGAGTCTCCAGCTCTCAATTTCCCGCCATTAGGAGTCTGTGCGTCTCATCTTGCCTAGTTACTTCATTTAGGTTTCATTGCTACAAGGCCTTGTTTAGCCCAGGTAACATATATACATCAAAGATGAGTCAGCAAATTTCCCAACTTCCCTCCCATAGATATACCACAGAAATCAATATCTCACACTCCAGCATCACAAATCTCTGGGTTCAAGTCAGTTCTACTTCCACTCCTTAATTTTACTCAGCCTCAGTTTCTTTTGTAAAATGAAGATTGAATTAGGCAATGTCTGTCATACAGTTAGTCCGTAGCTTGCCAATGGTGAGCCACTCCACCATTGAATCGCAGCTGGTATGCTGAGCAATGGAGCCTTGAGAGTGGACACAGATTCCAGCTCCAGTTCAAGAACTGCCTATTTGTTTTTCTACCAAATAAGATTAATAACAAACCACAGGAACCTTCCCAGGTCAGGGCCCATGTGACCATGCTGGTAACGAGCTGAGCAAACCACAGATGTATCAGATACAAGCTGGCTGTTATAATTTCTATTATTACCCTACATCTAGCACACATAAGTGGAGAACAGAGAAGACAGAGTATAACATGGGGCTTACACACTTATTGGAAGGCCCAGAAGAGGCTCTGGCACCTGGGGAGGACTGCCCTACTCTGGGGTACAGGACCCTCCCAGGACACAGTATCTCCATCTCTTCCTAGGAAGTATCTTTGTGAACTCAGCCTCAGCCTAAATGGGGCCTGTGTGCTTCCTTCTTGGAGGATGTGCTGTTCCCTTTACTAGTGTCTCTGCTGGAGAGATGAAGCCTGGCCGAGTCTCTGGATACTACCCAGGACCTGAGGCTGGTGCTGGGGAGACAGTATCCCATCCCCCATAATGATGGGGCTGTGAGCAAGCATGAAGGGAAGGATTGATGAACCTGGTGGGTAGACTCTTACCCCTTCTCCCCCTGGGGTGGGGATCACCAGGGTTGGGTCTGTGCAAGCACTCCTGTGGAAGCCTCCCCAAAGTACTCCTAGACTACCCCTTCCCCATATCGCTCTGCACCTTCCATGAGGGGCCAGCCCTCTGTCTACATGTATGCTCATCTCTGCTAAGACCTCATCATCATGCCCATGTTCCCAAAGGTAGACTGGCCTGACACTAATGAAATTTACACCTGAGATCCGCTCATTAGTGCAAACCTTTCAGACAACTAATTCTCTATTCTTTGTAAAGAGATGCTCCAGCTGGGGAAGATGGTCCTTGCCTGTAAATTCCAATGCTGAGGAGAGGTGGACGGAGGAGGACTGTAAATTTGAGGTTAGCTAGGAATATATAGCCAAGTCTTTTCAACAAAAGATATCAAAACCAACCAATCAAACCAAAACAAAAACAAACAAAACCAAAAATGCCCCTCAATTTGCTTCTTCCCCAAACCTTGGTCTGTCCTTGAGCTTTTCCTTGTGTGATTTAGGGCTTCTTCTCACTCTCCATTTCCCCCTTTCTTTAAAAGCCCAGAAAGGAGACGAGGGGAACATCTGGGCCAATGGAGACAAGGTGGACTTGACTTCTGTTCAACAGTGTCCTTCTCTGAGTACAGGGCACCTGCATTCTCTCTTGGCCCCTCATGATGGTGTAAGAGAAGCCATTTTCTATTTCTGGACTCAGTATTGATGGTCTGTAAGCAAGAGGCTTGGACATGATAGTTTCTGAGGCTCCTTTAGCTTCTAACTGATCACCTGTTGGGATCCTGTGGGAACAGGCCTGGCTGATCCAGCTGCATGCTCACTCACAGGTATTGGATTTCATGGTGCCTCGTGCTTCTTTTTTGAGATAGTTTCACTGGTTCCATGCTGGCCTCGAACGTACTATGTTGCCAAGTATGAACTTGAACATTTGATCCCATCTCCACTTCTTGAGTGCTGGGATTACAGCTGTGCACCACCATGCCTGGTTTAGGCAATGCTGGAGTTTGGCCCTAGGGATTTATACATGCTAAACGAACACTCTACATACTTAGCTACAGCTCTGGTGCCTCACTGAGACTTTTCCAACAATGTTTTAAATAAGGACAACTGATGTCTTGGGGCATAATGCTAGGTTTAATTACCTCTCACCTGTCATGCATGTATGTGTGTATCTTCTATCTAAACTCTGGAGTGAGGGTTCAGATGTGTGAGTGTCCAGCTAGGGAATAAAGGCCTTGACTTGGGACTGAGATATGGGGTGAGGCAAGGAAAATTTCGCTGACAGTCATACCTCCTATTTCCTTTTGACTTGGCCAAATCCGAAATGAGACTTTGTACTCCATCTCACTGGGCACCCCTAAGGTAGGCCCTGTATTCCTGAGACAGCTCACTGTTGACCTCGTCATGGGAAAAGCAGGGAAAGACACAAAAGGCAGACACCTAGGGAGTGCATGCTTCCCTCAAGAATGTGGGCAAAGGAGTCAGACCTCAGTGTAAATCCTACTTCCTGCCACGTGGCCTGAGGCAAATGACTCAGTCTCCCTGAGCCTTTGCTTTTATCTAAAACAAAACAAAACAGAACAAAACAAAACAACAACAAAAAACCTAGACATCTATCCTATAGGATGGCTTTAAGAGCTCAATGAGATAATGCGCATGGAAGGGCCTAGTACTTGGCGCCTGTGGATGTACCTTAGCTACCATTTTCTCTATTCTTTGGAAAGGGATGGATATTGCTATTCCAGGACCCTGGCGTGGGGGGCATGCAAGGGATGAAGGCAAGATTCAGGTCTTAGCAGGAAGCATTACCTGTCTGCTGGACAGTTGGGACCTAGATACCTGGGTTGTGGCCTTTGGGGTGAGCAGCAGAAATGAGCCCCTCTTCTCCCCATCACACCCCCATTTTCCCAGATAGAGTGGCCTGTGAGGGTTCTGCAACCCAAGGGTGATGAGCATGGGACCCTGGGAAGAGGCTCTAGTGGCCAATGGAATAGGCCCCCGAGTCTGTAGACTGCTTCTCCACAGTGGCCTGATCGCTGGGGAACACTGGGTTGGCCGAGGCGGTACCCTTCAGTGTTGTCTCATTCACCTGCAAGCAGAAGAGTTGGCATTGTCATGTCTGACACTGGGGAGGATCATCCAATGTGACCCATTTGACAGCATCAGCAGCGGGGGTGGGGTGGGGTTGTCTGGTCATTAGGGGAGGTAGAGCAAGTTTGTGGGAGCCCAGGACTTTGCATGTACTCTGAGAGCAAACTGTAACCCAGGCTGTCTCCAGGCAGGATCTGTTCTGCCCCAGAAGTGGACAGGTGACAATGGTGGACATGTTGACAACAATGACCTACAGAACTACCCCCTCCCAATTTTTTTTTTAATTGTAGGAGAAGGCGTCCATGGGTTTGTGCATGCTAGGTAAGCACCAGACCCCTGAGCTACATCCAACCCCAAATCTCCAAAGTGTCTGTTCTTGGCCAAATTCTCCCTTGGACCCTACATATTAATTGAGATCCACTGAACTTCTGTTCACAGAACACCTGGACAGTAAGCCATTGAGAGTCCCCAGGGCCCAGTAGCCCTCCCTGCCCTGCTCTCTCTGCTTTTCAGTCCCTTCTCCCAACTCACCTCCTCAAACTTCCTGGCTTTGTAGTGATCAGCCCCTTTGAGGAAATTGAGCAGGATGATGTCACAGAGAACAGTCCCCTGGAAGAGAGGGGCAGGGAAGGCTCAAAGAGCTGTTATGACATGGGCAGGGCTCAAATGGGCTGCCCAGCTCATGGCCAGGACTACCTTCAGCAGACAGGTGACTGAGTGTTGTAGGGGAAGGGTGTACAGGGGTTGAGTTTTCCAGAGAGACCTTACTGTGCAGCTCTTCTCAGAAATTGCCCAGAGGCCCTGCAGGATCCTTTATGGTCCACCTTTCTAGCTACTGAGACACATTCCTGGATCACAAGAGGGTGTGATGGGAGAAGCAGAGGAAGCTGGGGGAGGAGTCCCTGGGTGTGGGCCTTTGTCCCCACCTTGCCTGGTGGCTCTATTCCTCATTAAGGCACACTAGGACTGTGGACTATCCCTCCCTTCATGGTGAGGAGCAGGAATTTTTTATAAGATGGAACCACCTGAAAATGGGAAGGCAGTATCTGGAGGCCGTGAGACTTGGGAAGTAATGATAGGAGATGACCAAGCCAGGGCTATTTAGCAACAGGTGTTGGAGGGAGAAGGAGGGCTTAGCTGAATTTCTTGATAGCACTGTGCCTGTCCTGGCCCACCCTAACTGCCCTGTGAGAGCCTGGAAGGACTCAACTTACCACTCCCACAGAAGTGAAGGCGGCCACGGAGCTAATGATGGTGGGGATGATGTTGAACTTGCCAGCCTGTGTGTATAAAGACCAAGGCATGTAGACAGAGGGCCCAGCAGGGAGGGGTGAGGGCTGAGGTTAATCCTGGACTCCCTGTCAGAGAGGTTGTGGAGCCTGATATGTTTTTGGTGGGACAGAGAATTCTACCCTGTATAGTATGGGGCACTGATGGGAAATGTGACCAGCTGGCCAGTGGAAGACCCCTATCCTCAGACAGCCTCTTCAAGGCCCAAGTGCTGGCCTGGGAATCCTCCCCTCTTCCCTCATCTGTGGGGTCCCAGGACTCACGTTCCCGTACACCAGCACATCAAAGCGGATGCCAAAGGCCTTCAGGAGCGTGCGGTATTCACTGCCATTCTCCATCTTGTAGTACTTGGCAAACCTGGAGGCAGAGGTGAAAATGAGTCTGCCTATAAATTCTCCTGCCTGAACTCTTATGGTTCTTTAGAGCACTACAGTCATTATCAAGCAATTGATGGTTGGTAGGATGCCTGCAATAGTTCTTCCTGCACTGACATCATTGGAGACTTCAATAAGCAGGTTCCTGGACCATGCCCCAAACCTACAGAATCAGCATCTTTGTTAGTGAGAACTAAGACTCTCTTTTTTCCCTACATAGTTCATGTGTGTGTGTGTCTGTGTGTGTGTTTGTACATACCTATGAGTGTGGTTGTAATGGCCTATGTGTATGTAGCTCGAGATCAGCATCAGAAGTCTCTTTGATTGCTTTCCATCTTACCTTTTGAGGCAGTGTTTCTCACTAAACGTGGAGCTCAACAATTGGATAGACTGGCTGGATAATGAGACACTAGAAAATCCTTATCTCCACCTTCCCAGAACTGGGATTGTAGACACATGTGTTTTTAAAAATGTTAGTGCTGGGGATGGAACTCAGACCCTTTACACTTGAGCAGCAAGTACTTTACCCACTAAGCTATCTCTGAAAACCTCTTTCCCCAGTGTTTTTATGTATATGAAAGACTTAACTAAGCACAGCTGGCCCCAGTCTGCTTCAGTTCTACTTGCTTGGGTATCACAGGGCCCAACTTTAACCTTCCTGGGCTTGAAGCCTGACTCATATAACTGTGCACCAGTCATTTAACCTTTCTGAGACACAGTTTCTGCATCTTGAGTGGCAAAATTACAACAGTCCTGCTCTACAGGGTTGCCATGAGAATGGAAACCGCAGGTATCAGTGTTGTAGGACAGCCCTGGGCACAGGAAACATTTGCTGGTGTTGGCCATTGTTAGTTGCTGATGAAATATGTTTACATAGTAATGGAGAATAGTGTTTTCTCATACCTCATCTCAATTCTACCCTTCCCTCCATCCACCACAGGGAAATGACTCATATTTTTCAGAGGAGGCTTTGTGAGCTTAAATGACTCACTCAGGATTTCCCACTGGAAACTCAGCACCAGATCTGCCCAAGTCCTTTGCTTTGTCCTTTGCTCCTCAGCTTTGGCTGCTGGGTGACAGGTGATGAGGTAGGGACTTATAGGACTGATCACATTTCATTCTTCCTACAGACTCAGGTAGTCTGTAGGAACACAGAACGGTGATGTTCACATCCCATTTTACAGATGCGTATGGCAGGGAAGGGAATCTCCCATGGCTTTGCAGCTTCTAAGTGCTGGACTTGGAATTGGAATTGCATCAACCTTCTGGACTCTAAATCAAATACACTTCTCCCTATGTGGCTCTGCTTATCACAGGCCAGGCCCTAACATAAGCACAGTATAATCTCTCTGGGCAAAATTCCACTACTGTGAAATGGGTTCCTGATGTCAGGATTAAGTGAAGTGATGAAAATAAAAGTCCAGGAAGTTATAAGTGTAAAGCCAAAGCTGCTCCCATTCAGTGCTAGCTTCTCTCTCTGAGTCTTCCTAGTCATAACAGATCCCTAGGCCTCTCCCTGCTGGGAAAAGGGGGGCAGGGTGTCTGAGAACTCATTCCCTGAATGTGTGCAGTAGTTGAGGTGACACTCTCTCCAGGGCCATTCACATTTGAAACCATAAAGCTGGGAGAAGGAAGTGCATAGCCTAAGAGGCTGTCAGAGCTGGAGGATCACAGGTGCAGGAGGAAGGGTATGATGAGACAAGGTAGCTACTGGGTAGCTGCCTTTGGGAAATGCTGGGGTTAGGCAGAAAGGAGTCTGAATCCTGTAGTTATCACCTGCAAATAGTATGGCCTTTATTATTTCTTAGCCCTCAGCTTCCAGGTCTATAAAAATAGGGGTGTTCATGTCCTCTTGAAGCTCAGTTAGCAGCTGAGACCAAGTCTTTGAGGTGAGCACTACTAAAATCCCATGTCAGAGACTCTGTCTACCTGACACTGTCTTCTCTGTGCCTCTTCTGCCCATCTCCTGGCCTAGGGAGACTGTCTCTTGCTGTTTCTGCCAAGCAGCCTGCTTAGCTTTTAGGTGGGTTTATCCAACAGGAAGTACCAACAGATCAGGAAGTACAGGGTGTTCAGTCTGCTCAGCCTCTAGCAGTGGATTAGCTCCCCACATAGGTCAAGGGCTTACAGAGCAGCTTCAGCTTTATCTTTAGCTATGCTTTCCCCCATTTGCTTGCCCATGTCAACCCTGGGATAACAGCTTCCACAGGATGCCAGCCTCCAGGTCCTTTACCACCCAGGTTGGCTTCTCTTGTCCCATGTGTACCCCTGTGCATTGTTTCTTCATCTAATCACACCTTTCTGAAGCCACTTATGTTCCCTTGGGATACCCACCCTAACTGCCCCCACTTTGCAGGAGAAACTCAGGCCCGGATGATATCATGATCAGGAAGCAGTACAGAAAAGCTCAGGTAGCAGACTTCTGCCCCTGTTGCCTGTGCCTGGGCAAGGCCTGATGGAAGAACCTCCCATCAAGTAAGGCTGAGAACCATTCGGTGAAAACGTTCTCAGGGATGCCTGACCCGAGGTGTTTCCTGTGGGCTCTGCAGTTGAAGGGACAGAGTGAGGGGTGGGTAGGAGAGTCTTTTCCAGAGAGTAAGTCCCAGGATAAAAATGAGAGTGACCCAGGATGGGTGCTGAAGGAAGTACAGCTACTGAGCAGGAAGAAAAGAAGGCCTGGAGGTCAAGGAAAGGTGTGAGGAATGAGACCATCTTTAACGCTGGTAAGTTGTATCTGGCTGACAGTGGTAGAGCGCTACACAGGTCAAGGCAAAGCAGAGTGAGTTCAAATGCAGCAGCACGAGGATGATGGAACGGATAGCAGAAGGATACCATTCTATATCCATGGTGACACCCAAGAGCCAGGTTCTCCAAGACGACCTCCAGGGATATCTCAGAGAAGTTTGGAAAAGAAGTATTTGAAATGGGCAGAAGATTTCAGAAACCTGTGGCTTTCAGGCTGGCTTGAGGGTATGTACAGACCATGACCCCCTCAGCACCCACTATTTATAGATCCCCAGAAATAAATACAGAATGCTTCGGTTAACCTCATAGATAGATGAGGATAACCTCAAATAGATGAGGAGAGAGAAGAATGAGCAGGTAACTTCTCTGAGTCAGGATTCTGATACTTCTGATTCTATGACTCCACAGCTCAAACTTGGAATCTCTGAACCATCTGTCGTTAGCTAGCTGTTTAGGATGCAGGCATCCTGGTGCAAGGTCTCAGAGCCCTTTTAAATTCTACATTCTCACATCACAGGGAAATTCAAAACTCCTGTCACAGAGATGTACTCACGGCAACTGCATATGGGGAGTAAGGTTGCATCACAGGTATTTGAGACAGGGCAGGGGTTGAGCCTGTGGTCCTGAAGCCTTCATGCCCTGCCTAAGGCTGCATCCATGACAAATGCTCTGACATGGACTCAGAGAACAAGAAGTTGGCATCCTAGGCTCCACTGGTTAAATTTATCCCGGGAAGGAATGTGAAGGGAACAGGGAAAAAAATCAGAGCGGACTTGGTTTTCTTCCAGCACCTGCCTTCCAAGAGGCAATAAGCGTGGTAAGATCATTATCTCACCAGCCACCCACCCTCGAGGAGGCTTGGCAGGGAAGGCTTCTCTTCCCGGCTGGAAGGGAGGAATTGAAACGCTCAGGGAGGAGGGTCTAGGCTACAGACAAGGGTGCAGCCCTGGAGTCCAGACTCTGTTCCAGTGAAGCCAATGAAGATCACAGAAGCTGTCTCATCCTTGAGTCAAGGGGTGTCTCAGGTCACAAGGACTTGGGGTATCTTCTGTCTTGAGGCATGCTTAGTCCTCATTTCCCAGTCCCCTTGAATCTAGCTAGTGCTCCATCACCAGCTCTTATAATGGAATGTGGATGGAAGTGAGCCTTATTACCTCAGGTTGAGATGGTTCAGTACTGTGTACCATCTGTATTCTCCTGTTTTTCCCCATCTAGCGACCAGTTGCTTGGGAACTAGGGGCAATTGATGAGGCGATCCTGGAGTCAAGATGGGAAGGAAAATAGAGCCCAAAATGACAGCACAAAGCTCTCCAACCTCACTGACCCACAATATTAAACCACCGATGAGATGAGAGGGCTGTTTGTTACAGCAGTTAGCATAGAGACACTCATCCTGACTGT
This sequence comes from Cricetomys ansorgei, assembly GCA_026225945.1. Taxonomy (NCBI): domain Eukaryota; kingdom Metazoa; phylum Chordata; class Mammalia; order Rodentia; family Nesomyidae; genus Cricetomys; species Cricetomys ansorgei. Next base: position 1,907,755 of record JAMJFZ010004027.1, on the reverse strand, counting down.
TACAACCCTCCCCATTCGTTTTATTACTGAGAAGACTGAGGCACAGGAGAAGTGCTTTTCCAAAGGACAAAGGATGAGTTAGAGTTGAAGAGGACTAGACCCAAAGGGTCATTTCTAGGAATGAGCTCTTTAAAAAGGTCTGAGATCTGAGGATGCCATTTGGCTCTAGCAGTTTGTCCCTGGCAAGTCACTCAACTTCTCTAAGCCTTTTACACTGTCTGAAAAAGGGGGTAGGTGAGGAGTAAAAGCCATGGAAAGAATGAATTGAAAAAGCTAAGTTTCTAATCCTAAGGGCAAGATAAAGGATAATATCTATATTTGCCTTTACTCTTCTTGCTCCTGGAGATAATAATATTAGCAACAATTGCTGCCAATGTATTCTAAATTCTTACTGTGTAGAGCATAGTACATAGTACTCACAGACTTATCTGTAAGTAATATTGTGGCTGCCAACACATCCTGAGTACTGTGTACCAGCACTGTACCAAGTACTTTATTCTTACTGATTTATTTCATGCTTAGAACCACCCCATAAAATTAAGTACTGTTGCTTTTCTTACTTTATAGATGAGAAGGCAGGATCAGAGGGTTAAAAAAATCTAAGCCACAAAGTCAACAGTCAGGAGAGTGAAGCTGGAATTCAAATCCAGTCCGTCCAGCTGCAGGGTCCACACTTAGCACTGTGGTTTGAATACTGTTTGTCTCCTCTGAGATGCATGTTGAAACTGAATCTCCATTGTAAGACATTAAGAAGTGGGATTGGACAGGACCTTTAAGAGGTTATTAGGCCCTATCCTCATGAATCTCTGTTCTTGCAATTAATAGAAATGTATTAAAGAGTATGTCAAGAGTGGATGTGCTGGGGCTGGGGAGATGTACTCACTGCTCTTGCAGAGAACCTAGGTTGGGTTCCCAGCACCCACACAGTGGCTCACACCTTTCTCTAACTCCAGTTCCAAAGGCTCTGACTTTCTCTTCTGACTTCCACAGACACAAGACACATACATGGTGTACATACATGCAGGTAAAACATACTCACACATAAAAGAGAAATAGGTACAATAAAAAAAAGTATGGCCCTGTGTGGTGGTAGACATCTTTAATCCCAGCATTCAGAAGACAGAGGCAGGCAGATCTCTGCTAGTTCCAGGCTAGACTGGTCTACATAGTGAGCTCCAGAACAGGCAGGGCTATGTAGGGAGATAATGTCTCAAAAAGAAAAAAAGCCAACCAACCAATCAACCAACCAAAGGGTGGGTGTGCTGTAATAGCAAGTCCAGTGGGTCTCTTGAATGCTACCTGTCTGTCACTACATGAACTCTTGCGCTGCAGCAAGACTCAGCTAGCAAAAAGACCATCTCCAGATATGTCCCCTCTACCTTGGCTCAGAATCATGAGTCAAAATGAACCTCCTTGTTTTTTGTCCTTATTCAGATACTGTACCAACTGTTATTAGCAACAGAAAATGGAACAGGACAGCAAAAATTCTAGAGTGTTCTCCTCCCCTCCCTAATTTCTCTCAGGTCCCAACTTAGGCCATTTCTTTCAGGTATGCAGCTAGGAGGACCTATTGCATTTGCTGGATACCTCGTGTCCCTGGCTAGGACTAGCACAGGAATACAGGAGAGCCACTCAAGAGTGGAAAGAAGGGATTCTAGCCTCTTCATCTAAAACAAGAAGGACTGACTTCTGCTATAGCCCCATTCTGATCCGTCTAGTTTTGAATTTCTTGGCTAGGATTGGGGTTGGTGATAAGGACACTGCCACTTGACACCTTGGCCTGGAGTCCAGCTCCCCACAGCCCCACCCCGGCATGAACTGCTCTGCCTCCCACCACTCACTCTGCCTTCCTGAACATACTCCACAGACATAGACTTTTGAGCTTTGGCTCATGCTCTTCCCTTCTCCTCTCCTTTTAGCTCTGTGAACACCTATTTATTCATCAGGGCCCAAGCTCAGACAACCTCTCATTTTTTTAGTGGTCAACAAATACTTAGAGTACCTACTATGTGCTGGGTACTGGGCTAGGCACCACTTACACAATGATGAATCCTACTGTTGTTAGAGGGAGAGAAGTATTAACTAGTCACACAATCCAAAAGGGGACACAGAGAAGGAAGAAGACATAGGTTGAGGAACACCACTCTAAGAGCACAGGTAGCAAAGACTTTAAGCTCTGGGTGACAACAACACACTGAGACTGGAGGGATGGGTGAGAGGTGGAGGCAGCATTCCTGGCTAAGAGAACAGCAGGCGCTCTTCTGGGAAAGGACCTGGTGCTTTTGGAGAAGCTGAGAGCGTGGCTTTGAATGGAGAGTAGAGATGGACAGAAGCAGCTATGGCTGGATCCACCTCCTTTGGCTAAGACAACCAACTGAGTACATCTCTTCCCAATTATATTTTCAGTGACTTTACCCTTGTAGCTTGACCACAGTGGAGTATTTACACTACGGACAATGGCACCTTATACCTCAGAGAACAGGCTGGCTAGTGTAGAGAGCTATAGTTGTGAAATGTCCCTGCCCTTCTTGGTTCAATCTCCAACAGGAACTCAGGCCCTCTACTGCAGAACCTGGACTCTGGTCCTTGGTCTGTGGATTATGAGGCCTATATTATCACCTGTGTTTGTCCAGTGGTCTGGTGATCACAATAAGGGGCAGTCGAAAATAATTGCAACAGCAAGTGAATTTCTCAGACTCTTAACCCTTCAGAGACTGAGTTTCTCAGTGCTGGCCTCTGGGCAGCCTTCTGCTGGCTGGGTTTCTCCAGATTCTCCTGATTTGGCAGATGGAGCTAGGATGGTAGTAACAACATGCTGTTTTCTCTCTTGAACAGAAAACATTTAGATCCGGCAGCTGGCTAGGTGGGAAGGTAGGTGCCTCTGGTGGGGGACGTGTGAGGAGGAGTGAGGACATAATGGATGTGGAACACTTACACAAGCTCAGCCTGGCCTAGAGGCTTCACGCCCATGACTACCTTTAGGCCTTACTAAAGCTCAGCAGGGTACTGATGGCCATAGGTGGCAAAGGGACTTAGACTTGGTACAGTCCTAGAGTCTGAGTCCCCGCTTTGCTAATAGAAGTAGTTTATATAACCGTGGGAATTCTCTCCCCCTCCCCACCGCATATCAATTTCTCTATCGGTAAGGTAAAGACATCAGTGGTCTAGTGGTTAAGGAGATTAATTAGGTATGGGGGAGGGAAGAGAATAATTTAGAAAAGTAGGGAGAGGGAGAAAGGAGAAGGTTTTTTAAAAAACTATAGGAAAAATATATTGTTTTATAAGCTTGCTTAAAAATACATACATAGCATATATATATGTATATATATATTACATGAAGTGTTAATGCTTCCCATAAGAGCCACAGACTATTAAAAAACCCAGTGCCAGGCATGAGAAACCTCCTTTTCTGTTGCTGGTCAGGGGAGTCCAAGAGGCTACTGTCATTGCCCTTAGTGTCTTCTGGAACATGAAAGTAAGATCCAAGGGCATTTTGGACACAGGACGTGGAAAAATTAAGATGGAATGAGCTGAAGCCTCCTTCCTGAGGACTAGCTCGCATGGTATCTGAAGATGCTATTTAAGCTGCCAAAGAAGAAAGGCAATCAATAATAGTTCTATTCAGCTGTAAACCCTATGAGTCACAACAATGACCAGCATGGCAAGATAGCCCTGAAGGTGTAATAGTGGTACTTATATCTTGGTGGTAACCAAGAGCTGCTTAATTGGACTTAAGGCTTGCTAAATAGGAAGGAAAGCATGCCTCATACTGTAAACCTAGCCAACCATCCAGAGCTAGTGAGGTCATAGATTTCAGAGGAGAACCTACTATTGTCACTTTCCTACGATAGTATAATTGCCAACTGTATTCTAAATACTAATCCTTTTACCCACAGATAAGTGCAGTTCTCACCTCTTGTCAAAGGAGCTTCTTTTTGCAGCAGATGGAGACCATTACAGAAAGTCATAACTAGTCAAAATGCAGAGAACAACTGACTGGCGTGCCTAGCCCTAACTGATGCATCTACAGCACAACCCTTATGTACACCTAAGGCTCAGAACGTCATGGAAGAGGGGGGCAGAAAGATTGTAAGAGCCAGAGGACCAGGTTCCCGCTGTTGGTGTTTTCTAGACAGGGAAGCTAGCTGTACCCATGAAATCTCAACAATATAGTTCTCCAAATAAGACCTGCATAATGACAATGCCAGTTGACATGCCAGTGTCAGTGGGGAACATTTCACAAGGCCTCGTCCCTAGATGAAGAGTTACAGGTTGTCAATGACTGCTGAGAGAGGTTGAATCAGGAATTGGTTCCCTGATGTGTTGTCCAATCCTAAGTGGTCATCCCTGAACGCATGTGCATATGAGCAACACTAAGACTCAGTAAGTTTTGTGTGCGTGTGCAGCCTGTTTTATTTTTATTTTTTGTTTATTTGTTTGCTTGTTTTTGAGACAGGGTCTCACTATGTCACTTGGCTGGAACTCTGTAGAGTAGGATAGCTATGGCGATCTTCCTGCCTCTGTCTGCTGAGTGCTGAGATGACAGGGTGTTGTACCACCATGCCTCTCCATCTTTGGTTTTACAAGCCACAGAAAAGTGCAACAACTCTCAGGTAAGGGGCATGGTTGAGATCTGAACTCAAGCTGCTCCAATTCAAAGTCTACTACTTTCCTAAGACAGAAACCTAAAAGGAGTTGACTGCAGCCCAAGGAGGCCGGAAGCTTGTTAAGTAGGTGCTTCCAGCAGCACCTCAGCTGTTCAGGAAAGCACCCCATGGCTGGGACTTGGTGGTGCTTAAGTATTAGAGGAGAGACAGAGCTCAAGCAGTTGCCAGTGCTGAGCTGAGAAGGGGAAGAGGAAGAAGAGAGCAGACAAGGCTGGAGCTGTCAGGGATGAGAGGCATCACCACCAAGCCCACCTAGAAAGGCTACTGATGCCAGACAGGAAGCTGCTGTGAGGTACTCCCCTCCATTCTCTAGCACGAGTCTCTGCTTTTTTGAGGTCTACTCCCTTGTCCTCTGGTTTATGGAGGTCTGAGAGGCACTGGCTGGGACCAGAAGGCGAACAGGAGAAAAAGGTGGGTATTTATTCTACCTACTGCTTCCCAGACCCATCTTGGTTTTGCTGTTGGCTGTGCCTGTTTATGACTGTTGCTTCTGCCAGGGATCCTGGTTTGAATCTAGGCACCCATTCCTCCCACAGTGACTGCAAATCTAGGGTGGCACTGGCCCACTCTGTTCCTCCCTACCTGCCTCCTCTCCCGTGATGGTTCCTTCTGAGACCTTCACAGAGACACTTGTTCTGTGACCAGGCAGAACATCACCAACACTGGACCAAACTGAGACATTTTGAGGCCCGACAGTAGTGAGATGCTTCATATGTGTGTTCCCTTGTGCCATTAGCAGGAACAGATAAAGGATGAGTAAGTACAACCGTCAATTGCTATAATAAATCACTTGTCAGATGTGCCTCTGTGGGACAGGGTTGAAGTTCCATCCCAGTATGAAAGGGCTATAAATAACAGTGCACACTTCAGCAGCCCCAGCTTCTAAAGGCTCTTTCCTGCCCTCGCCCCTAGACACTGTGTGTGTTAATGTAGGCTATCAGAGTTTAAAAATAGCTTTACAGCCCATTTTACAGAAAAGGAAACAGAACCACAGAAGGGATGAGACTTACTCTCAATCACATCGAGGGTTCTTGGCTTAATCCATATCCTAGGCTCTAACTACTTTACCTTTGCTTCATGATGATGATGATGATGATGATGATGATGATGATGACGACTGTTGCAGAAGTTGATTCCTAACTATGTTTAAATGGTTATTTAGTGATTATTAGGTGAATAAACTAGGCCTTGGCATTTTGTATTATGTGTAAGTGTTGGCTTTATGTAAAAGATGTTTGATTCCTCATGATCTGCACGTGCTATCAGTAGAACACCTGAGGAGCTTCTGTGTCAATAAAAAGCTCTAAGATCAGACGATCAGGGTTCCACTGTCCAGAATGGTGCTTGCCATGACAGGTGGTTCCCTCTGCTGAGGTCTGGCAGGGTTTGCACCTATGAAAATACCTCCTTGTCATCCTTGCTGAGCAACATTGTAAGGTAGTACCTGTTACAAATGGTGCATCAACATGGTGGGCAGGAAGCAAAGAAGGGCATGACATCATGCCAGTTACATCCAACATGGAGACAAGGAAGAACAGAAAGAAACTCCAGATCTCACAGTCTGGTAAAGTATGCTCAGGGCAGTTCCCAGGGGACAGAGATTAAGTGGTGGTGAAAAGAATGGCAAACTGCCAGGATGTTTCAGCCAGAGATTCTTCCCACCAGCTCAGGACCCCTGGCTATGGAAGCTGAAGTGTTTCCTCAGGATTAGCACACAGAAACTGTCTTCTAGAACTGACCTAGGTTGTATCTCATGGTGGTAGCTGAACTTGGTAGTGTAACAGTCACCCAGGTGTTACCGGTTTTGGGGAGCATGAAGAGGTCATTGGAGAGCAGCTGAGGGTTGGCACTGTGAGAGGCCAGGAGAGGCCATTGGAAAAAGTGCAGCCTCAGTGGCAGTTGAAGACCCAGGACTGAAGGTGTCATGCAAAGAAGTTGAGGCTTGGCACTATGAAGAGAGCCTATGAGAGGCTATTGGTGAAAGTGTAGCCCAGTTGTAGCAGAAGACCCCAGAGTTCTGAAGATGGCACTACTATGGGATGACCACCAAGAACAACAGCAGCAGTGGAGTGGAGCCAGATAGAGCCTGGAAGACAAGCTGTGTATATTGCAGAGGTCAGAGCCAGAGAAGTGATCCCAAACCGTTTGAAGGAGCCCAGAAGATCATGAGTGAATTCCAGATAATCAGACGTTGATAATGTTTTTCTGAAGCCCAAAGGCATTTTGTGAAGAAGTCTTTGGAACATTCTGCAGAACTCTGAACTCAAAGATATTTTTTTAAAATTTACCAGATACAACCCTCGTGGACATTGTGAAAAGCTTGATAGATGTTTGGTTTCATTTGGTTCTGTGCATTTTAGCAAGCCTCATGATTGTTCCTCTTGTAGATAGTTTTGCTGGTGTTAAATTGTGTTGTAGAGATCAGTATGTCTTTGCATCCCTTGTGCTAGGTTTAAAGGCAGATTGATTATTTTTTTTGTGTGTGTGTGTGTGTGTTGTTAGTCTCCTACAGTCCAATATGGCTTCAAACTCAGTATGTAGCTGGTAAGGACCCTGAATTTAGGATCCTCCTGCCTCCACCTCCCAAATGCTCAGATTACAGGTGTGCATGTCTGGTTTTATTCTGTGTTGGGCGTCAGAAACTAGGACCTTATGTATACTAAGCAAACAGTCTACAACTGAGCTACATCTCAGTTTCATCTTAATTATTCTTAGTCATTCCTCATTTGTCCTAAGAGGTTGATTCTCGGAGCCCTGTAGACATCAAAACCCACTTTATATAAGACCTGAGCCCCTTACATAAAATGGCATGGTATTTGTCTATAAACTTGTTGCCCTGCATGTGTTAGATCCCCCCTAGGTAACTTATAATGCCTAACAGAGTGTACATTCTGTGCAAATAATGGTCATGCTGTATTGTTGAGAGTTTAAGAAGGAAACAAAACCTGCTCTTCTTTGGGGCAGGTATAATTGCTTCCTCAAATATCTTTGATCTATGTTTGGTAGCATCCACAGATGTAGAACCTACAGCTAAGGAGAGCTGCCTGCATTTTTCTATATAAACAGTTTTTGCTATTTGGGTTCAGGTTTATAATTCCCTTGATCACAGGAACTGGCCTCATTCAACTCTTTTGTCAGTCATGAAGCACAGCATGTGATAGAACCAGAAGCTGAAAGAGACCTTCAAAGTCATCCCCTCATTATCCACAAGAGTTTTCACTCCTGAGGCCTGAATACTCCTGTGCAAGGAAACATGCAGCCAAATTTAGCTTTTCGTAGTGCCAACCATTACAAGGGCTTCCCCATGCTGAGCTGACATTCGACAATGTTTGCTGAATGGAGAAGGGTTTTTTATCATGGTGCACAAATCCCTTGGAAGCACTCATGTATCTGTTTAGAAATGATTTGTCCTCCCATAGAGTAGAGGAAACTCCCTCCTAAAGCAGGACCCAAAACTGTTAAACCAGCAGGAAAAACAGCAACAAACATTCAGGATCTGGGTTTGACTTGGGAGAGAAAATTTGGGCCTGGAATTTGGGTTTTTCTGTGAAGGAGGTGCCGTTCTCGGCAAAGCTTGGCCTGCTGGGAAGCAACTCTGCCAGCTAAAATATACTTTTACAGTTGATTCTGTACCGATAGGAAAATATCGCCTGGCAGTCTCTTTGCATCTGGGATGGGGGCCACATCCTTAGAGCCTGCTGGGACTCCTCCCCTGAGAGACAGGCCCAAAGCCAAGTTTATTTACTTAGAGTCTAGGGATCTGATTAATTGCAAAATCAGCCATTTAAAAAACTGTCTGTTGTTGATTTTTAAAGACATATTACTAACTGGCTGTGGCGCTATACACCTGTCATCCAGCATCAGACGAGTAGGAGGATCACTGTGAGTTAGAAGCTAGCCTGGGTTACATAATGAGCTGCAGGCCAGCCTGGGCCACATGAGGAAGCTGGGGGGCAGAGGACGGGCACATAACCTTGCTGGCCCTACTAGCTTACCTGTAGCTGCAAGTACAGGCTGTGGGGCCAGGCTGCTAGCTTTCGAATATCTTGTCTAGCACTATATAAGGTATGTGGCCTTGGCCCAGGTCCCAGAGTTCCTCACAGGAGAAGAGATAACCCCCTTGGCTCCTTGGTCAGCACTCAACAAGTCTTAGATCATATTTTCTATTAACATGGGTTGCTGCAGGGACAGGATGGACATAGATGTTAAAAAGGGCTGGATGCACAGGGACCAGTGGTCCTCCCACTGACATCGCAAGAAGGTGCGGTAGGAAAAGGACCGCAGGGTCATGCAAACACACTCCACAGAAGAGGTTTTCCTGCAATACTGTTTTCTGTGAAAATGACTGAAGTAGCTGCCTTTAAAATACATATTCTGTGGCTTTGGAAGGAGGAGGGGAAATCCAGATTGTAGAGAGAGTGATGAAAGCCAGGGCCCACTTCGGTTCTGTGTCTGTCAGTTGGCCTAGGATCTCAGTGATCTGCATGCTGTGATATGAAGGCGGAACCAGGCCAATCCCAAGCTTCATGAAAGCTGCTGTGGGTGTGTTTCCAACATGGAATGCCTGCTGGAAACACCTAGCACACGAGGAATATCTAGCAGATGAACAAGTGGGATTTTTTTTTTTTTTTTTTTTTTTTGTCCCAGACACCAAGAGAGGAAATCCAAAATCGAGTTGCCTTTTAGTAGCAATGCTGTATTAGGAACTCTCAGAAGGAAACTGAGAAACCAGACATCATTAAAAGTGCTCTGTCTGCCGCCCCACCCCCAGCAACCAACACTGGCTCTGTCTCTCACAGCTACTACATTTGTGTGCTGTTGGGCAAGTCGCATAATGGTTGAAGGTATGCTAGAAGAAGTGAATACAGACCAGACCTCTGGCTTTGAACCTTGATGAAGTTGGGTCATTTCTGGAAAGTTTCTGGGTGGATGTGAAAGTGTAGATGAACACTTGAAAAGAAGTTTTTGTTATTTTGGTTTCTTTAAAAATGCAAAATGGTGTTTTGACTAGGTTTACGTTACCACCCCAGGTGTGGAAGATGTTTATGAGTTAGATTTGGAATGCTTGATACAAGTGGCTATAGTTTGGTTAGGTGCAGTCATTCTGGCATGTGTAGCTCGTTCTTGGGATTGTGTGCCACTTGGGTTTATGGGAACTCCTGGAACGCTTGGCTTAGGGTATGAAAGGTCTGGAGCCCCGAGAGCCCAAGTGGGTGTTGGCTGGGTTGTCCATTGTTAGTGCGTTGATTCTTACAAAGGTTGGAGAAAATTTCTTTCTATCCTTCCTTTATCTTTCCCTAAATTGAGGGTAAAAGACTGTAGCGTACTGCTACATGAAAGGGCTTCACAGATTCAGTGTTAAGGGATCTTAACAGTGTTAAGGGGCCAAAGGTGAGCTTTTTGAGGTCTTGAAAGACCTAGAATTTTAGATTGCATGTGTATAAACTGGAAGGACTCTCCGCCCCATCTAGGATGTGAGTGTCCTGTTGGGGGAGCAGGATTTTATGAGAGAAAGGGAGCCCGTGTCACTACTCTGTGAGTCTTCTATTTGTAGACAAGTACCTTTTGGAGGTGTGCTAGGGTCTGAACCCAGAATCAGGGCCTGTACATGCTAAGAAAGTGCTCTACCACTGAGCTGCAACCCTTGCCTAAAAAAAGTATCTTTTAAGGAAACATGTTTGTAGATAAATTAGCCTTTAAGAACAAAAAAGAAACTACCTGCAAAATTGCTCATGTCTGTGAGTACATGTACTTCACTGGGCAGCGGTTCACACATCCATCAGGGGGATAAAGGGGTTAGAGGCATGCACAAGACAGGAGAGGGACTTGGGCTGGCCCTCACATGTGCCCTCTGCTCCAAGTTCCTCCCTGCCTTGGTGGGCTGCTTTGCCTCTGTTCTGGCTGCAGGTGGGGCTGTCCTCTTCCCATACACCCGTCTCTCTGTAACTCCAGCCACTGCCTCTTGCCCTCTCCCCTCAGTCTCAAGTACTAACCCACGTACTGTTACTGTCCCCAGGCCCTGTGATTTCCCTGTACCCTGCCCCCACCTTCAAAGCAGCCCCTTTATTAAGCTCTCCTAGAATTATCCAATTTAAGTCATTCATCTGTTTCCTGCTGAGACCCTGATAGATACGGTGTTATAAATCTGTCATCAAATCAATGCCTAGACACACACACACACACACACACACACACACACACACACACACATACACACACACACGGGGGTGGGGGGATGGACTTGCGCTCACTCAGACTTAAACATTCAACACTCAACCGCTAACAAATACACGTATGTTCCCACAAATTCACCTCACTCACATTAGTCCAACTTAAAATCCTGTACTGGTGAATTGAGGGTCTACCTGGGCTACAAGATAACCCTACCCCCAGCCTTATGTCTAAGCTATAGGATGCTATCTCCAGCTTCTGGGGGTCTTTCATCTGCATACTGATGAGCTGCTAGTTCTTATTTTTAGATATGGCTACACTTTGTCCACCACAAATCCAGGCGACCCTAGCAACTGCACTCGCAATGTGCTGGGAAAAAAGGCTTCAAAAAACATTAAGTTAAGGGACCCTTAGAATATCTAACTATGCAAAACAGACAAATTTAGAAGTAAAAATAAAAAAAAAATCTACCAAATTGCAGGTGGGGAAAGAACAAAAGCCTTTAGAGATCACACAAAAATTAATTTAGATGGAGAAATTAGAATTGAAGGGAGATGCATTTTGGGTCACCCTGAGGCCTACTTCGCCAGTAACTGGACCTGACTCATGACAAACAGGCCACCTTATGAAGTATCCTTTTGTTTGGAATTGTGTCTTAGGAAGACAGATGCAGGAGCCTGGATGGAGTGACCTTTAAGGCTACACTAAGATGCTCTCACGATCTTAGACAAATCACTTCCCCTTCAGGAGCTTCTGTTTCCTCTCTGTAAAGGGACAGCTTTGTCTAGATGTGCCCAAAGGGTCTTTAACACCTAGACAAAAATCTCAAAATCAATTATTCTGCAGGCAAAGAGCTGCAGAAAGTGGGGAGGTGGAAGCGTGGAAATGAGCCACAGAAGTAATTAGTGATGGAAGTGCAGGTCTCCAGCTGCCCCTGGGTATCGGATGTGCAGATTAAGGCAAGGCCAATCTTGTCTGAATAATTCCACTCTCTCCAGAGTAAATGGCAACAATACAGTGGTGAGAAATCTGGCCTCCGTTGGAGGGAGAGACAAATGAACTTGTTTAGGAGGCAAAGGGCCTGTGAATTGTGCCGCCAGCATCTGCTAGTATTTTCACTCCCCTGGAACTCAGGGTTCTTTGTTTTTCAGCAGGGTGGAAAGTATCAACCACCCAGGCATGCCTTACTGGAGATTAACCGGTGTGAATGTCCCTAGCTTTCCTGGTTGTGGTAGATAATCATTCAAGAATATTTATTCACATCTAGGTCCCCACACATACTAGATGTGTGACACTGGCAGTGAGTGAACTCAGCGAGCCTGCTTTTTCTCATTAGTACAGTGGAGGGATTGTAACATCTACTTTCTAGGGTGGATGAGGAATAATTAGCCAGTGCATGCAGAATACACATGAGGTAATGAGTGGCAGTCATCGTGATAAGTAGCTTTGTGGGACTTAAACAACAGCATAAAATCACCATGTCGTAGAAACCACATTGTGTGCCCTCTTTTCCTAACTGAGCATTCAGAAAAATGACTTTGTGGCTTCCCTGCCCTCCACTCAGTTTGGCCTTAGTGTCAGTGTATACTGCTGTATGAGATTGGTGGTAGGGAACCAGGTGGAAGAGTGTGATAGGACTTAGGCAGAGTGCCCTGCTTGGCATGGGTGCCAGTTGTATCCCAATGGCAGTTTTCTTTGGCCCCTCAGAGAACCATACTAGAGTTCAACTGGGAAGTTTTGCCTGCTTTGTACTCTAGCCTGGGAAGCGCTGTTATGAGAGTAAGTTTTTTGGGAACCTCAGAGGAGCCCATAACTGTCAGGTGGCTCCCCTAGATCCTGAGTATTGCACTGGCAGAGAGTCCTTGGAGATCCCCTTTCCAGTCTTGTCCAAATAAACAATCTAAGCTATTTTATGTATCTTGAGACAGGGAGTCATATCACCAGACTGACTTAAACTCCCTATGTAGCCAAGAATGACCTTGAACTGGTCCTGCTTCCACCACCTGAGTGCTGAGGTTAGAGGCAAGTGCCACCCATTCCTGGTTTTAGGTTTTGTGTGGTATCTTGAGATGGGGATGGAACCCTAGACTTCTTGCATGCTCCCAACTGAGCTAAATCTATACCCTCCAATCAAAACTTATTTAGAACTAAGTGTATCTCAGGTTCTATTGTGCCTAAATAGAGCACTGTCACTGTATAATGAACTGGGAGATACAGAACTCCAAAGTGGTTCTTCCTCAAAAGAAACATACTGTCCTAAACTGCATGATACCAGGAGTTGGGGTCTTCATATTAGTCATGGTCTTCATGAGCATTTCTGCCAAATAAGTCATTTAGAGTTCTGAAGACTTTCTAATGGTCAAAGAAGAGTTATAAGTGTGAAAACCTATATTCTAGATTGAGAATTTTATTAAAATATATTACTATTTTTAAGCCACCATACAAATATCCTTTGTATTGATCTCAGTGTGATGAACTGACTGAATAAATATGCCAATTTCTTCCAGTGAGCCAAACAGTATTTTTAACCTACTTTAAAATATGTGTTGTTTCCTATGGTTTTTTAAACTCTGGAGTTGATTATGAAAGCAATTTCAATTTTTAAAAATTCTTCTTTCCAGAGAACATACATATATATTTTAAACTATCGAATGTAAAGCTTAATGGGAATGGGCCATTATGTCTTAAAGTTGCAAAGAAAGGTGAAAAATAAGGTGGGTTATTGTGATGGTTAATCTTGATTGTCAACTGGATTAGACTTAAAAAACCTAGGAGACCAAAATTTATGGGCATGTCTTTGAGGATTTTTCCAAAGAGGTTGAACTGAGGAGTGAAGACCAACCCTGAATGTGGACACCATTACATAGGCTGGAGTATCCACCAAATGAAAAGAAGAAAACAGTGGGACCTGCATTCACCTCTCTCTGCTTTCTGAGGGTGCAATGTGACCTGTCACCTCACACTCCTGCTGCCATGCCTTCTTGTCATTATGGATTATGCCCTCAACCATGAGCCAAAATAAATCCTTCTCTCCTCAGTTGCCTTTGTTGGGGATCTTGTCACAGAAATGAGAAAAGTAATTAATGCAAAAAATTTGGCACCAGGAACAGGGTCATTGCTGTGATAAACACAATCATGTTGGATTGTAGGCATTTGGAGTTAGTTTGCAGGAGGAATGTAGAGAGTTTGGAGCTCCAGACTAGAGAAGCCCTAGAATGATGTGAGAAGAGCTTAATGGGCCACTTTGGTGACAGGTCTACAGTAAAAGAGAGCAGCAAGGGCAGTATAAGAGCATGAAGTGTGCAGTGCAGTGAGAAAAGAATGTAAGCAAGTTTAAAGTTGAAGACAAAGCAGGTGTAGAGAAGGCAGTGACAACAGCTGAAGCAATCAAGACCATTAGAGAGAAACCGGCACCCTGAACTAGGACAATAGGAAAGATACCCGAGGGTAAGATCTTTCCCACAGAGAGCTCTAACTCGTGAAAATGTAAATTCACTTGAAAAAGAGAAGGCCCACATTAAGAATGCCATGGCTAGAATCAAAAGACAAGCATTCCTTGTCCCAAATGGCCACATAGGGAAGTGTTTCCCCAGGGCCTGTCTTGAAGGCACACAAAGGTAACTGTTGTCTAAGGGGGTTATATTACATCTGGCAGCAGAACTGGACAGCACTGTCATGTGGCACTGGTTTTGCACACATGAAAGATACAAGAAGGAAGGAGTCACAGAATCTAGCACCAAGGTTTTAGAAGCTACTGAAGTCAGGTGATGTGTAGTTGGATCAGGTCAGACCCCCTGAATGGAGGCATTAAAAGGCCATTGTATGAAGCTGAGAAGGAAAAGCCTAAGTTCCAATAGGGATGTCAGGATATTGGAGATGCTAGTAATGGGGAATGTTTTCCAAGAAAAACTGCAGGCATAAAGTAAAGTTGGCCCAAGAGAGAGTCTGTGTGAACAGTAGGCACCAGAACCAGTGGACTGCGGTTACCCAAGGAAGTTGCAGCCCAGATAATGACATCAAGAACCCCAGATGCCAGGCATGGAACTACAGGATTCAGTGTTTGCCCTGCTGTGACCCAGTCTTATTTTGGCCAAGCCTTTGCTTGCTTTATTCCCACTCAGTTTTAGAATGAGAATGTTTTCTTCATGCCATTTACATGAGAAGTATATGACGTGTAGGCTTGATTTTATATGGGCTCATGGTTAAGAGATTTCCCAAGTCTCGTGAGAGATGACATTTACACTTCTGATGTTTTGGAACTGTTGAGACATTGAAGACTTTTAGAGATAAACTAAATGTATTTTGCATTATAAAATGAACACGAGATTTTAGGGATCAGGGGTAGAATGCTATGACTTAAAAACGGTATGCTTGGGTGTCAAGTTGGCAGAATGAAGACTTGTGATAGTTAATCTTGATTATCAACTGGGCAGGACTTAGGTTCACCTAGGAGACAGACTTCTAGCCATGTGCGAGAAAGTGTTGAATGTGGGTGCAAAGACTCACCCTGACTGTGGCGTCATCACGCCACAGGCTGGAGTCTCAAATGAGCAAAGAGCAGAAAGTGAGTGGAGCATCTCTCTCTGCTTCTTGATTGAGGATACAGTGTGACCAGCCACCTTATGCTCATGCTGCGATGACTTCCTCACCATGATGGACTGCATCCTCAAACTGTGAGCCAAAATAAACCTCCTTCAAATTGCTCTTGTCTAGTATTTTGTCACAGGAGCAAGCATAACTAATAAATAATGCGGTGTTACATTGGAGACTACAACGGAAAGCTTGTGTAACGATTCTTCAAGTACGTAACAAATGTATTCTTATATGTATTTTGCCCCCATCGCTGCCTATTTAGTCTCTTTAGCTTCTTTACCACATAACATTGTGTATTTAATCAGGCTCCTTTCCAGGAATTTGGGGGTTTTCAGACATTAAAGGGAGGACTGGGGAGATAGCTCATCTGGCAAAAGTGCTCAGTGTGTAAGCCTGGAGACCTGGATTCAGAACCCTAGAACACATGTAAAAGCCAGATGCAATGGTACAGGCATCTGTAGTCCCAGCGTGCCCCCACCAGGAGTTGGGTGGTTGAGTCTGGAGAATCACAAGAAATGTGTAGGCCAGCTATCCCGACACACAGTAACAAACAAGCCAGCTCCTGCCTCACACAAGGCGAAGTTTGTCCTCTGACCTCTCTATATGTGCTGTGTCACGAGTGTTGGCAGGCATACGCGCCGCGTGCACACGCACACACACACTCACACACACACACACACACACACACACACACACACACACACACACGGACAGCAGAACTGAAAGCCAAAGCAATTCATTCACTGGCCAGTAGGACCCTTGGGGTGAACATGTATACTATCTGTGTTTCACAGGTGGGGAAGTTAATAGGGAAGAGGTCGGGGACTTGTTCAAGGCCTCAGCTATTCCAAACAGTTCACCCTGTGCCTCCTCTCTTTCCCCTTTTCCTAGAGGAAAAATTCCCCAAAGTAAAAATCCTTTACGCACAAAACCATTTGGAATATCAATTAGATGTTATTTAAAAACTAATTTTTTTTTCCAGAAAGGGACTAAAGAACTAATGATCATTATAGTTGCTATCTGTGAATCATGGGGTTTCCTGGTTTTGGAAAGAAATGCCAAGTTACCATTTGAAAAAGAAACGATGTCAGATATTGTGTTTTGTGGAAGTAAGAGCTTTAGGCACAGGACAAGGAATGGGGTTATCTGGACATGAACATTATAGTTTCAGGAACAGAGCTAAAAACAGGTAAAGAATTAGGATTGAGTACTCCAGAAGATCCCCGCCATTAGGTTTAAGTACTGGCCTCAACAGATTCTTGATTGGATCCCTTTTAACGACAGGAATCCATACCTCACAGCACAACCAGCCCATCCGGAATGGCTAACTGTCAGAAATCCTTCCCAAGTGTGAGCTGAAACCTGATGGGGACCAGAAGCGAGACACGAGGAATTTCCATCTAAGTGTGCGCTTCTGCTTGAGATGAATGTCTTTGGAGCCACCTGTGGGCTCTGCTCCTGATGATACAGCAGGGTTTACCTGAAGTTGTAGCCAGGGGAAACACTGCTTTTCTCAGAAACGCCATCCAGTCGAGTGAAGGAATATTTGGGGATACACTGGTCCCAGGCCTTGTCCAAATCGCACACCCAGCCGATCTTAATGCCCAGAACGCCACCTGAGAAAAGTACCAGATATGAGCTCTCCCCTGCGCTCGGTCAGGGCTGAGGATCTGTGGTCAGTGATTTCTTATCTTGGTGGGAGGTGGCAGCAGGAAGGAAAGAAAGTGACTGGTGTGAGTGGGGTTGTCCATAGGGAAAGAACCTGGAGCCTCAAAGTCCCTGAGCTACAACACAAGAGAGAGATAGCTGCTGGAAACTTTTTCTGTGGTGTGGCTCTTTTCAAAGAACAAAGGCCTCTTCTGAGGTGAAATGGGATGATGGGAATGGGAAACTGAGGCTTGGGGAGGTAGAGGCAAGATCACTGGGGATGGATGGATGGGATTCTGGATAGGAAGGGATTCGGGGATCTGCAGGTGTGAGATGCTTCCACCAGGTGGCACTGTCTTGCACCCCAGTGGCTTTCCTTGATGTCTAGGGGAGGCTGCTGAGGGAGTCAGGGAGAAAAGATAGGTTCTCACCGTGCGGGCCAACTTGGCAAAATCTTGCCCAGCAAACTTAACCACATCCCCTACCCTCAAGATGGGGCAAAATGGGGCTTTTTCTGGGTGGAAGCGGCACGTCTTTATGTCCTTGGCTGTCAGGTTAGGCAGGAGGTTTCCCCTGGGGAGAAAAGAAGAAAGAGATGAGGCCCAGAATTATACATAGTTATGTCCAAGTGTTCTCCAGTCTTCTGGATGCTTCAGGCTCTCCACCCCTAGCTGGGGTATCGACCCATACATCTCTCAGTCACTCCTTAGCTACCTCCCCTCTTTCCCTGCATAGCTTTGTAACTGGTCATGTTCCATCTCGTAGTAGGGTTATGAATACCCATAGCCAGTGTCTCCAAAGTGCCAGGCTGGGCCTCCTGGTGACCAGAGTCTCTCCTAATTACTCCGTGCATCTCCGTGGTGCCTGTCAGGATGCACTGAATATGGCTGACGGCTACCAGGTAATTGTTGAATGTATGAGTCAATGCAGCGGGGCAAATTAAGACAACAACAAAGCAAAACCTCCACTCAAGGGCTTGAGGTGGGAGAAGTAAAAAACTAAAAACAAACCTTTCGGGCTCCCGGCACATCATGTTGAGTCGTCTTTCCCCTGCTGCAAGTAGAACTCCCATGTGGGTTCAGAGCCCGAGGCAGGGAAAGTGGCAGAGAAATTGGACACCTGATATTTGGGGGTCAAAGTCTATTGCGGATAGGAGCTCCAGGGAGATGGGCAGACAGAGGGGGACCTCTATGTCAGGCTGAATGGGGGAAGAATTGAAGACTCACTTCTCGAAGTTGAAGAGAGGGAAACGGATGCTGTTTTTGATGAAAATAGTGAAGTTCTCAGCTTCCATCATGATAGGCCTGTGGGTGAGAATGGGGCTTCAGCTCTCCAGATGATGGGAGGCATGGGAATATTCTCAGGAATCTTTCTTTGTGGGTGCCTTTTGAGAAGAGACATCTTATAGATCAAGGGCCTGTGGGGGCAGGGGTTACAGGCAGGGAGGGGGAGATGATGCCCTGAGGTCACATTCCTATCCCAGGAAAGAACTCTAGCTGGGGACACACAAAACTGTCTATGGGCTTGGGGATGCTCAGAGCCTTACATCTCCACAGTGTCCACCTCGGTGGGGCACCAGCCCTGGATCTCACAGGTCCGGCGAACAGAGCTGTAGTTCACACAGCGGCCAGTGAGGATCCCTGGAGGGTGGAGCTGCGTGACCAGTGGCATCCTGCCCCTTGTCACCCCCTTCCCCTTCCTCCCCAGGGCTCCTGGCAGGTAAGCAAGGCGAGCTAACCTGCTGCATGTGTCCTGCACACCCTAGGACCCTTCTTCCTTGCCTCCAAGTCTGAGCTGTCCCTTCTGTCTGGAATGCATTTCATGAAGCGCCCTTCATCTCCAGGCCACCTCTCAGAACCAACCTCCCTCCCTCCCCTGGGTCTCCCATAATCTTTTGCCTTTCCTTAACACTACCTGTTACTCTACCTTGTCTCTTTCTGGCACAGCAATACCTAGACGGAACCCCTGGGGCAGGAACCATGCCACCTTCCCAGCCCCAGCTGGGTCTGGCACCCAGCAAACCTATGTGATGTTGGCAGAATTCCATAGCCCCTTTCCTGAAATGGGCTATCCACATGGATAATTTGCTGCCATTTTTAGTCCCATGAAGGCTTGGAGTTTGGGGTGGGGGAGGAAAGGGCTGCACTCACCCCCACCCGGGAAGCGCTCAGGCCCACACTGGCTGTCAGACACACAGCGGTACTTCTCCTCATTCTGTGGGGGGACAGGGTCACAGGTGTATGAAGGACCCTCCCTCAGCCCTGGTTAGCCCATTAGTTCCCATCACCTCCCACAAGTACCCGAAGCTGTGGCCTCTAGTGGGTGGCAGGTCCAGTCACAGCTCCAAGGCTAGACTCTGGGCCCCTGTTCACACCACCTGCCCAAACCCTGCCAATATGTTTCCTTGACCTGTTCCACTCACCTCTGGACAGAATCCTTGCATCTGGTTTTCAGTGACGATCATCTTGGTGATGATGACAAAGACAGAGGTGCCCTTGGGAGGAGAAGGGAGAGGAAAAAAGCTTGGTCCCAATCTGTAGGGCAAACCAACTCTTCCCAACTATGTGGTAGCCCCTCTTGATCTCTCCTTGTATTGCTCTCCACTAAAGCACAGGTGTGGCAGGGTGGGGGACTCTAGCTTCTCTATATCCAGTGCTGCACTCTGGAGGGCAGATTCTTGTTCCCCCATCCCCACAACAGTACTGTAGCTGCTGGTTCAGGACACTTGTCCCTTTGTCTCCACTCTCCCCAGATGTGGGCATGCACACATTCCTGGGGTAGGACACCATACCTGGGGTGGGGTCACATAATCTGACACGTCCATGACTCTGTTGGCATAGCGTCCAAAACCTTTCACCTTTGTTACTACTGAGGACTCAATGGCGGTGTCTCGCACTTGGTAGGCCTTCTCGTGCAAGAAAACCCACCTGCAGCAGAAGAGCAGGGATACAGAGAAAGAGTCCACAGGCTCATGAGAAAGGGGCTGGGAAAAACCTCCTTCCTGCCAGTATTAGAGTCATATGAGTGTGCTTGGCAGGGAGACATGTTGGGGGCAGAAACCAGGATGAACTCTTGGTTAGTTCAGTGAGTCTTCATAACCACTTCCAGGGAGTACTTTTGAGCTTCTTTTCTAATTGTCTTCCTATGAAAACTCTTAATATTACAGCATGTGCCATGTCGTGTATACATGTATTATGTATGTATGCATATGGAGGCCATATGTTGCTATTGGTTTTTTTCTTTTTGAAACAGAGTCTCAATGTATAGCCCTGGCTGGACCAGAACTCATTTTGCAGACCAGGCTGGCCTTGAACTCATAGAGATCCTCCTGTCTCTGCCTCCCAAGTGCATGTGCCACCATGAATGCCTGGCATCAGGAATAGATACTGAGATAGACGTTCCAACATCACCTGTATCACTGTCCACCTTACTTTTGGAAACAAAATCTCACTGAACCTGGTACCTAGTGATTGGCTAGACTGGCTGGCCAGTGAGCCCTCTATCCACCCATTTACACATTCCCAGCACTGGGTTACAGGTAGATTTTGCCATGTCTGCCATCTTTTAAAAGATGGAGTTGGGGATGCTAGAATGCAAGGAAAGAGCTCTATCAGTATTGAGCTACAGTCCCAACCTACTTGTGATTCACACATAAATAAACAAACCAAAAAGCCAAAACCAAACAAACAAACAAAAAAACATTAGGTTAATTTTTACTCCTAAGAAGGAATTTTCAGCACTTTGTGGGCCATATGCATGGCCAAAAGTAATTATTGCTGATAACGAGGTCCTCTTTCTAGAAGGCACCAAGGAGAGAAAAGAGACAGAAGGTCCCAGGCCAAAGACCCTGTACATCCAAAGCTTCATTTGTGGTTGTGCCCTATGTGCCAGGGATACAGCAGACATTCAAGAAATAAACTGATGAAAGGCTTTGGCAGTCTTCACCTGGCGAAGGATCAGTTGAGTGGTTAGGAGGATGGGGTGTGGGCAGTGTTTGTGTCTGCCTGGGAGCTGAGTACTGGGGGCGTGTGTGTGTGTGTGTGTGTGTGTGTGTGTGTGTGTGTGTGTGTGTGTGTTGGTAGTGGGGAGGTGGGGGGGTGGATGGAGGCAGGATGCTAATCTCATTCCCTGCATTGTGCTTCCACCTAGTGGTCACTTTCTGTCTCCCATAGTTTTAAGCCATTAAGGGACCAACTAGATGAAGCAAGACTCTTTTTCTTCCATTCCTATCTGCTTCTTCAGACCCTCCCAGACCTCCCTGGCAGCAGGGAGGGCTTACAGACAGCTGTAATCCTGCACATCTGTGAAGGACTGCCTCCCCATGTGAATCAAGCCGCCACAGCCCTCAGGGTTCAAGATAACTCAGTCTCAATACCTGTGTCCAGCCTGAAACATGGTGGCATTTGGGTCTGGTGGCACACTGGAAGGTAAAAACGGTTACTGCCTTTATTCTATAGGTGAGAAAACCTATCGAATGGGTTTGGGGAAAGATGAACATTCTATACAACAAACTAGTAATATGATAAATTTTGTTAATTTTGTCATTACATAATCATTATTGTTACTACTATGGCTATTTTATTGCAGTGTTGAGGATGAACCTAGGGCTTCACAAATGCTAGGCAAGCACTCTACTGCTGAGCTGCATTCCTAAGCTCTCTTGATCTGATTTGACCACAGAAGCCAGTTTGGGGGAGAGAACTGTGACAGTTGGTAGAATTAAACAGAATACTTTGGAAAGGCCGGGTTAGGCCGGGTTAGCATCATTTTCTTCTACCAAAGGTTGGGAAAACACATCAGGGGATGATGACAGAAGGGAAGCTGAGACAGTTTAGCTCAGAAAAGACCTCTCTGTGGGCACTCTTGGCAGGGTAGTTGCAGAGGCAACCTTGGGTTGGGCTGGCATGAGGTATTGAAAGGAGGCAGCAAGGGTGCCCAGCCTAGGAACTCCTGTCATTGAGGTGGCCATGAACTGTTGCTTCAGAAGGTGGTGGGCCCCACATGCCTGGGAGACTGGGGAGCTTGCTGTTCCATGCTTTCTGTATGCTGAGAGAAGAGGAGACATTTTTCTTGGGTACAGGTTGGACTGTGTGACCTTTGAGGTCCCTGTATTGTTAGAAGAAGGAAACAGCTTTCAGGACACTGAGGGAGGTAGAGTCACTTGTAGGATAGATACACTTTTGTTTACAGCAAGCACAGGCTGATCTTTGCAAGTGCCTCTTTTTTCAGTACCATCCCCATAATGAGGCTTCTCTTACTGAAATTCCTTTTGTCCTTTACTTTTAAAGCTTTTTATGGTACACAGGTACACCATGAGTGTGTGTGTGTGTGTGTGTGTGTGTGTGAGAGAGAGAGAGAGAGAGAGAGAGAGAGATAGGTGTGTGTGTGTGTGTGTGTGTGTGTGTGTGTGTGTGAGAGAGAGAGAGAGAGAGAGAGAGAGAGAGAGAGAGAGAGAGAGAGAAAGAGAGAGATTCCTGAGAAGCTGTCTACTTTTTGAATAATTTTGTGGGAGTGGGGCTGTGTATGCCATGACAGACATGTCGAGGTCAGGGGACAACTTGTGGGAGCCAGTTCTCTCCTTTTATTCTGTGGGTCTTGTGAATTTTTCAGGCTTGGTGGAAGGTACCTTTACATACAGGCTCTCTCACTGGCCTAACTCTTTCTCTCTCTCCTTCTCCCTTCCTTCCTTCCTTCCTTCCTTCCTTCCTTCCTTCCTTCCTTCCTTCCTTCCTTTTCTTTCTTTCAGACAGGGTCTCACTTTCAACTGGAACTCACCAATTAAGCTAGATTGACTGGCCAGCAAATCCCAGAGATCTGTCTCTGCTTCTCTGGAACTGGGATTAGAAGCATATGTCATATGCCCAGTCCTTTTCACACAAGTTTTGGGGATTGAACTCAAGTCCTTGTGCTTGCAAGGCAAGTACTTTACCCATTCAGCCATCTCCCCAGACACTCTATTGTAACTTTTAATTGGCAAACAATCACTGTATCTATAGGGCACAATGTGAATGTTTTGGTGCATGTATACATCATAGAACAAGTCTATCAAACTAATTAGCATAATCTCTTATATTTATCTGCTTCTTTTTGTAACATCATCCACTTGGATTCTGAATGCTTTTCTTGTATGAAAAAAAGAGGATGGAGTCATATCTCTGCCAAATGGCTCTGAACCTGTTACCTGCTTTATTGTGGCGGCCTTGTAGCAGCTGGCAAGTAGATTAATGCACCATTAAGCATTATCCACATGCTTGTAAAATGCTCTTCTGAGCACCACACCTTTATAGAAGTCTGCAGTGCTGTTTGCTTTACTTCTCTTGCAATGGTTTTCCTTTTTTTTTTTTTTTTGAAGGGGATTAAGGTTTCATTCACCATGTTATATTCTAACAGAGAAGAAGGCAGCATCTTGTTACAGAATCAGAGGAAGTTATCCGAAAGAGCACCATTAGCTCATGGCCTCATGCCCTCTGGAATGATGGGGAAGGAGGTCTTGGGGGCCTGGCTCTCTAATTCAGCTAAGATGGTGGCTGCTGCTGAACACTTGCCAGAGAGTAAGCCACAGTTCAAACACAGACTTTTGGAATTCCAGTGTGCCTTGCCATAGGATGAACATGTTTCTTGGTGTTGAGGTAAGGAAACAGTTCTTTGGGGCCAGTTCCCCATCTTTAAAGTTAGAACACATTTGTAGATGCAAGGAGTGTTCAGAGTGTCATATCATCCAACCAACACTATGACACTAAGTTGACCCCTTCCATAAAGCCTTAATAATGAGATGTCTGTATTATGACCATTATGCCACACATAGAGAAACAAACAGAAGGGTATGCTGACTTGTCCAAAATCATAGCCAGGAAGCAGGTTCCAGTAGGGCAATCTGCTCTGGACCACTTCCAGCCACATTGCTGTGGGGTCTCCAGCTATATCTCAGATCAGATACCTGCTTCACTGATAGAACAGTATTCCCTAACTCTGTAAGGTCTCAAGAGGAAGGGGCTTGAGGTGGAGAAACAATCAGTTCCCACCCACCTCCTCTTCCTTCTCTTCTTCCTCCTAAGACTCCTTTAATGCCCAGTAGGAATAAGAAGCCACATTAGAATTCTCTCTGAGTTAACAAATGGAAGAATTTCAGTGGCCCCATGGGGCTAAGTATATCATCAGGGTAGCTAGCAATGGGAGGTGAGGGGTTGCTTCATTTCCAGAACAGAGGGGCTGAGCTGTCTCTAGAGGCCAGGGCTTAGGATATGCAGCAGGACTGAGCCTCTGATTCTTGGCATTTACTCTGCTGCTCTGACTCCTTCCTTTTTTCCCCTCACATTTCTGGTTTATTATTTATAGAGCAGAAGGCGGTGGCAGCTCCTTGGCAGGTGGGATGTGCAGGAAAGAGGCTGAAGCAGCACCCCAACACCCTCCTGTCTACCCCCAGAGAGTCAAGGAGGAGGGCAGGGAGTGGGTGTGAAATGTATGCGTTGTGTGTGTCAGAGGATAGGGGTCTCTTAGGGAGGTGTGAGCTGGGCAGAGGGAAAGAAGGAGGCACAACAGGGAGTCTAGGAACGATAATAGTTACCATGTATAACTTAATACTACTGAGTCACCATCTAGGGAAAGGCACTTCACATGTGTCATCTCTCATCACAGAACACCCTGACAGGAGGTACTCTTACACCATGGACTACCCCTTACACCCATTTCCTAGATATTGGGGATGGAGACTCACAAGTCTGTATTAAAATGGTGTCAGAGCAGAGATGTTGTACCATGTACCCTTATCCTGAGGCTGTGGTATTGGGAGAAAGCAGGCAACAATGGGTGTCAGTCCCCTTTTACCTGCTGACAAGGAGCCTTGGGTGCTTCCTAGGAGTCATCACCAACCTCTGGTACACCCAGGGTAGGTAAAGAAATCTGAATCGGTGTCAATCACAGCAGGTAGCTGAGGCTACAGCCCAGACAATTAGTTGCTGTGAGTGTATAAGAAGAATAATTGGTTCATGTTATATACTTCCTTAGGTGAGGCTGTGTGTCCTGTCTCCCTGACAGAAAACAATATGGGAAAGATTCAAATATTAATTAAATGCCAACACAACAGCATTAAGTATCCTCTCAAGGGGCAGGCAGGCAAGTTGGCTCAGTGGGTAAAGGTACTTGCTGTCAAGACTGAGGACTTGAGTCCCATCTCTGGAATTCACATGGTGGAAAGAGAGAGCTGACCCTCTCTCACTGTTCTCTGACCTCTACACAGGCCCATGTTCCCCCACCGCTGAATAAAATAAAAATGTAAAAAAAAAATTAATAAGATGCTTTCAAATTCTATTGAGTCTAGGTAGTGTTATCTCTCTCCTACAGACTTTCCTGCATACACTCCTCCTCCTTTGAATCCTTGGGCACATTGAACAGCTCGTCTCATCATGGTGATCGTCCTCAGTCTCAGTCACACACATAGGTTGAACAGTGTCAGTAACTTCCTTCTCATTCTTTACTCTTCAATGAAAACAAAAGCTCTTGTAGGATGCCAGATCTGATCTCTGTTCTTCCAGGGATCTTTCTAGAGCCCAGCTTCTACTCCCATAAATTTCTTTTCTTCTTCCCGCAGACCAGGCTCTTTCATTCCACAGAGGTAGGTTCTCTGCCTTAGTCCTTCTTCCTTCCTTTTGCTCACCTGGTTACTTCTTACCCACCCTTCAGAACCTGGGTTAGATATAGTGTTTCTAGAAAACTCGCCCCAGTTTCCAGATGAAGCCAAGTGTATCTATAGTGGAGGCTCTCTTGGTGTTATACTTATTTTAGACAACAGTAAAACTTAGCATTTGTTTGTGGGGATCACTGGATTAACATCCACTTCTTGCCACATGCATGGGCTTGATGCTTACAGGATAAAGACCATGTCTGCTTTTGTCCACTGCTCTACCCCAGTGCACAATGCCCGACATGAAGAGATGCTTGATGCACTTTTGCTAAATTAATCACAGTGGATTCATGAAGTCACATGGTGTTTGGGCTCCTATAAACAGAGATGGGCTTCGGCCAGGGGGCTGGGCTGCCGAGAGTGCTGATGTAACTGCAAGGCACTGTTCCATGGGGGAGCTGTCAGGCTGGGAGATGGATGGGGTTGTATATCAAGACGCCAAAGTGCCTCTCTCATGCTCCCTTGAGCAGGCTGGACGCAAGCCCCCAGCACTGGAGGATTCAATCTGATTCTGATGAGGGGCAGCCAAGGGCACTGCAGGACTAAGAGGCTGGTCCAGGAGACGGCTGTCTCTGTCGTCTATCAATGCCCTACCTGGATCCAAGAGAGCCATGCCAGGTTGGGAATTGCTGAAAAAGCTTTTGTGCTCATCTGGACCAATATACCATCCTGTGTCTGTCAACAATCAAGGCACTGAATATATACGAGAACATAGAAGACTTAAGAACCAACTCTGATGCTGAGGATGCAGCTCAGTTGGTAGAGTGCACAAAGCCCAGGGTTCAACCCACTAGCACCATATACACTGGATGTGGTAACCCACATCTGTAATTCCAGCAATAGGAAGATTAAGAATTCAAGGTCATCTTCACCTAAGTAGTAAGTTCTGACTAGCCTGGAATACATAAGATTCCGTCTCAAAATCCCCAAACCAAACTAATCAGCCAAACCAAAAATCAACCAATTTTGAGCCAACCTTTGGAGACAGGGGAATGGAACATTTCTAAACATCTCACAAAACTTCAATATAGGAAAGCAGTTTCAAGCCATTTAATCTTACTCCATAGTTTGAATTCCTCCTCGAAAGGCGCTCAGGCTATATAGACTTGTTCCACTGTGGTATATACTGGAATACCAAAGCCTACTGGCTCTCATCAAACCTATGAAGCAAAAATCACTTCAAAACAAAACAAAACAAAAAACCCACATCTGACCATCTCTCCACACACATCCAGCCTCCCCAAACCACTCCAACTGGTCAGCTCCAGGCCACACACACACAGGATGTACTCTTTGATTTGCCTGAATTAACTCATGACCTAGTCAGTGCCTTGCTGTCTTTCATAAACAGATTCATTGTCTCCAGGAACAGCAAGCAACCACAGACCTGCAAGCCTGGAAAGAAAACCCTTGAGGTTTCTGCCTGCATTTCCTGGTGCCAGCCAGGGTGTAGAAAAGACCACAAGAATGACAGACCTGTGCTTTCCTCCCAGCCATTGTTTGCTCAAGTTCCTTTGTATGTGTGTGTGTAAAGGGGCGGGGGCATTCGGTGTGTGTGTATGTGTGTGTGTGTGTTAGGATCTTTCTGGCCCTTAAGCAACCCCTAGCATAAGTCTTATAGCACAGAGTCAGGTACAGGAAAGAATTTATGCTTTTTAACAATGGGTATTATTTCTGCATTCTTGGGGAAGAGCCCCACACTAAATCAGAAAAGGTGCTTTTCTCTTAGGCAATTCTTTCCTTGGGTGTATCTGTGCCTGTGTCTCTCTTTATCTTGAGGGGCAGTTCTTTCCTTTGTCCTACTTTCCAAGAACAAGGGTCTCTTGCCTTTCTAACCCTTTACCATCTAGCCCATGGCAGGAATTTCTAACTCTAAATTAAACGCAGTGCTCTCCTTTCCTTCCCAACTGGTTCTTCTTCCACACAACACCAACCCACCTCCCTGGTCTCAGCGCTTCTTCTTTGTGCTCCTTTATCTTTCTGAGACTCCAAAAAGGGAAATGGAAAAAATGCAGTGAGGGGGTCTGCCTTTTTTTTTTTTGATTTGGGAAAATGGACCATGTGGGTCCTTTCCTGCACAGGAAACGGTATCCTTGGAGCTTTTATCTAGAACCATTCCCAACCCTGGAAGAGTTACTGGGTTAAATAATTCACCTGAGGACGGGTCTGGATGGGAGTGGCAGAGGCCAATCCTGAGGATATGGCTCCCACAGATCAAAGTGTTTCCCAGAAAAGAAACTCTGAACGTGCAGAGCAGTCTTGGAGGAGGGGAGGCACAGGGGGGACATCAGGTAGTCCCCCTGTCCCAGGACCTGAAGGACCATGAACTCACCCCACAAAGTAGGAGATAATCAGCAGCTGGACAGCTCGGTTGATGATCCCAATGGTCCAGCTCTTCACGACCACCGACTTGGTAGTCTCGTAGGTGAAGAAGTCTGATATACAGTTCATACTGAGAAAGTGCTCACAGCCACTCAGAAGGGCCGTGGATGGCTCCCCAAGGAGAGAGAGGATTTCAGGATGGGGAGACAGAGATCAAAGCCTCTAGTGGGCAGCTTAGTGGGTCTTGGGGAATAGAGCCAGTTCCTTTAAGCCAGGCAACTGTAGTCCAGTGCCTAGTCTCTCTCTTTCTTCTTGACACTCTGACTGCCAACAGTCCAGGGGCAGGGCGGCGGACCACCTTTTTATTCGTCTCCACTCCACTCCCCTGTGATGTCACAGCAGGGGTGGGGTCTCCAATCCCGGGCTCCAGATTGCCTGGGATGCAGCTGGGTAGGGCCCTCTGGGACTCATGTTTTATCTGCACTCCGTCTACGGTTTCTATTCTGTTCTCTTGTACTGTGTCTCTACCACAGCTCACTAGCTGCTTCATATTCTCCAAAGCCCCTTGCAACAGCCCATTCCTCAGTTAGCTCATCTACTGGAGCAAAGAATTCCACTTCGGAGTGTCAGCTGATTTCTACCTAATAGCACAATTCTGGGTCTCTTGAGAGGAAGAGTCACACATTTTCTATCATCCCCTCCTCTCTGCCCTCCAGAATCTCATTACATTGCCTAGCTGATTTCAAATTTGCTATGTTGCTATGTTTCAAACTCACCATCCTTCTGCCTCAGTTTCCGGAGTGCTGTGGTTACAGGTTTGTACCACTGCAAGGTGGAAAGTCACTTATTTCTTAACTCCAGTTGGCAGCAGTGGTTGACACTCTTCTGGTTGTACAGAAATTACTGGTTTTTCTCTTTTTTATCCTTAAGCTATTCAAATTTTTTGTTAGGATATGTGCTCCTGAAAGGTTGGGGCTGTTTTAACCATCTTCAATAGTTTCCACAAATCCTAGAAATGTGCTGTATTAACAATAGGTTCTCATTATATGTCTTAAGCTCAGTTGAACTTAGCTAAATAGTGCTAGTACTAGCAGTATTTAACCCAGTGGTTAAAGCCAGAAGTTCTGGATGGCAAGAATGCATTTCGACTATGTCATATCCCAGAGTTTAGTTAGCAAGTCAGTGCAGCGATTGTCAAGGAAACCGTGAGTTTAAATACGCTGTTTTTAGGCAGGACATATGCTAGCAATTACTCTAAAGCTGGGACCCTCATGATTGTGATAAAAAGGGTTGATGTTAAGAAATCTTGAGTTCTAGACTCCAGCTTTAATGCCAGTACACTAACAACCCAGGCAAATTTTTTTTGGGTCTCAGTTTTTTCCATCGGCAAAAGGAGGGAGAGCAGGATAAACTCAAGCATCTCTTTCAGACCAGGCTTCAGATTTTGCCAAGATGTACCCTGGTGCTATGTGAGGCCATCCGGGCTTCTGCCAACTCAGGCTGATGTGGTTTCAAGTAAGTTCTAGCTCAAAGGTAAATCTGACACCAGCACTTGAACTTAATGCGGCCATCTGCCAGGCTCTTCCCGAGAACCCACAAATTAAGGATATGGACGGGATGGTGTTGGGGGTGGAAGGTGAACTCATTTCAGAAAGAATCCGATCCACTTGCAAGGGTAGAGTTGGAAAGCTAGCACAGCAATCGACACCCGCATTCACTTTGCAGCTAGTGGGGGCTTCGTTTCTGGCCACAGCTCTGTATTTTTCTTGTCCAACAGCCTCCTTCCCAGACTATTTTACAGGAGGGAGGGACATGCATGCTTCTAACACACATACAAACCTGAAAGCCTGATAAAAGTGCACAATTTCCCTTTGGAATCTATGCTTTTGAAGAGAAGCCTGCAACTTCCTAAAGAGCGCTCCCATTTTCTAAACAAGAATTCAGCCGCTTGGGACTCCAGAGAAAGACCCTTGCTTTAGTCAACTAGGGTACCGACGCTCTAGCCAATGGTTCCTATGGTTGGCCCGGATGGTGTCTTTCTAGCTAGAGCACCCTCTCTATGGTCTGTGCGCGACTTCCGGTGGCGGGACGCGGGACCGCGCACGCGGGAAAAGCTTCTCCGGAGTCCCCTCCCCCGCATCCCTCCCCTCCCCCGCGTCCCCCTGCGCCCACCGCCGGCGCTGTGCCTTCGCGAGGTTGCATCTCGAAGAGGTGGGTGGTCGCGATCCCCGGGTCCTGGGTGTGCACGGGCCCCGCTCCCCCGCGGGACGCTGGAGATGGGCCGTTCCGCGCTCAAATTCGCCGGCAATGGGCGAATCCATTTTAAAAGGAGGGGGAGAAACGTGGGTCCAGGGGGGTCTCCGGGTGGTGGGATCCCTGTGATCCGGACACTACCCTCTGAGCGGAGTTGAGGTGCGCTCTCTGAGCAGGTCCCAGGGTTCCGCCGATTGTTGCCATGCCTGTCGGTGGAACGTCCCGAGAGGGTGTCGGGTTGGGGTGTAAGCGCCACTACAGGCCTGGTTCTGCACCTAGGGTCCTGGGCCTTAGCCTCAGAAGAAGCGCTGCAGAGCCGGTCTGTAAGGTCCCCAGGCAGCGAAGAACTTTAGACATTCCAGGCACAGCTACTCATGGGTGATCGGAGTAAGGTGGCGTCATTTCTTATCAATCTCCTTCCCAAATTCAGATTCCCACCTTGCTGAACATCTGCATACTCAACCAGGAATTGGGGCAAGCTCCCAGAAAAGGGTTCGCTTTCTCTGGTGCAGCCTAGGGCTCTGTGCTCAGGCCACCACGGGCAGGTGAACATGGCAGAGACACTGGAGTTCAACGACATCTTCCAGGAGGTGAAAGGGTCCATGGTGAGAAGGGCTTGTTTGGGCCTTTAATAAAGGCAGAGAGGGGGAAGAGTTCGTGTCTATTAACAAAAGTGTAACTCTGACTACTATTTTGGAAATAGTGTATCTGGTGTTTTCCCCAAGCAAAATCAGTGGCAGTCTCAGGAGTTACATGATCTTGAAGTTTGAAGAGATTGCATGTACAGTTCTATACTAAATCCCTGTGTTAAGAACCAGGCAGCTGGGCTCTTAAGGGTTCTGGATGCCAGAGCTAAGCTTGCAATCTAGACTTGCTGCCTCTGTGTCTTACGACTTGATCTCACCACTTGACCTGTTGCTCTTGCATTGATAATCTGGCCAGCCAGCAGCACCAAACAGGTGAGGAGTAAAACGGACCCTCTACACACTACATCCTGTTCTGAATATGGGTCTATATTTTGGGCAGAATGATGGGAGGCTGCGATTGAGCCGCCAGGGTATCATCTTCAAGAACAGTAAGACGGGCAAAGTGGACAACATCCAGGCTGGGGAGTTGACGGAAGGCATCTGGCGCCGGGTAGCACTGGGCCATGGACTTAAACTGCTCACAAAGAACGGCCATGTCTACAAGTACGATGGCTTCCGAG
Source organism: Cricetomys ansorgei (assembly GCA_026225945.1). Taxonomy (NCBI): domain Eukaryota; kingdom Metazoa; phylum Chordata; class Mammalia; order Rodentia; family Nesomyidae; genus Cricetomys; species Cricetomys ansorgei. The sequence continues at coordinate 1,876,215 of JAMJFZ010004027.1, read as the reverse complement.
AATCGGTGAGAGATCTTGTTGTTGTGACCCTCTCCCTTTGTGTATTTTTAATCTTCTATAGACAGTTGGTGTTCCTCTGATAATCATGTCATTGCTCATTTGGGCTCCTTGGAGCAGGGCTGTTAGAGACTATTGAACAAAAACCCTAGCGATGTGCATTTAGTGACCATGTCTTGTGAATTTCTTTGTTCCTGTACTCCAGAAGGCTTTCTACTAAGTGGGTTCTACTTGCTTCTTCTCTCCTGGTTCAGAATCTTAGCTTGGTGCTGTAGGATTTTGCTTTCCCATTTTGAGCTACTTGAGTCACTTGGTTTAAATATTCATTTTCATCAAAAGAGCACCTACATAAAGTTTAAAAACTCAGCAGAGTGATACACACATCTGGGAATGTAAGTTCTTTACTCCTGTTCTAGACTGAGCCCTAGAATAAAGTAGTTTTTTGGGGGGAGTTATTAAAAAATGTTACTTATTAAAATATTTGATGTGTATAAGGCTTTGCTAACATGTATACCTGTGCACTGTGTGCATACCTGGTGCCCTCAGAGCTCAGAAGAAGGCAATGGATCACCTGGGAACTGGAGGTACAGAGTTGTGAGCCACCATGCAGGTGCTGAGAATCAAACCCAGTTCTTCTCCAAGAACAAATACTCTTAACCACTGAGGCATCATGTCTCTAGCACTTAAAAGGTTTTAAAATAAAGGTTCACAGAAGGTAAGAGGCTTGGAAGTTGGATATCCCTGAGAGCCTGATTGAGGGCTTCTGGGTCCCAGAAACAGCCTCCCGTAACAAAGTAAAATTGTTTTTAAACAGTTTCAGAGCTGATATCCTCAGTTAGCTGTGGTTTCTGTTAAAGGATACATTGGTGAACTTTTTCTGAACTAGAGAATCTTGGGAGCTTTAAGTTGTGTTAAGGCCCAAAGGGCTTTACCAGGAATGTACTTTCTTCATTCAATTTGCAGGAGTTTGAGAAACTCTCTGATTTCTTCAAAACTCACTATCGCCTTGAGTTAATGGAGAAGGATCTTTGTGTAAAGGGCTGGAACTGGGGGACAGTGAAGTTTGGTGGTGAGTGATGAAGATTGAGGTTTGGGGAGAAGGTGGGCTGAAGGGCTTCAAATTTTACCTTGCTTTATTTTTTCCTTTGGTGTAATTCTAATTCCCAGTTTGTGTGGTTAGCATGTATTTACCTAGCATGTATAGCATATCAGTCACTGTGCCTGGTCTTGGTACAGTGTGGTGAACAAGTTCCTCCAGTCTTCTGTCCTCAGGGAACTCAGAGCTGGTGGGAATGCTTCCGCAGACTCAGAGGAGCTGGCGGCTTGATAAGTCCTTTCCTCACAGGACAGCTGCTTTCTTTTGACATTGGTGATCAACCAGTCTTCGAGATACCCCTAAGCAATGTGTCCCAGTGTACAACAGGCAAGAATGAGGTGACCCTGGAATTCCACCAGAACGATGATGCCGAAGTGTCTCTCATGGAGGTGCGCTTCTATGTCCCTCCCACCCAGGAAGATGGTGTAGATCCTGTTGAGGTGAGGCTTCTGCTTGCCGGGCCACTATATGTTGCTGACTAGGCTTTGGCTGGCTGGCTTGGGAGCAGACTGGCTGGCTGTTTGATTACCCATGTGTGTTTGCAGGCCTTTGCCCAGAATGTTTTGTCAAAGGCAGATGTGATCCAGGCCACTGGAGATGCCATCTGCATTTTCCGGGAGCTGCAGTGTTTGACTCCTCGTGGCCGTTATGATATCCGGATTTACCCTACCTTTCTACACCTGCATGGCAAGACCTTTGACTACAAGATCCCCTATACCACCGTTCTCCGTCTCTTTTTGCTGCCCCATAAGGATCAGAGACAAATGTTTTTTGTGGTGAGCAAAACCCCCTGGAGGTGCTTAGTTTTTGCCCAAGTCTTCAGTAGATAAAGGTTACTGATGCCTGGAGTTCTGTATTGTTTAGTCACTTGGGGCTCAACAGCCTTGTCCACTTGTCCTTATCAGATCAGCCTGGATCCCCCCATCAAGCAGGGCCAAACCCGTTACCACTTCCTGATACTCCTCTTCTCCAAGGATGAGGACATCTCCTTGACTCTCAACATGAATGAGTGAGTGTCTCCCTCGGCTCGTTTCTTGCCACTGTCCAGGCAGGAGGCAGGTCTGCCATTGTACCTCATCTTGCTCTGTTCGTAGGGAAGAAGTGGAGAAGCGCTTTGAGGGACGGCTCACCAAGAACATGTCAGGATCCCTCTATGAGATGGTCAGTCGGGTCATGAAAGCACTTGTAAACCGTAAAATCACAGTCCCAGGCAACTTCCAAGGGTAAGAATGTAGACCAAGCTCTGACCTGCTGAGGATGGGGTTGGGGTGGGGTGGGAAATGTCCTGATACCTTAGTAAAGAAGCTGTTCCTGTGATGGAAATACGCTCTAGTAGAAGCCTGGGAGCAGTTCTTGTGATTGTCAGCAACACTGTTAAAGCAACTTAGTGGGAGTGACTTCTGAAGGCCTGGCATTTGTGTTGCTACTGTCAGATGTGCCCTTAAGCTCTGCTGTGGTTGGTGCTGACCAGGCTCCCTGTATCCTCCATCAGGCACTCAGGGGCCCAGTGTATCACCTGCTCCTATAAGGCCAGCTCAGGACTCCTGTACCCACTGGAGCGGGGCTTCATCTATGTGCACAAGCCCCCTGTGCACATCCGCTTCGATGAGATCTCTTTTGTCAACTTTGCCCGTGGCACCACAACCACTCGTTCCTTCGACTTTGAAATTGAGACCAAGCAGGGCACTCAGTATACCTTCAGCAGCATTGAGAGGTAAGAGCCGCTTTCCGTTACCTCCTGACTGTCCTGATCCTGATCCCACATCTACTCAGAAGCCCCGTCTGGCCTGGGGTCCTTTCTGGGCCTGTGATTTGACGTTTCCAGCTGAGTTTATTTTTTATGTCATGAAAGCTATGTGTGTTGGTTGTAGCCTGTTCTCCTCCGCCACCACCACTCCCCCACCTCCCCCCATGGTGGAAATATTATCTCTTTCTTTCCTGGAATGAGGTTTGTGCCCAGATACACAGCAGCTAATGTTTATTGAGTACTCAGCTAGAGGCTAAACATTTTACAAACATCTTCGTGTTTAAATCCTCATAACAACTATATGAAATACAGACCAGTAAAAAGATGAAAGCCTCCCCTCCCATAATGCCCTGCTCTGTGACTATTAGGTGACTAGCTATGCTTCTGCCTGCCTTTTCTGTCCCAGAACTCTTCAGAGCTGTATCTAACCTACTGATGTCCTGGGTAGTACAGTTATAAGCTCCAGCCCCACCTAGCCTGTAGCTGTCTGAACACCATTTAGCCCTCGTGAGATGGACCACCTGGTAACGCTGCTTGTCTCCCCTCACAGGGAGGAGTATGGAAAGCTGTTTGATTTTGTCAATGCAAAAAAGCTCAACATCAAAAACAGAGGATTGAAAGAGGTATCTGTGGGAAGGATGTGCCTCTCTCCTGTTCTTTCTGTAGAGGAGAAAGGAGCAGAGACTTGGTGGCTTCTTTTTCACTCTTTCTTCTCTTCTTACCCTTATAGAAAAAAGAGGTGCGTGTGGCTCCTTCCCCTTCCTGAGCAGGTTCTCTCTGCATGGCCTTAGACCAGTCTATGCAGCCTCTTAGGAGCCATTGTGGGGCCAAGAAAGGGAGGGGCTTGGATTAACTCAGTCTTGTAGGCCCTGCATGTTGGCTATGTGGACATTCCCGCTCAGGGTCTCCTGGGAGCTGCTGCTCTGATTTCACAGGCGTGGGGAATGCTTTTGAGTGCTTAGGAATTTTGGCTTGAACATGATGGCTGACACTCATCTCTTCCCTGGCTAGGGCATGAACCCAAGCTATGATGATTATGCTGATTCTGATGAAGACCAGCATGATGCATATTTGGAGAGGATGAAGGAGGAAGGCAAGATCCGGGAGGAGAATGCCAACGACAGCAGTGATGACTCAGGAGAAGAAACTGGTGAGCTGTCCTCTGCGCCGGGGCCTGAGACGGCCAGGCTTCTCGCCTGTGGCCAGAGCTGGGTGTCTGGGTCAGGCGCAGGACACCCGCTGGAGCAGAAGTTGATACCGTCTATATTCTTTCTTAGATGAGTCCTTCAACCCCGGTGAAGAGGAAGAAGACGTGGCAGAGGAGTGAGTTTTCATTGGGCCTCACAGGGATAAGATTGTGATCTATAAATCTAAGAGTTTCTGAATATTTCTCATGTCCCAGGTGTTAGCCAGTGGTCCAAGATGGAAAAGTGACCTCCAGCGAAGTGTCAGAATCATGAAAATATTTGGCAAAGTGTCAAGGAATTTGTTAGTGCATAACATGCTTTGAAAATGGAGAAATGGAAAGAGAATGGGAATGAGAACTTGTGCTGTGCGTGCTGGGAGTCCTCACTTGCTAGTGACATTAGTACCCTTGTGCCATATCACATGATTGTCCTTGTCAGAAGGTGGCTTAAACTTGTACCATAGGCTGGCTGGCTTGCTTTCTTTCTTTCTTTCTTTCTTTCTTTCTTTCTTTCTTTCTTTCTTTCTTTCTCTCTTTCTCTCTCTCTCTCTCTCTGTCACTCCCTCCCTTCATTCCTTTCTTTTTCTTAAGTTCGTATAACTGGAGATATCGTTGATCTTAGGCAGTATTGGATCTAGGTGCTCAGAAATTGTGGGGAAACTTATTTTTTACTTCCACTTTTATTATTCATAGAAAGCTTGGTCCATGCCCCTCATAAGGTCTAGGCAGGCTTAATGTGTATAGCTTAACACCCACAAAGCACCTCTCAGCAAAGTGAACAGTGTGGTCTCTGGTCATTTGCCCCTTTCTGAGCTTGAGATAATATATGTGAGGCTCTGATGGACAGAAAGAACCATCCTCAGAGCATGCAGTTGGAATGAGTTCCCTCCCTGCAGAAAACTGGGACCGTTGATCCAGAAGGATTGGGCAGCAAAATCAAAACTAAACTAGTTTTGCTCACAAAGGTTAACACACAGATGCTTATGAAGTGCCTTGGGAACCTTTAAGCAATGGGCAGGTGTCAGCAGCTGTGTGTTCAGAGGAGATGCGGTCTATTGGACAGGACAGTCAGACATAGGAACTGGCTTCAGTGAAGATCGATTTCCTCCCTTTTAGGGCTGTCCATCAGAAAAGATTATAGTATAAACTAAGGTGATTTGACCAAAGGGAGTGATGAGATAGACTTGGTGTGCTGTAGGCTAGCAGGAGACAGTGGAGGGCAGAATTGGAGTAGAACCTGGCTTAGAGCAGAAGAGCCCACTGAAACATATGCTTTTCATTGATTGATTCAACAAATAACCCTATGTGGTGGCTGGATGTTGAAGCCATCTTGATGAAGGGGGAGGAAGCTGGGTGGCAGTTAGGGGTGGAAGTTGTCCTTAGGACTTACTCCTGTGTCCCTTTCTGGGCAGATGTCTAGATTCCTTTTCCTTCTATCTCAACTTCCACCATATTGTGCCTTCCTTTCCTGAGTCTAAGCCTCATTCTGGCAGGTTTGACAGCAATGCCTCTGCCAGCTCCTCCAGTAATGAGGGTGACAGTGACCGGGAAGAGAAGAAGCGGAAACAGCTCAAAAGGGCCAAGATGGCCAAAGATCGAAAGAGCCGCAAGAAATCTTCAGAGGTACAGACTCTCTTCTAGATAGAGACTCAATTCTCTGTTTTCTTTCTCCTGTCTACTACCAGTAGACACTTGGTTGCACTCCTTTTTGTAGGCTGATTATGGCTTAGATAGATATCTTGTAAGTTTTCATTTTGGTCCTGAGATACATTGTTTCTAGAAGATCTGGGTTTGTTTCTTTACCTAATTTTAATATTTTTTGACAATTTTATACATTCAGTGTACTGTTACTGTATTCCTATCCCTATTACCTTTGTTTCCCTCCCCATTCCCTTAACTAGTTCATCTTTTACTTTCACACCTCTTTGTTTTGTATCTGGTGAGTTTAGTAAGGATTGCTCGTATAGCATGGGTAAAAGGGTTATTTTTTGGAGCATAAGTAACTTACCAGTGGCTACACCACTGAAGAAGATGACTCATATTCTAGCAACTGTTAACTGCATGTAGCTCCTTAGGAAAGGGTGAGCCCTCATAGAGGGCTCTCCCATCTATGAATGAGTATCAGGGCCTAACCTTGTACTGGCCTTGGGCAGTTATCCATAGCTGTTGTGTGTTCACATCCAGAGCAGCCATGTTGTATCTGGGTGACAGTGTTTCATAGCACTCCCCTATTCTCTGGCTCTTGGATACTTCCTGCCCCCCTCTTCGATCTGTGTTCCCTGGGCCTTGGTGATAAAGATGTCCCAGTTGTCACTTATTGTCAGCACCAGGACCAGATGTGAGTCTCTGAATCTGAATTAGGAGACTGCCTCTGCCCCAGGGAATCTCTTGGAGGAGGAGGAAGCTGCCATTCCTGCCTTTAAAGCCGTTCTTCTGTAGCCCAGTATTCTTTAATTATTCTTGCATCTCTTCCCTCCCTAAATAATTTCCCTGGGGAAACTTGGGATAGTTGTGGGATGTGGATAGCTGATAGCATTTGGGTTCTTTTTCATGTAGGTGAAGAAGGGTAAAGATCCAAATGCCCCTAAGAGGCCTATGTCTGCATACATGTTGTGGCTTAATGCTAGTCGAGAGAAGATCAAGTCAGACCATCCTGGCATCAGCATTACAGATCTTTCCAAGAAGGCAGGCGAGATCTGGAAGGGAATGTCCAAAGAGAAGAAAGAGGCGAGTAGCAATGGGAAGGAGGGGTGGTGAGGAAGGCCTTGTGGGGGTACGGGGTGTGCCACTCGTAGAACAACTGTACATGTAGATTTGCTTGCATTGGCTAAGAGGACTATTTGTGTCTGTGACAGGAGTGGGACCGCAAGGCTGAGGATGCCAGGAGGGAATATGAAAAAGCCATGAAAGAATATGAAGGAGGGCGAGGTGAATCTTCTAAAAGGTAAGTGTTAGAAACAAAATGGCCCAATAACTGCCTTTTCAGCAGGTCTTTTTTTTTTTTCCTTCCAAGTCAGAATGGAGAATTGTACATAGTATTGACAGCAGTAGAGTAGTGTTTCTTAAACCACTAAACGCCATTGCCAAGTAGTATGGGTGATGTATGGAGTATTCAGGTCCGGGCATAAATAAGGCCTATTTTCCTAGACCAGTTTTATTTGAAGTTACTGGAGAGTTTAGAAAAAAGTATTTTTGTGAAGCCTAATAATGCAAAGTCTACATGTGAGGTAAGTTTTGCACATGAGGCTGCTTTAGGCTGTGACCCTGGTTCTTCTTGGTACTCATATGATTGTCTCCTTTGGTGCACTTTGGGCTGATAGAGCTGACACTGCATTTGCCATGCTGAGAATAGTGTGGCCAGTACTGGGAGCAGGAGAAATTTGGCCTGTGTGGTAATATGGGGAGCCTAATGGCCTGGCTTCTTTTCCATTTTCCTTACCTAGGGACAAGTCTAAGAAGAAAAAGAAAGTAAAAGCAAAGATGGAAAAAAAATCTACTCCCTCTAGGGGCTCATCATCCAAGTCTTCATCTAGGCAGCTAAGTGAGAGCTTCAAGAGCAAAGAATTTGTGTCCAGTGATGAGAGCTCTTCAGGAGAGAACAAAAGCAAAAAGAAGAGGAGGCGGAGTGAGGTGCGGCAGGAATGTGGGGGTTGAGGGGGGATGGGAGCCTGGGGACATTAAGACCAGGTCGTGGTTGGTTTGTAAGAGTAATGAGTTAGAGTGGACAGGTGAACTTCTGAGGTTTTGATGAATGCAGGAGTTGTAGGAGGAACTAGGCATTAGGGACTTTAACCACCAAAAAGTGGCTGGGACAGTAGCTGGGACTCTACACCTTTACCCTAAGAGAACTTTGCTTTTCAGGACTCTGAAGAAGAGGAACTAGCCAGTACTCCTCCAAGCTCAGAAGACTCTGCCTCAGGATCTGATGAGTAGAGGAAGAAAGTTCTTGCCCTTGCCCTCTCACTTCTCCAGGCTCCCTACTCATTTTGGTACCAGTCTCTCACGTAGTCCTTGGATTCTGTGCCATCTGAATAACTGATCCTGGTGGCTTCCATTTCTCAGAGGCATCGAGGGAAGCATCTAACTTCTGCTTTGCAAGGATGGCTCCTTGTAATGTGGGGAGAGACTGGGTAGGAGTGTGTTCTCATCTGCTCAGTGCATTGAAGGATCCAAGTCCTCGTCCCACTTTCCCAACTGTAGGGATCAAGCTGCTTCCTGTCCTGTTCAAGTGGCTGCAGCAGGGATCTTGTGACATCAGGCCTATAGCTCCTATTAGGGGCCCATTTCTACTTTTATTTTGTATTTCTGGTCTGTGAAATAAATTTAATAAAGGGAATTGACTTTGGAAACGACGTTCTTATGTTTCCTTTCCCACTTTGCATGTAATGTTTACTCATCTATCCTGACTGGGCAGGGCCCTCCTCCTGCCCAGCTGGGAAGCAAGTCTCCAGGTACATCCTGTCCTTCCCGGCTGGACAAGCATTGTTTTTCACTCTTGTCTACGGAACTGTGCCACCTGAGAGTCAAGAAATGAGTGCTGATCTGATTAGCAAGCCTCACATAGTTCTACTCCATTAGCCAACTGCGGGGGTGGGGGTGGGGGTGGAGGGTGCTCTTAGCTTCATCCTTAATCACCTTATGAGTCAAGGGTCTAACTAGACTTGAGATAATGCAATGAGGATTGACTTTCCTTTCTAGTGTAGGAAGTGGAAACCTGAGCCAGGATTGTGGAGGATGAGTTATGTGTGTGTGAAGTTAAAAAGTGTGTGAAGATTCTGAAAAAGGGAGGGCTACAAAATTTTGTGTTGTGCACCGTATCTAAAAGATCTTAAAGAAGACAGATAACAGGGAAAAAGCTACCCCACTTCTCACTGTGGCTCTCAATCTGAATTTATCCACGTGGAGTGGCCACGTCGCTTGCGCTCTCAGGACTCAGGTGTAACAGGAAGCCTCTCCAGTCCGCCAACGGTTCCCTTCGTGCTGCCCGCGCTCTATGGCGCTGTAATCAGTGTAGGCGGCTAGGCTAGGGAAAGCTGTCCAGGGCGGTTTCCTCTCTAGGCAGTCATCTCGGTGGCGCTGGGGTAAATTGCATCAGTTTCGTCTAAGTCTGAATCAGGACTGGCCCCTTCTTTACAAGGTCATGAATAATTGAGTAGGAGCTGTGCTTGTTTGCATACGGTGCGCCGGACTCTGCTTCAGCTCCGACTTACCACTCCCGGTTCCCTACATGAATATTCATGAGCGACATGGAGGCGTGCCCCTGGGCGGTGCTAGGGGAGGGGCCCCGGGGCTTGCACTGGTTCGGTCCCGCGGTGACGGTGGCGGTGGCGGCGGCAGCAGTCGTCGCTGGCGTCGGGGTACCTAGCTGAGCGGAGCCCGTCTCCGGGGAGCGCGTGAGTGCGCGGCGGCCGGAGGGGGCGGGGTCCGGGGATGGGGGCGGGGAAGGGGATGGAAAGAACTTGGCTCCAGCAGCCGGGACCTCAGGTTGGGGCGGTGTTGGGGGGTTCATCAGGAAAGTTTGCGAGGGCCTGGGGTGCTGGGGACGCGCGGGCGCTGCAGAGCTAGCGCGTGTGTGCGGGGGTGGAGGGCGCTCATGCCGGGAGCCAGAAGAAAGCGGGGAGAGGCGAGGGTGGGGCGGGGCCGGGGGCGGGCGCAGCTGCTCAAGGGACCCCCTCCTGCCCCTGTTCTAGCCGGCCCCCTTCCCCGGCTCCCACGGCACGCCCCCAGCCTCTCTAGGCCGCCCCCATCGCGTCCTCCTCGCCAGTCTTCGGTCTGTTCCTTCGCGTGCCGCTTGGCATCTCTGCTGTCCTCCGCTGCTGCCGCCCCCTCCTCCTCCACCCTCGACTGCTCCTCCTCTTCGGCTGCTGCTGGCCACTCGGTGTCCGTAAGCTCCCCACCGAGGCCCTCCAAACAGCCCCTTGTCCTGGGCTGTTCCATCTTCCTGTTGGCCCTCCCTCTTCCAACACTTATTATCCCTTCTGGCCGCACTAGCTGCACATACACCAGGAGACCTTTAGGAGCGACCCTGCCTGCCTTCAGGCCCCTCTGGGTGCCTATCCAGGGTTGGGGCTACCTAACTCCTTTTCATCCTTTGAAGGCCGCGTTTACTCCCAGGGCTGTCTGGCTTCCCTAAACCCTAAGGGTGGGAGTTCTTGACGCTCTGTGGTTCTGCATCTTGTGGTCATGGCCTTGGTTACCTGGGGCTCCAGGATGGGGCCTCTCTACTGTAGCCACCTTCTCTGTTGGGGACTGATAGCCTGTTTTCGTCTTTGAAGCCCCTTATAATCGCAGAATATCCATCAATCCCCCAGGTGAGAGGCCTTTTTCTGTTCTGGATTAGTTTGTCTCCATTTCTAACCACCCACACCATATCCCTTGTAATAATGCTCAAGGACAAGGAAACAATCTTGTGCTTTTTTAATTTTGTTTTTTCTGTCAAACACCACCCTCCCAATCCCGCGCACATGCCCCGCATGTTAATTCTCCCACACATCAGGGACACAGCCTGTGGTAGTTAGCTGATCAGGCGATTGATACTGTCAGAGTTTTTCTCCATACCCTCTTCGAAATAAGCTGGGATAGGGTCAAAGGGATGGGATTGCCTTCTGCAAAGACTGAGCAGCATAGATCATTTTTAGAATTGAGAGTTGTCTTCTTAGACCAGCTGGAGTGGGTGGGTGACTTTGAGGTTGCAACCCGGTGAGGATTGGAGAGGGTTGGGTTGCCCTCCAGGGCTGTGTGCATTCCATCCATGTGTTTGGCAGCTTCTCCCTTGCTTTTGAACCTGAGGGGCAGTACTCTCTATTCAGCAAGCTTCAGAGCCTGAGGGGGCTTGTGGGTGGGAGGGTGCTTCAGAAGCCAGGGTGGGAACTGAGGAGGTGGAGTGCCTGAAAAACCGGTGACTTGAGGGTGGGGAGCATGAAGGAATGGTCTAGGAATGCAGCCCAGGGTAGGGGGAGAAGTAGAGATAGTTACCAAAGATGTTAGCTTGTTGGTGACACTGAATATAGTCACCTTAATAGTGGCCAACTATTACTGGTCACTTCCATGCTTGGTATTTTGCATACATTGTCTGGCTTGAATCTAAAGTCAGTACTCTATTTTTCAGATAGGGAAGCAGCCTCAGAGAAGTCACACAGCTGTAAAGTGGTAGACCCACTTAGCTGTTAAACCTCCTAATAGCAGATCCAGAACTCCTGTCACAGGCTACTACCGTGTAGCTATCATCTGATTTAATTTCTTCTGGTCCCTCAAAACTCCTTCAGGCCCTCTCCAGGCTGGTGATACATACACATTCCCATTTCCCAGGCTGTGCAGGTCCCTCCCCGACTGTCCTGGAAGGGGGAACCCCAGGGACTTTTCCTCCCCTCCCCATGTAATCAAGCCCAGTCCGTTCTCCCTGCCCATCTTGGGCCGGCTCCTCCTTCCCCTTGGCTAGGCTCTGGAAATCCAGTGGGAGGCCATTGCTATGGTAACAGGACTAGGCCTTGGCTTTACCTCATCAAATTCCAAGCTGAAGCCAAAACGATTGAGAAATTAAAGGAAAAAAAAAATGTATTCCAGATGTTTACTTTTTATTTCTTATTTCCCTGTGTTTGGATGAGACAGCTCTGAGAGAGGGAGGAGGGGCAGGGACATGGAAGGAGAATGGGGAAAGGGGGGGGGGTAGGGAGCCACTCCCAGCCATAGAGGGAGGGAGGAGAATGGGAAGAGGGGGGCTGGCTGTGGGGCGGAGCCCCAGGTTGGGGAGGAGCGGGTTTTTCCCGTCGCCCATGAGAAGATTCCTGATACTTGAGACTTTTAGGCCCTCTTGCTCTGCCTGGAGTGCACACCTCTAGTGGGGCCGCCTGACTCAAGAGTTGTGCCTTGGGAACTGTAAGTAGGGTGTCCTAGGAAGGAGCTTGGGGGTGGTGTGGGTGGAGGTGGCTCCCCAATGCTCCGGATCTTTGAGTTTCAGAGCCAAGAGCTGGAGAGTTGTGGTAAGAGTTGAGGATGTGGCTGTGAGGACTTTTGCCACCCTCCTGTGGAGGCCTCCCAGACCTCCTCAGCTCCTCCTGGAGTTCTCTCTTCCTGTTCCATACAGTCTGGGTTAGAAATAGACTTCCTTGGCTAAACCTGTTGCCTCGCCCAACTCTTTTCCTTCTCCACCTCCCCACTTTCCTGGGTCGTCAGCCATCCCGGCTTACACTGCTTCCCATTTCTCAAGCAGGGTCTGCCGTATGTGATGAAAGTATCTACTCTCAGGGAAAGCACAGCCATGGCTTCCCCACTGCCCCAGGAGATGGAGGCGGAGCTGGCGCCTGTTGGCTCTGAGTCAGGTACCAATGGGAGATGGGTGCAGGGTGGGGCCGGTGACTGGGAAGAAGGTGGGGAGGAGGCTGCACCCCTATTTTGTCCTGGCAGGTAGCTGAATTGACAGTTGTGTTGAGGTGAGAGGCAGCAAGTGTTAATGGTTGCTGAAGGGCCTTGGTGCCTGGTGAGAGCGAGACAGATCTCCAGCACATATGGAAGCAGAATCTTTGAGATGGGTCCACAAACTCTTTGAGAAAGAGACACTGAGGCACAGAAGGAGAAATGGAGTGCATTTCTCTCTCCCTGTCTAGACATTTTTTATGCTTAGCTGAATGAGTAGGTGATGCAGGATTCTATTATAGAAGGGTTGTGGCTGTGAGTAATTCCCAAGGTCTTTTATTTGGCATCAGAATGCCTTATATAGAAGGTAGATTTCTGGCCTGTTTTTTTTTTTTTTTCTTTCCTGTGGCAGATTTACTTCTATTTGACTTAGGTCAATAGTAAATTTGCATTCCTGATCACAAATCAGATGACATTGAGGAGGTGGCCTGGGAATGTGCAAGAGGAGGGAGCAGCAGGGAGACAGGGGTTGGGGTGGGTGGGGGCTCAGCTAGGATAAAAAGCTCACTATGGAGATCTGGTACATAGTAGTGTATAAAGAAATAGGGCTAAATTGGATACCCAAGTTGACTGCTTGATGAGACCTGACAGATGAATATGCTCATTTTCTCCTTCATTCATTTGATAGGAGCCTGCGCTAGGTGCAAAATAGGATGTTGGAGAAATAAGGTGCCATAGAACCCATAAATACCTTTAGCTTTTAAGAAGTGGATGTGGTAAACATTTGTGAGTTTGGAGAAGGCAGGCTGTATCTGGAATGTGAAAAATCAAGGAAGGCTTCAGGGAACAGGCATTGCTGACTTACATGTAGAAGGATGGGAACACCCTGAAGTTGGAGGGTGGGAGTTTCAATGCAGCTGGAGTCACAAGAATTTATGTTTCATGGTTTTTCTGACAGTTTTTTATGAATCTTTTCTTTTGATAGGTGACTCTCGGGCCAAACCCCCTGTCAAGCCCAAACCCCGGGCCTTGCCCAGCAAGCCAGCTCTGCCTGCCAAGCCCAGCCTTCTGGTGCCTGTGGGACCTCGGCCTCCTCGGGGTCCCCTGGCTGAGCTGCCTTCTGCCCGGAAGATGAACATGCTGGCAGGACCCCAGCCCTATGGTGTCAGCAAGCGTCCCCTCTCATTTGCGCCAAGGCCTACAGCTGAGGTACCTGCTGGAGGAGAAGCTACCCAAGAGTCTGGGAAAGAGGATGCTGGGAAAGAAGACCTGCCCCCTTTGACACCCCCAGCTCGGTGTGCTACCCTGGGAGGTGTGCGGAAGGCCCCTGCCCCCTTCCGTCCCTCTTCTGAGCGGTTTGCAGCCAATACAGTAGAAGAGATCTTGGCCAAGATGGAGCAACCTCGGAAGGAGATCCCTGCTAGTCCTGACCGACTCTGGGGCTCCCGCCTCACTTTTAACCATGATGGGAGCTCTCGATATGGCCCTAGGATCTATGGTGCCCCTGGCCCCAGAGAGGAGGATGATAAGACCCCTGCCAAAGGTTGGTCCCAGGAGGGGACAGCAAAATCTCCAGCAGAGTGCCAGGAAGAACATAGCAAGACTCCTGAGGAGAGGTAAGGGCTATGAGGGTATATATTTCCTTGAAGTGGATAGGGAGCAGGTGGGCTCCAGTTTGAGCTGTCACTTTTACTATTAGTTTAATTATATGAATACAGGCCAACCCAGTCTACGTCTCAGAGCATCTCTATAGCAAATGGTAATGTTATTTCTCTCTCTCTCTCTCTCTCTCTTTCTCTCTCTGTACATACAGAACTGGGAATTGAACCCAGGGCCTTATACATGCTAAGCAAGTGCTTTATCTCTGAACTATATCCCCAACCCACCATAATTCTCTTTATAGAGTTGATATCGTGTTATGCTAGAGAATCATAGTGTTCATTCAGTAGACTAGTTGGTGGTCTATTGAATACATACCCATGTGCTTTGGAAGAGGGGAAGAGCTTGGGAACCCAAGGCTCCAAAGTGACTTCCCACAGTCTCTTGAGTCTGAATCCAGAAGTGTATGATTCTAAAACCTGTGATCTTAACTGCTTGCTCTCATGTGGCAGAGCACCCTGCCAGGTCCCAAGGAGAGGTGTGTTAGAATGTGTAGGGCACAGTCCCTCAGCCCGTGAGGACTGCGATGGGAAAGATGAGACAGGAACAGGTCTTGATGCAGTTTGGCTAATTTCTGCAGAGATTTCTTCTATTTGGAGAAGTTTTCCTATGATGTACTTCTTACCCATAACTGGTCTGCATTAAAGGAAGGCTGACTGGGAGGTACCTCCTTGGGTCAATGGACAATAGGGCATGGGGGGAAGTGGGGGAATTTGGCCACTCAAAGCTTCAGGGCAAGAGAGCATCAGCCTGAAGCATTCTTTGGTTAGGCCCAATAGTTGCCTTCCCTCTCCCACTGTGGAGGTCTGGGCTGTTGTGGTCTGGGCTGAGCCTGAAGCTGAAGGCCTGCCCTGCCCTGCCCTGCCCTGCCCTGCCCTACCCTACCCTCCAGCCTCCCCTTCTCCTACCTGAAAACACCTGGTGGTTTGTCTGGGAAATTAACCCTTGCACATCCAGGACCAGGGCTACTGGGAGGCCATGCTGCTTCCCAGCTTGGATTCCTCCCTCCATCCATGAAGGCATCAGTCTCAGAAAATCACCTCCCCTCAACCCCTACCCTCCTTCAAGAAATACCAGCAGGGCTGCCAGGACCAGGTATATTCTGGCCAGAGATGAACTTTAACCCCTCAGGGACTAGGAGAGGGAGACATTGTCTTCTTAGAAACCCCTCAGGAATCTGGATATGCATGATGCATGATGCTGTTTCTAAGATAGCTGGGGGAATGTAACCCTGTGTGTGCAGGAAGGGAGTGGGAGTTATGTCGTTCGCTTTGTGGGTACCACCTAGCTTCCTTATCCTTAGTGGTTTCAGGCCAACCTCAGGAAATTTGGGGTGTTTAGCATGTTAAAATTGCTTGGGGGGACACCCTCCCTCTTTTCTATTTTTGTGACAGACTTCAACATTCTTTACCTCCCCTTCTGTCTCTCTTCCTCTCAGGAGCCTCACTTGTGGCCTGGCAATGAACGGGGACCTGGCTAAGCTGGCTAGCTCCGAGACACCTGCCGAGGTGAGTTGTCTTTGTGTTGTGAGTACAGCTGTAGTAAAGTGGAGCTGGGGAGTCACCTGAGGTCATCTCTCATGCTCTCTGAGTTTAGGTGAGGAAACTGCAGTCAATGGACTTGCCCAGGGACTGGCTTCCGAGGCTCAGATTTAAAACAACAACTCCCAGGTCAATATGTGTGGTCATTAGAAACAGTACTTATGTTGCCCATGAGCACTGACCAAGCCTCTACTGTGTGCTGGGCATGTCCTAGGAATATTAGCCAATTTATTCCTTTTGGTAACTAGCTAGTAGGCCTTGTCAGCCCCTTTTGAGAATGCCAGGGCTCAGTCTAAGTAACTCACTTGGCCTGAGGCAGGACCTGAAATGTCTGACTCTAGAATCTTCCCTGGCTGTGTTGCTACTTCTGGGTTCACAAAGAAGGGAAAGTCTGGCCTTTTTGTTCATTCCCTCCTCTCTCTGCTGAAGCCTAATTTCTTGAACAAATTATGTCAAAAATGGCCCTTGCTTGGAGAGCCGTTGTTAGCTATAGGCCGTTTCAAGTGCCCTGTAATAGAGATCTGACTCTGTGTAAGTGTATGCTATGAGTTGAGACAGCAGAGAACCAAATATGCATTGTGCCTGCGTTAAGGATCTCTCCTTCCAAAGGCAGACAGTCAGACACTATAAGATACACATCCTGTAAACTGGCAGATACACAAGGTGTTGCACACGGGCTGGGAGAACTGGGAAGGTCATGTACTGGGTGAGGCAAATCCTCACTGCCTAGGTCAGGTAGGGGATGGTGTGATGTCTGAGGAACAGCATTCTTGGGAGAGGACTCAGCATGTGCAGAGGCAAAGAAGCCAAGAGGTCTAGGGGTGCAGTGAAAGGAGAACTAGGTGGCAGTGAGGACCAAGAGGCAATAGTACTAGATGGTACAGAGGCTTGGAGGCCTCTAAGGACTTTAGTTTGAGCAAGGAGAAGATGCCATTGAGCAGTTTGAAGTTAGAGAAGTGGTATCTGTTGACTTAGTTGTAAGGAGACATCTTGCTTCCTAGGTTAAGAAAGGATTGCAGGGAGGTCACACCAGTAGCAGGCATCAGAGGATTCTTAGCTGGATCCTGTTAATGGCTGGGATACTAGAGGGAGCTGTTGGAGCTGGTCAGAAGTGACTGCATCTGGATTGAATCTATAGGTGCTGAAGAGGGGGACATTCAGAGTCTCTTCTGAGGAAGGAGGGAGAGAGCATGCAGAATCTTGGAATAACCCAAGGCATTTGGCCTTAGCAACTGAAAGGGTGAGGTTCCCACTTACTAAGATGGGGACTTTTAAAGGCAATGCATAGCTGGGAGACATATGAGGAGTTTGCTTTTGAATTTGTTGTGTTCGTGATGCTTTTTAGACATCCAAATGGAAATGTCAGTTGGATGATTGGATAGAGTGTGACATTCAGGGGAAGTGAGTATGTTAGAAAGGAAGTCTTGGAAGTTGTCAGTGTAGAGATGGTGGCTGAGACTGGCTCTGCTCACCAAGGGAGTAGGTGGTATACTGGATGGAAGAGGCCCAAAGTACAGCAGTGGAGATGGGGGAACAACTCCAGAGCCTGGCCTAGCAAAGAAGCCTCTGGGACTGCAGGCGTGTGGCAGCAGCTGTCAGCACCTCTGCTGGCTTGGTTGCCTCTCTTTAGCATCAATTAGATTTAGCTAAAGGGAGGTCCTCAGTGACCTTGGCAAGTAGTTAAGTGCAAGGTGTGAAGGGGAAAGCCTGTTTGGAGTGAGTCTAGGAGAGTTGGGGCAAGATATACTTTCAAGCAAACAGTCCGTAGCTAGAGAGAGATGGGGGCAAGAGTGATCTCTCTTTTTCTGTCTCTCTTTTGTTTTCAGTTAAGACAGAAGAATGTAGAGCAGTTGGTGTGCTGTGAGACTGAGCCAGTAGGGAGGGAAAAATCAGTGATGCAGGAGAGAGAAGAGGGGTTGGCCTTAGCCTGGAGCAAGGACAGTGCCTGGTCACAGAAGGCGTACCAAGCCCTTAGACTTCCCTGCCCCTGGTGGTGGATAGGAAAGGGTGCAGAGTGTGGGATTTTCTTCTGTTCTCAGGGAACAGGAAGCAAGGTCATCGCCTGAGAGAGGATGGGAAAGTGGTGTTGGAGGTTTGAGGAGAGACTTGGAAAAATATTGTCTGTGGGGTAGATGGAAAGAGGGTATAGTGGGGCTGGCGGGCACTCTGGAACCAGTTGGAGATCAGCTGTCATTGCTGTGTTTTTCTCGAGGCACATCTAGCTGTCCAGGTGCTAGGACTGGCAGAGGGCTGCATTTAAACAGCTTAGAACAGTGTGATGAAGAGAGCGAGGGTGTTGAGGGTTGTGTTGTGTAAAAGGGAACTGTTGGTGGTAAAAGAGAATTGAGGGCTAGGAGGGGAGATGGAGCTGTGAGAAGGAAGTAGGGTCACTGACCCTTGCTTCCCAAAGGGGTTGAAGAATGAGAGAGTTGGGAACATAAAAAGAAAGAACAGGACAAATAGGAAATGGGATGGGCTGGTGGGGGACCTGAGGTTGAGACTAGAGGCAGTGGTGATAGTTATTGGGAAGAACAAGGGCTAAATGTGTGACCTCAGAAGAATGCAGGGCACTGAATCAAAGCACAGGGAACCAGGATATGAGAAGGGTTGACTTTTCTCTGGAAACCACCGTGAATTATAAATGTGGTGCTGGGAGGCTTTCAGTCTTCTGGGGGGCTACAGTTTTCCAGGAGTAAGTGGCTTTCAGGAGACTCTAGAAGAGGTGGGGCGTTGATGATATATTTTAAAGGCACAAGTTTGGAAACTAGATTGTGTAGAGAAGGAGAATGGGGATGGAGAAGGGTAGAATTCTTTCCACCACCCAGATCCAGCAGGTGATTATAACTGGAGGCAGTGGCTAGGGGTCATAACCTCAAGGAGTGGGGTACAGAAGTTGAGAAAAGTGTCAGTGTAGCTGGATTTATGATTTACTTAATTTGTTGGGGGACAAGCAGAGTGGCACAGTGAGGGAGGACCAGGGGCCTGGTGCCGCCTCAGCCTCCTTCATTTCCCTGGGCTCATCTCCTCTCTCTGCTCCCAGTAACCACAACAGCCTTCTACCCAGGGCCCATATTTATTTAGTCCATATCTAACTCTGAGGTGGACACTGACATCAGCCCAAGAGTACAGGTGGGAACCTGAGGCCGCAAGAGACCCTGCGGGAAGGAGACATTCAGCTCATGGGGGCAGTACTGGCATCATCAGTAGAAGTCATGTGCCTTTCATGACTTCCACCATTTTTTGTGGAATCCACGGCCTCTATGCTTCCTTGGGTAGTACTGAGAACTATGGGCGCACAGAGCACAGGATGGAACTCCGTCCCTCTGCCTGATGATGCTTCTGGGCTGAGCTCATGTGAATCTAGATGGTCAGATTCTTCCTTTCTTCTTCCACTTATAAAGCATGTGTTTGCCCGGGAACTGTAGCTTCCTGGAGGAGATCCTTAGGTGAGCCTTGGGTTGGGGTTTGAACCACTCAAGTAGTAAGAATGATGCCCAAGCAAACAGAGCTGGGTACCTTTTCTGGGGAGATGACCTGATGGAGGACCTCTACCTGAATTCATCTCCTGGGCCTTTCCCAGCTGTCCTATGGTCTGGGTGGTCTTGGGTGCAGCTGAGACGTCACAACTCTTGACCTTCCTCTTGCAGGTTTCCAAGACGTGGGTCACTCCAAGTCCAGAACCCGTTTCAGAGCATGGAGGATCTACCAGCCCAGTCCTCCCTGCTAAAGTCTCTGTCCCAGCCTCTGACTCTCCCCAGCTTCCAGGCCACCAGAGTTCTCCCTGCTGTTCTCAATTTTTAGAAACCCAGAGTCCTGCAGCTTCTGAGGCTTCTATCTGTCTCCCTGCGACTCCAGCATCTCCCACTGCAACCCTGCCTGATGAGCGTCTCTGTCATTCCCCTAGCTCAGAGCTACCTGTGGAGACAGCCCCAGAAACCCTCAGACCCAGCAGCTCTCCTGTGGAGACAGTCTCAGAGCACCACATCCCAGAGCAGCCCCCAGCCGTCTTGCCTCAACCCCTGATTGAGGGGTCTGAGTTGCGGGACCTTACACGAACGTTTCCATGTGGGGAGAAGGCAGCAGCCAGGGGTCACACACAACCCCGTCCCAGCAGCCTGGCTCAGCGCCGATTCTCAGAAGGGGTACTTCGGTCACCTAGCCAGGACCAAGAGAAGCTTGGAGGCTCACTGGCTGCTCTGCCCCAAAACCAGGGGAGCCAGTCAGCCCTAGATAGCCCCTTTGGAAGTGGGACAGAGTCTAACTGGAGCTTGTCACAGTCATTTGAGTGGACCTTCCCCACAAGGCCCTCAGGTCTGGGTGTGTGGCGGCTGGATTCCCCACCCCCATCTCCCATTACAGAAGCCAGTGAAGCTGCAGAGGCTGCTGAGGCTGGCAATTGGGAAGGAGTGTCTCAACTGGGACAAGGAGCCCCATCAGCTCCACAGAGCCCAGGAAGTCCTATTTCAGGGGTTCAGGGAGATGATCCAGGCATCTCAATATCCCAGAGAGATGATGGAGAGAGTCACCCTCAGTCCTCAGCTGTTTTTCCCTCTTCAGTTGAGGGCCCATCTGGAACACCCTTACTGCAGGCAGAGGAGAGCTATGAGGACCAGGAGCCACTGGTGGGGCAGGAGTCCCCCATAACTTTAGCCACCAGGGAGGCAGCCCTACCTGTGCTAGAGCCAATGCTGGGACAGCAGCAGCCAACACCCCCTGACCAACCCTGCATCCTCTTTGCTGATGTACCTGATCCTGGGCAGGCATTGCCTACTGAGGAGGAGGTGATGACCCTAGGTTGGGCAGAGACCACCCAGCCCAGGACAGAGGACACCTGTAGGGTGTCCCCTGAGCCTACAGGACCCGAAAGCAGTTCTCGCTGGCTGGATGACCTCTTGGCATCACCACCACCCAACTCAGGCAGTGCAAGGCGGGCAGCTGGATCTGACCTAAAAGATACACAGTCTCCAGGCACCTGCTCTGAGGTAAGATGGGTAGAGGGAGGGTCCTACATCTGGGATAGGGTTTGGGCGAGCTTCATTTTTTTAACATGGACACCACAGAGTGCAAGACAGCTGTGGACCCACACCATGCATCTCTGCAGTTGCTAGCAGAGCTGCATAGGATGGTGCCTAGGGCTTAGCTGTCTGAGTTGCAATCCTAACTCCAGCATTTACTATCTGAGCAATCTTGGGAGTGAACCTTAATTGTAAGCTTTGTCCTTTCATAGTTAGAGGTGTGTGTGTGTGTGTGTGTGTGTGTGTGTGTGTGTGTGTGTGTGTGAATGAAAGAGAGAGAGAGAGAGAGAGAGAACACATGCACACAAGCCTGGGTTAGAGGTTAATGGGGTCTCATCTACCTGAAGTTCACCCATTTACTTAGGCTGGCCGGCCAGTGAGCTCCAGGGACCCTCCTGTCTCTGCCTCCTCATCATGAGGATTATAGACACAGGCTACTAAGCCCTACTCTTGGGTACTGGAGAATCTTAGCTTGAGTGCTGTTGCTCGTGCTGTAAACACTTTCCTAATATATCCATCTCCCCAGCTACTATGTTTGTCTAAAATGAAATGGAGAAAGTACTTCAT
Organism: Cricetomys ansorgei; assembly: GCA_026225945.1. Lineage (NCBI taxonomy): Eukaryota > Metazoa > Chordata > Mammalia > Rodentia > Nesomyidae > Cricetomys > Cricetomys ansorgei. The sequence continues at coordinate 1,855,055 of JAMJFZ010004027.1, read as the reverse complement.
GCAATCTATAGCATAAGCTAAATAGTCAACCTGTTATACCTGGGAATATTATGCAAGAGAAAGTTGTGCAGATTTTGAGAGCCTGGGTTCAACCTGATAGCATAGGTATGTTACCGAGGCTCAGCTGGCTCTGTTAATTCTTTGTGCAGGTGTAACCTTGAATCAGATACTTTTCTACCTTCTGCCTCAGTTTCTGTGTCTGTAAAATGGTGAAGGCTATGATAGACTGTAGTTCAGACAGTAAGTAAGGGATTAAATGAGTTGGGACATGTAGGACTACTGCAGGTAGTGTTGGGCTCTTTATAAATGCTTTATAAGTGTTGGCTTTTACAACTGGAATTGCCGTTGCGTTCAAGATCTGTTTTGTAGACCAGCAGCTGAAGCCCTGAGGAAGTGATGCCTTGTGCAGAGTTACCCAGCAAGTTGGTAGCTGGACCTAAGCCAGGACCAGCCCAGTTGTCGGCTCTGTGCCCTTTCTCCTACCAGGCTGTCTCTGCATTTAAGGGCTAGGATCCAGGTAGCTTTTGAGATGTATTTTTCAATCCTGGACTGGACTGGTTAGGGTAATGTTGGAGGTAAGGAGGAGCCCCCAGAGGCCCTCTGGAGTTTGAAGGAAGAGGGAGAAGTATGAAGGGGTTAACACCACACTGACTCCTGCAGTAGGTGTGTCTGTCCCAGGATGTGAGTGACTCAACTGGCTTCTGGGCGGGGCTGCCAGAACTGCAGCTGCTCTGGGAGCAAGGGAGCTGGGCCAGGACAGGCGGGAGCCAGAGCGGTCGGACAGGTCCTGGCTAGGAGCAGCCCAGCCCGTTCTGTCCCGGTACCTGGCTCACCTAGCAGCCCCAGGTGGTCAGTGGGGAGGTGGGGGCTGAGGAGGGGGGCATGGCCTGGCCCGGGGAGAGGGAAGCCAGCATGTCTGTCCTGGAACGGCTACTAGCCAACGCGGCACTTCGGGACGAGGCTGGCAAGCTCCGAAACCCTGAGCCCCGAGCCTGCCCGCCCTCTGGGGTGAGTCAGGGAAAGTTGGGGGGGGGCAGGGAGCCTTGTGCCCTGGCTTTCCTGGGCTGGCTGAGGGCGGAGTCTTCCTCGGGTAGGCTGTATAAAGGAGAAGAAGGACCTGGGTGCTCTTGGGGGGCTACAAGAGGCCTGGGTGGTTGTCAGTACTTTATTTTGCAAGGTAAGTTGCAGATCACTTGTTCTTCATCAACAGTGTTCCCCCTCCTCCCAGTCCCATACTAGGCCTCTCCTTCAGGCAAGATTTCTCTTGGCAGCTAGCCAAGTGTTGCCCAAGGGCTGTAAACATGACCACAGGACCATCCAACTGAGTGTCCAGGTGTGCCAGGTTGTTTAAATGCTCTTGATTGATTCTCTCACATGAGTCCCATGTAGTAGGAATTATCTGTTTAAGGATGAAGATCCCTAGGCCCAGAGTAGTTAAGTGATGTGCTCAAGGTCACACAGCTGAAATCCAGGCAGCATTCTCCCGCATAGTGGGGCTCTGAGGCACTAGGTAGCACTCATTCTCAATTTGGATTGACTCCCACCTTGATTAACTCTAAGCATTCTTTCTCTCCCCCTGACTCTGTTCCCTAGGGACTCCTTGGCTGGGCCCAGAAAGACCTGCAGAGTGAATTTGGGGTTGCAGCAGACTCACATTCCAGCAATTTTGGTCCTTCCAGCTGGTCTCAAGATGCTTCTCAGAACTATAGCCTTGGAGGCAGGAGCCCTGGTGGAGACCCAGGCCTTGGGAAAAGAGAGTGGAGCAGCAAGTGTGGGCAAGGATCTGGGGAAGGGAGCAACAGGGAGTGGGCCAGCAGATGCAGCCTTGGCCAAGAGGTAATAGAAGTCAGCAGCAGCCAGGATGGAAGTGAAGTGTCTGTCCACGAGTGGGCAGTGGGAAAGCCAGCTCAGTTCGGTGCTCAAGGCCCGGAGGCTGATGCACGGGAGTGGGAATTCGGGAAGAGGGATTCCCTGGGCACATACTCCAGCCGTGACAAAGAACTCCAGGACCAGGAATTTGGGAAGCGAGATCCCTTGGGTTCTTTGAACACCCGAGATGCAAGCCTTCAAGACTGGAAGTTTGGGAAGAGGGAGTCTCTGAGAATGCAAACCAGCAAAGATGCAGATGAGAAGGGTCAAGAACTGGGGATGAAGGACCTCTCTGGTGGCTATAGCAGCCAGGATGCTGAGGAGCAGGACCGGGAGTTTGAGAAGCGAGATTCCGTTCTTGACATTCGTGATAGCCGGCCCATAGTGGAGCATGACCAGGAGTTCGGGAAGAGTGTGTGGTTACAGGATTACAATGGTGATAGCTCAAGGGCCCTCAGCTCACAGGACAGAGGATTTGGGACTCGAACCCTGAGCTCTGGGTTCAGCCCCAAAGAAGCTCAGCAGCAGGATGACGAGTTTGAGAAGAAGACTCCAAGTGATGAAGACAGGTTTCCTGAGGCCAGCAGGGATGTGGGCCAATTGGAGGGAGGAGAGTCTGGGGGCCTGTTGAACCCTCGTACACCTAAGTTGCAAGAAGGAGCCATCAGGCAGAAAGACCAGGGCAACTGGCAAGATGGTGACTCCAGCCAGGAGGCCACAGGGCTGCAGGGGAGAATACAGGCAGGGAGTCAAAGCCCTAGCAATGTTGACTTGGAAGACACAGAGAGAGCACAGCGAGGCTGGCCTGGGGAGTTCAGCCTTGGTGTTGCAGCCCAGTCGGAGGCAGCATTTAGTCCAGGGCGGCAAGATTGGAATAGGGACTTGTGCATGGAGGCCACTGAGAGTAGCTACCAGTTTGGCATCATCGGCAACAACAGAGTGAGTGTTGCTGGCCTCAGCCCTTCCAGGAAGATGGGAGGTGGCCACTTTGTGCCTCCAGGAGAGACTAAGGCTGGGGCTGTGGACTGGACCGACCAACTAGGTCTCAGGAACTTGGAAGTGTCCAGCTGTTTGAGTTCTGGATGCTCGAGTGAGGCTAGAGAAAATGTTGTGGGACACATGGGCTGGTCAGACAGCCTGGGCTTGGACAATGGGGATCTGGCCAGCCATTTGGGAACTGGAGGTTCTGAAGAGCCCAGGGGAATGGGAGTTGGGGAGAAGGACTGGACTTCTGATGTTGAGGTGAGGAGCAGAGATTTACCAGGGCAGGGAGAGGTAGGAGGGCCTAGCCAGGCCCGAGAGAGTGGTGTCGGGCAGCCCGACTGGTCAAGTGTGGAGGCCGGAGAGTTCCTTAAGTCAAGAGAGCGTGGAGTTGGACAGGCAGATTGGACACCTGATCTTGGATTGAGAAACATGGCCCCGGGGGCAGGCTGCAGTCCTGGAGAGCCCAGGGAACTTGGGGTGGGTCAGGTAGACTGGGGTGACAATCTAGGTCTGAGGAATTTGGAGGTGTCTTGTGACCTAGAGTCAGGAAGTTCTCGGGGCTGTGGAGTGGGACAGATGGACTGGGCCCAGGACTTGGGACTCCGGAACCTGAAGCTCTGTGGGGCCCCAAGGGAAGTTAGGGAATGTGGGGTGGGGAGAGTGGGTCCTGGTCTAGAGCTGGATCTTAGGAAGAGTGGCAGTCTGTCCCCTGGTTTGGAGACCGAAGACTCCTTGGCAGCCAGGGAGCTGGGAGTTGGTGAGACAAGTGGGCCAGAGACGCAGGGTGAAGACAGCTCATCACCCGCCTTTGAGACCCAGTCTGAAGACACTGGAATGGATACAGGAGAAGCCCCAGGCTTGGGAGCCAGGTAAGGTACTCCCAACCGGGGCTGGGAGGGGATGTGTGATTGCTCTTTAAGTGAGGGATTTCTGAAAGGGAAAACCAGCTTTCTCTATGACTTCTAGTGTTCAAAAATGGAGCCCTTTATGTCTGTGAATGTTCAGTTCCCCATTTTATATTTTAATGTTGAACTTTGAAACACAAAACTAAATGAGATCATTTTCAGAGAGTGAATATATAGAAACTCTGTGCCTGTGGAATGACAACCTCTGCTGTCATTCCTGTCACCGTCTATCTTTTTGGGGGAAAAGGTCTCACTGCTAACTCGCCAAGTAGGCTAGGTTGGCAGGCCAGTGAGCCCCAGGGGATCACCCTGTCTCTGCCTCCCAGGCGTTTGGATTATAAGCACACACCACTATGCCAGGCTCGCTCTTTCTACCTACCTACCCACCCACCTACTTATATATCTATTTATTTATTTTTAACATGGGATCTGGGGATTGTACTCAAGGGAAACACCTAGCCCAGTTTCTGGTGAGTTCTGTAGGCTTCAAGCTCTATGCCAAATGAGCTCCTGATGATGCTTGCATAGGTAGTGGAAGGCAACCCTGTGTTTTCTTGGCCCAGATTACCACAGCACACATTTTAGTGGGTGATGACTGTGAATGTCTCGACAAAGGATTGGGAACTTGATGATCTAACCTGCTCTGTTGTAGAGCTCAGAAGAGTAGTGGTTGAGGAATCTGAAGTTGTTGAGAACCAAGTTTCAGCCCTGTGACCTTCACCCCACCAACACCAAGTTAATGAAAGCCAACGTTTCTTTCTTTTTGTTTTTTGAGACAGGGTTTCTCTATGTAGCCCTGGCTGACTCACACTTGCTATGAAGGCCAAGCTGGCCTCAGATTCAGAGAGATCAGCTTGCTTCTGCTTCCCATGTGTTGGGATTAAAGGTGTGCTGTCCAGGAATGAGAACTTTTCATGGGGGACAGGCTGGTAAGAGCCAACCAGTGTGTCTCACGGATGTTCTAAAGCCAGCCGAGGTGATTTCACACCTGGTGGAAAGGGTATGGAAAGGCATTGGGACTCTTCCATTAACATTTTCATCCATTGAGATGTGGTTTCCTTCTCTTTAGTGTAGAACATTTTACCCTTTTCAGTCCCAGAATGGGAGCTTCCTACCAGGCATGTGGGAAGGGAAGGGGAGGGAGGTGTTGGTGGGGGCTGTTCTAAGTGGAAGGGCAGATGGCAGTGGGAGGAGAGCAGGAGGGACCAGGAAGGGGCTAGGGAGGGTCTGGGTGGGGGTGGAGAGAGACATTTGGCATGGAGGTGGAAGAGGGAGAGAGCATAGGGTTAGGAAGGGAACCTGAGGTAGGGTGTTCTCAGGTGACTTGGCTGTTGAGAGGAGGGGTAGGAGACAGGGAATGACTGAGGTTGCTGTGGAGACTGTAGGGGGTATGAATGTGCAGAACTGAATGTTGGGGGGTGGAGTCCTGTGAGCCTGGACAGGTTGTTGGGTACTGAGCTTCTGTTCCTACCACTTGGGAATCCCAGGGTTCTAGCAGCAACAGTCCTGGCTCAAGGGACCATGGGTTCTGTGTGCCAGTTCTCATTGTCCTTTCTGGGACTCTGTCCTCTCTGCCCGAGTAGTCAGCTGTACATTTACCCCACCGATCCTCATGGCTGCCCTATGCAGCAAGATTGTCATGTTCAGAGATGATGTGACCTGCTTAGGGTCATAGAGTCTACAGTATGCCCTTCTGACTTCCTTCCATCAGCCGCTCTCAGGTGTGGTCACTATATTCAAAACAGATTACTAAGGAGTGGGACTCTGCCCTCCGCCCCACTGCGGGTTGGTTCTTGAGGAAGAAAAGTGGCATTCTCTTCTGTTGTTTAGGATGGAGGGAGGAGGATCCTGCAGGCCTACAGGGCAGTGGCAGTGTGAGGATGGTTTTGGTAGAGAGGCTGCTTGAGTCTTCACACCCTAAAGCACCCATGCTGTTTTGGTCATGTAAATGTGATCCAGGTGGTGGTGTTGTCTCCTGAGCTTAGTGTTTAACCCAAATGCAGGCAGCCAAACCCCATTGTATATAACAGGAAACATGTTTCTTCCACAGCTAGAAAGGAATCAGTATTTGGGAGGGTCTGTGTGGATGCCATGCTCTCATACATGTCCTAAAGAAAGCCAGTCCCATGTTTGGAAAGGGCTGTGTGCTCTGTGGCCGTGCATGGGACTTAGTGTGTCTGATAGCACATCTAGGACGTGAAGTCCAGCAGTGAAGTTTTCCAGACTCACCTGACTAATGTCGCGGGAGCTGGTGCTGTGAGTGTCTGACCTGGGGAGATTTATACACTGTGGAATGCTTATCTTTGGAAAAAAAAAAAAATTGGAGATTTCCTTTGCATCAGGAAGTCCTTGAGAATTGGTCAGAGTAGTGTGGCTTGGGGCCCATCTTCTAGTCCTGATCCTCTACCCGCCTCTGTATCATCTCAGGACCCAGCTCCTCCTATGTAAACTGAGAATTTACTCCAGGCTCTCATGGGGGGTTTTCATAAATACAAGATTAACACAAGAAGAGTGATTGATACAAGCCTGGCTCTACTGTGGTAATTGCTTAAAAACAAACAAAGAAAGGAAAAAAAATCGGCACCTGCGTTTGTATCTGTTTTGCAAGTTTAGTTGTGAGGTGTACACATAAGAGGCGTCTCGGGAACATTTTTGTCGCTGTCCTCAAGTTGAACAAACGCATCTTTAATGGCAGTCACTGGTTGGACTGCCAGCAGGAGTAGCTGTGACAATCGAACATGGAGATGGTGATGTGGGGAGAGCTTGAGTTGTTCCTCTGAGTCTAGGGCCATTTCACCTTGGTGAGCATCACACTTCTGGGTCTGACAGAGCTGTGCAGGATCCTCTGTTTTCTGGTCTCTTGGTCATCCACTGTTCCTGCCCTTTAGATCCCACACTACAAAACCTTTCCAGCCAGTTAGGAATTTTTGTATGCTCCAACAAAACTCACGAGTTCATGAGTCCAATTGCCTCATGTCAGGAATGGAGAAATGGAGGCCCAGAGGGGCAGTATTATTTAGACAAGTTCCCGTAGCTTATGATTTTGAGTTCCTTTCTGTTCCTGACAGCCCTGGCTTTGCTGTCCTTCTGAGAGCTCTCCCTGTATCTCTCTGGTGTCAAAGTGAACTTTGTCCCCTCAGATGCATCCTCCCAGCTCTGTCTCTGGCACTCCTTCATTTTAGCTCTTAGATCCTTAAACACCAGGACATGTTGTAGATCTGTCCCCAGTATTTGCATCCAAAGCAGTGATGGAGGGTAGCAGAAACCACTGGGGCAGAAAACCGCACTGGAGATACTACTCAAATTGGGTGATGCGTGTGGAAGGCGTAGGTGTGGCCAAGAACGTCTGTTAAGAATGACCAAGGACCATCTTAGCAATCTATGTTTATCAAAATATTCACCATATTCTCGGCACATATTTCTGCCAGTAAGTCCAGTGAAGTTCTGTGACTTTTATGACACCCATGTAACAGATGAAGAAACCGAGGCTTGGACTGGGCATGTGACTTGGGGCCAAGGTGGACATGGGAGCAAGCTAGAGCCTAAGTCTCTGTAGGGGGAGCAGGCTCAGCACCCAGGTTCATGTCCTTTCCGTCCTGTTAGGAAGCCCTCCGGCTGTGGATGCCCTGGGCCTTCGGTGAGGCAAGCTTCTCAGATGCAGACGGCAGAAGCCTTTGGGTGGGTGTATACTGCATCCCCCAGGGCTCTGCCATACTCCCTGCCTTCTGCCTCCTGTGACTGAGAGTGGATCTTTCTGTCCCTTCTCAGTTGATTCACATCCCCTCAGCCCCCTTGTTGTCCAGGCTGGGTGGGGTACCACCGCTGCCCTCTTGTTGCCACCTCCCTGACTGTAAGCTGGCTTCAGGGTGAGCTGGCTCTGGCTGCCTTCCAGACCTGCTCTCGCATCTTCTGTCTTGCTGTACTGTAGCCTCTGCCTCCTCCTCCCTCCCTCTCTCCCTCCCATGCTGCTTTAATTTCCATCTGTCAGCAGCTTATGGAAGGACAGACTGACACATTTCTCCCTGTCCCTGTCTCATCTTCCTGCCCAGGATTGACTCACCTGCCCTATTCTTTACCTTCTACAGTATCGCTAGCTACCTTAGCAGCCTGGCTTCCAGGAATTGCCCGCTAGCCTTCTCTACCCCTGTATGTGTCAAGGTGTGGCTCTCTGCTGTGTATAGGTGTGGTGGGTACCAGCACACACCTGCCCTGCCCTAGGTATGTGATGAGTGAACATGTTTTAGGGAGTGGCAGCTGGACATGGTGTGGGTGGTGCCATCCTGGTATTTGTGGCTTTCTCTGAGGGATTATTGGGTAGAAGACACATTACTGTGCTGAAGTCCAAGGTGACCCTGCCTGCCATTCAACCAATGTTTCTGTGGTCTGGGCCAAAGATGCTGGGGGCACAAAGACAAAAAGGAGCCTGACTTTGCCCTTGAGCTCCCAGATAGGCAGTGGAGACAGACACACTGGACTGAAGGTGGTTGGATTGAAGGTTAGGACCAATGTAGGTTGGAGCCCATGGCTCTCAGGGGCTGTGTAAGCTCAGGGAGGGAGCAAGACAGCTTTGGAGGATGAAGTGGGTTCAGCAGAAGCTATCAAGGGACAGAGGAACTTCCCAGGTGAGGGGAAGGAGCCGATTGTCCCAAGATGGCTATATGTTCTGCCCAGGTGTGTTCTGGAGAGCCCAGGTTCTGTGAGGCTGGGGAATAAAGAATTAAGATGTGAATGGGCTGAAGATTAGGGTGAAGGCTGATGGGCCAGCTCTTGGCTTATGCCAGGCACATGCTCCTGAATGGAGCTTGAACCACAGCCTTTGGGGCAGCAGTAATAAGTGGGATTTCTGGGCATGTCCTGGGTGCTGGATGCTATACTGATAGGCTTAGACCTTTATTTTTCCCTCCCTAGTGACTCTGTGGAGGAACACAGGGACAGGGTGTTTATAGGAAAAGAGATTTTTGCAAGGGCTTAGGAACAGGGAACATTTCTAAACCAAAAATCTAAAATCCAAAATTTAAAATTTAAAAAAAAATTTTCTTTAGATTTACTTATTTTTTTAAATTTTATGTGTTTGGGTGGTTTCCTTGCCTGTAAAGCTAGGTACCATGTGCGTGTAGCATCTGTGGAAGCCAGCAGAGGGCATCACGTCTCCCGGAATGAGAATTACAGATGGTTGACTGATGTCATGTGGGTGCTGACAGTTGAACCCAGGTCCTCTGAAAGAGCATTCAGTGCTCTTAGCCACTGAGTCCTCTTTCCAGCCCCATAAAATCTGAAATTTTTTGAGCTCAGCATGATCTCACACAGAAATCCATAGTTGTCCTCAGTGGCAGATCATAAATTCAGGTAAACCAAAGTTACTTAAAATTGCCTTAAGTCCACATATATGAGGTAAATATGAGACACAAAGAAATTCTTGTTTAGGTTTTGTTGTCCAGATAACTCTTTATGGGTCTAGAGAGATAGCCTCGTCAGTAAAGTACTTGCGGACCTAAGTTTGGTCCCTGGAACCTAATAGGAAAGCTGGATGTAGTAGTGTGTACACTTGTAATCACAGGGCTGGGGAGGTCTCTGGGATTCCCTGGCCTGCCAGCTTAGCCCACTCGTTGAAAGTTCCAGGCTAGTGAAAGATCCTATCCAAAGAAAAAAGAAGTGGGGTCAGGTAGAAGTACTTACTGTCAATGCTTGACTATCTAAGTTTGATTTCTTTAACCTACATAGTAGAGGAAGAGAGCTGACTCCCGGTCCTTGGAGACACACACACACACACACACACACACACACACACAGGCACAGAGGCACGCCAGATGAGGAGTGATGCCTAAGGTTGTTTTCTGGCCTCAACACACATACACATGCACCAACACACGAAAAGATCTTGTTTTGCGAATACAAATGAAAAATCCAAATTCTAAAACTACATCCAAGCATTTGCAAAAGATACCCAGCCTGTAGTGTGTGATACTGGGACCTTCCGAGAGAGCTCTGTACTTTTCTTTGTGTGCTGAATGCTTCAGGGAAAAGAAATGAGGTCTCACCAGTAGGTGAATGACTTTGGTTTCTGGCCTTTATCCCCTTTGCAGCCTCAGCAGGTGCCTGGCTCGCTCCCCACCTTCCGGCTCCCAGAGCCTTGTGGAGGGGATAATGGCAGCCAGCAGCTCTAAGGCAGCTACTCGAAGGGAGTCAACATCTTCGGGCCTCAGGGGTCTGTTGGAGGAGGAAGGAGCCACTGCAGGTGCTGGCCAAGGGGAGCCCCAGGAGTCCAGCAGAGACCCTTTGCCTTCCTCGAGGCCTCAGCCTGATGGTGAAGCCAGCCGAATAGAAGAAGTGGATGGTACCTGGGGACTTACAAGGGGGGCTAGGCAAGATGAGCAGGGGTCAGCCCCAGCCCCCCAACGGCCTCCCCGAGGACCTCTGCCCAGCTGCCCCAGTGAGGACTTCTCCTTCATAGAGGTCAGTGGAGGGTGAACTTGGGTGATGGATGGGATGTTGGAGGGGTCAGGGTATGTGGGTGATGGAGTCAAAATCCCATTCTCAAAGTGTCTCTGAGCAGTCATGGGAGACAGACATAGGCTGTGGGTGCCTTATGGTGACAAGAAACTGCAGCAGCCATCAGTACTTGGGGGTGATGTTGAAGGGCTCTTGTGGGGTGAAGTAGGATCATGGGCCAGCAATAGCAATGTTGTTGCTATTCTTTTGAGCAGGACACTGAGATCCTTGATAGTGCCATGTATCGGAGTCGTGCCAACCTAGGGCGTAAGCGGGGGCACCGGGCCCCAGCCATCCGGCCTGGGGGTACCCTGGGCTTGTCAGAGACAGCAGACTCAGATACTCGACTGTTCCAAGATTCTACAGGTATGATCAGTGTATTAATTGAATGGAGTCTGTGTTGTTGTCTGGGTTGTGGGTTAAGGGTGGTATCTGGAATGTTGCTCAGGTTGTGATACCCCTGTGCTGATATTTGCAGAACCAAGGACTTCCCGGGTACCATCTTCAGATGAGGAGGTAGTAGAGGAGCCTCAGAGCCGCCGGACACGGATGTCCTTGGGCACCAAAGGACTGAAAGTCAACCTCTTTCCTGGCCTGAGCCCATCAGCCTTGAAGGTACCATCTGATCATTCAGCACACACACCCAGCCATCTGGCCTGCCAGCCTTGCACTTCCTTCCTTCCTTCCTTCCTTTCTTCCTTCCTTCCTTCCTTCTTTCCCTTCCTCCCTCCGTCCCTCCGTCCCTCCTTCCCTTTCTCCCTTTCTTCCCTCCTTCCTTTCCTTCCACTCCCCAGTTCTTCTCCCATCTCTCCTCTTATTGTACTAAAGAGGGTCCCAGAAGTTCCTCTTGTTCCCTGCTTGACTCTGTATGCAGTGTGCCAAGTTTAATGGAAGAAAGAATAGGATGTTCTTTCTTCTCAGAGCCACAGGGTATTGGACTGTGGGGGAGGGTAGTCCATGCCCATGGGTAGCTCTGGTGACGGGAGAAGTATAGGTGTCAATGGGGAGTTCAGCCATGGGCTGGGCTGTTCAGTAGAAGGAGTTATATTTCCTGACTGTGGCTGGGAATGGGAGGTGACCTGGGCAGGGCTTCTTGTAAGTAGTTTCTCTTAGCCTTGAAGTAGGCACAAGAGTTTGCTCTGGGGAGGGAAGGACACGGCAGGCAGAAGGGACAGACAAGCAAAGGCATAGGTGTGGGAAGTCACCGCTCTTTGTCCAGCCTAGTTTGTTGAATTTTGTCATCTGGTATCTTTCTGATGTGTTCATGGTGGGAGGATCAACTCTGAGGGAGGCACATCTTTGACTTCCTGTCTATAGAGGGGTTCAGGCCTTGTTTGGGGACTGCACCCTCTTGGTAGAGGCCTGGCCTTCTGAATCTTGCTGCCTGTATATCTTTCACCTGTGTCTCCCAGGCCAAGCTGCGCTCCCGGAACCGCTCAGCTGAGGAGGGGGAGGTGACGGAGAGCAAATCAAGCCAAAAGGAGTCCTCTGTCCAGCGTTCTAAGTCCTGCAAGGTCCCGGGGCTAGGGAAGCCCCTCACGTTACCTCCCAAGCCAGAAAAACCCTCAGGGTAAGTAACTGAGTTTTAGGTATCTCCTGAACTTCTGCTATTACCCCAAGAAGAGAAAACCCACTTTATAGAAGTAGAAAACTGAGGCTGAGAGGAAGCTGAGCTGCCTCACATTAAGTGTGGGTGTGTGTGTGTGTGGCGGGGGGGTGTTCCAGGCTTACAACTGAATCACCAGGCTTCCTTTTCTGATTGGAGGGTAGATAGTCTCACCTTGTTCAGTTTCTTTCAACTTTACTTTTGTGACCTTTGCACTCTGCCTTCCAGGTCAGAAGGATCATCACCCAACTGGCTGCAAGCCCTGAAGCTAAAGAAGAAAAAGATCTGATCAGGGCCCAAGGTAAGGATGGGCTCCTGGGCCTGGGTGAGAGTAGAGCCTGGTGTAGAGAACTTGGGAGGCACTGTCCTGAGTCCTCCCCTAGTCCTTGTTCTCTTCTTCTGTGAGAGGCTGGAAGGAGGCAGGTGAAGCCAAACTCAGCCTGGTTAGGTCCCTTGGCTCCTCTAAGTTTGTTCATGAGGCAGGTATATATCCTGGTATTGAAGAGAGAGAGGGACTTCCATCCCTGTGTCTGTGTGCAAGGACAGTCCTACAGGTGCTGGGACTAGCTCTGTGTGATCAGCCAGCCTCTGTATTTCAGAGTTCCTAACAGGAGGTCCTAGCAGGGACCTCGTCAGCATTGAAATCTCATGAGGGAAATCAGGATGGCCACAGGGTAGAGGAAGCGGGACACTTGTCTCTTATCTGACCTTTTTCTCTCTTCCACTTGCAGGTCCTTCCCCTCTGGCAGTCTCAGGCAGTGCCATTCCTGTGGGGTCCCCAAGTGAGGAGACAGCTGGAGCCCCACCGAGGCTCAGACTGCAGCCTCCTTCCCCCTCCACTTCTGAGGAGTATCTGGGAGGCACATTTATGCACTTTGTATCACCGTCCCAACTTTTCCCACACCTTCCTTCCTAGCCCAGATTCCTTTACCTAGTGGTGGGAGGTTTTGGTCCTTCCCTCGCTCTCTTCCCTTCACCCTCTCGGCTTCCTTCTTCAGCCTCCTGTGGGTTTTCTTTTGATACCAATTTATAGCATTTTTTATAAAAGCCTTTGATTTTTGTAATGGGTGGGGCCCCGCCCCAAGCCCCACCCCAAGTCTCTCTCTGTCCCACTAGGTGCCCCACAGAGACCAATGACATTTTACCACTTGAAACAATAAAGTTTTTTGGGAATTGGTGTTGTCCAGGATTGTGGTGTGTGGCAGGACTCAGATTCCCCCATTCTGGAGCAGCATTAGAAAACTGCTACTTCTCCCCTATGCTAGTTTAGTCTTGTCCCTTCTGTGACATAATACACGGACAAGCACTTCGAAGAAAAGATTTACTTTGTCTCATGGTTTCATTCCACCATGGTGGAGTGGGCAGGACAGAACAGCTGGAGATATGGTATCTAGGAAGCAGAGAGAAACTGCTTTGTTTTTGTACCAGTGGGCTTTCATCCTTTTTTATTCTACCTGGTTCTCACCCTGTTGGGTAGTACCCATATGGTCATTTGGAATGACTCTCCTTCCCCTTCCTGGAAATGCCTCCCCAGACACCCAGGGGTGTGTGCTGCTAATCTAGGCTCTTTTATATCCAATAGGATTAACCATCATACCCATGGTCACCAGGAGCTCACTCAGACATTGGACATGTCCCCTCTTCCACTCTGTGGGCTTAGTGTCTCTGCCAGAGGATGTATTGATTGTAGTGGGCTGATTGCCGTTCATGCACCACCACCCCATCTCAGTAGCTTGACACAGAAAGTTTTGTTTCTTGTTTATAGTACAGTCCAGTGTGGGTTGGTAGTGAGTGGGGTGACTTGTGTTTCAGTCATTTGGAGTCCAAAGTCCTTCCTCTTATGGGATGGCCATTCTTAGGGACGTGGAATCCAGCCAAGCATCCTGAGGAGTGAGCAAGGAGTCTGTCTTCGTCACCTGGGGCTGCTATAACAAAATAAAATAGGTTGAGTGGCTTATAAACAGAAATTTGTTTCTGATGGATTTGTAGTCTAGGAAGTCAAATCAGGATGCTGTCAGATCCCATGACTGGTGAGAAATTAATTCATGGTATATAAATGGTACCTTTGCACTATGTGTGCACAAAGGAAGTGACCAAGCAGCTCCTGGGCTCTATTATAATCTGCCGATCTTACGAATCTTCCACGCTCACTCACTTCCCAGAAGGCCCTTTATTTCTCACACTGTCAGCTTGGAAGTTAGGATTGCAACATTTCAGTGACAGACATTCCAGACTCACATTCCAGCCATCCAAGGTCTTTTCTCAATATCATTTAATCAGATATGGGAGACAGTTCAAAGTGCTATTTGTCCTGAGGCATATTGCTTTCCAGCTGTGAACCCATGAAGCCAACAGTTTATGTGCTTCCTCAATACACAGGACAGACATGGGCAAGACATTCCCAGTCCAAAGGGAGAAATAGACAAGAAGGCTGGAGGAAAAGGTTCTCAGCATGTCTAAAACCTTAAAGCTGGAAAATAATCTTTGTCTTGAAGTCTGTCTTCCAGGTTCATAGGAGTAGAGGTCATGCCTTCTAGAACCTCTTGGGCAGTGATCTTGCCTTCAGGATTGGTTTGGGTGGCTCTCCTGGGGTTGTATGTCTATAGCTCTCACACTGGGAGTATACGTTAATGGCTCTTGTGAGGTTTCATGGAGCCCATGGCTCCAGTAGGCATGGCCCTAGTGGGCCATGGGGCTCTAATTAAGCCAATGTCTTGACTTCCCTTTCTGGGTCTTGAGACACCTTTGGATATCCTTCAGTGTTCAAGTGTAGGTAGCCATGTCCTCAAGGCTCATTCACTTTGTGCACCAGCTGAGATGGTACTGTACAGACGTGACCGATGTTGACCACCTTCTGCTGTGAGAGCAGCTTTTATTGTACCAGGGCCCGCTGGGGCTGAACCCAAAGAGGCAAGAAGTGCAGCGCTGAAAGTGAGTAGAGCCTTGAAGTGGTACTGTGAAGTGAGAACTGACACTTTAAAAATGGTTCTGTTCCCCAGGCCCTGACATTCTTGGCCTGCAGTGGAAGGGTCAGCCCCTTTGTGAAATGCCACAGGGCAACTTATTCTCCATTGTCTAGATGAGTAGCACTTGTTGATCTATACTGATTTCTGCATCAGATGATCACCTGGCCACACTCTTGGTGTTTTCTCCTAAACACACCATGATTGTGTGCTATGGCAGAAACAAGGGAGGAAAAGCTTAATTTGGCTTATACTTTCAGATGGTCATAGTACATCATATTGGGGAAGGCAAAGCAGAGCAGCATAGCCTGTCATGCCAGGGACGTTTGATGGCAGATTTAACACATAGAATAGACCTAAAAACAAGGATATCTAAGCCAAAACCAGGTGCAGGCTCCATCTCCTAGAAGCTCCAAGCCTTCAAAATAACCCCACAAGCTTGGAACAGAGTGCTCAAAACTGTGTTGTAGTTTATTTTTAATTATGTCTAAAGTAATTTGCTTTGTGCACTGTTGGGGGAAGGGCTGACTAGACCTTGGTGTTTTGTATTGTCTGCAGGTGTTGGATTTATGTGAGGGATGTTGATTGGTAATAATCTGCATATGGTTATCAGTAGAACACCTAAGGAGTTCTGAGTCAATAAAAACACCTGAGCTCAGACACTCAGGGTTCCACTGTCAAGTTTGGCATTGGCCATGACCGTGGTTCCCTCTGCTGAGGTCTGGAAAGGTTTGCACCTATGATTAATTATGCTTCCTTGTCCTTGCTGAGCTGCCACAGCAGCGAACTATATTGTGTGTGTGTGTAGTGGGGGAGGGGTTGGGAGTACATTTCAGTTAAAACTATATCTGCCTTAAATTTTCATCCTCAAATTCTTTCTATATTTTACTATAAGTATTAAACAAAGCCAGGTTGTATCTTCAATACTTTGCTTAGGATTTTTTCAGGCAGATATCCTGTCTTTTCATGTGTGCTTCTGGCCAACCAGCTGTCTGATGGGGTTTCTACAATTCTCCCTCTGGTTTGATTAATTTACCTGGATGGCTCACAGAAGTCAGAAAGTGCTTAACTGGTTTATTATGAAGGCTACTATAAAAACCATCAATAAAGAAGTGCATGGTATGAGGTATGGGAAAGGGTGTGAACCTTCTTTGCCCTCTCTGGATGCATCACTGTGTGGCCAGCTTTCCATTGCTGTGCCAAATATCTAAGATTTAAAAACAACAAACGAGATTAATTTTGGTTCATCATTCTGGAGATTCCAGCATATGGGCACTTGGCTTGTTGCTTTAGTGCCTGTCTGTGGCCAGGAAATAAATACATCATGGTGTGGGTGGGTGGCAGAGGATAGCAGCTATCTGCTGGTGGAAGGAAAGAGGGAAGAGGAGAGAAGGGTAGACACACACACACACACACACACACACACACACACACACACACAGGAGGAGGGTAGGTGGTAGTGGAAATGCTCCTGGGACAATATGTACTCTTCAAAGCTTTGGCCCTAATTGGCCTACTTCCTCTAACTAGGCCTCATCTAAAGTTGCCATCATTCCTCACTAGCCCATTGAGCCATGGATACATCAATGAATTAATCTGTTGATGAGCTTATAGTCTTTATGATCTAACCACCTCCAAGGTCCTACCTATGAATACTGTAGCACTAGGGACCAATCCTTCAACACATGAGTTTTTGGAGATGTATCAGATCCAAACCACAGAATTACCCTTCAGGAAACTCCATGAATTCTTCTGTCTCGAATCTCCAGACCCCATCTTGTTTTTTGTTTTTTGTTTTTTTAATTCAGATTTCATTGTATAGCTGTTATTGCTAACAGGCTAGCTGGGGAAAGTTAGCAGGGCCTTCCAGGATTCTTCAGCATTCTTCCTTGAAGGGTCAAAGGAAGGATCTCTCTGGGGTGAAAGTTGTCTTAGGACCTACAGTCAGTCAAGGCAGGTCAGATAATGTTTTTTTATGGCCACTGAAAAGCTGGGGAAGGTCAGAATTTTTGCCTTGGGAGGAAGCAATAAACCAGAAACTATGGTTGAAAACCAAAATACATATGTCATATATCACAAGCTGCCATAGAAAATACTGTGAGCTAGATATCTTATACACAACAACTTCCAGAGTTTGGACAACTAAAATGCATAAGAGAGGCACTGAGAGATCTTGTGAGGACCCATTTTCTTGTTCACTTCTAGCTTTGTCTCACATGGATGGAGCAAGGCATGTGTTGGGCCCCTTATAAGAGTACAGATTCCCTTCAGGAGGGCTCTTCCCTTGTGTAATAACCTCTCTTAAGGCTCTACCTCCTACTAGCATCACACTGGAGATTTAGATTTCAACATATGAATGAATCTTGGGTGTAGGGGATGCAAACATTTGGAACTTAGGAGAGACCTAGATTAGACCCTATTAGACAATATTCAATTCATGGCTCTTAGGAACTGCAAGGCCAACTCATATGGCTAGAGCATGGACTGGATATTGGTTGAAAACTCATCCTCCTCTTCAGGGAATTGGTGACTTTGGCTCTTTCAGGCTCTTTTTGGCTTAGTCATTCTGGAAAAACAGGCTTTGTCTGTTCTCACTCAAGTCCGATGTCGGACAGTGTGCTGTCATTCAGTCAGTTCTCTGTCATCTAGATCTTCACACTAGTCTTTTTAGAGTCAGCTTTACTCCGATTTGATACTTTGAGTCTTGAATTCCTGCCTTGATGTCCCTCAATGATAGACTATGGCCAAATAAATCCTCTCCCTTTACAGCAATAGAAAACTAACTAAGACAAACACATTCGTAAAATGTCTCAAATATTCCCAGAATCCATAATTTCAACTTCCGAAAGCAGTGGTTTTTCTTTATTTAAAAAAAAAAAATTTACATAGCTGGGAGGTGGTGGTGATCCCAGCACTTGGGAGGCAGCAGCAGGCAGATCTCTGTGAGTTCAAGGCCAGCCTGGTCTACAGAGCGAGTTCCAGGACAGCCAGAGTTACAACAGAGAAGCCCTGTCTTGAAAAAACTAAAACAAACAAACAAATTAAATAATGAGTTTCATCATGGCAGCATCTTCATACGTATGTCCTTGTGCTTTGTTCTTTTGCATCCCCCCTCACTGCCTCCTATCCTCTTTCCTGCTCCACCGTTTCTGTCTTCCTCTCATTAGTGCTCCCCTTCTGCTTTCCTGTAGTGTGTAATCCATTTTTCTATTTCCCACCCCTTCTTCCTCCTATCATCCCAATTCTAGTTTCGTGACCTACATGCACATATAAAATGTTGATTCGTGTATGTGTCCATGTGTGTGTGTGTGCAGCTGCACATGCATATATGCATATGGAAGCCAGAGAGTAACATGAGTGTCTCTGTCACTTGCTCTCTCCATGCTCTCTCCACCTTAAAAAGAAGGTTTATTAACTTTATATGTATGAATGTTTTGCCTGTGTGTATATCTGTGCACCATGTGTATGGCTGGTGCTGGAGGAGGCCTGAAGAGGATGTCAGATCCCCTGGAACTAAAGTTACAGAGGTTATGAGCCACTAGGTGGATGTTGGGAATCAAACCCAAGTTTTCTGCAAGAGCAACAAGTGCTTTAAACTGCGGAGCCATCTCTCCAGCCCCCTCCTTATGTTTTGAGGCTGACTTTCTAACTGAACTCGGAGCTCACTGACTCAGAGAGCCTGACTAACAACTCTGGGGAACCCTCTGTCTTTGTCTTCCAGCACTGAGATTACAGATACATGCTGCTGCAGATCAGAACTCAAGTCTTCATGCTTATGTGGAAAATACTTTTACTGACGGAGCTATCTCCCCAGCATAGACACATATAGATAATTTTAAATTTAGGTTCTGTGTGTGAGAGAAAAGATGTGGTATTTGGCTTTCTGAATCTGGCTTATTTCACATAATGCAATGATTTCCAGTTACAATCCATTTCTGTGAAAAAGTCATGATTCCCTTTTTCTTTGTGATTGCATAAAATTCTCTTGTGCTATTATATTATGTACCACATTCTTCTAAGGTATTGCTCTCCCTCCTTCTTCTCAGATGTGTGCTTGCATGTGTATATGCATGTTGGCATGTAAATATGTGGTGTATGTACATCTGCACATGTGGAGGGCTGAGGCTGATGTTAGGGATCTTCCTCATTGCTCTCCTGCCTTTATTATTTGAGGCAGGTCTCAATCAAGCTCACAAGCTAGTCTCAGTAGTGATGGTACCCTAGGGATCACCTGTCTCTGCCTTCTAAAGGCTAGAATCACAAACATGTCCATCTGACATCTACCTGGGTTCTGGGTCTCCAAACTCTGGTCCTCTCGATGGCAAGCACTTTAACTTCTGAACTATCTCCACAATCCTTAAAGAATTAATTCTAATCTTCACTGCATATACTGTTGTCTGGGGTGCTGATTGAAAGTGCACATTTCAGAAGAGGGGAGAGAGCTTAGTGGTTAAAGTACTTGCCAAGCAAACTTGAGGGCTGGAGTTTAGACCTTCAGAACCTACTTAAATGTCCACTGAGTTTGGCATCCCACCTGTAATTCTTGTCTGGGAAGGTGGAGACAGAATCCATGAGCAAGCTGGCTATATACACATGCATACGGGTACACACCATACAAATATACACATGATATGGAAAAAGAACAATGCACCTTCCTGGGCTCACCCCCAGGATTCCAACCCAGGAAGTGTGCTTCAGGAATGTGCATTTGGGGGAGTCTCTGAAGTAGAGGAGAAAGGAAAGCAGTGGGCCTCAGAAGGGTTGCCTGGCTTCACTTCTGGGCTGGTTTGTGTCAGGCAGCCCCTGTGCTAGTCCTCCAGGGCCCAGTATAGCTGAACTGGCATGAGCTCTGTCCCATTCTCTTCCACCCCCTCCTCCCTGTAGGAGCAGGACTGGCAGGCACCCAAGCCAAACACTTAAGACTCATTAGGGGAACAAATGCAGCCTGGGTCGATCCCAGCACCAGAGTGGGTGCTGGGAGAAAGGCGAGGCAGGAGCCCCTGGAGCAGTCTCAAACTTTCTTGCTGTAGCCAGGAATAACTTGGGGCCTTTGTTAGGACTCAAGAAGAGGAGTTTAGTACACTCAGGTCTGTGCATAAAGGCAGGTGTCTGACAATGAAATATTTTTTTTTTACTAAGAGAATAATATTATTGTCTCATGCAGCCCTTTCTCGAATGGTGCCTGGGCTTAAAAGGACTGATCTCATAGGGTCTTATATACTCATATTGGGGAAGACTTTGGACTATGAAGCAGACTGAGCAATCATAGTCAAGGGTGGCTCTGAAGACAATTGGTAGAGAGGTGAATGAGCTCTGGAAAATCGCTGGACCACTTGAAGGCAGCAGCTCAGCATGTTTCTAAAAGCAAACAGCCCTGCTCCTACCAGTTAGAAAGCTGGACTGTTCTTCCCTGGGGCTCTTACCGATAACTTATAGAATCTTGTCTTATCCCATCACAATTAGAAGTGCCTCAAACCCCTCTTCCCCATCCTTCTGAGGCCCTTGCCAAAGAGAAGACTGTACATGTGTGCACTGGGCTCCAGGATGGCGGAAGGTGGTCTCCCACGTTCGAGATCTAGAAATTGCTGTCTGAACAAGCTGGTCTTCGGGGACCTTTGTGGTAGTGTTGGCTGGGTGTTGTGGAAGTCTGAAGGATTGAGGCACATTGTGTGCCACTTCCTTCCTCTAGCATCCTGCCTCCGAAATGTGGTCCAGCTATCTACTGTGGTCACACCTTGTTCCTGAGAGATAGTTTAGAAAAACATGTCCCTCCCCTGGATACCTCTGAAGGAGTCATGAGAAGATCAAAGTTCATGGCCTTGGAAACCCTCATGGAGCTCAGCTTTGAAACAGGAACGTGTAGGTGTGGTAGGGCCAACCTGTACATCCAGCATTTAGGGTATAGAGGCTAAAGGAGAGCAGGTGTTCTAGGCTAACCATGGATGAGTTGAGAGTTTGAAGCCAGACTATATAACACGTGGGCTATATAAAACTCTTGTTTCAAAAGACAAAAAGGGTAGGGACACTGAAGAGATGGCTCAATGGTTAAGAGCTCAATTCTGAGGACAGTTGTTCAGACCCATGCGCAGCTTATAACCATCTATAACATCCATATGTGGATGTTATGTATATATGTGTGTATACACACACACACACACACACACACACACACACACACATCCACCAAACTGGGCTTCCTGACACCTCTTCTGGCCTTTGCTTCTGGATAGGCACAGGTATGTACATCCACCCACCTATCCACACATAAATAAAGTAAATTTTTTGGTAAAAATTTATTAACTTTTACTTTATGTATATGCCAGTTTTGCCAGCATGAATGTATGTGTACAGTGCCTGGTGCCTGTGGAAGCTAGAAAAAGGTGCTGGATCCCCTGGAACTTGAGATACAGGTGGTTATAAGCTGCCACGTGGGTACTGGCCCTGAGTCCTCTGCAAGAATAGTAAGTACTCTCAAATGCTGAGCCATCGCTCCAGCCCAATAAAGTAAACTTTTGTTGTTTTGTTTTTTTGAGACAGGATCTCACTGTGTAACTCTGGCTATCCTGGAACTCACTATGTGGATCAGGATGGCTTTGAACTCACAGAGATCCTCTTGTCTCTGCTTCCTGAAAGCTGGGATCAAAGGTGTGTACCACCATACTTGGTCCAACAAAATAAATAAAAAAAAAAAAGAAAGAAAGAAAAGAAACAAAAAGAGGGGTCTGGGAAATTGATTAATAGTTAAGAGCACTGGCTGCTCTTCCAGAGGACCTGGCTTCAATTTCCAGAACCCACATGGTGATTTCAGTCCCAGGGGATCCAATGACCTTTTATGACCTCTGTGGGTACTGCACACATGTACTTCATCTATATACATGCAGGTAAAACACCCATACATTTAAAATAAAATTTTAGGAATAAATTTGTAAAATAAAATTAAAGGAAAAATGAAAAAAAAAAAAAAAGATGTGTGTTGTAACTATGCACAACGCTTGCACAAGATCAAGCCAGACAAAAATCCCAGCTTGGATGGGGCAGAGATAGCTGAGGTGCTATGGGCTTTTGCGGGAGTGAAAGTCAGTTTGCCCCAGGCGTGCAGCCCAAGTAGGCTACCCATGCTCCAGTAGATGGCCCTACAGCCACATACTTAATAGCAGTACTAAGTAGACTCAGTGGGCTTTAAAAAAGAGCACATGGAGCTGGGAGGGACAGTGGTGGTGGGGAACAGGGGAGGAGGGAATGGGGGCGGATTTGATCAAAACACATTATATGCCGCTAAGAAATTCTCAAATAATATAAAAAATAAACAAGGCGTGACAAGAGTCCTAGTTTGATAGGCCCGCTTGAGGTCTGAAAGAGGGCACTCCTAGTTCCTGAGACAAAGCACTGTCTGCTCTTGCCTTTTCTTTTGCTCATATAGTAAGGACTGGGGCATGAGCAGTCTCCTGCCTCCTAGGCCTATGATGCCAAGCATGCTGATGCTTGTCCTGCAGGCTAGGGGACATGATTTTGTTGGGAACCTGATTTAGCTTCTGGTCCCTCTGAGCCAGAAAGGTTAGCTCACCTGTAAAACCCTTTACTCCTTACATCAGCTGCTCTGGCTCTTACCTCCCCCTCTCCCTCTAACCGTCATTCAGGGCTCATCGCAGGCAGGAGAAATGCTGGCAAGTTTCATAGGTACCCCACCCCACCCTGTTGTGGGTGCCAAGACCCGGTGGCCAGAGCTGCCTGGATGCAGACTGAGTTTTGATCGAAACCTAAGAATGACTCTAATAATACTTTTATTTATATAGCATTCTGTCTCCGATGTCCTAACTTCCATTCATTAATTTTTAAAGCAATATTTATTGAATGTTTTTCTAGTGACAAACACAAAGCATATTCATTGTAGACAACTGAGAAAACACACAGAAGGGGATACTGCCCAAGCTGGAGATGTAGCCCAGCTGGCGGAGTGCTTGCCCAGCATATACAAAACCCTGGGTTCTATCCCCAGCATGGCATAAACAGGTGAAGGGGTGCACATCTGTAATCCCAGAGCTTGGAAGGTGGAAGCAGAAAAAACAAACTGGATTTCAAAGTTCTCCTTGGCTATGTAGCAAGTCTTATGCCAGCCTAGTTTTCACAAGATAGTGTCTCAAGGAAAAGAAGTAAATAATTACATGATAAATAAACTGGTTGTAACCTCACCACCAGTTATACTCTCCATATTTTTTAGAAAGATACTTTTACTTTAGAATATATTTATATTTGCAGAAAAGTTTAAATGATAGTGGATAATTCTATCCCCAGTTTTCCCTAGTGTCAATATCTTATATTTTCATGGTATATTTGTTACAACAATTAAAACAGTATCAACACATTGTTGTTAACCGAATGTGTGTAATTTATTTACATCTTACTTCCTACCCACTGTTATTTTTAAAAGAAAGACTCATTTGTTTTTATTTTATGTGCACGGGTCTTTTGTCTGCATAACTGTATGTACACCATGTCCATGCAGTGCTCCTGGAAGTCAGAAGAAGGCATCAGTTTTCCCCTGGACTGGAATTACTCACTGACAGTTGTGAACCACCATGTGGGTGCTGGGAATTGAACCCATGTCCTGTAGAAGAGCAGCACTGAGAACTCTTTCCAGCCATACCTAATGTGCTTAAAAAACTGTTTCAGGATCCTATCTAAGACAGAGCATTAGGTTTAGATGTCTTGTCTCCTTAGGTTTGACTGTGACAGGTTCTCAGACTTTCCTTGTTTTTGATGACCAGATGCATTAGGAGAATGTTCCTCTATTTGAGTTTGCCAGAGATTTTTCTCCTGATTAGATTAGGGTTATGAGTGTTTGGAGTCAGAAGCAAAGTTCTATTCTTCTTATATCTTTCACATCAAAGGCACCTGCTATCACGTGCTTTATCAGCTGATTTTACCTTGGCCAGCTGGCCTGTGGACTGTGGACTTATTTTTCCTGTCCCATTCATTCATATATGTGTATGTGTGTGTGTGTGTGTGTGTGTGTGTGTGTGTGTGTGTAATAAGGTCTCATGTATCCTAGGTTGGTCTCAAACTTGTTACATAACAAACGATGACCTTGAACTTCTGATCCTTCAGCTTCCACCTCCCAAGTGCTGAGATTACAGTGTCTGTTAGCCAGTGTAGGTGGTGCTGGGGATCAAACCTAGCATCCTGTGCCAACTAGGCAAGCATTGTACCACTGATCTTGTCACTTTAACCACTGAGCCATCCTGCTGACCCCACACTATACTCTCTAGGAGGAAATTACTAAGGGCTAATGTTTCACTTTCAGTCTGAACCTATTCCCCACCTACACCATTTTCCAAAGGAACCAAATTCCATCAGACATCTGTTCACCTCCAGTATCCACCCATTCTGCCAGATGCTTGGACCTGGGTTCCAGTCTTAATCTTTTAATCTTCTTATTTCTGGGTGGTTATTTCATGTAGACACCTACAGCCATTCTAAATGAGTCTATGCTTAATTTCCTCACTAAAACCAAAATTATCTAGCACTTCCCAGGTCCTGGGCTATGTGCTAAGTGCTTCTTTCCTCTGCCTCATCCAGTCACATCTGTCACCAGGGTGGCTATAAAATTTCTGCCTTCAGTTTGGGCTGAAAACTGTGATGTGCGTAGTGAAATCATTTGCACAGTCTACAGTGGTTCTGCTGGACTTCAATCTGTGATCTGGAATCCCAGAGTTTAGCACCAAAATGTGCTTCAGCAGACAGGTTTAGAGAATCCTAGAGAAGAATAGTTCCAAGTGAAGATGCAGCTTTGGGTAAACCATGTTAAGCCTCTGTGCCTTGTTTTTCTGACCTGCTCAATGGAGACAATGGCTTTCCTTCCTCCTAGGGCTGTTCTGAGGGTTATTGCCTCAGGGTAAACAATAAGGAGGATGCTATTATTATGCTATTTTTTAATTTACACTTCTACCCAGTAATCTATCCACCCTCTGTGTATACACCACTGATCCTGGAGTACTGCCTGCTCCCAAGATGTAGAAGTTCTTAACTATTTTTTTTTTTTTTGCATGTGTGTATGTATGCGTCATAGGCTCTTCTGACAAGTTGGTAAAATAAAATACCATAAGAAGGAGGGCTACCTGGGAAGAGGAAGGTGATTAGTGGGTGTGATACCAGGACAAGAAAGAGTAACTGGGGTATGAATATGATCAAAATATATTACATGCCCATATAGAAATGTCATAATGAAACCAATTAGTGTACATAATAAATACATGCTAATAAAAATGTAACAAATTAATTTTAATAAAAAAGTTTACAAAATATTTAAAAATATATTTGTGGTATAGCAGTGCATGTAATGATACATGTGCTTAGCTATGCATGCGTTAAACAATAAGGTCTAGGGCCAGTGAGAGTTCTCAGAAGCCCAAGCCTGGCGACCTGAGTTTCGTCTCCTGAACCCACAGAAAGGTGAGCAGAGATAAGAAACTCAAGATGTCCTCTGAGCTTCTCATGTGTGCCGCGGCACATGCGCGCCCCTCCATGATGCACATGTAAGCACACGCATGTACACAGTAATAAGACCAAGCAAAACAGAACAAAGATCTAGAATCATAATTTTGGGGTAATAATGATATTTCAGGAACTGTGCAGTGACTGTAGTGGACTCTGAAATACCTGCCACTATACTTTGGTTGGTGTGTTTTAGATTCATCTGTTTTATATGTATGAGTGTGTGTGTATATATATGTGTGTGTGTGTATACACACACACACACACACACACACACACATACATACATATACATATATATACATTTTACACCCATTATCCTTTCTAGTCCTCTCCCAGTACTGAAAAACACCATCCTTTTTGTTTTGGTTTGTTTTGTTTGATCTGCCTGTGTAGCTCTGGCTGTCCTGGAACTCCATATGTAGACCAGGCTGGCTTCAAGTCGTGGAGATACACCTGCCTCTGTCTCTTGAGTGCTAGGATTAAGCTATGTGGCACCCTGCCCACCGAGGTGGGGGACTTGTTTTTTGAAACAGGGTTTTACTATATAGTCCAGGTTGGCCTGGAACTCACAATCTTCCCATCTCAGCAGGCCAGATGCTGGGGTTACAGGCCTGTCTGTGCCATGGTGCCCAGATTCTTCCTCTTAATTGTCAAGAACACTCCTAATTTCATATGTGTCTTGTTGGCTATGTTTATGATGAAAAGATATGCTAAATTTCAGAAAGAGATGTAAATCTTTTATAGCCCCATTCTTAGCTCACTCATGGCTCAACTCTTAACACAGACTCCAGAAAAAAAGATCTGAATTGGAGGAATTCTTGGGATCTTTTCCAGATCCGTGGTTCTTAGTAGTCCCTGAATAGTCCCAGGGGTGAGGAGGGGGCGCTATGCTCTTAGGATGGCAGTGGCCCCAGGACATGCTTACAGAAGGCCTTTCCAGCCACTGCCTGCCTTTCTTGGAGAGCAGCTGGGTTAACAGAAGCACTTTTGCCCTCCTGATCAATAGCTGCTCTGCTAGATCTATTGACTCTGACCTTTGTTTTCGGGAAACAGCTGCCCTTCTCTTGTTAACCCCAGCCAGCCTGGCCCTGGACAAAATGCCTTCTGTGATTGGACTCAGCACTAGGGTGAGCTGAGAAAGAGGGGAATAACACTTTGTGGAAGAGGAGCACTCATCAAAGACCAGGAGCCATCAATGCCAGACCCTTTCATCTGCACGCAGGCTCATTGCATCAGTGGAAGGTGCAAACTGTTATAGGCCTTTCTGGACACTAATATCGCTGGTCCTCATGCTTTCTAGGGTCCCAGAGGATTCTGTCCCTTCCTCCCCACATAGGTGAGTATAGGATTTTTTTTTCCCACCTTAAGATTCAACATTCCCTCTTCCTAATTCTCCTCTAATGCTTCAGTGCCTGGATGGACACACACACCTCTTCCCCTTCTCCTCTTCTTTCCTGCTTTTCCTTCCCTTCCTCTCTTCCTTTCTTTTCTTCCTCCCTCCTTCTTTTCCTTCCTCTACCACTTCTTCCTTTTTTTGAGACATTTCACTGTTTGGCCCAGGCTGATCTAAAACTAGTGATCCCTCTGCTCCAACTTCATACTGATGTTTCAGGCATGCCACATGAGTACACAAGCACAATTCTATAGATTTTTAGATTCTTAGGGATAGCTTCACCAAGAGTGAGAGGGAGCTGTTGACTCAAGCTTTAGGGAATGATGGAAAGGTGGTAAGGGCCTTCCCTAAGTCTTCTATGTTCAGTGTCTGGCATCCTGCACTACTGTCACAGATACCATACGTCACTGGTTAAGTACTGCTCTCCCATGGGCTTCTGTTTTGTAATATACAATCTCTAGTGCAGTTCTAATTCTTCTGATCCTAACATGGTCTTAGAATTTGTGTAGGAAGCAAGATGAATACACCAAAACGTATGCTGTGGAGTCTAATGTGGGAAACCCTGACGGGAGAAGCTGAAATACTCATCAGATTCCCAAGTTCAGTTCCAATCCAACATTTGTTTTATTAGTTCATCAATTATTCATCCTTGGGAGATGGCAAAGAGCCAGCCCTGTCTCAAGGGTCAAAGTCTAGTAAGGGAAGTGGCTACAAGAGATAAACTAAAATATGATGTCATAAAGAGCTTATAATGGCAACATATGCATAGTAGTCTCCTTGCCCGTGATTTTACTTTCCATAAATCTATTTGTCTGCAGTTGACTGTGGTCTGAAAATAGTAAGTGGGAGATTGTAGAACTAAATAGTTCATAAATTTTAAAGTGCACACTGCTCTGAGTAACAGTATGAAGTCTTGTGCTGTTTTGTTCCATCTTTGCCTCGGGTGGGAATCATCTTCTTGTTCAGTGTATCCACACTGTATGTACTACCCACCTGTTAATTACTTGTGTTCAAGCAATCTTTAATTTTACTTCATAGCTCAAAATGTGAGACTAGTGATGCTGGCAGTGTAGATATGGCAAGAGGTTGTGAAATGCTGTCTTCACTCTTTTACGTCATAAGAAGGTAGGTAAAGGGCAATGAAGTATTTTGAGGGAAGAAAAATACAAATTTTGTCACTCGGTGCTAGCATCACTCCACTATTACTTACTGCTATTAATCTCTTAATAGAATCGACTGTAAATTAAGTCTTATTCCGCATGAATATGAAAAATATTAAATATTTTTAAAAATATATGAAAAATAGAGTTTAGTAGTATTGGTTGTTCAGGCATCCACTATGGGCCTTGGAACATGTCCTCATGGATAAGGGGCTAATGGGGGACTGTACCATGTAAGGCTAATCAGAACAATTGTCTGACTGATGGAACTTAAAGGGTTTGCCGCTGAGCAGTTAGCAAGGGAGGGCTGGAATGTGGAATTAGTCATTAGGTCAAAGGAGGAGGTAGGGAATAGCTCCTTGAGGAAATTCAGCTTATACAAAGGTTGTGTATAAAAACGGGTAATTCTCAGAAGGCAGGGATTGTGTTAGGTTGTTAGGGATAAGATAACAAAACGCTCCAGACTTAATAGAAACTAATTTCCCAGTGATTTTGGAAGTTGGAAGTCCAAGATCAAGATGTTGGTGGGTTGAATTTCTTCTGAGGCCTCTCCCCTTGGCTTCCAGATGGCTGGCTAGTCATTGTGCCTCATGTGGTCTCGTGTGTGTGTGTGTGTGTGTGTGTGTGTGTGTGTGTGTGTGTACTCATCCTTAGTGGTGTCTATTTATGTGTCCAAATTTCCTTGTTGAATATGACACCAGTTAGACTGGAAGACGGGCCATTCTAGCAGCCTCATTTAATGGACTCATGGCTGTAAAGGCCTTGTCTCCAAATCTAGTCACATGCTCAAGGACTAGGGACTGCAACATAGACATTTTGGAGAACCTAACTGAGCCTCCAGCAGAGGACTGTGGAGGAGGGAGAAGTGAGCCTAGGTGGTAGTGATAGGGCAGGGTTAGATGAATGCAGGCCTTGTCTATCAGGACTGTGTTTCACACTTTAGCCTGCTGCTGGTTTGACTTGGAAAAACTTATTGGAAAGAAAATGACCTCAGCTTCCTGTCCTCCATGCTCTGGCCATTCTGGGAGGCACATGATCTTTCAAACCTGTGGCCCCCAGGGCTGGTCACTGGAGCCACACCCCTAGGAAGGGTCAGTTTTGGCTCTCTGCCTGGGCTGTATGGGATCCTTGCCCAGCTGGGTGGACCCTGGAAGCTTATCAGAAACTTTCCAGAAACGCCCACTTAACAGACATGACTACACAAAGCCCGTGCTGAGGGGAGTTTTATGGGTGAAGAGAGGAGAAAAACCAAGGATCAGATTTCTACCTTTAGTAAACTCCACATGTCTCGGGAGGTTCAAGGCCCCACACTGCTGTCCTCGATCACATGTACCTCCTTCTGCTTCACTGCTTACTGTTTTCTTTCTCCATAAAATGGGGGTCAGGCTAACAGCACAAAAGGCCTGGCCCTTCAGGCCAATTTAAATTCTGAAACCCAGAGGAAGTGGTAGTAGGAAGACATTTCTGCTCTGGATAGAGGCACTGTAAATTCCATCTCCCAGCCAGAGTGGGGAGACTTGAGAATCTGTTTTCCTAAGCAGGTAAGGCTGGCTGGAGGCTAGGATGAACACAGAGGTACGCTTGTTGGCTTTCTCTTAAGTAGAAAATATTTTTTTTTAGTTCTTTGAGAATTTTGTACAATGTGCTTCAATCATATATATTCTCCTTTTAACTTACTTGTTTATTCTTTTACAATTTCATACATAATAATATACTTTGATTACACTCCTCCTCCCAGTATCTTCTCTTATCTCTCCATCCTTTTTATTTTCTCTGTGGAAGAGAGAACCCAGGGCCTTGCACATTAGGCAAGTGCTCTGTCACTGAGCTATGTCCCCAGCTCTTCCAAAAGTACAAAGTGCAGTGGCCACTGCATGCATTTTTGTATAGAGCTTGGTTAATTCTTAACATGTGAATACAGTAGTGTAGCCATCACTGCATGACAGTTTAAAACAGCTCAGCAGCTCAGCATGTTGCTTCCTCTGTTCCTCAATGACCGGCTTCTGTCTTTCCTTGGATGCTGGAAAAAGAAATCATTTGATATGTACTCTTTCATCTCTCAGTTTTGTTTTAAGGTGCTGTGTGTGTGGTATCAATGTTAGGAACGTAATTGCAAATTCATATGTTGATGGTATTTGGATGTGGGCCTTTGGGAAGTGATTAGAATTACATGATGTCATGATGGGGTACTTGAACGTATCAATGCATTTGAAGGAAGAGGGAGACCCAAGCAAGCATGCTTGCTTTGTCTCATGGCATCATGCTCTGCACCATGTAAGGATGCACGTGCAGAAGCTGGTGCCCCACCAAAGCCTCAAGCCAGTGGGAGATTGGCAAATCCATTCCCTATATGGCTAGCTGAGGGGAACAGTGAAAGCTTCCCTAGGGTCTGAGTGAGAGCAAATGACTGGTGTATACAAAACTATCAACTGCAGCTTCCTCTTCTTCCAGGGTGTTCGCAGCCTGAGATGGTTCGCCTTGAGAGATCCAGGTTAAGGTAGTAGTAGCTGCCATTCTGTCAGCGTGTACTGCAGTTGTATTCTGCTGTGGCGGGTCACCAAGGAAGACATGGAGGCATTTTTATAGATGTAATCCCTGTCAGACCTCAACAGAGGGAACCACTGTTATTACAAGTGCCATGCTTGAAAGTGGAACCCTGAGCATCTGAGCTTAGATGTTTTTATTGATCCAGCACTCCTCAGATGTTCTACTGATAGCATATGCAGATTATGAGCAATCAAATATCCCCCACATAAATCCAACACCTACAGGCAATACAAAATGCCAAGACCTAGGCAGACCTTCACCCAACAGTACACAAAACAATTATTTATACATAACTAAAAATAAAACTACCACAACAGTGTACACACAGCCTTCCTGACCCCAGCTTTTTTGTTCATGTGTCTATCCTTTCTTCATTTTCTTACCACTCCTAGTCAGAGTTCTAGGACCGAAGCCATGTGGGTGGCAGTGTGAAATAAGCCTCTTGTTTTAATATAAATTATCCACTCTATGATACTCACTCATGGTCATAGGCAATAGAGTAAGGCAGCTACCATCTAAGAAAGTCTTAGCATCTTCAAGGCCATCATACTCTGAGATCAATGGCATGGACAAGTCGGTCATGCATAGAAGCTTTGTAGGTATCAATGTTTAGGACTCTAGAATATTCATGGACGAGCTCCAGAAGACTCCAACCCCAGACTCAAACCATTCTCTTGTTCCCTGACACGATGGAGCAGAGACATTTGATCTTTCTGGCCATGTCATTTGTGCTTTCCCCAAACCTCTGACCACAGCATACAGGCACATAATACAATGGCTGTCTTTAGTTGCTAAAATTGGGGGTATGTATATGATGTATATGATGTGTATATACATATGATATATATATACACATATACATATGACACATATACATATGATATATACATATGATATACATACATATGATATATAAACACATATGATATATATACATATTTTATATATATATATATATTAGGGTGGTAGAAAATGGCCAAACACAAAACCAACCAAACAAAATTGCTTTCCTGAGTCTTTTGTCTGCTTGCCTCACCCTCTGACCATTCCTTAGAGTTTCTAATCATGTTTAAGTCTGTTGTCAACCTTCTTGTGTTGGTTAGTTTTTTTTGTCAACTTGACACAAACTAGAGTTCCTTGGGAAGAAGGAACCTCAATTGAGGAATTGCCTTCATCAGATTTTGGCGCCTAGGCATGTCTATGGGGCAGTTTCTTGATTAATGATTGATGTGGAAAGGCTCAGCCCACTGTGGGTGGTGCCATCCTTGGGCAGATGATCCTGAGTCCTGTACAAAGCAGGCTGAGCAAGCATGGGGAATGAGCCAGAAAGTAGTGTTCCTCAATGATCTCTGTTTAGGTTTCTGCCTTGGCTCCCTGGATGTTGTGTTATCACTGGGATATATAAACCAAACAAACCCTTTCCTCTCCAAGTTTGTTTTGGTCAGTGTTTTGTCATAGCAAGAGAGAATCACTAGAGTACTGCTCTCATGGCCTCCAGAAGCAGAAGTCATTACTCACAGGTCTTTGCCTTCTTAATAGAGCTCCTGAAGGGAAGGTGCACGGAATGTCTAGAGAGCAAGGCTGGGTATGAAGTGCTGGGAAGGCTGGCAGACTACCTTCCCTCCGGCCACCAGATGTCCTTTCTGTAGTGCCTAGACAGGAATATTACTAGGGAGAAGGCCTGTGGTGCCTTGGCTTCCAGAACTCTTTTCTGAGGGTCCAATCTATGTCCACCTCTTTTCCTGCATGAGGCACTAACGTCACTATATACATATAGAATACTATCACACTTAAATGATGGTTGGTTTAGTAGCTTTGTGAGTGCTGTGTGGCAATAGAGGTTGTCTGGCTTCCCTGAACTTCAGTCCTTGTGGTCTGAAAAACAATAAATAGTCCTGGATGTAGTTAGGGCTACAGTGAAGCCGCTCAGAGAAAACCACTCATTTGCCTTTATTAACATGTTGACCAAGCAAAATGAAACCAGAGTGGAGGTGATTGTCAGCTTGCATGGTTGACACTGTTACTGATTTCTAAAATGGGTGTGCGTCTGTGTATTGTGTGTGTGGAGGCCAGAGGTCATTCTCTGATGTTGTCTCTCAATGTGTTCACATTATTTTTTTAAGATAGGATCTCTGATTTTTACCTGAAGCTTGCTATTCAGCTGCTTGGCTGGAAGTTAGCCCCAGGGACCCTCCTGCCTTCTCCTTCCCAGCACTGTAACCACAAGTGTGTGCCACCACATCTTATGCAGGTTCTGGGGAATCGAACTCAGGCCCTCAAGCTTATATGACAAACCATATAAGAGAACCATTTCCCCAGCCCATTTTTTTCCCCCACAAATGAAAGTAAGCCTCAGGTCAGAAAACTGGTAAAGGAAAGACATAGGGTACTAATTTGTGTCTGTCTATCACCAAAGTGCATGCTGCTTTCCAGATGCCTGTCTTTTGAGCAGGTGCCCATGGTTCTGAATGCATGGCTTTGAAAGCTGCCTGGATTTACAGTCATGCCTTAGACTTGTGTAGTTGTGTCCCTCAGACGTGGCACCAATCCACTGTAGTACCACCTCCAGTCTCAGTTAGTCTGGATGTGCTGGTGATGGCCAGGGAGCAGCTGCGCTCTGAAGAGCCCCTAGACCTTGGAGGTTGCAGAACAGTGCCACTGGCCTACCTTCCAGAGGGGACTGCTTCGAGACTTTCCTTTCTGTGATTCCTGTTAGGAGGGATTGACTTGGAAACTGCTCTTCCTTCAAACAGGTGCAGGAAGAAGGATTTTATGTATTTTACCTTTAAAAAAAAGTAGCTATGTTGAGATGGAAATAATGTAGCGCTTAAAGCACTCATCGAAAGTGTGTAATTTGGTGGCATTTGGTATAGTCACAAAGTGGTACAGCTGTAATCATAAGCAATTTTAGCACATCCTTATCATCTCATAAAGGTATTTTATATCTCTTAGCCATAATCTTCTCCCTGCTCCTATCTTTCCATCAACCCTAACTATAGACTTGTCAATTCTAGATATTCTATACATGTAGAGTCTAGTAATATTAGTTTTTAGTGACTTGCTTGTTTTCCTTAGTGAAATGATTCTAAGTTAAAAATTTTTAACTATACAAAAATTTAAAAATAAATATTATCTATTTTTTATTTATTGTATCTGTGTTTGTGTGTATACACATGCCATAGTGCACATGTGGAGGTCAGAGGACAACTTTTAGGAGTTTGTTCTCTTCTTCCACCACAAAGTTCCTTGGGGTTGAACTCAGGTTGTGAGGCTTGGCAGCAAGCATCTTTACCGGCTGAGCCATCTGCCCAGCCCGATTCTAAGCTTTATCCATGTTACCATATGTGTTAGTGTTTCATTACTTTTATCAGGGTGGGGTAAAGGATACTGAAGGGCTTGCCATGATAGTCATCAAGGACTCTAAGCTATACCCCCAGCCATTAAAATAAACTATTTTCAGATGGTCTTGCTTAATAACCCAGGCAGGCGTTCAACCTTCAACACTTTTGCCTCAGACTCCTGAGTGCATGTGTTGTCACAGCTGATGGCATCACTCCTTTCTATTACCAAGAAGAGTCCGTGGTGTGACTACACTACATGCTGTTCAGTGGGTGTTTGGGCTGCTTTGGGGGCGTGAAGAACAATGCTTTTCTGTTGGGAGCATTGGTATACACTTTTAATCCCAGCACTGAGGAGGCAGAGGCAGAGGCAGGTGGATTCCTGTGAGCCCCAGGCCAGCCTGATATACATAGCAAGTTCCAGGACAGCCAGGGCTACATAGAAAGATCCTGTTTCAAAAAACCAACCAAATGAACCAAACAAACAAACAAAAAATGCTTTGCAAACATTTGTGTGTATCTTTATGTGGACACAGATATCTTTTCAGCGTATACCTGGGAGTAGAATTGCACAGCATATAAGCACACTGTGTTTAGCCCTGGGAGGGGCTGCCAGTTTGTTTTCCAGCAGTTGCCTTACTCCTCTGCTCCCACCAGGTGTAGTGTTCATATTCCCCACAACTGGCATGTCTATGGTTTCTCGGGTTTCTGCAGTGGTTAAGAATGCAGACCACCTTCCAATTTCCTTGCTGGCCTTTTAAAGTATACCTTCTTTATTTTCAAAGATATATTTATTTTTTGTTTTATGTTTAAAGTTGTTTTGCCTGCATGTAAATATGTGTACCATGTTTATGCAGTGCCCCAGAAGGCTAGAAGAGGGCACTGGATTCCCCCAGAAACTGGAATAACAAATGGTTGTGTGCAGCTATGTGGGTGCTTGGACTTGAACCCAGGTCCTCTGCAAGAGCAATAAGTACTTTTTCTCCTTTTCCTCCTCCTTCTTCTCCTTCTCCTCCTCTTTAACCTTCTCCTCTCCTCCTCCTCCTTCTTTCTTCTTCTTCTTTTTTTTTTTTTTTGAGAAAGGTTCTATGTCTTAGTTACTTTTGTAATACCGTGATAAAACCCCACAACCAAGGCAACTTATAAAACAAAGTAATTTGTAGACTTATGATTTCAGAGAGTTAGAATCCATGACCACTATGGCAGGAAGCTTGGCAGAAGGCAGGCAGGCATTGGTAACAAAGAAGTAGTAGCTCAGAGCTTACATCTCAATCCAAAAGCATAGGGTAGAGAGCTAACTGGGAAGGAAAGGCTTGGGCTTTTGAAACCTCAAAACCCACCCCCAGTGACACACCTCCTCTAGCAAGACCACACCTCCTAATTCTTCCCAAATGGTTCCACCAATGTAGGACCAACTATTCAAACGCTGAGCCCTTGAGGGCCACTCTCATTCAAACTACCAGCCCTGGAACTCACTATGTAGAACAGGCAGGCCTTGGGACTCACAGAGATTCCTTTGCTTCTGTCTCTGGAGGGAGTGCTGAGATTAAAGGCGTGCAAAACCATGGCCTGCTAGAGCAGCAAGTGGCATCTCTTTGGCCTCCTGATACACCGTTGGAAAAAATAATGATTCTTTTCTGATTTTTCTTTTCATTGCGAGTTGTAAATTCTTTATATCTCTCCCCCGCCCCCACGTCCATCATGTTGGTTTACCTTTAAGGCTATTTAGAACAGGCCATTTCCTAACTTCCTGGTTCCTGTGATTACTGGCTGGAGAACTGACAAAAAAATAAACATTGGCTCCTCAATGGGCACAGCCCACACTCTTTGGAGACAACAACTCATGTGCACGCCTGCTGCTGGTGAAACAGACAGGATCCTCCCGTTCCCTTCCCCTTCCTCTCTTCTGTCCAGCTTTCCCTGTATTGGAAAGGTGGTCTCAGTGTGCACAGTGCAGGAGGCTGCCAGCACCACCGGTGGGATTCTTCGCACCCTCCTATGCCTCACCTACCCCCAAGAGTTGGATATCTCTCTGTCTCTTCCCTCTCCTCCTCCTGTTTCATCCTAAATGAAACACTTTTGAGAGCAGCTCAGGTGTGGCCTGACAGGGCCACCCAGTGTCCAGGAGTCCAGGGAGAATGGGGGATGGGCAGTGACCAGTGCTGGTTCTCTGACAAAGGAAGGAACGTTCCCTTCTCACAGGCAGTGAAGAGGGTGAAGTGGTCAGGATGTTCTCTGACTAAGGCCAGAGCGTAACCCTGTGAGGCAGGATCCTGGGGAGGAAGGAAGGGACAGTGGCCTCTTTCTGTCTCCAAGAAGGATCTTGGCAACATCACACATTGTTTACTAAGCTCTAGTATTGAGCTAGGCATGGTGCAAAGCATTTTGTATTCCTTATCCTTGTAAATCCCGACTATAACTGTAAGAATTAGGCAGTGTGCTTGTATGTCTTCAAAAGGAAAGTGAGTCCGAATGAGTTAAACTTGCAGCTACCACCCAGCAAGCGGGTGGCAGAGTTGTCTGACTGGAATATCTGCACGCTTAAACTCCTTTTTTAATGCCAGAGCACCCAAGCTCTGGAACCCAAAGCCTACACACACTCATTTCACACTGTCAATTTCCATCAAAATTTGCATAGGAGGTAGCTACCTGCGGAAGAAAAAGCCCTGAGCATGGATTAGAAACCTGACCCTGAGGGCTGGGGAGATGGCTCAGTAGGCAAAAGGGCGTATTGCAGGAGAACCCACATAAAATCCAGGCACAGCAGAGTGTGTCGGCAATATCGGCACTTATATGGGATGATGGATGGTGGAGATAGGAAAATTTCTGAAGCCCGTGGGCCAGATAGCCTAGGGAAGGCAGTGGAGAATGGCAAGAGAACCGTCCTCAAACGAGGTGGAAGGCGGGGACTAACCCTGGAGGCATACAAACACCTGTCATCATATACACTAGAGCAAAAGCTCACACACACGTTTAAAAAAGTTAAATATACAAACAACCGTCACTGAGAAGTGCCCGGCACTCACAGGTTTTGTGTGACATTAGTCAATTACATGATCCTTCTCGAGGTTTCTGTCCAGTCCAGTTGAGATAACATACCTAAATCATGAGTTTATTGTGAGGTCAGATGAGATTATAGCTGGGAGTATGATTTGTGAACTCCAGAGTTTTGAAAAGCCAAAGGTTTGTTCTTCTTATCTCATTGTTCACTCAATTCAGGCCATATCCTGTCATTAGCAGCCCCGAATGAAGTTGATAGGAGGTCTGAGCCAGTGAGCTCACTGCTGGACCTTCTCCCCAGGAATACTCAAAACAAAAACATGCTGCTGCCCAAGCATTGCGTTTGGAGTTTACTTTAAAACATGTATTCCTTTTATATGTTTATTTCTTTGTGTACACATATGTGAATGTATGTACATGTGTGTGAGAGCATGTATGTATATAGGATGAATGCCTATGTATGCTGGTGCATGTGAAAGCTGTATACCAAGTGTCTTTTTCAGCTGCTTCTCTATGTCATTATTCTGGAACAAAATCTCTTACTGAACCTGGAGCTCACTGCTTCCACCTGACTAGCTGGCCAGATAGCCTCAGGCATCCTCCTCTTTGACCCTAATCCCTTACATGCTGGGGTTACAGGTGCATGCTGCCTTGCCTGGCTTTTTTTATGTGGGTACTGGGATTTGAACTCAGGTTCTCATGCTTGTGTGGCAACACTTTACCGACTGGGTGATCTCTGCTCCAGGCTCTGGAATCTTGTCAGTTCTTCCTGACTTCTCAACTACAGTTTGGATCTTGGCCTGCTCTTCTCCTCCACTGGTACCTACTGGCTAAGATGCCCAAGCCTCATTTTTTCATCATCTTGACCAGGCAGGGACAAAGATAAGATATATTCATCAAATGTTCACCACTGTGTTAGTTGGGACAGTGAAGAGTGAGCAGCTATGACATGTGTGTGTCCTCTGGGTTGAGGCTCCTAGGGCCCAGCACTTCTCTTCCATTTCTCTGTACCTCTGTTGGAGTTCCCTGTGGGATGGAACTGTGTTGCCTGACTCACACCAGTCTCAGGAGGTACTGAGACTTGACAGTTGGTATGTGCAAAGTGCAGCCTGGCATCACTCTGTCCAAGTGTATTTTCTGATGCCAGGCTGTACAGAGGGAAGGAGGGACTACCACCTTCCCACCACTCCTGTAATGAGATGAGTAACAGGGACAGGAGAATCTCCTGAATGCTTGGAAATTTCCAACCAGTATGGAGTACTGAGGCAGAAAAAAGTAGATAGACCCTGCTTCAAACAGCTCGAAGAACATAACTGACTCCTGAGAGCTGGCAAGTGGACTTTTGTGACTCAGACATCTCAGACACACAGACACACAGACACACACAAATACATAAGGCACACAGACACACAGATGTCTACACAAACACACACACACACACACACACACACACACACACACACACACACACACACATTTTAAGCCACCATTACCCTCCCAGCTCTTCTTCCTTCAGGCACTATTCTGGCTAACTATTGGTGAAAAACTGCTACTTCCAAACTGAATGGCTTAAAGCCACAACAGTTTATCATTCCTCAACATTCTGTGGTAGTT
The DNA here is from genome assembly GCA_026225945.1 of Cricetomys ansorgei. Taxonomy (NCBI): domain Eukaryota; kingdom Metazoa; phylum Chordata; class Mammalia; order Rodentia; family Nesomyidae; genus Cricetomys; species Cricetomys ansorgei. Next base: position 1,816,693 of record JAMJFZ010004027.1, on the reverse strand, counting down.
TTGTGGAAGATCCAAGAAAGGCTGGAGTGATTAACTGGCACCTTGATGCTCTTCCATCTGCCCCACTCTCTCTAACTGTGTCAAGTCTTCTCATAAAGCGGTGGACCCAAGACCAAGCTGGTAGGTTTGTGACATCTGACGAACGGCTTCACGTCACTTTTCATAGATTCAATGTGAATGAAATGTGTGTGTGTGAGAGAGAGGGGTGGGATTTTTCTGTATGGGAAAAAGATTTGTTATTAATTTTATATCACTGTCAAACACAGAATGAGTTATCCTGTTGTTTAACTTAGCAGTATTCACTGTCCTTAATGTCATAGTTTATTCACTTCAGATGCTTTAAAAATCACTCTGAGTGTCATTTTCCTCACCCATAAAACAGGATTATGACACTCTCTTGGCAGGCTTTTGGGGACAGGGCAGTCAGTAAACTATAAACTATAAGGATTAATAACCTCCATCTCTTCTTGGACATAGATGATGGAGGGAAAATGAGGTCCTGGGAATATAGGTGAATGAGAGAGAAAGAGAGGGGGCTGAAAAAATAGATGATGGAGGGAAGGAGGGAGGAAGGAAGGGAGGAAGGAAGGGAGGAAGGAAGTATGCCTGGGAACACAGGTGATGGAGGGACGAAGGGGGAGAAGGGAGGAAGGAGGGGACCTGGGAACACGGGGACTTTGGTCCTCCTGCTTTCTTCCCAGGTTCTGGTATGCAGAGGAGTGATGAGGATGCTTCATCTTTATCATCAAAAACTGGGACTAGTGAAGTGGGAGAGAGGGCTTAGTGGTAAGAGTTGCTTTAGTGAAGGACTTGGGCTCAGTTCCTAGTTCACAACCATCTGCAACTCTAGTTCCAAGGGATCTGACCCCCTCTTCTGACCTCCAAAGCACACATGTGGTACACACACACACACACACACACACACAGGCAAAACACTCATACACATAAAACCAACAAGAAACCCAAGTGGAACTAGTAAGTACTCTTTTCTCTCTGGGATGTCATGAGATGACAAATGCTTATCATGGAGCAAATTCTGTAGTACTGGAATCCTTGCCCTTTTAAAGCATCACCCACAGTATGTGTGTGTGTGTGTGTGTGTGTGTGTGTGTGTGTGTGTGTACATGCCTGCTTTCGGTGAGTGTTGAGATCAGAGGATAGCCTCCAGTGTCAGCCTGCACTTTCCCCTTGTTGAGACAGGTTCTCTTTGCTGTCTGCTGTTGCATAAGGCACACTAACTGGCACAGGAGCCTGCAGAGATTGTCCTTCCTCTGCCACTCATTTTGCTGCAGAAGCCCTGGGATTACAGATACGCACAAACTGGAAATAGTACTGAGTTGTACCGCTGCTTCACTAAAATTGAGTTTTAGACAGTATCAAAGATGAGAAGGCAAGGTGATCTGCAGATCATCATGGCTTCCAGCCACAAACCTGGTACCTACAACTCAATGCTTGGATGTTGGCCCCAGGTTTCACCTCAGTGCTGACTCTCCCTGATGAACTGGCAAAGAAGAGGCCATACCTGCCCTTTCTGGAGAGGTGACAGAGAGTAGGGTTTTCCTGCGACAGGAGATCCCTCTAATTTTCCTGCTGAGAAGTTGACCATCCCCCCTCTCTTCTCCCTTTCCCACCCTCTTGGCCTGAAGAGCACCCCGTTTAGCCCCCATTTCTGTTTTCCCAGATAGGAAGAGAGAAGCTGAGGCAGAAGCTGTACCAACTGTCTGCATCTTCTCTGAGCTGGAAGCCAGGCTTGGCTGGTGCTCAAGGTTTAATTAGCTGAAATAACTGCACATAATCATCTTTAAAATGACAGTGGTTAAAGCCCAGGCCTCAGCGCTGATGGTTATTCAGCTGCCCTGCGTGAGCATCCCCTTGCCAGCTCACCCGTGCCAATGAGGCTGCCAGCCTATGTGCAGGGCTCCAAAGTGCCCTACTGAAGCTCCTCTCCCGCCATTCTCTCTCTCTCCATGTGATGGAAGAGGCAAGGCAGAGTGTTTGGGGGCTCTGCTCTACTTCTCCTCGGAGGACAGAGTAAAATGCTTGGGAGTGGTGGTGGTGGGATCTGTCAGAGGTTCTGGAACACTATCAAATACTCCCAGAGAGGAGCAACTAGAGGACTCCCTGGAGATCACAGACAAGGAGCCACTGGCTCCTGTCTGATGAACAACCATAGCACAGCCTTTTTATTTTAAAATCGGAAGCCTATTTGGAAAATGGAGGACACTCACATTAATAAAAAAAAATCTATTTTATGTGTACTTTGTAATGGTGTTTTGTTGCAATGTGTGTCTGTGCAGCGTATGCATTCCTGGTGCCCGAGGAGGCCAGAAGAGGGCATGAAGTCCCTGGAACTGGAGTTACAGACAGCTATTAGCTGTCATGTAGGTCTGGAGGATTGAATCCCAGGTCTTTATAAGAGCAGCCAGTGCTATTAACTGTTGAGCCATCTCGCTAGCCTCCATGGAGAATACTCACTTTTAGGGTGCCCTGGCTTGTTTTTTATCAATATGATTTAAATTACTATTATTATTAACAGTTTCACACACATACGCTTTACTTACTGACCATCTCACCTTTGTCTCCTTCCACCCCAGCCCATGCTCCCCACAAATCTCTACCACATTCTGTCTCTTCATTCAAGATTAATCAGGGCCATCTGCATGACCATAGACTTGGAGCTATCTATTTGAGCTTGTTTGTCTCAGCAGAGGAAAGAGATCCCAGAGTATCAATAGCCGATAATTGAAGGGTAGTGTCCCATGAGCACCTCCCTTTCCTTGACTGACTGTTGATAGGGATGGTTTCGTGTGGACCCGGAGCAGGTAACTACAGTTGATGTGTTATTTAATTATTAATTAACTAACTGTGGTGCTGAGGACTGAGTTCAGAGCCTGGTCATGCTAGGCAAAGGGTCCTGCCACTGAGTCCCACCGTCTGTCCTGACCTGGAGAATTTAAAAAAATATTTGTAGAAGTGATGCTTGAGCCATGGGGCTGAAACATAGCTAGTGCTCAAATACCTATTTCTCCTCTTTTTCTTTCCCTTTTTCTTTTTTGCCAGCTCTTTGGAAATCTCGCCAGTGCAGGGTGAGAGGGAAGGACTCAGTCAAGAGGTTCAAAGGAGCTGATGGCCCAGAAATAGCTGTGAGCCTCAGAGTTACCAAGATGTCCTCTGAGAGATGCAGAGTATAGAGGATCCCTGGAAAAATGAAGAAAGAGGCAGGGATTACTGTCCTTCAAGGACAGACAGTACATATTCTCATGGAGAATTCCAAGCAAGGGTCAGCCCTCTAAAACTACTGGCTAATTTGTACAGGACAGTGAAACTGTAAGACAGAATGACAAGAAACTTCTATTTTCCAACACCAAAGTTGGAGAAATGTAAACATGACTTATAATTATAAATACAGCCATTAGGTCTCACTTTTTTTAACTAATTAATCTGCATTAAGTGACATGCTGCTTCTAAGGACCCATTTAATAACAGAAGAAAAATATTTTAATATAGGAGAGAGGCTACCACTGAGCAAGATGTCACTCACTGATGAGTAGTTTATAGAAAAATGATGTTGTAGGAGTAGAAGGAGGGGAAGGGGAACGGGAAGAGCGCTCCACTTACCGTGATGGGTGAGCTAGGAGAGGTGGATAGTTTTGACTCCTGTCTAGAAGGAGACTTAGCAGCTGGAATAGGCAGAGAGAGGGCCAAACAGTGCTCTTGGGAGAGAGTAACAGCACCACCTAGGTATGGGGACTAGGAAAATGAACAGGGCAGGAAGAACGTGTCTCTGTATCCACTCAACACTGTCTGGGTGGCATAACGAATGGGCTGGAGACATGGCTCAATGGGTAAGAGCACTTGCTGGGAAAGCCAGAGAACCTGAGATCTGCCTGCCTCTCCCTCCTGAGTTCTGGATTAAAGGCATACACCCCCATGACTGGCTAGAAGGGGCTTTAGGACTTCAATCACTTCCCAAAAGCCATTAGCTTTTTTTTTTTTTTTTTTTTGAGACAAATCTCACTATGTAGCCTTGAAATTCACTATGTAGGCAAGACTGCCTTCAAACTCATAGAGGTCTGTTTGCCTCTGTATCCTGAGTGCTGGGATTAATGGTTTATGTCACTATGCGCAGCAAGCCACCAAGTCTTTTTTTTTTTAATTTAACTTTTTAAATTGAAAATAAAATGATTTTTCTAAGATATATTCTGATTAACTTCCTTCCCCTCATCTCCTCCTAGATCCCTGCCACCTCCCTGCCTTTCAAACTTCATACCTTCTTTCTCTTTATCTTAAGAAAATAGTCAAATAGAAAAGACAAAGATAAAACAAAATTAACAAAAAGAAAATAAAAGAAAGGAAAGAAAAGAAAAGAAAGAAAAAAGAGAAAAGGCGAAACAGATGAAACAGAGAGCATGAGAGCACACATGCAGACAGTTACACACAACACACACACACACACACACACACACACTAAAAACAAAAAGACAGTAAGGTTAAAAAAAAAAAAAAAAAAGACAGCCCAAGCAAAGCAATGAGACAAAACATCTCCCAAAAATACCATCGAGTTCATTTTGTGCTGAAACCAGAGGGGGCTAGGATACCAGCAGAACAAGACTCACAGAATCAACTAAGCAGGGCTCAGGGGCTCACACAGACTGAGGAGGCAAGCATGGAGCCTGCAGTCTGCACTGGGTCCTCCGCACATGTGTTATGGCTGTTAGCTTGTTTTGTGAGATTCCTTAACAGTAGAAGCAAGTGTGTCTCAGACTCTTTTGCCTGCTCTTGGGACCCTTTCCTTCCTACTGGGTTGCCTCATCCAGCCTTTATGTGAGGGTTTGTGCCTCATCTTATTGTATCTTGTTTTTCATTGGTTGATATTCCTAGGAGTCCTGCTCTTTTCTGAAAGGAAATGGAGGGGGAGTGGAACTGGGAGAGAACAGAATTGGGTGGGTGAGTAGGTGGGTCTGGGAGGGACGGAGGGAGGGGAAACTGTGGTCCAGAGGTATTGTATGAGGAGGAAAAAAAAAAGATAGCCAGGCTTGTGAACAGGGTCTCTCCTTAGTGCTCTCTACGGTGTCTGCAACAACCTCTGTTTCTTTCCTGCATGATGATCCAATGGCCAGGAATTCACCATGTCTGTTCTCAAGATCCATTCCAGACAGATCTTTGGATCTCATGGGAACCCCACTGTTGAGGTTGATCTGTACACCTCAAAAGATCTTTTCCAAGCTGCCGTGCCCAGCAGTGGTTCTACTGACATCTATGAGGCCTTAGAACTCTGTGACAAAGATAAGACATGCTGCATGGGGAAGGGTGTCTCAAAGATTGATATGCACATCAATGAAACTATTATCACCTGCTCTGGTTAGCAAGAAACTGAATGTTGTGGGACAAGAGAAGATCAACTAACTGATGATTGAGATGGATGCCATTGAAAATAAAAAGAAATTTGGGGCAAATGTCATCCTAGGAGTTTCCCTGGATGTCTGCAAAGCTGGTGCTATGGAATAGGGGGTGCTACTGTACGGTCACATTGCTGACTCAGCTGAAGTCATCCTGCCAGTCCCAGCTTTCAATGTGAGCATCAGTGGTTCTCATGCTGGCAAGCAAGCTGGCCATGCAAGAGTTCATGATCCAGGAAGCCATGCATATTGGAGCGGAGGTTTGCCATAACCTAAAGAATGTCATCAAGGATGAATACATTAAGAATGCCACCAATGTGGGTGATAGGGGCAGGCTTGCCACTAATATCTTGGAAAACAAAGAAGCACTGGAGCTGCTGAAGACCACAATTGCAAAGACTAGCTACATTGACCAGGTTGTCATCAGCATAGATGTGGCTGCCTCTGAGCTCTTCAGGTCTGGCCAGTATGACCTGGATTTCAAGTCTCCTGATAATGCTAGCAGGTACATCATGTCTGATCAGCCTGACCCCTTTGACCAGGACAATTGGGAAACTTGGTGTATCACAGCTAGTGCAGGCATCCTGCAACTGCTGCTCAAAGTGAACCAGATAGACTCTGTGACAGTCTCTGTAAGCATGTAAGTTGATCCAGTCCAATGGTTGGGGTGTTATGGTGCCCAATTGCTCTGGGGAAACTGAGGATACTTTTATTATTAACCTGGTGGTGGGCCCTGCACTGGGCAGATCAAGACTGGTGCCCCTTGCAGATCCGAGTGCCTGGCCAAGTACAATCAGATCCTTTGAATTGAGGAAGAGCTGGGGAGCAAGGCCAAGTTTGCTGGCAGGTCCTTCAGGAACCCCTTGGCCAAGTAAAGTGTGAGCTGGAGATTCCTGGAGCCCTCAGTGACCACCGGCTGCTTAGATCCTGTCCCTGATGTCACTGAGGTAGCTCAAGGCTGGCCCAGAGCTTGGCTTCCAATGCCACTGCTTCCTTAGAAGTTTGAAGCCATGCCTGACCACTCAAAGCCCTGCTGGAAACCCCAGCTTTGTAATCATGTGATTGGTCTGAATTGTTGTTTCTGTCACGTCACTTCTCAGCTAGTGTCTGGAGCTCTCATACCTCTAGTGTAATCTGCAGGGTGGCCACGGACAAGACCCCCAATGGATCTACATGTAAAAGAAAAACCTTAGTGACCTATAAACAAAGCCCAAACAAAGAGAATATGAGACAAAACATCTCCAAAAATACCATTGAGTTAATTTTGTGCTGGCTACATTCTACTGCTAGACATGAGTCCTGCCCTTACATGTGGTTTATATACAGAGTGAGATTCCACTGGGGAAAACTAATTTTTTTTTCTTTGTGAGTGATTGTTAACTGAAGATAGTTTCTTAGTTGGGGATGGGACCTTGTGTCTACCTCTCTGTGCTGGGACCCCCATCTGGTTTGGATCTGGGCAGGCCCTATACATGCTGTCACAGTCTCTTAGAGTTCATATGTATGTTAGCCCTGTAGTGTCAGGAAGGCACTATTTCCTTGGTGTCATCTATCCCCTCTAGCTCTTACAATTATTCCTCCTCTTTCAAAGTGTTCCCTGAGCCTTGAGGGGTTTAATTAAGGCATTTCATTTAGGAGTGAGTGATCCAAGGTTTATCATTCTCTTCACACTGTCCAGCTGTGGATCTCTGTGTCAGTTCTCACCTACTGCAGGAGGAAGCTTCTCTAGTGATGACTGAGTGAGACACTGATCTATGGGTCTAGCAGAATGCCATTAGCAATAATTTTATTGCTATGTTCCTTTAGCAGAACAATAGTGTTTGGTTTTACCTTAAGTCCCTGACCTCTTTAGTCTGAGGTTCTTGGCCACTAGAGCAGTGTCAGGGATGGATCCACTTTATGGAGTGGGCCTTAAATCCAGAGTGCTTGGTTTCTCCCACAACATTTGTGCCACTATAGCACCATTGTATTATGCCGGCAGGTCACAGTTGTAGCTTAAAGGGTTTGTAGCTGGGTTGCTGTTTATCTTTCTCTTCTGGTATTGTGCATCTAATATCAGGAATATCATTGTGTATCCTAATATCATGAACACTAATCAGTTAAGGGTGAAGGCTCTAGTTGAGCACCAGCTTGTTTTCACCCTGTTCAATGAGATATATAGGTGTTATCTTCAGAAATAGAGTCTTATCACCAGTTTGTGGTGAGCAACCAATAGACTTTTGCCCAGATTTTTACATGGGTGCTGGGAACTGAATTTGGGTTATCATGGCTGTGTGGTCAGCATTTCACTAACTAAGCAATCTCTCTGCTCCTTGGTACTTTTTATTTTGATGAGACATTGTCATCTTATTTTAGAAAGAATGATTTCTGGTATCCCATGAATGAGTAGTATTGGCTGTTTCTTTAAAGATGTATTTATTTTATTATTATGTATGCATCTGCTTTTGCATGAGTTTTTATGTGCACCACAGTCATGCAGGTACTCCAGAGGTCAAAAGGCATCATATGACCTGGAACTGGAGTTACACTGTCAGTTGTAAGCCTCCTGATGTGGGTACTGAGAACTGAACCTGGGTCTTCCGCAAGAACAGTAAACATTCTTTATCACTGAACAAATCTCTCCAACCCTGATATTGGCTGCTTTGACATCTTTGTCAAGTCTGACACCTGGGCCATCTCACACAAAATTTCTGTTACCTATTTTCCCCCTTTGGATTCTACCCCCCTCCCAGTCTTCTGATTTATGTGTTGGGATTTAGATATTCTAGGTAATGTATCATAGGAATCCTGCAGGCAGATTCTCTTTGTAGTTTTTTTCTGTTGTGTATTTATTTTCTTAGTGACTTGAACCACTCTTGTGATGCCTTTCAAGTCATTTTGCAGAGTGAAGACTTGGGCATCCAGACAGTTATCCTGAGAAGTCCTTCTTCTGTGGGGCTCTGTTTGACTCTCAGATCTCTTTGTTAAAGAGTCCATCTCTGTGAATATCACTTTAGATTTCAGTGTCTACTAACTTATATCTGAATTTTCAAATTGTCACTGCTGATGTCCTGGGTTATCAGTTGCTTGGAAGTCTAATTAGATACATGGTAAGAGCAAGGCTGGTCTGTTCCGACCTTGCAGGGCTCTCATCTGTCTCTCATCCTGGCTCTGACTGGTATCCTAGAAAGCTTACTTCCATGAGTCTGATGGACCTACTAGTTCATTTCTTGCTGTTGAGATTCAAAATTTCTGCTGACATTGAGAGTGATTGACTTTTTGCCTACTCTCTGTTTCAAACAAAATCAGTTTCTCTGCTATGAGCTCTGGAACCTTCTGTACTAATAGCAGTCTTTTCCTCTCAACAACATTTCAAACTCTTCTTCAGAGCTGGGCAGAAGCTGTGGCACAGTTTTCCTGGAGTGACACTTCTGCTTCATCTGGCGGTGGTGGCTACCTCAGCCTCTCCTGGCATGAGCTGACATCTCAGAAACGAACCAGATGAGGGCAGTCTGAGACCTCATACTCACAGTCTGCTGTGCTTCCCACACTCTGCTCCATACAGGAAAAGGTGGAGAAAGTGAGCCCTTCCTCACTTTTTGACGTGTTCTAGGAGTTTGAACTTTGCAACTTGGGAGTTTGGGAAGACAAATGAGGATGGCATGTCTTTCTATACTTTTGAATTACTTACTATACCTTTTATCTTTTTTTTATACCTTACTATACCTTTTACTTACTATACCAAGAAAGCTGGGAGTCCTGTTTTCTTGGCCACATCTGTCCAGATTGGAGCTAATACCTTTCTGAGATGAGCAAGGAGGAGAGAATGAGCATGCCCTGATCCAAGCCCCATAGCCTTTGGCTGGTCTTACTAAAATTCCAGGCTTTGAATTAATGTTCCATGTACTCTAAGACGCTAGGACAGTTTTTAGAGACTTCATTTGGCTGGGTTTCTAATGGAAAGTCCTCAGGCTGTCATCCCAGAAGACCTTCCCAATTTTATAAACAATCTCAATGAAAACATCTGTGATGGGGTGCTTGATTTCCTTCTTGTTTTAACTGTCAGGGCTCTAGTGAATTTTCTTTCTTTCTTTCTTCCTTTCTTCCTTCCTTCCTCCCTCCCTCTTTCTTCCTTCCTTCCTTCCTTCCTTCCTTCCTTCCTTCCTTCCTTCCTTCCTTCCTTCCTTCCTTCCTTCCTTCCTTCTCTCTCTCTCTCTCTCTCTCTCTCTTTCTTTCTTTCTTTCTTTCTTTCTTTCTTTCTTTCTTTCTCTCCTAACAATTGCCAAAGGGTTTCTTAGGCCCAAGAATTCTGAAATATCCCCTTATAGCTTAAATCTTTGTCTTCCATGTCTCCCTGTCCATCTGGTATTTTTCTATCATTTATTTGCTCTGTCAGAAAATCTGAACACAATTGACTATTCACTCCTTCTTTAGTCGCCGTTATTTTTTTCTAGGATTGTGTGGTCCCCATCTGGATTGGCCCATGTTTGTCATTTGCATTTGCATTCTCTGAAGCTCAATTTCTCTTATTAGTCATTAAAGGCGGGGAGTCCTCAAGTTTCTGGTATGGCTTCTGTCTTAGTAACTGATTGTTTTACTCGTCTTCCCCACCTCCAACACCACTCCCCAGAGACAAGGTTTCTCTTTTGTAACTCTGTCCTGGAATTCACTCTGTAGACCAGACTGGCCTTGAACTAACAGAGAACTTCCTGCCTCTGCTTCCCAACTGCTGAGATTAAAGGCGTGCACCACCACTGCCCAGCTTTAGTTACTGATTATTGAGAAATAAATGACTCCTGGATGTAGCAGCTGAGAACAACAGGCGTTCATTGTCTTACGGTTTCTCCAGGTTGGGAATATGGCTGTGATACAGCTGGGTAGCTCTGGCTTATGATTGCCTAGAGCTGCAGCCAAGGAGTTAGCTGGGGCTGCAATCATCTCAAAGCTTGAGTTGGGTGGCAGAATCTGATTGGCAGGATTTACTTCTCGCAGGATGTTGGACTAAGGTCTCCAGTCCCTTACCAGCTGTTGGCTGGAGGAAGCCTCCTTTGGGTCATATGTTCATCCACAGGACAGTTCACAAAGTGATGGCTGTCTTTTCACAGAGCAAGTGATTGAAAGAATGAACACCCAAGATGTAGGCCAGTCTTTTTGTCACCTGAGTAACATTTCATTATTTTTTCCACTCATTAGGTTCAACTCACATTTAAGAGGACAAAGACATATCCACCAGGAGGCAGGGATCATTGGGCCAACTCTCAATGCTACCTGTCACAGACACTCTTATCCTCGTCGTCTTCCTAGACTCCTATTTCATATACATTCAGGCCTTAGTCATACTTGAGATACATGAGAGGGTGGTGATTCATGAGGTACCCCCCTCCACTTCCTCTTTCCATTCTAAACGCATCCAGCTGATCAACTATCATTTCTCTTGGATTTCTTAAAGGCTCCTGAAATGCCACTTAGATTCAGGCCTGGTTCTGTTTCCCTGTTCCCCATGTGTTAATTATAATACAGATTAAGGTGTGGGATAACAGGACTTAATCCATATTTTCCCCCCTCATGCTCTTAATAATCCAAAATTAAATGGATGGCCCAGCTCTTTATTTGTTATCTGGCTGCTGTGTTACCCTCGTGAATGATGTCTTTATGTCCATGATCAAAGAAGGATCATCAGTCCACATTCATGTTTGAGTCTATTGTAAAGGGGAAACATAAGAAGTGAAAGTAAGCACTTTGTTTTTTGAAAGGAGGTGACCCAGCAAGAGCATGTATCACATAGGCTTTCCCTGCTGGTTCTGTCTCTAGCTGGGTAGCTTTGCTTCCAGCAGGAGCATGGTGGTTATCTCACTGCCTTAGTCTGGCTTCCAGGAAAGCAGTCTGCAGTGGAGGCTTCTTAATAAGAGCAACTACTAAGGAGAATGAAAGAAGGAGGGGGCGCTAACATGTGCACACTGAATGTGGTGATTGGCGAACAGAAACATGAAGCATTTGTAGAAATTTCATCTACTGACTTTAGAACAGAATCCTTTCTTTTTTAAAGTTTGTAAGCAAGAACAAGGCAGCAAGCTGAGTCCAGTGGTATCTATAGAAGCATAGGGTGAAAAGCAAGAAGATGCATGGCAAGAGCCAGGCAGGAGGAAGGGTCAGGGTACTTGCCTGCTGCAGGCTCATCAGAGCCTTTGCAGAGCTGGTACAAAAGAAGGAGAATCCAGAGAACAGGAGCAGAATGTGATCGTTAGAGGGAGGAGGACATGGGCACAGGTATCTGCTTGCCAGTTCTATGCCCTGTTTCCAAGAGTGACACCCTCTTCATTTAGGTCCAGAGAACAGGGAATCTTAGACGCATCCTAGCATCTCCCTTCCCTATATCCACATCTAACCCTAAGTCTCAGTCTGTTCACTTCTGTCCACTCTGAACAGTGTGCGCTCAGTCCAGACTGCTATCATCTCTGGTTGGGATCTGTATCTCCTAATTGCCTTCTTGTTTTCCCTTTTATCCAACACACAGCTGGCATTGCTTTTCTGTCATGGCACCTGGATTTTGTCACCGCCACACCTTGCTAATTGAAACCTTTCAGTGCCTTTCTACTCACTGGAAGAAAAGGACAAACTCATCAAGGCAGCTCTGCTGATCTGGTCCCTAGTCTTCCTTCTCTTTTAAATCAGCCTCTATCATTTTATGTTGCAGCCTTCCTTACTTGGCTTCTTTTGGGCTCTTCTCCAATCTGCTACAGGACCTCTGTTCATATTCTTCTTCGTGTAATTATGTTGGAGAACACTTTGAACATTTCTCTAAATATTTTATTTACTGATTACTGTGAGTATGCCCCTGTATTTTTTTTAAAGATAATCTTTGTGCCAGCAGTCTGGAATGCTGGCAGGACTTGTGATTTCTATAGCTGAAAAGGCCTGCTTTATAAATGTAAATTTATAAATTTATAAATTGCAGCTGTCTCTAAAGCTGCCTACTCTTTGAATGGGCTGCTTCCTCATACCCATCCAAATTTCATAAACAGAGTAATTGAAGCTGCACTCTGCATTTATGTGTTAAAAGCAAAGTTTATATGGAGGAATTCTTGTGACACTCACTCCGACCTAAGGCAACAATGGGAATGAACCACTGCCATTAGGTTTTGAGTTCCCTCACTGTAATGGTGACATAGCTCCAATAATGAAGGGTTGTGGGATGAGTCAAGCTAGGAGATTTCTTTTATCATGCAAATAGACCTTTGTTAGGTGGAGCTTTCATTTAATAAAACTCCTGAAGACCATTAGGGAAGGGTAGTCACAGTAGGAAGATGGCTGAGGCCATGAGACTGTTCTATCTGCTAAGGTCTGGTAGGCTTGCAGTATGGAGAATTGTCTTTGTCCTTCTTTGCTGAGCCCACATTGTAGGAAGACTTATCTTCAACAATCATCCTTTGCTTTGTCTGTCTCCTCCAACTTCAGTATAGACCTCATCTTCCAAGGGGAGGGAACTCTTTCCTAATTTTCCTGAAAGCATCAAACTCCCATCCCGTTCTGTATCCTATCCTGGGGTTCCCAGACTAAGCATGTGCTTCACGCTTTGATAGGGTACAATCACTCCTAATATTTTATAATAAGTTATTTGATTATTTAAGTATACATTTTGTTTTACAATTTTAATATCAAAATTATATTGTGTGGGACTCGGGGGCTGGAAAGCAGTAGAAGTCAAGGCCAAGTGCCCCTACTCCCTGAAAAAGGTGACGTAGGATGAGACGCTTGGCAGACTCCTGCTCTCCCAGCCCAGGAAGGTCCCTAGCCAGAATAATATAACTTGCTCGCTTCACGAGAAGCTAAAGGAACATGTTTGTCTGCATTGGGGCGGGTCCCTTGCTTAGGAACACTCCCCCTGCCATGCTAATTAAGGCTTCCCCGCTCGAGGGGAGAAGCCACGCCCTTATGGGGAGAGGTTATTTATTGGGGAAGAACCCCTTGAATAAACGAGTTCGGATCCACCAGATGCCATCTCCGTCTCATGTTCGTTCTCAGCAAGCGGGGTCAGGCGACACCACGTGGTCCTAGGAACCCACGTCCCGAGCGTCCCCGGTGCTTCCCCATGGCTTTTGGCTTGCCTCTTCTCACCCCTGGCCAGGGCGGGAACCAAGCAGCTTCCTAGCCAGTTCTGGGCTGGGATAGGGTGGTGGCAGAATGTGCCGGGGAGACCGAAAACTAAAAACAACAATATTGTATTTTAATAGACACATAGCTAGTCCTGTTTTTGGGTATGGTTGTGATCTTTTAGTACATTAGTGCAATGTATAATGATCACATCAAGATAGTTGGACTGCCTGTTACCTCAAATATTTATTATTTCTTGTATTTGGAATACTCAAAATTTTTGTTAGCTGTTTTGAACTATACAATTAATTGTTGCTAACCATAGTCAGCCTGTTGTACATCGGGGTGAGCACCATACCACCCTGATTGCACCCCATCTTGTCTGATCTCAGAAACTGAGCAGAGTTGGCCTGGTTGGCACTAGCGTGGGAGAAGTTAATCCCTTTTGTTCATCTGCATCCCTAAATCCAATATCCATCCTCTCTATCGTTTCTTTCTTTTTCAGACTGGTTCCTTGCATCACTCCCTGCTTCTGTGACATCAAGTTTCTTAGTTCTTACATGAAGGTGAGAACATGTGGTGTGGACCAGACTTTGCTCCTTAGCGTTCTGTCCTCCAGGCTTATCCACTGTTGTCCAGATGACAGGATTTCATCTTTTTAGCTTTTAATTTTTTTTTTTGAGACAGGCTTTCATATATTCCAGGATGGCCTTGAACTTGCTATGTGACTAAGGATAACCTTGAGTTACTGATCTTCTTGTCCAGAGTTCTGAGATTACAGCATGTGCCACTATGGCCAGTTTATGTGGTAATGAGAATTGAACCCAGGTCTTTGTGTATGCTAGGCAAGCACCCTCCCATCTGAGCCACACCCCCAGCCCTCAGAGTTTCATAGCATCTGATTTGTGTGTCACACCACTTTCCCTTTGTCGACTCCTCTTCCTTTAAAAACATTTGTGTACGTGCTCCTGTGTGTGTTTGTGAGAGCGTGCTTGTGTGTGTGCACAGTTATATGTGCCACACTGTGCCTGTGGTAGTCAGAGGGCAAACCCAAGTGTTAGCCCTTGACATCCACCTTCTTTGAGGTGGGACATCTTGTTTGCTGCTGTGTGGGCCAGGCTTGCTTGCTTGCTTGCCAGATTCCAGGAATTGTCCTTCTCCAAATCCCATTTCGACGTTATGACATTCAGTGAGTGGCAGGTGCCTGAAACTCTAGCTCTCCTTGATTGCTGATTATCTCTGTCTGCCTCTTTCTGTGCTGAAGATCATATGTCTTATCAGAGTGGCCAGAGCCAAAGAACCAGGACACTCCAATCTCAATTTATCCTCTTTCTTACCTACCTGTGTCAAATTTCTATAGAGCGTTTATTTCTAGCAGAGTACATACTGGAAAATCTTTGCAGGGTTATGAATAAACACTGTCTCCCTACATATATTGCTTGGGCCAACTCAATGTGTACACTCCTTTTTAAATGCTACAATTAGTAGGCGAAGCAAAAGAAACTCCAGCACAAGGTCCAAGGAGATAAAAGGTCCAGATTAAGGGCTTAGGGAAGAAACTGAGGCAGTACATTAAAAAGGTTTGTAAAAGCGCACTTAAAATTTATTTAATTTTTTCTAAGCTCTCATACATGCATGCATTGCGTTATACCGAACAGACTTTGAAGTGGAGGCAGAGTGCTTGTCCCATAAGCAACCACAAGGTGGTGCTGTGTGCTTAGCAATGCGATTCTCCCTCCAGGGCCTGCCCTGTCACCGTTTCCCTCACCAATCATCAGTTTATTAAAGCGATTTCTCAGTCTCTTTCTAGCCCATCATCTTCCTAAGTCTTTAACAGCTTTATTATTCCATTCTTGTGTCATCTTTGCAGAGTGACATGCTTGAGGAAGATTCAACGCCTCCTGGTCTTGTGTCTGCCTGCACCACCCAAAGAGAAAATAGTAAGAGAAACCATTCTTTTTTTCCTCCGTCAGAGTCATGACATGATTCTGTGTCATGACACTGTGGCGTACCCACGTTCCAAGAAAGCATACCTCAAAACCCTAAACAGGATAGAGAGGTACGAGCTTGGTTTTTGGGGTCACTGGAGATCTGTGCTGGGTTCTGGGACCTGTTCACTCTCAAAGCCATCACTTGATTTGCTTGTGGGTAAATCTCCATCTTTGAGAGTGCTCCCAGTCCAAAAGCCACAAAACCCTGGAGTTAGACGTTCCAGAGGCCTAGGGTCCATCAAGGAGGGAAAATGTTGGTCATAGCTGGGCTTCTGGGCCTTATTTTAAGAGGTCTGAATCCCTGAAGCAGGTCTAGAAGCCGGGGCAGCAAACTGTGCAACTGGGGAAAGGACAAGGCTGAGTACTAGGACTTGGCCAGTAGGGGTCAGCATCACCAAGCAGTCAGAGGCACTGACGATGCCTCCCAAGCTCAGGCTCTACAGGGTGTTCGAGAAAGCTCACCCATGCCTGGTGCCTTATTCTATCTGACCAACCATGTCAGCCCTGAGCAGCTGTGAGTGTGGACATAATGTAGCATTGATAGTGTGTCTTTTTGGCAAGATATATTGCTATTGGGTGCCTGTGGTCTTGGACATCTCTGGGCAACTCATAGCAGAGCTTTTGGACACACAGGGGCAGTTTACACAAAGTGATGTGTCAATCTATGGCTTGATAATAAAGCTGCCGGCAGAGCTGGGTATGGTAGTGTCTGCTCGTAATTCCAGCACTCCGAAGGTTGAGGCAAAGAGGATTGCTTTCGAATCAAGGCTAGCCTGGGCTATATAATGAGATCGTCACAAAAAAAACAAAGAAAGAAGAAAACAACAGAACAGCCATGGGTAGACAGAATGATAATCTTTTTGTTTGGTTTTATTTTTATTTTTTTAGGCAGTATCTCATGTAGCCCAGGCTGGATTTGATCTCTTGATCTTTGTGCCTCTACCTACCAAATGCTGGGATTCTAGGCATGTGCCACCATTCCTGGCTAAATGATGGCAGCGTCATTAAAAGAGAACAAGTAAAATTATAGCTTTGTGAATTGCTTAAGGTCACGGACTGTACAGCGTGATGGTTATGACTGCAGACCCCGGGACTAACAGTCCCGGGTATAAATCCCAGTTCTAGAACATAGGAGTGGAGGGGCTTAGGCGAGTTTCTTAATCTTTGCTTCCCAGTTTCTGAAGTTACAACTTGGGAAGAACATCGTTCCAGCTATCATTGCTGACTCTCTCTACCCACCGTGAAGATGAAGTAAAATCACTGTAACAGGAAGTACATACTGTGTGCTCACTCTGTGCCGGCAGTGGGCTTAAGCCCTCAGTTTTAGTACCTCATAATTCTGACCACCAGTGGGTTCCATTTTGCAGTTGTTTAAACGAAGGCTTGGCTACCTCAGCGCACCTAGAATATGAAACCAAACATTTTTCTCTCTAGAGTTTGCTACTTTAATTATTATCACGTTGTCATGGAATAGACACTCAACAAACAGTGGGCTGGTGAGGTGGTTCGGTAGTAATGTACTTGCTGCACCAGCATAAGGACTTGAGTTTGGCTCCCCAGCACCCATGCAGAAGCCGGGCTTGAGGGTGCACATCTAGAACTCTAGCGCTGGTGGGGGCAGACACATGTGGATCCAGACAGCTTTCAGACCAGATAGTTTAGCTAAAATGGCAAGCTCCAGTGAGAGATAAAAAGAAGTTGAATCATCTCATTTAAGATAATCCTTTCCATACACACCCATTTTTCTATAGATTTCATTTTCTTTACAGCTGAGTAAGATTCCATTGTGTATATGTACCACATTTCCAATATTCGTTCTTCTGTGGATGGACATATAGGATAATTCCATTTCCTAGCTATAGTAATTAGGCAACAACAACATCGACGGGCTCTGTGATGGGCTATAGACTCCTTTGGGTATACGCTCAGGAGTGGAATATCTGTGTTTTGAGGAACGTCTACACTAATGCCCACCATGGCGACTCCAGTTTACATTCCCACCAGCAGTGAACAAGGGCTCTTCTTTCTTCATAGCTTCTCTAATATTTACTGATGTTAGTCATTATGTCTGGGGTGAGGTGATACCTCAAAGTAGTTTTCAAATTTGCATTTCCCTGAGGACTAGGGTTGTTGAACATTTTTTCAAAATACTTACTGGCTATGTTTCTTCATTTTAGAATTGTTCATCTCATTATTCTATATTGTTGATTGACAGTTTTGTTTTTTCAGTATTTAACTTTAGTACTTCTCTGTAAATTCTAGATATTAGCCCGCTGCCTGATGTATAGTTATCAAATATATAAATGTTTTCTGCTATTGTGTAGACTGTTTTAAAATGCATTGTGATGTCTAATATCTCTTATGCCACTTAAAAATTAAAATGAAAAAAGAATAAGTTGGAGAAGCAATCCAGGAAGACATTGCAGCATCATTTCCTGGCCTCCACATGCACCTGTACAGGTGAGTGCGTAGACACACCCACAGACCATCAATTGTTACTCCTATTGTGAACTGTTATTGTTGTAGGATGAGCCACGGCCTGATCTTCAGGTTTCCATTATGCAATCACAAACTGTATTGGCCCTGCAAAGCTTTAAATTTTTATTTTATGTGTATGCGTGTGTGCCTGAATATATGGTGTGCACCACATGCATACAGATGTCTGTGGAGGCCAGAAGAGGCATTAGCTCCCCTGGAGTTGGAGTTATAGTTCTTTCTGAACTGCCATGTGGGCACTGGGAACCAATCCTGGATCCTCTGCAAGAACAGCAAATGCTCTTGACCATTGTACCATCTCTTCAGCCCAGTTATCATTTGATAATTTTGCTGTGAGCTCAGGTGAGTTTGTTTTTTATCCTTCATGCCAACAGGTGGAGGAGAAAGCAGGCTCCATCCCTGAGTCTCCTCTGCTGTGCTCCTTTGCAAGTCTTCTGCAGTGAAGCAGTATCTGCCTACCTCAGTGCACAAACAGGGTATTGTGTTGGGAAAATACTTCCTGGAAGTATAGTTCTCAGGTTTTTCTCAACTGTTGTTCTCAGGTCGCTGGAGTCAAAGTAAAAATATTTATCTTAAAAAAAATATTTTAAATATTATGTGTATGGCTGGGCAATGGTGGCACACATCTTTAACCCCAGCACTCAGGAGGCAGAATCAAGCAGGTCTCTGAGTTTGAGGCTAGCCTGATCTATAGAGTGAGTTACAGGACAGCCAGATTACAACAGGAGTTACAAAAGGAGAAAAAAAATTGTTTTCTCTTTTGGGTTGGAAAGTTGGCTCAGTGGCTAAGAGCACTTGTTCTTGCAAAGGAGTCAGGTTCAAATCCCAGAACCCACATGGAGGCTCACCACCTCCTCATGCACTGGGCATGCATTTGGTGCATAGATGTACATGCGTGCAGAATATTCATACACAAAAAATAGTAAAATAAATAAAATAAGTTTGGCCAGGCTGTGGTGATGTATGACTTTAGCCCTAGCACTCGAGAGGAAGAGAAAGGCAGATTTCTCTGAGTTTGAGGCCAGCCTAATCTACAGAGCAAGTTCCAGGGCATCCAGGGCTACAGAGAAAAACCCTGTCTTGAAAAACTAAAAAAAAAAAAAAAAAAAAAAAAATTATGTGTATGCTCTGCATGTAGGTACGTGCCTGTGAGTACAGATGCCCATAGAAGCAGAGGTACTAAATTCCCGTGGAGCTGAAATTACAGGATGTTGTGAGCCATCCTACTTGGTTGCTGGGAACTCTCAGCTCTTCTGCAAGAGCAGTGAGTACTCTTAGCTATTATTGTGCCGTCTTTCTGGTCCCCTGAAATCATGGTCTTTCCACTACTCAGTAGCCACAGTGATCCTGAACCACTAATGTAACCCTCTCCAATCCAGTTTACCAATCTGTAAAGTACCTGTAACTTTATAGCATTTAATATTTATTTCTTATTGTATTTTATGTATGTAGGTGTTCTGTCTGCAGATATGTGTGTGCACCATAGGCAGGGAGTTCCCATGGGGCCAGAAGAGGGAGTCAGGTACCTTGGGACTGGAGTTACAGATACTTGTGAGCCACCATGTGGATGCTGGGAATTGAACCCAGTTCTCTGGAAGAGCAGCTAGTGCTTTTAGCTGCCTACCCATTTCTCTAGCTCCATTTTGGACATTTAAATGACAGATTTGGCTGGGAGCTAGTTCAGTTGGTAATGTGCTTGCTTTGCATGTATGAGAACCTGAGTTTGAGCACATGTAAAATATTTCAGGTATGGTGGTGCACCTGCACAGGGGAAGCGGGGACAAGTGGATCTTTGAGGCTCCTTAGCCACCTTAGCTAAATAAGTAAGGTCCAGGCTAGTGACAGATACTGTTTAAAAAAAAAAAAAAAAAAAAAAAAAAGAAGCAGCAACAAGATGTATGACATCTTGAGCAACAGCACTCAGGGTTGACCTTTGGCCTCCATGTACATATGCACATACATGCACTGGCACCCACATATGCAACTTCATGCACATACATACTCACACACTCACACACTCACATGGAAAGTAAAACAAACTAGACTGAAAAAAAAAATGATAACGAACTTAACCTACCAGGGTGCAGGGTTTGGTTATTACCAGTACTGGCACGCTGGCTTAGAGAGCAAGAAATCACTTCTCGCTCTGATTCAACTTCATGACAAATTACCCAGGATTCCAAGATCGAAACTGCACCCTCTCCTTCATACTGGTTTTGATCTGGAAAACTGCACCTGTTCCTTATGAGCCCCCTCATTCTAAGCTTCCACCGGAGATGTCTCCGGAGTGAACATCCCGAGACTGACACCTGATCCTTTGTCTCAGCATTGTCCAACATTATAGAAGCCACACATGATTTTAGCTTTGTAAGCAAGCAGTCAATGAGGAAAAGTAGAAGAATCGAGCGAACCTCATTTCAATAATGTCTTACTTATCCTGGTATATCCAGATTATTATTTTGACAGGTAACCTGCATAAAAATGCTAATGAGGGATGGTCGTGTTCTTTTTCTCACTTGGAGTTCTTGACACTCAGCACTACTTTTTACACCTACAGCTCACACCGTTTGCTAGGTCGCATTTCCATGGCTCATGGCTATGTGCTGTGAGGGCTACCGTGCCACACAGTGCTGGGGTAGCTCTTCAGAAGTATCTCATTCGAGATGAAATGACCAATTTTCTGGCCTCATCTAACTCTACACCCATACTCATTAGCATGTATTAATTGCATAGAGTAAGGAATGAATTTCTATACACGCATATAGTATACTAATGTACTTTGATCACATCCACCCCCTCTTACTCTTTCTCATCCTCTGTACTACTCCTCCTTTTCCCTTCCACATCTCTATAGTTTCCCTCTCACTCCCAAGCCCTGCTCCTTGCCTAAATCCCACACATGAAAGAAAACACCATGTTTGCCTTCCTGAGACTGGTTTATTGTTCTTGACATGATGATGTCAAGTTCTATCCATTTAGCTGCAAGGGACATAATTTCATGCTTTATGGCTGAATAAAATTCCACTGTGGCTATATACCATATTTCTTTGTCTATTCATCTGCTAATGGGCACCTGTCTGACTCTATATCTTGACAATTTTGAGTACTGCAGCATGGCCTTGACTAACTGCAATCCTGTGACATTTTACGTTCTTCCTTCTGTGTCCCCGAAACAAGATCGTCAAGCATTTTCTGAGTGTGGTAACACACTACTGTAGTAGTATGCCTACAGGGTGGCTCACCATACAGGACAAGATAGAGGCATTTTCATAGGTGGAAGCTCTGCCAGACCTCTACAGAGGGAACCACCATCATGGCCAAAGCCAGACTCGATCAACAGTGGAACCCTGAGCTGTAAGCTCAGGTGTTTTTATTGACTCAGCACTCCTCAGGTGCAGATCATAAGCAATCAAACGTCCCCCAGATAAATCCAACACCTGCAGACAATACAAAATGCTAAGAACCTAGGCAGCGCCTCACCCAACAGTGCATAGAACAGTTTCAAACTTAACTAAAAATACACGTCCCCAATCCTTTACATTCTCACTGACTCCTAACACCAGACCCAGGTGGCAGGACAGTCTCTAAAATGATTTCCATCTTACAGATGAGGAAACTGAGTCTTTAACGATTGGATTTTCAAGGCTTCAAGTAGCAGCACCAGCTGCAGCCCCTTCGCTTTGAACTTTGCTTTACTGACTGTGACGCTGTGAGAAGGGGAAGGCATAGGGCTGCCCAGACTGGAATAAGGATGTATTGTTACGGACAAGAGTGAGTGTCTGCTCAACTGAGGTATACAAGAGGTCTTAGGATGGCCCTCAGGGTGCTGTAGAGGAGATTTCTGCTCTAGATGGAATTGGGAAAGGCAGGCTGAAGATACTTTGTGCAGCTCTGAGAATGTCCCCTCATGGAGAGGCACAGGCACTGTTGTCACAAATGCTGGCAGGGCTGGATTTCCTCCTTTAGCTGTGCAAGGCCAGGCTTCCCCCCAGGCCCAGGCCTCTCACACAGCCCCCGGGAGCTGATTGCGTTGATCTTCTCCCCTGGAGGACCCAGCCCCATATCCTCCCATTGTCAGAGCTGATATAGTGTCTCATTAATTTAGACTCATGTAAATATTTTTGGAAACATTGCTGTGCTGTCCTGGAGGTTGGTAGGGCTGAGTATGAGCTGGCTGGGGTCTCATCCGCCTCTTCCTGACCTCCTTCCTGCTTCTGTTGTTTCCTGTCCTCTGCCTCCTACCCAAGTCCCTCATCACAGCTAGACAAAGACCAGGGGGCTGTAGGGAGAAAGCTTCCTCTGTAGGGTTTCTTGAGGAGAGGGAGGGGCAGACTGGGTGTTCCAGGGACGACTGGGCAAAGCCCTTTCCCTCTCTAGGGCTTGCCTTTCCTCTCTGGTGAAGCCCAAAGTATAGAATAGCTCAGTAGCTGCAATCTTTCACCATCAAAGGCTATTTGCTTGCTTTCCTGTTCTCCCCTGGTGAGCTCTCTTTGGGGAAGGATTCTGTTTGTTTAACCCAAACCGTTTATTAAATAGTAATGATTCCATACTCTCAGTTCTTACTCAACAAAGGCCTGCTGAGTAGCACGGGAGGAACCGGAGCTACCACATGGACTTGGCATTTAGAGGTTTATCTAGTGAAGACACATTTCCAAGAGATTTTATGCAATGCTGATGCTAGTCCTGCACTACTATCTTTTCTCTCTGACTATCTTCTATGACCTTTGACCTCAACTTAGGAGACAAAGGCCACAGTGAATTTAGGGGTCTTTCCTCTTCCGGGTCCCTAGAGCTCAGTCTCTATCCAGATCATCCTAAAGAAGTCCCTGATCCCTTCTGAGGTTATACACACGGTGATAATATGGTCCATATGGGTTTATTAGAGTTGCTATATATGGAGTTCAAGGTGAGGGGCAAAGGAGGGTATTGGTGAGTAAGAGCACACGTGGAGTGGGCAGAGTGATCAGGAAAAACTTCCATATTCCTGCGAATCCCATTCTAGCCCATCAGACAGGGCTTGGTGCCATGACTGTAATCTGATCCTGTCAGTGATTGAGTGATCAGTTCACTGTCCCCTTTTGACCTTGTTGGCAAGAAACCCACTAGCTAACAACTGTTGGGGATGCTGCCACAATCCCCAGAACCATAGAAAGACAGACCTGACTGGTCCCACGTTTTCATGTATAGACAGAGAAACTTGTTTTGTTGGTAGTGAAGGGTGGTGCTTATTTAGGCTACAGAGCAAGCTGGTCATTCTCAAGCTTCAGCTAGGATGTCAGAGACCCCCACTAGGCCTCTCCAGGTGCTTCTGCTTTCTTAGACTGTCAGCTTTCATTCATTCTCCGCATCCTTATCTGACTTAACTCTCTTTGTGGTGCTTATCAGGACTCCAGGACCTTTTCTAGCTAGTCACTTCCTCACCTCGAGCAAGTGCAGGAGTCTGTCACAACAACTGCTTAACACTCACTGAGTGAATGGATGGATAGGCCAGAGGGGATTGGAATTCATATCTCTGGGTTTCAGGCTATGGTATTGTTTCTGTCTTTGCTGTCCTAGATCCCAGGGAGCCTGGAGAGTTGGAAATAGGGCCGAGAAGTTGAAAATAGTACCAAATGGTAGGATGAGTTGGGGGAGGGGTTGTTGCAGGGATGTCAGCAGGGATGGGGTGGGAGTGGGGTAGGGGAGAGTTGCCTTTAATTGCTGAAGCTGACCATTTGGTTTTGGCCAGATACGGAGCAGGGCTGGGGTGGTGCTGCAGTTCTCTGGCTGAAGACAACAGTGGGTACAATATGGGCATGAGGTGGGGTAGCCAAGTTTCATCTAGGCCTGCCCCCCCCCCAGCTTCCCTCAGATAACAATCTAGCTGTTCGGAACATAGCTGTGGCTACCTTGTGGCAAGAAGAGAGGGGGGGAGGAGAACACCCGGTTGCCCTGGGTGAGTTCTCAAGCTGTGGAGTTCAAAGCAGACCTGTGAAGCCAGGGGCTGGAGCAAAGAGCTGGGAGGGAGGTGAGAAAGGGGCAGAGGAAGGCTACTCTTACACTTTGATGTTCCAGCTTAGAGTTTGAGCCAGGTCTGGGCGGGGTCCCAGCAGATGGCTTCAGCTTTCCTCACCAACTCAAAGCTTTAGAGAGAGCCAATTAAGCACACTTTCCTGTCCTTTAGGCAGGATGTTTATCTAGACCCCTGATCTTATGATATGATTGTGCATTCAGTGCACAATCAACCCCACTACATATACACAGGAGCAACTCTTCTGTCTCCATGAGTGTATACCCAATGTACATTCCTACCCCACTATAACACAAGAAAGCACATTTTCCTACACACCTGTGCACTCATGAATGCGTACACTTAGTGCCATTTATATCTGCAGTCTGTTCATAAGTTCCCCTACACTTCACATCTAAGTGGCCACACATCATGTATGAAACTCGCACTCACTAAGTGCACATGACACCGCCCATCACAGCACAGGGCCAAGACTGTCTCTGTTTTCCAAGTCAGGAGTCAGCCTGTGGGCAAGGTTGGGGAGAACTTTTGAACCCCTGACTCTAGAATTTTCATTCTGCCGGCAGTGTGGGCTCTTCTCAAAGAACGTGGAGCAGGTCCAAGGCAATTTTCTGCTAAGAGCTGTTCATCTCTGACTTGTCACAATACATAGCAGAAATCATCTAGGAGAGAGAAGTCCCCTAGGAAACCTGTGTGTGCCTCTCCTGGGCTAGTTAGCTCTGAGGACTCTAGCCAACAATCCTGCCTTAGCTTCTGCTTTGCCAGATGGCTGCAAGTAGATTACTTTGGATCAGTTTTGCACAAAGTTGCCCTTCTTGTTATAGTAGAATGTCCCTGGGGTGAACAGCCCTTGCTATCACCCATCTAAGCACATCCCTAATGCTTTATTTCAACAGACATTTATAAGGGGCTAAGCAGAGAGCTTGGATAAAGGAAAGATATCTGTCCCAGGGCTAGGGATTGTGTAGTGTATGGGCATCCTCTGAGTCCTGGGGTATAACAGGCTGGCTTTCAACCTATTTTGTTTACCAGTCTTCCATCTTCTCTAATGGATAGTGCAGTGGGAGACAGGGATGGATCAGCCCCAAACTGGGTGAGGAGTGAGACTGCCTATCAGTGTTGGGATCACATCTGGCTCCGTCTGGCTCTAGACTAATGGCTGGGTCTTATCAGCACCCCACCACTCCAGGCACAGATCATTGGCCCCTGTTCCATCCCATCAATTGAATCAGAGAATTAAAGAAATGCATCCACATTCTCTCCCATGGAGAACTCTGGGCTTGCATCTGGCTTGGAATCCAGGTGGGACAGCTGGGAGAGATTGACATGAAGTTGATTTCAAGCATATTGCACGCTTCCATGCTTCCCTCCCTCTGTGTCCTCAGTTGCCCAGGATTGCTCCTGGATCTTTCTGGAAACAAAAGGAAATACGTCTTTTACCCTGGGATGGCTGCAGCATGAATCTTTACTCTCTATCCTGATCTGACCTGAGAAAATTGCCCCCTGCATAACTCTCAGGTCCCTCCCAATAGCCAAAGAGATATGAAGTGGCTGAAGGTTAACTATTTATACTCAAACATGCTGCCAGCATACCTGTTCAGAAGAAGGGCTTGTACACTGGGAGGTGATGAAGTTCCAGCTCTGCGTGAAACTGAGTGAGATGACTACTGTTTGTAGAATGACAAGGTTCTAGAGGCAGAGTCTTGTTATCTTTCCAATTAGCACAACTAACCGGGTGTTCTCTCTGGCAATGGCAGATACATAAATTACAGCTATCCTAGCATCCCCCTTTATCTCTACAATGCTTAACACGTGACAACAGAGGCCAAATAAGACTATATATTCCCTAGGGTCTGTTTGCATGTGTGCTTGCATGTGTGTGGGTGGTGTACGTGCAAGTGCATTATGTGTGTGAGTAGTGTATGTGTATGTGCATATATATATAAGTAGGTGATATATGTGCATGTGTGTATGCATGTGGAGGTGTGCTTACCTGATGTCAGGATGTTTTCCTTAATAGTTTCTCCACTTTATTTTTTTGATTAGGGCCTGAACTTGGACCTGACTGCTTTGACTAGACTAGCTGGCCAGTGAGACCCCAACATCTCTCTGTTTCTGCCTCACCCAGCACTGCATTGCCTTGCCTGCTTTTTGTGTGTGCTGGGATTGCTGGGGATACGAAATCAGGCCTCCATGCCATCTCCCAAGTCCACTCTTCACATTGTTTTGATTATTGAAAAAGATAATAAAACATAGACAAAAATTTCTGGCACTCAGTATGTGACCAATGCATAGAGCTCAGGAGACTCAGATAGGCCTGTAATTACAGCTGCTTGTGGCTAAAGCTGAGGAGAGGCCCCTAGGACCTTTCTTATTGTTCCCTCCATCCATTTTTCCTGTATTTCCCCATTACATCCTAAGACTTTGGCCATGCTTACTTTCATTTTTCTTTCTTTGCATGTTATGTTCTATCTTCCTTGTCTGTCTCCTTTTTGTGTTTCTTCTACCTCCTATTCTCAAGAAGCGCCTCCTGTTTAAAACCTACCAATGGGATGGCAGGGTTTCTCTGTTGTAACTCGGGCTGTCCTGGAACTCACTCTGTAGACCAGTCTGGCTTTGAACTCACAGAGATCCGCCTGCCTCTGCCTCCTGAGTGCTGTAATTAAAGGCATGTGCCACCACCACCTGGCTAGGATCTGTTTTATTTATCTTGTTTCATGTTTCGTTCGATGTGGGTGTTAATGGCCTTGAACTCATGCTCCTTTAGTTTCTGCCTCTCAAGTGCTGGGATTATAGGCATATACCACCATGCCTGGCACCTACTCTACATTTCTTTTCAAAATGGAATTAATTCTCCATGTTAATCCATCTGGAAAATTCTGATGAACATTTAGAATTAGATATTGTCTTGAAAAATCTTGAGATACGGTAACACTGGTTCACATTCCTGCATGACAGAGAGACCAGAACTGAGGAGGCCTCCTGTCTTACTTATTTTATTTTATTTAAGACAAAATCTAACTGTGTTAGAATTATCCCTAAAGTTTTGGATGCAAGTGATTCTCCTCTAAAGTAGCTGGGACTACAGTATGCATGCACACTTCCTGCCCAGTGTGTCCTTTGATAAACAAAATACACTTTGTCACAGTCTCTGACTCCCTGTTACCACAGACTGGCTTCTTTGCCCAAATACATGCTTAGTTTATCCGTGCGGGTGTCTGAATTTGGGGTCTCTACTTGAAGATCCCTGTGGGATGTTTAGTGACAAACCCTCCTTTCAGGAAGTGGTTGTCAGCTTTGTAAGCCCTTTGCCATGGATGGCTAAGACTTACCTAGTTTTGGTTCATTTCATGCTAGCCTAAACTTTTCCCTCCTTCTCTCCCACTTGTCCCTCCCTCCCTCTTCTCTCCCTTCCTTCCTCTCTTCCTTTCTAACCCCCACCCCCAATAGGGGGGGATGGAATCCAAGCCCTCACACTCTCCTACTAAGCCTGTGATCTCCCTGCCCCAATTCGGGTAGCTTCCCTCACTCTCTCGGGGTGAGGGTAGAAAGAATGCATTTTAAAAAAATCTTATCTTGCACATCCTTCTTTCTCCTGCCAAGGTCCTGGAGAAGAGGCCAGATGGGAAGGTGACTACAACATCTGCTCAGGGGCTGTTTCTTTTTCTGCCTCCTCCTCTAGGTCAACTTCCTGACCTCCTATGTAGTCTTATGAAATGTCCTGGCCCATGGATATTGTCAGAACCTGAGGACTGAGCTGAGTTCATATTCTTACCACATAGTAACTCATACTTACATCTCCTCTCTTTCTTATTCCTTTTCTAATTTGTCCATTTACTGAGTCAACAATCAGAGAGCCCCAGTGGCATGCCAGAACAGTGTTGCATATATGTTTAGAGAAGGAAAGTAACCAACTAGACACAACAAAATTTACCCCCGTGACTTTTAGTAAGACACTTACCTTAAGCCTCAGTTTCCCCATAGATTTAATGACTTGGCTAGCAGTCCTTTTGTCCCAGTTCCTTTCATCCTGCGCCCCTGTCCTCCAACATTCTAACCCCTCCATCTACAAACTCTGGACGGCGGCGGGCAGCTTATTAACTGTGGAGAGATTTCATATTATGCTTTTGTCTGTAAAATACCAAAGTTCTCAGAAAGAGGGTTGAAGCCCAGGCATAGAGAGGAATGAAGGAAGTGCAGAGTCCCAGGGTCTCTTCTCTGTGGGGGTGAGGTGTGGTGGGAGTGCACAGTCAGCAGGGACCATCCAGATGCTGGGACCCCTCTGTGAAATATCACACCCTCTCTGCCCCATGCTTATCCTGGATTTATGTCAAACTGGATTTCAATCTGCATAATTTGTCCCATTTAGAGGGGTTGGGAGAGAATGAGAATAGGGCGGTGGGGGGCTGGTGGTGAAGACTGAGCAGGAGATAGATACCCCAAAAGGCAGGCATGAGGTGGTGGCAAAAGGAAACCAGAGTAAAGAGTCTGGGATGAAGGCTGGAGAAAAGAGGTGGGGCCAGGAGGAGCAGCAGGCTAGCAAAGCACAGATAATTGTCAGCCCAGCACAGTAGGGGTCACTTTAGTCTACTTACCCAATGGCAAGAAGGAAAAAAAAAAGTGGGCTGTAACTTAAAGATCTTAAGACAGCACTAGCGAGGGAGGGGCTGGCCTGGAGGTGGGAGGAGGGAGAGAGGAGCTTAGGAGGAGACAGAGTCTCAGGAGGGTGCAAGGAAGTGTTTTAGCTGAGCTGGGGTAGGAGAGGGGAAGGTAGAGAGAAGCTGCTGGAGAAGCACATCCTGCTGGGTGTGAGCTTCCAGAGGGACTTGTTCTGCATGCCGGGAAAGTCTCTGAGCACCCTCAGACCTCCTCTGACTCTGAGGTTCAAGCCAAACCTCGAGGGTGCTTGCTGAGTTGGTGAGCTCTGGAGCTGGTGCCCCTGGGACTCACTGCCTGCCTTCACTCCATTCACCACTATGGAAGAAGATGATAGTTACTACTATGGGGCTGACAACCAGTCTGACTGTGAGTACGCAGACTGGAAGCCCTCTGGGGCTCTCATCCCTGCCATCTACATGCTGGTCTTCCTTCTAGGCACCACGGGCAATGGCCTGGTGCTCTGGACCGTGTTTCGGAGCAGCCGGGAAAAGAGACGCTCAGCTGACATCTTCATTGCCAGCCTGGCAGTGGCCGACCTGACCTTTGTGGTGACTTTGCCACTGTGGGCCACCTATACCTACCGGGAATTTGACTGGCCCTTTGGAACCTTCTCTTGTAAGCTCAGCAGCTACCTCATCTTTGTCAACATGTATGCCAGTGTCTTTTGCCTCACCGGCCTCAGCTTTGACCGATACCTGGCCATTGTGAGGCCAGTGGCCAGTGCTCGACTTAGGCTGCGGGTCAGCGGGGCTGTGGCCACAGCAGTTTTGTGGGTGCTGGCTGCTCTTCTGGCTGTGCCTGTCATGATATTCCGTTCCACTGGCATCGCAGAAAACGGCACCGTGATCCAGTGCTACATGGACTACTCCATGGTGGCCACCTCAAACTCAGAGTGGGCCTGGGAAGTGGGCCTAGGGGTCTCATCCACCGCCGTAGGTTTTGTGATACCCTTCACCATCATGCTTACATGTTACTTTTTCATTGCCCAAACCATCGCTGGCCATTTCCGAAAGGAGCGCATCGATGGCCTGCGGAAGCGGCGGCGCCTGCTCAGCATCATAGTGGTGCTGGTGGTGACCTTCGCCCTATGCTGGATGCCTTACCACCTGGTGAAGACTCTCTACATGCTGGGCAATTTGCTGCACTGGCCCTGTGACTTTGACAGCTTCCTCATGAATGTCTTTCCCTATTGCACCTGCATCAGCTACGTCAACAGCTGCCTGAACCCTTTCCTCTACGCCTTCTTTGACCCTCGATTTCGCCAAGCCTGCACCTCCATGCTCTGCTGTGACCAGAGTGGGTGCAAAGGCACTCCTCACAGCAGCAGCGGTGAGAAGTCAGCCAGTTATTCTTCTGGGCACAGCCAGGGCCCTGGCCCCAACATGGGAAAGGGAGGCGAGCAGATGCACGAGAAATCCATTCCCTATAGTCAAGAGACCCTTGTGGACTAGGACTGGGACCAGAAAAAGGCCTGGTGCCTTGGGTCTTACCCACACTATGTTCACGCTCTGAGTACCGGGTAGCATGGCCGCACCTTCTTGACTCCACACTCATTTCCCTGCTCTCTGCTTCTAAGATGGAGCCTTGCAAACAGACTCATGCTCAGCTGTTCAATATTTCTGGGGCTGACCTTGCACAAGTTTCTTAACCTCTCTAAGCCTCAGTTTCTCTGTTTGTATTAAAAATGGGAGAAAGTTATATGGACCCTAAAAATATTGAAGTTTGAGTCCTGACTTAATTTGCTTTCTTTTACCCTTTCCTCAGCCCTCTAGCCCCCACTTCCTTCTCTTCCCTTTTGGTTTTCTCTGCTGCAGAAATTTTTACTGTTAATTACTCTCTGTTTAGATGTAACTCTTCCTCTTCTCATGGGTTTTCTCCTCTCCCTCAGTCCTTCTTTCACTTTCATACCCCAACACCTCCTTTCCTGCTGGGCTGTGTATAGGCAAAGACTTAATGCTCCAGTCCCCAGAGCCAGGCGCTGTGGATCTTTCCAAAAGTTGGATCAGTTCATTGCTGGTTCAGTGACCAGGGTTAGGCTGATTTTTGAATAGAGATTTCTCTTTGGCAGCATCTTTGTGATGCTTAGTAGATAATGTATCCTCCAACAACCCAATATCTTTTCCTTCTTTTTTTTATTGTCTGTGAGAATGGAAGGCCTGAGGAAGCTGTGCCTCATTCCTATGAAGGGGGAGTTGAGGAGGGAAACAGAGAAAGAGAGGTTAGAGGGGAATCTGTATTTAGCCTGTATGCTGCTTAGCTCTCCTCCCCCAATCCTCATCCACCCACCTTCTACGGAACTGTGAACTGCAGAGCAGATCTTTCTCCTGTCTCCCCCTTCACCCCACCATCTCCTGGATGTTTTCCATAGGTGTTGGTGTTACTTGGCACCAAGAGTCACTTGGTTGGGTAAGGATGTTTGCTTTTTGTTTATGTGAGTATGCATAAACACACACACACACACACACACACACACACACACACACACACACAGGGGTGGGGTGAGGGGGAGAAGAGCATCACATGAACTTCATGGATTAAGGAACTGGGACGAACCCCCACCCACTTTCCCCTGCACCTCTTCGGGTCTCACAGTCCACTTGGGGAAGAATAGGCATACAGAGGGAAAGTGAGGGAATGTAGAATAGATATGAATCCACCCCCACTGGATTTGGGGAACTCCAACGGCTGGTCCGTACTTAGGAAAGAAGTCTATGTTTGTGCTAGGCTGTCTGTAGGGAGCTGTTTCTTTAGTAGCATCTGGTCCTAAGGCTGGAGAAGTCCAGAGCTGGCCCCCAGTTCCTCTCCCAGTTCCATGGTGGGAAGAAGAGACTTGTATATTATTAACATGGCCGTTCTCCTGTGTCCCATACCTGGTTTTGACTTATTCCTCATCACTCTCACTTTCTTCAGGGTCTGTGGTCCTCTTCCCAGGGAGGCCACTTTCTTGCCATAGGATGAAAGGTACAGGGTGAGCTTTTGTTGTCCTCCCCATCAGGACTGAGCCCCTTGGCTTCTCTTGCTAGTTGGCGGGGGTGGGGTGTGGGGTGGGGGAGTGGTGACTGGAACAGATGAAGGGTGTAGGGGTCTCAAGGACAAAATTAATATTGGGGCCTTTGTGAGCTGGAAATGGGTGTGCATATTCCGGGTTTTGTTCTTGGAGGGCGCTGGAAACCAAGGACAAGACATACGCATGGAAACAGGAAGAGCCTGGCTTGATGCAGTTGGACCCTCTCTGGCACAGACTCTGCTCCTGGAGCAGAAAGGGGGAGGGCTGAGAGGGGAGGAGAAAACACTCCTCTCAACTGATTCTCTGCATGTCTCAGGCCAGAAACTTTCACACAGCTACTTTCTCTGTCCAGGGCCAACCTCAAAGCTTCAGGAAGCTTCAGGGGTCAGGAAACTCATCCCTGGAATGGGACAGAGGCTGTCTCTTCCCCCCACCCCACACCTTCTTCAGAATGTCTGCTGTTTTTTTTTTTTTTTATCTTGTTAGTCGTTGTGGTTCAGCAAATAAAACTGTTTTGTGTAACTGCTGTGTCCAAAGCCCCTTCATTTGAAAATGTCTTGAGAGAAGCACAAGAACCTGCAGTCTGTAAATATTTCAGTAGAGGTGAGAGGGTGCATTGGATGGGGGAATCAGTGGGAACCAAAGAGGGGGAATGGAGTGGGAAACTGAGAAGCGGGCTGAGAGGAGATGGAGAAATAGGCACCAGGAAAGTGAAAAGGTAGGAGTTGGGAAAGGGCAGGGCAGCTAAAGCCTTGAGCTCTGAAAACCACAGAACAAATGGACACACATTTTGGAGACTAGTGCACAGGTATACCTGGGGAAAAATAACAGCAATTACCTACTTCTCTTTATCCATCTACTCATCCATCCCTCTGTACCCCCCTTTATCAGTATCTCCTACTGACTTAGTTGTTCATCTCTATTAATTTGTTATCACTTGCTTGATTGATTCATTCGCTGCCACCAATTTAAGTCAGACATTTGAAGTTTTGTTAACCAATCAGAGTCACTCTGGTACTTTTGAAAACATCCATTCCTGAATATCACTCCAGACATATGGAGCCAGAATCTCCTAGACTTACTCTAGGTGTTCACAGGTACTAAAAATAGCCCAGGGGGTTTCTGGGGGAAGGCAAGGCCTAGGAATACTTCAGATAGAGTCTACATAATTAAAGCAGGCACACAGAAAACACAGTTGAGACCAAGAAAATTGGGCTCTGGATGGCCATCTGTTTAGAGGAGGAAGAGGCTGGAGTGGTCTTTGTGGGGGAAATATTAAGTTTAGATATTCTTCAAAGAAAACCTCTCTGGGGCCAACAATCTTACAGGTGACACAAAAACAATTACCAGAGAGAGAGAGACAGAGAGAGAGAGAGAAAGAGAGGTAGTAGCAAGGAGCTCATATTTATACAGTTTTACCAGTGTACTAAGAATTTTTCAGGAATTATGTCATTTAACCCTTGCAACCATCCTTTGAGAAGGGGCATTTGTACCTCATTTTGCTGATAAGAAATCTGAGACACAGAGATTAGCTATATCTCCTGATCACGGTCACATAATTAATTACTATGAGAAAGAGCCAGGCCTAGAGTCATGAATCTTAACTCCAAAGCCCGCACTCTTGACCATGGAATGTTGCTGCTTCCTCTGAAGTACAGATGAGGCAGCACCAGATGGCTGGGAAGGAAAAAATGTAATCTCATCTGCAAGATGCCAGGCACACATGGAGACCAGGCAGGATAGGAACTGCCAGGGAGTGGTGAAGATACATGCACGTGCGAGACAGATGGGGAGAGATACAGAGACAGAGGAGACGGGATATGTGAAAGAGATGGCAGCAGAGACAGAATAAGGAGATAATATGAGAGAGAGAGAGAGAGAGAGAGGTTGAGAGAAAATGAGGAAGAAGAGAGAAGAGTAGAGAAAAGAAGAGGACAGGGACCGAGAGAGCACAGGGAGAGAAAGGCATAAGAAAGTAGGGGCGGGGTACAATAAGGACAAGGCATCCAGTTTCTTCTTAAAAGGAATAGACCTTCAGGAATTTATGTCTATAACAAGGAGCTCAGTTTTTATTCTCTTTTAATATAGACACTGTTAAAAGTCTCCCATGAAATTTAAGTTGTACAGTTTAAAAACCAGAACCCCTCTTCAGAGACCCCATAGACCCTATTTTGTATAGGTGCTCAAGATCTTGACTTGGGCCTGACCTTGCAAATTCCCTACTCTAAGGGCAAATTATCTCATCCAGTCAGGTAGCCCTAAAGGCCATCCTAAGGATAATCAGCCTCATCTGGCCAGACAGCCCTTTAGGCTCATCCATCCGGCCAGATAGTCCAGAAGGCCTTAAAACCAGATACCTGATTCTAATGACTAACTTGCCAGGTATTGCCCCAAAATGTAGCCATATCCAGAACATTATAAGCTATAGAGCACTTAATAGTTTAGTTGCTTACACCTTGCTTCATTTACATACCATGCACTATGCTGGAGAGGATTAGTGAGCAGACCTATGGGGGCTCTCAGGTTGCTGATGGAGACAGTGCAGTGAGTGATGACCAGCAGCGAGAGAGTCAGCTCTGAGAGAGGGAAGACACTCAGTGTTCTGAGAGCCTATCTGGAGGCTGCAGAATGAGTCTCAGCAGGGAAGCGGGGGAGATGTCAGAGCATGCGAGGAACCTACTTTTTTGGAGTGTGGTTGGTGAGCTGTTAATTGTGGAATGTTTGGTCTGAAGAAATTCCCAGGGATAATGCAGAGTACAGGTCTTCTGAGGAGTTGGGAAGAGCCTGTATCCTTGCTTCATGAAAGAATACTCTAAGTCTGGGAGGTGGGCTGGCCAGTCATAGAGAAAAACTTGTCTGAGTATCAAAGCATTTATTTCAGGAAGATTGGGAACTAGGACTAAAATCCAAGTCTTTATATAAATTGAGGATGGGGATGGACAAATTAAAAATTTTATTTTAGTGACTTGAGGCTCTGTCCTTGCTAACATGAGCTGTCTTCCTCTGGTCATCTACAAGGAGACATCAACAAGGGCTGGGGAATTCTAGATCCTCTTATTCTGAGTTTGTTGGAAAGAGATTATGTGAAGAGGCAGATAGATCCCTTGACAAAAACCTCACCTCCAAAGGCCAGCGTGAAACCCAGCATGAAGACCTAGATGAGGCACAGCCACCGTCTAGCTGGCTGCTCCATCTAAGCTCCACTGAGTTGACAGCTTGCAGGGCTTGATCCAGAGGGTATAGCTTTTCAAAGAAGCATTTGGGATATTGGGCAGACTCTAGTGCTTTCCATTAAAGTTAGAGTGCTAAAATGTTAGATCCTAGCTAGGTGTGGTGGTGCACACCTTTTATTACAGTACCCATGAGGCAGAGGCAGGTGGATCTCTGTGAATTCAAGGCCATCCTGGTTTACACAGTAAGTTCTAATTCAGCCCAGGGCTATATAATGAGACCCTGTCTTAAAAATAAAATAAGTTATGACAGTATTAACATATATGTATATATTTATGTATGCATATTTAGTTTCAGTGTGGTTAGTAAAATACTCTAAGCTGATTAATTTGTAAAGGAAATGATTTATAATAGATAAATAGATCATGGTTCTGGAGGTTCAAGAGCATGATGTTGCATTTGTGTGTCTCTTTGTGAAGCTTTTTGTTTGCTGTTTCGTGAACTGTTTTATCAGTTTTTGGTAAAGAGGTGGAAGGGGATATGGCCATATTAAGAAAGGTCAAAGTGTAAGGAGTAGCCTTGCTTTATTAACAACCCATTCTCCCAGTAATGAATCCAATACTACAAGATCAAAATTGCTCCCAGAAGACCTAATCCTGTCTCAAGGGATCTTGCCTAGTTTCTTGAAAAGGACATTAACCCATTCATGATGGTAATATCCTGATGAACTTCTCAAAGATCTCATCTCCTACTGTTGCAATATTGAATAGTTAAGCCTCAACTTGAGTTTTTCCAAGAACCAAGCATGTCTTAGCCCTACCATAGCATATTCACTCAAGAAATCTGTTCTTACTATGCACTCTTTGCCTAGGACTATCTTAGGAGTTAGGGATAACTGTGGCCAACCAGGCATCACTCTGATTTGTGGAACAATTTGAAAAGCTGTCTAGCTTTCTTTTCTTCATTGATTGGATAGGTAATCTGAGGCCCATGAAGAGGGAAAGGAGAATAATTGGTCACACAGTGGGGAAACTGGCAGAGGTGGGACCAGAACTCAGGCTTTTCACTCTTAGGCAATAGCATGTTTGGGCTTTTGAAGGAGATATTTTCTTATTGACAATACATAGAGCAAATGAAGTCAGACCAAAGATGAACTCCTCCTGGGAAGGGAGAGATACTTGCTGATTATCTAAAGTTTTGTTAAATCTTTTTTTGAGAAGAGCTTCAGATTTACAGAATAATTGCTGATTCAGTACAGAGAGTTCCCATACATTCCACACCTAATTTCCTTTATAATTAACATCTTACATTAGCATGATACACTTGGAACAGTTAATGAACCACATTGGTACATTACTATTAATCAAGACCCGTTCTTTGCTCAGACTTTCTTACTTAAGAAAACAAAAACAAAAAAGACAAAAAGCCACTCAAACACTAATGTACTTCTTCTGTCTCAAAACCCAACATCACAATGCAGTCATCATATCTCTTAGGCTTCTTGTAGCTCTGGAAGCTTCTCGGACTTTGTATTTGATGCCTTTGAGAAATACCGGTCAGGTATTTTGTTCCATAGCTCTTTGTAAAGCAAACGTCCTTTTTAAAATCGCCATCAGCTAGGCATACACTAGGTGATGAGAAAACAAAACAAAACAGAACAGAAAATAATATTCAAGTCACTCATGTTCTTCTGTAGTTTAACCATGAATAATAAAGTGTATTCAGTGTCACCGCAGGCAAATCATAGGATGCTGTGGAGGCAAACACGTCTCTACCATGAAGGAGTTACAAGTTGGAGCCAACATACTGGCTGAAACATGGGTCCACACTCAGTTCCACTGGGGATTAAGTGGTTTAAGTGGGTTTCTCCTCCAAGTCACCCATTTTTCTTGCCTGCGTAAGTGGAACCTGGAGTGTATGGGACAAAAGAATATTTGTGTTTGATAGACACCTCACTCCAAATCTTGTGCTTTGTCACTCAATTGCATGGCACACCTCTTAATTATGTGTCTACCCAAAGCTGCTTTTAGATGTACACTGGCTGGATTTCTTAAACCTGTTGACATGCCCCTTTCAGATGGCACCCTGCTGCTCCTCAGTCCACACTCCCTGGGTACTAGGAAGAAATCTCTACGAGAGCTCTGCTTTTATAAAAGCTCTGCCTTCTTGCCCATCCCACCCACCCCATGGGCAGCTGCTCTAGAGCAGGACTGTGTTTTCAGATTTTTGTATTCCTAGTGTCTAGGATGTAGTAGGCATACACAGGCAATTTGCTTAAAAAGTGAACCCTGCATGATAAAAATGCAGAAGTGAGAGGTGAGAAAATTTTGTTTTTTACTTACAGCAAACAAATCAATCTCTTTTCAAAGAAGCAAGGGAAATGAGGTAAATCAGGAGCCAGGAGAGAAGCAGGGAATTGGAAAGTACTGACCTAATTAAACCAAATGATTTTGTCTCTCACAGCTGCTCCTGGGAAACACAAAACAAAGGACAAGTTGGTCTTGGGGTTGGACATTTCTGATAATTTTGGGTTAATTATTTAAAGTTTTCCCATATATAAATGTGAATGCATGCATGCACTCATACATGCATACATACATGCATACAGATATATTGCGTGTTTGGCAAATTCCCCCTCATTCCTCCATCCTTAGTTTTATTGCCCTCCACTAATGTTTTTGTTCACCTAGACAGTTTTACTTTTATTTCTATGTCACATGTATACCATAATTTCTATGTCATGATTTTAAAAATTGTATAAAATCTAGAATACACAAATGAGGGAAAATATGATCTTTGTCTTTCTGGTTTAATTCCCTTAGTATGATCATTCCCAGTGGTCATTTTCTTGGAAACATTTTCCTGTAGCATCCTTCTTTCTTCTATGTGGCTGAAAACAATCCCTTTGTGTGTACATACCACATTTTCCTTATCCATTCTTTTGTTGCTGATTCTATAGTTTAACTGTTGTATGTGGTGCTGCAATAATCTTGATATCTTGATGTTTAAGTGTCTCCGTTATACCCAGGGCAAGTAGTTTTTTAGAGAATCCGCTATCCTGACTTCCACAGTGGCTGGACCAGTTTACATTTTCATTAGTCGTATATTAGAGTTCATTTTTGTCTACATCCTCAACAGGATTTGTTATTTTTTTAGTGACTCATTCTGACTGGGTGAGATGGAATTTCAATATAGCTTTGATTTGCACTTCTTTGATGGCTAGTGAACCTGAACATTTTTAGTATGATTATTTCTGAACTTTACACATAATGGCTTCATAGTGACCAGTTCACTGTTAATGCTGGAGATTATGTTTTCAAGCCTATTTGGTTGCGTGAGTGAGTATAAGGCTGGTT
Organism: Cricetomys ansorgei; assembly: GCA_026225945.1. NCBI lineage: Eukaryota > Metazoa > Chordata > Mammalia > Rodentia > Nesomyidae > Cricetomys > Cricetomys ansorgei. Next base: position 1,778,534 of record JAMJFZ010004027.1, on the reverse strand, counting down.
GGTTTCCTGGGAACATTATCAGTGCCAGCTGGAGCCAGTACTAAGTCAATCAGCTGCTGGGAGTCCTTGGATAGTTATCTAGTTTTCATGGAGGAAGGAATGCCCTGATTGGAGGGATGTACTGATTGAGCGGAAAACAAAATCTTGGACTTCCTCCTCTACAAAAACACACAGGGAAAACCTCTTCCTGTCCCTGAAAACTCTGTGTCAGAGTTAAGGGCATCCAGGATTTGGCAGTCTTTCTTCTGACTCTGAAATATATCTATAAGTTCAAAAGGTCTTCCTGTATGATGGTGATGAACAGTCTCTGATGAAAACAGGGATTGAGGCTTTGCCCTAGTTGGCTTCAATTTGGTTGCTTTGGTGGATAGAGGACTTTAGTAGCAGGATACAGTGATCTAGAGTCTGAAGATTGATATCCCATGGTCCTAGGATTGAAGAACACGGATGTAACCTTTGCTCTTAGGAAAATGGAGACACCAATTTGGTGGCCAGTTGGTTTCCGGCTGGGGACCTGGAAGCCCTAAAGCATTGCTGGGATCCAGCTGGCAGTGAGCTCTGTATTGGGGGTGCTGTTAGACTTTCAGGGACCCTGGATGATGGTGATTATTTGCTGTGTTAATAAGGTATTTTTATGTTTGAGAAAAGCCACATAACAATGACCAAAGAGATGGTACAGACCAGGAGATGAAGTTCTTCAGCCACAGCTGTGTCAGGAGTGCTGGCAGAACAGTGGATTGGTGTGAAACCACAACATCACCAGGCTGAAAAGGATTGCTCCAAGCCTTCCATCTCAGTAGGGGAAACAGTGAGGCCCTGGCAGGATCAACAACTTTATGAAGTGCATTGCTAAGCAGTGGCTGGGCTGGTTGATTTGCTTCTCTTGATTCCGAAGTCTACCTGAATGCTTTTTATAACCTTAAATTGCCTCTTTTCTGGGTAATAAACTTCTTTGGAAGAAATAATCCAAAATAGGTGGTCAACATGGTTTTGGTGCTTATAGTTTGTGTTGGGGATAATTTGTCTTCTTACAAAACATGAAGTTTGTGTGTCTTTTGTTTATTGTATTAAAGGAGATTTACCTTGATTCTCAGTTCAGCTCTTATTGGGCTGTGCCACCTAGATCACTGATTTCCAAAGTTTTGTGTATGTAGAAGAATCACCAGAGAGTATTATTAAAATGCAAAACATGACTCAATAGGCTTGGGGAGTATCCAGAACACCTCCTCTCTTCCAGTTTTTTTGGTAGGGTATGTAGATATGCATGTGTGTAGGTACTCATGTACTTGAAGGCCTGAAGATGTCAAGAATATCATGGATCACTCTTCAACCACATATATTGAGGCAGAATCTCTTAGTCAAACCCAGAACTTGATTAACCATGTGACTAGTCTTTCTAGCTATCTTGCTCTGAGGATCCTTTGATCTACCTTCCAAGGCTGGAATTACAAGTGGGTTGTCACACTTGCCCTGCATTTATGAGTATCTCGGGAGATCCAGGATTCTGGTCTCATGCTTACATGACAAACTCTTAAGCCACTGAACCATCTCCTTAGCCAATGATCATCTTGTTTCTAAAGGAATTTTATCCATTGTAGAAGCTATTCTATTTGTCCTTGGACCACAGTGAAAAGATTAAAAAAAAAAAAAAAAGAGCACAACACTCAGTATCATCTGTCGAATAGAATAGTAAAAGTAGTTACCTTACAGGATCGCTATAAAGGCTGCACAAGGTAATGTTTGCAGTGGCAAGCCGTCTCTGTCACATTAGAGGTCATCAATAGGCTTTAATTTTCTTCTGTTGTTCGCCCTTTGCCTCTCCTGTTACAAGGGAAAGTGACTAGAACTCCTTTGCACTGCAGAAGATTTGGAAAATCTCTGCACTTGAAAAAGGGGGCACGTGGAAGAGAGAATTGCTTAACTTGGGGAATATGACATTGGCTTTCAATACTTTTTGCATTTTAAACATTTTTTTTTTTATTGTGGTGGTAACAACAAAATAAAGCTAGAAACATTTGACAGAAGTTTGCATATAAAATGAATCTGGTCATAAATTTGTTGGAAAAGAAAGTTCAAAAATAGTATACTACATAAATAGTTTTCAATTTTAAAAATTCATAGTCTTCATAGCCTTTAACACCTCTGTGGGTCTCAGCTTCACCAATTCAGGCAGGAGGGGTAGAAAAGAATGCTTGAAATAAATCCAAACTGAAGGTCCAGAGAGACAAGTTCTTTTCTCATCACTGTCTCTAACTATTTCCTGGAAAGCCATGGAATATGCCTCAGTTTCCCATGTGTAACATGAGGACATTGAACAAGATCGGAGAGCTACCCCCTCCTATTAACTTATCAGCAGAGCATAGCCCTTTAGCTGGAGTTTTGTATGTTCTAGTCTGTGATTGATTGGTCTAACTTCTCTAGGCTTTTGGAGAGGCAGGGCCTGGTAATGGGAACATGTGACAGAGTAAAACCACTTGAATCATGGTCAGGAATTAAGGTTCAATAGTTGCCTTCAAGGGTACCCCTCTAGGAGCTTAAATTCTCTATTCCTAAGGGTTACACTATCCCCCAACAGTGCCACCTCTGTAATCAAGCTTTTAATGCATAGGCAATGGGGAGACATTTGAGATCCAAATTACAGCTGGTGGAGATGTTCTTTCTTGTTTGATGATAGTGCTAGACATGAGCATCCTCGTCAGAGCAGCACCCTGGGCTACAGAAATGGCAGATGTAATTCTGAATGACACCATTCTATGGTACAGAGAATCTTATTAGGTAGACTCTCGGAATTGGGGTTGATGGTGTCTCTTGAATGATGGCTAGGATTTTTGGTAAGTTGAATATGGACCAGAGTGTTACAAGGCATCCAGTCTGAGGAGGTAGTGTGAAGAAAGGGAAGAGAGTGGGAAAGGACACGAAGAATGTGATGAATAGGATAGCTTGTGCTTAAAGTATTTATGTGAGCACTTTGGTTGTAGACGATCACGATGATTCATTCATTAGTTTACAAAATTATACCGAGAAATCACTTTATGCCACTCAGTTAGTTATTGGATTATAATGGAGAATAAGACAGACCTAGTCCTATGAGTCCTAGCATTTTCATAGGGATAGTTAGCAAGCACATCCATAAATGAAGATATTAGCTGTCCTGTTTAAAAACACTGTGAAAGAGATATTCAAGGTGGAAAATGACATTGAAAATAGATTCAGATAAGGTTGCCCTGGAAAAGCATCTTGGAATGTGACCTCTCAGTAGACCCTTAAAGATTCGAGTGGGCTTGTTATTTGACATGCTGGCTAAGAGAGTTCTAGGCCCAGGGATCAACAAATGCAGACATTGAAGCAGAAAAGATATTAGTAGATTCTAAGGTTAGGGCAACTGGAAAGCTAATGGACAGGAAGACAGGGGAGAGAGGCATTAAACAAAGTTAAAGAGACAGGTAAGTGCAGGCTCACATGGGACTTTGAAGGTCAAGGCAAAAGGGTGAGTTTATTCTAAGGACAATGAGAAACTGTCATACAGGCTTTTCTAAAAAGCAGGAGGAAAGCAGAAACACCAGATGGATGCTGCTTCATAGGCCGGGATGAGCTTGAAGGTGGGTCATGTAAGGGGGTATCCATAGAGACCGGGAAGAGAGGCAGATTTGAGTCATACTTTTTGATGCAGAACATGAAGTACTTCTAATGGCTGGGATACAGGCACATATGAGACTTATTTAAGGTTTCAGGCTTGAGTAATTCAGGAGAAAGTGGTACCCATTAGTGAGTTGAGCAGGGTGGAGGAAGACTAGGAGAGGGAGGGATAAGGGTTGAGGGAAAAGAATGGAGGAGGGGGAGGAGAATGTGGAGACATTCTGAACTCTGGACTGGTAATGAAAATCTGAGATCATGGAGATGGGGCAGTGAAACGTGCTATTGATAAATCATTTGAAGAAAAGCAGAAAGCTGTTCCCTGGACTGGTGCCATGGAGCCCCTTGGTAATGTGGACCAGAGTAGGTACATGGATTATGTTGTTAGAAGACAAATAAAATGGTGTTGGAAGGTAGAGAGGAACATGGGAAATGTTTGGGGAAACTTCAAAATCTTGGAGGGAGGATAGAGAAAATAGCAGTAGGTAGAAAAGTATGTGACATAAAGGGAAAATTTTAAAAAGTTAGAAATGCAAAGGCAGACTCTGTGCTCACAGTGACCTGGGAAAGACCCATACTACAAACCAGGATGAGATTAGCAGGACTATTAAGGGTAATGCTTCTATGGATAAAAGATAATTGGAGGAGAACATGAGCAAAAGCGCATGCCCATCAATAGTCACGGACCACAAGGCCTCTGTGAGGACGTCCATAGCCATAGTTAACAGTTGCTGGTAATGAGAAGACATTATCTTCATGAGTAAGGTTCCTATGCTACTGTAAATAGCCCTTTACCTATGTTCCTGTGAATAGGCCTAATGAAACTCAGTGAACCTCATGCACACACCAAAGACATGGGAATAGAGGGGGGCTTGCTGGGAAGAAGAGGAGATCATCAGAAGATGGGAAACAAAGAAAGATCATGGGCTAAATGTGATGAAAATAAATCACATATACATATGAAAGTTAATGAAACCCATTATTAGTTTTAATTACTATGTGTGAAAAAAAACTAGAAGAAGTTCAATACAAAAAAGAAGAAAATAGATTGGTAAATTTTGGTGGTGGGGCATTAAGGGGTTTCTGGCTTTATGACTTCTAATTCTTACATGAATTACGAGATCAGCAGCAGAGCATGGAGTGCTGAGAGGCATATAGAAAGCTTTGCAGGAATAAATTTGATCCTGGGCAATGAAAAAACAAAATTCCTAAGCGTTGATTCTCAACATGAGATTTGTGTCCAGGAGCTGAAAATGAAACCACTTAGCCAGGCTGTGTGATTTTCTCTGGCAGTTTTAGCTGCAGTGTGATAGGCCCAGAGATGCTGCTGAACAAATGTTGGAGTTTTTCAAGGTGACTGTGGCAGAAGAGAGAGATTAGAGGGTGTTGAGGCAGCTTGCGAGAGTAATTAAAAAGTAGGACAATTTGTGTAAGGAAGGAAGAGGAAGACAGAAGGTGGACCTGTGATAAAATCAGTGGGTGGTCAAGATAAGAGAAAGAAATGTGGGAAGGGGAAGGAGCAGAAGTGGAGGTCAAAGACAAGGACACAGCAACAGAGATTTCTGGTCATATTATGGTCTGCAGTGTTACTGCTGAGTGGGTGACTGCACTGGTCTGAGGAAAGAGTTGTTGAGTGGGAGACATTAAAGAACCAGACCGAGTGCTTGGATGAGTTGCACACACTGATACTGAAGTTTTGAGTTACTGCTGGAAGTGGGCAGTGAATATGATTGGATCCAAGAGCTAAAGTCATCACAGCAGTAGGGATGACGATGTGGGGCAAATGCCCCCAGCAAGGAGGTGGGCAGACAGCAGCTGTGACTAGGGATGCGGCTGGGTGTGTCAATTGTAAATCAGGACCCAGATAATTTCTTCTAGGTAGAAACATGTCCTCCCAGATTCCAGGATGTAATATGGGAGTCACAGGCTGGGCTTAACTTACTCCTTAGGTGTATATTTTTGGCTGAGAGATAGGAGAAATATGAAAGGATCAATGGAGAGCAAGCCAGCTCAGGAAACTGAGGCTCAGAGAAGGGAAATAACTCAAATGCGTAGGAGGCTGGTGGTAGCATTGCAACTAAATCCTGCTTTCCTGACTCAGTGCTTTCTGTCGCACCCTATAATGGAAGTGATGTTCTGGCAAAGTTTCCAAAATTGCAAATTCAAAAATATGTTGTCCCTCAAAGTGACTTCTGTGGGAGGTGACAGACTTCTTTCTAGTGATGCTGCCATTGTTCCAGCCATTTCTGGAAACTCCTTCAGATAAATGATCTTTGGAGCCAGCTTCTGAGTCACAAAGACAGCCCACTGCACCATCAAGACTTATCGAATGCAGACGTGAGAACCAACCTTTTCTTTCTCTAGTGCTAGGTCACAAGAGCACAGAATGCAACCAGGGAAACAGGGACACCAGTGTTTCTAGCTTCACTTACTGCAGTACACAGCATTCTCTGCTCATTGTGTCCCAGGCCTATGAAGACCTAGTCTAATTGGAGGGTGAGATGTTCCCGTGAGTTTAGTCTGATCAAGTTTATTTTGCTAGGCTGGCAAGCAGGAGATTTACATCTTCTAGCATTTTAAATGCAATCAGCAGAACCTCCCCAAGCTATTTATGCCAAAAATGAATTTGATAAAGGGTATTAGGTAGCTTAGTCTCGAGAGTATTGGGTTCAGGAACAAGCCATTCTTGAATGATCTGGCTGGGTAGGAACATCTCCATTTGCATCATAAAGTCCTGGCTGGGATGGGCTCCCCAGAATTTCCACAACTGCTCTGCCTTAGACTTCAGATATTCGGTGTTCTTTGCTCTCTCTGCCAGAAAGCAGATCCCACACATTTCCTCTGTCCTCCAGTTGTGGTTGTTATCTTTCAAAGTGAATTCTCGTGTGTGCATGAATGACAGAGCTGAGTCTCAAAATGAGAGGATGAGCCATCTCACTGACCTTTCTCCAGACTCTTCTGCCTGCAGTTTCAAGGAAGCTGCTTTTTGATGTACAGTAATGAAAGGAACATGGTCCTTTCTAGTCCACTGATACACTTTCATAAAGTATTATCTCCAGCTCAGAGATCTCAGAACACCTAGACTTTACATATTAAATATTTAGACTTCCATTTGAAATGGGTATACTTAAAGGTGAAACAGGAAGTAATTTCTAGGAGGATCTAGAAATGGATGGCTTTTAAGGTCAAAACTACCTCCCAGAGCATGTGTGTCTATAATGCAAATGAAGACATTGTCAATGCTAATCCTCTATGATCCAGAATCCTTCCTTACTAGTATATGCAATAAACAGAAAGATGCTCCAGTTGTTCTCTGTGTAGGAAAGGAAGTCATTGAGGGCTTGCTAGGTGTTGAGGATCAGGGCCTTGGCTTAGGGAGCAATGATATTTAAGAGATGAATAAAATATAAATTCTGTCCACAAGAATATCAGTTTAGTATGAGAGAGAAAGGACCATGGTTGCCAGTGGAATACAGGGATCATATCTTAGGCCTTGTGAACTGGATTTCTCATTAGCAAAGTGGGGCTAATAAGAAAGTTCAGGTGGTGGTTTGAAGAAGTTAGTATGAAGCAGTGGCAAAGCTGGTGCCTAGGGTATCAGTGACGTTCCATTCCACAAGAGCTGTGTACGCCCCACACCACACGCTCCTTGTTCTTACACTCAGTATAAAGTGAGGTGGGGTTTGTTCTGCTCGATGGCAGACACTTCAGGTGGTGATCAAGGAGGATCCTCAGGTGCTAGAAACAAGACAATCAAAGCTATGGACCACTGTGCTTGTTGAGTGAGCTTCTGGTTGGAGATGTGAAAGTGGAGAGGAGGCTATGAGGAGGCAACACTCAAGTTCTGAACCGTACATCATCTGTAAGCCCTGGTGGCTAGTGAGGTGTTTTAGGGTAGTGAATGTTCTAGAAATGTCAGAGTGGCTGCTTTCCGACTGATGGAGAGATTGTGGATCTAGACCTGATCTGGACTTCGGAGTTCCCCACAGATGTACTTCGAAAGAAAGGATGGAAGGACCTGTTCCTCGCTCCACATTCAGCCTGAGGATCTGCACCATTAACGCCGTCACTACTTTAATAAAAATCGAAATAATTCTGTCTGCTAAACATCTGCTTTTCTCATGCACTGCTACCTCCAAGCCCTTGGAATAATGTTAAAGAAAGGACATTTTGTAGAAGACAAAACAGAAGCTCCCTGAATGTTAGAAAATTTGTTTGGGGTCATGTAGCTAGTGTTCAGCTAACTTTGTCCTTTTCATTCAGTCTGGAACTCCAACCCTTGGAATGGTGCCAATCACATTTAGAATTAGTCTTTTCAACCTCATTTAACCCAATCTAGAAGCTACCTCAAAGACATGGCTTTTAGGTGATTCTAGATTCTGTTGACAATAAGTATTAACAGTAACAGCCATCTACCATTCTACGTGTATGTATGTCTACCTAGTGGCATGCCAGAACATTTTCTAGTAGCTGAAAGCCTCTTGTCTTCTTCCTTTCTACAAACCTTTGCTAGACCCAGGTTATTCTTCTTTCTGAATGAAAAGCTGAAATGTGCTGAATTATTGCCACCAAAAGTAGTTTTTGGTGAGAATTTCTGACTTCAAGCTCAGTCATGCACAGAGAAGAACACATGTCTCTTCAGCTTAGGACAGAGAAGATAGATAGAATATAGTGGGGAGCTGACTTACAGGGAAAGAGAGAGAGAGAGAGAGAGAAAGAGAGAGAGAGTCCTCAGACCTTGGTCTTTCCCTGCAGTTCTCTTCAATTCCCCAACTATGCCAGAAATTTCTCTGTCTCCGATCTATTGTACTGTGGTGTGTTTGGACTCAGATAAACTCAGTTGAGATGTTAGCCTGTTCTCACTAGTGCCTGGAACCTTTGGTGAGCTGTCAATTGCCTCTGAGCTTCTTTCTTGGCCAAGAAGTCATGGTAATTACACTTCTAAGCTTTTGTGAAGATAAAGTGAAGTGTCTAAAATCCTGGTGCACAGTTGCTTCTCTTTAAATTTGTATTTCCTGGGGTGAAATGAATTAAACTATGATAGTTATTTGAAAAGATAGGTGGACTTAAATCATAATGACACCTGTCCATGGCCCAAAATATGTGCAGGAGTGGAGCATAGTTGGGAAAAAGAATAAGAAGGGCTTATCAAAAGTAAAGTTCGGTGAATTTGTGAATTTTAGGGGATGCAGATCCAAGTCTATCCATGAGAGCAGCTACAGATACGTAAAGGTTGACCCTCAATGCTATGCCTGGAAAAGGTTGAATAAAATTTTTCTTAATACATCTGGGATCTGAGCACAACCTTCCCATAAAGGGAATAATGCTCTTCATAGGAGATGAGACTTTATTTGGGTTTCTTGTGAGTAGGAGTCAGCTCACCGGGAACTCCTGGCAGGAAGCTGTTGGTGGCTCCTGGCCAGGTTGGTGCAGCCCTCTGACCTTTTCTCTGGTTCTCAGGAACTTCTGTTTCCCTGGGAGGAGGAAGGCAGGAGGGAGAAGAGGAGGAGCAATTTGAATTTTCCAGAAAAAAAAATGACATTTAGGGAACCAAAGCGAGCGGGAATATCCCAAGGGGCTTGTGAGGGCTCTTGGGCTCCTTGGTGGTGTTCCTTGTATGTATGTAAGCATGTATGTATGTACGTATGTATGTATGTCTCTTTTGTTTGCTCAAGACCCTTTGTTCTTGTGTACATTGAGTAATGAAGGATCTTGGAGTCTCTTCTCACTGTTTTTACTCTATGCAGCCAGCCCCTCAGAAAGCGCAAGTTGGTTTCTTAAGACTAGTTGTGTTTTTTCTTTTACCTTTCTCTGCTCTCTGATGTTCTTTTATGCTCCATCATTTTAGATTTGGATGGGATTGTTAATAACAGCAACATTTTCTAATAATCACAAAAGCAACAGCAGCAGCTAACATTAGTTTAATACTGTGTAAGAGAGTTACTTCTTAACCCAGAATATTTCATGGGCTTTACCTATGTAGGTAAGTGGAGAAAATGGAGGCTCGGAAAGATGAATTACACATTAAACAATAGCCAGAAATGAGAAGTTAGACTTTGAATGTGGGTAGATGGGACCCATAGCCTAATGATTTTTTTTCACACCTGATTGACAGTGATGGTATTTTTCTCCTGTCTTTGTTGTCTGCAAGACTGGTATACAAGGGTCAAATTGCTTAGCAAATTACTATATATAACTATGAAATTTTGTGTGTACATGTTTGTATATATGTGTGTATGTGTGATCAGATTTGTGGAGTCCAGAGGTGAATGTCAAATATCTTCCTTAATCCCTTTCTATCTATCTATTTTTTGAGAAAAGGGTCTCTCATTGAGCCTGGATCTTATCTACCTGACTAGACTGGCTGACCAGCAAGTCCCAGGATCCTCCTGCCTTTGCCTTTTCAGATCTGGGATTGCAGGTGCATATGACCACACCTGGCTTTTAACATCCATTCTGGGCATCCAAACTCAGGTCTCCAAGTTTGTGTGGCACGCCCTTTACTAACTGAGAATCTCTCCATCCTCAGAGGGCTTGCTTTTTCTATTTTTTGTTTTCCATTTGTCAGCTCTACCTCGATCTTAGGGCTGAGAATATGTATATAGTCAGTATTCATTGATTGGTTCAAAATTAATTTTGATGAATATAGAAAAATTAGTTACAGACTCTAGGCATGAATGTACACATATACGCTCTATACCTTTGCGGTCAAGATATGGTGAGATAGATTACCTTATCTCTATCCAGCACACTAAAGAGCTACAAGGATTGAACCAATTTGTGGCAGTTCTCACAGTCATTGCAACTACCTTGGGGGAGGTGCTGAATGTAGTTTTACGCCTATTGGGCAGGTTACCAGGAACAACAAAGGGGCAATTTCATACATGGAAGCCCTGCCAGACCTCAGCAGAGGGAACCACCGTCCTGGTCATGCCGTACTCACAGTGGAACCCGGAGTGTCTGAGCTCAGATGGTTTTATTGATTCAGAACTCCTCAGGTGTTCTACTGGTAGCACATGCAGATCATTAGCAATTAAACAACCCCCACAGAAATTCAACATCTGCAAACCATGCAAAAACTCTGTGGATTTAGGAGAGCCCCTCACCCAACAGTTCATAAAGCAGTTTCAAACATAACTAAAAATAAACTTCCCTACTAGCTGGATCATTACATGTTATGTATTATGATGACCACACAACAGATTGAATTTAGAGTTGCTATCCTTGGATGTCAGATTGGAACCTGAGACCACTACACCAAGTTACCTTTCAGGTTGTGTTGCCGGCCGGGAATTTTTCTTTATTTCCTTTACTGAGTCTTTATTGAAGCATTCCAGAATCGGGTCAGCGCAGTACCTCCACGCAGCGAGACTGTAAGCGAGGACCGCGACAGTTCAGTGCAAGGGACTTTTATACACTTTTTGTAAGGGGACTTGGCAGTTACAAGATTATGGGTTAACATTTGTAAGCACAGGGTGCACACCTCTGATTGGTCCATTATAGCGGGCCAAACCACAAAAGTTTCCAAAGCTCTCTATTATTTTTCTGATTGGCTGGTGTTACCTCGGGAACAGGGAAGTAGGTGGAGGGCCTTGTGATTATTCTAGGAATGGGGAAGTGGGTGAGGGGCCTTGGGTCCTATGGAGGTGACTCACTAAGCAGAGGAGATTGACAAGATGGAGTAAGCAATGAATGCATAAAGTCCATCTAACATTTTCATTTAACATTTGATATTTCCGTTTAACAGTTGGATAAGTGAGTTAAATACAAGGAGAAGCACATGTGTATTGTACTCCACAGGCTGGGGTGAGACTAGGTAGAAGAAGATGGTCCCCTATTTTTACTTGAGGTAAACAATGCATTTGACTTTGTAGGAATCCGATGGAAGGCCTGAGTCAATGGGCTTGAGCATCTGTGTTTACCCACCAGAGACCTTAGAAATATCTGGTCTCCCCAGCAAACCGCGTACTGTGAACTAACCCTGGCCTACCTCATTTGCTACAACATTAGGCTAAACAACAGAATTGCCCACCAGCATTTTAGGCTCCCTGCAATGGCTGACAAGAGGCTTCTGGAATGCTTATGCCTTGCTCTGCAAACAAAGGGTGCATTCTTGGGTTCACCTGTGAGAAATTTTTGAAATACTACTAGAACTTGAAGAACTTTTCTCTAAACTGAATCCACTGCTAGGGGTTTAGGTCTCCAAGCTGGAACTCCTCAAAGTGGGGGATGAGGTGTTTCTTTCCGTTTCTCACTTATCACCTGCCCTCTGTCTTCAAACAGAATTGATGACTTCTACTGCGGTCTCCTGGGGAAGCCTACAGTGGGCTTCCAGCCTGCAGCATTTGTAATTCTGCTGTCACCAAGTGCTTGCAGAGGTGAGAGGGAAGGCTTTAATGTTATTATTGAGACAAGGGACTGGAGAGACAAGGTGTTGGGGAAGCAGGCTGTTGAGGGGTATCAGCTCCCAGAGGTCACTAGAAAGGTATTTATCAGGGTCTGTTCTAAGTGCAGGACCATGTTTGTTAGAGGAATTGCTTCCTTAATGGATGGATCCCAGCTGCACCAGGGAGGGTGGGGCTGGGAAGCAGCATAAGTGTGTGTGTGTGTGTGTGTGTGTGTGTGTGTGTGTCTGTATGATTTGTATACTAGATGTGTACATGTTTGTGTGTGGACATACATATTACGAATGAAGGTATGTGTGTATTGCGTGAATGTGTATGTGTATTGCATGAATGTATATGCATGAGTGAGTATGTATATGAGTATAGGGTTTTTTTTTTTTTTGTTTTTGGTGTGTGTGTTTATGTGTTCCTTTATGGTTGCTAGTTTATGTGTGGCTTAACTTAGCAAAGCCCCTTTGAAGTGGAAATCAGAAATCTTAGTTCATCCTTACCCTAAAACAGATCCAGGCATGAGAGTCAAGACATTCTTAGCCATTTTTTCACTTTCATACTGTCTCTACCATGTCATATAATAGCACAATGTTGTGAGAGACCTCTGACTGCTAAGTCTCCTGGTTCCCATGGAAACTATAAAGCCCACTTGAAGTGGGAAGGAGGAGAGGTCAGGAGAGAGAGAACTGGTAAACTTCAGCCTTGATGGGAGGCTTCATCTCCCATAAAGAAGCAGAATAAGTCTTGGGGGAAGGGTAGGAGAGGCGTCACCAAGGAAGAGATTTATTGCCCTTTTCCCTGGCTCACTGAATTGATTACTGAATAATGGAGCCTCAGGGAATGGAGGAGAAGGCTGAAGGGGTATTACCAGGAAGCTGTGGTCCCGGGGTCTGAACAAGATTAAAGGACCAGGACAACATGGAAGAAAGAGCCTATTCTTCCCTGAACTCATTGCCTGTACACTCACTTGAGTCACCCAGGACTACCACTCAAAGCACCCAAATAGGCCCTGTTCCTGGATTTTCTCCCTGACAGTCCTGCAGAAGAAAGCCAGTCTTGTTTCTGTAAGTTGCTCCAGGACAGCAACCTTCTTTTACTTTATTTAGCATCTCCGATTGCCCCTCAGCTGAGCTGTAAACATTGGTTCGCGTTTATTCTGACTCTAGTACATGCAGCTCAGCTCCTACTGTAGACCCAGTCCTCAAAGCCTGGTTACTTCACTTCCCATATGGGTTGCATCCTTTTCCAGCTATTGATTGAAGATACTCTGATGTTTACCCAGCCCACACTCATTACTAAGATCTTCAAAGGGTGAATATAGTTCCTTGGCTTGCAAGTGCATATTAATATCTGCTTTCTCTGAACACCTGTGTCTGTAGTTAATCACGGCCTTTTTGTTTGTAAAATGCAGGCTCTTTCCAGCCTTTTGGAAAGGGCACAGAGCTTTGGTAAACAATAATACACACCAGTAATTCAGACCCTGTTATGAGTGTTTGTATGCAAGGTATCATTTGAGGTAAAATACAATCTGGTTCTGTGTCTTTGCTTGTGAATTTGATGAAGAGATTTCAACTCTCTGAAATTCAGTTTCCTCACATGGAAACAAGAGTAACAAAACATCTTTATAGTCTCCTCATCTGCTTGTTTTAAAGATCATTAGCACAATGCGTTGAGACTTGGGTCACAGTAATGTGAATTATTGTCATCATTAAGAGTTCTTTGACTGCAGAAAGGTATTTTATACTCTTATTTATGTCACACAGATGTAGTCATGGATCCTAATTCATGAAGCCAGAAATACTCCCATATCACTTGAGACCAGTTAGAGGTGTAGGGCCCACTAGGATCTTTAGGACATTTGGGGGCATTTTCTCAGGCAACAGATCCAGAGGTAGGCTGCCACAGACTAAGATGTAGCAGTTACTAAGAGAAATGTAGGAAGGGATCACAGGAAAGCTTGAATTTAGGGAGAGTGTAAAATCTGAGAATTGAGAGGAGAAAGGCCATTTCCAGAATTGTCCAAATTAAAGCAAGTTTTATTAATTTGGGGTGCACCCCTCATGGGGGGGGGCACAGCCAGTCCAACTGCATCTTCTTGGGATTTGGAGAGCAGCCCCTCCTAGCTTTTAGAGATTTCTTTTATGGGAAAGGTAAGGTGAGATAGGTGGCTGTTAGGCCTTGCTAAGAGAATATAGTGGAAAGGGGTTGTGAATTTGGTGTAGATCATAATACTTGCAGGATACAGGAATTTATTTTCATTACAGATAGAAGCCTTAACTATAAGGACCTATTAACATACTATATGGGCTTGTTTTTTACTTCAGATAGAAACCTTGATTTGTAAGGACTTATTAACATATTATAGTGGCCTGATCAGCAGTATGGGAGCTTAGCATGGGAACAAAGAGTTTTAGCTTGTTGAAGGAATTCTAACACAGGGCTGACAAAAGCTAAGGCAGAGAGACTTAAGACTTTAGCACAGGCTTAACAAAAGTTAATGCGGAGAGAAGTTTTACAAGAGAAGGCTGAGGATCAGTTGGTAAAGGTCTTCTCACACAAGCATGAGGACTTGAATTTGGATCCCCAGCACTGATGGGAAATCTGTGTGCCTATAGTTGTAATCTCAGAGCTGGGGAGGCAGAGACAGAAGGATCCCTAAAGCTCATTGGCCAGCCAGCCTTACTGAACCAGTGAGCTCCAGGTTCAGTAAGAGACCCAATCTCAAAAAGATAAGGAGGAGAATGATTGTGGAAGACTCCTGATGTCAGTCTCTGGGTGTCTCCATACAAACATATTCATGTACACATATCCATGTTTTTATACACACACACACACACACACACACTCACATGCACACACACACACATGCATGCATGTATGCACACACACATGTACACACACACTCACATGTACATACACATGCATGCACACACACAAACACACATGCACATTCACATGCACACACACACATGCACACAAAAATAATTTTAGGGAGTGAATGTAGGGAAGCTCAAACTTGGGTTTCACCATTAGTCTGTTGGAGGCGTTCACTTAGCAACCACTGTCCGCTTTTGTTTTCACATATTTCATATCAGATGGGTAACACATTTTAAGGGTGAAGCCACAGAGGCTTAAACGTTTGCCTTGCCAAGACTCAGGGCTTTCTCTGCGGTTCTGTTTTTCCTCTCTGTTCTTGGTCCAACATCTGAGGTCCCATTCATTGCTCTACAGGAGCTAAAGTAAGATGACCCTTGACTGCCCTGCTGAGTGGTCCTGGGGGAGTGGAAAACAATAGGTGTGGTGACTATAGGGAAACATTTGGTTGGACATCACAGTTTGTCAGCCATAAGTGAGCTCCCACCAGGGAGATGAAACCCAATAGATAGAGCTTCCTGTGTTATTGTCAGGGTGGTCTGTTCCAGGCAAGACTGCCTGTCTGTTTAACTAACAAACATCCTTCACCAGGAGGGCCACGTGGAGAAGCCAGAGAGTGTGGAGAAGGAGGGGAAAACCCTGAGCTACTTGGGACAGCTGGCCTCTTTGGTCCCTCCCCCATGGCTTCAAGGTTCCTAGGGGGCAGGGGTGAGTCTGATTAAGAACCTTCTGTCAGGACGTGCCTACCAGGTGCCTGGTGACCTCTGAGACAGTTTAATGTCCAGCAACACAATGTCAGTCACAACCTTTGCCCTGTCTGCATAGTTGGAGGATAGAGCTTAGTTTGAAGAGGAAATCATATTTTAAATAGAAACTGGCCACCTTGGCCTGCCCCCTGGCTTTTCCTGCCACTTCAAGGCTCTTGTTGGAAGCCTGGAGATATGTGTTTTCCTTCTTCAGACATGCCAAGAAAGGGGCCAGGTGGGAGATTTACCAAATGGAGCATACCACTGGGACCAGTTGTCTTAGATCCAGTGATAACATTTTGATGTCTTAGGAAATGTCTCAGAGAGATTATCCCCTTTTATGAAGGAAGGTCTCTCTTGTTTTCTTAATTTTTAAAATGTGATTATGTGTGTGTGTGTCGGGGGGTCCTGGAAGAGTTTGGAGGACATTCTTGGTATTGACCATCACCTTTGATCTTGTTTGAGACAGGCTCTTTGTTGTTCAGGACAGGTTAGCTGGCTCATGAGCTTCTGCAGATTCTTCTGTACCCACCTCCCATCTTGTCACTAGAATGTTGAGATTACAGATGTGTGCTTCCATGTCTGGCTTTTATTTGGGGTCTGGAGATCCAAACTCAGGTCTTCATGCTTGTGTAGAAAGCACTTTACCGACTAGCCATCTCCTTAGCATCTGACCCTATTGTTTTTGTTCTTCTGCTTGTTATCCATATGCACTCTGGGGTAGGCTGTGTGGTAGTCCATTATGATAGTTACTAATCACATATGGCTATGCAAAGCCACATATGTATTATTTCAAAGGAAACAAGTATTTCAGTTCCTTCAGTTGCATTGGCTACGTGTGGCTAGGGCCCACCACACTGGACGGTACTGATACGGGACATTTCATAAACCCATTTTTCCCAAACCGGTTTGACCATAAGGACTGTAGAACATTGTTTTTGTACAGATTTAGCTTGAGAGAAGATGTTCTCTACCCTGGCTGCACATTGGAGTCACCTAGGTGCTTTAAGAATTTTACAAAAGACTCTAAATTTATGGGTCTGATGGTAGAGACTAGAATGAGGATTGTTTAAAAGCTCACCCAGGAGATTCTCATGAGTAGCCAGCACTGTTCCACTGAGTTGCAGTTTATCTCATTGCATTATGTGACACATCTAAAGAATTAATCACCATGAGCTTTCTCCAAGCACTAGGATTCAGCAAGTTGGGTGAAAACATTAGGAAATCATTTTTAAAGCACCACATACATAATCCTTATGGTCAAGTAGGTTTGGGAAAAATAGAACTTCACTGGACACAAGAGAACCAGCTGCCTAATTGCTCAGGTGTTGTGCTAGGATTGTGGCCACAGGGCCCCAGCCACTACGACGTTCTTATAAGGTAACCTTAATTTGTGTTGTAACTTAGGAAAATAGAGATCAAGAGAAGTCGAGTGCTTGTCTATTCCCATCCACTTGAGTATAACTGATGGCACTGGCCTTTGAATCTGATCTGGCTCTTTAGGAAGTAGTAGGTGCTGTGTTCACATCAGACCACTAGGTGTGTGAGCTTGGGCAAGACACTAAACTTCTTAAATTAAAAATTATTAATTCAGTTTATTTACTTACTGTGTAGGTGTGTGTGTGTGTGGACACATGCATGTGAACATAAGAGGACAACTTGTGGGAGTTGATTCTCTTCTGCCACCGTGTGGGTTCTGAGGACTGAACTCAGGTCATTGGGTGTGGTGGCAAGAACCTTTACCATCTAAATCATCTCACTGAAACCTCTTACAGTTGGCTTATTTATAAAATGGGAATTATAACAGTACCTAGTTCTGGGGTATGTTGTGGTGATTAATTGGAATAATATAGGTAAACAATTCTGTATGGTTCTTTAGACATCAGATAAGTATGTGATAAGTTGGCAAAGACACCAGGCAAAGATAGAACTACCTCAGGCAGATCTACTTTCTATCACACCTTTATCCTGAGAGATTCTATTGTCTGCCCATGACTTTGCTTTCTTCTGTTCCTTCCTGGAGTGTGGCTCTGAATGCTGAGTGTGTGAAGGTCTGTGGAGCAGGTGGACCTCAGCCTGCTTGCCTCAGGCCTACTGTGTTACAGAGCTGCACCACAGCTTCAGTAAAAGCAATAAAGGGCAGTAGTAGAAATGGCAATAGTTCAGCTGCCATTCTGACAGCAAATGACAAGCACTGTGCAAAGTGCTTTACTTATCAATTCATTTAATCATCTCAGTAAACTAATGGGGCAGGTACTAGTCTTTCTCTTCCCTCTTCTTTCTCTACCAAGACATATGCACTAATAGAAGCTCAGAGTTGTTAAAATACATGCTTACCTGATGTCTTATAAGTAGTAATGATCAAAATTTGAGGAGTGAACCCTAGATTCTGGCCCCAAGGCTGCTACTCTAGGTTGTCACATAAACAAAGCAAACACGCAAACTAGCAATGAATGTAACAGAAACAGGATTCCTTGTTTACATCATTGTATAAGGAACTTTCCCCCTCTATGGAAATAATGTGTTTCAGGCCCCTGGAAGGATATCAGGATGACCAAGATGTAGGAGTTGAGCAAGATGTTGGAGAAGCTATAGTATTTTAAACATTTTTTATTTGATGTGTATTTGCATTTTGCTGGCACATGTGTATGCGCACTGGTACCTACAGAGGCTGGAAGAAACTATCAGTTCCTTTGGAACTGGAGTTATGGATGGTTGTGAGCTACCATGTAGATGCGGGGCACTGAAGCGAGGTCTTCTGCAAGAGCACCAAGTACTGTTAACTGCTGGGCCATATTTTCAGCTCCAAGCTATGGTTGTTTGATCCTCACATTTTCTTTCTGCCTGACACCAAATATCCTAAGAACTTCAACTTGTTATGTCCAGTTTTGATCATCATCACCCTTCATCTGCCTAGTCCTGTGAATAATGAGGGGTAGACTGGCTCTTTATCCATGGGTAGAAATCCTAAGATTGGTTAAGTCTTGAACAAACACAGGGATGAGAGAAGATCCTACGACCTCCAGATTCCCTCTAGGGAAACCTGGCTGGGTTTTTCCTTCTGAGCCAGTACAGAGATGAAGTGAGCTCAGGAGGAAAACAAGCCCCTGGACTAGGGAAGCAGCGAGGGGATGGTGTATGAGAAGGATGGCTAGAGTCAGGAAAATGTGCCTGTGAATCTCTTTTCTGCTTTCTTTTTGCTATGTGATGTTGGGCACATTTAAGACAGTTTGTCTTTATGGTTTTGTTTGGAGACAGGATCTTGCTATATCCTAGGCTGGCCTTAAACTCACAATCTTCTTTCCCCAGCTTCTTGAGTACTGGGATTATATGTGCACACTACCCAGCTCAGCTATATGGGCAGATATTTTAACCCCTCTGAATCTCAGCTTGCTCTACTCTAAAGTAAGGAAATGATAAGTCCTGTCTTTCATGATGGCTCTAACAGTTGAGTTTAGCCACAGGCTGTCAGTGCCTAGATGCACAAAGGCAATCAAATGGGAGCCATTTATGATCAAAATTGTCAGCAAGCCTGGCAAGTGCAAAAGCCTAGGGTGGAAGGGAAAACTGTCTCCATCCACCTGGAGGTGCCCCAGGGCCCCTTTCTCTCAGTGTTATTAAGGACAGAGGAAAAGGGGGGTTGGTCCTGGAGAATGGACAGAGGTCCTTTAATGAGCTCAGGAAAGACCATCTCCTGACAATAACAGCTCTGGAGTCTGCAATAGCATCCTGTCAGAGGCAGCAGCAGGATATATGTTGAGACAGGGGGCAGGCAGCAGCCTCACTGCACACCTCCCTGTCCATCCACCCCTTAGCCTATGGAGCTTTGTGAAGTAGTAGCCAGGAATCAGAGGGAGATGAAGACCTCCCCTCCAAATGTATCCCAGACTGATATGGAGGCTGGACCCTGGGCAACTTTGTGCCTTAGAGCCTTCTTCATGAGCTGCTTCTGCAACACTGGCCCTGCTTTGAGTAGAGATATCTGCTGGGCCCATGCTTATCAGCCTCGGATGCTACAGAATCAAGGAGCAGAGGAGTGGTCCCTTCTGCAAATCAGTGCCCTACCCACAGTGTGGCCAAAGGTCTCCTGATTGCTGATGGTAGAGCTTGCCTGCAGAAGCAGTGATAATGAAAAGAGGCCATTCTAGCCCAGGGGAGTTCACAGTTGGCTGGACTGGGATGGAGGAGTGGTGAGCTAAGTGGAGATACAGAAGCCCAGGATGCACTGGAGGTTGTGTGGGGACCAGGAGATCACCAGGGAAGTCTTCATGGAGGAGGAAGATGGGTAATCACAGGGAATTGTAGTTGAGAGCAGGAGTTGAGGACATGTGGAGGTGGGGAACATCATTGGGGTGAGAAACCTCAAGTTTGTGGTAAGAATTGGAATGTGCTAAGTGGAGGACTGTGGCTCAGAGCTCTGGGGTCTGTGACTGTGGAGCAAGCCAGGCACTGGAGAACACACCTAGAAGGATGAACTTATCTCAAGGGCAGAGTGAAAGCGCAGTAGCCTTTTAAGCAGGAAAATGACACAGTTCAATTTGTGGTTTAAATCTTGGCATGCTTCCTTTCCTCAATAAACCTTCATAAGAGCCTGCTCTGCCCCAAGCCCGGAGAATTCCAAGGACCACATCATGACCTCCAAAAGTCACTTTTGCCCTCTGGAAATAAGGTTTTCAGAAAAATATGGAAACAGATGAATCCTAAAGACTCTTTTCCTATCTACAAAAAGCTTATAGTATGGGATTGATTGACTTGATGATAGTATAGTTGGTAGAATGATTGACTCTTAGAAAGCACTTACATAGAATGAGGATGAGGAGAAGGACCATAATGAATTTCTCATCAATTTTACAGCTGGAGAAGATCAGCCTTACCAGATGATAGGCAGAGGACATGACAAGCTTTGTCTCCTCTTCTCTGGGAGCATCTAAAAATCTTAGTTTGAGGAGTCTCCTTAAAGAGGTGATTAGCATTCCCATAATCCTTTGGTGGTTCTGGCCCACAGAGTCCTACTGATGCCCATCACTTGAAGGCAGGGAAGCAGGGGGAAGATATCAATAGGGTTATTTTTCTGGCTCTGACTGTGAGTGACATGTCTATGACCTTTGGGGATATCTAATGTCTCCTTTGTGGGATTTAGTCTTCTCACCTATAAAATGAGTTTTCTCAAATGACAGTTGTTTTCTAGGCACCGGGTACTGATGATAGAAGGTAAGAGTCTGGGAGAAAGCTCAGTTAGTAAATCACTTACTTTGCAAGCAACAGAACATGAATTTAATCCACAGGACCCATGTAAAAATCAATCAGTCAAACAAAGAAACTGAGCATGGTGGCTCACACCTGTAATCCCAGTGCTGGAGAGGTAGAGACAGGAGGGTTGCTGGCTAGCCAGATTAGCTGAGTTGGTGAGCTGCAGGTTCAGTGAGAGAGATCTGTCACAAAAAGTAAGATGAAGAGCAATTGGAGAAGACATACAAACATTGACCTCGCCTCACCAATGCACATATATAATTGTGCATACACACACACACACACACACACACACACACACATACACATACCACCTGAGAAATGTAAGACCAGGTAACTTTGGTTGGAGAATGTACAGCCTTGTTGAAGAGACAGATGCAGAAACATAAGCACTTAGTATTTTGTACTGATCACAGTGCTAAAGGGATGCTCAGGGATGGGGATGTAGAGGCACACAATAAGAGCCTTAAGTATAACTACAGAGGTACAGAAAAGCTTCCTGGGGGAGGAGGCTGCTATCACACTTCAGCCATCAGTGCATTCAATGGCTGGCCTAGAAGAGCAGGTGTATTAGATCTATTTCGTTATCTTGTCTTTCCATGTATAAATGCAGGCTCATTTCAATCTCCAGTCCGATGCTCTGAAGCCATTGCTCTGTGCTGCTCACTAGCTAGGAGGGCAGCCAACTCCCAGATGCATCAATCAGGTTGAACTTCTGTGCACTCTTTTCTGGAATGAACCTCGAGGACAGCCCACGGTTGACTTCATGTCACAAGCTTGCCCTAGGCAGAGTTCTCCAGCATCCAGGAGCATTTCTCTTGGGGAGCCTCAAAGACGTAGATTAGAGTGTTCTGAGCCTCTGTGTCTGCCAGCATTTGTTTCGGGAGATACTGTCCTCACCTTAGGGCTTCCTAAGGGGCAAAGCATCCATCTCCATTTGCTTCTCTTGGGAACATTGATGAGGGTAGATGGCAGGCTGAATAGGAGTAAGAGAAAACAGGTACTCTAACCACAGACTGCACATCAGACAGGAACAGCAGTGCTCTGCAGGGGAGACAAAGGTCTCACTGGATATTTTAGCCAGGGATCTCAGCTAGCTAGGCATGTTCCAGGGAGGATTTTTGAGCAAGGGTGCTGGAGGCAAGATCCAGGGATGGGAAGAAACACACTAGTTTAAGAAGGGATGAGGCAGAGAGGGACCATATCAGTGTTCCAGACAAAGGGAACAGCACAGAGAAAGCTAGGCGGCTGTGTACAGAAAGGGAGGGTGGTATGTCACAATTCAGGGTTCTTTACTCTAAATGAAATGAGAACCTTCATCAGCAGCAGGCTAACATGATCAGAACTAAGGAATAAATATAAGTATGCATGTATGTATGTTTGTATATGCAGGCACACATGTATATATTGGTGTGTATGCACTTGTATGTGAGCACTGTGTGGAGACCAGAGGACAAGCTGGTGTCATTCTTCAGATGCTGTGAGTCTTGTTTGTGGAGACAGAGTCTCTCCATTGCTAAGGAGCTGTCAATCTTGGTCTTTGAGACAGGGACTCTGACTGGCTTGGAACTCACTGATTAGGTTAGGTTGGCTATCCAGTGATCTTCCTGTCTTCACCTACCTAGCAATGAGGTTAAAAGCACACACACTATGACGGGCTTTTATTTTTAAATTATGTATTTTATTTGTGTGCGTGTGTGTGTGTGTGTGTGTGTGTGTGTGTGTGTGTGACCATGTCACAGTCTGAGTGTGGAGGTCAGAGAACAACTCCAGGGAGTAAGTTCTCTCTTTCTACCATGTAGGTCCCAGGGATTGAACTCTGGTCACCAGGCTGGGTAGCAAGTGCCTTTACCCCCAAACTATCACAGAACTATCTTATTTGCTCCTGCGTTTTTTTTTTTTTTTTTTTTTTTTTTTATGTGGGTTCTGGGGGATTGAACTTAGGATCTCATGCTTGCAGAGTAAGCCCTTTACTAACTGAACTGTTTTCCAGCCCCAGAATATGTTTTGAAACAAAACAAAATTCAAAACAACCAGTATCTGGGGTGCCTCTGAGATAATGGATGGGGCAGGAGATAATGCGCATTGATGGACATGTTAGAAGGCCACTATTATCATTCAGGAAGGAGATCAACATGAGTTTAACTCACAGGTGGTGATGTGGATGCTGAGATGGGGCCATGTTTTAAAGGACAGGATTTGGTCATAGACTATATACTGGTGATAAGGGAGAGAGCTTGCCAAGTATATTTCCTGATGTCTCTGGAGGTTTCATCTAGGGGTCCCCCCCCACATCTAACTACACAAGGAGACTGAGACCCAGAAATAAAGAGGGACTTTCCCGGGCTGGCAGAGCAAGGCCAGTATTTAAGCCAAGTCATCTTATGTTCATCCTGTTCCTTTACAGTACGATCTTACGGTCATAAGAGAAAGAAAAGGAAGTAACTTTAGAAACCACCCAGCTCATTTTCTACATTATTTTATAGATAAGGAAACTGAGGGAGAAAGCTTTAGCAGTCTGGCCAAAGGCCACCCAGAGAGTTAATTAATTAATGAGTGAAATAGTTTAAGCATATATAAACATGGCTATGTTGACCCTTAGATAGTGAGACATGTTGTTTGCTCAGAAGGGAGATAACTTGGCAGAGGTCCCTCCAAATGGTTTCCCATGCGTCCTTATACTAACTGGCTGGCTTCTTTCTGGGCCTGTTGCCTGGGGTTAGGGAATCCAGATGTCTGGGGCCACAAAAGCCAGATGGATTTTCCCATGTCATGGATTCCCAGTGCTTGGGCTCAGTAGATCAAAATTGATGTTGGAAGGGATGTGGGTGGCTGGGAAGGAATGTCAGCTTGTTCTTTTGGTGAGTTCTGTAGTCACTAGAGTTTACTATGGAAGGGTTTACTTCTTTTAGTATTTCCCTCACTTGGACAGAGCCCTGCAGCTAAAGTCAGTACTTATCAGTTGCTATCTTGTGTTAAATGTAGGGATAGCATTCTTTGGAGTTAAATGTTGTGACAGTGTATGACAAATCCTATCAAATACTGCACTGTTTACAGATGTGAATGATCCCTTGGGAATGTGATAATTTGCAGGCCAACATGCTAGAATTTTCATCTTCTCCTTCTCTTCCTTTTTTTTTTTGAGAAACACAGCCAGAATATTTGAAATTAGGATTGTATTAGAGCATTTTAGAATATATTTTTTGGTGACCTGGCTTTGTCCCCTCGAAAACTCAGATCTCCAAAGAGCTGTTCTCTTTACCTTTCTCAGGAATATTCAGGAGAAGGGGGAAAGGTACTAGCTTCTGAGATGGCTCAGATGGTTCAAAGAAGGGTATGGGGTCTTTGAAATCATGCTGTCTCAGAGATTGCACTGGGGAAAGGCTGTGTCCTGACTTTTCCATGTCATCTGTGTGACATTCAGTGTTTACCTCTCTGAAACTCGGTGTTTTGTTTTGTTGAGTGGGAATGAGGATTTCAGTTTCACTCTGCTATTGTGAATATGAAGTGAAGCAATTGATACAAAGCACTTAACATGTCATATAGCATAGAAACAAAAAGTGTTCAGCAAATCTAAATAGGTAAGGACTCTCAAATCAACCAAGACTGAGTCACATTGATTGAGATCAATGGAACTTTCCTCTTCAGCTCTGGCTACTTCTAGGTGTCTCTTGAGGTTCACTGTCATGGCAACGGGTTGACAGAACAGTGTGGAAGTTGATAGGGGAAACTAAACAGCCAGAAAGCTGCCTGGCCCTGCTGGCGCCACAACCAGAGAAGGCAGCTGTCTGATTAATGCCTGCCCAATCCCATTGGCTTAATTTCAGGTCACCCTGGAGAAGATTCTTACTCAGAGACAGACGGAGCCTCACTCATTGGGATGAGCTGAGACCCTAGTCAGTGGGCACAGTTACAGGTGGCGAACTATTTTTGAATTGCCCAAGCAGAATAGAGCTAAAAGGGACACTGTAGTTTGGTTATTGTAGTATCTTCTCTTTATGGTTGAATAAAGAACAAATGGGTAATGAATATCCACAGTGTGCCCAACAAAGTATGAAAATCTTTTCCTAAAGGCTAATTCCTACAACAGTCCTATGAAATAGGTATATTTATCCTCATCAAGGAAGTAAAGACTCGGGGCGGGGGACAGAGACAGAATGCAGCTAGTGTTTGCATCTGAGTCTTTCCTTTTCTTATTTCTTCTCTCCTTCTCTTCCTCTCTCCCTCCTCCCTCCCTCTCTCTCTCCCTCTCATTCACATGCTATGATTTGGGTTTGAAAATGTCCCTCAAAAGCTCATGGGTTAGTAACAATCTCCAGTGCAACAGTGTCAAGAACTAAGACCTTTAAGAATTGTAGAATGGGTCTGTTGCACTAGGGGCCATTGGAGGGAGGGGCTGTCTTAAGGGAAGGAAGTTAGTTGAACATAGGTAGTGATATAAACCAGAGGGAAAGCAGGTGCAAAAGTTTTGGCAGGGATGGGGGTGAGAGAATAGGGCAGTGAGGAGGTGAGGAAGGCGAGTTAACCAAAATGAAGGGCACATGGAAAAGCTGTATGGAAACCCACTAACTAGTATTAAAAAAAAAAAAAAATTAAAGACTGGCTAGATGGGTGATATCCTGCACGGCCAGATAACACTACTTTCAGAAGTCATTGTTTAGTAAACAGATCAAAGGTTTAGCTAAATTGACATAGCACCAAACTGCAACCTATTTTTATGTCTATATTCACAGACAAATGCTACTCTCAGTCTTCAGAAAGATGCTTTCCTTTACAGTGAATGATGGGGAATGCAGAGACTTGTAGCTGTCTAAGATGCTTAGAATAAATGATGGTTTGGTACTCAGTCCTAAACAGGACATTTGTTCCACTCCTTCTAAAGCTCAGGAAACAGTGTGAAAGAGAGATAAAGGAAACAGTGAAGAGCCAGAAGATCAGGAGAAGAGATGAAAAAAAAAAAAAAAACAAAACCAACGCTATCTATCCTCAGGGCATGACAAAGTCATAAGTCAAAGCTTATCAACAATCAATGGGTGGATAGGGGCTCATGGGGTCCAGCTCTTCCCTGTTAAACTTTTGGCAACTTAAGGATTCTGGGAGAGACATAGTCATTGCTTTCAGTTGTATACCAACTGGTGAGCCCATTAGCCTCAAATGCACAGTTCTAAAACCTGGGGCTGTGCAAGCAGACTGGTCCCAAATCAGATGGTCCCAAAACAAACCTGTGGGTGGAGACTTCTCCTCATAGTCTTCGAGGAGAATCTACTACCACAATGCTGCTAGAACTATGTAGTATCCAACTGCCTTCTCAATACTCATCCTTATTCCAAGGATTAGTGCAGCTCTCACGACTCTCTAAAGAAGAGGGAGCTTGTTATAGAGAGCTTCAACAGGTCAAAATATAGAGAGTAAGTGACCATAGTGTGCCCGTCCCCACATGGAACATCTATCATGCACCCCCTTTACCCAAGGCTTGGGAGTTGAAGAGGGGCAGAAAGACTGTAAGATCCAGAGGACCAGAAGGACTACTACGAAATTGTGTCTTCTGTACATAATGAGGATGCTGAACCTACAAACTCTTGGTAACTATGGGTACTTGCATAGGACCTGTGTAAAACCACACCAGTTAGCATCCAGGCATAGATGGGGAAAAGGCTCTCAAGGCCTCATCTCTAGTTCAGGTCTACAGGTTTAACATGGGCACGCGTGTATACACACACACACACACACACACACACACACACACACACAAAAGAAAAAGAAGAAGGTGTGAATTTGAGAGTGAGATGTGGGTGGGACATGGAAGGATTTGGAGGTGGAAAAGAGGAGTGGAAATGACCAAAATGCACTGTGCTCACATAGATTCTAAAAAACAGGAGGCATGAACGTGGGAAAGGAGCTGTAGGAAGGAGCGATGGGTAAAAGGGCTGGGAAAGGGATAACAGAGGGTGGGCCGAGAGTGTGAAGAATCCTCTATTTACCACAAAATTGTCAAGGATCAAATTTAATCAATAAAAAAGGTACCTTTCCTTCCTCCTTGTTCACTCTTGAGTATAATTTTCTTCACCCTCACCTCTGCACTGGATGGCTCAGTGAGAAATCCCTCACCAGATGCCATGCTCTGGATCTTGGACTTCCTTGCCTTTAAATGTATGAGAAATACCTTTCTGTTCATTTAAATTACCCAGTTTTAGTTATTCTATACCAGCATCACAAAATGGACCAAGACACTGGCTCTCCCCTGCTCCATTCCTAATGCCTGGTATAGCAGTGCCTCAGTATATGTATGTTGAATGAATGAATTGCTGTGGATAATCGTGGTACCATTTTTCAAAGCATGATTTAAAGATGGGCCAGAGAAACGCATGTGTAGGAGAGTTTCTATCAGATGCTAAGAATGGGGAAGGGAAGACTAAGCCTCTATAGATGCAGCCCTCTGCAGCAGACTCTTATCTCCAAATATCTTTGTTCTAGTTACCTGGTTTCCACTCTGAACAGCCACTATTTCATTTCCATACCATGTATGGCTTCTCTTTGATCTCCCCTCTACTTGGACTGGCTCCATTTCCATTCTCCTTAAGGCCCCCCACACTCATCTTCAGATATTTCCAATCTCTATGAAGTTTCCCTTGATGGTTTTAAGAAATTAAGTACTTGTAAATTTTTAAAGTGCATGAATCTTTTTCGTATGTCCTTTATGGTTTCTTTATTATGACCTGTCTTCTGTGGCTATGTTTCCTTTGATAGTAGATCATGAGCAACTAGATGGTCCTGACTATTTCATCCTGCCTTTATCTGGGGAACCTAGTAGATGAGCACTTGGCAATTGTAATGAACATTATTCTAATTGTACGGCATAGACTTGGTTTGGGGAATAAAAAGCTGGTATTGTGTTGAATTCTTTAAGAAGTCAGTATAGGAGAAGGAAGGGTGGGGGAGTGGGTCTTCATCTGCCTTCTTTATTTCAGTTTAGGCTAACAGCATCCTTCTCCAGGGATGTCTTATGACCTCAACTGACCTTCACTAGGTCTGTTTTCTCCTTCTCTTGGATCAGGCTGAGAAAAACAGGAAGAATCATTAAGAGACAGAGACTTCAGAGCCAGCAAAATTGTTACTGATTCCTTTTACAGACACCAAAAGCTTTGTTTATACATTATGACAAAGGAGTGGGCTTTTCCTGCTGGCTCCAGGGAGAAGCCTCTACTGACCTCCTGGACTCATACCAGGTACCACACCCCCCACCCCTTCTCAGAATTTTCTTCTCATTTTTGCATGTAAATCATTAAAGTAGGAGGACCCTATTGGTTGTGTCCAGACTTTCTTCCTGACAGATCTCTAATTTCTCCTCAGAGCATGCTCCATGGACCATTGATACTGGCAGTTTGTCAAGAGTGCAATTTCCAGGTGTTTCCTGGCATACTGCCTCAGAACACACACTGAAACAAGATCCCTAGAAGTTACTGTACCTGTGGAAGTTTGAGAGACACTGCTCTAATCCACTAAAATTATTGTTATTGTTACTTTTTTTTCTTTTTTGAGACAGGGTTTTTCTGTTGTAATTCTGGCTGTCCTGGAACTCACTCTGTAGACAGGTTTGCCTTGAACTCACAGAGATCCACCTGCCTCTGCCTCCTGAGTGCTGGGATTAAAGGCGTGTGCTACCACTACCCGGCTAAAATTATTTTCGTAAGTAAGAGGGTACATATAAAAACTGCAGAGAAGTAAAATTACTTGTGAACTAGTAGCAAGATCATGTTGGTTACTAGATATTTGTAGAGAGCTGCACATTAGTTCTATGCTTGGCACTTGAGGATGAAGTTCAAAGTGGACATCTCTGATTTCTTTGGTCTTTAATAATTCATGTGACTAAACATAGGCCTTTTTCACATCAGGCTCTCAGCAAACATTTGTTGAATGAATAAATCTTTTGAATTCTGACCCAGGGCTTCTGTCTGTAGCTGTCTCCTGTAGCTACCAGCATCCTTGAATAACACAAAGTACTTTAAGAGAGAGTAGGCTATGGCCTTGTTTTGTGCCAATCTTTGGCAGCAGAATCCCAAAATCAATAAAGTAGGGATCATATTATTGTAATTTGTCTGTCATACATGGTACAAGAGGAACTTTTCTGGCCTCAGATTCTCTAAGTAGCTAAGGATGTAAGCAAAGGAAGATGATGGATTTCTGATTCCCCGGTTTCTACCTCCTGAGGGCTAGAATTATAAGCATGTGCTGCCATGCCTAGTTTTATGCAGTGCTGGGAAGTGAACAAACTGAATGGAATCTTCAGTCCATGGACTGCATGTACATAATTGATGAAGCAATACAGGATATACAACAGGTTCAGAAAATAGTGCCTACTTCTAGCTCACCAAAGGTCTAGTGAGAATGTTCATGTCGGTGGCTAGTGATTCTGTTTTGTCCAGACTGGTTTCACTGTTGCTCTTACGTTCTGAGATCTAATTTGGTCAGAGTGTCTTATTCTTCCTTGCAAGTGTTTATTATTGATTTAGCACTGCTTAAAGGAAACTTTGGCCATTCCTTTTATTCTAAGGAAGGTTTTACTTCTTTACTGTCCATCAAAGCTGTGCCTGGGGAGTGCCATTGCACTCTTCTGCGTGTAACTCACTGACTCAGTGTTGTGCTTATGTCTCTCTGGGCTGCTGCCTTATTTCTGGGAGTTCATAATCTCTGATCGCTCAATAGTTTCCACTGTTGTGAGGGTGAGAAAGGGTTTTAAACTTCATTTCATAGAAGAAGTCACATATTGCTCTAGGCCTAAATTGAAAATGACTTTTCCTCTGGGAAAAAGTGCCTGAATGATGCACTTCTGTTATGATGCTATTCTGCACAGTTACTGGAGATGCCAGTACTCTTCAAGACCAGTGTGAGAAGGGCTGTCATCTTTTCATCTTTCTTAATTTTGTTGTCCTTGTCAAGGTCTCTTAACAATATTTGCAATGTTTTGCATGGAAATTTCCTAAGACAAAGGAAAATTAGACAGATTCCCAGCAGCAGTCTAAGAAAAGGCAGAAGCAGGACATAGCATCGCACCCATTCCCTGCACAAGCCAACTTTGACTCATTTACAGTCAGCATGTTCTGAATCATTATAAAAGCGGAAGCTAGTCTTGTGTTGAATTTTTACTAAGTGTCAGGTGCTATTCTAAGCTCATTAACACGGATTATTTCTTGCATTACTGTCACAATGCTATCAGATAGGTAATGTCTTCCTGGTATTGTGATATTGAGCAACTTATTTAACTCTTAAGTGGTAGAGGATGGACTGAAACCTGTGTGATTATATTCCAGAACCTGAGCAGTTATCCTCTACATAGCTTATGTCTGGAATGGGATAGTCACTCTGGATTTTAATTTTTTAAATTGCAATTTATTTTTTCTTCTCTCATATAATGCTTCCTGATACCATCCTCCCTACCTCCACTCTTACCAGCTTCCCCTCATTTCTCCTCTGCCCCAGATCCATCCCTACCACTTCGCCTCAGAAACAGGGCATAAAAAGATGGAAGAAGGCTGGACATCAAAGCTGGACAAGCTAATCCAGCAGGAGGGAAAGAGTCCCAAGGGCAGGTAAAAGGGTCAGAAGATCCCTCCCCCCCTCCACTCACTCCAGCTTTTAGGAGTTCTACAAGAACACCAAGCAGGACAATCATGTGAGATGTATGTATGTATGTATATATATATATATATATATACACATATACACACACACACACACACACACACACACACACACATATGTATGTAGGGGGTCTTGCAGTTGATTTCATGGGGCTTATTCTGGTGTCCTCGATCCCTCTTGTCCCTGCAATTCCTCTTCCCTCTCTTCCATGGGGTTCCCAAGCTTTGTATGATGTTTGACCCTGGGCCTCTGCAACTGCTTTGATCAGCTGCCTGAGGAAGCCTCTCTGAAGGTGATTGGCCTAGTCACCGACCAATGAGCATAACAGACTATCATTAGGAATCATCATTGGGCTCTCCAGTCCTGGATTTTACTCGTATGTTGCTGACATACTTTTTGTCCTTACTAAGTCTTTTTCTTATGAACTAGTATTTAAATTAAATTTTATATTGTGACTGAACAAATAGGCTAAACACAGAGGCTCAAGCAATGAAGAAAGGATTGTCACTGTAGCTTGGGTGCACAGTTCTTTGGCTGTTTGTGATTAAGTTTTTTGATCGGATGAGGTCAGAGGGTGGGTGGCTGGGACAAGAATGTTCAAGCTATATCTATTAATGTATCTGGTGGCTTCAGGTGAAAAGTTGGTCTCAGCTGGCACATTTGAATGGCAGAGACTTTTTTCTCTTCATGAGGATTCTCTATGTGGACTTTCATGTGAACAGAACTTACTGTGTTAGGGCTATGCTGCATAGATAAACAAAAGCAGAGTGTAATGGTGCACTTAAAATCACAGCACTGAGATGACAGAAAAAGGCAGATCTCTGAGGCTCGCTGACCAGTCAGCCTTACTGAATTGGTGAGCTCTTGGACAGTATTAAACCTTACCTCCAAAACAAAGGTGGGCAGCTCCTAAAGAACAACACCTAGGGTTGATCTCTGGCCTTTACGTACACATGCACACAGGTTTACCTGCATGTGTGCATGTAAAGAAACACACACACACACACACACACACACACACACACACACACAGAGAGAGAGAACTATGTGATAGGTCAAGGCTCTCAAGAGCAGAAGCTATCATTGAGAGGATCCTCACTTAGCTAGCCACCTTTGGACCAGGTCTAGAAATATCTCTGCTTCACCCTTGTCCCTTGCTTTAGTTTAAGTTGATTCACAGGGTCAGCCCAATGCAGTCAGACAATAGACTTATTCCAACACATGAGTACTTGAAACACAATTGTCAGTCCCAGGTTGGGGATAGGTCACCAAATGACCTATCTAGAATAGAATTGTAGCTTAGGATGCTGGATGTGAAATACATATGTGGCTTAGAACACTGGCTTTCACACATTTCAGCTGTTTGATGATAGGCAAGTTAAAAATCTCTCTGCTTCTAATTGTTTCCCAGTAAAAGAGGGATGATCATAACATCTACTGTTTTCCTAATTGAATATCACTCCATGCTAGGTGTCATTCTTTGCTCTTTCCATTCAGAGCCTCATTTACACTTCCCAGAGGACCTATGAAGTTGTTACCATATCCTATTAAATTTACAAGCAGACAAACTCAGGCAATAAAGATGACATCACCTGCTCAAGGTCACATGTCTGGCAAGTGGCAGTGCTGGGACTTGAACCCAGGCAGTATGGCTCCCTAGTGCACACTCTTAATTAAGCTCTGCATTTCTCAGTAGTAGCTGTATCCCATGATGGTGGTAAAATTCAGTGAGATATTCTAAGTAAAGTGCTTGGTGTTGTACTTTGTACAAAAATTATAGTGGTTTTATGTATTTATAGTATTATCATCCCTGAGATGACCAGCTCACCCAAATCACTGTCAATCCTTAGCAGAGAACAAGAAGTTTGTCCCCATTTTTTCTTTATGTGGTCAATATAATATTTCTACTTCAGTCGTAATTGGACCTATCTCAGTTATCATGTGTTTCCTGGGTTTCCTTCTCTGTCTACAGTGGAGAAATGTTGTACCTCCCTTCCATAAATCAGCTTTCGGTTCATATTCTGCCCCCGGCACATCGCTGCTGCTGTTTGTAATAAACTCCAGTCTTTGGAGCTGCAGTGCTTAACTGAAAGTCCATTGGGACAATCAGAGTGAATTGTACTCTATTTAGACCAGGGTTGTATGTTCTGATTTTTCTACCCCCGTCTCTGAGTGCTCAGGTTTGAGCTGTTTCCTGACATTATGTATTTGTTTATATACCTGCTCTTCCATTCTCCCCCTTCCAACTTGTTGACTGTCTATTGGTCACATTCTTAAAAATAGAATTACGCTATCTTTTCACCTTTTGCTTTTTTATTTTTATTTTTTATTTTTCAAGACAGGGTTTCTGTGTTATAACTCTGACTGTCCTGGAACTTACTCTGTAGGCCATGCTGGACTAGAATTCATAGAGATCCACCTGCTTCTGTCTCCCAAGTGCTAGGATTACAGGCCTGTGCCACCACTGCCCTGCATTTTTTAAAAAAAGATATATTTATGTGAGTGCTCTATCTGCATGTACACCTATATTCCAGAAGAGGACATCAGATCCCATTAAAGATGGCTGTGAGCCACCATATTGTTGCTAGGAATTGAACTTAGAACCTCTGGAAGAGCAGTCAGTGCTCCTAACCACTGAGCCATCTCTCTAACCTCCACTATTTGGTTCTTGATGAGTATAATTGTAGCTGAAGTAAAGACAAAGAAACATTGGGAGGTATTTTTGATTATTGTGTTGTGCTCTCTCTCAGTATCTAATATCTCAAAATCCTATTGTTCCTCTTCAAAATCCCCAAAATCCCTCATTCACATCTATCTGAGCACCCTGTCAGAACATATTTCCCCTTGACTCACACTGGAAGTTCCTTTCTGGTGTTCTAGTTTACATTTCTCCTTATCTTTTGAATATTTTCTATTAAGCATCCAGAATAGTCATTGAAAAACATGATCATGTTGAAAACTCTCCAATGGTTTCCATTTTGATTTACATAAATATAATATTATAAAATATTACATAAAATATAATGCCTACAAAGACCCACTTAAAGTAAAGCTTCTCCTTCAACCTCACCCCCACCACCCACTCCCTTTGCAGCATCTGTCATTGTTTGGTATATTTATTTTTTTGTTTATTGTCTGATCCATCCCAATACCTATTCTCTCACTCCAATCTGCTAAAGAAAGTTGGAACCAAAGGGCAGAGATATTATCATGTTAATCACCAGACACCCCACCCTGGCATATGGAGACTGCAATCAAAGTACTTGGATGAATGAAAGCACATATTACATTCTATTTGGGGAATCAAACCTTTGGCTAGATAGTTTTGCTATGTCAAGTCTTTAAATTGCTTTGGGTTTTAATTTACGTATACTGGGATCTTTGATATTTAATTTATATATACACGAATATTGTCTTAGTTATAGAAACAGAATCCCTAATATTGCAAATATCAGTCACATTAGTATATATATTTGTAGGACTTCATGCTGTGTCTTCTTAAATGTTTTCATGATCTGAATACAAAGTGGGAGAGACACATACTGATATTCTTTTTCTTGCAACTCTGTCACACTAGTATTTATATTAAAAAAAACACTTTACTTCCTGACATGGTGATACACACCTGTAATTCTACCATTTGGGAGGCAGAAGCAGGAGAATCACTGAAAATTTGATGCCAGTTTGATCTACATAGAAAATTCTGGGCCAGCTAGGACTATATAGCAAGTTGGAAGATAAGGGTCAGCAATACATTTCCCTACAAGCCACCTCCTAATCTCTACTCAATTGTTAGTCAGTCCAGAGCAGACCCATCCCTGTGGTAGACTTTCACTCTCTCTTATTCCTTTTGCTCTTTCTTCCTTCCTTCCTCTGTCCATCCGTCCATCCATCCCTCCCTCTCTCTTTCACTTTAATTTATTTAGTGTATGTGTGTGTGAGTCAGTTCATTCCTTCCACCATGTGGGTTATCCCCAAACTCAGGCTGTTAGGGTTGGTGACAACCATCCTTACCCTCTAGGACATCTCCTCAGCCCTTTGGTTGACTTTCACCAATCTCCTGCCACAGGTTCCCTCTGGTAGAGTTTTGGCAATCTCAATGTCACAGGTTCCCTCTGTCGCCTGGTAGTTCTTCCCTCCTCACGTTCTTTATTTCTCACATGACAGTGCTCAACAGGCATTTCGTTATCTTCGTGAAGTTCCATGTTGTATAACTTGGTGTAGATTCAGATCAAAGGGATCCAAACCGGTTTTCTAAATGGTTTAGTTAACTTTCAAGCAGCTTAAAATACACAAATAAAATGTACTGAATAAAAAAGGGAAAGATGAAAAGTATGAGAAAGTTAAGAATGAACAATAAAAAAAAAATGAGGCATTGAACATGCAGAAAAGCTGGCTGTTTCTAGAACTAAATGAGAAAAAACTAAAAGATATTCCATTAAACTAAGTTGACCAATTGGAAAGAACGAGGAGTTGGGACGCTCCCTCTCAAGTATTGCTTCAGGTAATTGCAGTGTTGACAGTCAGAGGATGGAGAGGGATGGAAGAGGAGAACTGAACATCAACATGGGCCTGAAAACACCTTTTGGAAAGACCTTTATATATGTGTTGAAACATAAAACTTAGAGAAAATGAGCAGAACAAAAAATTTTACTAACATTTTAAGAGAAATAAATTGTTAAGAAAACATAAACTTGGTTTCAAAAATATTTTAACTATTGAGACCTAGAACAAATCTCTGACTGGAATGCTTGCACCAGCAGGAGATTGGCTGAAAAGCTGAGAACCTCAGATCTTCAGGTCTCCCAGTAGGAAAGACCTAAAGATGCCATGTTCCAAACTGTTCCAAACTACAGTTTTAATTTGATATTGTTATTCTCTTTTTATGCTGCCAGTGTATGTTGGGCATATGTAGAGGGCTTGGGGGTAAATAACAGTCCTTTGTTGTTCATAGGTCACTGGATCACCAGGATACCTGACGGAGAGAACAGGATCCTTGGTGATCTTCTTTGAGCCAGGTGTGTTGTGTAGA
Organism: Cricetomys ansorgei; assembly: GCA_026225945.1. NCBI lineage: Eukaryota > Metazoa > Chordata > Mammalia > Rodentia > Nesomyidae > Cricetomys > Cricetomys ansorgei. The sequence continues at coordinate 1,742,964 of JAMJFZ010004027.1, read as the reverse complement.
GGAAACTGAAACAGGAATTTGGTGATTGCAGACCATGTTAGGCACTGGCAATGCTGACCAAAGTCTTTTCTTTGCCTTCTAGATGCATGGCAAGTCCATACCCTTGAACTAAGGAGTCAGTGGGCTGAATTTGAATGACAAACTATGGCTGGAATAGTGGTTCAATACTTTCAGCTTTGGCTTTCCACATCTCCCTGGAGATTCTTCACAATGCAGAGGATCCAGTAGAGGCATCAAAAATGGGAAATCCATAAGAGTAAAGGATCCTGAGTCTCTGAATGACTATGTGAAACAAAGCCTTTGACATGCATTGAAATGATATGAGTAAGAATAAGTGTTTACTGTGTTAAATGGTCTAGTAAGGAGATGTTTATTCTGTTGAGATTTGGGGATCACCTGTTTTACACCTTATTTATATTAGCCTGCCTGGAGAAATGCAGTTCTATTAAAGCCAGGGCATGTTAGTTGTTTTATTCATCATACTTCAATGTTCTTTTTAATATTACATCTATCTATCCATCCATCTATCATCTATCTATCATCCATCTATCATCTACCTATCCATCCATATATCATCTATCTATCATCCATCTATCATCTATCTATCCATCCATCTATCATCTATCTATCTATCTATCTATCTATCTATCTATCATCATACCTATCCATCCATCTATCATCTATCTATCATCCATCTATCATCTACCTATCCATCCATATATCATCTATCTATCATCCATCTATCATCTACCTATCCATCCATATATCATCTATCTATCATCCATCATCTACCTATCCATCCATATATCATCTATCTATCTATCTATCTATCATCTACCTATCCATCCATCTATCATCTATCTATCATCCATCTATCATCTACCTATTCATCCATATATCATCTATCTATCATCCATCTATCATCTACCTATCCATCCATATATCATCTATCTATCATCTACCTATCCATCATATATCATCTATCTATCATCCATCTATCATCTACCTATCCATCCATCTATCATCTATCTATCATCCATCTATCATCTACCTATCCATCCATATATCATCTATCATCCATCTATCGTCTATCTATCCATCCATCTATCATCTATCTATCATCCATCTATCATCTACCTATCCATCCATATATCATCTATCTATCATCCATCTATCATCTACCTATCCATCCATATATCATCTATCTATCATCCATCATCTACCTATCCATCCATATATCATCTATCTATCTATCTATCTATCATCTACCTATCCATCCATCTATCATCTATCTATCATCCATCTATCATCTACCTATTCATCCATATATCATCTATCTATCATCCATCTATCATCTACCTATCCATCCATATATCATCTATCTATCATCTACCTATCCATCATATATCATCTATCTATCATCCATCTATCATCTACCTATCCATCCATCTATCATCTATCTATCATCCATCTATCATCTACCTATCCATCCATATATCATCTATCATCCATCTATCGTCTATCTATCCATCCATCTATCATCTATCTATCATCCATCTATCATCTACCTATCCATCCATATATCATCTATCTATCTATCTATCATCTACCTATCCATCCATCTATCATCTATCTATCATCCATCTATCATCTACCTATCCATCCATATATCATCTATCTATCATCCATCTATCGTCTATCTATCCATCCATATATCATCTATCTATCATCCATCTATTGTCTATCTATCCATCCATCTATTATCTATCTATCTATCTATCTATCTATCTATCTATCTATCTATCTATCTATCTATCTATCCATCTATCTAATATGTGTATGCATGTGAGCCACAAATGCATGTGGATGTCAAATAACAATCTGTGGAAGTTGGTTCTCTTTTTTCATCATCATGTGGATCCTGGGTATCAAACTTAGGTCCTGAGGCTTTGTGGCAAACACATTTACCTGCTGAGCCATCTTATCACTCCATGCTCTTCAATTTTCGTTCGCTCAGTAGAATTGATGTTCTCTAGCTGCATGTTTCCCATCTATAGACTCAGCTAACAAAGGGTCAAAAATACTAAAAAGTCCATTGCTTCTGTATTGAATACTGTATAGATTTTTCCCTATTATTTCCTGAACAATACATTACAGTGATTATTCATACAGCATTTATACTGTCTTAGGCATTATAGATAATCTAGAGATGACTTAAGGTATAATGGAAGGTATATAAGGGATTCAGAAACTGTGGGATTTGGTATGCGAGAGGGGGCATCTTGGAATCAATCCTCCATGCATACTGAGGGGACAGTTGCAATAGATGACTGTGTGATTAAAAGCTTACTTCTGATTAAGACTGCAACTCTTTACAATTCCTGTTTCTCTTATCCTAGGAAGCTAGTGGTCACGTGTAATATGTCACTGTCTAAACCCAGATCTATTCTTGCTGGTTATATAAGTTATTAATTATTATATGAATATTAATTATTATATGAATATTAATCTGCTATATCTCAGTTTTCCTATACAGAATGTGGCTATGATCATAGGACTTAGCTTTTTTATTTATTTTATTCTGAGACCAAGTTTTGTTATGTACCTTAGGCTGTCCTTGAACTCATGATCCTGAGTTCTGGGATTACAGGTGTGCACTGCAGCGCTTAGCTTTTATTTTGGATTTTTGAGAATCAAGTGAATGAATCCACAGCATAGCACCACGCACAGCACAGGAGCTGTCAAACACAGTAAGTTTACCTGTATACCCAAGTTACTATCTTTTTATGCATGTTGTTGGCATGGGCCACCTCCCTAACACATGCTCCTCAGAGATGTTAATTAGGCAAGCACTCCCACTTGCCTTGGCATGTTTTATGGATGACCTAAACTGCAAACACCAACATGTCTAAAACATATGCTCTCTGCTTTGTTTAATTTCGGATACCAAAATATGCCTACACACAGGGGTATGTGCTTAAAGAAACACACGTACTCTCTCTCTTTTTTTTTTTTTGGCCTGGTAGAAATAGGCTTCTTGGATGTATCTTTTCCTCCTACACATGCCCCTCTAAGGCTGGCACATCTCCTAATTATTCTTATGTATTCCCTCCCCATAGACCTTTTGTGTGTATATTTTGGCAGACATTCTTTTGGTTCTGCCTAGCTCTTTTCTGTCTCTCTTTTTCTGCCTTCCGCCCTCTCCCTCCTCTTCACAACTCTTTAGAAAATTCTTTAAACTATACACTTTTTATTATTAATGTACATTTATGAAAAATCTTCACAGTTACAAAAGTGCATGGTTATAAAATAATTTCCATACAAAGGTTGGCATCTTCCCTAATCCTCCCTAACCCTCCCACCACCAGACATCAGGGCTTAGGAAAACAGAGGTCTATGAACCCAGCTCCTGACCAGTGTTCTGATTTACAAAAGGCCCTTACTTCCTTTCATCTCTCTCTGGGTTACACAAAAGGAGACAAGGTCCCTTAGCTTTGAGGAAGCTGTTACATTGAGGAATGAACAAAGGTTTCTCCTTGTGCTCTTTTACAAATAAAAAGAATGGCATCAAATATGTCTGCGAAGAAAATGGAGCTGTTGGCATTTTCCAAAGGTTGGAATGAAATACATGTCTTGATCTCTCCAAACCCTTTACATCAAGCTCTTAACTTGAGACTGTGAAACTCTATAGCATCTCTGGGCAACCTATTTCTTCAGGTTTCCATGGGAATCCTGGTGAGAATGGAAATGGAGGTGGTATCTTGAGGATAGCCAGTGGTGCACGGTCCAGAATGGTATGATGCCGATGTAGGATGTTTTCTATAGAACAGTTTTCCTGGCTAGACCTTGACAACCATAGTCTTGTTGGTTAGTTATGAGCTGATATCTTCAGGCCCAGCATAAAGGAAACTTCTGTGTGGAGGTCAAGTCTCTAGGGATGTAGAGGAGGACAGAGGGAAACTTAGAGGAGCCAGATTCTCATTAGATTGTTTCAACTCTACCATTGGCTCTTTTCATATTTTCTGAGCAGCCAGACAACTGGGTAGGGTCCCTGTTTGTGCATTCACTTGATAGCTGAGTGAACTGTGTCAGAAAATTGAACCCAAGTTCCCAAAGAATACTCTCCAAGTCAGCAGGTAACCAACATAAGTGGACCACAGATACACATATAGACAAAAAGATGCCCCATCAAACACATATTAGCGAATGTGGAAAAAACTGAACGAAACTTCATGGCATCACCATAATGGATTTGTAGTTATCAGGCTATGCAAATATTTGCAACAAGGATTATTAGATTATTTCTAGACACTTAGTTCTGACAGTCTGAACAGGATGGTGGTAGTTCCATGTTAGTACGGAGGCTGAATGTCTCCCTTCTTGTGCCTTAGTTAACTGGGGACCTTCTAGAAGCGGGAGAAACATTTTCTTGATATATCTTGCTTAGAAATTTTTGCCATTAGTGGAGATCACGCTTGATCTCAAGAGGCATTTCATGTCTTGTCTGGTTCTAATGCTATGCAAAACAGAGTAGTATATCTTAAAATATGTTAACTATTATTCAGAAAACATTAGTGCTCAGGAGATTACTATAAGTGAGCATCGTGTTCCTCTATGGAAAGTTAAATGATTTTTATCAGGAATACTGTTTCTAAAAGTTCCTTCCAAAACACTTTAAGTGATAAGCTTAGCTGGTAGAGAATAACTGGAGTCTACCACTGTTGAGCACAGTTGAGTGGCCAGGGAGACCAGGGTGCAGTTCTATGTCATATTTCATAGGAGTAGAGCTCTGGCCTAGACAGCATAAGTGAGAGTGAAGGGGAAAGATTCCAGGGACTCTTTGTTGATTATATCAATGCAGATGAGTTGGAAGATGACATATTCTCCTCCTCCCCATGCCATTTAGGGCTACCTGGGGGATGGATGATGGATGCTTTCTGGAGGTGGAGCCAAGATAGAAAGCTCTTGTTTTCATTCTCACTCAAGCCAGCCTTGCAAACAAGACTGGGTCTTAAGTCTCCCGATGGCCTACAGAGGTTCTCACCTATCATTTTCTCAGATCCCTCAGTTTCTCTTGCAACAAAGCAAAACAGGAGCTGTGTTTCCTGCTTTCCAAAGATCTGATTATAAAAAAAAAAAAAATGACAGCCATCACAATCACCAGTTCTAATGATGAACTCACCCATCGTTAAGAAGGTGCCTTCTGTTTAGATGTCACTTTGCTGCCTTTATGTTTAGAGGCTGGCATTGCCCCACTGTGAGAACTATCTTGGTACAGCTGGGCTTAACTGCCTTTTATTGATTTTTGTGATTATTATTGTGTTAATGACTGATGAATTCTAGGATCCTGCTATGCAGGCTTCCTGGGTATTGTCTTCCCCAAGTGTCCAAAAAAATCACTGGAAAGAAAACCATGGCAGAACTGAGTCCAGTCATAATCTGGAGCAGAACTTTCCCATCTGTAAAACAGCATTTTGATTTGTTTCCCACACAGCATTGTGAGAAGCTAAGGAGAGGAATGCAAAAGAAGCTTCCTGGACTTTCCAGTGCCCACGGAGACAAGGAAGATCATGATAAGGCAGATGACATGGATGAGGAAGATGATGATGGCAACAAAGATAACAATAGTCATGTTTCCCACAAAATTCTTGGTTTCTGACCCATTAGATACAGATTTTCTCAGTGGAGTCACCTGTCATATTCTTTGTTTATACAGATAACTTGGATGAGCAGCCCAGCTCTCTGCAATGAATTCAACTGTAAAATGGGAACAATACAAACTACCTGGCAGTGAGAATGGAAAGAGCTGAATCAGAAAATATAACCATGCCCAGAGGAGTGTCTGGTCCTTATCAGCAACTTCATTAGCATGACTTGAATTTAAATTTATATAGCTTTAGCAAGAATAATGATTTTATTTTGATCATGACATAGCATGCTACCTTATCCTTTCTGAGCCTGATGACCTCATCTGCAAAATGGTGGAGCAATAAGTCTCCATGAAAGGGATGTTGCATGTGCCAAAGGGGACTGTTGAGGAGGGAACTTATCACACTGCCTGATACTAGCAAGAGTCAGATTAATATCGCTCCTTTCTTTATTCTTAAATGAGTGAGTTGCTTAGAAGAAAAGATATGCCATCCTGTGGTTGTGACTGTCGTGGGTTTGTCCTCCTGCCCTGGGTACTGTCATGCTAGGATTTGTGCCCTACAGTGCACTTTCCTGGTGAGTTCCTTTGCTGTAAGCACCATGGAAAGAACAGTCACATAATTGGAGTCCCAGGGTGCCAAGACTTTTGCTGTCCCCATTGTGGGGCCTCCTGCCTCCTCTTTGAAGACAAGGCTTGAGTCAGAGGCAGAGATAGGGGTAGAAGGAATGGTGCTGAGGGTGATCACTCTCAGCTTGTTGTCTGGGACCTCACCATTGCAACTGGGGTCGGTATATGGACAGTAATCACTGGGAGGTCATTTCACCCCTAAGCTGCTAGTGGGAGGAGGTCAAGGAGCTGGCATGGAGGCCATCTCACTCTAGGCAGGGGTGAGGGAAATGGTAGGCAGCAGTGGGAACTGAAAAATTGAGTGTCAGAGGGGGAAAGTTTTGCTTTTGCAATCACCTTCTCTATACATTTAGGTCACAAGGAATAATTTGCTGCTCTCAACACACCCTGCATACTGTGTCCTGTCATTCGCTATGCCCACCTTTCTCTATCTACTTAGCAAGTCATTTTTGCAATTCTTCTTGGACTTTGTGAGGCACAGATGATGGACCCTCCTCTGGGCTTCCTTAACTATGTGCTCAGAGCACTGCTATTTTGTCATAAAAGGATGTTTTGGAATTGCTTTCCTTTATTAGAAGCAAGTACCTCAAGGGAAGGGTTAGATTTGTCTTTCATTCCCAGTTGCTAGCATAGTGCCTGGCCCCAAATAGATAGATGTTCATACAAAGTAGGTTTTCCAACCTTGTTTGAGCTATGATGGAGGTGGCCAGGGCAACATGATCCAAGGTGTCCAGTGGTTAGCAGCAGTGGCAGCAGCATGGAGGGATGAGAGGCACCTGTGTCAAATCTCTTCTTCTTCACTGGCCTTGCTCCAACGGTGACAGCAGTTGGCTGTGATGCCTAGGAGGAAGTTGGTGGCCACAGATGCAATGGAGACCACAAAGCCCACGAATGCGATGAAGAGGTAATCATCTAGGGTCAGAGTCAGGTGGCAGGCTTTGAAGCTCTCTTCAGTGAGGGAAAAGAGGGGGGCACCCTCAACTTCAGGGGCCCCCGACACTCAGCCAGCTGAGAATCTGCAACACAGAACCCGGTCAGAGTGAGGAATGATGGGAGTTTCCCACCACTTCCAGAGAGTCACTGGATTTCTTCTATGTGTCTCAAATATACTTATCAATAACCATCGAAGCATTTTTGCCTATTTTTACATATATGAAAAATTACTGCTCATTAAGTCTAGTATTTGTGGAAAGCCTTACCGTTACTTCCAATGGGGGATCCGGGGCTTTTATGAGACACAAAAGCCTGAAGTTTGAACATGTCATCGCTGCTCCACACATTCTTTTGTCTTCTTATTTTTGTAGAGAGGAAGCCAACAGTGCCCATATGGGCCTCAAGGACCCTTTCTTAGCCCTTTATTTTGCTTATCTATTCTGCTCCAGAGACACATGTCTTTATCATTTTCCCCTGGCCCCAAGCATGTCTCCTCTAAGGTGGGAAGGGGGTACCTTTGTGTTTGCTCCTTGTGAGGGAGCTTCTCCCTTAGGTCTCTGTGTAGCTCGCTTTCTCATTTCCTTTTTGACTTTGTTCAATACAACCAGCTTAGTGATGCCTTCCCTGGGTCATCCCATGCCAGCCTTCCCTATACTCCCTACTGTATCTGCTCTGCTTTATTTTTCCCAGGGGTGTCCTTGCTTGACACTTTTATTACTGTCTTTCCTCCCTTGAAGATAAGCTCCTCCCACAATACCCTTAGCATCAGAACAGCATCCCTTCATAGTAAAGATTCAATGGATCTTTCTTAACTGAGCGTGGGATTTCTAATTTAAAAGTCTTGTGTTTTGTTACTAACTCATGTGCTTTTTTCCAGATATACAGAATATAAGGTCAAGAGTATGGTCTCTGGAGCTATTACCTGGCTATGAATCTCTTCTTCACCTCTCATCAGTTGTTTGATTGTGGATATTTAGTCCCTCTGTATCTTGGGTTCTTTATCTGTCAAGTGACGATAATCATAATATCTGCCTTTTGGAATTGTAGCCAGGATTCAGAGAGTTAAAGCACACAAATGTTTCTGATGCACAAGTATTAGGTAAGGTATGTGCCTTTTATACTGATCATAGTTGAGTCTTTCAGGTGTTAACTGGGGGTCACATTGTGTACAGAGAAAACTACTCCTTTGGTGGGATGGCATTTCTCCCCAGCCTTGTAGAACCATCTTTGAGGGTCATTTCAATAAATGAACAATGTTTGTCAGTGGTCTAACTTTAGTCTGTCTTAGAAGTGAGAGTGGCATTCGGGAGGGTAGTTTCACCTACAGATCTGGGCAGTAGCTTCAGAGTAACCCTTATGCCCTTGGTCAGGATTTAAATATTAATTGAGTTCTAAGCTTGAGCAAATCTCGTTTAATTTTTTCTTTCTGTCTCTCATGTGCTGCCTTTATAATAAGGGGATAATCCAACCTAAATTTTCCAAGCGAGTAAATGTGAGGTTTTAAAAGTTATAGTGCATAAAATATAGTCTGTGTTAATGCTGTCTATTTATTATGCAGTTTTGAGGGCAAAGAACAAAGTGTTGGGCTTGGATTAATCCTTTTGACAGATGGATATGCATACATCTTATTATCTTTAGAAGTGTGTGTGTGTGTGTGTGTGTGTGTGTGTGTCATTCATGTTTGAGATAAGAATACAATCTTCCCCAAGTCATGGATCGAGTCAATCCCAGTAGACTGTTTGCAAAGGACCCCAGACTCTGACTAGGTCTTGGTCATATCTGGAGTTGACTCACAAGAAGCTCTCTGTTGGAAACTATATCAACTTCTATAGTTGCTTGTGTATACATGTAAAGCTGAAGTGAGACAATGCAGACCAGCTGGAAGAGGCTTAAGACAGTGAGCAGCCACACAAGATGGGAGGCTGGGGGCTGACAAAGTTCTCTTGTAAGTCAGGAGACCAATCTTGAAAATGAAGTGTATCCAAGTAGCTCTCTCAAGTCTACATTTGAATCCTGCCTCCACGCATAGATAATAGGAGAATCTCACAAAGAGAAAAGACAGGAAGTGTTACAAAAATGTCTAAAGAGATGACACCATCCAGTTCTACCTACTCTGGCAAGATTTGGCCTCTAGGAGGAAACATCCTCTGCCATTTGTGGAGAGGATGGGGACCTGAGGACCGCCACTGCTCTTCTCTGCAACTCAAGTGCCCCATCAAGTGAGTCTGAGGCTGCACATCTGAGACTGGGGGTTCTTCTCCTTTTTCCTGGAAGCTTGAGTCCCTTGTCTGCATTGATGTGTAAGCCTTCACTTATGGGGGCTGGGCTCTCTCATTCCTTCTGAGAGCTCAGGTCCTTTGCCTAATTGATATGCAAGTCTACAATAATGGGAGCTTACCCCATCTCTTCCCTGAGGCAGCCAGGCCTTCTGCAGCACTGCAGGGCTTCCATAGATCTCACAAGAGAAAACCCTATTGCAAGGAGAGCTGAGTGCCCCAGCAGGATCTTTCCGACAATAGTGACAAGAGAGAGGAAGGCACAGCTTTCGGAGAGATTGTTGGTAGGGAGATGGCTCTAGGCAGCCTCCCCATCCTAGCCCCCACCATCACCCCATCCCAGCCTCCAGCTATTTTGGTACTGGAGAACTTCCTCCCACAGCTCTGTGGAAACAGTGGAATCGTGACCCACAGCCCCCCTAAGTTATTTTGGTCTTGGACTCCCCACTCAGTCCTCTCCCTCTTGCCTCATTCAGCATTGTTTCTTTCTCTCTTTCTTTCTTTATTATTTTTTTTCTGAGCATGCTGAACCAACCAACCAGACTCTAGGGAACCCCCGGGATGGGGTTCCAGCAACCCCTATTGTCTGACACCAGATGCTTAGGCCAAGGCTCAATGCTGTACCATAAATTAGTTGGTGGCTGAGGCCACAGCTAAATTTCACTGCCTCTGGGCCAGGCCTCAATACCACAGAGCGAGGCCAGGACTCATCGAACCTCTACCATGCTGGCTCTTTCAGGCCTCAGTCAACTCTCTGGTTGGGACTCCCCACTTAAACTGCCTCATTCCAGCCCCTTTCCCCAGATGCCCACCCCATGCATAAACCTGAAAGACTCTGCTAAGGCCGTTTGGCCAGCCTGGAGTTTGGTCATGAGGTTCAGGACCTGATTCTTGACAGTATGGCCAGAGAATCCAGACTGCTATGATGTGAATCCTCCCTCCAACATTTGGTAGTTGTGTGATTTTTGACCAAGCTACTAAATTTTTCTGTGCGTCTGTTTCCTCCTCATTAGAGTTCTTATGAGGATAAGAGGAGCTAACACATGAAATATGCTTAGAATAAGGCCTGGCGCATAGTAAGTACTAAAATAAATAGGATTAGTCATGATTGTTTCTCTCAGAGTTTTCTCAGCACTGACAAGAGTTAGAGTAGAGTAGAAGTCAAATGAATATGTTTTTATCTACAGCTCTGCCAATTTCTAAGTGAGAGACTCTCTGGGCAGGACTTTTTATCATTTTGCATTTTACCTGTAAAATGAGGATAATAAAAATAGTGGTTCACTGAGATAATGCATGCCAAGATAATGTGTGCCAACGTGGCCAATGTATGTCAATTTTTGTTCATGGCAAAAGTTCAACAAATGCCGTCGATGATCAACCTCACCCACTCGGCTTCTATGTCTTCCTCTCTATGACCATAGGCACCATAGAGACAAAAGACATCTTATTCTTTACATCTAATCTCATATATCCAATGAATACACTTTGAACAAAAGAGAGATGTACAAATGTGAGAGCACGTGGTATCACCACTATTTTTTTTGGGAGGGGGCATTACTTCTGTAAACCCTCCCCTTATTAATTAGTCCAGTCACCTCCCTTACCTGCTGTACAGCGCTGTATCCGATTCCGCAGCCACTTCAGCAAAGGCTCCATGGTGCAGCCGCACACCCATGGGTTACCCCCGATCTGCAGGGTCACCAGCCCCGGGAGGCCCTCAAGGGCTTCAAGGCTCAGGAAAGCCAAGCCGCCATAGCTGAGGTCCAGGTCTCTGAGATGCACGAGGCCCTGGAATGCCTGGGGGTGTACCCTCCGCAACCAGGGATTGTGGCTCAGGTCAATATGCACCAGTCCATGAGCCTCCCGGAACATATCCGCTGGCACGTGGCTGAGGTTGTTGTAGCTCAGATCCAGGTGTGCTAAGCGCTTGGCATGCAGAAAAAGGCCCGGGGGCAGCTCCAGCAAGGAGTTGTTGCGCAGATCCAGCACACGGAGTTCCATGTAGCATGTGAGATAGCCCGGTGGCACCGCTGCGATGCGGTTGTGGGCCAGGCTGAGGTTGCGGGTGTCCCTTGGTAGGTCTGGCGGTACGGAGAACAGCCGTTGGCTGCTGCAGTCTACTACTTGGTTACGACATGTACAAAGGACTGGGCAACTGGTACCTGCATCAGAGTGCATCACCCCAGCTACCAAGAGGAAGAAGACCAGTAACAGAGCTGGGTGGGGTGGCCCGGGCCAGGGAAGCTGGGCCCAGGTGTCACCCATCTTTGGCAGTTGGCAACAGCAATGCTGTAGAGAGCCCATGAGCGCTGTGTCCCTATGTCCAACAATTAGGGGACAGGGAGGCAGCTACATTAGAGGCCTGAGTCTGAAAGGTGGAGCTTCTGAGAGCGTGCTATCATGGTTCAAGACATTTCTGGGAGCATCTAAGCACCCAAGGGTTTTCTAAGATCCACAGGAAGTCCTTTTGTGGAGCCTGGAGAGCAACGGACCCAGTTGAGATACCCCAGGGTCTGAAAGGAGGATCAAAGCTTGAGAAAGGAGGGGAACAAGGATGGAGTTGGAGCAGCTGTCAGCAGGTCCTGGAAGGGTCCCTGTAGATCTTTTGTGCCCCTGTCACCCATGCCTGCTGGATGCTTCCTCTTGGCACGATGTCTGAGAGGTGGGAGGGAGGATGTAAGGGAGATGAAAGGTGCCCTTTAAAGGTCCTGGCACTTCTTCTAAGAAAACTTAAGCCCTGTCCTAGGTCTGGGACTGATTAGGAAGTCAGACCTGCACCTGGATCTCCAGCATTCAAGATCTCAGAGGCCATTTCTCCTGGTGGCCAAGTGGGCATGAATTCATGAAAGACTTGGGGCCAGAGACTCAGGATGGGGCCCTGGAGAATTACATTACCCCAGGTTTCCTGAAAGCCTGACTATTTAGTGCCAGTGGCCTCTGGAATCTCAAGGGATTTTCTTTGCTTCCCAGAGAGTGATGAATCCCGAGTAACACCCACTGTCTGCGCCACTGAATCTGGAAAAAGCCATGAATTTTGGAGGCACAGGAAGGGGCCAGTTAGGAAAGCATTATCTATGTCTTCAAGCTGTCACCAAGCTCAGGATAGCTGTGCACTCACTCAGCAGTCAGAGGAAGAATTCACTCTGTCAAAAGGGGGTGGGGACGACACAAAAAAACAAAACAAAACAAAACAAAAAACATTCAGGCAGAGAAATCCAGTGTCCCCTACAACCCTGTCCCCTTACCCAGGTCCTTTGTCTTACCTTACTCTTCTTATTTCTCACTTCCTCTTTCTTCTTTGAACCTCTCTGGCTCCAACCACAAAGTTCTTTGCTTACTATCTTTCAGAGGAGGACCACGGTGAGCTCAGAGCTCAGCCTCCAGTCACCTACTAACCATATCAACCTGACCTGCAATCCTCCCAGATTTCTGCCCAGAGTTGGATGCCTTTTCTTCTATTGCTCATAGCTCCACCCTCATGAGTACCCACCCTGAACAACTCCCTAAGAAAAATACGCATGCAAGCTCTGGTGGGTTTGTATACCCTTCAAACACTTTCAGCATCTCTCTCTCCCTGGTCTCATTCTTACGAGCGCGTGCACACACACACACACACACACACCCATAAGCTCATACTTTTGCAGTTTTTCCTCCAGCTTTCCTGCACACACTCTTGAAGTGCCCCCTCCCCAGTGTGCCCCCGGCATCTTTTATACAATGGCATAGCCCTAACCCCAGCATCCTTTTACGTTCCACTCTCAAGCTCCCAGCCTTCCGCTTAAGCCCACACGAATGCTTGGTCTGGCAAAAGGATGGAGAGCCACATCCCACCCAGGGTCTCACCCCGCTGCTCATTCCTCCCCCCTCCCCCCAAGTGGCCCCAGCTTCTCTTCTACCCACCTGCTGTCCTCACTTGTCCTCCCAACCCCCACCCCTTTATCCTCTCGGTTCTTTTTCCACCGGTTCCCCACTGCTTCAGAGCCTCAGTCTCACCCACTGGGAAATCACCCCAGCATCCCCTTATACAGATTAATTTTTCTTAGCCCCAGGGTCTCTTTCTGTGCTCCCATAGGACCTCAGGAGACTACTCACTCTGTTCCGAGGACACAGACATCAATCTGCAGCAGACAAACGGCTCTGCCTCCCTCATCCTGGAATCCCCGCTCCTTTGCTTGCTAGCTTGCGAACAGATTGCCTACCCGGCTCTTCCCCTCCCCCAACTCTTCTCTTCCACGTCTCCTGGATCCCAGGCCAGCATCTTCTGCGTTTTCCTGTCCTGTGGTCGCTGTGCCCCTTCTTTTACACTGAAGGGATATCTGAGAGAGGATGCTTAGAAAGTTCACAGAATCTGAATGCTTCTTGGGAAACTCAGCTGGTGCCAAGGCTGCCTTGGTGTGTGGCTTCCGCCAGGGCTAGGTCTTCCCCTCCCTCTTCTACCTTTCCTTCTTTCCTCCTCCCTCCATCCCTTCCCCTCCTCTCTCTTTTTCGCTCCCCCTTTTTTCCTCGAGGGCCAGGTAATGACGTTTCACTGTCTCTTAGCAACTGCCTCCATATCTCTGAGCAACAGGAGAACTGGCTATAGACCCCACCAAGACTAGAGGAGAGAATGAAGTACTCCTGTAAATTCACAGCCACCCTCATGGTCCTAGTGGTAGGGCTAGGGGAAGAAAGGAGAGGATAGTAGGCAGCCCTAAGACAGAGGCTAGAGGGGAGAAGAGAAGGCAAGGGAGAGAAGGCAAGAGGGCTCATCGGGTAAGGATGGAAGTGGGCAGACCATTGGTCTGGAATCTTAGATGGAGCAGGGAGAGTTTATGCGTCAGACCCCAAAGGGATAGAAGAGAGGGCATAAAATGGGGAAAGGAATTTAATTGGGTGTGAAAAAGCAAAATAGATGAGAGCTATGAAGGTAAAAATAAGGAGAGAAAGAAGAAAGAAACATGGTTGATTTGTCTCTTTATACTATGGGCAAACTTTCTGTTTAGTTGCCATATGAAATCTGTTTCCAGGTCAGAATATCATTTCATTCACAGAATACCATATGGGATGAGGGCTTATTAGGAAGAATTATAGGTGGATTGTTTCCTCTGCTCCTTGTCTCTGAGTCCTTACTCCATAAACTTTTTGGGGTGAGGAGCTTGTGCTGGAGTACCAATTGATTTGAGAGCCCTTGGGATGCAAAGAAACAATTACCTAGTTCAGGTGAAGGTACCTGGGCCTCTACAGACACTTGTATATGTCATTAGGGAGTAGAAGTGGCCAGCAAAGTATTATGATACTGGTAATGGCTCAGCAGGTAAAAGTCTGGCAGTACAAACGAAGACTGGGGTTACAATCCTCAGCACCCATGTAAATGCCTGGCCTTGTGGCAGCTTCCCTGTGATCCCAGTGCATGGAACATAGAGATGGGATTCCCATGTCTAGAGGCTCAGAGAGTAGATGAATCTAGTGGAGCTCTGGGTTCAAAAAAGAGACCTTGCCTCAATGTACAAGGTGGAGAATTATTGAGGAAGACAAATGGGCTCCACATGCATGTGCATACACGTGTATGCTTGTGCACACATATATACATGTGAACATGTCCACATGTGAACACACACACACACACACACATACACACACACTCGTATATTTACTTCATACATATATACATGATAAAAGAATATTATGTTTCTTTTTTCTTCTTGAGGGCCCCAGGGATCCCTTTTGTTGTTCTGTTCCCTTTAAGATTTTTGTCCACCCACATTCCACATTGAGTTCATATGAAGGTGAAATCTCACAACATCTCTTTCCTTGAGCAAGTCTCTTGTTCAGTAGGTCAGCATTTACAAATTGGCTTGGCTAGTTGGTTTGATTAAATAATTGATTTTTCCCCTTCCCTCCCCTCCCCTCCTCTCCCCTTGCTTTCCCTTCCCTTCTGCTTCCCCCCTTCTTTTCTCTTCTTTTATCCTCCTGGTCATTCTCCTCATCAGGGTCTTGCTATGCAGTCCAGACTGGCTTTGAGACCTCAATCTTCCTGCTTCCCAAGTGCTGTTGGATCACATCCACTACACATGATTACTTTTCCGTTTTTAAAAAAGAATTTTTGGACATTGACTTTGTGCTAAGTAATTGACCAAATGGTAAGTTTATACCTTAGGAGATGGATGTAGAGCTAGGGAGATGGCTTATCTGGTAAAGTGCTTGCCATATTAGCATTGGCACCTGAGTCCTATCCTTAGCGTCCAGGTAAAAAGCTGGGTGTAGTGGTGTGAACTTATAATACCAGGGCTGTCTCAAAAGAACTCCCTAGGAATGAATGACACCCAAGGGTGACCTCTGACCTCTACACAAAATGTACCTGTACACACATTGTGTACAGAGAGAGAGAGAGAGAGAGAGAGAGAGAGAGAGAGAGAGAGAGAGAGAGAGAGAGACCCTTATGGGGCTGATATTGACTATGCTTTCAGTCTGCTGAATTGGAGCCTATTGGTTCTAAATGATCGTATGTCTTGGGGGGAAGCAAATGATGCTATAGGGAAGAAATATGAATTTATACAGGTTCTGAGCATTTACAAAGTTCTCTAGGTCACTGCTCTCATCCTGTCTACTGGGCGTCCTCTTCAGGTAAGGCTATAGGAGATCAGCTTCCCAGCACTCTCTCCTATGATGCAGCCTTTCACCTTTTAGAGTGTCTAGTGCAGAGCAGCACGGCAACAGACATACAAACACTTATGCTCTGGGTTGAATGAGGTTAACTCCTCCTGTGGTGGTTGTTAAATCTCATTTATGATTTTAGAAATAAAATACTGGTCTTAACGTGATGGTAATTGAGGATGGTTGGCCTTTGGGAAGCAAAGATGGCATTAGCTTCATTAACTGAAAAATTAATGGAAACAATCTCACTGGAGAGGATCACGAAAGGTAATTATGAAAGGTAGACAAAAGTATTTACAGTTGAACTTTAGTTTTGACTAAGAATAAGACAATATTTTTAGAATTGATATGGAATTTACCATTACAGTAAGAACTAATGTGGCTAAGGGAAAATATACTGGGGTTCCTTAAAAATTAGGGGCTAGGGAGATGGCTCAATGGGTAAAGTGCTTGCTATGCAAACATGAGGGCCTGAGCTTGGGTACCTAGCAGCCATGTAGAAGATGAGGTTTATGTCTGTACCCCCAGTCCTGGGGTGGTGATGGTGGTAGGAATAAACAGACCCTGGGAATTCACTGGCCAGCCAGTCTGTTCAAATTAGTGAGATCTAGGATCAGTGAGAGACCTTATCTCAAAAAACAATGTGGAGAGCGATAGAGGAAGACGCCTGATCTTGATCTCTGGTTTCCACGTGAACACACATGGGGTTGTATACTTACTTACGTGGGGACACGTGAATGCACCACACACACACACACGACCTAGGCAAGACAAGACTGTTTTGTCGTCATTGGAAGCTTTAGTTTTTCTGCTTGTGGAGCAGAATAATAGCAGCGACAACTGAGCCCTGGGCATCTCCTTGGCATGCTGTGCCAATAAAGCATGTAAACAGCACACAGCGCTATAAATAGGTTTGTCAGGTGAGCAAATAGAAAAGCACAGTGAAACACTGAAGAATACTTGATGCAGAAACATTAATTTGCAGAAAAACAGGAGACAAAGAGAAAAAAGTCATGTTTTTCGATGATTCGAATGTATCCTTGTGTAAGGTTAGCTTCAAGATTTACAAGAAACCTAGATTAGAGAACATGACGGCAGCACATAACATGTCTTCTAGAAATGTGAAGTTCAATGAAGTAGAAATATTTTAAGTGTCTTTTTAATCATCTTTTGGCTCATTAAGGGACTCTGTGAATCCTAAATTGGTGTTTTGTGGCACACATTGCACCATGAAAAAAAAATTCTTGTTCTCAAATAAGTTTAAGAAATAGTGCCTTTAATAAAATTCAACAAATTTATTTATTGGAGGATGTATCTGAAGCTTAACACGCAAACAATCTGCTTTGCAGAGCAACTGGTGAGAGGACTTCATGGGAATGTAACGCCCCAGCATTTTCTAAATGTATTCGAGCTCTCTATTTTTATTCTTTTCTTCTTCCTCCCTCCTCTGTCTCTTCTTTTTCTTCCCTTCTTTCTCTTTGCTCTTTCACTCTTTTCTTCCCCTTTCTTTCTTTCTTTCTTTCTTTCTTTCTTTCTTTCTTTCTTTCTTTCTTTCTTTCTTTCTTTCTTTCTTCCTTCTTTCAGTACTATCAATCATGGGAATAGTTTTAAGTGGGACATAGCTTTAGAAATATTGAATTGTAATTTATTAAAGTCTCTTCTTGTTTTCAACCTAGCCCTAGCAATGGCTTATATGGAACTCATTATTTTATTTGATTATTTTATATTAAATAAATTTATTTATTCATTGACATTGTCTTATCTTGATTTCTTTTCCCATATGGTTATAGAAAATCAATTTAACACACACACACACACACACACACACACACACACACACACCCCATTTGGTCACTCTCACCTATCCTCTCTATCTTTCTCTCATCCCATCAAATCAATGCCTCTTTCCTGCAAGTTCCTTTTCCATACACAAGTCTTACTGCTTTGTGTGAGAGCCACAGAGTGTAAGGGGGGGGGGTGTTAATCACATGACCTGAATGTTAAACTACTCAATGAAATCTGCTGAGTTCACCAGTGGGTACACAACTGGCAATGATTCCCCCCAACCAAGTACTTATCAATGGTCAAAAGGCCTCATGAGCCCCTCCCCCATCCATATGGACTGAAACAAGAGTCTACCATACATAAATAACAAATCCATGTTGAGATACTGTCATGGGTGGTTACCTGCTTCTCCTGGCAAAACGGCAGTCTCTTGCACAGCAGACAGTTGGGGTTCAATTAACAAAATGATGAGTTATGACATATCATGTCTTTTCAGGGTTTCTTGCAAGTTGTGGAAACTCTAGATCATCAAGAATTTACTCTATCGATGGGGTGCAGTTCAGCTTATAGAATGCTTGCTGAGTGTGTATGAATCCCTGGATTTGGTTGCCAGCATCTCATAAACTAGGCATGGAGGTAGAGGTCTGTAATCCCAACACTCAGGAGGTGAAAGCAAGAGAATCAGAATTTAAAGGTCTTCTTCAGCTAATTTGAAACCAGCCCATACTACATGAAACCTTTTTTGGAAAAGAAAAAAGAACTTATCCTATTGTGAAAATGTGTAGAAATCAGTCAAGGAGCTGTAGAAAATGAAGTGAGTTGAAAAATCATTTTCGTTATTATGATTTCTTGAATGCATGGGAAATTAGTTGTAACAATGACAATACTTTTAAACAGATGAGAATTAATTTAATATACCACGTTCAGTGAAAATTATGACACATTAGGAGAATGATGATGGAGGAGAAAATGGAAAGCTGATTTCTCACATTTATGGGAAAGTTTAAAAATAGGAAAGATGCCTTTTGCTAGATGATCATCACTTAATGAAGCATTTAGCAGAAACTGGGGATCTGAAAATGAAAGTCATCTGGGGAAAACCCGGTCAAGAACACACAGATGATGTTATTAAGACAATGGTAACGATGACACTATTGGGACATAATGACTGGAGATTGGCTTAACGAAAGGTTAAAGTACAGATTGCACACTGATGGCATTATCCAGTAAGAATGCTTTAAAAAAATGACCACAGATGTATCACAATTTTAGCAAGTGGTTTTTATTACCAGCAGACTGTATGAAAAATGGAAAACAAGCCAACAATGCTGAACACAATCCCAGAGTAAGAAGTGCTATTAAGCCATCGGTTCTATGCTTCATTTTTTCCCTGTACAGCAAAGACAACAACAAAAACACAAGCCAGGAAGAAAGGAGAGCAGCACATTAATCCCAGCTGTGAGAGGAAGCATCTTCGTGTATATTATGGAAACAGACAATGTCATTAGTAACAAGATTGCATTTGTTAAGTATACATCATTGAAAGACAAAGCTTTACAGAAGGTAATGTGGTCAAACAAGAGAATGGAGAGAAACTCAATGGAAAAATAGGTTTTAGGCACAAACACTTGAAACATCATACACACACATACACACACACACACACACACACACACACACACACACACACACATCTCTCTCTCTCTCTCTCTCTATATATATATATATATATACACACACACACACACACGTGTGTGTGTGTGTGTGTGTGTATTTGCCACAAATGCATTTTTTAAACATATGGATGCAATATGACCATTGCTCTGATGCAAAGACAGAAAGCACTACACATGGTATTATTTCTTATCCTTATGGCAGACAGAATAATACCTGTGCATATGTAACCTTTTAGTGCACAGGGGACTTTGTAAACATGCTTGAACGGAGGTGGGAAGATTGTTCTGGATGATCCATGTGACTCTGATATAAGCATAAGGATGCTTACAAAGAAAAGAAAGAGCTTGAAGGGTCAAAGGAGGAAAGAGAAAGGCACAGCTGGAGGTTGGAAACATCACACTCCTTGATTTGAAGATGGAGAAAGGAACCAATGGCCAAGAGATGCAGATAGTAACTAAAGGCTAAAAGAACCATGAAATAGACTCTCTTCAGGGATTCCAGAAGGAAAGTAGTTCTGGTGACCCACCAGAGGCTCTGATTTCTAGGACTGTGAAAAAATTTACTTTTTAAAGTCACTAGTTATAGAGTAATTTGTCACAATAGCCTTCAAGATGACCGCCTTCTGGGCAGGATATGCAAGTATGGTGGGATGTTACTCCTGTGATTAAGTTACTAATTAGCAGCCTTCATATTAATTAAAGGGAGATGGTAGGGACTGGGAAAGTGGCTCAGTCTGTGAAGTACTTGTCACACAAGCATGAGGATCTGATCTCAGATTCCCATTACCCATGTAAAAAGTCAGGTACTGGGAAGGTGGAGACAGACAAGCCCCTGGAATCCAATGTCCAGCCAATCCAACCTAATTGGAGAGTCTCAGAGTCAGTGAAACACCCATCTAAAACAGCAGAGTGTAGAGAGACCAAGGAAGGCACCCAACTTTGACCTTTGGCCTCTACACATGTGTACACACACACACACACACACACACACACACACACACACACACACACTGTTGCTTCCCCTCACTTAGTTTCCCTGTGGCTACACTGATAGAAATAATGACACTCCTTTCACCAACCATTGACAGTCATTAGTTCTTCAGGAAGGAGTGTGGTTTCATGAGCATCTCCTGAACCTGAGATGGAAAGTTGAGAATCAGTCTGAGCAGGTATCCAGTGCTGCTGTGTGTTCATAGTTGCAAAGATCTAAATGGCAGCATTTCATGACACTCCTTCCCATCTCCCGTCTTAAATTATTTCTGCCCTCTCTTCTGTGAAAATCATCTTGGTTATTTGAAAGAAGCACCAGTAGAACACTAGTTGCACCAGTGAGTGATATTGAACTACAGCATGGAAAATCACATTGATGAAACAGTGCCCAAGCAATGATCAACTATTCACTTTGCCAATTACTGGCTCTGTGCTCTGAAGTTCTTACCTGTCCTTATTGTTCAGTTTTCTCATCTCTGAAATGAGGATAGTCTTGGTATGTATCTCATAGGATTGCTGTTAGAATCTTGGGAGGCAACAACTGGTACGGTTCTCTGTCCTTTAGAAAAACTGAATGAATAGAACATGTCTACTAGTATTGCCAGTATGGAATTGACTTCTGTTCAGCAACTTCTGTTGCTGATTCCTTGATACCTCTTGCTTCACCTTGGGAGGCAGTAAAACACGGTGGGAGGCTACATCACATAGTGGTTACAAGTAAGGGCTTTGGAATATAATGATGATTATGATGGTGATGATGATGATGATGATGATGATAATAATAGTTTATTCATGGTTATTAACTAAATGACCCACAGTAACACTTATTATAGTGTCTTGCACACAGCCAACTCTCAACAGACTGTTGTAATTATTATTACTATCATTGTTATTATTACTTGGAGAGGAAATTGGTAGAGGTTAACAGGGAATCACACCCCAATGAGGCCTTTGTTCTTTTTTATTTATGACCAATTTCATTCTTTCCTTTGACTCCTGGATCTGTACTCTAGTTCTTGAGCTTTGTTGCGTGTATGTGCATGTGCGGTATATGAATTGTATACATGTTCATGTGTATCTGTTTGGAAGCCAGAGGTAGACAAGTATCTTACTCCATCATTCTCCATCTCATTTCTGGCCAGCAAGCCCTAGAGAGCTTCCTGTCTCTGCCTATCCAGCACTGGGATTATGGGTTTGCACTGCTGATCCCTGCTTTTTAAGAGTTGGAGATGTGAACTGAAGTCTTATGTTTGTGGCAAGCACGTAATTATCTTCCCAGGTCTAGTTCTTACTCTTTTTGACATTTCCATCCTGTTCCTGCTTTGGCAATCTTTTAAATTATCTCTTTGTCAACAGGTGTTGTCATCCTATGCAATTTCTGTCTACTTGAGTGCAGGTGTGTGTTTGTGCGCACGTATGGATGTCTGTAACACATATTCACAGTGTGTGCATACATGATTGTAAATCAGTGTGCATAGGTATGTGTGTATTATACACTCTGAATGTGTGCACAAAAGCGTAGAGAGAAGGTGGATGTGGCTGTCTTGGAAGCATAAACAATAAGTCTCATAATTATCTGTCTCAAGTATGCACATTCTTGTCTCAAGGAAAGGCACATTCATACACAATGTGGTAGGCATCTCAACCCACTGAGCCCTGCCTCTTTACCCAGGAAGCAAGGCTAGATGGGAAATGAGAAGTAGCGTGAGGGTAGGTCCTTTTTCTGCCAAGTATTCTTTTGGCCAAATCTTTTGTGGAGTCAGTTTCACTATCTTGCAAACCCAAGGCAGCTCTGAGACTTAGAATTGTTCCCAGTGACATAAAATTGAGTTGCTAAGTGTTTCTCTGAGAAATAAATTTTACCAACACAGAAGTAAAACACTACTCTCAATGTGATTGCCTGTTTATCTGCCACTGCTTTAGAATATGAGTAATCTGTGGGCAGGTATAGTGGGTTTTTTTTTCTTTCTATTTTTCTCTTTCCCTGGTTTAACACATAGTAACCGTAGAACTGTCTCAGACATTTGCTATAGTAATAGGTAAAATCTGTTTTGAGCAGGGAAGGAACACCTTCACTTCACAGGGAACTTAGAAGCCCCCAGCACATGGAGTGGCCAAAATTCTATGTAGCGATACTTCTATTGTCCACTGGTTGACAAGACAGAGATTCAATCCCTTCTAGAAGAAAGAAAAATGGATTGAAGAGGTGAATGAAAAGATTCATAGCGGGATAGTTAGAGGTAGAAATAACAGTCAACTACCACTCTGCAGTCCTGGAGAAGGTGATCATCTCTGCTTTGGAGCAGACAGGCTAGGGCTAGAGGAAAGAGACTGACTATTTCTTAGCTGCCCACATAAGATCACGATGGGTATGGAAAGGAATCAATATATATATAGCCACTGTAATGTAGAAAATTAGTGCCAGAGGGTTCAGAAAGTGTGGCTTAGCTTCATCTATTTATCGAGTGCCTATTAGACATTAGACATGGAACCATCTCAGGTGCTGGAGTACAGCCAAATTTGATTAACTTGAGTACTGTGTGCATCTGTGTTCAGATTGGTCAGTGTCCAGGTGCCTAGTTATATATTTTGACTGCCTATCCTCTTTAGTGGTAAACCAAATAAACTGCTGTTTGCTTCATTCTTGGTTGGAAGACACAGATAATAAACACACAGAGAAATACATAATGATTTGATGGATGATAAGTGTTGTGGATAAAAACAAATCAAGGCATAGGAATGGAGGTTAAATCCTCAGTTTGATATTCTGTAGCTCATCAGAAGCAGAACTAGCACTCGTTAAATTGGAGGGCTGACTGATTGATCTGCTTGACCAAGAGACCGTGGAGCTTCTGGCCACGAATCTCCTTTTCATTCCAACTAATAGGATGCCAGGAAAAGAGACTTTTTCATAAGTTAGCCATTACATGTTTATGAGTCCTTGCTATTCATCAGACACCATGCTGAGCACTAGAGATGCAGCAGTTAGCAAAGCAGACAGGCTCCTGTTCTGAGAGACTGGAAGCAGAGAGGAGACAGATGGTAAACCCTTGAAAAGGTACAAAGTGGTTCAAAGGGAGAATCCGGGAGATGATCAAAGGGAGAATCCGGGATGGGAGATGGAGGTGAAAAAGGCTAAGGGAAATGAGGTTAGTTTACTGAAGACTTACCTGTATTTCCACATTCATTGCAGCATCATTCTGAAAGCCAAGATATGAAACCCACCTAGGTGTCCACTAAAAAAATGAATGTATAAATGAACAGTGAAACACACATGCACACACTGGAATATTATCGTTGGCAGCGACATGGATGTACTGGAAGGATGTTATGGTAAATGTGAAGAAGACACAGAAAAAGACAGATGGCACCTGATCTCAGCTATGTGTGGAATGTATAAATTCCAGGCTAACAGAAACAGGTAATAGAATGCTAGTTGCCAGGGACTGGACAGGATGGTAGATAGGAAGATGTTGGCCACAGCATACAAAGTTTCAGTTAGTATTACCAATAAATTGTGAGGTCTATTGTAGGGCAAGGCAACTCTTAAGAAAATTGCAAAGAAAGTAGATCTTAGATGTTATCTTCATAAAAATTAGTATGACTTTTGATAGATACATTAACCAGCTTTATTTGATAATTTCACAATATGACCAAGCATTATGTTGAATACACATTAAATATAAGAAGTTTTGTTTAAGAAGTAATGACATGGTTATCACACTCATAACTCACAGCAGCTGTGGTTACCTGCGTAAGACCTGCACAAGATCAAGCCGGTCAAGGTTCTGGCCATAGGTGAGGAAGGCACCCTTCAAGTCCTGTTCATTACTGAGTGTAGTTGCTGGGTGAGGAGAATCATCCATTTTTGAGGATGTGGCCACTGGTGGGTTTTTCCATGATCCAGTGGATGGCCCACACCCATGAATATAGGATAACACTAATTAGATAGTAGATTATCAGAAAAGAAAAAAAATGAAGATATGAAGTTGGGGTGTGTTGGAGGGATATGGAAGGAGTTGGAGAGGGAAATGAGTGCTGGAGATCATGCTTCGTGGTATACATGAATGAAATTCCAAATCCAAAAGAATGAAATCGATAAGAATTATAAGAGAGATAAGATGATTCTCAGTTGGAGTGGTGAAGTAATACATCTCTGAGAAGGGATGTTTGTTCTGGGATCCCTCTCTTGCCCTGTGAGGTGGTACTGGTCACGATCCTTTTGATTTTGCTGAGCAACCCTTTCTGTCTGACTTCTTCCATCCTCCTTCCTCTGTGGCTATCTGCAGAGACTGAGTGCTCAGCTATCTTGCATTAATGTTTTTGATACTGACCAGGGGTGCTTGCAGTTTATCCAGTCCATAGCTTGCAAGACCCAGGATCTGTTCCTATGGCCACTGACTTCGAATTATTCATCTGACCCATTTGTTCAGGGTGAATGCATTCTCCCAGGCAACCTGAGAAGTGTGGGAAGAGGATAGTGAGAGGGAGGACAGCTTCTGCCTAGGGATTGTCTGGGAAAAGAGAGCTTTAGTATCTAAGGAAGAGGGGATGAGAGGCAGGAATTGGGAAGAGCAGCAGGCTTCCTTCTGGGCCTATTTATAGGACATTCATCAATTAAGTCTTGCCAACTGGGTGTTTTTCTGGAAATACCCTGAAACAGAATGGCATATTTACCTCAAGGACCTATGGCCTTTGCTCTCTCTGACCTGCCCATGTGGATAAATGTGCACTGTCCATCTTTTTGACAGGGTACAGAAAGTTTTGATGACTGGGATGACTTATTCCTGCCTGCTTGTGTGCAGTCACTGCCATTGAGTTCCTCTTTTTATCACAATTTTGGTCTCACCCAGGACTTGCTGGATCAGAACTACAAGATCTGAATTGGAGCTGCAGCTGGCAGAGGTGGGTCACTAGGGACAGACTTTTGAGTGTGTATAATGACCCCAGTTCTGGTCATGTTCTTTGAGTCCTGGTACACCAAGGTGTGATGAGGAGTAGGATTCTAAGCTCCCATTATCATTGTCCATGCCACTATACTGTGATGGGCTGAATCCTTCAAAACCCATGAGTTAAAACAAATTTTCTCTCCCTTAAGTTGCTCCTGTCAAGTATTTTTGCCACAGGAAAACAAAATATAATGAAGAGTCTTTCCAATGGGAACTCCATTGGGATAATTAGGAAAACTTAATCTAGCTACCAAGACCATTTCTGCATCAAAGCTCACAGGTTCCGCTGTAGCCCAATTCCTTCTCATCTGTATATGCTGAGCCTCTCTCCACATCTTCCTTGGAGACCTGGCCTCTGGATATTTGCTTTTAAGGATATTAAAGCACAGCTAACATTGATAAACACTTTTTAAGCCAATTATGAGATTAAGTGCTGTGCGGGGACTATGGACTATTTCATATAATTCTTAGAGCACAAGAAGGAAACATAATATAAAGGGAATATAAAATGTAAATATAAAATATCAAGGAACTATAAAAATAAAAGGAAAGTGTTTCTATTTCCTTTGCTCCCAAAATTATGTTAAGATATTTGTTTATTTTAAAATAATTTGTTATAAAATAATAAACAAAATAATTTGTTTATTTTAAAATAATTTTTAATTGTGTGGATATGTGTGTGTCTGTGTAGGGAGGTTGTATGCAGGGTATGCAAGTGCACATACACATGGAGACCAGAAGAGGGCATTGATCCTTTGGAGCTGGAGTTACAAGAGATTGTGAGTTACCTGATATGAGTAATTCGGTCCTCTGAAGAGCAGTATGTACTCTTACCTACTGAGCCATTGATCCAGCCATTAATTCAATCCCTTTCTTGTTTGGCTAAAGAGAAAGGACTGCTGAGCCTACTGTGGCTGACAGCAGACACATTAACATGGCTTCTCCATGTAGAACCTGGTACTGAGGGAGGTGTCAACAGAACCTCAGAAAGTCCTACTGTTGCTTTATTCTGCTGTGAGCATGGCTCAGTCTCCTAACCTCTCTGTGCCTTAGTATCTTCCTGTGGAAATGGAAGAAAACACTCTGTCCTCAGTGAATTTCTAAGAATATTTTGTATTTTTGAGCATTTTGAACATATCTTCTCTTCTAGATTACAATTTTCTCTTTTAGATTACAAACAAGGCATGTTAAACTTCCTCAGCTAAAGATTTGTAGGTCTGCTCATCATGCCAAATGCTCAGAGGATTGAAAGAATAAGAGAAGATAGTGTAAAGGCTCTGAGATGACTGTGCTCCAACTGACCGTTCACTCACTCAGTTAATTTTTCCAGAAGGCTCTTTGTACCTGGCTCTGGGTTCTGCAATGCTGGGAAGAGAAAAGTTTCTCCATCCTTTTCTTTTTTTGGTTTTAGGTTTGTGGTTTTAGGTGAGGAGATAAGATTAACACCAAGGCAGAATTATCACATATGCAACCCAGCACTAACTGGATGGGGAGTGGAAGTGTAGAGTTTTGCAAAACAGAAAGTGATGGAGAGATGAGAGTAGTCAGGGAAGTTCTCCTGACAGAAGTGGGCTAAGGAAGATGAGAGCAGGGGAGGTGGCGGCGGCTGTGGTGACACTACCCATCAGTCCATGCTGTGTGGACTTTGTAGTCTTCTTGGTACTCAAAGACACTGAGAACTTACTGTATTTTGAACATGGAGCCAAATTCAGCATCCCTCCCAACCCTTTAAAGCTGACACCACTACATCTCATTTTTCTAGACAGGAAACAGGCAAATGGAATGAGGTATGTCTATGCTTTAGCCAGTGGTAGTGATGGCTTCTAACTCTGGTCAATTTGGTATATAGAGCCTGTGCCTTAATCTCAAAGCCCATGTATGAACTTCTGTTGTCCATCCAGGCAGGGAAGGTGTGGACAGTGGGAAGAAGGCTGAGACTTGTCAAGAGCAGAAGGGAGGAATTTCTTTCTTACATATTCATTTGATTTGATGTCTCTCTGGAAAGAATTTTGGGACAAAAATGTTTTTGCCTGAGAAACAACTGACCAGGAGGAAGGACCAAGTCATGGGAATAGAAAGGGGCTGAATTCTCTGGGTTAACTCAAGTTCTGTCCAGAAACAGCGGGCAGTCAAAGGCTACATTGTATAATTCTCAGTGTCGTATATGGGAATCGGAAAGAGGGGCTATAATGAGAAGCCATGCCAGCAGCTCTAGCATGGCCTTTATTGGGGAATGTGGGCATAAAGATCTTGACTTGACCAAGAAGTGGACAACAATGAGCCCAATGAGAATAAGACCACCTCCTAGTGCTCAACAACTTAAGTGAAGAGTTTTGAACTGACCTATCAGGTGACATCTAGTTCCCTTTCAAGTTTTCTGTGGACCCTGGGGCAAACCACATCTCTTCTCTGCTTTCAGTTTTTCTATCTAATAACATGGGTGTTTGGACCAGATGAGTGCTGAGTAGGTGTCAAGTTCCAGTAAGGATGATGACTAAGCATTTGCCAAGATTGGAGATGCTATTTAGAAATTTTCTTTTCTGTAATGGGATGGTTATCTTTGGGCTGACTGCCTGGCTTAAAGTCTTTGGTAGCAGACTCAACAATAGTTAGGACCTGGAAAGAGGTCGGAGACATTCTGATTGCCCCATAGAAGTAGGGACTGGCAGGGCTGGGGTGATGGAGCAGCCGCAGCCTGCATCCCAAAATATCTGCAGCCTCCTGGCATCTGCCATGCTGGCTGCAAACTCCCATCCCATTGGCTGCTCTCTCTCTCTCTGCCATCTGCCAGGTGCTGCTTTCCAGGTTTTTGTGGCACCGGCTAAGCAGTCCTGTGTGTGCTGTAGCAAGCTTGCTGGCTTCTTTTTCCAAGTGGCTAGGACCATAATAGCAGCTCCTGTCTGCTTCCCTCACTTCACCTTCATGATGGTTGAGGACAGAATAGTTGCTTGAGACAGCGTCAAGGGTCACAACTTCTTTTTACAGATTACTCTCTGGGTGGGTACAAGTCTGAGCATCTCTCTTGACTTTGCTATCTTGACCCAAAAAATTAAAGTGCAAGTGAGCTATTGTTCTGCAGTCTCTTCTGTTGTGGAGACAAATTAGGCTTTGACTTTCTACTCATTCCCTGTTATACAGTTGAGATGGAGCTTGCTCCTATCCCAGCTCCCGATGGGCATGTTAAGGTGTGTGTGAGTCTTTGCTCTGGTCTTAGTGACAAGCTGGAGTCTGAATGAAATCCCAAAGGACTTATCAGAGGCAGCCCTAGGCAGGACCATTAAAACCATGCGTCCTTTTTCTCATGCTTCCTTTTATGGTGATGATGATTCAAGATGGACCAATTGGATTATGTCTCTGAAAATATTCTCATGGGGAAGGGTGGGGAATGTCCTTTACTGAGTCATGAAAACGACAAATGCCATAGTCTGTTTTAGTAGGATGGAATTGAATCAGGCAGAAACAAAGAGCAGAGGGGACAGAGTCTTGGCGACTGTCTCTCACTGGTCTCTAATCCTTTCCTTCCTACAGCTTCACCATCAAGCAGAATGACGAGTAAAGGGTAGCAAGCTATGGGACACTCTTCATAGTCTTACTCTGGTGCTCATGGGAAGCTTTTCTCTTAGGGTTAATGTGATCTTAGGTTTGAATAAGGCAAGAAAGTGATTTGGGCAAAAACACAGAAAAGGGGTCATCTAGGGAGAGGGAGTAGGAAGTTCAAAAGTCTTGGGGTAGGAAGTGTCTGGTATTTTTAAGGAATAGTAAGTATATCTAGTATGGATGGGAAGTCAGATGGTAACTTAGAACTTTTCTTTTGGGTGTACAAAGTGAGGTTTTGCTGCCTGAACCAGAGTAGAGGTAGTATCTGAGCCACAGTAACATAGTGTTTGGTGGCTGTAACTTGATGGGTCAGAAATGTCAGAGACCAGCACTGAGGCTCATTCTGTAACCAATTCTCTCTGTCCATTCCCAAGAGATATGACTTCCCTCGAATAATCTTCCTCTGATAACTTCCTAGAATCTGTCAAAAACTATTTCTAAAGGACCCCAGAGGATGAAACAATTCTTTGCTGACAGAAAAGCTTCAATGGAGTGGATTTCTTTATTACAATTGTTGAGGTGTGACATTCCATGAACACATGCCAATTTGTTCTCTCTGTGTTTGTTCCTTTCTTCATTCATTTAACAAGAATTTATTGAGTATCTGATATCTGCCAAGGTATACAGAAAGGCACTGAATCTACAAAGATGAATCAGTCGCAGTTTTTGTTTTCAAGGCTCTCAGCTGGGGTGGGTGTGGAGGAGGCAGCGTGTAAATAGACAATTAGAGAAAAACATGCCAGGTACTGAACCAAACAAAGTAGCGTCTTAGTGCTATTGCAGAAGCCCCAGGGAGAGGTGCTTTTATGAAGAACAGAAGACATATGTCTATACAGAAGACATGACTGCCAAGCTGGACAATGAAGACCCAGGGAAGTTTGACAGTGGAGAATAGTGTGTGAGATGACGTATGTTAAGAATATGTCATCACTAGAAAGGATGGATTAGAAAGGAGTGAGTATTCCCAGACTGCATGTTCAACCTGTGGTTTGTAGGCTACATGGGCCCCAGGATAACAATGAATATTCAACACAAAAATGTAAACTGACTTAAAACATTAAGAAATGTGTATATATATGTATGTGTGTGTGTGTGTGTGTGTGTGTGTGTGTGTGTATGTGTATGTGGGTGAGAGAACAACCTCAGTTGTCATTTGTCAGGCATTGACCACCTTTGTTTGAGACAGGTTCTCGTAATGGTCTGGGACTTCCCAAACAGGGCAGGCTGGTTGGTTATCAGACTCCAGAGATCGTCTTGTCTCCCCTTCCCTTGTTTTGGGATTAAAATATATGCCACCATCCAAGCTGACTGTTTTATATTCTGAGGATCAAACTCACCTCCCTTTCTTGCAAAGCAAGCACTGTGCCCAATGTAGACTCCACTCAAGCTCCATTACAATATTTTTTATTCTTAACTCAGTTGTGCAGTTCTGGAATGTGAACACAGTTATATTAAAATGTTGACAGGTTGGACATATCTGCGATGGTTTCCTAGCTTCTGGGTTAGTAGATAAAACGGAGGAGGGTAGTTGAGGTCAACCTAGAAAGCACTTGGTGTTTTGACTTTGTTCTGTTGATTTTGAGAATTACTGAGGAATCTCTAAGTCAGGGAGCAATGAAACAGATTAGATTGCTACAATAAATAATATGATACAGGATAATCAAATGCAAATAGCATGATAATCATGAGAGTTGATCTGAAGAATGAATTGTTGGTTGTTTAGATGGACACCAACTTTTGCACTCTGGTATAGGTGCCAGATAGACGGCACAGGAGAACAGGAGACAAGGTCATAGGTCTTGCTCTGTCTTTACTCTAAGGAGGACAAGGGCTACTCCATCCAGGCAACTGTTGTCCCAGTGGGAACTTGGGTGTGGGGCTGCCACCACAGCTCCTGAGTTTTCAAGACCAGCTGGAAATCCAGGTCCTTATGTAAAAATCTCACCATTTTTAAATGCTGGAAAGAAATTTAAATTCTACAAAATGCTATGTGGGCCAAGTGTAACACATCTACCAGGCTGATCTGCCTGTGGGCCACTGATTTGTAACTTCTGAGTTGGGGAAAGAGTTTTCTTTCTTCAAAAGAGAGAGCAAAGTGGTTTTGGGACCCAAAATTCATGCCTGGAATGACCCTCTGTCACCTTTGAGCAAAATCCTAACGTTCTGTGTAATTTTCTGGGATACTTTCCACATTTTCCTGTCTCTCGCCATTCTCTGTTTTTTCAAAGCTTTCATCATTTTTTTTGGGTGTGTGTCTGTTGCATCATTTACATATCTTGGTATCTGGGAATGAACAGAAGCAAAGCTGTGGGGCAAGAGAAAAGCCAGGGTCAGAAAATACATGGGACTGTTGGTAGATGGTTGGAGTATGGACTTACAGGAGAAGTGGGCAAGATTCAGCATTCTGGTTCTCATGGGTTGGAGCAGTTGCATGACAGGACTGACCTGGGGGTGGGGAGAAGCAGAATGGATCTGAATGGAAGCTGACACCCAAGAAAAGGGAAGAGGACTTGACTCCCACTCAAGATGTGGATCATCTTCAATCTGTAACTATATTTATCTTGAGCTACTGCCGATGAGCTGAATACTGACCTGGGTATCTCTGTGAAGAAATTTAGGACAGAGAGGTGGATATCCACTGCTTTTTCTAATTTCCTTTTTGTTTCCCTGGAAATTAATTCTTTCTCAATTTTTGGTCCATGTCCTTCTTGGTGCTGGGGACTTGTACATGCTACACAAATGCTTTACCACTGAGCTAAGGTCTATGGGTGCTTCTTACTAAAGAGTTGAGTATAGAAACATGGTTCACAAAGAGGAGAAGAGCACAGACGGGTGAGGGAGAGAAGAGGAGAGTGGAGAGAAAGAGAGAGAGAGAGAGAGAGAGAGATAGAGAGAGAAAGTTTCTTCAAGCGTTTGAACCTTGGAGGGTCTAAATCTAGAACAACTGGCAATTACTACAATGGACTCTCAAAGGAGTCAGGGAAAGTGTCAGAGCTGGAGAGAGGTCAGGGTTCAGGTGGTAGCATTTGAATTGCTGAACCAAATGATACTTGCACCTAGTAGGTTCTGGTTATATGTTTATTGTATAATTTTTGTGGTTTTTCTTCCTTAAACTCGTTTATTTATTTATTTATTTATTTATTTATTTATTTATTTATTTATTTATTTATATATATCAGTTATGACTGAAGGAGTCTTCCAACACTAAGGAAGGCATGAGAAATGTTTCTTCACGTGAACAGTCTTAATGTGCAAAGCATCTCTATACTAATTCCCTTGGCTTTCTAACTCTTCTGGGAAGGTGGTAAAGCAGGTATTTGTATTCTTTCACACAGGGAAGGCACTGAGGGCTTAATTAGATTGGTGTCCATAGGACGATGGATTCAAATGTCAGGATAAAAATCCTTTTCTTTTGAGTCTGGTTCCAGAATTTCTCTGTACCAATAATGTACTAAATTAAACTTCAATAATGTTGAACTAAATTACTGTAAAGTACTCCTGGAAATAGACTCTTGGAGTCATAATTCATGCTGTGTAATTACAAAATAACTTTCTTCTCATTATTTCTCCACTTATATGCCTCCAAGGGAAGACATGGTGACAAGTGTCAGAGTAGGGACAATTTAGGTAATTATTTGGATGTCTGACTAATGGACATCTTTTCTCATAGTTACTACAACCTGCCTGCTTTTAGTTTTTGCTTGATAATTAACAAAAATGGAGCCTGTCCATTTCATGTCCCCATACAAGTCTATTTTGTTAGTAAAGAAATTAATGAGATAAAGCCAGAGAATGACTCAGTGCATGAATGTGCTTGCTGACCAGCTTGGCAACCTGGGTTTGATCATAGAAATCTGAAAAAAAAAAACAAAAAAGAAACCTAAGATACAGAGGTATGAATCTATAATTCCAGTTATAAAACTAAAATAAGAAGCAGAGGCAGGAAACTAGCCTGGAAGCTCTCAGGCCTTCTAGCCTGAAATATGTAGTGTAGTGGCAGAAATGATAAGAGAGACCTTGTCTCAACAATGTAGGAAATAGGAATAATTCCAAAATGTCTTCTGATCTCTACATATGCACTGTGGTGTGCACAAGCCTACACACACACACACACACACACACACACACACACACACACACAATATAAAGAAAATGGAGATCCTTCCTCATGCTATTCCATATTTCTAGAATGATTTTCTCATCATACCTATCTCCTACCCACTCTTTGGGTCTTGGGTTCAAGACTATTGATGCAGAGTAGTTTCACTTCATAAAGAATATTTTTAGCCCTCTAAGATCTTCAATTTTGTGCATCTTGAGCTGTGTTCTATTTTTCACATTTCTTACAATTGAAATTTCCCTTAAAATACTCTTTCTTTATCATTAAATTTTTACAAGCATGCAAGCCTAATTTCTGTATCTCTGACACCTAGTTCAATGCCTGGCATATTCTCAATAGCTGTTTGGTTCTCAGTCAGTGTTTGTCTATGTTGATGGCTGTAAGAGTGGCGTACCCAAGGTTATCACAGAAAAGGTGGCTTGGAAACTAAGGGAAACTTGGAGAGGAATCAGAGTTGGAGAGTTTAGCTTGATGGCTTTCTAATGTAAGGATGGATTTATTTTGGAGGGGGTGGTGGTGGAAGGAGATTAATTCTCAGAAACAATGATCATTATCAGGAACACAACACTGAACAGGAGAATCAGAATGCCAAGTACCAAACTCATGGGCTTAGAGAAAAAGTGGAGGGCAAGGTAGGCATCAGGGATGTCTGGAAATGGGAAGAGAGTTGAGTAGGAACTTACATTCTAAAAGCCAGTACAGTGTGGGGCTCATGGAGAAGAGAGAGGGTTCAGCACCAGTTTCTGTATCTCTGTGAGGTGCACCTGATCCACACCAAGCTTACTTCTGCAATTATTTTTACTCTGATTGTAGCAGTTGGCAGGTTTCCAAGTGGCAGTGTGATTTTTGTTTTCTATCTGTAATTCTCATCTCTCCAGGTTAGCAGGCACAGTCCTCTGACCTTGCTGGTGAAGGTGGCACCTCTCATTTTAGTGGTGCTTGCAAATGTCAGCTGAGATGCTTCATGTTGTCTCCCCCTGAGTCTTTAAGAATAGTCCCTGGGTTGGGGGCTGGGGAGATTGCTCAGAGGGTAAAATGCTTGCTATGCAAACACAAGGAACTGAGTTTGGACACCCCACCCCTACCTCCACCCCCACCCCTACCCCTGGTACTCAGCTGCTGAATATGGCAGCTTCCACCTATAACAGTTGCTGGTTTGGAGTGCTTATACTGGTCTCAGCATGGTCATCTATCTTATCTTTCCTTGAGTCCCATCAGGTCTTTATTATTGGTTCCATCTTACAGATGAGACAACTGAGGCTCAGAGAGGTATGGTGGCTTCCTAAAGTCATCACAGAATGTACATCATGGAGATGGGCAGGCAGCTGAAGTAGAGCTTTCCCTGTGTCCCCATTGGGTTGGCGGAAGCACTGAGCCACCCAGAGTACCTGATGGAGACTTTCATTATCTGTCACTGTAATAAGTGAATGAATCTCTGGTCCGGTACTTGAATGCTGGAGAGAGAGAGAGAGAGAGAGAGAGGGGGGGGGGGGGGAGAGAGATATTGAAAAACAATGCCAGTTTTTGCAATGTTTACAGTTAATGCAGCTCAGAGTTGCTGATGAGGGCAAGGAACTCCACTCAATGGTTTAGCTTCTTAAAGGAAAAAGAAAGTGTTCTCTATTAAATATTAAAATGAAATTCAAGCCAGGAGAATGAACTATTTCAAACAGGGTTTAGAAGGATTCTTTGCCATTTTCTAGCAAGAATGATGTTTTTATGTCTTATTGAAAATTAAGCGGGGAGCAGGGGGATATCCTCTATGATTAGGGTGAGGGATTTCTGGTATTCACCCCAGGGCTGCCTGCTCTCCTTAGTCACATCCCAGTCCCTGCCAGGGCAGATGAAGGGCAATCAATGAAGCAGCAGGCGAACAGCATGAATAGGAGCAGATGAAAGCTTCCCTCCCAGGCTCTTTTCTGAAAGGAATCACAACTAGACCACATAAAACAACATCAGAGGAAGCTGTAGACTTGCACTAGATGAGACAGGGC
This sequence comes from Cricetomys ansorgei, assembly GCA_026225945.1. Lineage (NCBI taxonomy): Eukaryota > Metazoa > Chordata > Mammalia > Rodentia > Nesomyidae > Cricetomys > Cricetomys ansorgei. Next base: position 1,707,734 of record JAMJFZ010004027.1, on the reverse strand, counting down.
CCATCACCTCCCACTCCTTGAGCTCCATTGGGCTAGTCTGACGTCAGAGTGAGGCTGGGTCCTGATGGGGAGGTGCCATAGAATTGGTTCTGTCATTTCTTCGGTTCCCACCCCCTTCCATGTTAACAGAGGAAGCAGTGGTTGAGAAGCAGGAACCTAGTTTGCACCAGGAGTCTGGTTTTCATCACACCTGCTGTCCTGCATCCCTTGGCTGTGCTTACTTCCTTGTGGGGAGGCTTGACAGTGGCGCAAGGCATTGCTGTCTCATCTGCTTTCTATCTGCTCTGCTCATGCTGTCCAGTTCATTTAAGCTCCTAGGAGTATTCTGAACCACAGAAAAGCAGGCCTGGAACACCGTGTGTCCTGCTCCTGGATCCCCTTTACCCTTCAGCTGAGCATGCTGTTTCTTGGTTTTCCTGTTCTGACGCTGTTGACCTTGCTCTGCCCAGGAACAGCTCTTTACCACAGATGTTTAAAGGCCTTTAAGATGAGACCTGCTAACCTCAGGGCTGTGGTTTTCTCAGCTTGATCCCGTAGAACTTTTTGAATGACCCCTGTTAATCAATAGCACCTCTCCATATGAAATTCAGGTCTTTTGTTAAGGAACTATTAAACTTATAAACCCATTGTGTTCTGTAGCACCCAGAGGTTTTTTTTTTTTTTTTTCTCTTGCAGTGCTTACCAGACCTGTAAATACTGTCTTGATACTTATGATTCCTAACATTCTGTGTTTTGTTTTTTTTCACTTTGCTGGGATCAAACTTATGGCCTCATGTATGCTAGGCAAGTGTTCTTCCACTGAGCTATAGCCTCAACTCTTATTTTTCCGAATCCCCTGAAACCGTCATAGGATTAACAATGAAAACTAGTATCTACTGCTCTCACAGTGTGAACTAGGCTCTATTGAATCTAAAAACAATACTCAGAATTAGGTGTTATCATTACTTTGGTTTTATAGGTAAAGGCTGGAGTACGAGGTAGTAAGTCATTGGGACAGGTAGAAGGCTGAGCTTGGATATCTGACTGAGTGGAATGGGTGGATAGAGGGATGACCCTTGAACCCCCTTCCTTTTTTGAGATAAGGTGTCGTTATTTAGCACAGAATTCCTTGAAACTGGCAATCCTCCTGTCTCTGTTTCCCGGGGCGGGGGGGTTGAGAGTTTGTCATCAGGCTGAATGGGTCCTTTGTGCTTGGGGATACAGTGGGTAGATTGAAGATGGATGTTCTCCGAAGCTGAAGATGCTATGTTAGAGCAGGGACTGCTGGGAATAGATTCAGACAATCATAAGGAAGAATATTATAGCAGTAAGAACTCAGGTCAGCCCCTTGGGCATCTGGGGCTAGAGGAAAGCTTGGTCTGAATGTTGGAAAGGGGCTTAAGCCTCAAGTGAAGCATAGGCAAGGTGGCCTTTAAGCTCTCTTCCAACTGAAAAAGCCTGGGTTGCTTTTCAAATCTTAAAGAAACCAACAGAGCCCTTTGCAAATATGCAACAGCCCGTCCCTAGCACTCTGCTGTTATTAAAAGCGGTTGAGTGGATGTTCGTGCTAGAGCAATAAATGCCAACGCCAGTAAGGTCTTAAGACTGCTGGGGATTAGTATCCGTGTTCAATCATCTAGGATTTGCATTAACAACCACTGGCATTTATGGAGTGCTTACTACATAACAAGCAGGCCTGTAAATTCTATGCATGCATAAACTCAATTCTAAGAAACCTGCATGATCGTACTAGTCAGGCAAAGCTGCAATGACAAAGTAATACGAGTCCTCAGTAGCTTAAAACAATCAAAGCTTTAAAGTGCAACAAGGTTGTGTTATTTATTTTTTTAACTCTTCCAAGCTGAAACACCAGGCCTGAAAGGGTGCTATGGTAACGAAAAAGATAGTTATGCAAGGTCCTGGGTGGACCGCAGGCTCACATGATCGCTGATAGCCCAATAGGAACAGAAGCCTGCCATGCAAGGTCCTGGGTAGGCCGCAGGCTCACATGATCGCTGATAGCCCAATAGGAACAGAAGCCTGCCATGCAAGGTCCTGGGTGGGCCACAGGCTCACATGATTGCTGATAGCCCAATAGGAACAGAAGCCTGCCAAGGTCCTGGGTGGACCGCAGGCTCACATGATCGCTGATAGCCCAATAGGAACAGAAGCCTGCCACGAAGTAAGTGCTGAATACATGGTAATGGTTACAGTAATGTTGCTCTGGAAGGCCTCAGAGGTGACAGGCAGAAAATCAGAAGTGGGAAGGGGCAAGAAGAGACATTTTATACCCACCAGCTAAGCCCTTTGTGCCTAGCATCTTCTATGCCCCTATCAAGAAGTTTAGTCTAGAACAAGTTGAGAGTCCATTCTTACCAACATGTGTTCCCATCTCTTCATAGATGGCAACGTAGCTAGGCTTTCTGCCACCACCCCATTTATCCATATTTTATGTGTCTGTCTGTTTATGTTGGGACTAGAGGCATTCCCAAGTCCTTGACACCTGGCCACCTTGTCTGGCCCTTGTCAGAGCTGGGCGCTGTGATGCTGGAATATGTGATTTAGCCTGCTATCGCAGGCTTTCTCTAAATGCAAGCATCTGCCAGATAGCATTCTCTGTTCATGTGCCTTGTGTCTTCTGTCTGGCTTCAAGATAGCTAGGCTTTACTTCTTATTTCTCATACTCTCAGGTTATATCTTTCTTCCCTTCCCTACCTTATACCTGGGTCTGTATGAACTAAGGATGTGAGAGATGGGGAAGGCATGCATTTTTATTCAGAAGGAATTTTGCAGAAGGATTGCAGGCTTTGCTCCGTAGTCAGACCGACTCTGCTCTTTCCTGATAAGTGCTATTGCCTAAATTACTCATGTCTCAGTTTCCTTATCTGTAAAGTGGGGATAATAAAATTACCGAATTCAGGGGAGCAAGAAGATTAAATGAGGCAATCTTCACAAATTGAAAAGAGCAGTAGCCAGTATTTTAGGTATAATAACAAAAACACTTTTTATCATTATTCTGATTTCCTACCCCACTGTGCATCGTCAAGTATTCCCTTGATGCAAAACCTACAAAGATTAACTTTGATTTTTCCCTTCATTCCGATGTATTTGCAAGAAATCCTGGAGACCAGCACTTCTTAGGAGGCATTACTGAGAAACATAGCAGGTGGCCAGATGGTAATGACTGAAAACAAGGTCCCTTCTGTCTGAGTGGCTTTCGGGGGAATAGTAAGATAAAATATACTTCTGGAGACATCATATGCGATCTCAGTGGAAGGAAGCAACATGGACTCTTGCCAGAGGGTGTGAGATTAGGGAAGACAGAGAAGCCAGACCATTGCAGGAGGACAGAGAGGAGGTCATGTCCTTATGATATCTTCTTGTGGTTTATGCTCCTAAGGCTTGTTACTGTTGCTCACTGAATCATAGGCATTATTGAAAATCTCATAGTGGCTTTGGTCTCTGTGGGGAAGGACATTGTTTTGGTGCTGGAGCTTCTTGTTGGAGTACCACTCTTCTCTACTTTGACTTCCGAGAAGGTGAAGTGGATCTAGTGGTGTGGTGTCCATTTCTAGATTGCTCAGAAACCACTGTTTCCTCCAAATCATCTTCCTAATATTAATCTTCCTCTGTCATGTCTAGCTTGATGGAGGAATGTATTCTAGTATTTTTCTTCTATTTCTGAGGAACACAAAGAGGACTGTTGCCTCTTTTTCTAAGAGTGGGCACATATTTGAATCCAGCTAAACATATATTTCTTCTCCAGGGCTTTGAACATTAAACCTGTGACTGGAAGTGTGGATATTGTTGGAGAAATTGTGGAAAACTGAAATGGCATTATGGACAACTGCAGGCTGGGTTTTCTCCACTGAGGCTGCTTCCTACTTCGATTCACGTTCCAGGTAAATACCTTACATATAAGAGGTATTGATGTAAAGGATGGAGGAGAGGCTATTGCATAGTGCAGATCTCTCCAGAACAAAATGTTGTATATCTGAGGTTTGTGAGTACAATCTGGCATTAAAGACACCTAGTGCTTAGACTCTGCCTTGATCAGGTTCATACATTTCAACATTTTAGCATCCAGATTTAGAATGCTTCTTGTTCCCAAAAATGGCTTTCAGATCCTTTGTGGGAATATGGTCTCTGATTTGGGAGTGAGAAAATCAAGTGAGAAAATCAAGACTCCACAGTAGAACCCATGAGGGAGGGGCTTTACCTGTCTCCAGGCTATCTGGGCCCCGGTCATCTGAGACTTAAGTCCTCCTTGTCCTTCTCTGTAAAGGCCACCAAGCTATGCTTACAAAATGGCAGGAACCAGTACAAGACACACTTTTAACTGATACCAGGAAACACTGCTTGCCAGACTGAAAGCCAAATACTGCAAGAAGTATTATCAAAAGGAACTTTGTGTCTCAATCACATAACAATATGAGCATGATCTCAGTGGCTCTAGACACATGACTCCAGCTTGTTGCTTTGCCCTGCTCCAGGTGTACATTCCTTTATTGTGGCTGCTTCTGTTCCTGCTGCCACAGAGGTTAACATGAGCTTCTGATCACAATTCACTGGTTTTAGCCTAAGAATTTGGCTACAGTTAGATATAGTGTTGTTGCAGAAGGTAATATTTAGCCCAGTGTCCAGACATCTGTTTACAGGAGAAGGAAAGACAGCCATGGTTTCTATATGGTATCATGAACATGTTTATAATCACCTAAATCATACCAGGAGAAGGAAAGACAACCATGGCTTCTATATGGTATCATGAACATGTTTATAATCACCTAAATCACACCGACTCTCTTACTAGTATGAGTCATGCTGCTATTAGAAAGGGAGGGGTGAGATGACCCAAACTAGGTTCTGCAGGAATTTCTTACAGGGCTTCTTCAAGCTTAAGACCGGCAGTGAGCTAATACTGGCTGGCAAGGACTCCAGAGCATTCCTGTCTTCCCACATGGAATCATCTACTCTTTCTGTTAAAGTTTTTCTGTTTCCATGATTTGTTCCTCGGTCAACTGAGTTCTAGAGAAGATGCTGTAACCTCCTTTTCAGCAAGGGCTTCCCTAAGCTGAGGCCACTGTCTGAACCCTTCCAAAAGAGCCAATCTTTGCCCTTGCTACTAATTCTCCTGTTAGTTCTCATTATACCTGAGTCTCCAGGCCACTCCTAGGAAAACAGGGTAGACATCCATAAAGGAACTGGTTCAGAGAGTGGGCAGATACCATCCTGTCTCTGGAGAATTGTAACTTAATGTGGAGACTTAACTCATTGTTGAACTCAGAAGTTACATAGAACTGACTGATGGTGGGACTTCTGCCATGATACAAAGATGTGGGTATATGTGATACAACCCTCTGAACTTCTTGGCCCCTGGTTAATGAAGCAGATATGCAGAGGCATGGGCAGTGGGGCCAAAGAAAACGGCAGGAAAGAAGGGGACACACACACACACACACACACACACACACACACACACGTGCGCGCGCGCACACACAGAAGGCTTAGTATTGTGAAATAATTGGAAGAGATTAGAGGGTGAATAAATTATAGACTCAGCTTGTTTTAACTTTATATCCCAGCTCTGTCCCTAATACCAAGACTATGGGCAAATAACCAAGTCAAACCTCAGTTTCTCATCTATAAAAGGGAATTATTATTATTATTATTATTATTAAAATAGCATTCTATAATTTCCTGCTTCATAGGTTAACATGAGGATAACTCAAAGGACATGTAAGTTAGCTAATTCTTTTTTTCCCTTTTCTACAGTCCTCTGAGGTATGAATTTGTTCTGAGAATTCGTTCGTTAACTGACTTGTCTGGAGTTGATTTGACTCATTCTAGCGCTCCTTTCTCACTTACCTTCCTCTTGAGTATGACAAGACTAACACCTTAGTGGCTTAGTTCTCTTCTAGAGAGATGCAGTTGGGGAAGACATGGTGCGGATATCCTGCAGCTGTTAACTGAGCCCAGGGATCCCCCAACTGGCACATATGGTGACACCACCACTGCAAGATGGATGGGATCTCCCCCTCCCCTTCCTTTCCCCCCATATGGGAAGAACTGAAACAAGAGCTTTTTAGAAGGCTGCATTAGTGAATTCCTATTCCTGCTCACATGAGGCATTTGGACCTTCTGACCTCAATATGCAAAGAGACTGGAAACATGTAAATCAGCAGCTCTCGGATCCATAAAAATAGCTCAGCTGCTCCCTCCTCTCTCCTCTCCCCAGCATCAGAACTGCTTCATGTGCCCGATGTCCTTGCTTTTTCCTTCTTTCTCCTTACCTCTAGCTCCCACTCCTTCCTCACTTCACCCTTTCTTTCATTTACTCTCTTTATTCCGCCACCTGTCCCCTCTTTCCTGTTTCTTTTCAACATTTCCCCATACCTTCTTGCTCTTGTTGATTTCCAAACCAGGATGCAGGTGCGCAGGTGGGATATGGCTCACCAGAGTCTGAAAGCACAACACATTGACATGTGCAGCAATACTACAACTGTTTTGGCTCCTTGGTTCCTATGTTGGTGTATCAGGATGGTAGGGAAGCCCTTGCTAAAGAGTAACCTTGGGCATGCAACTCTACCCATGGATAGATCTACATTAGAGGGTTGCTAGGAGCATATGAAGTAATGCAAATGTCTAGTTCAAAGAAATTGAATTGGCCAACAATTACCAGCCATTATTCTCAAAGATAACTACAGTGCAGCCCTGAAGCAAGGCCTGGGCATCAGTGAATGAACAGGCTTGGGGTTGTCTGGGAAACGTTATGTAACTAATTGCCCATTACAACCAGAGATGACAGGCTTGCGGGGTACCACCAGATAAACACAAACTCCCAGCTCTGTATTTTCATAGCTGTATAATTCAGGTCTTATCAAAGACATTACTAGGCCTCAGGATCTCCACTATAAACTGTCATGGAGAGGTACTGACTTGCTGGTACAGGAGAAGGCTTCCCTGCAGTGAACACACACTGAGTAGAGCACAGAGGCCCACTGAGTCAATAATGTCCTCCTTGACGCAATGTGATGATCTTGTATAAAGCGTCACTCACTAGAACAGTGTTTCCCGCTCTTCCTCACTATCACCCTGCAGCCACAGGTCTCCACACTTCTCCCCAGTCTCCTCTACTCTATGGGTTACATTTCTTATTTATTTATGGGTGGGTTACATAAATGGGTTACATTTATTTATCTTCTGTGCGTACTGGGATATGTGTATGTATGTATGTCTATACATGCTACAGCAGGTATGTGTGTAGGACAACCCAAAAAAGTTAGTTGTCTTTTTCTACCATGTGGGGCCTTGGTATTGAACTCAGATTACTGGGCTTGACTTTGTGAGCCATCTATACTGCTCTAACCCTCCCTGGAGTTCCAAATATATCTATATCAGTTTAGTTATATGTGCCATATATAAGCATGTATATACACACACACATATGTGTTTTGTGGTTTTGACATAAAATGAATAAGACATTCTGCCCACCAAGCACCTATTTTTGCCCCTTTGGGAGATGATACAGTCTCCACTGAGAACAATGGTCTAGACTAGACTAACATTTCTCCTGTTCTATCCTCCCTTCCTTCCTCCCTCCCTTCTTTCCTTCCTCCCTCCCTCCCTCCCTTCTTTCCTTCCTTCTTTCTTTCCTTCCTTCTTTCCTTCCTTCCTTCCTTCCTTCCTTCCTTCCTTCCTTCCTTCCTTCCTCACCTTTCTCTTCCTTAAATTTCCAGTTTTCCCTTTCTTTATCAGTGTGGATCAAAGACTCTTCCTACAGCCCTGAGTGGAGCTAGTTGAATGGGGTCAGGTGTCATGGCTGTGTCTGTGATTGAGGATGATTCAGTACCATTGCTCTGGCCATGTTCTATCTGCCTTTATTCTTTACTTGACTAATACAAATCTGGCTTCATTTTTTGGAAGGGATGTTTTAAAACATACATCTATCTATCTATCTATCTATCTATCTATCTATCTATCATTTATCTATCTATCTATCTATCTATTTATCTATCATTTATCTATCTATCTATCAATCATCTATTTATTTAAGAGAAAAGCTATGAAGTATGAAGGGTGGGTGGGGGGATCTGAGAGATATTGGGGGAAAAGAAAGAATGTGATCAAAATTTATAGAAGTTTCAAAGAATAAATAAAATTTTAATGTTCTCAAAAGAGAGAAATATTGTAAATTTCAGGGGGAATGTTTCAGGTAAAATTAACAGGACTTAAGGACTACAGAATCCTTTTTTGGAAAGAGATCACATTCTGGTTAGAAACAAGGCTCATCCTTTACAGTAATGATGGTCACTAGCAGTTCTTTCACAGTAACTGTGTGTTATGATATGTACTTCCCGTGGACTAACTAATGCTGTTTACCCTGCAATCCTGTGAGGTCGCACTGCTACCACCCAGCCTCTGCTTTACAGACAAAGATTAGTGAGTAACTTCTTTAGGGTTGTATATCTAGTCAGTACACTGGCTGGAATCGAAACTCAGGGCTCTCCACTCACATTGAATTAGACTGCCTTCTAACTCTAACACAAGATGGGCTTTAAAAAGTGTCATACTCTAGAACTGTCATATAACCCAGCCATACCACTCCTGAGCATATACCCAAAGAACCTTGTACCCTAACACAGAGATACTGTTACTTCCATATTTATTGCGTCTCTTTTTACAATAGTGGGGAAATGAAAGGAGCCCAGATAGTCACCGACAGATGAATGATAGTGAAAATGTGGCACATATACATAATGGAATTTTATTCAGCTGTAAAGAAAAATGAAATCATGAAATTTGGAGGAAAATGGATGAATCTGGAAAGTATAATGTTAAGTGAGGCAATTCAGACTCAGAGATAAGAATCACATATTGCTTCTTACATGCAGACCCCGGCTGTGCTGTTTATCTGTGTGTATAAGTTGAGGATGACTGAGGGGCTAGGCTATGAAACTGGGAAGGAGACCATGAGAGGTGAAGACGGGGTTGAGAAATGGGAAAAGGCAATAGAACACAAGTGATATGAGAACAGAAAGGAGGGGTTGTGGGTAGGAGAGCATAAGTATGGGCCAGAAGGATGAGCGAGAAGAGAAAGGGAGGAGAATTGACACCAAATTTTGTTTGAAAATGCTGTAATGAAACCTAGTACTGTGCATACTAATTTAAAAAGCTTAAAGACCAGCAGGATGGCTCAGCAGGTAAGAGTGCTCACCGTGCAAGCCTGGCAAGTCATGTAAAGGTAGGAGAGAATCAACTCCACAAAGTTGTCACTGATCTCCACACGCATGCTATGGCACATGCGACCCCTACATCATGCTTCTACATAATAAAAAATGACAACAAATCAAATTAAAAACAGAAGTCCACATTGATTAAACTAAAACGAATGCTTATGGTGGTATTGCTAAAATGTTGCTGGAACTCAGAGTCTGGAAGAGAGAGAAGGGAGGCAGTGACACTGGGCATGCGATAGGGTGTGGCAGAGAGATAAGGTCAAGGGAGAGGGGACAGCTTGAGAAAAGGCACAGAATTAGGAAAGGCCAGAAATGATCTTCCTTAGAGTCACAAGGTCGCAGAGGGCCTCTTGGGGGCGGGTGGTACCAATAAACTGCACTGTGCCTTGTCTGTGACACAACTGTATCAATTACCAACGGGGGCCTGACGGTTGGCTGTGAATGGACATTTGAATGACTGGTGGCCACTGGTTCCCAGCGGTGTCACTTTGATTCCAGGGTCTGTCAGTGTTGGGATTGTAGACATTCTGGGCAGGAAATGTCTGCTTGGAAGGCTGACCTGCGCATTGTTTGATGAGTATTTAGTACCATGCCTCCCTTTCTACCCTTGGGGAAGATGACTGAAGATGTCTCCTGACATTGCTAGATGATCTCCGAGTAGGGCAGGCTGGAGAGGTAGGAAATTCAACCTCTCATGCTCTTGAGTTAATGTGATGCGACTTTTGGCAAAATGTTTTCTGTCTTCAAACCTGTGTTTTTGTTCTTTTTCCATTAAAAATATGAGGCAGCCAGAGGCTTGATGTGGTGGTTTACTCAGGAAGCTGAGGCAGGAGGATTGTGAGTTTAAGGCTAGTCTGTGCCATATATTGAGACATTATTTTAAAAAAGGTGACTGGTTGCAGTCCGTTGGTTGGAGGTCCCTAAGGGCCATTTTAAATTTAAGCACTCAGCACTGGTCCCAGAAGTTCGGCCAGTAGCTCTTGCTGCCTGTTGCTCCTGCATTATGCAGTGCGATGACACCCATACCTCCTGCTGGGAAAGCTGGCAGCAGCTGCCTCCGTGCTGAGCCCAAGGCTAATCTGCTGCCTTCCAGAGCAGGTGTGTGAAGGGCTCTTGGTGTCACTTTCCACAGCAACACCCAGGTGACATTGTTAATTATAGTCAGGGAGAGTAGGGCTCAGGAGGTGGCAATGAGCAGTTCTTGGGTGTGAGAAAGTGATTAACACCAGGACTTTGGCCAAGTGGAGCCACTGAAGTCATTTCCTGAGGTCTTAGTGGAAAGTTTGCCCCCCCCCCCCCATTTCCTTGAGGACTCAGTTCCCTTCTTCTCCCTTTGTCCTGGGATGAAGCAGATGTTTTAGGGAAGGATATGGTTGTTGGGGCTGCCTTTGGCTATGAATTTAGGATCAGGATAGACAATTTTGAGGTGAAAAGAGCCTCCTGTGTTGCTGTTACTTTGCTATGTGGGAAGAGAGGTCTGCTGGGGCAGACTTTGCTATTCTGGAAAAAGAATTAGAAGCTCAGAGGGTGATGGAGACTGAACAGGAGTTTATAGGGACTTCTGTGACACCCCCTCCCCTCCAGCTGTCATACATCATCCTTGGAGGTATTCTTAAGCCCTATTTTACAAATGAGGATTAGGGTGAGGAAAGCCATTTGCTTGATGACCTCTGTTTCTTAGTGGCAGAAAAATGTCTCAACATGCAGAGAGAGGGTGTGGTAGATTCCAAAGCCTTTGTCCTGGTTTGTGTGTGAAGTCAGGGGTTTGGTTCTAAGAAATCTTTCTCTGCTGATCCTGAGGTCTACCACTCTGTCCTCCAGGCTGTTTATCAGAGCCTGGAATGCATGCTTTGAGATTTTCTTGTTTTGTGTAGACTCTATCTAAAACTGGAAGAAAAAAATAGCAGTGTGTGTGTGTGTGTGTGTGTGTGTGTGTGTGTGTGTGTGTGTGTGTGTGATGAGCTGATAAGGAGAAGGGGATGGAGAAGGAGGGCATCTGATAAGAAACTAGAGAACCAAAAGGGAAGCAACCAGTAAGCTGGGAGGGTGCAAAGGTGAGATAAGGGAGACAAAAAGGCCTTTGGGAGCTGGGTGATGGAGAGGAGGAACAGGGAATAGATAAGGGAGGATACTTAGTCATTAAACAGAAGAAATAGATAAGAAGACAATGGGGAGAGAGAGAGAGCGAGAGGGAGGGAGGGAGGAAGGGAGAGAGAGAGAGAGAGAGAGAGAGAGAGAGAGAGAGAGAGAGAGAGAGAGACATTGTTTTCAGGTGGCCCAGCCTTTGTAAATACCTGTGTATCTGACACCATCTCCATCTCTTTACTGTCAAAATGAATGTCCAGGCTGTGACTCTGGATAGAAAGCCCGGCATGGCTCTGATATCCCATGAATAAGGAGGCTGGCCTCATGCCTTCCTGCATCCTCTGTCCACAGGAGGGATTTGACTCCTCCCCCATCCTTCCCTCCCTTCTCACTTTATTCTGCATTGAAAAATTCTGTTTCAAGAAACCAGGGGAAGGAAAGAGGCTAATAAGAGAGGGTGGAAAGGACTAAAGGGAGAGAATGGGAGCAGGTGAATTATGGTCAAAGCTAACGATATACCGAAGGAAATTACCTATATGAAACCCAACATGACATACAGTGCATACATACCAGCTAAGAAACTGGTTTCCAGTTTGTAGATACAGTAAAGGTTGGTATAAGTTTAGTAGATGGAGACTAAAGATTCACAACCAAATGTGTAATTGGAGTGCTTTGGTGTGGACACTACTCTGATGAAGAAAATAGAGTTGTGTACCATGTCAGGTGGTGATGGTGCGATTCCTTCAGGTTGACTCGTCAAAGTAGGCCTTTGCAAAGAGATGGGACCTACTGATGGGCAGGAAGTGGTCATGAGGCTTTCTGAGAGAGAGCACCATAGGCAGAAAAAATGGGACCCTCCGAAGACCAGAGGTTGGAGTGTGAGTGTGGCTTTTTAGATTGCGTTGTGACAATGAGATTGGAGAGGTGAAGGGACCAAAGCTTGCAGGCTCTTGAAGTTCAGATTTTGTATATAATAAGCATAAGGAGAAAGTTGGTGGGTACATCTGAGGTTCAGGGTACATCTTGTCAGGTGGAGGCTGTGGAGTCTAGAAGAAAGATCACTGGGCTGGTCAGAAGACACATTTCCCCTCTGATTGTCTAACACATTTTGATCCTTGCGTTGTCAGTTCCTTTCTGTGTTCTTCCGTAATAGTTGTTTCTGAGCTGGGATAATGAGACTTAGTTATCCTGAAGGCCCATTTGGCTCCGAAGTTCCATGGATGCTTGAGCAGAGTCAGCAAGGATTACTCCTCAAGACCCAAGATTTCATCTTTCTTCCCATTGTGTAGGTAGCAACAGCTCAGGTCTCGACTTTGCCACTCAACTGGTGCTCACGCTTGAGTGAAGAATTTAAGATTCCTGAATTTAACTTTCTCATTTGTAAAGTGGCAATAATAATATTCACCTTACAAAGTTCTTATGAGGGAGGAAATGAGCTAATTGTGATAAGGATTTAGCTCAACTCCTACATACAATTAGCTATTAATACCAGTCCCAAATATTTACTGTGAGGTTAGATCTGTCACCAGAGCATGGGTGGCAATGTCTATTTATTGACTGATCATTTCTGCTTCAGAACTAATGCCCTCCTGCTAGACCCTCCAAATAAACATAAACCCAAGCTCACTCCCAGTTTCCTATCGCCTCCTGTCCTTCTAAGGCTCCTTATCTTGGTTCATAGGCCTGTGATATTCTCAGACCCTCATGATCAGTCTCAGAATTATCTTGGACTTCTTTCCTACATCCAATCACTCATCAAGCCCTATCACTAAGCTATCATGGTCTCATCTGTCCTTCATTTTTCATTCCTTTCAGTCCTTTCTTATCCCACACTTAGGCTAATCTTTGAACTGGCTCCTGTGCTCTTTCTTCCTTCTTCTTCCCCATCTCTGCCATGCATCATCATTGGCTTTCAAACACTGTTGCCATAGCAAGTATCTCCAACAAAGCCACTTTTCTGATTAAGTGTTTTCTCTGTCTGCCATCCACGCTAGGCCACCAGATGAAGCTCATCATTTCAAAGATTTTAAAAATTTGGTTCTACCTACTTTTCTAGGGTCTTCTATCTTCCTACCCTGAACTTTAATATACTTGTCTTCTCATCCTTCCAGAGCTCATTTCTAGGGGAACTCCTTTTTTTACCCCATATGCCTTGAGTCTATCAACATTCCGGTGTGGTTACTTCAAATTCATTTAGACTAAGAATGTGAACTTCAAATTGTGCTACTCCATGGAGCCTTCTCAGTTGTCTTTGCTTTGCCAATGTGTTGGATTCCATTTATATGCCACCCTGTACTTATTGTCTCTTATACAAAATACCTGCAACTGTTCTTGAATTATTATGCATCATTTTTCTTCCCTAATATATTTTTTGATTCTTGGAGGATGAGGACTGAGTTTTGGCCATCATTTTATTGTTTACCAGACTTAGGAAACAGCTTAAGAAACTTAGGAAACAACTCTAATGAGTCTCATGAACTCTATGGAGCTAAAACAACCATAGTTCTGTATTCACTTATATCTTATTCCCTGATACGTTCTAGTCATTTCCCTTTTGTTCTCTCTTGTCTTGGTAAAGCATTATCATCTACCCGGTTGCTCAAGCTCCAGACAATACAATTTAGTGGAAAGACCACTGTGATGGTCAGAAGATGCATACTCTATCTCTGATTGGCCAGTTAATACATTGTGATCTTGAGTTAGTCAACTCTCTTCTCTGGGTTTCAGCCATTGTTATTATGAGTTGGGATAATGAGACAGTAATCTCCAGGGTCCAAAAGGCCAGGAATAATTCTTGATTTCCCCTTTTCGTTTTCCAACCCGGTCCAGCCCATTACCAAGTTAGCTCTACTTCAAGAATTAATCTTAAATCTGTCTACTTTTCTCCACTTAACCTGACTCACAAGTAACCTCCTTACGTCTCTGTTTTTATTGCCCTTAGTGTTGTATCTAAGACAAGAAGGCTCTTTAAAAATATATCACATTATATCACAAACTAAATTAAGACCCTTCAATGGTCTCTTGTCATAAGGAATGGCATATAGAGGTCTCAGTCTGGTTTGTAGTCTTCCAAGTGTCTGTCTCTTGTTTTTGATGTGACATTTGCCACTATTCATATTGTTGGTTCCTATGTTTGTGATGAGTAAAATCACTTCTCTTGCTTCTTTCAAGATTTCCCTGTCTTTGAATTCAGTTCTTTGACTATGATGTTTCTAGGTGTGAATTTCCCTGTGTTTATCATACTTGGCACCCGTTGAGAGATTTTTTGTTTATCACTTCTTAAAAAATGTTTTATGCTTGTTTCTCTATAGCCTTATGGATTTCCACTCTACCTCTGTATAGAGAACAGCCCTGCTGTGTCCTGATATTTTAGTAAATGCTCTGATGAGCCATGTGTGTTAACAGAGTCAACTTGGCAGGATCCAGAATCCCCTATGAGATGACACCTTAGGCAGATCTGTGAGGGATTTTTGCAGATTGGTTAATTGAAGTGGGAAGGCCCACCCTACCATTCTATAGCTGGTGTTCTAGAATGAATAGAAAGGAGAAAATGAGTTGAACACCAGCACTCATTTCTCTGCTTCCTGCATATGGATACAATATAGCTTACCACATTGCCTTTTCTGCCATGATTAATTTTTATCCTCAAACTGTGAGCCACAGAAAACCCTTTCTTTCTTAAGTTGCTTCTTCTCAGCTATTTGGTCATAGGAATAAGAAAAGTGACTAATATAGGCCACATAAACAAAGTTTAACTAGTTTGACCCAAATCATGGTTAACCGTTTCTTTGTTACCACAGCTGTAATGAAGGAAGATCAGCAAGCTTTGCCAGGAGTTTCCAGGACAAAGGTTCTGATGAATCTTGTTGACTTTCAGGAGAAGGCCATGATCTGGGTCTCATCTGCTTCTTTGATTGTACCAAAGTTCTTTTGAACTTGATCCTTCTTAGGAGAGAGTGACTGACCTAGATGAATGTTTCCTAAGTTGCTGGCAGTAGCTTAGAGGAAGTTCTCCAATACTGGACTAATCCACTGCCTGAGCATCCTGCTATCTGGGCCTCCTGGTTGGTTGGCGTTGGAGTTGGGGACACAGAGTGCTAACACCACACTGGCTGACCTTGCTTCTGTATGTCATTGTTGTCTGCCCACAGGTCTGATCTTTGAGATTGTGTAATTACAGGAGAGGTTCGTGATGGTCACTGTACTGACTGACAGAAGGTTGGGATGCTTAATGATGCTTCTGTTGTGTTAAACAACATTCCTCAAAGAATGTGATCCTGTTCAGAAACAAATCTTTCCAATGCAAACTAATATGAGACTATACTGGGTCCATTTAGACTCTAGTCTAATGGTCAGTGTTGTCAGAAGAGGGAAGTTTGACCAGAGCACAGAAGGAAGACAAGTGAAGACACTGGGTGAGAGGATACAATATGGGATTGAGGTGATGACCTTAGAAAGCATTGTCAGAATTGCCTGTAGCCGTAGAAGCTAAGAGGCAAGGAAGGAATCTCCTCTTTAGTGGTCTAGAGACCAACCTATCAACCTACTAACCCATGACCTTGACTTTGTACTAGCTTAGCAGTAGTTCTCAACCTGTAGGTTGCGACCCCTCTGGGAATCAAAGAACCCTTTCACAAGGATGGCCTAAGACCATCTGCATATTAAATATTTACATTATAATTTATAACAGTAGAAAAATTACTGTTATGAAGTAGCAACAAAAATAATTTTGTGGTTGGGGGTCACCACAACATGAGGAACTGTATTAAAGGATTGCAGCATTAGGAAGGTTGAGAAGCACTGGCTCACAGAATGGTGAAACAAAAATTTCCAATTTTTAAAACCATCCAGTATATGGTACTTTGTTATGGCAACTGTAGGAAATGAATACCATGTCATACAAGTCTCTGAACTTTTAAACTCTACAATCTTATTTGGTTCTTTAACATAATTTCCAGCTCCTTATTGGGCTTCTCCATTTGTTGGGTCATTGTCATCATATTTTTCTAAATTCTTTAAACATTGTTTCTTGTAGGTCTTTAAATATACTTCTTTATTTGAAGAACTTTGGCTATTAAACCCAACATTTGCATTCTTGCAGAGATCATGCCCATGGAATTATTTCTGTCCTGGGTATGGATGATTCTTTCTCCTTCATTTCTTCTTTCTATCCTTCCCTTCTTATTTCTTTATATTCTCACCATCCTCTCTCTCTCTTTGAGACAGGGTCTTATGTATCCTAGACTGACCTTGAAATATATACATACACATATATATTATATATACATATATATATAATACAATACAGACACACACACACACACACACACACACACACACACACACACACACACACAGAGACACACACACACACATAGTCAAGTATGACCTCAACCTCTTGATCCTCCTGCTTTCACCTCCCAAGTTGTGGTAATTCAGGCAAACTCCACCTAGCTTGATTTATGGTTTGCACAGTGCTGGGAATTAGACCTAGGGCTCCATGCAGCTAAACACTTTACTAACTTATCTCCATCTCTAGCCTTACTTTCCTATTTTTGCATGTTTCATAATGTCTTTTGGCTGAGACTTGGGTAATTTAGGTCATATACTGTAGCAATGCTAGATTTTGATCTCTTCCGAGTTTTGTTGCTGTTGTTTGTTTATTTAGCCACTGATTTGGACTCAGCCTGTGGGTGCTATTTCCTGGTGGTATGTGGCTGCTGACACGTCTCTCTAGTCTTTAAATGTCTTATTTTATTTAAGTTTGGCTCCTCTACTTCTTCCTAGCTCAGTGGTCATCCAATATGTAGTCATGAGTGTTGTTGTCGGCTGCTATATTTTATTATTACACTCTTATGGACAGAAATGCATTATTTACAATAGGCTAAAATGTGCAGGCCACATGACTAAAATCACGGCATCACCGAGGGTGTGTTCTTTGGATGTTCCGGGGGAAATGTTTATTCCTTTCTTTCCCAGTTTATATGGGAGCTCTAGCACTTTGTAACACTAGCCGGCTTCCCCCATCTTCACGCCCAGCAGAGAAGGTTAAATCCTTCTCATAGCATACCTCCTTGACTCAGCTGAAAGCACTCTGTGCATTTAGGGAATCATGTAATTAGATGAAGCCTGCCTAGATGAACCATCTCCTTTGCATTTCAAGGCTGTTAGCTTTAATCACATCTGCAAAGTTCCTTTTGCCATGGTAACATAGTCACATGTTCTAAGGTTAAGATCTGGACCGCTCTGTAAAGTGGGGAGGTGGGAAGGTCATTTTTCTGCCCACCACCTATTTTAGGCCAGCAAAGCTGTGGGTCTTATCCAAGTTTAGGCAGTTTCAAGTCTTGCATCTTCTCTGTGCATGTGTCTCAGTGTCCTGACTAGGCAGAGATACGTAAAAGTTTTGTTAAGCCCCTTTAAGATACTGTCATTTCTTGGTTTATTATTGGTAATAATGTAACTTTATTAACTTCCAAATTAGCCTTTCAGTCTGTTTCTTGCCTCAGTCAGGATTGCAATCTCAGTTTAGCAGAACTGTTACTTTCCCATATATACTTGTCTCCGTGATTATTCACCTTACTGCAGATGTCATAGGCATGCATTAAGAACATCTCATCCCCCAAGCTAAGTAAGTCTCCTCCAGAAGCAAGGTTGTTGGTTCTCATGTCCAGTACCACTGGACTAGAATCACCCTATTGCCCAAGCTGGATAGAGTCCAGGGGGTGGATGAAACCAGTTCCCAGCCCCAAGCTCAAACACCACAAACTGATACAGTTCACATTTAAAGTTTAGTAGGTATTCTATTTGTTGTGTGCCTTCGGTTGATTTCCAGAGCTCTTTCATGACTGTTTTGACAACTCTATTTTTAGTATTTATGATTGCTTTTTGGAGAGGACTTATTGCCCTTTCCCTTTGCCATCAGAAATCCCACTCTCTACCAAACTGAGAGGTTTAGTCTACTTAGAATGATTAAGGATACTGTTGAGGTTGTGTTTGGGCCATATATTCAGATATAGATAGCACAGAAGGTAGGTGGTAGAAGGTGGTGTCAGTGAAGGTTTCTTGAAGTAGGCTGGTCCAGGTGTAGGATAGTACTGTCACAGAGGGAAGAACATATACCTAGCATCCCATATATGAAGGAAAGTAGAGACTGGGAACTGGAGGTACAGGTGATGGTGGGTATTATGTGCTAGTCCAAGGAAAGGGGCAAGGACAAAGGACTTTCATAGTTTTGTTTGCTCAGGTTTTTTTTTTTTATAAGATTGTGAGGATTTTTAGAGGATTGATGGATTAGGTTGCTTTCTAGGGACAGCCTCTAACACGAGAACACGTTTATGTTATTATGTTGGAAACTCTTCTCTCCTACTTTTGTTGTCTGGATCTGTTTTCCTCTTTTGTTTGCTCCCATTCTCTGATTCCAGGTGGCTTGGCTGAGAGTTTGATTGTGGGCCCACACTGCCTCCTTGTGCTGAGTTTGTGCATAGCACAGGAGGAGAGCTCAGGGAATTGGGCTTCGAAACATGGTTCTCACCACCGTATTAGGTCTTTTCTTCATAAGGCCTGGAAGATTTTCTTCATAATGATGAACACTCACATTATTCAACACATAGCGACACACTGAGGATCTGCCTCCACCATCCTCCTGGGCAAGGGATGGAGATCTCTGTCTTGGCATTTCCTCTGTATCCATCCTATGATTCAGTTGGAAAGCACTCCTATTCTTTGCACTTGTTTCCTGCGCCTGGAAAATGCTTGTTTTCTTTTTCCCTCTAAAAAATTTCTTTATTTGGCTATTTATTTATTTATTTATTTATTTATTTATTTATTTATTTTACTTAGCAGGTGTAGAGGAGTTTGGGCACATGCTTGGTATTTGTGTAGAGACTAGAATACAAGTTGCACGAGTCATTTCTCTCCTTCTACCATGTGGGTCCCAGGGATTAATCTAAGGTCATCATGATTGGAAGATAGTGTTTTTACCTGAAGATCCATGGAGCTAGTCCTGAAAAAAAGTCCTTTGTTGCTTTGTTCTGGCACATGTCAACACTCCTTGAGAGCTCCTACATCTATATCCAGGTTCACGGCGTAGCTGTGATCTCTGCCAGTCTTACCCAAGCCTGACTCAGTTTGCACGATTTGTGTATACCTTGCTCATGTTAGTGACTCTAGTATATGATATAGTAAACTCTCAGGGACTTGTTTGTGGGTGACTGTGCTAATCGCTAAGGTCTATGATTTGGAAGTGGCGAAGATGACAGCTGGAAAGTGAGTTGAAGACTTAAGAGTGAAGGAATCAGCAAATCAACAGGTATACGAAGTACCTTAAGGCCTGAATGCACCTCTCCATCCCTCGCCCACACCAAGGAGTACAGTAACTCTTCCTACTCCTTCCCTTTGTTTAACTCCTTCCCTCCTCCAGCTTTCCTTCTTAGTTCATGCTCACTTCTCATCCTCAGCCTGAGATTAATGTTGGAAGTCAAGTGTACGTGATCATGTTGAGTCCCTGAGTATTACCTTTTTGAAATTCAAACACTTCTGGTTCAAATCCAAGATTCACAATTTATTATTGGTTCAAATTTGTCTTAGACAAATATACTCACCTCTTGGAGCCTCAGTTTTCTTGATTTTAAATTAACATGGTAACTGATTTTTTTCTCTGTAATCAGTTGACTTGTGTGAAAATCACATCTGATAATGGATAGGAAAGGACCTCTTGGCAATGCTGTAGATAATTGTCATTATCATATTAGATAAAATTAAATGCATGGGATATTGCTATTGTTATCTGTATAATTTCAGGTAGACTCAATGGATTGGATAAATATCTCATTGGTTAATGTGTTGAATCAACCAGAAGAAAGTAAGCAGATAGTCAGGGCTTCTCAAACCACACATTCTTATAATAAAACACTGTGAGCTAGTCTCTGAATCTATGGGGTTCTTGCATCCCATGTTACCTGATAGTTAACCTAATAATTAACTAGCCTAATAGTTAAAATTCTGAGGTTCAGAGACTTGAGATGGCTCAGTGGTTTAAGTGCCTGCCATGCAAGCTTGAAAAGAGGAGTTCAGCTCCCCAGAACTCTTGTAAAATGCTAGGAGGGTGAGGTGGCCTGCCTGTAATTCCAGCTTGGGAAAGAGGACAGAGATCCCAGAACAAGCTGGCTACTGAGACAATATGGCTACAGAGTAGCCATATTGGCCAGCTCTGGGTTTGATTAAGAGACCTTGCCTCAGTGAATAAGATGGAAGAACAATTGAGGGCGATTTTGGACATCAACCATGGGTATCCATATACATGCACACACACATATGCTCATGTATACATACACACACATGCACGTGTGCACACACACTTGAGAATGGAAGAAGAGAAAAAGAAAGCATGAGATGTAGAGGCAAGTAAGAGTTGCTTAAGCAGTAGCTTTGTCTATCTGGGCCTCAGTGTCTTCTTGGTAGAATGAGGATAATGATAAACATGGTGCTTATCTAATGAGCATGCTTCCACTCAGTGCAGCAGCCTCTGTGAGGCACCCTGAACAGAGGCAGGTGTACAGTAAATGTCAGCTTTGATCAGATGCTCTCGCTTCCTGCTCGTAAAGGTTGGCTGTTTTGCTTTTGTTCCCCTCTCAAATAAGATAATGAGGCTAAGTAATGACCCGGCAGAAGGCAAGATAATACATCTAATGAAAAATTGGCTGGTTACCAAGGACAGAGAGGATCTTAGTAGCTCTCAGTCCAATTCACTCATTTTTAAAAATGGGAAGGAAATATTTTTCCCAAGGTTACGTAACAAATCCAGTTCAATGTATTGACTCTTGTTTTTTATGTCTTTTATATCCCAAGCATTATTCACATTTCTGTGGAAAACTGGGTGAATGAGAAATAGTTTTTGCCTATATAGGAGATTTCCCGAAGTGTAAAGAATGCAAACTGATGTGATGGGGGTTAGAACTTAACCTAGAAAATCCTGGGTTAAATAAAATAAAAAGGAATGCTTTTGTTGGGTGCTGAACCTTGAACCCAGAGCTTTGTGCATGCTAGGCAAGCACTCTACCACTGAGCCACACCCCCAGCCCTAAACAGGAGTTTTTGTCATATGCTTTGCTCAATTTCAAGAGGGAGGTTCACTTGCATAGCATAGAAGAGGAGGCTTCTATTTCCTTGCAGTTCATCTAGTAGGGCTTTACTCTGTGGCATATGAGTGTGGTTTTAAGTGTTCATAGACTATTTGGAGGCAGGGGATACATGGAAACAGATTAACAAGAAGTTCACTGGTGATGAGGCAGAGATGGATTACAGACTGGTGACCAGATAGATTTAGTGTTGAGGGTATCCAGCCCTCTTCCCTCTGCCCAGTATTTTTATGTATATGAAATGACTTTCCAAGGAACACCCAGCAGCTGTCCCACCAAAGTCTAAGAGCACAGGACAACACCCAGACTGAGGAAGCTAACTAAAGTTTAGATGATGAACACGCCTTGCCCAGCCTGCTTTTCCTTGTTTCACTGACTGTCTCAACATGTGCCTCAACACTCTGAGGCAGGTGTTCTTGTTTTCCCCATTTCACCTTTGAGGAAATAGACATGAACAGTTCAACACATTGTTCAAAGGTCATTTAGCAAGTAAACAGACAAGGTGAAGTTTGAATCTGAGCAACAGGATCCTGTCTGGGCGTATGGCCATAGTTAGACTAGTTTTGGATGTGATGTGTATTTGTTTTTGCCCGTATCCTGTGTACAGGCAAAGACCTTACTACTCAGGAAGTTGTGCTTTTTGGTCTCTTTGATCTGCTGTTGCTGTCATGTGGGATGAGGAGAGGGAGCTTGGGATGCACAGTGCGGCTATTTGCATGTGGGTTTTGCTCAAGACCCCCTTCCCATTAAGGATTTGCTCCTATACTGCCTTCTCTGTGTTAGCAGCATCTCTGTGCTCACGTCACTGTTTCCACTCACCTCAGGTGCTTCCTGTGCTGTACCTCATTTCTAAGACATTGACACAGATATAAGATGTTACCTAGACAGATCATAATTGTTTGGCAGGTGCCAATCCTTATTCCTATGGCCAGATCTTCCACCCTAGGGCTTTGCTCAGTTATTATAGTCAAATGAAGAAATGACTGAATGTACTGCCACTTATTAGTGGTGGCAACTTTTCAGACAGCAATATTATATATGGAATTGTTATTGTTCACCATATGCATCCGACTGATAGGCATGTGAAAAAGTGATATTTCTCCAGCTGTGTTGTGGTTCGTTAGGGCCTGTAATGGGAAATGAAGTGTGAGTAAAAGGAATGTGAGTGTGACTTCCCAGGAAAAGGTTCCCATGCCACAAGCTTTCTCTGTCATGATGGTGACAAGAGTTTCAGACAAGTGATCTTTGCCAGCCTGGGCCTGGGTGTCTCCCACTGTCCTAGTCTTATAGCACAGGTGGGCAGTGAACTTTTGTTTTTTAAACTAATAAGGTTTTCATTCTGTTTGTTTCTACAGCACAATACAGCTCATCTTGACTGATAACTTCTAAGAATATCCTAAGTGATGGACTTGAAAATAAACCACTGCTCTGGTCAAGGCTTCAGAGAGAAATAGAAAGGGAATGAGAGCTTGAGCTGGAAGCAAAACCCTGCTGTGTTCAGATCAGGATCGGAAGCTGGGAATGACAGAGGCATAAAAACGGTATAGTACTAGGCATCGCAGTTGTGCTCAGTGGAGCTGGCATGGCCTTTTGATCTACGAACTGTGGTGAGGGAGGTGATAGATGGGGAAAGTGCAGGGTGATGTGCAGAACAGACTAATGTATTCAATTCTGATCACACCCGACACCCCCCTGTTTGTTCACACATTTAAAAATGTTGTTGCCAATTGCCATTATTTAAAAGTCCAGGGCTGGGACACAAGCACGTGGGCCAGAATTTGGATCCTCAGCACCCATGTGAAAGCTGGGTGGACATGGTGGCCCCTCTGTAATCCCAGCACTTGGGAGGCAGAGACAAGAGAACCCTAGGACAAGATGCCTAGCTGGACTGTCCAGAATGGGTGAGCTCTGAGTTTGAATCAGAGATTCTGCCTCAGTAAATAAAGTGGGCATTGATCCAAGAAGATAGCCCATGTCAGTTCAGGCCTTCACATATGAGCATTTTTGACTCCCCTCCCCCACTTGCATAGAAGGTCCGGATTTCTGACTTTTCTAGTTAAGTCTTAAGATCAAGATACTCCCTCTTTAGATGGCAGATGTGCCACAGGTCCTATCAGTCAGAGTTTGGCCTGCCTTTTTGTTTGTTCCTTTTCTTGTCTGTCTAATCTTGGAGTTATCAGAACTGGAGACTTCTACATGATTTGAACTTGGGCCATCTCGTCTCAGATCACTTTACAGTGACTAAACGATTAAATCTTCTTAGGCATTAAACATCGCACTTTCTGATTCGTTTTGATAGTAACTATTTCCTCCAGTACTAGTCAGTTTCAGGGCCCAAGAAGAACAAAGACGTGTGTTTGATACACTTTGTAGCACATAAGACAAGATGAATCTGGGTCAAACTCAGGAGTTTCTTTGAAGCCAGAGTGGCTTTGGCTATAGGGGATGGGGAAGGCCTTGTTCTGGCTCTGTTTGCCTATTGGCCTTTCTAGGTGGTTTCCCATTCCGCAAAATGGGCCAGATCTAGAGAAGGTAAAGGGTGGAGGCGGCTCCAAGAGAAAGTGCAAAGTGGGCAGAGAGAGGACTGCTGGAGAGGTCTGAGCGTGGTGGAGAAAGTTATATAAGGCTTCAGAGAAACTCGTGTGGAGATTGTTCCTGCTCCGCACATGAAAGAAGGTGAAGAACAAACACCCGGGGAACAAAGGCAGTAGAGGAAACCCAGGCGCACCAGCAGATAAGTCAGGAGAGGAAGACAAAGGGAGCTAAATTTAAACCGGGGAGAAAAGATGCCTCAGCGGGGCCAGGAGCAGTCTATAAATACCTTGAAGGCAACAAGCTGTAGAAAGAAAGGAAGAATTATTCACTGTCTTCCCAGATGTAGGGCAGAGACTGGGGCCAGAAGGAAGCTGAGCTGGCGTCAGCTTGCTGGCCCCAGGAGAATAAAGTGCTGTTTGTATAGTGGACAGGACTATGAAGCAAGGGGGGAGGACCCAGCTCCTGGCTGGCTGCTCACTGTGGGATCTCCTCCAGCGGGAGCTTCCGAACCCAGAAGTCCCCTGCACTCCCTCTTCTCTGCGGCCTAGAAAGGAGTCCAGCTGAAAGGAAGGAGTCTTCTACGCTGAGGGTGCCTAGCCCGGTGGGCATCTTTCTAAGACACTCGTTTCTTTCCCTTCTTTCTTCCTTTTAAAATGAGATAGATGCTGTTTGCCTCATAAGGATGGTGTGAGGATCAAACAGGATTTTCTATGTGAAGCCTATGATGGAAGTTTTCTGTCTGAAAACTTCATGCCTTTGTTTACTTGGGATCTCTGTCAGCAGGCCAGCCAGGGAAATTCAGACAGTAGTGACTTTGTACCATCTCTCTCTCTGGCTCTGTTTTGCAACCTTTTCTACATTTAGCTTGGGTTCTAGCAATGATAGCATTGATTGGTGATATCTTATGACAGAGCCAAAACTACTGCCAAACAGCAGTGAATGTCACAGGACCCATCATTCCAGATGAGATCATCCCAAATAAGGGCAATTATCCTGTGATGGGAACCCAGGCTACTCCTGGAACAGCAGCAATCATCTCAGGGAACCAGATTGCTCTCCTCAAGAGATGAAAGCAGTAAGAACTTCTCTAGAACTGAGAGAATAATCAGCCAGACCACTGGCCCAAACTGCATTCCTTCCTCTGTCAGCCCTTCAAATCTCAATTTCTCTCTACTTTGGTTTCCTGTCCTATAAAGTTAGAAAGTTCTGTTTAACTCTTTGGAGGCAGAGATAGGTACCTGAATCCCTTCATCTGTACTTCCGGTGAATTCCTATAACACCTCTCTGGGTACCACAGAGGCAGGAGCTGAGCTACAGGTGCCCTAGGAGCAGATGTGCAGATCACCGAGTATCAGTGTGTAGAAATGGAAGCAGCACAGAGAGACTTAGGGAAGAGCACACATTTAGGTGGGCACAGGAACATGGACTGTGTTTACTGTAAAGTGACAGGGTTTACAGCCACAGTTATGGAGAGTCTTGTTAATAGAGGTCTTCAATGAATAGCATGGAGTTGGGGAGTATCACAATGGTCTCTTCATTAGGTCAGTGGCCTGAGTTGTACACTGCCCTGTGGCTAGGTGTGTGTATGTGCAAGTGTGGGTGCGGGAGGGGAAGAGAGGGATAGAGATAAAGATAGAGACAGAGGTAGATAGATAGATAGATAGATAGATAGATAGAGAGAGAGAGAGAGAGAGAGAGAGAGAGCACTAGGACTGAGATGAAGTACTGACTGACTTTGAGGTTGAGTGGAGAGGGGCAAAGGATGTTAATTAGATGAGGGAAAATGTCCATGAAACTGCATTTCCTCCCTCTCTGGAAGAAACATATGGCTCATTCCTCTATTTCTCCTGAGGAGAAACATCTCCATGGGGTCCAGCTTCCATAAGTAAGGAGCAGGGCTAGGTGCTTCCCTTCATCTCTTTTTACCTGCCTGTTTGTATTGTGTTTGAGAAATGGAGTTGAAGTTTCTTCCTGTGGAAGAAAGCTTCACAGAAGTTATGTGGCAGGTAGCTTTTGAGATCTCACCTACTTGCACCATATACCCTGAGAACAGTATTTCTACCCAGCTGCTCCCATCCACACATGTGGATGTGGATTCTACTAGCTATATTTTTACTCTTATTTTTAATTCCTTCTCTAGTCCATTAGACAAGGAGTAGAGACCCCACTTAAGAAAAATGAACTCAATTATACATCTCCTAAAAGTTTTGGAATTAGTTAATAGACTTGTTTTACTTTCTGTGGGTTTTTGACCCACATACTCTAGATAATATAGAATTGAGGTCTGAGGGTGGCCGTTTTGGTTTTATGGTCCACAGTGAGTAAGTACAAAGAATATGTAGAGAATGAGGAAAGTTCCTTTGCAGGGAGAATGAATTAGAAACAAGTTGAATGATCTTGTAATGAAAGAGAGTGAGAGATAGGAAGAAAAGAAAAACAGGCTGGGGAAAGGGGAGGAGAAGAGAGCAGAGAGAATCATGCTCCTTTGGACTGTGGAAGGGAACGCTGACATATAATTTTGTCACACAGCAGTCTCTTCAAAATGGAGGTAGAGGGCAGCAGGATTTGCCAGCTGGATAGAGGAACCCATCATATAGCTCAAGATTTGTTGCTCAACATTTCCAGAAACATTTCAGTATATAGAATTTAAAGGACTTTTAAGGGATTCTGAAAAGGAAGTTATCTCAAATTGTGACATTTTGTGACCTCATGGCTTCATGGCTTCATGGCTGATTGCAAAAATCCATGTTTCCTCTGACAGGGAGTAAGTAAGACTAGATTTCACACACTGACCTCATCTTATAACAGCTTTGGCTCAACTACTTAACCTTCTTAAGTTGTATCCTTTCTTTAAATGAGACACTCTCTACCTATGTAGGGAAAACAAGCGGTGTTTCTTTTTGTACTCTCTATCATTCCAGAACATTTCACTTCTGATACCAGATGTGCTGTTTTTATTCCTGCAATAGCCAGTGTTCCTACTTGCTGAATATGCCTCTACTTCTGGGCTTTTTGTCCTGTTACCCCATAGGTGGATCCTGACAAAATCCTTCTTGAGCTTGCTAATTTAATGTGTTTCAGAACTCAGTAATACCCATTTACTGGCTTATCATAAAAGATTTGGTAAGAGATACGAATAAACATTCAGACAAGGGTGCAAATGTGGCCAGGTCTGGAGATCCCAGCTGCAGGACTGTGGTGTTGTAGGTTTGTGTTGCCCTTCTAGTGTGTGGACACGTTTACAAGCCCTGAAGTCTTTCAGATTTCATATTTCAGGTACCATTTGGAGGCATCATCACATAGGTAGTGTCAACCTTTAACTTCCTAATCATGGTTTGAGCTTTGTAATGACCATGCCCTGTCCAGAAACTCACCAAGAACTGCCCATTTATAACAAAAGATGTTCCTGACAACTTTGAGATTTAGGAGTTTTATGTCAGGTACCAGGGTTAATGGTCAAATATTAGAACAAAATACGGTTCCAGGATGTCTGTGTAAGAAGCAGGGAGTGAAATCCATGCCAGTTTCTCATAGTATCATGTTACTTCATAGAGTTCTGGTGGGTGATGTTTGAGGCTGTTTCTCTTATGTTGACCATGGCCAGTAGTCTTCAGAACACGACTTCCAGGAAGTCCAAGATCTGCAAAGGATCATGGAACATGCCTAGTGGCATGCCTTTAGCTGTGGCAGTGGATGACTCCTCTCCTGGCTTAAATAGAAAGAAAATTTTTTATCTGCCACCACTGCAAGGCCCAAAGTGGGAAGTGCTACAGATTTGCTTAAGATAGCAGTGAGAAGTGTCATCACTCATCTCTCCTCTCTGCCACTGTTAGGGAATTGTCAGCTTTCAAGCTGGCTTCCTGCTAGGTCACAAAATAGCTGTAGAGATTTCAGGTGTCCTATCTAGAAGAAATTCCTATGGGAATTAGAGATCTTATTTGCTGTGCCTCTTGACCCGCAGTGAGAAAACTTCCCAGAAACCACCAGGAGCTTTGCCTTATTACTTCTAGTCTGAATTCGGTCATAGGCATCTTCCCTAGCTAATCACAACAGTAGGAATGGGCTGTATACAACTGCTTGGATTATTTACACTGTTCTGTGAGCTCAGGTAAGATCACTATTCTCTGTCACATACAGGTAGATTTTTATATAAAATCAAGCTATATTAGTAAGAAGCAAAGGGGAATAGATATTAAGTTGGCAACCAATACTTTGTAGAGGTTATTAACCCGAATTAGTTTTCTAGTTGTACTGTAACAAAACAGTAGAGACTTGTGGCTTAAACAACATGAATTTATGCTTGTACCATTTTGGAAGCTAGAAGTCCAAGGTGAAGATGTTTGGTGGGTTTGGTTTCTTTTGAGGCCCTTCTTCTTGGCTTGCAGCTGGCTGCCTTCTTGCTGTATTCTTACATGGCCACACCTCTGTATTTTGTGTGTCCTAATTAGTTTTTAAATAAGTACAAGCCACTTTGGATTCAGTTCCCTATAGACCTTCATGTAACCTTATTGTCTCTTATGAAAACATTTTCATTATTGTTGACAGTCTCATGTTTGTATAATGCGTTTCAGTTCTTTTGAACTCCCATTTCCCTCTCTCATACCCATCCTCTCTTGCAAAAACCCTTCTTACCAACAAGCCCAACTCCTACCTCCATGCTTCCTTCTTATGTGGTACTACTGAGTCTAATTGGAGTCTGTTTTGAATGAAAGTGGTTCCTATTGGCTCAGGGAGTGGGACTATTAGGAGGTATGGCCGTATTGGAGGAAGTGTGCCACTCGGGGGAAGGTCTTTGAGGTTTCAGAAGCTCAAGATAGAGGTAGTGATACATTCTTCTTCCTGCTGTCTGTCCATCTGGATACAGAGTTCTAGGCTTACTCTCCAGCACCATGTCTGTCTGCCTGTTGCCATGTTCCCTGGAATGCTGATAATGGATTAAATTTCTGAACTATAAGCCTGCCCCAGTTACATGCTGTCCTTTCTAAGAGTTGCTGTGGTCATTGTGTCTCTTCACAGCAACGAAACCCTAATGAAGACAGAATCATTTGCCCTAGCATGAATGAGAGGTAATTTGCTGGAGTAAGGACAACTTATCAGTGGCTATCCCATGGAGGAAAGTAACGCTTCCTCAACAACAGGTAATTGATAGTCGTCCCTTAGGAAGGGGTGGGGCCTCAAGGGCCACTACAACATTTATGATGAATGTTGAGGGGATGAATCTTGTGCAGATGGCTACAGTGAGCTTCATGAGTATGACAGCTCTGTCACGTCTAGAAGGCGTACATTTCTGTACATCTCCTGGCTCTTACATTCTTTCTGACATTCTTCTCTGTACTATTCCCCAAGTCTTTGAGTGGGTGACACAGCTGTCCCAATATGGTCCGAGCATACTACCATCACTCATTCTCTGCACTTAGCTAGTTATGGGTTTCTGCACTAAGCATTGCCCTCTGACGTAAGCAGCTTCTCTGATGAAGGTTGCATGCAGCACCAATCTATATTTAAAGACATGAGTATTTAGAAAGTAGTTTGACAATATGATTAATCAAAACAACAGTAGTAGTTTTCTGGATAGGGCCCATGACTTCCCCCGCCATGGGCTCTTGACCAGGTTTACAGAACCAGGTATAAATTCCCTCCTGTGAAGTGGGCCTCAAATTCAATCAGAAAGTAGTTGCCTACCCCCATAATAGTCATGGAACTATTGCAGTAGGGATCACACCTTACCTGTTAGATCATTATTGTAGATTTCAGGGTTTGTAGCTGAAAAGGACTGTTGATAAATTGATGGTAAGACTGTATTGCTGGGCTGGGCATGGTGGCACATCTTTTAATTCCAACACTGGGGAGGCAGAGGCTGGAAGATCTCTGTAACTTTGGGGTCTGTTCTAGGTCAGCTAGGACTACATTAGAGATATTTTGTCTCAAAAAGAAAAAAAATATTTTATAGTTGTAGATATTATGTGTTTAGTTACAGGACAGAGAAAAATCAAGTTGGAGCTGAGTTGGAAGCTTCTTCCCTATTTAATAGTTTTCACTATGTCACAGGCTGATGGAGGTGAAAACCCAACTTTATTACCTTTTAAAAGGTTTTTGTCTCTAAAAATACAAGCCTATTTTCGGGAATTAGTGGCTAGGATTTTACTGTGTAAATTTTTTTTGAGAGCATAACTCAGGCTACCATGCTGCAGAACACTTTCATTTTACAGATTGGGAAAACTGATGCCTGCTAAAGGGACTGCAGTCTGAGCTAATTCACACACACTCTCCAGACCCTACAGGCTTATACAGTCGACCACAATTCCAACAATTTTTTTTTTTAGCCTTTTATGCTATGGTTCTAAACCTTAAGAATTAAGCCCATATTTGCCCATGTACTAGCAAGCTTAATCTCTAACTGATGAAGTCTTGATGGGAGGCACATGTTTCTTTGCCACAGGAGACTAATCTTGGTTGATTTGTTTAGAATTCATTGGTTGGCCTGGAAGGTGGCCATCAAACCTTAGAAAATGTCTCAACTCTAGGAAGTATCACCTGGCAGGAGAATTAATACTTTCCACAGAGGAAGAATCTGCATCTGGTCTGGGAGTTTTAACAGTTCCTACCTGTTTGGATAAAATGGCATAAATTAAACAGCTGTGTAGTCTGAAATTAGATGTCTTAAGCAGGGTTAAAAGTTTCCCACACCATTCCTTGTACTCTGGGCATACAATACTAATGCATTTGTGGGTGTGTCTACAAATGCATACAATCTGCAGCATTTATGAAATTGACCATAGAATTCTTTCATGTAACTTTAGAAATGTTAAGTTGGAGCTTCATGCTGCTCAATGATAGAGGTGACTTTAGGGGCTCTGGCTGGTGAGACCCAGCCTCACTGCTCAGAGTGGAACAGTAACTGTAAGACTGGTATAGATTCATAAAGCCATTAATGCCACCAGGGGTTCCACTCTCATGATCTTATGCAATCTGAATTGTCCCTCAAAAACCTCACTTTCAACTAACATTAACATGAATTTGGGTATTAAGTTTCTAATACAGGGATGTCTTGGGGGATGCATTCAAACTATAACAGCTATACCGAGAAATACCAGGCCCAGTTAGCATACCTTCCTCCTTTTAAATGGGGAAAGATATTCAGGAAAATTTACTGAATAGGAGGCTGTGATCTAGCTACTCTGGGAGCAGAAGAATGACTTTGTGAGTCTCCTATCCATGAGGATTGCTTACGCTTCCATCATTTACAGGGTAAGGCCCTGAGGGGCCAGACAATCAGTATCAGCCTGCTTCTCTCATAACCCAACTTCACCATTTCTGTTCCAAGCTTTCTGCTTCCTGATTGGCCAATACATTGTTCTGCAAACTCCCATTACTGAGGATGGGGTTCTCTGTCTGCCATGGGTTTCCTGCTTTAAACCCCTTTGGCTATGAGCCAAAATAGATCCTTCCTCTACAAAATTGTTTCTATCAGGTATTCTGTCACAGTAATTAGAAAAGTAGCTAATGTAAGCTGGGTAACTTTCTAAAATTTCCCCAAACTTTTTCTTCTCTGTGAGATGGAATAACAATAACTTTTTCAGAGACCTAAAGTGACATATACAAAAGATTTAAAATGGGAGCTGGGATGACCTAGTATAAGTAATGCTTAAATTTCGGCTTATTGAATTGATATACTAGCTCAGACAAATAAAATGGATAGAAGAGCAGGTCAGAAAAGTGACACAGTGGGCACTGTATCTGGCACAAAGACAGCTTAGTAACTATTAGATTCCTTTCCTGTAATCATTCCATTACATTCCAGTGACTTGACCTGTGCCTGCTGGGTGCTGACGCCTGAAACAACTGTCTTTAGGTACCCTGTTCCAGCTGGACCTGGTCTTCCTCTTCTCACAGATCTATACCAATTTGTCTGTCTGTCTGTCTGTCTAATCTGTCTAATCTGTCTATTTATCTGTCTATCAGTCTAGCTGTCCATCTATGTATCTATCTATCTATGTATCTATCTATCTATGTATCTATCTATCTATCTATCTATCATCTATCTATCTATCTATCTATCTATCTATCTATCTATCTATCTGTTTCTATGTATCTATCTAGTATCTATCTATCTATCTATCTATCATCTATCTATCTATCTATCTATCTATCTGTTTCTATCTATGTATCTATGTATCTATCTAGTATCTATCTATCTATCTATCTATCTATCTATCTATCTATCTATCTATCTATCATCTATCTATCTATATATCTACCTGCCTACCTACCTATCTATATCTATTTCTTCTGAGCATCATTAAAAGATTGCCTTAGATATAGTATTTATTTTTGGCTTTTCATAATCTTTTTCTCTTCTGTGGCATGCAGGCTTCCTGAGAGTCTGCAACATTGTGGACACTAATTACAGAAATTTTGAGTGAGTGAATGAGGAAAGAAAAGAAGACATTGAGGAAGTAAATCCAGATTTTGGTAGTAAGTGATGTATTATGGCTAAAGTTCTCAGGATCAGGAGCCACAGGGTTGAATTCAAATTCCAATGCCATCATTTCTCAGCTTTGTGGTTTTTGATTCATTTGCTTAGATATGAAGGCCAAGCAAACAAATACAAATAAATAGAATGTTGACTGTGAGCACTTAGAGTCATCAATTACTACTCTTGAGAAAGTACAGGGAAGGTGTTGAAGAAGCTGGGCTGAGTGGCATTCATACATTCTTGTCATTTGAAAAAAAAGAGCACAGGAATTTGTTATAGAAGTTAATTTTTAGTTATATATAAAATAATTGTTCTGTACACTGTTGGGAAAAAGGCTGCCTAGGTCTTGGCATTTTGTATTGTCTGCAGGTGTTGGATTTATATGGGGGATGTTTGATTGCTTACGATCTGCACATGCTATCAGTAGAACACCTGAGGAGTTCTGAATCAATAAGAACACCTGAGGTCCCATGCTTGTGGCTCCTCTGTCCAGAATGGTGCTGGCAATGTTCCTTCTGCTGAGGTCTGGGATTACACCTATGAAAATGTCTCTGTGTCTTCTTGGTGAGCTGCCACAGCAGCATAACAACTACAGGAATTGGCTAAAATTAGACAAATTAGCTCAAGAGTACAATGCTAGGGTTTCTTTTCTGTGTGTTTTTTTCTACATCAATTTTCTTCTCTGACAATTTCATACAGGTATATGGTTCACTCTGGTTATTCTCACCCCACTCTCTCCAGTTCCCCTTCCACCCTTGTTAATCCTCTTTTCTTTACCAGGTCTTTTCTCACATCTGTGTCATTATGCCTTGTCATTGACAGACTGAGTTTAACTAGAGCTTTCTATGTGACCATTGGTTTCAAACTATCCATTTGAGCCTGGATGACTCACATGAGGGCACACAAGTGGAGAGAATTACAAACTTGCTTCCAGAATCCACTAGTAGTCAATAGTTCAATGGTCTGGGATATAGTACTGTGAGTCCATTCACAATCAATGCTTGACTGACTGACAGGTACAGTCTTGTGCTGGCTCAGCGCAGGCAAAATTCAATGCTCTTGAGATTATGATTGTAATGGCTGTGTCATGCCCAGAACACAGCATTTCACAGCCCTTCTCTTTATCTTTGGATTCTTATATTCTTTCCATCACTTTCCTGTAATGTTCTCTGAGCCTCAGAGCAGGTGCCATAGGTGTCCTGTTTAGGCCAGAGCATTCAACTGTGACTTATTTTCAGTCCCTTGAGCAGCCATAAGACTCTGATTTTATTGAAGTTCATTGTAAAAGTAAGCTTCTATGGGTATTTGTCTGTGGACATGTAAAAAAAGAAAGAAACATTTAGAAGGCAATTTTATGTCATATCTTTTTAGCTAAAGAACTGTCATAAGTTCACTCCTAAGACCTAAGACTTCTTTAGGTATGAGTTTTTGTTTTTGTTTTTAAACTGGGTTTATAACACCAGTCATGGATTCCTTGCAATGAGGCCTTAAAGCCAATCAGAGAATGATTGTTGCCACTATAACAGTCTTGCTTGTTGCACCAGTGAGTGCATCTTGCCTGGCAAATTAGAACTATGTGAATTACTTTTGTGACCATCTTGGTTCCTCTGAACTCTATTCAGGTCCATGGCATTTCTACTATGCCAAGTCCTTAAGGATAAGAAAGTCTAGTTAGTTCTGTCAGTCTTTCAACTCTTAACTTTGGTGTGGTGTATAAGAGGCAAAGCTGCTCTGCTCGCATCATCTCTCGTTCATTGTATTCCTGTGAGGACATTTAAATCGTGAGGATGCCAAGGCTCCCAGAAGGTCAGCATTTACGTAAGATAATCTAGCTTCAGGTCTAAGAGCAAAACAGTACCCTAACCTCCAAGTCCAGTGCTAAAGTTTCTTTATTGCCATCTGTTGAATAATCATACGGAGAGGGGAAGAACTATGTAACTTTGGTAGCGCTTCTTCCCAGAAATAAAAACCAATCTAATATCCTTATATCAGTTTCACTTTGTTGTCTCTTGGGAAAAGCTGACGTTCTCAGAGGTTTTGATTTCTGTTATATTAGATATGGGTTACCACAGTCTATGTGGCAGCTGTACTGAATTTTGTAGGGCTGATCAATCCTAAATCAATTGAGAAGGCAAGTCTCTCTTTCTGGGAAAGACAATTTTCTGTTATTGAATTTTTTGATCCTTAAGACATCATTATCCTGCAGTTAGCAAATGATGCATTGTCCCAGTACAAGTTCTGTTCAGAGGCAAACCTAGGTCATGTTTAAAGTTGAAGCTCCATATTACTCAACATAATGCAGAATTGGTCCAGGAACCATGATGAGTATTTTGTGTTCATGGTCTATTCCATTGTATATATTTTATTTTTCCCTAATTAAAAACTAGAATAGTTTACCTTAAGTTCTAGATTTCTTATTCTTCTGAAGAAAAGAAGAGTAAGCTCTGATAAAGTTGGGTTCTTTTTGTATCAATAGTTGGGCCCACATGGTGGGTGCTCCCCTAAATTAGGAATGTATTCTTTACTTTGACACAATGCACTGCATATAGACTAATAATCCCTTCCCTTCACTGATGACTTGATGGACATCCAGTTTGTAATCCTTGGAACAAGTGAACTAGCACTTCATTGGGAGAGGGAGACTGGGGAATTTGTTTTGATGTCAGAATGCTACAATGATGTTGGGTAAATCTCTGAAGCCAATTAGCTTTCATCTATGGAAAGGAAGTATAGTCTTACCATGTGATGCCATTTGGAAGAGCCCATTCACCTATCAATCAAATCATTTATTCATGTTTATTAAATACACACAACATGCTTGATGCTGCATGTGCTGATAGCCAAGACAAATATTGTCTTTATTAGTTATTGTTATTGGAGAGAAAAAAGATGTTTTTCTAAGTTGAAAATGTAGAGTGTGGAGAAGATACATTTTAGGGTTATGCTATTCAGTGTAGGGCTTTGCAGAGTCTTTCAGGATAAAGGAAAGGGTTGAGACTTGAAGGATGAAGTGAACAGTGAATAAGAAAGAAAAACAGCGTACTATACACAGAGAACAACATGTTCTAAAGCTTAAAAGGAGAAAACAAGGCACATCTGAGAAACTTAAAGTGATATAGCTAGAAATAAGGGGAAGAGGAATGAAAATAATCAGAGCTGGAGATAGGAAGAGAAGCCACATCATGAGGGGCTATGGAAAGCTCATGAGGCTATGGATTGTGTTAGGATGGTTTTTATTTTATTTTATTTTTCTGGGGCTTCAAACTTATTTTATTTTGAGTTTGTCTCTTCTGCTATTCAAGGAGAATTAGCAATAGTAGGAGAAGCTGGTCCAAAGTACTAACAGAGGAATGTGGTAAGAATCAGAGATAGCATAGTAATAAAAATAATATGGTACTGGCACAAAAAACAGACATGTTGACCAGTAGAACAAAATAGAAGACCCAAATATGAGCACATGTAACTTCAGCCACTTAATATTTGACAAAGATGTCAAAGACATAAGCTGGAGAAAAGAAAGCATCATCAACAAATTGTGCTGAGAAACTGGGTGTCTATATGCAGAAGAATGAAATTAGACCCATATCTGTTACCTTGCCTGAAAACTAACTTCAAATATTCAGATACCTAAGCCTGAAATCAGAAACACAGAAATTACTAGAAGAAAACATATGCAATACATTAAATGATATAGGTAGAGGAAATGATGTCCTAAATAGGACTCTATTTGTCCAAGAATTATGACCAACAATTGGCAAGTGGGATGTCATAAAACTAAAAAGCTTCTGCAAAGCCAAAGAAACAATCAACTAAAGAGAAAGTGAAGGTGAAGCGAAAGCCCACAGAGTGGAAGAGAATCTTTGTCAGCTATACATCTGACAGAGGATTCATATTGAGGATATATCAAGAACTCAAAAAACAAAAAGTCAAAACCAACCAACCAACCAACCAACCAACCAACCAACCAACCAACTAACCAACCACAAATGACTCATTCTAAAAATGGGCCTGGGACATGAATAGAGAATTCTCAAAAGAAGAAAAAGGATAGAACTTTTTTGGAGAACTCTATGTATCAGTACTTTTTGATATTAGTCTCCAGAACCACACGACTTGGGTGTGGTAGCATATGTCTGTAATCCCAGTATTCACTTAGGAGGTTCAGGAGTTCAAGGTCATCTTCAATTACATAGCAAGTTGGAAGCTATCCTGAGCTACTTGAGACCCTGCCTCCAAGAAGCAAGCAAGCAAGTAAGCAAGCAAGCAAGCAAGCAAGCAAGCACTCAAATGTAGGTTAATAATATATTTTAATAGATTAAGTTGCATTTTAAAATAGTAAACAAAGCCACAGGGTGAGCTCCTTTTGTGTAAGATGACTTGGCTTCAGTATGTGGTGTCATTTGGCTGAACTGCTGATTCAAAGCATCTGAGAAATTAATCAATTTCTAAATGGGTTTCCCAGAAACTAATTCTTAGCAAACTTGTATTAGTAACTATAGAAAATGTTGCCTAGGTGACTTTTAAACACAAAGACAGTAGCAGATGAATTGTTACTCAGGGCTCTTAAAAAGCTTTGACATATGTCCCTGGAAATCTAGGCCATATCATAGTGTAATGCAGAATTAACTATTGCCAGTTTTCAGTTGAATTTTTGAGGATAATTGAGTGAAAAAAAACTTTCATAGTACAAATACATTCTTCATTTATTTTAAAGAACTTTAAAAAGAATCAGAACCTATTTTACTATGGTAATTGCTCATGTTGATATGAATAGAAAAATCTCTCTCCTTTTGGTTTATTTATGTGACAGAATATACTCTCCATTTGATTGTATGTATGTGTGTGTGCATTTGTGTGCGTTGTTTGTGTGTATATGAATGTGTGTGTGTCTGACTGGGGACCACCTGCTACCCTTTGCCATGGGGAAATGAATATGCTCATTTCTTCCTCCATTAATGTCAAAGTCTTTGGCTCCTCTCCAATCCCTGTGCTTGTTTTAAATTGGAGCAGAGTATGAGGCATGCCTTCCCACACAGTCTAAAAATTCCTGTTTAAAAGGATTATCTATATTCTAGCGCATAACTAAAAAAAAAAAAAAAGAGCATCCATTTCTGTTTTCCTGGACCATCCAGATTGATTATAAATGGTCAAGGTGCTCAGGCTGGGTTTCTCTGGGCAAATTGTTCTGAAGAAGTGGCTAGAGAGGCTCATGATAATGCACTCCCTGTGTAGGTCTCCATTGGATTTCTCTGCAGGTAAGTATTCATACACTTATTGCTTTTCTTTAAAAATAGAGTTAAAGAGTTTCCCATCTTCCAGGGAAAAGTAGAAACAAGTAAATGAATTCAACAATGTATATCACACGTTCACTGTATGCTATGGTAGGTGTAAGGAATGGTAAGTAACAACCATTGTAATGAGCACTAAGGAAAACTGACACCCCCTTTCCCTAAGAGCTAAGATCAATAGCTTCTACAGAGCTCCTCTCCCAGCCATGCAGGAATGTTGACTAGCTTGATCTTATGCAGCAACCATGGCTGTCGTGAGTTCATGAGGGCAACAGTCCTATCATATTTAGAAGACATTGTTTTGCCTCAGTCCTGTCCAATTTCTGGCTCTCAGATCTTTCTATAATCTCTTCTGCAGTGTTCTCTGAGACTTTTGAGGTGAGGATGTAATTCAGATGTCTCATTTTTGGTTGAGTACTCACAAACACTTATTCTCTGTACTTGGACTAGTTGTGAGTCTCTGTATTAACCCATGCTCACTGCTAAGGTCTGGCAATGTTTATACGTATGAATATGCTTCCATGTCTTCCTTGGTCTTCCTTGGTAAGCTGCCATAGTAAGTGTACAATACAGACATCTAAAAACAATAATAAAATAAAATAAAACACAAACAACCAGAATAAGATAAAGCAATCAGAAGAAAAAGAGGCAAAGAAAGAGCACAAAAAACATATATAGATGTAGAGACACACATGTTTACACACATAGAAATTTCATAAAAATCCCAAACTGGAAACCATAATATATACGCAAAAGACCTGTAAGGTTAAAAAAAAAAAGCCTGCTGAAGTATTATGAGACAAAGAACCTTCAAAATGTCATTGAATTCCTTTTATTTTGGCCATCTACTGCTGGGCATGGGGTCAGCGGGCCTGCCCTTTATAGTGGTTTGTAGACCCAGTGAGACTTGGTTGTAGAAAACTAATTTTGTGAGAGGTTATTAATTGGAGATAGCTCTGGGTTAGAATGAAGGCTTGTGTTCACTTTCCTTCTGAGCACTGGGACTCCATCTGGCTCAGAACTGTGCAGGCCTTAACATGCTGCCATGGTCTCTGTGAGT
Organism: Cricetomys ansorgei; assembly: GCA_026225945.1. Classification (NCBI taxonomy): domain Eukaryota; kingdom Metazoa; phylum Chordata; class Mammalia; order Rodentia; family Nesomyidae; genus Cricetomys; species Cricetomys ansorgei. The sequence continues at coordinate 1,668,939 of JAMJFZ010004027.1, read as the reverse complement.
TCGTATGTGTGTCTATCCCGTTATATTTAGAAGGCTTTGTTTCTGTTGTATCACCTTTCCTCTCTGGCTGTTATAATCTTTTTGCCTCTTTTCCTGCTGGATTTCCCTGAGTCATGAGGAGGGGGGATTTTATGGAGCCATCCATTTAGCACTGAGTATTCCAATGTCTCGCATTCTTTGCACATTGTCCAGCCATAGGTCTCTGTATTTGTTACCATCTATTACAGAAAGATACTTCTCTGATGACGACCAAGTGAGACACTGATCTATGAGCACAACAGAATGTTGTTATGTGTCATTTTATTGCTATATTACTTTAGCAGAACAGTAGTATTTGGTTCTTCTCTAGGTCTCTGATCTGTCCAGTCTTATGTTCTTGACTAGTTGATAAGTGTTGTAGATGGGTTCCATTTCCTGGAATAGACCTTAAATCCTATTAGATGGTTATTGGTTACTCCCACAAGCTTTGTGCCACTATTATGCCAGTACACCTTACAGGCAGATTACCACTGCATATCAGAGGGTTTGTAGCTGTGTTGGTGTTTGCCTTTCCTTTGTGGTAGTGTGCAGAGTATCTTCCAGCATCATGAATAACTAGTAAGTAGGAGTGAAGGCCCCAGGTAGGCACCAGCTTGAATCTTCTACATTCAATGAGTTGTGTAGGTGTTGTCTTCAGCAATAGGACCTTACCATCAGTTTGTAGAGAGCAACCAATAGCCTTAGCATAAAGAAGATTTTCAAGAAAATTCAATACACCATTCTATCTCTAAATGTATGGCCTCTGTATCTAGACACATTGTCATGTTGTCTCGAACTTACTGTCTACAAAGCCAGGTCAACATTATATTCATGTAATGCAGACTCAAGTACAATGAGAGTGTTGCTAATTTCTCCAATAGTGAAAATTTCTTGGTGTATTCCCCATCCAAACAAAATATAATTTTTCTTCACTTCATGGAAATTGTACTACAGGTAATTAATCTTATATTAAAATAGTAAAAATCACTTGTTTATTATAAATCAACTTCCATATTTGTAATGATAATTATAAAAATGATCAAGTTTTATTTTATGTGATGTCTGAGGGACATTTGGAAATCATAAGGAGGCCCATGATTCTTGCTTGTGAGAGATCATGTTATGGTTTTATTGACTGTCGGCTCCTAAATACTGGTAGTGACAACTAACAGTAGTGTCTTTACAAGTCCCCAGGGATCTTGGCATGGAAATGTATGCCTATACCCTAACCCTTGAGAGGCTGATGCAGGAGGATCACAAATCAAGATTAGGCTTGGTATACTCAAGGTAAGTATAAGTAATTTGTCAAGACCCTGTTTCAAGAAATAAAACTGAACTGTCCTCAGAAGTCTTTACCACCAAATTAGGAATAAATCTTTAAGAGATCAAAATAAGAATAATTTAATAAAACTTTCTTAAAGAGTTCTAAATATGTTGTGGAAGATAGATAAATAAATGAGTTGTTGGGAAATTCTGTGAAGGGTAATGTTTACTGTAAGAGAGCCATCCGGCTCTTCCTGTGCCCAGAAAGCTCTCAAAGAGGAAATCACAGCAAAATGAATATTAGAATGATGATGTCAACTCTCTCTCATAGACCATGATAGAAAGACTCACATATGCAAAGAAATCAGATAAGGCTGATAGAAGCAACCATGGTCAGGGTACTGTGTGATGACCCAGCAGGGAGATATGGGTAGAGAACAAGGTGGAATGCCAAGGCAATCCTAATCCTCAAGGTTCCAGATCTCTGAAGCTCCAGATTATTCCAGCAGGGAAGAAACTCTCTAATTTATGTAAAAAGGATCATTAGACACTGTAGTGTGGAGCAAAATTCTAGTACTGCTTATGACTGAAGTGTGGCCCCCAAGGAGTACTACAGCATTACTTGAGAATTTATTAGAAATACAACTTTTTGAGGTCCACCCTAGACCTACTTATGCTTACCATATGTCTATCATGGAACCTTTAGGCTAGTAACTTATAAGCCATAGAAATTTATTTCTCACAGTTCTGGTGGTCAAGAAGTCTAAGATCAAGCATCTGATGCTTCCCAAGCACCTAGTCTGATGCCTGTTTCATCTGCTCAGTGAGTCTATGGTGAGTGTTAAACAGGTAGCCTACAGCTTATGATTGACCAGCCTGGATTCTGAGCCCAGATCTGAGATGAATAAGGCCTAATAGGTCTTTCCTTTACCAGTGCTGTATGGAGTTCACCAACAAGATTTAACATTTAGAAATAAAACTATCATATTTTCCACTTGATTTAATATGCAATTTTTATTTTAAAATTTGTTATTTAAAATTACATTGAAAAATCACACTTATTTATTTATTTATTTAGTGTGTTGGGGAGGAAGTACATTTATCACAATGTAGGTCAAAGGACAACATGCAAAAGTAGATTATCTTCTCCCACCATGTGTGTTCTAGGGATCAAACTTAGGACACCAGGCTTGGCTTTTATCCATTGAGCCATCTTGCCTTCCCTAATGATATTTTAGTACATTCAACTGTGAGATCAAAAGAGACAGCGGACATGGAGAAGCATATATATTTTTTAAAGTTAGAATGCAAGGTAATGGGCTTCATTTGGGCATTTTCGTATATGTGTCATTATACTGTGTTCCCATTCATTCTACTCTCCCACTACCTCCTCTTGCCTGCTGCCATTCTGGCTGATGGCCCTCTCTTCCCAGATAGTTCCCTTCTTTGCTTTCATGTGACACTGTTTTCCCCTTGAAAAAAGATTTTAAAAATAGAAAAAGTGCCGCTGGCCACTGGTTTGGGAGACTTTTACTGTCTTCTGAGTTAGTCACTAAGTTCATTGATCAGGTTGCCCATTGCCACTCTTAGAGTTTTATTACTACAGAGTGACTATCATTGCCTTCTCAAACTGCCCGGCAGTCATTAGCACTACTTCTGTCATTTTCTGTTTTAAAAATTTATTCTCGGGAAAACCATATTACTTGGTTAATTGTACTTTGCCATAAATTAAAACTACACTAAAAGGTTAAGGCTGTGGCTCACTCAGTAAAGTGTCTCCTAGCAGATGTTTGGCCTTAAAGATTCAGTCTTTAGCAGCTCGTAAATTGGGCATGGTGGCATACAGCTGTAATACCAGAACTCTAGAGGTAGAGGCAGAAGGATAAAGAAACTCAGGGACATCTTTTAGCTAGATATTGAACTCAAGGCTGGCTTTGGCTGTATGGGATCATGCTGAAAATACATTAAGTACATGAAATAACATGTAGTTATTAAGTTTAAAAATGTCTGTGCCTGACTGAAAATCTCATCTCCCGTTTCTGGTTTGAGGCCATGCTTGTTGAGGCTCTGTCACTCTACTGCTCTCGGGACTGTGGCAGAACATGCAGAAATGACAATGATTTACAGGGTGATCACTACTGGGCTTTTTTGTAATTAATAAAGAAGCTAAGCACTCAGCTCTCACTCCATCTGCTGGCGTAAGTGGTTGTTTCAAAAGTGCAAACTTAATTTTGTCTCCAGGAAACACGCATCCACATACACAGAGAAAAATCTTCAGAGAAGATGGAAGATTAAGTGCATCCATTTAATATGATGACAGTCCCTGAAAATGCAGGTTTCTTTAATGAAGTGATTATATACGAATATTCCAGGTACCTATCTAGCCCTTCTGAGCTAGGTGGATCCTGAGAGATGATGCATTTCCTAGGTGGAAGTTAAATTGCTATTACAAAAAGACCCCAGAATGCAACCCTCACCTTTCCCTAAAGGGTGACAACTGAACTGGTTTTATGCCATCAGCCAGCTCTCTAGTAAACTGTTGCATCCTGTTGAGTGTCCTCAATATCTACATGATGTTACAGCCCCTGTAGGTGTCATGCTCAGTTGATAGAAAAGGAGAAGAGAGAAAATAAAAAGGCATACCTGTTGTTTCAGTGGTTCCAGCACAGAAAGCACGCCCATGAATTACATACCATGAATAAAAACCTTGGCTGTGTAGTCACCCAAGGTAACCTCCTGTTTTCCACGGGAGGAGATAGTACTTTTTTTGTGTGTGTGTGTGGACAGTCAACAATCTGTGCCACATGCACCTACACTTCTCCTTTAAAAGTGGAAGACATAGGCACTGTGGAGGTAGCTCAGTTTGCAAAGTGGTTGTTATGCAATGCAACCACAAAGATAAGCCCTAGCACCCATGTGAAAAAAGAAAGGATGGTGGTGTATATAATCCTAATGCTGGGGGAAGTGGAAACAGGTGTGTCCCTGGGGCCCCCTGACCATCCAGCTTTGCTTAATTGGCAAGTCTCAGGTCAAGTAAGAGATTTAAGAAAGCAAGACTGATGGCTTCTGCCCTCTCACCTCCACAGGCTTGCATATATATATGTATATGCACCTACACACAGATGTGCAAAACCCTATACACCTGTGAACATATATACTCCCCCCAATAAAGAGGAAGAAATGAAAGTCCGTAGAATAAAATGACTCACCCTATCACCATGCTGGCTGAGAAATATCAAAGTTATTCAGTTTTTTCCATCCAGCTCTCCCAGCATCCTCTCAGTGGTTGTCTATTGAATGGCACCTGTTGCTCCAGGCCGGAGATAACAAAATAGACAAGGTTATTGTACTCAAAGGTTTTTTTTTTTTGTTGCTAAGGTATGAATTTAATATATCATTGTTGACATAAAAATGTCCTTGAAATTATTTTTCTTTTTTATTATATTTTTATTATTTAATACAGTTTATTTATTTGTTTACCTTTTAAAAAAAGTTTTCTCTCATACACTACATCCTGACTGCAGTTTCTCCTCTCTCCAGTCTTCCTAGTTCTTCCTCCACCTCCCTTCTCCCCCAGATCTACTCTTCCGTTTCCTCTCAGAAAAGAGCAGGCCTCCCAGGGACATCAACCAAATGTGACATAACAAGACACAATAAGACCAGGCACAAACTCTCATATCAAGGCTGGGCAAGGCAATCCAGTTGGAGGAAAAGGTTCCCAAGAGCAGGCAAACAAATCAGAGATACCCCTACTCCCACTGTTAGGAGTCCCACAAAAACACCAAGTTAGCAACCATAACATGTATGAAGAGGATCTAGTGAAGACCCATGTGGGCTGCATGAGTGGCACTTCAGTTTCTATGAGCCCCTATGAGCCCCTATGAGCCCTTTGTTGATTCTGTGAGCTAAGTTCTTATAGAGGAATATTTAATCACTTAATCCAGCAACATGGCTGCTCTGGGAAAGGATCATATTGAAAGGCCTGTGTTATAGCTAGTAAGGGATCAAATCCAAGGGTCTATATGAAGGGATCACATTCAGAGGCCTGTGTGGTCCACATGCAATGTAGAAAGAATGTTGGTACACATCTTTAGTCCCAGTATTCAGAAGGCAGTGGTAGCATACACCTTTAATCGGTAAGACAGAGACAGAGTGTGAAAGCAGGCAGAAGAAGCAGAGCTCAGAAGTAGTAAGTGTCAAACAGGAAGTGATATTTGAGATGACACAGAGTAAAGGGCAGACAAAGTGACAAATCAGAGGAAGAGTTGGCTGAGTGAGTCAGAGTGAGGACACGCCCAACACTCATGACGGAAAAACAGGCTCTCAACTCAGAGAGCAGGATAAGACAGAGGATAAGACACAGAAGCAGTCTGGGGCAGTCTGAGGAGTCTGATGCAGAGACACAGAGGCAGTTCAGCAGAAGAAATATCAGATGGGAAGAGTGAGTTGGTTTGAGTGAGTCAGTTTGAAGCCAAGCAGAGCAGTTCAGTCAGAGAAGTTGTGAGAGCCAGCCGGAGTCTGAAGAGTTCTGTCAGAAACAGTCAGCCAGCTCAGAAGGTCGTTTTGAACCAGCAACTTGGAGAAGAATTTGAGCCAGAACAGCAAGTGAGTTGAATCACTCAACTAGAATAGTTGAGTACAAATCTGAGTTCAGAAGGAGCTAGTCAGAGTGGCTCAGTTAGCAGTAAGTCTCAGAGACGTACACATTTTAAATTGTATGCAGTCTGAGGCTGCAGCCTTCTAGTTCTAAGCTTAAGATTAGATTGTATGGAGGCTGAAACACTCCAGGGGTCCAGGATTGGGACCAGTGTTTGAATTAGCCAAAGAATAAAAGGTTTTACCCTGAATCTACGTCTACTTCTGGTGAATCAATGGCTACAGTTCTCCTGGTGTCCTCCATCCCTCTGAATCCCATAATCCTTCCTCCTCCTCTTCTGTGGGGTTTCCATGCTCCAAGGGGAGAGATCTGATGGAGATCTCCAATTTGGAGTCTCTCTCTGCCTAATGTTTGGCTGTGGGTCTCTGCATTTGCTCTTATCAGATGCTGGAGAAAGCCTCTCTGGTGATGACTGGTTCAGGAACCAATATATGGTAGTCAAAGGTTTTATCCTCAAGTCAAAGGAGGCAGAATAAACAATTAGAAAGAAGTAAGGTAACCTGAATATCACAAAGAAGGCCAATGAGAGAGTAAGAAAGATGTATCCATTGTGGTCAAGTGTTTATAGGGACTTATAGGCTCTTACTGTATGCTTCATTCCCCTTCTATGCCTTCTGTTGAGCTGAGAGGTTCAGGAGAACACCAAAGGAAGCACCAGCTATTCTTCAAGCAATACACCAAGTCTAAACAACCATATGCTTTCTCTTTCAGTGCTTAGCAAGGTTTGAATGGCTGTGACTGCTTGTGGAAACTAGAAGTATTTGGTATCAGAATTTTGAATTTGTCCCAAATGAGCAGTGCTAGCAAACAACCAGTGATTATCAGGTGCCTGATGTGACAAGATTTTGATGTCTTAATTTTGTTCCCAGTGGGAAGATTACACATCACAAAACTACTTAGCATCACAAAGAGAAGAGGGAGCTGTATATAGAGGCACATGTTGTAGGTAAGAGCCTGGAGAAGGGGGGAAGCCCAGAGGCAGAGATGGGTCTGTGGAATGTGCTGAGCATTAAGGAAAAGAGCTAAAGCAAAAGGCAGAGGATTATCAATTGAAGGAAGGCAGGCTCCTTATCTCAAAGTGCAAGCCCAAACTCTCTAATTGCTTTAGAGACATAGTTTTTATAAAGAACGACTGAAATCCAAGTCATTTGCTCAATTAAGAAAATAGTTTAGGGGGAAAAGATATTATATAGATGCCCCATTTAGAACTGCAAATTCCACAATCTCGTATTCTCTGCACTTTAACCAGCTGTGAGACTGCATTAATTACTACCTACTTCAAAAGAAGCATCTCTTAGGTATAGGAGTTATGTTGTAAATGTAACTGTTATGACTGGGTTCCATAATTCTGCATTTTGATTGTGTGTCATTTCAGAGGAGGGGGTGGAAAATTGTCAGAGCCAGAGGAACAAGGAGTTTTCTGTGAGATCGTGTCTCCTAGAAATGTCAGAAGCTGCACACAGGAATTCTCACCAACATCACTATTTTAACATGAATTGAACAAGAATGACACCAATAGGAATGCTAATATGAAAGGGGGGAAACTCAGGAGGAATTACTCTTAGACAGAGAACTATAGGTTACAAAGTATGCTGAGTCTCTCCCAGGAAAGACCACATTCACTGGGTATCTAATGGTCAGCCCTGAAAACACACACACACACACATACACACACACAAATAAAATGTTATATATATATGTTATAAACTCATATAAATACACATATATATTATGAGCAGGTATTATAATACTGAGCAGGTATTCATATCTTTAGACAGACAGATAGAAATGGACACATAAACACATAGGTATTAACAATTGAAGAAAAAGAAGACAAAAGTTAGAACAAGAGCAAGGGAGTAGTACATAGGAGGACTTGTGTGGGGGAAGGAAAGGGGGAATGATATAGTATAATCTCAAGAAATATTTAAAAACGAAGCATCTCTCATGAGGGTTGAGAGTTGCATCAATCTACGGTATAAAGAGAAATGCCTTTGTATGTTACTTGGTCTTTTCACGTTGCATTTTTGAGTAACTTTTCTTCGTACTGCACATCACATTGCAGTTTTGAGTAACTTTTCTTCGTACTGCACATTTAGTGTTTTTATTATTATGTGTGATATGGAATTTCTCTACTGGTCAAGTATATTTGGTGTTCTGTATGTTTCTTGTACCTTGATAGGTATCTCTTTCTTTAGGTTGGGGAAATTTTATTCTATGGTTTTATTAAAGACATTTCTGTACCTTTGATCTGAGTTTCTTCTCCTTCCTCTATTTCTATTATTCATAGATTTGGTCTTTTCATAGTGTCCAAATTTCCTAATTTTTTGTGACCTAAGTTTTTTCAGATTTATCATTTTCTTTGACTGAAGTATCTTCTCTTCTCCTCTTTTTTTCCTTCCTTTACTTTTCTTTCTTTCCCTTCTGTCCCCTTAATTTTCCTTCTCTTCCCTTCCTTCCCTTCCTCTTTTCTTTTCTTTTGTCTTCAACTCCTCCTGAGAGTCACTCTTTCATGTCTTGTAGCCTGTTACTTCTGAGGATTTCGTTTGACTTCCTAATTTCTTTTCCAGTTTTATATCAGGTTTCTTTAGTGATTCTATTTCTTTGTTAAATTCTACTTCATATCTGAAATTGTTTTCATTATTTCATTCAACTGTTTATATATTCACAGACTTCATTAAAGGATTTCATATTTTCCTTAAGGTCCTTGAACATACTCATAATTTCTATTTTGAATACCTTGTCTTCAACTATACTGCATTTTTCAGGGTCGACTTTAATATGGTTATTGGCTTCTTGTGGAGGCATACTGCCATGGCTGTTTATTTTTGTGTTTTTACACTGGTGTCTAGGCATCTGGAGTTATGATGATTGGGGTGATTCTCAGTGTTAATATCTGGTCTTGTCTTTATTGTGTAGGTGTTCTGTTATTGGTTGCCATTGCCTTCTCTAGATCCTAGGGAAGTATGATGACTGTGAGTTCCCTGGTAGAGAGTGCTTCTGCAAGCAGGTGAGTGGCAGAAGAATAGACAGGGGCTAGGAGAAAATGCTGAGAGAGGCTGTGGGAAAGAGCTAGGCACATCCTGTCCATACTCAGTGGTGGGGTCTCCAGGGAGGTGGTGGTGTGCTGGGAGGAGGGGCTCCTTCAAGTATTCTTCAGTAGGATGAAGATTATGTCTGGAGAGACAGGGATGAGGGCTAGGAGGATTTTGGGTTTGTACTAAGAGACGGAGTTCCCAGGAAAGGAGGTAGGGTGGTAGAAGGGGTACCTGTGAACAGGTTGTGAACATGGCTGAGGGTGAGACTGGAGAAACTGTAATAGAGGACAGGAAGGGTAATAAAATTCCTCTACCTGTGTCCCAGCTCAATGTCGCCACTGAGGGGTCCTTCATAGAAAATGTTTCTACGTATCAATGTCTGACACAAAGAAATGAAGATGAGCTAGAAGGGAAGAGCAGAGGGGTCCACAGGAAAGAGACTCATCTTGGTACTTTCAAATCATAACTTTGTAATTTGACAAAATGATTATGATTTTTTTTTTTTGCTCCATGATCCAAGGCAGTTACTTCCATGCCTTGTCTTTGAAAATTTAGAAATTTGATAGTGTGAGCATATGTAGCATCACTTGATACAGAACTTAAAATGTCATGGCAAGGGAACCATGATTACTTTGGGTGGACAGCAAAGGTCTTCTTCTAGGCAAGCTCTGCTCTACCTTTCAAACAATATTCCCCCTGTACAGTTACTCATTGCTGTTATTTGCATGCTAGATCACATAGGGTAAGGCTTAGTCAATACCTATTGAGAATAGATGATGTGTCAGGAAATGTGCTGTAGCTTGTATTCATTGGAACTTATTCTTTACTGCATGTCTAAGAAAGAACTATTAAATGCAGAACAAAATCAATACTGCCTGAGTAAAAACTCTGAATGGAGTGCCCGACTCTCAGTTTATTAGATTTCCACAGAAGGTGGAAACATTTGAGTTTTAACACGGGAAGTAGTGACATTAGCATATAATGTTCAATGCAAGCTGAGACTAAAATGAAGCTGATTGGGAATACCAACACTGAGGAGTCCATTTAAATTTAAAGCCTTCAGACTTAATGTTTGATTAGGAAGAAAAGAAAAAAAAAGATTATATGGATGAATAGCAGACATGAAAGGATTGCCTTATGAAGATAAGAGATACTAGAAGCTTTACATGTGTTCATATTATCTGATAAAAGCATCCTTCTTAGGACAGGTATGTTAATTTCCCAACTTTCGTAGATCCAGAGGACAGAAAGCTGTTATCTCTACAAATACGAGATTTCCTCTTTAGTTCTGTTCAGCTAGTTCCCAGAGGAGCCAGAATTTACGTCAGCCTTTTTTTCTAATGAACAATAAAGTCTTAATTTCTCTATCTTCTCCGAGATGCAAATGTGATAAGTTTTAAAAGGCCCCACTGAATTCCCAAGTCAGTAATTTGTATTTCACTTTTTCTTTGTTAACGTGAGGTCATGTAAACATTTCCAGAATCAACCCAATCTGCAAGTCCACCATTGTTTCTCTTTGTGAAGTATTCCATCCGAGTTAATCCAGCACTGTTTGTTTAGCTACTCTTCTATTGTTGCCCGTTTGGGCTTTTTCCAATTGCTAATTATTATAAATGGGCTTTGAAAGTGGGCTGGTGCTAGACAGCTGTGAGACCGGCTCATCATTGCTTCGTTATCTCACTCCCAGGATGCAGGCGTGCTCTGTCTTCCTGATCTTCTCCTTCCTAATGGTGTTCTGATAAAAGCATTTGAGCTCTGAAAACATTCCATATGAAGTCACTCAAAGTCTCGTCTCTATTTCTTTTCCTCTTCAAGGGTGTCAGTCAAGAAGTTTCAGGATTGCTTTTGTAATTCTTCACAGAGTTGCTAGTCAAATATCGCACACATGCTCTATATTGACTTTGGTCAAGTTTCAGGCAAACTTATTTCTGTCTGTCTGCTGAACTATTATTATGTTGAAAATAAGCTGCCTGGGATGGGCCAGTGGACAAATGCTCAATGTGTAAGCCTCATGACCTGAGTTTGACCCTGGAACCCATATAAAGGTGGAAGGACAGAAGCAACTCCAGCAAGTTGTCCTTTGGTCTCTATACACATGTTGTGGCACATGTGTGCCCTCTCTCTCTCTCTTTCTCTCTCTCACACACACACACACACACACACACACACACACACAAGATAAGTCAGGAAAAACTCAAAGTGATTTAATATTTTAAGCTCAGTATCATGATATGAGATGTAAAATATGTGTATGAAGCACAAGGCTTACTCCCCAGTGTGCACCACTGCACAGAACAGGTATTATCTGAAGGTTGGAGAATACAAAACATAGATGAGAGAGAGGAGTGAACGTCAGTCTTCCAGTGTTCCATGCCATTACTAACACATGACATATTCTCTTGCAATTTTCTGTGTGGGAATTGCTTTCTGCGTAATATTTTGAACAATATTAAAATTTTAATCATTTTAGAATATTTTAGGGATGCATGGGAGATAGAATGAGTTCTCAGGTAGAATTACTCCCATGGGGCAGTCTGTCTTGGTCTCCTTTTATAGTAGATGGCTCTGACAAAGTCCCATAAAGTGATTTTTATTTTCAGGATCTAGGGTCTCACATGTGCTAGATAAGCACCCTCCCACTAGACTCCATCTGCAGCCCCAATCCTTTGATTTCTATGAAGATCCTCATAGATCTTCATCATAAGATCCACATCATAAGCTCTCCAATGTTTATAAAAATGTACTCCTGTACTGTGCATGAAACATAATCAACCAGAGACTGGAGTGAGAGTGTGGTCCTGACCACTTTAGGAGCTTCTGTCTAAATCAGTGCAATGGGAATGGATTTGAGATGAGTTATGCAAGGTAGGAGTTCTTTTCTGGGGATTCTCTGGATAGGGTAGAGGAAGGGGTAGAAATATCTGAGGAAATCTTTTTGGTACATTCTTTTCATCTCACATGTATACAGGTTGTGGTGACAAGATCAATAGTTGTAGCCTTCTAGGATTTACCAGAGACCCTCAGTAAGATATCAGAGCTATGCTTGAGCTACCATTTCTCTAGGTCTCTCTGTGGTAGTCCTTTGAAGATTGTGAGAAGTATCTCTGATTCCATCTGAACTTTACCCTCTCCATTGGTCAGCACAGGTCTGAAACCCTCTTTCCACTCATGGTGTGGCCTGGGGTAAATAACATATATCTTTTAACTTCCTTCCCTTCTTGAAAAATACTAGCAGTAGCAACAGGATTTTATTTAACATATATTTACCAGACATTAAGCACTTATAATTGATGCTCTCATTTCAATATTCCTAACCACACTGTGAAGAAAACACTATTATTCTATCTTTTATGAATAAATGAACAGGCACAGAAAGACTGATTCATCAGTGTACGATAACACAGATACATGGTGTAGTTGAAATCCAAAGTCACATGGACTGTCTCTAAAGCCTGTGTCAGAAGACTAAGAAAACAATCACTTATAATATTTCTAATTTTATGACCAATGGTTAGTAATACTAATTAGTACTACCAACAATGACAATATTGTGGTTAGTATACTATTTGAAGGAATACACAATATGGTTGAGCTTAATCACCAAATGAATCATTTAACTGATGGGACCTTGTGTTTCTTCACTTTGTCAACAGAGGACAATAATGGCAGCTATGTCAAGGGGTTGAAAGAAGATTTAAAGGAACCGGGCTTGTGGAGGTTTAGCCTGCCATATAGTACCACATGGTGGTTTTTCTTTCCTTGTGATAAGACATAACAGCACTGATCATATTAATAATTTTTTAACAAACTCTATAGACTTCTTATGATTAAGAACACTAATATCATGAGAGATTTGGTCTGTTTTGATTTTCTGTTGCATATTTAGCACAGTAATTATTTAATAACGATTCAGTCTTACCTTATCTATTCCTTCTCCCTCCCCAGCCTCCATAAGCTAAAGGAATGCAGAGATTTCAATCACTGTTCATTTGTAAAACTTGAGAGGGAGATCATGGGACATCCTAATTGACCTCTCTCTACCTCAGGTTTTTTCTCTAAGAAGGGGGAATGTACAGATCACCTACTTAATAAGGTTTTTGTAAAGGTTTTGACCTATGGGAAGCTTTAGAATACTTCTAACTATGGTAATTGCTCAGCACACAGTGGTGAGAATCCTTGTTTTACTGTCACTGTCCCTGGAAAGAGCCTGCTTGCCTGAGTGCCGAGGAACCAGAGGCCAGCACTTGCTCCAGATGGTTGCTATCCTCCGCTCCCTTGCTGTCAGCCCAGCAGTGTGCCTTTGGGAGAGACAGGACAATAGTGGGGGAAAAGGAGGAGAAGGAGGAGGTCTTTGGGAGCCCACATGGTTTTTTTGTTCCATAAAAAGCGTGGAAACAGGCTGCCATAACGGCCTGAGTATTTTTGTGTCTTTTCAGCTTCTATTTCGAGTGCAAAGTCAGCGTGGGAATGTTTTCCTTTATTTCAAGCCATAAGTAGTTGTTGGGTAACAGCTGTTTTTAAAGATAATCTTTGAGGCACTGAAATGTAGCTTGAAGAAACAATTTTTTAGAATTAAAAATAAAACCTTCCCTATTTATTGCCTGCCTTTATTTCTTCTGCATGCACTTAGGCTGTCCTTTCCCTGAGAGGTCTCTTCAGACTTTAATTCTTGTCTTTCAGTACCAGTTGAAACCACTCCACTCCCTCCCCAACACCTCTCTCTTTCTTTGATTCCTTCTGACAATGTGACTGACATTTTGATGGCTTAATTTCATCACTCTGACATGACTAGTGGTTATCCATAAAGATGCTACTCTTCTCTTTGACCTTGGGTTCTGGAATGAGTCAGGTTTTCCCATTGTCCTTAAGTAGAAAATGATCGTGAGCATTTCTCATTGTCAACAGTTAGGCATCCTATTTTTTTTTTTTTTTTTTTTTGGTGTATGAGGGAAGACACTAAGTTGAGGGGGAGGGCAGGGCTTCATCTCTTGCCCAGATGCAAACAGAAGTCATGAAGAGATCTCGGTTTTTTGTTCTGTGCCTGATAGAACACAGAATCTTGGCTGAATTTCTCTGCCTCATCCGTCCTACATCTTATTTCTTGCCTTTTTACTTATTTTCTTTATCAAATTGAAACTTAAAATTAGAAAATTTACTTTATGTTTGAGGTAACCACTTCTATTTAATTGAATCTGTTGTTTGCTACTGCAACCCATAGTGCTTCCTAGTATAGTATGAACACAGTGGGGGTTTCAGAGATGTTTATAAACTTCAGTTTGCTGAAATGTCATGATGCCTTTTCATCTCCTTGGAGTCTGTTTGGTGCCAAAGCCAGATTCTAAACCACCCATTTCCATTCTGTGTTCATGCTATCTCTCTCTCTCTGTCTCTCTGTCTCTGTCTCTGTCTCTCTCTCTCTCTCTCTATATATATATATATATATATATATATCTTCTTTCCAGCTACAGTGATTGATTTATGGATGGGCATATGACTTTCTCTGGACCAATGAGATTTAGACTAAGGAGCTTTGGACTTATAAAGAAGGAGATGGTCCCATGTACTAAAGCTTGTTACTTTTGCTGGTGCTGCTAAGATGATACCATAGAAAGATGAATTTCCCAGTGACCACCAGGAAGGGAGAGTTGACTAGAGAATTCAGCTGTTTAGAGGAAAGTAAAGCTGAGAGTTGAAGAAAAGAAATCCCTTGATGATATTGCTTGGGGATGTGGTTTGAACTATGCCTGGTGGTAATCATAACTCCTGACACATATTAAATAGTTACCATGGACCGAAGCAGCTTTGAGCATGTCTAATGTTGTATTAGTTTTGCAGGGTTGTCAGCAAAAGTACTATTAATACAACTTGGGAGGCTTAAAATAACAGAAACTACTGTTTCATAACCCAGAGGTTACATGTCCCAGTTCAGATACAGGGCTGTGGATTGGACCACACTCCTCTTATGAATTGAGTTGTGCCCCCTTAAAGTATTGAAGCTGTAACTTTTTTTTTTTGCAATATAGTTTAAACATTATTTATTTTTGAAAATGTCATATGTGCATTCTATGAAATATGATTACAGTTATACTTTAAAATACCTCTTCCAACTTCGTTTTTTCGACTCTAATAATCTGCTAAGTCTAGCTAGTGCTTCTAATAGATGCAAACGTGTGACCATCTACCAGAGCATAAATTACCTACCAGGTGCCGTACCCTAAAAAAGAATGATTCTCCCTTCCTCAGCAACTCTCCACTTCCTGGAGGTTATCTTTCTCATCCATCCCAGGATTTTGGCTGGCTTGATCTTGTTCAGGTTTTATTCAGGAAGTCACGGATGCTGTGAGTTCACGAGGACAATCTTATGTCCACAAAACAGCATTTCACAGCACCTCAAACCCATTCTCTAGCTCTTACGTTTTTAAAATATCCTCTTCAGTGATGTTCCTTGAGCTTTGGTGATGCTGATTTAATTTATATGCATCCCATTTAAGGTTGAGCATTCAGTGTCTTAGTCTCAGCATTATGAGCAGTTATACATATCTCTACTGACTGCTGCCCACTGCATAAAGAAGATTCTCTGACAAGGCCCAAGAACAACCAGGTCTATGGGTCTACACATGAATACTTAGAAGGCAATTTGAAAGCATAAGCTTTTTGGCAAAATAATAATAGTAGGTTCTACCGTAGGGTGCGTAGCCTCCCTACTATGGGCTCTTGCTCATGATTATTGTACCAGAATTTCCCTTGTGTAGATCAAGTCTCAAAAGCAAGCAGAAAGTGATCAGTTACCTGATCACACTCATGCCACTGTTGTACCAGGGTACCTGTCTTGCCTGGCAGGTTGGTATTGCAGCATGCAGTGTTCAGTGCTGAGTAAGACCACTGATTTTTTTTAACCCTTCAGTTCATAACGTTCTGACACTATGAAGCTAGCCAGCAGGGAGGAAGTTTACCTATCGTTTTGAGTTTGATTTCTCTATATCCTATAGCTAAATGTATGGCATTCTCAACAAAATGTGTTTTAGCATGTAGTTATGGTGGGTAACCAAGGACAACAGCAGTAGCTTGCATTGTTTTAGAGATCTCTGGGGTCAGGAAGACCCCAGAGATATCCCATGCTTTATATTGCAATTTTTTATTTAATAGCTGATGTTTTCTAGAAATCGTAACTCTTAATGCAACTGGAAATAGAATCAACCATGTTAAATGAGCTTATAAAAGTGAGGTCCTTATCATGTAGGATTAATATCTTCATGAAAAGAAACCCCAGAGAAGTATCCCCCCATCTGTATGCAAATAAACAAGAGTATTGTCATTAGAGACTAACCACACCTAATTGTTATGTGAGTTTGTATCCTCCAGAACCATGAGAAAATGCATTTCTATTATTTCATCTGTCTACTTAGTCCAAGGAACTTTATTATGTAAGCCGAAACTGACAGTTCTACTCCCTCTAAACCTACTAGACCAGAATCCTTCCTTGCTGCTTCTGGCTGTGGCAGCTCCAGATCCTCATAGTACAGTGACATTCACATGCTTCTGTTATCACATCATATTTACCCCTTGTACTCAGCATTTATCTTGATCTTATGTGAACAAAAGAACCTTCCACTTCAAGCTAATTTCTTAATCAATGATGTTTATAATTATACATACTTCCAAATATATGTGTATACCAAAGGTGGTACTGGGTGTTATATACCGTTTTGTGGGACAGAATTCAGTCCCACAATGAAACTGTGAAGTAGGCTTGATTCTTATCATCATAGCTTTTCCCAAAGGAGAGCAATAACACCTGGCGGAATCATTTTCTCAATGCCTGACCATAAACAAGAATTTGAGCACTCATCTGAACTCATGCAATGTGAAGATGCAGGCACAAGCTTCATTCCTGTAAGTGAATTCTGCAGGCATTTCACTCAGAGACAGGCTCCAATCAATTCCATAATTTGTTGAGTTAGTTTGACTAGGGTTTCTGTCTTGTAAATCATTCACCTCCCCCGACATTAGCTTCTTCTTTCCCGTGTCTAAGCACTTACTGACCCCTAGATCAGTGGAGCCAGCCCAAGGGCCTCACTCAAATATGCCTCTGGAGGGTCTACTGAAGGTTCTGAATTACATCTTCTTTCCTCTGCCCCTCCCCTTCCACATCGATACTCTTTGTGCATCTGATACTGGTTTTTAACTAGGTTAGGAAGGAGCCAAGTAAGTAAGTAAATATAGAGGGAGGCATGATTTATAGATTGTATTTTTCATAGGGGCTTTTTTCTTTTGGAGATGGGTTGTTAACCCACTGAATCTCTGCCTGGAGGAATTTTAGGTGCTGGGGTAGGACAGGGAGGGCAGTAAGTCATGTGGAGGACAGCTTTAGGGAAGGGCTCCATTTCCGCATTTCTTTGACAATGCCAAACAGGTAAGATGTGTGGGAGTTTCATATTGAATTTTCCTGTTGGGGTTCAGTCAAAGTCCTTCAGGACAGTGCGGATGAGAATATGACTCCAGAGTCTTGTCTAATGACCCCATTAAGCAAGAAAGAGAGGTGAAAATTGTCAGGAGGTTCATGTCCCTGAGTAGGTAAGAAGTGTTTAGAGAGAAGAGCTCTAGTGGTTAGAGAGAGGAGTTGGTTTTGGCAGGAACATTCAAGTGGGAAGGAGACAGGGACAAGAGTCAGGTAGGTAAGTGTTTGTGGCACAGAAAATTGCACAAGTTTTTTTTTTTTTTTTTCAGTGTTATTTGTGAAATAAGAATCAAGTTCCTTAGATGAGGATGAGTCAGGAACTGTTGAAGTTTTGAGGAAAAAAGAAGCAAGATGGCATAGTTATCTAAGATAGTAGAAAGATTAGAGAAATATAATTGCCAGACAGCATTTGAGGCCTTGACAATAATGGGAAAATAAAGCATGGTGGCATGTTTTTTATTGGTTGAATAAGTGACACTACAAAGAAGCCAATGGGGTGTACTGGTTAGAACAATGGGGTAGTGAAGTGAAAATTACAGAGCAAGTGAGAGGCAAAAGAGCTGATGATACATGCAAAGAGATCGCAATGATGACTGACCCTACAATTAATGGTAAATAAAGAAGATCAAATTAAAAGAAAGACCATGACAAGCTGTTCGGATACATAGCTAAAGGACCAAATAATTGGTAAAAACTTGAGATCAGATGTGATGGTTAGAATGTAATATTTAAATTTCTGGTTTTATAATGATTGGAATTATTTATACCAATAAGGTATGGAGTAGGAACAGTGTAGGTGAGACTGGTGAAGGGGGAACACTGAAGTACACACATGAGCAGGGATTGATGTGGGTATATTGATCTCTAAGACCTATGGCATGAGTTGCATTGGAAACAGTGACTTGGAGTGAATATCTTTAAGAACAGAAGGGTAGTGACTTGGATTTTGAAGGGGATGGGATAAGTGACAATAACAAAAAAGGGTTAATGGGACATGCAGATATTTTTAATAAATAAAATATATTTTTATTAATTTGAGAATTTCATATAGGAACAGAATATATTTTGATTATACTAACTCCCCTACCCCTCCTAAATTTATATTCTCACCCTTTAACCCCTTCTAACTTTGTGTCTTTTTTCCTCTTGAAAAATGCTTATGCTTTTTATCCTATTTATGTTATCCTATTTATGCTTCCCACATACTCTTGGGTTTGGGGCTATCCACTTGAGTGGGGTTGACGTGTCAGGGCCGCACACCCTTAAGGAAAACTGTCTCTCCCTTTCCCAGAAGCCACAAACTAATTTTTTAAGAGTTAAAATGTAATTACATCATCTCCTTCTATTTGCTTTCCTTCCTCCAACTCTTCCCATGTCCTCCATATCCTGCCATCCCCTTCCTCTCAGATTCCTGGCATCCTCTTCTTTAACTGTTTTTATGTTTATGCATAAGTATATAATACCTCCTGCAGAATCTGTTTGGTGTTGCTTACATGTACATGATTTCAGACCTGACCATTTTGTATTGGATACCAACTTGGGCTCCTCCCTGAAAGGAGACTCTCCCAGCTCCCACTCTCAGCATCCTTTAGTTGCACTGAGTTCTTTGCGTAGGAATGGGGCTTTGAGAAATTTCCCTGTTCCACATTAGCATGTGTATTGGTGTTTTCTTTGTTCAGGTCTTATTTAGGTAGCTATATTGTTAAGGTTTCATGGATTCCTTGTCACTTCTTGGAGGCATAATCTCACCTCAGACTTCCAGATCCCCTAGCTCTTAAGGTCTTTCCACCCTCTCTTCTATGATATTCTGAGAGTCTTAAGTGCAGGGATTGTGGTGTGGATGTATTTAGTGGGGTTGGGCATTCCACAGTCAGTTTCTTTATGCATGTGACCAGTTGTGGTTTTCTGTAATGATCTTTGCCTGTTGCAAGAGATCCTTCTTTGATGAAGGTTGGGAGCTACACCTACTTGTAGGTATAAGGATAAGTATTTGTAATGCAGTTAGGGATTATGCTGGTTTAGTAAAGTAATAGTTGTAGATTCTCTGAGATAAATGACCTCACTAGCCCTGGGTTATTGTTTAGGTTTCTGTTGTTGGTTATTGCCAATAGACAAATGCCGATCTTTAACACTATCTTGTCATTCTGGACATTGTGGTTCATGGAAGAAACCACCAACTCTTCACTTAAGTGGGGTAGGAGTGCTGATGAAGAGACAGGGAGTTTTGTGATGTGGAGAGGAAGGAGCACCATTTGTTTCACTATCGAAGCAGAAAGACGGGCATCTGCCTTAGCTCCAGCTCCACTGGGTCAGGAGTGGAAGAGAAGATAGAGACTGTAATGGGCATAGTGTCCTCAAGGAGAGGCCAGGTCTCAGTAAGAAGGTGAAGGAAATACTGAAAGAGCTTCAAGACAAAGGAAAACGTACTGATCAGAGAATTTGAGTTACAGCATCAGTGAAAAGTCTTCAGGAAAGGGGAAGAGGATGTAAGATAGGCTCATTAAATGTGATGAAGCCAGTACTGGAGAGCTAGTGCATGAAAGTGAGCTAGGAGTCTTAGGTTTCAGGAATTGACTGACATGGACAGGGATAAAGACCATAAAGTGCTCTTTATGGTTCTAAGGCAGGACTGAGAAATAATCTGAGTGTTGAAAGATGGGAAAATGATGTAAGAGTTGTTTTAGACTCACTAATCACTCTTCTCTTAGACCCAACAAGTTGGGAAAGGATGGATTTGAGTAACTGTCATTAGGCTGCATTCAGAGCTGTGACTTTCTGCTACTGAACAGGGATTTGCATCTGATTCAGTACTTTGGAGTGGTTTACTTCTCATTTAAAAATTTCCACAGCATTCTTTGCAGCTCTTATGCAAGGAGCCTGGAATCAGTTTTATCTAGTCCCCAGATGCACATGTTACCTGTCTAGGCTCAGGCTGCAACTGAGTTAAGTTCCTGGCTTATTTTGCAACCTTTTTTGCCCTCTTCATCATGTCTCTTCTGGCATTTTCTTCATCGCTTAGTGACCTGTGAATGGCAAATAATTTTTTCTATTTATATGTGTGGGTACTTGGAAGAGAAGATAGATGATCCTCTAGGTTTACAGCATCAGATGACTTCTGTTTTATGAGTGGGATGTTATGCTGGGGAACTGCAAAATATAACCCCCAAGGAAGGTAGCTTAGGCCAAGAGAGCCTCCATCGGAAAGGCTTTGGTTTGGGTTTGAAATTCTGTTCACTTCCTCCAGGCTGCATAAACTTAGGCAAATGATTCAAACATTTAAGCTTCTGAATTTTTTGTCTTGATGAAAGGTGTGCAATTTTAAGCTGTTGAATAATAAACAGGCCTGTGATTTATGACACCCAATTTGCATAATTCTCAGTAGTTTTTAATAAACACTGGCTTCTTCAAGCTCTTTCTTCCCTTGGCTTCTGTTACCTTATATTTTCTGAGCCTTATTTTTATTAAGGCATTTATTTCTGCCTGTTTTTTTTTTTATGGTTTATCTCTACTTCCTCATCAGTGTGTTGGTCCTAAAGCCCTCAAATCCCTTAAGAAAGAGGATACTTAAAATCTTAGAACTTTGGAGGGGGGAGACAAATGAATCAGGTGATCAAGATCATCCTCTGCTACATAGTGAATTCAAAACTGGTCTGGGCTACAGAAAACTCTGTCTGAGAAAACTAACCAAGCCAAGCCAAACCAACCCAACCCAACCAAAACTCCAAAACAACAAACTTATCGCCATAATAAAAATGGTCCCAATCACTAACAGGATACTCCAAAATTGATTCTCTTTCCTCACCATACAGGATCTCATTTCTTCAACACATATAACTATTAAATATAGGTCCATAACTTTGGTCTCTTTCTGAGATCCAATAACACATATATGTGTTGCATGCCTATCTAGGCATCCCAATGATATCTCAGTTTCAATTTAGCTCTGAGGATATTTGTGTACTATCTTGTCCTCAGATTTAGACATCCTTAATTGACCTGTGAGGCTCCCTTGCTTGTTCTCTTTCCCTCATCACTCAAGTTGAACACTTCCTAAAGTTTCATTGATTCTTCTAAACAGAGCTCAGACTCCTCTGTGCTTTGCTTCCTCCTTTTTTTTTTTTTAATTTTTATTTTTGTTTAAAGTCATTGTTCTCTTTATGCTAGATCTCTAATTTGCAAAATCAGCATCAATTCTATTTTTCATTTCTCATCCATTCTCCACATAATTAGCAAGAGTTGTATTTTGTGAGCTGTTTGTACACATCTCATCCCTTGATGAGTCAATTCTGGTAGAATCAAAATGTTTTTGTGGCTTCTCTTTGATGATCACCGTGGCTTTGGGGGTGTTCTTGCCTCCCTATGCCTCTCTATTACAGCTTCATCTTGATACCTTAGTGTTTCAGCTATAGCACCAGCTCCTACAACACAACATGTTTTCTCCTACAACAGGGAATTTTCCCATGCTTTTCTGTAGTTTGCTCCTATTCATTTTTCAGATGTTAAGTTAAAATTTCCTTTCACAGGTAACTGTTTACTAGTCTCCATAGAAGAAATATCCATGGACAGCAGCATCTTAGGTTGCGTTGATATTTTGCAATTTTCTTACACAAAGAATAATCTACAATTGATATTTATTTGGGCAACACTTCATTATTAATATGTTCCACTAGATGGTATACTTTAGGGGGCCACTGCCACTTCTGATTTTGGTGAATACTGTGTCCCTTTTCTTCTTTTCCTTTTCCTTTTTTTTTTTTTTGAGACATGGCTTCTCTGTGTGACAGCCCTGTCTTTCCTGAAACTTGCTTTGTAGATCAAGCTGGCTTGGAACTCACAGAGATCCACCTGCCTCTGTCTCCAGAGTGCTGGGATTAAAGGTGTATGCCACCACTGCCCAGCTTTCTGTGCCCCTTTTCATGGATCAGTGCCTGAATCAAAGTAGTATTTTTTGAACACATTGCTGAGTGTTACTTTTAACAAGCATTTTGATAAGTACTTTATAAATATTTACCCTTAATAATAACCTTCTATTGTGGCTATTACTATTACATTTCATTTTGCAAATGAGGAAACAAGAATAGAATGGCTAATGGATTTAACCACATTCCCTCTGGATGGCTAGAATGTAGCTTTATCTCTCTGTGAAGTCTATGACCTTAACTCTGGTGTTACATTGCCTGCTGTGTCCTTTTAAATGTAAAACTGTTTTTTCTTGAACTACTAGGGATTGGAGAAGGGTCTCAGTGAGAGAGGAGCAGGGGATGGCTAGAGGAAGGTAGACTGACATGATCAGTGTCTCTCACTAATATGTTAGTTATAATAACAAAAAATTCTTCTGAGGAGTAGATGTTCATAATCTTCCTACCTTAAACTCCTCTGCTCTTTGCCAGGTGATGCTCTGTTCTTCCTCCCTCCTCTAGCACTATTTATGACTTTAATAACACTTCTATGGGTTTGTTGTGAAGCTCCTGTGATTTCAGTTATATAAGTGAAATATGCCTTTGAACTGTAGCATGGTCATCAGATATAAAATTCAAAAGGGCCACTTTAGTTATGATAGTCTTTTATCCTGTCTCCACATATCATCTTCCATCTCCATATTTAAATCTACTCATTTACAAACATTAAGAATACATGGCATTATTTTCCCATCAAGATCTAGGACAAGGAAGAAAACACAGTGTTTGGGCCATAAGGAAAAGCATTTGAAGTTAGATTTATAGGCTGAGTGTGCCATGGTTAACAGAGAGATCCATCAGAGGTTAAGGTCCTGAGAATTAGTAACTGTTGAGCCATAAATAGGATATCTGTATCACTCCATCCAAAGCTCAGAGAACATCATACAAGAAGGAGCAGAAAGAAGATAAGAGACACTTGATGGGGAGGAGTGCTATGAAACATTGTCTCTCGAGCATGATATGACTATTACATTCATGAACTCAGAGCAGCTATGACAACCTACATAAGACCGAGGTCTAAATATTCACTCATGAATGGGGGAAGAGCTCACAGGCCTCACTCCTCTCTGAGGACCTATACACAGTTAATGGTTACTAGGAGAATATATATAAATATATATATTATATGTGTGTATATATAGTATGTTTTATATATATGTGTAATATATATATAATATGTGTTATATATATAATATGTGTTATATATAATATGTGTAATATATATATATATATATAGTGTGTGTGTGTGTGTGTGTGTGTGTTTATGGGTGTATGGACTGGTACACTAGTTAAACTGCCCATGCTGCAGTAAATAACCCTCAACCTACGTTTATCCAAACAATGCTAAAGAAACTCAGTGGATTAAAAAATAAATAAAAACGGAATGCAGGCAAACAAGCAAAAAAAGATATGAACATTGGTGGGGAACTTGTGGAGAAGTGGAGGTTGTGCAGGGGTGAGAGGAGATGAGGAAGGGCAATGGAGGTAGGTAGAAATGACCAAAATATATTATATACATGTATAAAATCACCAAAGAATAATACAAATGAAAGTAAAATCTTAAAACCTTTATTTGCAGATTTGGATCCTTTGAGAGCATCACGGCAGTCATTCATTTGGGTGATGATGACTTGTTTTCTAAGTAATGGACTTTCACAAGCCCAAGGAACTCTGCTTGGGTAGATGGTGTCATCTACTTGACTGCTTCATGAGGCCTGTGGGTTTGCTCATAGGGAATGGATGCTCTCACCATCAGCATCTCCTAGTCTCCTGTGTCCTCATCTGCCTCAGCTTAGGGCTTGTGTTCAGTGTTTTTTTTCCTGGAGACACGATGAAGGGAATCACACTGCAAGGCTCAGTCACGGGGTGCACAATTGTGTCCTACATGAGAGTTCCCTTCAGGGGGCATGAGTGCTGCTAACTTCTGGCTTGTACTTAGCATGTTGAGCTGTGTGAATTCAGTCTTTCTAGGGAGGAGATGCCTTTTTCTCCCTGAATAATAGAGACAGGGATGCAAATGTTAGTAAGAGTCACCTTGGTGGCCAGGTGGGCTGTTCCCCTTTATATATTTAATGTGTGTGTGTGTGCGTGTGTATGTACACATGAGGGTGCACATGCACACATTTATCGATCTAACATGACATTTGAGTATTCAGATCAAATACTCTGATGTCTCATTCTATCAGCAGTGATACTACCTTCCTAGAATTTCTTCTGCACAACACTGCCAGTGAATTCTTACAAGTTCCTTGTTTACTCTTTATTCCTTTCTCCTTCCCTCCTTCCTTCCCTCTTGGTTTTTAGTTACTGGTACAGTTTTACCATTGGGCATACACTATCTTTTTTGCTTTAAATTTACTTGTGATTTATTTATTTATTCATTAATTTAT
This sequence comes from Cricetomys ansorgei, assembly GCA_026225945.1. Taxonomy (NCBI): domain Eukaryota; kingdom Metazoa; phylum Chordata; class Mammalia; order Rodentia; family Nesomyidae; genus Cricetomys; species Cricetomys ansorgei. The sequence goes on along the minus strand of JAMJFZ010004027.1, from coordinate 1,644,157 downwards.
GTGTTTGCTTGGTATATGCATGTGGTATGCACACACATAGACCTGTGTCTACGCACATATATGGAGGTAATCGGATGTTGAATGTTGATGTGTACTTCCTGTCGTATTCCTTTGATGCAGGTTCATCCAGTGAACCTGAAGGTAGGCTGGCAACCAGCAAGCCATAATGACCCTCTGTCTTCACCCCTTCCAGTTCTGAGATGATAGGCATGTATGTAATAGACACAGTGTTTATATGAGTTCTGGGTATTTGAACTCATGTTGTCAAGCTTGTTTAAGAAATATTTTTACCTTCTAAAAAATGTCTATTTTTCCTTTGCCCTTCTTGTTTTCATGGCTTGTTAACCTAAGGCATCCTGTAAGTATTCTTTCTCTGTAAAGTCTTTCTACAATGTTAGGCTCCCTCTTCTGGACTCTCAGGGCATTTGCTCATTCTTTTATTATTATAATTTCAGTCTCATTTTGCAATGAAAAATTATTTGTGTGCATTGCAATTTTCTATGAAAAAGACTTGCATCTATACAAGTCTAGTGCTTAGCATAATGTCATTGGCATTCATATTCTTAATAAATAAATGCTGAATGAATGAAAAATGTTAGCAAAACATTTATTGTGTGCAAACTGTGGGCCAGGCACTGTTCCAAGTGTTTTTTTCTCTACTGAATTCACTCAATTTTCCTAACAATCCAATGGACTGGGGACTATAATTATCACAGTTATTGTACATGAGGATAATGTACAAATGATATTAAAGTGCATATAACTTGCAAAATTGAAATAACTTGCAGAGTTTGTAAACAGTGACTCTGGGATTCTAACCAAAACAGTGTCTCCAATGTCTGGGCCTCAGATGTTCTTGTTACCAGCTTTTAAATAATGGGTGCCTAGAATTCTTGAACCTCAGTTGTTTTTGGAGAGCAGGGCAAGCTCAATGTCTGTTAGTTACTTTTGTTACCAGGTGCCTCTTGTATGTTGCCATGGCTACTATTATCTCAGTTACATTAGCATGGTGGGTGGGCATCATCCTATCAAAAGGATCTAGTGAATACGTAATTAGTAGCTGAGATTTGAACCCAGGTCTTGCTGGCAGTAATTTATATGTATTAATCTTTTCACATAGTTACTAAAGAAAGCAACCTGAATCTGAGATCCCGGTCATCAGATTCTTTAGATTTTGGGGAAACTTATGTGTAGATGCTAGCAAGGAAGTAGTTCTTCTGGCCTGGATATGGAGGCAGGAATGTTTTCTCATGATCTAGTCCATTCTCTGTGGTTTTGTCATTGCGTATATCTTTTCTGGAGCCTGGTTCTCAATGATTATTTATACACTCCACTAAGAAGACTATGAGTACCCTAACATGGTATGTATATGGTAGCATCAGGGAGATTTTCAGTGTTTGGTAGAATGTAAGTGATAGTTAAGGAAGTTCTTGGGAAATGTTACCTTTTGATTTTGAGATTGTTGAGACTCTTTGTAGGGTTCTGTCTTTTTGGGTCCTGCGCGGTCCCGCAGGACAGCAGCTGATATCCCGCCTGCAGCAGTCTAGGATCCTTCACTGGCCGGGCTAATGGACCTAGGCCCAAATAGCAGGAAGGCACCGGCAGAAATCAAGGTTTAAGACTGTCTACCTAGAGGACCTGAGAAATGTTGAGCGCACAGAAAGGCTTGGAAGACTGCGTCTGGTGGACACAAAACACATTTATTATCAGCCCTTCCCTGTTTAAATATCTTCCTGGGGAAGGCGGGGTCCCGCTATTCCAGGTGGGGAGAAGCCTAATTAGCATAGGCAGGGCGTGTGCATCTGAGGCAGGAAAGCAATGGGCCCACCCAATGGGTGGATCGGCTACAATACAGGTAAACATGTCCCCGTTTAGCTTCCATGAAGCAAGCAAGTTATAACTAATATTTTTGGCTAGGGACCTCCGTGGACTAGGAGAGGAGAGGGCTGCCCCAGCGTCTCAGCCCGCTTCTCCCTTCCAGGGGGCGGGGGCACTTTTTGGCCTCAACTTCTGCAATTCTCCAGCCCCCAGGAGTCCCACAACTTTTTATTTCTCATTTCTAACATAAATATTACAAATTAATGAAATAGAAAAACATGATCTGACTTTAGAATTTAAAAAGATCTGATGTATATCTTGTGCTACACTTCTTCACTAATCAGATGGATTCTGATTATTATTATTTTATTTTTTTAATAGAATTTGTTTTTAACAGTAATTTTAGGCTTATACACAAAGATATAGAGACTTCCCAAGTAAATCCCTTCATGCTCAAACACAGCTGTTCCATTATTAACATTTCTCATCAGACTGAAATATTTGTTAGAAATAAGGTGCCTACATCAACATTATCACCCAACATCCACAGTTTACATTAAGATTCATTTTTAGAGTTTGTGTGTTTTATGGCTCTGGAAAAATTTATAATGATGTATGTCTATGATTACAGTAATGACCAGAGTAGATTAATTGCCCTAACTGGCCACTGTTTTCTACTTAGTCATTCTTCCATTCTCTCAACTGATTGTTTTTGTTTTGCTAGTGCGAGAATACTTTTTTATGTTCAAGAATAATTTCTCCTGGAGCCCCAGAGCAAGTGCAGTGTGTGGAAGACTGTTCTCAGGGTGGGATGTTTGAACCAGACTAGTTGAGGAGGACACTGGTCCTCTAGGATGCAGTGATTAGTTTAGAGATGTGTGGATAACCCAATCCTATACAATTAGGGTTGGGAAAAAACTTTTTGCATTTAGAGATGGCTTAGTAAGTAAAGTTCTTGCATGAGGAATCGAGTTTTGATCTCTCCAGAACCATGGAAAAGGCCAGGTGTGGAAGCATATGTCCTGCCATGTCAAACCTTGGAAGGTGGACACAGAAGACCCAACTGATGAGCTTCAGGTACAGTAGGGGTTAGGTTTCTGTGATGGCTAATGTTGTCATCTTGGCGGAACCTAGGAAACAAACCACTGGGTATGTCCATGAGGGAGTTTTCTAGATTAAGTTAAATGAATTTGGAAGATTCACTCTAAATGTGGGTGTTATTATTTCATGGGCTGGTACACTGGCTGGATAAAGAGGAGAAAGTGAGCTGAGAACTAATATTCATCTCTTTCTGTGGGCACAAGGAGACTAACTGCCTCAAATTTCTTATATCATGGCCTATTAATCATGATGGACTGTACCCTTAAATTTTGGGCCAAAATGAACCCTTATTTTCTTAAGTTGTCAGGTATTTTGTCCAGCAAGTTGAAAGGTAAGTAATAGAATTTCTAACATATCCCTTTTGGGGGGCAGTGCATAAGCTAACCATTTCTGAACCTCTTCTGGATATTGTAGAGATTCTGAATTTGAAAGAATGTTTCTGTAGTTTGCTCTTTGTATATTTCTTTTCTCCCCAGTTCCATTGCACCTAGCAGATAGATATACACTACATGATTTTGTGGTGATTTGATCAAGATAATTTGTTGGTTAATTATAGGAATTTGAGTGCTGAAGTGACCTGACATAATGTCAAACCAAATCAAGCAAGAATTCAGATGTAGAGGGAAGCCTTGCAGGACTTTGATGAAATATTGATAGCATCACTGCTAGTGACAAAACATTAGTTCTTCCAGCTGCATCTGTGACCTTTGAGTTAAAAGTCACCACAGGGACCATTCCTACAGGGCTGGGCCCCCTGCTTTCCAGCAGCTGAAGCTAGTCATGCTGGGACTTGTAGGGGAACACAATGCATAGGTAAAAAGGATGCTAAAAAAACGCCACCTAATCCCTCAAATTATTCCACTGGGAATTTCCTGGCTTTATAACAAGCTTTATTTCCCAACTCTTTTAGGGCATTTGAATAAGCTTGAATATATTTTATTCTTCTCATTGTATAATCTTATTAATATGAAATACTTTATCTGAAGTTGTGCTCAGGGAATAGAATCATGTGAATATTAAATGTAAGTGATCACCACAACGTAAGGATTATAGTTTAATAGGAAGACCTTCTCTGAAATATGAATTTCCATATAATTTCTTTTTATTTCTTTTATATTTTTGACATTATAATATAATTACAATACTTTTCCCTTCCTTTTCCTTCCTCCAATACTACTCTTCTACCTTCCCCACTCTCCTTCAAATTCCTGGCCTTTGTTTTCATTGTTGTTTCTCTCTCTGTCTCTCTCTCTGTCTCTCTCTCTCTCTCTCCCTCTCTCTCTCTCACACACACACACACACACACACACACACGCACACACTCCTAAATATAACTAGCCCAGTCCTTATAATATTACTTGTACGTGTGCTTTCAAAGATGAACATTTGCTATTGGACAACCAATTGGTGTGCTTGTCCCTGAGGAAGACCACCTCTCCTGCTCTCAGCTTTCCTCAGTTAATTATAGTCATTCATGTAGGGTTGAGGCTTTATGGGCTTTTCTTCATGCACTTTGTCATGTCCGTTAGTATTGTCCTTGTTCTGCTCATGCTTGGGCAGCCCCTTTGTTGAGATTTTATGTGTTTAGCTTCTGAAATTACTAGGGGACACATCTCTCAGGAAACTCTCTCATACCCTGGCTCTTACAATTTCTTAAAAAAGAAATCCATGATTCTTTAGAATCATCAAATTTTAATGTATCGGATAAAATACTAGGTTGTTGAAGAGTAATATGCCCCAAAGTGGTCTATAATGGCTCAAGGGACAGTTATTGGGGGAAATAGGAACATACACTTCCAAAAATAGGAACTTGGAAGACATTTTTGATTTGTTTCTATATTAGTCATACACTGCTGTGACATAAATTATTCAGTACTTATAGCTTAAAATAAGGAACAACTTTGTATCTCTTTGTGGTTTAAGAATTCAGATATGAGGCAGGGGATATGGTTCAGTAATAGATTACTTTCCTAATAAGTGCCTGCTCTGTGTTCAGTTTCCAACACTGAAAAAAATAAAACAGTGAAATAAAAGCAAGAATAAGCAAGAATTATGATGCTTATTATGATTATAATAAGAATTATGGAGTGTTCCTAGCTCAGGGTTTCTTGTAGGATGTGATTCAGGTTTCAGCTAGTGCTGTGATGTCATTCATAGTTTGCTAAAGGGGGATGCCTGTTCACGCTCACTTACATTGTGGATGGCTTAGGAAAGATGCCCTAGGAAAGATGCCCTACAAGAGACAACATGTGAAATAGGATTTGAGAAAGAGAGAGAAGGAATAATGGAGACAAAATAGCTGGAATAGGAAGTAAAGACATTTTAAGAGGAGTAACAGTTTGGATACAGTTCCAGAGGAAGATTAGAGTTCATGTTTAGAGGTAATTCACTGGAAGGTCAATCCTGACATTCATGGAAAATGAGATTCAGTGAGGGCTCCTGTCATAATCTCTTCAACTTTTCTTCATATTTTTCTCTAAGCCATGTTGGAGAAGGTATCATTTTGGATGCACAGCCTTGTTACTCTGCACAGCTAAGGGTCTCTATGCTTATTCCAGGAAAATGACTTTAGAGCTAACTCAGATTTCAAGTATCAAAGATGAATTACAAATACTGTGCATAATAATCCTCAATATATTCATTATCCAGTATATTACATGATTATTAAAGTCTGAATATCTGGCTTCTTCATGTCTGGTTTTCTCTGATTATTCTTGTTTTGACTTCAGGGAAAGGTAGCTGAGCCCAGGGGATTTTTAAAAAATCTTACAACTACTGTACTAATCTTGTTGGAAAGCAGCTTGCTTACTGATCTAATTACTTTGCATTAAGCCTCATTTCATAAAAGTTTTACCACTTCTTAATAATATCATCACTAAATGGGGGGATGCCTTCATCAAATCCTTCCCCTCAGTTCTCAGAGAGCCATGCAGAAGAGGAGGCAGAAAGATTATAAGAGCCAAGGTGGGAAGATGACTCAAAGGAAACACGGTCTTCTAGACACAGCAGGACTGACACACATATGAAGGCACAGAGACTGTGGCAGCACACACAGGGTCAGCACAGGTCCAAAACAGATGGGGTTCCAGCATTTGAAGGGGAAGTGGACATAGGCTTCCATTCCTAACCAAGAAGCTATCTCCAGTTAACAACCACACCAAAGAAAGAATAGTTTTTTTTCCAATGGAGTCTCACTGGGTGTATTAGCCATGTAAGAGCAGGATCAGTGCCTAGCAGTAGATGGCCAAAATAAAACTAACTCAATGGTATTTTTTGTAGACTATTTGTCTACATTTGTCTCACATGGCTCTGTTTTGGTATTTTTTGTCTTACTGACCTTTTGCTTGTATATTATGGGTCTCTATTTTGTGTTTTTATGGTTTTTGTTTGCGTGTGCACTACTTGTTCTTTCCTTTTTTTTTGTCTGTTTGTTTTCTAAAGAGAAAAAAAAGATGTAGAGTTGTGTGTTTGGTGAGGTGGTGTGAGGCCGGAGACCCCCGGCCCTGGGCATTAATCCTAAACTCTTAATAGGAACTTTGGCTTTCTCTACTCAATACAATAATTATTGAGTACTTTCCAGAACTCCCTGTTCCAAGAACTAGCCCACCCCAGAAACTATAAAACAATTATTGTCAGGCTTAATTCAAGGGCACTGTGACCCAGCCCAAATTCCTAAAATGAGCAGCAGCTACAGCCGCCGCCTAATAGCCTTGGGCAAGGGACTTTACATTTCCTGGTGCCCGCAACCTTGCTATATGCCAACACCAATCAATTTAAAGGTTAACTGGCCCCTACCTATCAAAATGGGAAAACAATTTGGGAGCCAATCAACTTGTACCAATTCGGTTTGTGCCCAACAACTGTTTAAAAAGCTTCACCATTTGCTCCTTGGGGCCGCTTCTATCCTGCATGTTAGAACGGTCCCAGTGCACTGGAATAAATCCTCTTGCTATTTGCATCGATATCCCGTCTGTGAGTCTCTGTGGGGGTGCAGCATCCCGGTTTGGGCCTTTGGGGGTCCAACAGTGGGGAGCATCTAAGAGTAGTTGTGGAGGGAAATCATTATCAGAATGTATTGTATGAAAAATTAATTTTAAATTAAAAATAGCCACATTGAGAACCAAACTTCCACATATGAATACTTAGGGGATACGCTTAGACTATATACAACTATGCCACCAAAAGAGAAATGGAGAGTCAAAGGGGAATGGAGAGTCAATACTGATGGGTAACTAGAATTCCTACTGCAAATAGCTAAGTGTGAAGCCTCTACATTTGGGTTACTTAGTTCTCCCTTTCAGAATTAACCAACCAACCAACCAGCCAAGCAACCAGCCAGTTAGCCAACCAACCAATCAAACAACCAACTAGACAGCTATAAGTCAACCAAGCAAGAAAGCATGAAGACAGTTAAATGAACAAGATGCTCACCTAACATCCACAGAACCCGATGTGCTAATTAAAGACATTTCTCAAGAAACAGTGGATTTTTAAAAAAGAAAGTCATGTAGTCCAAACCAGACAGGAGAAGCTTTTTTATTACTCTAAAGATTCCTTAATTTCTACGTGTATAAATGTTTTGCCTCTACATATGTTTGCACATCACATGTGCACTCTGGCTACAGAGGCCAAAAGAAGGCATTGGATCCAAGAGGAATTGGAATTACAGGTGGTTGTTAGATTCTGTGTGGGTGCTGAGAAATGAACCTGGGTCCTTTGGAAGAGCAGTCAGTATTTTTAATTGCTTAGTCATCTATCTAGTCCCCTTGTATTACTCTAAAAGCAGTAACTTTTCTAGAATAAGGATATCTTAAAGAAGGTCTCTAGAATGGGTTTTCATAGTACATTTGATTGTATTTCTCAAATAGTTTTCTTAAGAATTATTTGTGATAGGTTACTGTAGTGCTCATCATACAGAGGAGAGTATGAAGGCTTCATGAGACTGAGAGATAGGACTGACTGACAAGGAGTCCAGATCCTAATTCAGAGACATTCTGCAGTGCAGTCTGTTAGACTACACCAGCCAGATGGGCTCTTGCTTCCACTGTGGCTGTGAATAAGTTGCTATAAAACATGACCTCAGCAGCAGTTATGTCTGGCTCAGTCTGGGAACTTCACAAATTAAAAAGGAAGATGAGAATGTTCTCTTAATGAGCTAATTATCATGCATTCAACTGCTGCAAACAGAAGGTGTGGTGTCCTCTCTTTGAATGGCTCACTTTAGCCCTTGAGCCATGCCTCAAGGCTCCCAAAAATCTTCCCAATGACACTTCCAGGAATGAGACTCTGACTCTTTATTACTTTCCTTATGGAAAGGGCTTTTATTCCATTCCCTTAAAGTCTCCTTTGGTCCAGTGGTTTTTGCATCTGAACTCAAATGATGAGGAAATGATATAGAACTGAGTTCTACAGAAAGAAGTCATCTCTGTCTTGCTCAGTTTTGAATTCCCTGCTAGCCCAGAACCTGGCACAGGTCCTCAATACGTTTGTTGAAGAAATGAAAATTTGAAATCTAAATAGGTAGCTTCAAGTAAGATTCTTGCAGTATAATCATAGACATAAGAGTTGAGCAAGAATATTCAGATTCAGAAAAAAACTCCCAGAAATTCAAACAAACTGAATGTTCGTTTTGTAATTCCCTGCCTGAGGGAGCCAGAGAAAGCCATTTGACTACACTTAAGATCATTTTCTTCTTCTGGGAAAGAGGCTAAGTGCTGGGAGTCCCAATACCCCGGCAATGTGGTTGAAGTCTGTTGACAAGGTTCCAGACTCCCTGGCTGGGAATTTCGGCTTACCAGCCATTTTGCCCCTTTCTCCCCTTTGCTATAATGGCAACAAAAGCCTTTCATTATGTCTGCATGGCCAAGTAATACCTTAGCTGAGTTCACAAAAGATAGCTGCAACTGTTCTTGGCGACTTCCAAGGACTTTCTGGAACTATCTGGGGAGAAGTTCTAGAAAAAAAGAAAGACACAAGTCCTATTTCTGAAGTCCTAGTTTTAGTCTCAGAGAGTGCCAGTAGTACAAGTTCTGGAGACTACGTAGGAAAAGCCATATAAGGCTTCAATGACTCTGGAAGGCCAGAGGGTAGGTGGTCCTGAGGCTTCATGGGATCTTGGGCTCCTGTGGCACAGGATAAAATGGCCTGCTGTGCTCTTCTGTTGATAAGACCATAAACTGTGGAGTCTAGTATACCTAGATTTAAAGACAGATGCCATTTCTCCTTCCAACCCAGTCCCAGTATCTCTGCAGCTTGCTGTCTTCATTTACAAACTGGACAAAGTTAGTTGTTTCATTGACTGTTATTAGAGAATTTTATATTTCAGATTCAGTGTCATTGGTTGCTTTGGTTAAGCTTGAAACTGGGGCTTTTATGACCACAGTCTCTGGTCACTTTACAATTGTAATGTGCAAATCATTCCTTGAGAATTTATTAGAGATACTCTGTTCTTTCCAGTTCTCCAGTCCTGACTCATTTTTGAGAGAACACTCAATAGAAGCATCCTGTCTAGGAGAAAATGAAATTTCAATAACACTGGCAATTTGGCTTCAGCAGGTCCAAATTATGGCCTGTAGATTCATCTGCCATGAGGGGAGGACAGAATGGGGTTTGTCTGTTTTCAGCTATGTCTAGCCTTTTGATGGAGTGACATGATATTGCCATCTACAGATTTCAAGCCTGAAAAACCACACAATCCAGTTACAAAAAATTCTCATGATTAAAAAATATTGAGAATTTCACACATGAATATAATGTGTTTTGATCAAGGCCACCTTTCAGTCCATTCCCTCAAACTCCTTTTATAATCATGCCACCGCCTTTCTCTCCCAATGTCACATACTTGTTCTTTAAGTCTTTGGCTTGCACTTAGTGTTGCCAGTACGAGAATGGATGCAGGGCAATACAAGCATGGTTATTGTATTGGATTACGGGCAATGGTAATTTATGATTTTGTGTTGGACCATTCGTAGTTACCTGAGGCTGCATGTACCTGGAGGTTGGACATTCCTAACCAGTTACAAGTTTTGTAGTGGGTTGAGTTGTGTTCTTATCAAAATTCTTGTAAAAATGCTAAAGATTTAACTCTCAACCCTCAGTGCCTCAAAATATAACCTTATGTTGGGGTAAGGTCTTTCCAGAGTAACTGTAATGTTATTAGAATGAGCCCTAATTCAACAAGACTGATGTCCCTATAAAAAGAAAAATTTGGAGACAACTATGTATGTAATGAAAACACCATTAGAACATGAAGGCAGTTATCTGTAAGCCAAGGAGAGAGGTCTGAAGCAGATCCTCAGAGCCCACAGAAAGAAGAAATCCAATCAACACCTTGGTTTCAATTTTTTATGTATGTCTTCTGTATATTGTTCTGTAAAACAACATATTTCTGATGTTTAAGTCATTAAGTTTGTAGTATATGATATCCTCATGAAAACTAATTACTAACCACTAAATAATATCTTACTTTCTCTTAGACCATAGGTATTATCCCTCAAAGGGTATCATGACCAGGGATGGGTAATGGGTAGTAATATCTGAATGCTCTGGGAACTGGAGTTGTACATCTGGAATTTACTTCTATGCTTTGGGCAAATGAGCTGAGACTCCAAAAGGCATTCATAGGGCATTTCATTTAGACATAGAGGAATATTTACTTACCCTAATCTTAGTATAACAACATTAATACCTGCTTTTAAGAACTAGGGATTCATTAATAGAGAAAGATTGTGTGAAATGGCTAGACTTAGTCATCAGATACTTTTTAAAGAAGTAAAGATGTTTTAATCCATAACAATTACAATAGGCCCCACATCATATATCTTACTGTACTGGGGCATCTGTTTTTCATTATTTATCCACAAATACTGTGTTGGACCCCCAAAGGCCCAAACCGGGATGCTGCACCCCCACAGAGACTCACAGACGGGATATAGATGCAAATAGCAAGAGGATTTATTCTAGTGCACTGGGACCGTTCTAACATGCAGGATAGAAGCGGCTCCGAGGAGCAAATGGTGAAGCTTTTTAAACAGTTGTTGGGCACAAACCGAATTGGTACAAGTTGGTTGGTTCCCAAATTGTTTTCCCATTTTGATAGGTAGGGGCCAGTTAACCTTTAAATTGATTGGTGTTGGCATATAGCAAGGTCGCAGGCATCAGGAAATGTAAAGTCCCTTGCCCAAGGCTATTAGGCGGCGGCTGTAGCTGCTGCTCATTTTAGGAATTTGGGCTGGGTCACAGTGCCCTTGAATTAAGCCTGACAATAATTGTTTTATGGTTTCTGGGGTAGGCTAGTTCTTGGAACAGGGAGTTCTGGAAAGTACTCAATAATTATTGTATTGAGTAGAGAAAGCCAGGGCTGGGGGTCTCCGGCCTCACAACTGTAATCTGTTTAGTAAGTGAAATATTCTTTAAATAGTGGTATTTTTAAGTACTATCTTTCTACATTCATTGGGGATGATTTCCAGGACCATTTCTACCTAAAAATCATGAATGCCCATGTTCTTTTTAAAAAATTTATTTTTATTTTAATGAAAGAATTTTTTAATTGAAATAGAATTATATCACTTCCCCCATCCATTTCCTCTCTTCAGCCTTCCCCAGTTACCCTCCTTTAAACCTTTCCCATGCTCTCTCTCAAGTTGATGACTTCTTTTTAAATTATATTTGTTATATAGATTATTACATGTGTGTATGCACAAATGTATTAAAATAGAACCTTCTGGGTCTGTTTTGTTGTTTGTATATTTATGATTCCAAGGCTGACCACTCTGCATTTGACAAACAATAAGTGTGTTCATCCTTGAGAGAGACTAGTTTTCATTGTCCCAGCAGTCAATAGTTGTCTATAGTTCTTTTTCTAAGGGTAGGATCCCATGAGCCATAAATGCAGGAGCTATGATGTATCCCTTGGTGCTGGGCTCCCTGAGATGGATTGATTTCTGTTTTGTGTACAATTGTGGTTTTTTTTTTTTTTTTTTTTGTGATGGTCTCCAATTGCTGTGAAGAAAAGTTTCGTTGATGAGGGATGGTAACTTCACTTATCTGTGGTCATAAGGATAAGATTTAAATGTAGTAAGGAATCATGCTGGTCTAGATGTTCACAATCTTTAAGTAAAATGACAGAATATTTTCCTAAAACCTACCATCTATATATTTTGATTAATCTCTAGATTACTTATAATACTACATACTATGTTGATGCTATGAAAATAGCCAATATAATGTGTTGTTTATGAAAAACAACAAGAAAAAAGTACAGATAATCAGGAAAGTTGCAATTGTTCACAGATATTTTAAATGTATAATTGATTCTGTGCACTTGGATTTCAAGGAAAAACACTAAGGGTTAACTGTAATTTTAAAATTCTACTCACTTCTCTACTCTGTGGTATTAATTAATTAATTAATTTTTGAGACAGAGTTTCTCTGTTGTAACTCTGGTTGTCCTGGAACTCACTCTGTAGACCAGGCTGGCCTCAAACTCATGAATATCCACCAGCCTCTGCTGACATTAAAGGCATGGGTTACCACTGCCCAGCCTACATGGCTATTTTAATAAACAGCATTTTTTGGACATTAATATTGTTCTTTTTTTCTAAAAAAATATTTTCTTCCAGAATGCCCCTCCCCAGGTGCAGATAGAGCAAGTCATCCCCAGGAGATCAGGAAGGAGTTCCGCTCACTGACCACTCCTCCTACACCTGCTCAGCCCAGCCCCAAAGTCCAAAACTACCTCCATTTCCCCATTCCCAACCCTTCTGGACACTGCTTCTGAGTTCCAAGGACCAACTAGGGCAAACAGCTGCTGCCCTGGAGCAGACAGAGCAAACCAGCCCCAGGAGATCAAGTAAGAAACCTATTTGCTGACCACTCTACCTCTACCTGCCCATCCCAGCCACAAAGCCCTAAACTATCTCCGTCATCCCAAACTCCTCCACTTCCAGCCACTATTTCTGGGTCCCAGAGAAAACCGAGGCAGCTAGCCTTTGCCCTGGTGCAGGCAGAGCAAGCCATCTCCAAGAGAATAGTCCAGAGACCAATTCGGCCACACAGCCCCTACCCTAGCACTGACTACACACCTAGCCAGGCAAAGCCTGCTCTAAATCAGGCCACACAAAACACCCAGAAGAACACTCCCCAAGACCCAGTCCCCAACTCAGAAGCAGACTCCTTGCTAGACCAAAGGCCAAGGCAACCAACAGAATTCCAGCACCAACCTTGGGCAGGGACCCCTTGCTCAACAAGAAGCCACAAAACACAGAACATCAGAGAAAGTAAAGAAACCAAGTTAAAAACCAAAAAACCAAAAAACCCACTCATTCATTACAGACAAACCCTAGAAATTCAGCACCTACACCTTAATCACTCCAAACTAAGATGCCTAACTGCCAGCATAAGAACACAACTAACAGCAACCAGTGCTATATGTCATCTCCAGAACCCAACTACCCTATTACAACAGGCCCTGAGCACTGTGTCACAGGTGCGGCACAAGAAAAAGATCTTAAAACCAACTTTGTGAAGATAATAGAGGCCTTTAAAGAAGAAATTAATAAAACCCTCAAAGAAATTAATGAAAAGGAAAACAAACAATGGCAGAAAATGAGTAAATGCATTAAAGAAACCCAGGAAAACACAGGCAAACAATTAGAAGAAATGAATAAGTCCCTTAAAGAAACTCCAGAACAAACAAGCAAACAATAGAAGGAAATGAACAAAACCATTCAAGACCTGAACATGGAAGCATAAGCCATAAAGAAGAGGCAAGATGAGGGAATTCTAGAAATTAAAAACCTAGAAAAGCAAACAGGAACTGTTCTAGAAGTTTATTTTTAGTTGTGTTTAAAAATATTTTGTGCAATGTCCGAAAAAGGGATGCACTGGCCTTGGCATTTTGTATTGTCTGCAGGTGTGGGATTTCCGTGGGAAATGTTTGATTGCTTTTGATCTGCACCTGAGGAGTGCTGGATCAATAAAAACATCAGAGCTCAGACGCTGGGGTTCCACTCTGGAGATGGCACTGCCATGACGGTGGTTCCCTCCACTCCCTTCCACATATGAGAATGCCTATGAGTCATCTTTGCCGAGTGGCCTCCAATAGCAATATACTACCACAAATGGTGTACCAACGTGGGGCAGGACATCATGCCTGCTCATCTAACTTGCAGACAAGGAAGAAGAGAAAGAAACTGGAGACCTCACAGAATCCAGTAAAATACACTCAGGGAAGCTACCAGAGGATAGAGATTAAGGTATTAGTGGAAAGCTCCTGAAGGAAGAGGAGAGAGGGAGAAAGGAAATGAGCCTGTCTGTGAAATTAATAAATAAATGAGGAAAAAAAAATCTCTGAGGTGAGAGCCACAGAAGAGGGGGTTTTAGGGAAAGACATTTTTATGGTAAAAACAAAGAATTCAGCTGGGAGCAGGGAAAAAACAAGGTTGTAACCCTGATTATGGAGCCGCCGCTTCTGCTGGTGGTGGTAGCGCACTGTTTCACACACTTGAGTTTTCTGATAGATTTATTTGTGAGTGCTTGAAGCTCAAGATCTTGTGTTTGAGGTCTATAAAGAAAGTTACATGTTTCTCCGTAGTGGTGGCAGAGGAAAATGCTAATCCCCCACGACTTTTTGGGCAGATATTCTTCCCATTGGCCCAGGACCCCCTGCAATTGTGGAAGCCAAGTCTTACTGCCAAAAAGCCGCTTAGTTAAATTGAACAGTTTTTTCTTCCCTGCAAACCTGTCTATAAGTGATAACTCCACACTATGAGGGAACATTCCCTGCAGACAAAGTGACCAGACAAACCAGACCCTATCTTAAAATCTGGAAAGTATTTCCTCAGGATCAGCACACAGAAGCTGTCTTCCAAAACTGGTGAGGTTGAATCTTGTGCTGGTAGCTGAACTTGATACTGTGAGAGTCACCTAGCTGGTGCTGGTTTTGAAGGCATGGAAGGGGTCTTCGGAGAGCTGCTGAGGTTTGGCACTATGAGAGGCCAGGAAAGGCCATTAGTGAAGTTGCGGCCTCAGTGGCAGTTGAAGGCCCAGATTGAAGGGGTCATGTAAAGAAGTTGAGGCTTGGCACAGTGAAGAGAGTCCAGGAGAGGTTATTGTTGAAAGTGCAGCCCCATTGCAGAAGAAGACCCCAGCCTTCTGAGGATGTCAGTACCATGGGACAACCACCAAGAGCAACAGCAGCAGCGGAGTGAAGCCAGCTGGAGTATGGAGGACAAGCAGTGTGTGCTGCTGAGGGCAGAGCCTGAGAAGTGACACAAGCCCTTTGGAGGAGCCCAGAAGATTGTGAGTGAATTCCAGATAATTGGACATTGATAATGTTTTTCTGATGTCCAAAGACATTGTGAAAACTTGGTAAGATGTTTAGTATCATTTGGTCATGTGCATTAGCAACCCTTGTGATTTTCTCTCTTGTAAAATTGTTTTGCTGTTATAGTATTAAATTGTGTTGTAGAGATAAAACTTTTTTTTTTTTGGATTGGCTTATATAAAAAAGGGGAATTGTTGTAGAAGTTTAAAATATTTTGTGCACTGTTGGAAAAAGGGATGCATAAGCCTTGGCATTTTGTATTGTCTGTAGGTGTTGAATTTCTGTGGAGGATGTTTGATTGCTTATGATCTGCACCTGAGGGGTTCTGAACCAATAAAAACACCTAAGCTCAGATGTTCAGGGTTCCACTGTCTAGTATAGCACAGGCCATGATGGTGGTTCCCTTTGTAGAGGTCTGGCAGAGTTTTTACCTATGAAAGTGCCTTTCTGTTTTTTTTGTTGAACCCCCATAGCAGCCTAACAACTACAAGGAACTACAGAGGCGAGCTACAACAATAGAATACAAGAGATAGAAGAGAAGCTCTCAGGAATTAAGGATACTATGGAAGAAAAAGAAAACATATGGTCAGTAAAAGAAATCATTAAATCCAAAAAACTACTAAAACAAAACATCCAGGAAATCTGGGACATTACGAAAAGACCAAACCTAAGAATAATAGGAATAGAAAAAGGAGAAGAATCCCAGCTCAAAAACATGGAAAACATTTTCAATAAAATCATAGAAGAAAAATTTCCAAACCTGAAGCAGGAGATTCCTATAAAGGTACAAGAAGCATACAGAACACCAAAGAGAATAGATCAGAAAAAAAAAATCCCCTGCTATATGATAATAAAAATACCAAACAAACAAAATAAAGAAAGAATATTAAAAGCTGCAAGAGAAAAACAGCAAGTAACATTTAGAGGCTAACCAATTAGAATTACACGTGACTTCTCAAGGGAGACTCTAAAAGCCAGAAGGGCATGGACTGATATGCTACACACTCTAAAGGAACACAGATACCAGCCCAGACTTCTATACCCAGCAAAACTTCAGATCACCATAGATGGAGAAAACAAAATATTCTATGACAAATCTAAATTCAAACAATAGATATGTACAAACCCAGCCCTACAGAGGATTCTAGAAGGAAAACTCCAACCCAAGGAGCTTAACCACACACATGAAAACAGAGGAAGTATATAACCGCACAACCATCAAAACCAACTGAAAACACACACACACACCACCACCAACAATAACAACAACAGCTACAAAATAACAGGTCCTAACAATCACTGGTCTTTGATAATCTCTCAACATCATTGGACTCAATTCCCCAATAAAAAGACACAGATTAAGAGAATGAATTTGAAAGCAGAATTCAGGCTTCTGCTGCATAAAAAGAAACACTCAAAGGTAAACATTACCTCAGAGTAAAGGGTTGGGAAAAGATTCACCTAGCAAATGGACCTAAAAAACAAGCCACTGTAGCCATTCTAATATTCAACATAATAGACTTCAAACCAAAATTAATCAAAAGAGACAGGGAAGGACACTACATACTCATCAAAGGAGAAATCCATCAAGATGACATTTAAATCCTTAACATCTGTGCCCCAACACAAGAGTTCCCACATTTGTAAAAGAAACATTGCTAAAGTTTACAATACACATTGACTTACACACATTGGCAGTGGGAGACTTCAATATCCCACTTTCAGCAACTGATAGCTCATTCAGACATAAACTAAACAGACAAATGTTTGAGCTAACAAATGTTATAAACCCAATGGATCTAACAGATTATCTATAGAACATTTCACCTCCACACAGAAGAATATACTTTCTCACCACCTCATGGAAATTTTTCTAAAATTGGCTGCGTATTTGGACACAAAGAAAGTCTCAATAGATACAAGAGAATTGAAATAACCCCTTGTATCTTATCAGATCACCGTGAATTAAAGCTGCATTTCAGCAAGAACAGTAACAACAGAAGGCCCACAAATTCATGGAATTTGAGCAACTATTTACTGAATAATGACTGGGTCAGGAGAGAAATAAAGAAATTAAAAGACTTTCTAGAAATCAATGAAAATGAATCTACATCATACCCAAACCTGTAGAACACAATGAAAGCTGTGCTAAGGGGAAAATAATTCACAGTACAAAGTACCTACCAAAAATGAACGGAGAGATCACATACTAGCAAATTAATAGTACATTTGAAAGCCCTAGAACAAAAAGAAGCCAGCACACCCAAGAGGAGTAGATGGCAAGAAATAATCAAACTACATGCTGAAATAAATAAAACAGAAAGAAAGAGGACAATATAAACAATCAATGAAACAAAGAGTTGGTTCTTTGAGAAGATCAACATGATTGACAAACCCTTATCCAAACTAATTAAAAGATGGAAAGAGAATATCCAAATTTAAAAAAAAAATCAGAAATGAAAAGGGGTATAAAAACAGACACCAAGGAAATTCAGAGAATAATTAGGTCATACATTAAAAACCTGTACTCCACAAAATTCAAAAATCTAAAAGAAATGGATAATTTTCTTGATAGATACTACCTACCAACATTAAATCAAGATCAGACAAACAATTTAAACAGACCTATATCCCCCAAGTAAATAGGAGAGATTGAAAGCCTCCCAATCAAAAAAAGCCCAGGCCAGATAGTTTTAGTGAAGAATTGTATGAGACATTTAAAGATGAGTTAACACCAATACTCCACAAATTGTTTCACAAAGTAGATGCGGAAGGAACAGTGCCAAACTCATTCTATGAGTCCATAGTCATGCTGATACCCAAACCAGACAAAATTCAACAAAGAAAGACAATTACAAACCAATTTCCCTCTTGAACGTATATGCAAAAATACTTAAAAAATCACCAGGGGATCTTTCTGGTGTGTGTGTATGTGTGTGTGTGTGTGTGTGTGTGTGTGTGTGTAT
This sequence comes from Cricetomys ansorgei, assembly GCA_026225945.1. Lineage (NCBI taxonomy): Eukaryota > Metazoa > Chordata > Mammalia > Rodentia > Nesomyidae > Cricetomys > Cricetomys ansorgei. The sequence goes on along the minus strand of JAMJFZ010004027.1, from coordinate 1,625,947 downwards.
TTGTGTGTTGGGGGCGAGTTGGTGGAACTGATGGTGCAGATGGGCTGTGGAAGGCTGGGAATGGGAAGAGGGGAAGCCAGAAGAGGGATGGAGAGAGGAATATATGGAGGGACAGCCGGAACTGGGGGACATTGATGGAGGTGGATATGGAGCCCAAGGGCAGTGGAAACACACTGGAGCCTACGATGGAGAACTTTGTGAGGACCTTTAGCAATGGGGGGTGTGGAGCCTGAACAGGCCATCTTGTGTAGCCAGCAAGGCCCCCAGTGGAAAGACTGGGACAGCACCCCAGTCACAAAATCTTTGACCTATAACCCATCCTTCCTACAGGACCTACTGGGATAATGAAAAGGTAGAACCCCGTGTTGAAGGAGAGAATCCATGCCTGATTCTGCAGCGTAAGCCAGGAACTATAGACTGGATAGTTAGGAGACTATTTCTAATGATATCCTGTTCTACTCATAGATCGGTGCCTAGTCCAGTCTCTATCAGAGTGGCCTTTGCCAGCATCTGATGGACTTGGAAGGAATAGTAATACATGGTTTTAAGGTTAACTAATAGTGGTGCAATAGTAAATAAAATTGTCTCTCAATAAAACAGGACAGGCATATTTACTAATGGAAAAAAACAGCGGGAAAATAGGTCAACAAAAATAATAAATTGATTTTTTTAAACTAAGGTCCAAGAATATTCAATGATGAAGTGATAAAACTGATGTCAGACTGGACAGTAATAAAGAAAATAGCTGGGGGCTGGGGAGATGGTTTCTACCTTTCCAGAGGATCTGAGTTTGGTTCCACCATCAACATTGGGTGGCTCACAACTGTCTGTAACTATAGCCCCAAGGAATCCAGCACCTCTTCTGGCCTCCGCAGGCACCTACATCTACGTGGCATACACTCACACACCTTTATATAACAATAATATAAGTCTTACTAAAGAGAGCAGTGAATCTGAGCATTTATTCCATACTACCCACCAGTACTAACTCACAGTCTTAATGTATGTTAAATATAAGTGTATACTATATTTAAAAACTGTTTGAAAAGATAGAAGAAACCTCCATGACTTATTAATAAAAGAAAAATATATACTCATATTTGGAGAAAGTATTCCAAATTATGCTTATACTACATTTATATTATGTGTAATATTAGTCCATGTTTATATTTGAAAAAGAACTTTATTTAAAACCCCTAAATATTTTTACAACCCATATATATATGAGATAGCTGGCGGTTTAGTTCTATGTTAAATTTTTTCTTAGTGCACACTTGTCTTTTCCCATCTGGAGAAGATGTATTTACATGTTAGAGAAGAAACAAGGCTTGTCTCATTAGGCAGGCAAACAAATCACCAACAATGTTATATAAAACCAGAGTGTCCTACTTTTGGGATTATTTTCCTGGACTACAGCTTGCTTCACGGGCAGGTACCAACTAACTGGTTTCTCTTGTTAGTATTTGTGTAATGACTGGATGACTATCCAACTTTCCTGTTTCAGTCTATGAGTCTGGACCTTCTGGACATATTGAGAAATGTAGCAAGCTTTATCTTATACTCCCCCTGCCCCTCCTTGTGGTTTTACTCACTCCTGAGACCCAGAAAGGAATTGGAACAAGTATTTTCAGCTAATTTGTGTAGTTTCTGGATGGTCTTATGATTGATAACTATTCTGAAAATTTTATTATGCTTGTTTTTCCAAATGGCAAGAATATCAATACATATTTTACTTCCAGATTTAAGCCTGGGTTTCTGTATATGATATCATTGGGGAGGAGTGTTAAACGATGTAAAGCATCAATTTTGGGTAAACACTTCTGCTAATATCGCATCTAACCAGTATTTAGTTTTGTTTTCCTAATGTATAGACCTTTCAGGGTGTGTGTGGACAGATAGCTGGAAACAGGGATAAAAGTGATATGTTGTTCCACATTTCCCTGTCTCTTATGTCGCATTCCTTATTTCTTAGAAGGACTGTTAGGAAAAGAAATATGTCCCTCTAGTATCCCAATATCTGTGAGGACCCATTCTCGTTCTTTATTCCCCTGATTTTTTGTACATGTTTACTAAAGAAATGATCTTTCATATTTTACTTTACAATATAAAACAGAATAGTTATAGGAAAATGTGAAGCATAACAATATCCTCAAGAGAAGAGCACATGCTCCCAACTGGAAAAATTGATTAAGCATTTCTCAGATTTACTATCATTATATATTTTTAATGGCAGATGTTTATAAAAGAAAATTCATCAAAATGCACCAAAATGGGGCTGGAGAGATAGCTCAGCAGTTAAACATGTATTTGCAGAAGACCAAAGTTCAGTTTCCAGCACCTCACTGGATGGCTCACAATGGCCTGTGACTTTAGCTCCTGGGTGTCTGATGTTCTTCTCTGGTCTCTGTGGGCACCAGAATACATGTGGTATATACTCAGACACATATCTATGAATAAAACTAAATAGTTTTTTTTCAAAAAGCACAGAAGCAATGCTGAAGTCATTTTTTTCCCAGATACCATGAATGAAAGTTACTTATTTAATTATTTGAGTTGTTTTGCTATACCTGCCAAATACAATTGATATAATGCAATAATACCTTCAAGTAATGTGGTATTCAGCTGAGAAAGAACAGAGCATGGTGGTTTACTTGGTAAACTCCATTTGGAGTTATAAATGGATGTTACAAGCATTTCTTTCCTATCTTTTTAAGGGCTTCTATCACATCTTGGTTTCTCAGGCTATAGATCAAGGGGTTTAACATGGGGATAATTATGCCATAAAATACAGAAGATGCTTTTTCTTGCTCCTGAGAGTCATTGGTATGCGGGTGTAGATACATATAGGAGAGAGTCCCATAGAAAATGGTGACTGCAGTCAGGTGGGAGGCACATGTGGAGAAGGCCTTTTTCCTTCCCGCAGCAGAAGATATCCTTAGGATGGCAGCCAAGATATAGATGTATGAAAAAATGACAACCAACACAGTGCTCATCAGGTTGAATCCCACAAAGACTGTCAGTAGCATGATATTGAAGTTAATGCTGGAGCAAGATAGGGCGAGAATGGGAGGTTCATCACAGAAAAAGTGATTAATAACATTTGATTTGCAAAAATTCAGTGAGAATGTAAAACTTGTGTTTACAGAAGCATTTAGGAAACCCATGACATACGAGCCAGCCAGCAGCAGAATGCAGAATCTCTGGGACATGACAATGGGGTAGCGTAGCGGGTTACAGATGGCTACATAGCGGTCCACAGCCATAGCGGCCAGAATGAAGCAATCGATGGTTGCAAAACTACCATAAGCCAGTAATTGTAACATACATCCTGTGAAAGAGATGGATGCCTTTGTCTCTAAGAAGTTTTTCAACATCTTGGGAGTGATAGCTGAGGTGTAACAGAGATCAACAAAGGCTAGGTGTTGGAGGAAAAAGTACATGGGAGTGTGAAGGGAAGGATCAGTCTTGATCAGCAGTATCATTCCAATGTTACCCATGAGTGTGGCAACATAGATCATTAGAAATATTATAAACAGGATGTGCCAAGATTTGTCTTGCCCAGCAAATCCCAGAAGAATGAATTCAGTCACTTTGGTGCCATTATTTTGTTCCATAGTTGGTAAAAAAAAAATATGAAAAATCAGCAGAAGAGTTGCAAAGAAAGAAGTGTAGAGAGGGCTGAGGGCATTATCCTTGAATATGTTCCACCATGTTTGGTTTCAAAATAAGACTAAGGACACATTCCATGATACAACTCATGTTAGTTTTAAAGATTAACAGAAGGAGCTAGGCACAGTGGCTCCCATCTGTAATCCCGGCACTAGGGAGGTAGAGGCAGAGGGATTCTGGAGCAGTTGGGACACATAGGAGACTGTCTACAAGACAAAACAACAAAGAAAAGCAAAACAAAGCAAAATGACTAAAAAGTAGCACCCCAATTTAGACAATTCCATGTAGAGTTTGGAGAGTTGTTTAGCAATATCTATGTTCTCAGGACAAATAAGCATGACATAAACATATAACAAAGCATATTTTTTAAAATTATTTATATAGTAGAGTGTAAGTGGTGCATATGGAGGGTGTGCAACTGTGTGAAGGCCAAATATTGACATCTAGTGGTTTCTTCCATTGCTCGTCACCTTATTGTTTGAGACAGTTCATTACTGAACTTGAAGCTTGCCAGTTTACACAGACTGGGAGTACAAATAAGCCTCCAGGACCAGCCTAACTCTGACCTCCCTAGTGTTAAGATTACAGATACATGTTGTCATGCCTGGCTTAATTTTTTAAAGATTAAAAACATTTTAAATTGTGAATGCATTCGTCTGTGTGTGTGTGTGCTTGTGTGCTTGTGTGCATGTGCATGTGTGTGCGTGTGTGTGTTTGTGTCCTTGCATGCTAGCTTCTCTGTGTGAATGTGGAGTGTGGAGGCCAGAGGCCAATTTTGAGTGTTTTCCTCTATTACTTTTCATGTTGTCTTTTGACTCAGGGTCTCTCACTGGTTATAGAATTTGCTAGTTTTGCTAGGTTGGCTAGGTAGGAAGCCCTGGGATTTTTCTGTCTCCAATATAGCATCAAGGTTACTAGTGTGAATCACCGTGCCTGGCTTTAATGTTGGTACTGTGGATCTGAACTCAGGTTCTCAAGCTTGTGCAGCAAACACTTTAACCATGTGGCCATATCTCCAGCCCTAAAACATGCTTTTATTTAATTACATCTTCTCTTATGTTCTTTATATTTTCACCGAAACACTCCAGATTTATATAAGTAATATATAAAATATCTTATGAAATATAAGTAATCTTAATTGTAGATCTGAAAACCCTGACTTCTTAGGGTTCTATGTGATCTTGTTTCAGGTTTTCTCTATATTCTGTCATTCTTCCCCTTCCTTCTCTTATTGTATTTTGGCAATCATGACTCATGGCATGTAGAGTTCTCTATGGAAGTGTTTACACAAACATGTCATGTGTTCATATTCTCTCTCATCCTCAATCCGCTGTAGTCCAGTATTCTCAGAGTAGTAAAAAGATTTCAGTATTGTTGGAAGTTTACTGTAGTTTTAAAAGATCCATTCCACTTCCTTATTCATGCCATTCATGGCCTGGTAACACAGAGCCTCAGGTATGATGCCTACCCATAGGCCACACTCTCAGTAGCTCTCCCCAATGATGCCTATCTTTCACAATTACCTATGTGGTTTCTTAGAGATGGGGATCAAATCACACACAAGTGTCTCTAAGACACATCCCTAAAGACAAAGTTAATTGACCTTGAGTGCTATGTACTAAAGCTTAGCTTGGCTGAGCATCTCCCAATGACTTTGTTACTGTGGCACAGGTGTGCAGTGTTCCTAAGGTGCATAGGATTCTCATGTTCTCACTGTCATGTGGACATTGCTCCTTTGCTACTTCTATTCTGGGGCTGAAAAATATATGTAAAGTAATATCTCATTTTTTACCATTTTAAACACAGATTAATTTGGTCAGCCTCCAATATTCTTAAAACTATATTGTTTTACTTTTTCTTTTTTATTTTACAAATTGACTGTTGACATTTTTGATAATAACTAGAATGTTATATTTAAAAGAATTCCTGGATTTGAGTTCCCCGTCAGTTAAAGATTTTCAGAGAGTTTATCACTTATAAAATTTAGTTATGGTAACTTCTACAGAAATATTAAGTATGAAATAATTATGTTTTTTACTTTATAATTGTGTTTTGAAAAGTAATTTTATTTTATTCCTTTGCTCAGCAGGCACAAATGTAACAATGAATCTTTCTTGCAGTGTATTGCTGTTCTAGCTTATTGAATGATGCTATTTCACATCTTGTATTTAATGTGACTTTTGTTTCCTCATTGTTTTTTAGTGTCTGCATGTGCCTGTGCATGCATGTGCATATGCAGGCTAGAGGCAAATCATGGGAGTTGTTCTTTAAGTGTCATCTACTATATTTTGGAGACTCTCTCTCTCTCTCATCTCTCTCTCACTATTCTGATGCTCTCTGAGTAGTCTGACCTGGCTGACCAGATAGCTAACAGATCTGTCTACTTCCCAAGCACTGGAATTACAAGCTTATATACTATATATATCTTTTTTCCCCCCTGGGTATTGAACTCAGTTTTTCATACTGAGGCAAGCAATTTATTTACTGTGCTGTATCTTCTTATCTCCAGTATTTATTATTTATTTATTTAGAAAATGGACCTTGAAGAGAGAGTTTGATAATAGTATGTATGACATTTTTTTTTGACCAAATACTTGAATGCTGCCTTTAAATGCTTTTTATGTGTATGCGTATTATGCTTACATGTATGTAAGTGCACTGTAAGCACATGTGGTGCCCACAGAGACAGAAGGTGTCAGATCCGCTGGAACTGGAGTGATGGGTGGTTGTAAGGCACTATGTGGATACCGGGAACCAAACCTGGGTCCTCTGCAAGACATTAAGTGCTCTTTTTTCCCAACTGAGTCATTTTTTATCCTTACTTAGATATGCTAAAAACACTAAAGGATTTGACTTCATATTTAAAAATCTACTCACAAAACATTAGTATCCCCTGTTTCAGTAAAGATATTCAAAATGATGGAAGAACTAACTCTAATGCTTTATATATATATTCTTCCCCCTAAAAATCTTAAAAGAGCACATTCTGCAATTCATTTCTTGAGATGAATGCAACTCTGATACCAATGTAAGAAAATTGGATCTCAACTCACTAATGAGCATAGATGCCAATATCTTCAAAGTACACAATTACTCACATGATATGTATAAATCAAATATGTATAAAATAAAATTTCAGTGGAAACAGGATGTATCAGAAAACAGCTGTTTCCCTTCTTTCTCAGTTTTCTTAAGCAGTTGAGAAAGAAAATAAACTATTTAATGGAGACTATAGTATAATCTTTTGATACCTGGAGAAAAACTTTAAATTTATTAGGTAAGTTAGTTGTTGGTAACAAACACAAAAATCAGACTTACCATTCAAGTCATGGCAGCAATGACTAGTAATGTCTTTTGCAATTGCAGGACAGCATCTGTGGAGTACAGAGAGATGCCTTTCAGCAGGCCAGGGCTCCCAAGAGGCTCTGGGCAAAGCAGAACAAATTGGACTATTTTCAAATTCTCCAGTAAAACATATTCTACTTTTTAAGGAATGAGTACATAAAGTACATAACTTCCATTGTAACATACTAAAAGGAGGACAGCCATTTGATCTCAATTTATACCAAAAATTATTTGGTAAAATTCAGTAAACTTTCATGATAGACTACTAGAAAAATGAAAGTCGAAGGGAGACTGTTAACGTGGTTTAGTGCTTTCTACCACATTGTTGTACTAAATATTATCAGTGTTTACAAGTCACGAAAAGTAGTGCTTATAACTGAAGTAATATAATGCTAATGCATACAATCCCTGAACCTAGTAACATTCACCTTTAGTCTTAGCCAGGGCAGAAGGGCACACAAAGGAAAAAAGGGAACCCTGAGTATATGGAGAAGCCACAGCAGTTACTATTTTTAATGATGCGTTTGTCTTCATGGAGAATCTCAGAATTATTGTATAAATTCTTGGTGTGGTTAGTAAAGTCATCAGACATTAGTCTAATATAAAAATGCCAATTCGATTTATATTTAAAATAGACAGTGTTTTTATTAATTAAGTTTGCACAGTCTCATATATATGTGCGCCCCCCCCATGATTCTGATTGCTCTCACTCCCCACCTTCTCTCATCTCCCTCCCACCCCATCACCCCTCATTCAGTTCTTCCCTATAGTCCTCTTTCCACACTCATATCTTTTTGTAAGGGCCATATGTGTGCCCATGGTCTATACACTGGAGCTTGGTGGCCTAGTATCCTTGAATCCCCAAAGTAAAAAGCAAAAACAAAACAAAACCCAAAATACTACAATGAAAACAAACATAAACTATGTAAGTACAAATCTAGCAAAGAATGTTCATCATGCTTGTTGAGAAAATCAAAAATTTTAAGGGCATAAAGAAGCCTGAAATTCAGATCTGGGTTGTGGATAAGAACTTGACACTATAAACATTACATGTTCCTCCACACTAACTTACTAATTCAGTGTAATTCCTATCAAATGCTGGATAGAATTTTAAGTATACTTCAACAAGCCTATTCTAAATTTTGAATGGAAGACAAAAGAGCCAAGGAGAGCTAAGATAATATTAAAGGGAAACAAGATTGAATGTGGTGTCCTACCAAATTTCAGGATTTATTATAAAGCATAATAATAAAGACAGTCTGTTACAGGTGAGAGGGAAGACTAATGCATCAATAGTACTTGAAAAATGAAATAATAAGCAGACTCATTAGTCTGTAGAAAGCTGACATGTGAAAGCAGAGCACTTAGGCCCATGAAAAATGATGCAATATATGTGGTGCTATGAATGTCTATCTATGCAAAAATAATACTGG